>CM057450.1:234812500-236062500 GCA_016271365.2 Neoceratodus forsteri
ACTACTCTCCTCTCCTGGGGTGGGTCACTAGGCAGTGGCCTCTGGTGGAGACCAGGAGCACTGCCCGGTGGCACAGTGAGGGAGAACACACCAGAAAAACAGAAACGCTCCATGATCAGCCGGATGACAGCTGTCTGGTTCTCTGACACCACCAATGCCCCTAACAAGCCATGTCCGCCTCAGCAGCACCCTGGGGCCAAGTGTTGCGCTTGTCTCCCCCCGCCCGGCGCCTTCCCCCTCAGAGGAGAGGGTCTCATCTGGTGAAAGGGTTACGTCAGTTTACCCTGAGGGTGGCTGCCATCTGAGGTTGGAGGCTCAGGGGGACAGGTGGGTCGGAGGGGGCCTTGGCAGCCTGAAGGAGTGGCAGGACATGGTAGCACATAGGACAGCTGAAAAAGATAATACCAAAAAAAAAAAAATTATTGTATCTATGTACAGGATTTAGATCCATTGTTAATATTTATTGTATTCATTGTACATTGTAATATGTGTTGAACTACTGTCCACTGAATACTGTTATTATACGTATGTATGTATGTCTTTTGTCATCATGGGTCACCATTTTAAATGAGCTTGCTCAATGGTTTAACCCCAATAAAAATAAAACAAATGAAAAAAAATTAATTTAGCCCCATAGTCTCCAAAGAGGTAGCTGCCCTTCCCTGACACTGCTTTATTAAGGCACAACATTTTCACACAGATAGTAGCAAGCCCAGTAAGATACTGAATTATGTAAAAATATCCAGGATTCATGGAGATTAAAGCTGTTTTGTTTTAAGTATAAGTCCCGTTGCCCTTTGGAGCTCACTTCAGAAGTGTCCTTCCAAGAGCAGGCTCTCTAGTGTCCCCTGCCCACCGGCACAGGGTCATAATGGCGTAAGACATTATGCCTCACAGCAAAATCGCACTGCCAATACAGCTCGATTTCTGCCATGAGACATAAGTCTTCTTTCTGTGGGGGGCTCCACCCCTGCACCCTCTAACCCCCCCCCCACTAAAGATTCTCAACTCTGGTGGGGTTCAACTCGGGGAGCATACAAAAGTGTACAAAATAAAAGATTCTGGGACCGGGAATCAAACCCAGTCCCAGACGCAGCATCTGGGCTCCTGCTGTTGTGGCTCAGTCCTGTGAGCCACGGCAGCTGCTCAGCAGAACCCACTCCCAACAGAGGTGATATCCTCTGCCTGGGGGCGCTACTGGGTGCAATACCTGCGCTACAACAGTATCAGCGGTATTGCACCATTAGTGGTTACAGCCTACTCTGTAGCAGTTTAGCCATAATGCCGTACACTATTAAGCATGCAACATTATGACCCGGTAGGCTGCCCACCAAACTGATTGTCCATTTTCATTTATTTACCATTTTCAGAGATGGAAGAGACAGTAGAGAGATATAGCAGTAGGGTTGAGCTATCAGAGCAGATTGTCAAGCCGATTGTAACTGGTCCAGTTAAAGTACGGTCAGCATTCATCCGCAGTCAGTGTCAATTCACTAAGACGCACCTGACAATTTACCTCAATCACCTGCACTTGACAGCTGTACCTAACAACTATCCATTAACACATTGTGTATTCAGCTGAGGGACACTGTAGGAGTCCGTTAGATAGGGAGGTTCAGAAAATTGAGACTGTACCATAGTTCTAAAATGTTTCCACAGTACCAGGAGGGAGATTCTTTAGATCTTTTCCTAAAATCATTAGAAAGATTGCATGGGCAGTTGAAACTGAACTAGACTTCTTAGGCAACACACCCGATGCCACTACTTACAGGCAGGACATTTGAGGCCTTCAACAGGATGGACCATGCAGCTTGCATGGTTTATAGTATAGGCAAAATGTTTTTTAATGTTTTGAAGCAACATATGCACTTTAGTTATGGAATAAAACCCCAGGAACAAAGTATTGGATGGGTGGGGCAAGCTGAACACAACATCATAGAAAAAGGACCTAGGAGTCATCATTAGTTACTTCCTTAAACCAGCCGATGTAACAAGGCTTTCAGCAAGGCTAGCTGGTGCATTGGGAGAAGATTCGACAGTAGAAGGCAGGAGGTACTGTTATCACTGCATAGGTTGCTGGTGAGGCCACAATTGGAGTTCTGGTGTCCCCTCTAAAAAGGGCAGGGATAGACTAGAGAAGGTACAACTTAGGATGGTCAGGATGATTCAGGGCCAGGGCAGCATATCCTATGAGGATCGACTAAAGGCACTAAAAATATATTCACTCAATAGCAAAAGAGAAGGGGGAGGGAGAAATGATAGAGTCCTTCATGTTTCTGAAATGAATTAACAATGTGGACTGTGAGTAACTATTTATGAGGATCCGAGAAGGTAGGATAAGGGTCCATGAGTGGAGGGTAATTGGGTAAGGTTTAAAAAGGATGTGAGGAAGCACTAATTTATAGAAAGAGTGGCTGGGCCATGGAATGGTCTGCTTGCAGAGGTGGTGGATGTCAAAAGCATAAATGGCTTCAAACACAGCTGGGACACAGTCAGTGGGATTTTAGCTACTCAGCAGTAAGTGGGGAGGGGGTCGGAAAAATTGATAACAAAAGGGGAACTAGTGTAAGCAAAGACCACACAGAGACAATAGATCTTGGAGTCTGATAGAGTAATACGGACAGACTGGATGGACCATTGGTCTTTTGCTGCCATCATTGTCTATGTGTCTGTGTTTCTAATTCCTGAGGCATATACTGTATATGTATGAAATTCAAGTTATGTATGAAATTACCCTTACTGTCATTTTGCACGAAATGCCATTTATGTATGAAATGTATGTATGAAACTCCACTTATGTATAAAATTCAATGGTTTTTTTTTTGGTCTACTGTTAGTTTTAGAACTTTTCTGTTTGCAAATGATGGATGGGCTTTTAAAGCCATTGTCTTCTGCTGATGTGTGCTGTACAAGGGACCTCCTTGCAAATGAGCATGCTCAATGGGTTTTATCCCTTCACAAGAAGCGGAACTGAACTGAACATAGGATCAGATTTAGAGGGTTTATGAAAGCGCCAGGGATAGCTGCACTGAAATGCATCTATAACTGTACAGTACGCTAGAAAGGTGGTTGGAGGGTGCAAAAGCAATTCCTGAAGAGCAGATAAAAGTTATTTTTCTGATGGGCCAATTTCTCTGCGTATAACCAGAGGAGTCGTGCATGCTGCTTTTGGACAGAATGGCTAGTACTACTAAAGACACAGCTGAGAAAGTTGATAAGGTTTGTCTCCACCAGACCACATATCCAGTGCAAACTAAATGGGTAGAAGGATATCAGGTGTTTTTTTAAAGGAACCTGGGAGGTGGGAAGCAATCTAAGGTAACTCTACCTCAGCCTGAAGGCAAAGAAAAGAAAACATGTTTCCAAACCTGTGAAGCTAAGGGAGCAGAGGTGTTATATATGCCAGAAACAGGTTCATTTATCATAGATCGCCCAAAAAATAAGAATAAGGGGAAGAGTGCAGTGACGGAATAACCCAGGGGGTGAGCAATTAGTGGCCTGTGCAGTAAATAAAGTTCCTGCTGATTCCACTACACATATACACCCTGTCTTTGCTAATGGTAAAATAACACAGGGGCTGAGACACACAGGTGCATCCCTCTCTACGGTGAGGCAGCATTTAACTGACAAGGGACAGATTCTGCCAGGCAAGTTCTCTAGAATTCAAAGAGTGACCAGACCTGTGGTCTCACTGCCAATGCCAAGGGTCCTCTTAAGCTGCGAAGGTGGGCATGGAATACAGGAGAAAGGAGTGAGCACCAAACCTCCTTGGGGATGTGATTATGGGCAATGATTTTGAAAGCAGAGCAAACATTGCCTGTGCTAGCCCCCACAATCAAGCAAAGAATTAGGCTACTGAAGAAATAGAGGTGGCAGTGAAGCCAAGCAACCCCTATCTCAGTAGCAAGAGAAGTAGTGCGACTGAGGAATTAGCTGGGAACTGTAGTTCAGAGTCACAGCTACAGGTTGTGGAAAAAAACCCTAGCTGTCAGCAGGTCTCCTACTGAATGAGGGTGTATCTTAGGGAAGGTTAAACATGAGGAGCTAAGCAGGACTGAACAAGCTCACCCATCGCTACAGAAATTAAAAGAACTAGCAGCTAGTGCTGATGGAGACTCTCAGGGAGAAAGTAAAAAGAGAATATACGGGGAAGAATGGTCTGCTGTACAGGAAGGGGGTGCCTAAGGGAGGACCAGAGGTGCTCCAACAGGTAGTAGCCCCTCAGTAACACAGAAAGCAGCTCCTGGCTCCAGCCCAAGACATTCCTTACTCAGGACACCTTGCAGTTAGTTGCACCAAAAGGCAGCTTACAACCAATTTTTACTGGCACAATATTTTCAAAGGTGTGGCAGATTAGCACCAGACTTGTCTGCAGAGCCAGAGAGTGGATGAGGTTGTAGGCAAGGCTTAAGTGACTTTGATTCCCTACCTATATTTAATTAACCCTTTTGCCTGGAAGCTGTGGATATTGTGGGGCCTCTAAGCGCCCTCAAATTGCATAGGCACACGGTAAATACTGGTGGTTGTGTACTAGACAACCAGGAACCCAGAGGCGGTGGCCATGTCTTTTATCTATTTGATTTTATTGATTTATTTCAAAAGTTTCACCAGAAAAGACATACTGAGCTGCTAACAACTCATTTCCAGATGAATGCTAGGGATGAAGGGATGTGGTAAGTTAAATATAGCAAATACAATATATCAAAGGAGCATAAAACAACTGAAGGCAAATAAGTATATCAGATGCAGTATGTGTAGTAGATTAAATTGAGATAAGGTAGGTGAGAGAAACTACTCTCACAAGTACACACCAGTGAAACAGGTAATGAGGAAAACAGATTACCAGGGCAAATCTAGTGGGGGAAGGAAGACAAGGGTCATGGACAGGTGCAGGTGGGAAAAGAAAAGTCATGAAGAAGAGACTTTAAAGAGAAAGCAGAAGAGGCACAGCAACATGACAGGAAAGAATAATAATAATAAAACTTTATTTATATCGTGCCTTTCTTAAATTCAAGGTGCCTTACAAAAATTTACAAATACAATAAATAAAACATTCCAATAATCTGAGCTCCTAAGATTGCAATACTTAATTAAAACAAATCTTCGACCACAAATAGGTCTTCAAGGCCTTTTTGAATTCCTCCATGGATGCACACTGATGCAGCAGATGGGGTAGAGAGTTCCAGAGGGTCGGAGCAGCATACACAAAGACAATGGCACCTGAAGATTTTAAATAAACCCTCGGAATCTCTAGCAACCCCTGGTCCGCCGAGTGGAGAGAGCGCTCAGGGCAGTAGGGAACCAAAAGCTCTTTCAAGTAGTCCGGACCCTGTCCATGTAGGACTTTGTAAGTCAAAAGACCAACTTTAAAGGTGATCCGCGCCACCGAATCGGCAGCCAGTGCAGATCATGCAGCACCGGCGAAATGTGACAGGCATGAGATGTACCTGTCAATAACCGGGCCACAGCATTCTGCACCAGCTGCAAGTGGCGGATATCAACCCCAGGAAGCCCTAGATAAAGGGAGTTGCAATAATCAAGGCGTGAGGTCACAAAAGCGTGGACCAGCATAGGCAGATCGGCGGGCGGAACAAGGTGCTTAATCTTGGCAATGTTCCTAAGATGATAAAAGGAAAGTTTGGCAACTGCCGACACCTGCAAACGCAGTGTCAGCTCATTGTCAAATATCACCCCCAAGTTCCGCACCTGTTCAGAGGTAGGGAGCTGAACACCTCCCAGAAATAAACCTGAGGGTAAATCAGCTCCCATCCCCCTCTACCCTATGACCCAGGTCCACAACCATTACCTCCGTCTTCTCCGAGTTCAACTATAGCCAGCTTGAATCCCTCCAGCACTGAATTTCGGTGAGGTAGCTATTAAACACTGAGACAGCTCTATCCTGGTTGGGTGCAAAAGACAGGTAGAGCTGGGTATCCCCTGCATAGCAGTGAAACCTCAGCCCATACCTTCTTACAGTGTCTCTGAGGGGCAGCATATACACTGCGAACAACATGGGGGACAAAACTGAGCCCTGGGGAACCCTACACGACAAAGAGACTGGGCGGGAAGATTTTATCCCCAACACCACTCTCTGAGTTCTGTCAGTGAGGAAAGATCTAAACCAACTGAGGACTGTAGCTGACAGGCCACAGATGAACTCCAGGCACACGAGAAGTACCCCATGGTCCACAGTGTCAAAGGCTGATGAGAGATCAAGTAGAACCAGAATGAAATGGTTCCTCTGATCTCTAGCCATCAGGAGATCATTGAGCACTCGATCCAGTGCTGTCTCAGTACTATGCCTCTTCTGAAAACCAGACTGGAGCGGTTCATAGATGTCATGGATGGTTAAATGATTTTCCAGTTCTGCAGCCACTACTTTCTCAACAATCTTCCCAGCAAAGGGAAAATTAGATATCGGCCTGTAATTGGCAAGGCAGTCAGGGTCCAAGAAAGCTTTCTTCAGGAGGGGTGTCACCACCACCTCCTTCAGGGAGCTAGGAAACTCACCCGTATCCAAGGAGCACCAGACTATCCATGCTAGGACTAGGCCAATGATGTCAAGACAACCCTTTATCAGGGAAGTCGGGCCCGGATCCAAACTACAGCAAGTAGGGCGCATACTCTGGACAATCCTCATGACATCAATGAACTCAGGCCGGTCAAAGGAACTCCAGGAGAGACCGGGGGATGCGACCAAATGCTGATCTGTAGCTTCTCCCATAGAGAGAGCAGGCTGGAGTGCTGCCCGGATGTCAGTCACCTTATCTGCCAAGAAGCGCGCAAGTTCATCACACTCTATTTGTGAAAAAGCTTTCCGAACCTGGAGACAGGCTGGGTTGCATAGTCTGTCAACGGTTCGAAAAAGCTGAGCCAGTCGTTCTGAGCAGCCACAATCTCCCTGGACAGGAACTTTGCTTTCTTGCGAGAGATTGCAGAAAGATAGAGTTGGTAATGTTCCATCAATCTAAGATGGCCAGCATCAAGGGCAGTTCTCCGCCAACAACGTTCTAATCTTCATCCTTGTCGCTGCATCTCCCTCAAGGTCCCATCAAACCATGGGGACTGAGGACGAAGGGGGAAAGGACGAACATGGATAGGAGCAATTTGATCGAGAGCCGAAGAAATGGCCCTATTATAGGCCACCACCAAGGCATCAGGATCGTTGCTGGGAGGAGGAGTGGCACTGTATGTAAAAAATGACATAAAGGCCACACAGATCCAGGAGGAACAAAATGGGGGAGAGATACTGTGGGTTAAGCTGGAAAGGTAAATGGGGCCAGCCATCCGCATAGGTGTGGTCTATAGACCACCAGCCCAGGAGGAAGAAACAGATAGGGAGCTGATGCTAGCCATCCAAGGATGGCAGACAAAGATGAGGTAGTACTGGTTGGAGACTTCAATATACCAGGCGTGGACTGGAGCATCCCAGCAGCAGCATCAACTAGGAGCAGATTTATCCTGGACTCCTTCAGGGTGCCTTCCTCAAGCAACTGGTCATGGAACCAACTCGGCAGAAGGCAATACTGGACCTTGTGCTCACAAACAGGGACAGTGTGATGGGGTAACAGTGGGGAGCACCTGGGTAACAGTGACCACCAGTCATTGTGGTTTGAAATCACAGAAGAGCAGAACCAAACCACACAAAAACACGTATCCTGGATTTTAGGGGGCAGACTTGGGAAAATGGGAGATGCTTGAAAAGAGGCATTGGGGAATGGGACAGGAATCAGGGATTGAGGAACAGTGGGCAGTATTTAAAATGGGGATTATAAGAACAACAGAATTATGCATTAAGCAGGTTAGCAAGAGGAAAAGAAAGAGGAGACCATTATGGTTTCCAAAGAGGTAGCAAAGAAAGTGAAAGCCAAAAGATTGCATTCAGGCAATACAAAAGACACAGGCAGAAGGGGATAGGGAGAAGTACCAGGAGAAACAAGGGAGGCAGGGAAGTCAGTAAGGGAAGCCAAAGCTCAGACAGAAGAACACATTGCAAAATCAGTGGTTAAAGGGACAAAACCTTTTACAGGTACATAAGTGAAAAAAGAAGGACAAAGGAGGATAGTGAGACTGAAGGGGAGGATGGGAGCGCGTGGAGGATGACAACAGTAAAGCTGACATATTGAACAGGTATTTCTGCTCAGTCTTTACTAAGGAAGAGGGGGTAATGGGTCTGAAGGAGTACAAGGGGTGAGAATGGTGCAGAAATGGACACAAGTCCCTTTACACGAGAAAGGGTCCTGAAGGAACTGGAAGTAATAAGAGCTGATAAAGCAATGGGGCCAGATGGGGTGCACCCAGGGTCCTTAAAGAACTAAGAGAGTGGTGGCTGAACCTCTGGCTATCCTGTTCAGCCAATCACTGGAAACAGGAAGTACCCAAAGACTGGAGGACAGCAGATGTAGTCCCCTTATACAAAAGTGGGAACAAAGAGGAAGCAGGGAACTACAGACCAGTCAGCCTCACCTCGGTAGTGGGAAAGATCATGGAAGCACTACTGAAGGAGAGATTGGCGGAACATCTGGTTGTCAATGGACTACAGGACCCAAGGCAGCATGGTTTCACCAAGGGGAGGTCATGTCAGACCAACCTCATTGAATTTTTTGACTGGGTGACTAGGGAGGTGGATCAGGGGAGGGCAGTGGACATGGCCTATCTGGACTTCAGCAAGGCCTTTGACACTGTGCCACATAGAAGACTATTACACAAACTGGGGAATATGGGTGTGGGCAGGACAGTAGTGTGGTGGGTAGGTAACTGGCTGGGTGGCAGGACACAGAGGGTGGTGGTAAATGGCTGTCACTCCACAGAGGAAGAGTGACCAGTGGGGTACCACAGGGATCAGTGCTGGGACGGTCCTATTCAACATCTTCATCAGTGACATTGCACAGGATATAGAAGGCAGAATTTCACTGTTCGCTGATGACACAAAGCTCTGTAACAGAGTAGACACACCAGAGGGTGTAGACAGAATGAGAAGGACCTGCAGAAACTTGAAGAATGGTCAAGGGTTTGGCAGTTGAAATTCAATGCAAAGAAGTGCAAGATAATACATATGGGGCACAAACCCTGGCACAATATATCAGTTGGGGGTGAGGATATAGCATGCACCAAGCAGGAAAGGGATCTTGGGGTTGTCATCTCTGATGACCTCAAAGTAGGGAAACAGTGTGACAAGGCATCAGGTAAAGCAAATATGATGCTGGGATGTATAGGCAGGGGCATCACCAGCAGGAAAAGGGAGGTCATAATTCCGCTATACAAGACACTAGTGAGGCCCCACCTGGAGTACAGTGTACAGTTCTGGAGACCATACCTACGTAAGGACATAGACAGGGTAGAGAGGTTCAGAGGAGGGCAACAAAGATGGTGCATGGGTTGCATCACAAGTCCTATGAAGACAGGTTGAAGGAACTGAACATGTACTCTCTGGAGGAGAGGAGGGAGAGGGGATATGATAGAGACATACAAGTATCTTACAGGGAGGAACAGGGTGCAGGAAAACACTATTTTAAGCGAAAAGATGTTTCAGGACTAGAGGGCATGGGATGAAGTTGGAGGTAGGATGATTCAGAGGAAACATGAGAAGAATTTCTTCACAGAGCAGGTGGTGGACAAGTGGAACACCCTGCCAGAGGAAGTGGTGGGGGCTGAAACAATCAAGGATTTAAGAATGCATGGGATAGACATAAAGGAATTCTAGAGGTCAGGGGTAAGGGGAAATAGACTTCTAGGAAAACAAACTGAACTTACAAGCTCAAATGGGCAGACTAGGTGGGCCATAGGCCCTTATCTGTCGACACTGTCTATGTATCTATGTATGTATCTATGTTGCTCACTCCAGAAAACTCTGATAGGTCAAGCACTGCTGCCAGGCCTATAGAGCTAATATCTCTCAAAGAGTGGTACCTAACCATCTCCACAGGGGTAGGCCTACAAGGGGGGGTGTAAAAACTGAACCCCACAGCACAGTGTTCAGACCAACTGACAGGTTCCACCCCCATGTCGAAGGCCTCAATCCGCAGGATGAAAACTAAGTCCAAGGAGTGACCACTCTTGTGAGTGGCAGAAGTAGCCACTTGTGTAAGGCCCAAGGATGTCATTAATTGGAGGAAGTGTTGTCCAAACTGCGAAAATTCATCATTGACCCAGGCATTGAAGTCACACAGGACCATCAGCCTGAGTGACTCAAATGCCATGTCAATGACAAAGTCGGCTACTTCCTGTAGAAAATGAAGAAGGACCAGAGTTTAGGAAAGCAACAACCTTCATAGAGGTGGGAAAGGTGGCTGATGAATTTCTGGAGATATTCAGCCGAGTGGATTTCCTCAGTTGATTCTGTCAGACAAGGGCATCAATTTTAAGTCTGCCCTTGTGACTAGCCTGTGGGAGAAGGGTGGAGTGTGGCAACACCACCCCAGAACTAGTGGCTTAGTCGAGCATTTTAATTCCACATTTAAGACCATGTTACAATTTACTAGGACAATAGAGACAGCAAGGGATACTGATGGTCCATATAAAGCTGCCCCCCACTAAACGTGGTAGTATTTAAATGGTCCATTCTCATTCATGTACATATCCAAATTTAATATAATAAATCAGTGTCATTTTTATGTTAGCTTGTACTTGCACGCCGGCCAACATATTGTATTAGGAGCAGATTTGGAGGTGCAGTCATTGTGGGCAAATGCAGGGCATGCATCAGTAGGTTCATCCCTCATTCCCCAGTAAGACAGCATGCAGGCACCACACCAGCAAGACGTAATGTGGTGACCACATCTAAGAAAACATCCACTGCAATGAGAAGCAAGCTTCTCATTGCCGCAGCACAACCTCCCCACGTAAACATGGCAACAGGGTGCCCCATCCCCTATCGCATTCCCAACCCACTTCATTTGCCGATGAGGCCCACCCCCTGTCGGCATAATGACTCCCCCAAGTGTGTGCCTAAGGGGTGTCCAATCCCCCTCGGCATCATGCGCTCCCTCTCAACAGTCTTTCTTTGCTGACGGTGGCCCAATTCCCATTAGCTACAATCCCCCTGTCCCTGTTTATTTAGCCAACAGGGGAACCCACTCCCCAAAGGCATAATGTCCCCCCCATCTGTTGTGTGCCAAGGGGGGTGCCCAATTCCTCGTCGGCTACAGGCCCCCCAAAACAATCAGGTGACACGCTGGGGCCACCCAGCATGCCAAATGTGCCTGAAAAACTAAAACCGTCCGCGATGTTCCTTTTTTTACCCTGTAAAAAAATGAGTCTCTCATGGTCTCCTGCCTCCTCCCACAACCGCTCCCACCTACTGTGCACCCTGTCTCCCCACCCCCCACCCCATACTTACCTCCAGAATCCGCACGACGATCTTCAGTGGACTGGGAACACGTCTGCACTCTTCAAAGCCGACCGCGAAGTGAAGAAATGTTGATAAGCTGTGTAATGGCATAAATAGGGTTTTTTCAACTTTGGTGCATATCTCGGGCATTTTGGGGAATTTTTACACCAGATTTTCAACATGGGGTTATTGGGACCCCATCTCATGAATTCAGTCACTGTCATGGCGTTATTCGGTCCTGAAAGGTGATTTTGCGGTCACTGCTCAGAATCACCTTTTGGGACCGATTAACAAAGCGACAGTGCTACTGTTCATGAGGGGCTCTCAAAAAGCCTATGTTGCAAATTGGTGGAAAAATCCCCAAATAACTGTTTTATGAGCATGCGTTGTGCAGTTTCCACACACATTCGTAACTTCATGAATATGTAATATTTTCACTCCAGACTTTCAAAATTGCCATTTTCCCCACCTCCTCATGAACAGTACAGCTGTCATTTTACATATCCTGGCCGAAATGTGTTTTCGCACGTCCGGCGAAGAAGAGCATGGTTGCTGTGTGAAATCAGTTTTCGGGACAGTTTGAGGAAATGACAGTGACACTGTTCATAAGCAGAGATCCTAAAATGCCTATGTTGAAAATCTGGTGACAAAAGTCCATAATTTGACTGTGTTACAAGCGTGCGTTGCGCAGTTTCCACACAGCCTTTTAACTCCGCAAATTTGCAATGTTTTCATGCCATATTTCCAACACTGGCATTTTTTCACACCTCCTTATGAACAGAACAGCTGTAATTTTTCACATCCTGCCCAAAATGTGTTTTCGCACCTGTGGCGCACAATGGCGTGGTCGCTGTGGGAAATCAACTTCTGGGACAAATTAACAAAATCATAATGCCACTGTTCATGCGGGGAGGTCCCAAAACGCCTATGTTGAAAATGTGGTTAAAAAAATCCCAACAATAATTGGGTTATGGATGTGTGTTGCACACCTTCTATGCAAGCTCATGACTTCGCCAATCATTTATATTTTCAGTCCAGATTTTCAACATTGCCATTTTTTTACACCTCCTCATGAACAATACAGTTGTAATTTTTCACATCCTGCCCAAAATGTGTTTTCATCCCTGTGTCACCAAATAGCATAGCCGCTGTGCAAAACCACCTTTCAGCTAACAAACTGATAGTGCTGCTTTTCATGAGGTGGGGTCACAAACAGCCCATGTTGAAAATTTGGAGTGAAAATACCAAAACATGCCTACGGTATTAGGGTTTCCAACTATAACACCCCACCCTGTAGAGACTGACAGGCGTCAGGGGTGTGACTTGGGATTATCGGCTGTAATGCTCATGCCATTCCACCTCCACCCCCACCCTGCAGCCAGGGACAGGCATCATGGTGTGCCTTGGAGTGTTCAGCCACAAAGTTCACCCCATTCTCCTATACTGCACCCATCTCAATGTATTTCCTTATGGAATGGGGTAAGTATAATGCCCAAAGACCCCAAAGCACACCACAACACTTGTCAGTGTCTATAGGGTAGGGTGAGGTAAAATGGCATGAGCATTATAGCTGACGACCCAAAGGCACACCCCAACGCCTGTTGATCTTTGCAGGGTGGGGGTGGGGTTGGCATCATTTCAGTACTTCACTGCCATTCCTATTATGCGTCTCTAACTCCTGCAATGCCAATGCCAGTGAGACAACATTCGGCATTGACAAATGTTTGTTTCCCATAGGGAAGTAGTGATATCAAAAACTCATAATATTATCACTCTGACCTAAGGGGCCCAATATTCTAAAAACTGCAAAGCGGAGCACAAAACCTTGTGCTGCACCTTGCGAGTGTCCAGGAGCCCAGGGTTTCTATATTCAGTTGAATAGTGCATCAGACTAAATATAGGGCCATGTCAGCCCAGTGCCAAGTCATGTAGCACTGCCCCGACGTGGATCCTGAAGTACACCACCAGAATGGATAGCACCAGAGTGCTATCTGCAATACTCAAAGGGACCCATGCAAATTAGCCCATTGGGTATGCAAGGCACTAAAGGGCCATTTGCATGCCTATTATGGGCTCATTTGCATGGGTAGCAAGACAGGTTAACGAGGCACCACCCCATCAACTGCCCAGCCCCAGAGTGGTGTAGAGATCCCTGGTGCCTATTGACCCCTCCTCTGATTGGCAGCCCATAATAAAGATAGGCATCCCTGGTACTAGTGGTCCCCCCCCCGATCACCAGCACAGAATAAAGATAGGCATCTCTGGTGCTAGTGGTCCCCTCCCTCCAATTGCCAGCCTGTAGTACACTTGACAACCCTTCTTGGCATTTAGCGGCCCCCCTCTGGCACTGAATACCCCCCAGTCACCTTATCAGTACCCTTGGTGTCACTGATGCATACGGGGACTGGTACAGCACTCCCCACACCTCCTCGTCCATCCACCTTATGTCTCATTTACAGGAGAGGGTGACATGCCCTGTCCTATAAATGAGATGTGTGATCCCTGACTGGACATATGTTGGCCAGTCAAGGAGGTGTGAGGAGGCCATGCCAGTCACTGTATGCACTTACAGCACCGAGGGTACTGGTAAGGTGACTGGGGGATGGGTGTTTGGTGCTACAGGGGGGCACCAGATGCCAGGTAGGGTTGTCAAGTGTCCCACAGGCTGCCAATCAGAGGGGAGGCCACTTGCACCAGGGATGCCTATCTTTATTACAGGCTGGTGATCAGAGGGGGGGACCACTGGCACCAAGGATGCCTATCTTTATTATGGGCTGGCGATCGGAAAGTGGGCTCACTAGCATCAGGGATTACTATCTGTATTACAGGCTGGCAGTCGCGGGGGACCACTGGCACCACGGATGCTTTATCTGTATTATGGGCTGGCAGTCAATGGGAGGGGTTGCAATACCAACTGCAATGGCTAGGGTTGCCCGGAGTAAGTCAGGATTTGGTTCGGTGTCATTTGCACTGTGCAAAAAGACCATGCTAAACCCTTTAGCGCTGGGCAAAGTAACTGAATATGGGGTAGCACAGCTATTCATGGCCATGCCCCTCCCCTTGCCCACATGCATACATTATGTTTTGCATGGGCACTAACTGTCTTTGTCTGTGCAACAGCTCCTTTTGAATATGGGGATCCAGCACAAACCCCAGTTTGCGTGGGCAAAGACCTGTTAGTGCCCCCGCAAATGTTTGAATATCAGACCCCAGAAGTCAGAACACTATCATTCTGATCTCAGATCAGTGCTATTATAAGATGGAATGTTCATATAGTTCCATATATTACAAAAAAATATGATATCATCAGAATCCATCAATGGAATTGCATCCTTGTTACCGATAACTTCCTATCTATTGCTCTGTTTTTAAAAGTATTGAAAGGTCACCTCCGATGACAAAGAATTCCAAATGTCAGTCACTCTTTTAGTGAAGAACATAGAGAATACGGAATAGGCAACCATGATGAACCAGTGTGTTCTGCCACAGAGGGGTTCTGATTACCTGTGACCTCGAGAGTGAAGCTCAAGAGGTCCTTGGAAATCAGAGCCTCGAGGGAGCAGAACACACTGGTTCAGCATAGGGTAGACCATCCTGTATTTTTTATTGTGTGTGGTGCCACCCTATGTAATTTACATACATGTCAAGTAAATATATTTTTTAATTACAAAAACTAACTGGTTGCTACCTGTCATATTCAGGAAGTTAGTGCTGGTTGCTAGGGTGAGTTTGTGGTTGCTATGGAACGGACATTTCTACATCTGTGGTGCACATGCTGATTGCTTGTCAGCTGGGTTTGGGAGGGCTTTTCATAAAAAAACATGGCAGTCATATGTCTTCATTAGCAAGTGGAGGATCAGACTCTATTTTAGTAAGTTATTATAAATATCTGGTTGATCCTGCATTTAGTTTTTCACACAGAAGAATATATCTGATTGATCCTACATATTTATTACTGTATCTGGTTGATGTTGCATTTGCAGGACTGCATGAGAGTCTGTGCCATTGCATGGTCAAGTTGTTTGATCTGGTTGATCCTTGTGGTTTTATTACTATGGCTCATGCGATTTTCAACCAAGCTGGTACACTGTTCTGCATGTGAGGGCTGAACAACATTCCATGCTCTTTGCACTGTGGTTGAACAGCTTTTCATTTCAGTTGAAAATTAGGTTGGAACAATGTTCCACCATACACTATATCTTCCTGATACTTGTTTTGAACGATTGTGGTTGTAGCTGTTTGTTGTGCCCTCTAGTTGTTATTTTGTCAGATCTAACTTTCATGTTCATATTTGACAAAAGGTGGCTGTCTTTGTGCACATTAAATGGGTGTGTGGGGGGGGCGCAATGATTTATCTTTTTCAAAGGGCTGGTTTATGTTAACCCTTTCAGGATCTAACTGTTCAGGGAATTGGAGCTCTCATGTAATGCATACCTCTCACCCTGCCAGGACCAAAATACGGGACACCGCCCAGTAAAATCAAGGCATTTGTGCACATTGCACATGATCTAGCATGCCATAATTTATTGGATATGGGTTTTTCTAATGGATCTGTTGAGTGGGTGAGAACTTATTTATCCAATAAGTCCCAAGTGGTATATATCAGCAAAATTGAATCATCTGAGGCCCCTGTGGTTTGTGAAGCACCACAAGGGTCAATAATAGGTTATTTATTATTTTCCTTATTTGTAAACAAACTATCATCACAATGTACTGCATGTGAAACAATTCTTTATGCAGATGACTTTATTTTATTTCATTAGGATAAATTGGTAGCCAATATTACTTCTTGCCTTCAACAGGATTTTGATGTGACATGTGGTTGACTTACAGATAACTAAATGGTTTTGAATTCAAATAAAACAAAGGCAATGTTATTTGGTTCTAGCCAAATGTTAAGGGATTATTCAAAACTGGTGATTTTTGATTCCACAGGGACAGTAATTGAACAAGTACAAATTTCCAAGTACCTGGGGATATTACTTGACCCTGTGTTAAGTTTTTCTCCTCAGATTGCTGCTCTTTGTAGATTGCTAAATCAAAAAATATGGTTATTGTATTGATTTAAAAAACATATTACTGAAAATAGAAGGAAGGCTATTGTTGTAGGGACTTTATTTCTTCATCTAGAGTATGGGGTTTGTCTATACTATAACTTGTGTAAAAAGGAGTTGCACACTCTAATCAAAACTTACAATAATATCTGCCATTTTGCATTATCTGCTATCTATCATACTCACCATTGTGAATTGTATTTAAGTTTGGGATGGTTGCCCTTTACCTCCAGAATAGAATAGTCATTGAGTTATTTAACAGCCAAGGTGATTTATTTAAAATCTCTGTTTCCTTTACCTGATTTAGTTTAAATAAGGAATACACCATTAATGTTAAGATCATCAAAGGCTTTATTTTGGAAACATCAATGTGTAAGCAAAAACTCGGGTTTCGTGCATTTTCAGTCTCTGCACCCCTGCTGTGGAACTCTTTTCCCCTTCATATTCGAAACACAAATTCTTTATGGTCATTTAAGGTATTGTTAAAACAATATCTAATGTCTAAAGTTGTTTGTAATTGTATTAAGTAATTGTTTGTTATATATCATTTTTGTGATTGCATTGTTTGATACTCAATGTTAATGTTTTGTAATGTACTCCATGTCGGACCTGAAAAAGGACCAATGGTCCAGTGTCCTTACCCAGTTAACAAATGAAAAATAAAAAAAAATAAAAATAACAAATGCTCACAATCAGAGACACAATTCTTACTTGACATACAGTGCAGTGTCACAATTTTTACATCTATTCAAATGCACTCCATAGCCTGTCATAAGGGTAATATTGTGCACTGGCATTGATACATACAGTGCTCCCTTGTAAGAGGCACACATAGTTAAACCAAAAGTTAACTGGTTGAACAGAATTGTAGCCATGTTACAAGTGATTTCCCAAAAACGAATTAAGTGGTTAAAAAAAACAAGGTCTCAAATTGTAAGCAGCATCAATGGCTGTGTGTTATTACTGTGTAGACAAAATGTCTGGGTTATTAAAAATAAAACAAAAATAAATAAAATCCCATACTGTAGCTTATTTAGCACTGGTACACAGCTGAATACCATCATAATACAGTAACGTCATACAGTATGTATCTATCATGGTGTCACCACTCTATGAGTAGTATACACATGTTCCCCTTGATTTTTCTCCCTTGCTTAATGCATATATTATTATATAGACAATGACAGCAGAAAAAGGCCAAAGGTTCATTCTAGTCTGCCTAGACTTCCCTATCTACCCCGGACCTACTGTCCATAAAGAGCACCCCCTGCTTCCCTACTTAATGCTGTTGACCTAAGCAACCACCAAGTCCTTCACTCCATCCCAGCCATGCCTTGCTTACTATTTGCCAGCAGAAACAAGCCACATGGTCTATCAAGTCTGCTCAAGTGTGCAGCTGGCAGCCCACTTGCAGATGCCCCCCCGACCCCCCACACAGATGAGTGCCTACTGATCTTGAACCAGACTAAGATGTTGGTGGCATTTCCAGTGAATGGGGGAAATTTGTCCTGAACACTGGGGAAATTCTCCTACTGTTCTGATGGGGACACTGTACTGAGTTATGGAGGATTCATTCATGTAGGATCCAGCACTGCAGCAGGTCATTCTAGACCTGCAGAACCCACCAGCTACAGATGCGATAGAACCTTCAGAATACACTGAAATTGTAACAATTGTGCCAGAAAATATGAATCCTCATGAAGCAACCACTGATCAACATATTGATGCTATCTCTCTTTGAGAACAACACCTTCAGGAGAAAATGGACATTCTTAAAAAACAAATGATGGCATCAGAATTAGAAAATGAACTCAAGACAAACTAGAAGAAGAAAAAAAGAGAAAAAGAATACAAAGCTCCTCACCAGGTATCTCAGGAAAGAGAGCTACACAGTCGAATATTTTTCAGTTTGGAGCCACCTCCAGTTCCCCTGGATCGAACCACAGGTCAGTGGGTAGAATCTGAAGAAAGCACCTCATCATTTATTTGGGACCCAGTGCTAGCACTAGAAAACACTAGTTGGAAAAAAACACACAAGGATCTTGGACACCAGACCCCCAACATTCCTTTACAGGGGACCCCAGAATGGATACCACAAATTCCTTTGGCAGGAGCTGCACATCAGGATACAGGAACATCTTGGCAGCAACATCCAGCACAGGAGCGGGAACAGCAGAGTGCCTCTGATACCACTACAGGTATGCAAGACAATGTTGCCCATGATATGGCAGATGATGTCTTTTATGAAGCATCGCCACTTTAAATGCACCTAAATCTGTAAACAGCACCTCTGAGTGGAACAGTAAAATACTTCCGCTCAGGGCTACTAACTATTTACCGAATGATAACTCTGAGAATACTACCCCAAATATTAATGCAAACACTGAGCAAACGTAGCAACCAAGGGTCACATACGCAAGTTTGTTACAGAAACCTGTAGAGAATGCTAAACGCAGGCATGCAGTAAGACTGCAATATATGGGAGGCCCACCAACACCACCGGACAGATTTTTTGTTGAGAAAGAAATTGTGAAAATCAAAATGGGGTTCTCCCTTTCTGAGGTTCATGCCCTCATTCACGCATCAGGTGAAGAGACTTTTGACATTAGCTTTCGAAATGAAGTGTTGTTAAATAGATTTTGGACTGTCCGTTCTTCTCAGAGACAAGACCCCATTTGGAAAATGTTTTCAAGCAACCCCCCTCACTAAGCCTACCATAACAATTGTAAACATCTTCTTTCATAATGAGGGGGTTAATATAGCAGACATAGCATATTGGCTAGAGAAGCGATGTGAAATACAAAGCACACCAGAACCAATCATTGACCAGGAAGGATTTTGGACAGGGGGATGGAAATTTCAAGTTAAATTGCAACAAAATGAGCAAGGCACCCAGCATCTCCCTAACTGCTTCTTTTGGGGAGAGACAAGGGAATTTATTTTTATCAGGGCCAAATGAAAACATGTTTCACATGTGGATCCACCAGACACATTAGTGTGAATTGAGAGAAACTAAAATGCTCTGTCTGTGGGGAACTGGGACATTTGGGGCATCATTGCACAGCTACCCCCAAGAGTAATGTTTGTGATGCAGAAGGTCACTTGTTCACCACATGCCTCTGGGCAGCACACAACACTGGCAATGCAGATTATGCAGAGCATGACTTTTACATCAATAAAGCAGCCAGAGCACAGTACCAGAACATTCCCCCAGAAGCTTAGACAACAACTGAGATTGTAGGCGGACACGCTGTCAATAACAGAGCTCACAGACACACGAGGGAGAGGGAAGATGCACAACCCTCCCCCAACCCCCAATCCTCACACCAAAAACCTTCCCCCAATAACATGGAAGAACAGAGTACATCACAAGGGCCATCTTCCAATTCTCATGGTCAGATGCCTCCACCACCCCCCATCACCCTCCACCAGAGGGAGATGGTTTTCAAATAGTACCAAGAGGGAAAGATCACCCCCCCAGCACACACAACTTCAAAATAGTTATTCGGGGTTACAATGGGGGATACCGAAATGGAGAATGAACCAGATTCGGCATTAGTATCCTCTAGAACCTCATTCCAAGTAGAAATGCCTTCTGACACTGAAGACAAGGCTATTTCTATAAAGACACAGCAAAGATCTACAAAAAAATGATGGAGCACCAGATCTGGAGTTAAGAAAGTAACCTGATAGTACCAACAGTGCCGTTTAAATGGGACTTTACCATCTGACAGCGGCCTCTCTGAAAATGAACAATAGTAAGTCCAGCAGAAACAGAGGTGCCACATTTGCCTATTTTGCACAGAATTACTTTGATCTGGTACTCTTACAAGGTACCAGACTCCATACAGACAATGAAATCCAGACTGCAACCAAAGAATGGTTTTGGGGGAAAAGTATCTGGACTATGGGAGAAGATAGGTGCTGTGGGTTGTGGATTGGTATTAATAATGAACATATTGTAATACAGCTATTGATTGGCCTTTTTCCAGGCAGAGCTATGATATTGGATATCTCCTTTAAAAACAATGCATTTGGGGTGATTAACATCTACGCCCCTCAGACAAAGCGTGACATAGTGAAATTACTTAAACTTATTCAACCCTATCTCTTCACGGCTAGACAAACTATCATGGCAGGCAATTTTAATTGTGGAACATTTAGGTCTGATACTGGACAAAAAACAAATAAAATCTTCTGTGACATTATATTCCTGAATAAATTAATATTACAAACAGGTCTGGTAGGCAGTTTTGCTAAACTACAAAAATGTCCAGTTCATACATACCATTGACGAAAACTGCCATCCAGAAATGATTTCTTTTTTTACATCTCCTTCCTTATCTCTGATTTCTGCTCAGTTGTGACCTACGGCCACATCTGACCATGACCTCATAGGTATTAAAATAGACAACCTTAAAGAAACAGCTTCAGGAAGAGGCTATTGGAAATTGAGTAACACATTACTCACATTACCAATAGTACTACAAGGTCTTAAAAATATAATTGAAGCAAGAACATCAGTATTGTTTCTGTATTACTCACTTACATCTTGGTGGACAGACAATGAAAAAGATTTTTCAGATTTCTTAAAATTAGCTGGACAAATACAGGGATCATGTAACAAATTACAGTACAACAAATTGAGGGAAAAATTATGTAAGTTAATCACACTGCAAAATACTACTGAACTAGATTACTCCATTCCAGTCTCGGAAACCAAGCAAAACATGTCTGACTTTCAGTACAATAGAATGAGGTCATTAATACATGAACACCAATTTGGCACACAGGGAAAATCAATGTCCATCAACCCTTTTGAAAACTGCACTAATAAAAGGAAAGCTTGACAAATTAATTGTTTAATGTCAAACCAGGGAGTGCCAGCCACTACTCAATCTGGTATTCTAGCAACTGCAGAATCTTATATTCAACAAACGCTAGGACATCTATCAACACCAGGTACTAACACACAGTCATGGTTGCAACAGATATCACTACCCAGTATGCCCCCAGATATATGAAAAATGCTGATTCAATCCACATCAAGTCAGGAGATTACAGCCACAGTCCAACAAATGAAAACAGGAACTGAGCCTGGAAGGGACGGTCTAACAACTAACTTTTATAAATACATAGTTTCAGAATTAGCAACAGAATTAGCCAGTGTATTTAACTACATCTTAGGTACAGACAAAATCCCAGAAGACAAGCAGACTGGCCTCCTTATATTTCTTCTCAAAAAAGAGGACAAAACACAGCTAATAAATTGGAGGCTGATTACCTTATTAAATTGTGATTTTAAAATCATTATTAAAATATTGAGTAATAGATTATCTCTTGGACTGCCTTTCTTAATCCACCCCTCCCAAATGTGCTCTATACCAGGTAGAATGATGTCAGATATTTTGGTGTTAATTAGGGAAATATTAACTAAGGGGACTGAGGAAGAGCTTACTGGATATATACTATGTTTAGACCAGTATAAAGCATTTTTTTTACTCTGTATGTCACATATATCTTTGGGAGGTTCTGGGTGGTCAGGGCGCTAGCGGTAGGGTGCCAGAAATCAGAGCACTGACAAGAGGGTGAAAACAACAAGGGCGCCCCTGCAAGCAGGGCACCTGTACAACAGGGCTCCCTGTGCTCTGGAGTACTACGCGTACCTTGCAGGTAGAGTGACATGCTGCAACAGTGCCCACACCGCAATGCCAAAACTCACATATCCCCGCACTCTGAGTACTGGACAACACTGCTGTCCAGCAGCATGTCATGTGCTACATCGTATCAGGTCCAAACCCTTCCCTCAGCATGCTGTACTTGTGTTACTACGATCACGTCAGGGCTGGCCGCCTGTAACTGCACCGCCGCAGTATCCAGGACCCACTGCCCATAGTGCTTTACACAGTGAGGCTGCAAGGCATGATGCGAGCACTGCAGCTGCATTCAAACACTGGACCGCTGGAGTGCCAGGGACAGTAACGGCCTATCAGCTCACTGCTTGACATGACCTCATTATGCCCGAAGTGTGGCATAGGTCCCAGAGGGAAGAGGTTACTTCCAGCCCTTGTACATGACTTACACTCTACTGGCAGGACAACAGCAAGATGCAGCACACAAGGTCATAGCACACTGCCCAATTTGGTCCCTCTGCTCCCTACCTGTTGAGGGCTGTCTCAGACAAGAGAGCTGCAGGCCACAGCAGGATGCGGGGAAGAACAGTGCCAATATGAACTTCACTGCAGCATTACACCAGGTCCAGCAATAGTGGGGGCTCAATGGACATACTTAAAGGACATGGGTGGAGCTCCTGTAGTGTGAATCACTGACACATGTCCTGGTTGTTCAGTCGGGCACGCAGCAGTTGCGGTCCGTGCCTTCCCGGTTCCGTACCATGCGCCTCCTGTACCTCATAGGCTTTTGGTGGGTGGATCTACAGGTGTGCGGTGTGTGTTGGTGCCCCACTCAGCCATGTTGGTTGGTGCCCCCCAGTTCCCTGCAGCTGTGTGGACCAGTGCTCTGCCTGCTGGCAACCTCCCGCTGGTGCTCTGATTGCCGGCACCCTACCAACAGCACCCTCACCACCTGGAACCTCTTTGGGAGGTTTTGTCATCTTATAATATACCACTGGAATCTATAAACTGGGTACAAACATGTTACTATCAGACCACAGTGTCACCATATATAAATGGATGGATAGGGAAGAAATGTTTTATAAAACAAGGAGCCAGAGAAGGGTGTCCGTCAAGCCCATTATTATATATATTGTCACTTGATCTATTACTTCGACATATACACCATCAACAAGGAAATAATGGACTATCAGTCTCTAGCTCTAACCCATAAATTAAGACATTAGTGTATGCTGATGATCTCATATTAATTCTAGCTGATAAACCCTCAGCAATATTAGCACAAAAAACAAAGTACAAATATGAGGGCATCTCTGGCTCATCTATAAACTGTACAAAAAGCACTGGCATAAGTAAAGGGCCCCATCACCCGGCTGACGATGAACTGATTGGAATTCAGATTTCATCCACTCAGGTAAAAATCCTAGGAGTTCTTTTGACTCAGGAAATCTAGCCCTCATTAACTGGGAAATGATTTTAACTAAAGCCACTAATAGGGTTAAAATGTGGAACCAATGGTTTATGAGTAAGAAAAAAGAGGAGCCATTTACTTAAAACATTTTTAATACCTATGTTTTTGCATATAAGTCATATATACTCCCCCCCCCATTAGAACTGGAAACCAAACTGAGAATAAACTTATCAGCCAGATGCTACTTGGCCATAGAACACCAGAACAGATGTGGGCTGTCATATGGCTATGTGCTCACAAAACACCTGAATGTTAAACAGAACTTAAAACATAGTTTAGTTTAGTTTAGTTAGTTTTTGTTGACCAGGTAAGTGCACTAGACAAATCCTGCCTATTTTCAGGCACGACCCAGGGAAGGGGGATACAGATGAATGCCAACTGACCTTGAACCAGATTAAGCTATCGGTGGTATTTTTCGTGAACGGAGGAAATTTGGCCAGGGCACTGGGGAAATTCCCCTACTCTTTTCGAGAAGTGCCATGGGATCTTTAGCATCCACCTGAACTACCACCAGAACAGGCAGATGGGACCTCGGTTTAACGTCTCATCCGAAAGACGGCACCACAGGAGTGCAGCACCCCTTCCTCATGCTGCACTACAGTGTCAGTACTGGGATATTAACCCAAGTGCCTGGTGTGGGAACTGAGCCCACAGCCTACTGATCTCCCAGCCTCAGATACGAGTGTGCTACCCGCATAAGGAACAAAAAGATAGGTATTGCCGAAGAGACTGTTGCAATTCCATTTTAGAAACTATGGAACACCTATATTATGAATGTCCGTACATTATTCAATTTTGGCTGATGGTTAAACATAATTGGAGCCACTCCCCCTTTTACAATATACCTCCGGATGTACTATTCTTAGGGATTTTATTGAAAGCATGGGCCTTTTTGCATCCTAGTACAGTTAGGGTAGTATTGACTTGTATAAAACATTGGATATGGATTACTCGATGCAGATTAACTCTGCAACAGATAGAAATACCTCAAGAACAACCGTATCATTATATCAAAACTAATATTCAGGACATATAAAAGTTGATGAAAAATGATACTCAGCAGGGGCCAGGGAAAATACTACAATGGTGGGGAACAGTACCGCAATTTAACTAAACACCCTGGCCCGGATATTCAAACTGCGCCCAAAAAGTGCGCAACAGCAGGAGCAAGCGCAAGTCCACTGTGCCCATGCGCAAGAAGCGCGATATTCAAAAACTGTGCAGGCCAAGATGCGCCTGCGGCACACGACTGAATATCACACCACCTGCACCATAGCGCAACCAGGGATGTGAAGTTGCACATATCTGATGCCCCATAGCGCAACAAAGGATGCTCAGCGGAGCAGTCCAGATGCGCCATAGTGCAACCAGGGATGCCCCATAGAGCAGGGCAGCAATGCAACAGCACAACTAGGGATGCAGGGGCCCACCACCCAAGCCACAGATGGGCAAAGGAGCACACAGCAGAACAGACATTGTCCCCCACACCCCATGCACTGCACAACCGGGGGAGAGCTGGAATAATCACCAGCCCATGGATACCAGCAACCAACCCACAGCCGGGCCATGGTGCCCCAGCACACCCCCTGGCAAGCTGTGACTGGCACACAAGTAGGGCCGACCACCCCATGCCACACCATCCCACCAATGCAGAGCACACCCTGCACCATGATCACCATACACCCTGCCCAGGAGTAGCGCCCAACAGTGCAGGACACCCCATGCATGCCACCACCCCCACTGTGACAATGCAACCCTGTGCACCACCAAGCCATGCAAGGCAGCCCCACCATGTGCACCCTGCTGCGGGTGGCAGCAGACAGCAATGCAACAACAGCATACACAGTGCCACCCTGCATGTCCCCCAGGTACAGCTGAGAGACCGACCATGCGTCGCCACACGAGGTACCCCACATGCGACAGAGCATGCCCCGTACTCCACCACCAGTGGTACAGCACCCTGCACACCCTCCCAAGGACAGATCCCATCCCAGCACTGGCCACAACAGCCAACACAGACACGCACAGTGTTGCATGGAACCATGCACCACACAGGATGCAACATAGTGCATGGACAAACACCCACCCATACCCAAGGGCACACCAACACAGGGACACAGTAGCGGGTCAACCAAGCCACTGGCGTGTGGCCACAGCTGATGTGTACACATGGCCAGCACCCCTACATTGCACAGGTGTGACAGCCACCCTGCACAGGCACCATGAAGCTGTATGCCACCAGCATGCTGCCGTAGCACAAGTGACAGACACTGGAGCACATCCCCTGCAACAGACACAAGCGACAGCATGGAGGGGGACAAACAGCGGAGGCCACAGTGCCACTGAAGGCAGACGTGCACCATACTGGTGATGGCAGGTAACCTGGCATTGTGCCGGGTAGAGTTGTTATCCAGCATGGACAGCCACCACTGACACACCAGCAGACTGTGCATATCACAGACATGCAAGGGTGCCAGCTACGCAGGCTATGGACGGTCTGACAGGGGTGCCATGCACACAGTGCATGCAACATGGACAACTGCACACAGGCATCCAGTGCACAGAGAACAACACACAAACCACAGACAGTGACTGATCCCCCTGCCTACACCATAGGCGGTTCCCTTCTGGACACACACATGCCCATGCGTGCACCACCCCTGACACTATGCACACCACTGCAGCTGAGCACATGTAGCCCACTGCAAATCAGAGACCACCACAGTTGTCATAACAAAACAAATGAATTTAAAACAGGTAATAAAATAACTATATACAAGTAGGTACAATGGGGGGAAGGGCCACATACCAGGTGGGGGCGGGTAAGGGGCAGGGGTGAACATATGGGAGAGGGAAGAAGGGGTGTGAGGGTGGGTCCAGGGGGGGAAGATGTAATTAGGGGCATGGATGGTTTAGCGTCTGCTCCGGTCTTCCTCCATGTGGCGCCGATGTCTCCTCCGCCTCCTCACCCTGTGGCGGTCCATGCATTGTAGGAGCTCCAGGGTCACCCTCGCCACCTGTAGCAGCTCCTGCAGTCCCTGTTCCAGTGCCTGGAGTCACTGTCCACCTAGGATGAGGGAGCAGAGTCAATAAGTGTGACTATCCAGCCCCCTGCAGCCCACCCATTGTGCATGGCATACAGCCATGTGCCACACCCCTGTGATGGTGTGCAACCACCCACAGTGACCGTGTCCACAAGACCTGCCTACCCAGGCAGCCACAGCCATGTGGACCACTGCACACACCCACCGCCCATGTCCTGCACAGCACCACCGTGGCCATACAGTGACTTGGCTATGCAGTGTGAAGGCAGTGCCACAGCCATGTGCCCGGTGCATGCATGGACCACCATTGACGCACTCCCAGACATGCAGTGGCACTGGACAGTGCTGACTGTAACAAGTTGCGTGCATGGCAGTGGTGTCAATGGATGGTGGCCATGCCCCACTGCCCACCCAGTTACACAGCATGCAATAGTAATCATGGATGTAAGGCACTCACCATCATCAGGCTGGTCCCTGCGTCTCTGAAGACCTTCACCCCTCAAGTCCTGCTGATCCTCCAGGCAGCGCCTCCTCTCCCTAGCCAGCCTGCACTCTTCTGTGCCTAAGGTTCAAACATGGAGAGAGGAACATCAGTACAATCCGGTAGCAAAGTCCCCCCACCCCCATGTGTGTGCAATCCTACACGGCCATATCCATCCACCCCACACCCCGATACCACCACCACGGCCAACACTGGATGGCCCCCCCCCATGTGCCAGACACATGCAACTGTGATACCCGTATGGACGATAACAGTGTATGGATGGGGCACCTACCTGGCCGTGGCACCATGCACCTCCTGGCACGTGCCCGCAGATGGGCAAGCAGGTCCGGGTCCCTGCGCCTGAGGTCCCCGTAGCGGTGGTGACACTGCTCCGCTGTGCGCCCGATACCAGTGGCCTCCTCCAGCGCATCAGCCACCTCCTGCCAAACTGCACTCCTGGCCCTGTCCAGAGGTGCATCACCATATAGAGCCCCAGCATGGGGCTCTACAATGGCCACCAGGTTTGCAAGCTCCACCTGGCTCCACATCACTGCCCTTCTCCGCGCCATCTCAGTGAAGAGTTGGATTCAAAATGGCACTCGGCAGCACGGTCCTGCCATGTGCAGATGCTGCGCGGTACAGTGCTGCCATTCCCTATCACGCTGTCACCAAACAGCGCGATAATGGTGCACCCATGCCTGATGCATGGTGCCTAGGGGGCAAAGGTTGGGCACAGGGTCAAGGGTATCTCATGCATGGACAGCCACAGCGCGATTGGAACCCAATGCGTGTAGCGCGATTGGGTGCCTGTGTGCCACCTCCTGTAGCGATCTACAGTGCTGTGGCCCCAGTGCACCTACGGCACCCCAGAGCCACAGCGCCATATATGTGAACAGCGCAGTAGCACCACTGGCACAATGGTGGCTGTGCCCTGCATTGCCTCCTGCGCACAGCACGTCAGCAGCACAGCAGGCGCCTGCATCATCACCCCGGGCATGCGCAGTTAGGTGTGTACTGTGCATGTCACAGAACTGATCCCTTGACTCAGCACGTTCAACACAATTGCACAAAGCGCAACAGCGCGATATTCAGCTGGCATATGCAAATCAGCTAATCAGCCATTCAATGGCGCTGTCACTGCATTTTCATCCACTTAAAAATGCACCTCACCTCATTTGCATGCCTTGCGCTATAAAGCTGCGACATTGGGCTGCACTGGCCATAGTCTGTTACTGCAGTCTATTGTGGTGAGTTGCATGCTGTTTGGGAGTGTGGACTGTGGTGTTTGGGACATGCATGGGACTGCACAGTCACAGGTAACACCTGTCATTCTCACAGGAGGAATCATGACCAATCGTGAGGTGGAGGAAGAGGAACAGAGATTTGGGAGGAAGAGGAGGCCAAACTTCACCGAGGCAGAAACAGATGCCCTGTTTGAGGCCTACCTCGACCAGGAGCCGCTGCTCAGCGGACGCCAGGGAACACCACAGGCCCGTACTGCTGCATGGGAAGAGGTGGCGCATGCTGTCAACCTGCATGGCAGCCACCAGTGTCCATGCAGGAGTGCAAAAAGAAGATGGGCACGGACAGGCGGAGAATTAAGAAGGTGGCTGCCATCAGGGCAGCACGGTCTGCGACCGGTGGGGGACAGCCGGAGGTACAACGCCTGACCGCACAAGAAGAGCGGGTTGCTGGCAGCATGCAGTGTTGCTCCATCGAGGGTGTTCCGGGTGGTGGATTCCAGATGGGTGGTAGCCCGTCACTGCATGGTAGGTCCTTGCCTGTCAATGGGGGGGGGGGACAGGGTAGGTCACATACATCAATGCTACTGTTTTTCCCTTACAGCTCCTGAGTGTCTACATGGGTCAGCAGTGGTGGGCTTCTCCACTGAGGGTGGTAGCATGGAGATGGAGGAGGGCCCATCCACCTCCACAGGCATACGAGGGGTCAGGGCGACAGTGGGCCCGGACTGATGTTGGTGGAGCAGGTGCATAGGAGGCCCTGCCCATGTCCCAGTGTGCCAGCGTCCATGGATGCCAGCATGCTGAGACTTGGGCTGGTGCCGGATCCATCACCGATGATGATGGCGCTAACGTCATAGACAGTGATACGTGTGGGCCACAGGATGACCACACAGCAGGTGACATCACAGGCATGGCTGTGGGTGGTGCCGCTGTGGAGGCCTGCGTGACATCACAGTCCCAGTCTTTGCCTGTCTGCACCAGTGGGGCAGCACTGGTGTGTGTCCAGGAAAGTGGGGCTGTTGCGGTCACTGCGGCAGCACCGTTGAGCCCTGGAGAGCGGCAGCCAGAGGTGCAGTATCAGCAGTCGGCCAATGGCCATGGGGGTACAGTGTCAGGGGGCGGCGTCAGTGCACCACCTGTGGACATGCCCAGACCTGGCCCTAGTGTGCAGCGCCCACCCTCAAGGGGTGCTGACCATCAGGGTCATGAACACCATGAGGGACAGCATGCCGATCAGGCAGATTATCTCTTAGATGAGCACACCTGCATACTGCAAGCATCAGTCAATCAGCAGGTGCGGCTTGTGATGGCGGTGGATGCACTCAGTGTGGCTCTGCGCCAGGCAGAGGAACGGCGCAGCAGAGACACCGCTCTGCTCCTGGCAGGAATGGACCAGTTGTGGGAGGATGTGACCACTGCCATTGACAGGCAGACACAGGCAATCACAGCTGTCATGGCCACAATGGGCACACAGTTATTTGCCCATGCTTCGCAGACACCGTGCAGTGCAAGGTCCACCCCCAATCCCGGCGTCATGCAACACCCTCCTTGTTGACACCAGGTTCAGCTGTGGGCATCCCGAGCACACTTGGCGCCGGCATATTCAGTGTGCTGCAGACCCCTGCGCGAGCAAGTCATGTTCATGCAGTGGAACCCCTGGGGGACCATCGGTGCCACCCCATGATGCCACTGGTCAGCCTATCACTGCTGGCGGGTCTCAGCGGGGCCACCCACGCATCCATGGCAGCCGTGGCACTGTGGCGCATGACTGACCTGTCTCCCAGCATGGCTACTGTCTGATGCTGCCTTGTGTGCATTGTGTTTTTCAGCATGCAATGCACGGGTGGGGTACCCGGCCCAGCACATACACACACGTTCCATCTGCACACCCTCCCGGCTACTGTCTGCTGTGGCGTGTGCATGATGATGCCTGCGTTGCGCTGTCCGCCATTGTGCAATAGTGCCCAGCGTCTGACACACGCACAATGACAGGCACTGGGCGTGGTGGTCTGTGGACATGTGTGTGGCTAGGGGTGGCAGTCGGGGTCAGCGTGCCTCCTACCTTTTGTGCATGTCTTGTGAGGTGTGTGTGAGTATGTGTGACCATGTGCTGTGTTAGACCTTGCCCATCCCTGGCGGCGTGTGCTGTTCCATGCTCAGCCACCTCCCTTGACAACATGCACCCCTGGTGTTTGTCCATGCGTGTTTGTGGGTTGTGCCTTTGCCACTGGTGGTTGCACATGGCCCCATAACTTACCTGGTTTGGCTGACGTGCTCCTCTGTGATGGTGTCCCAGTGCAGCTGTGCCAGCCGGATCAGCCTGTGGTTCCGTCGCCCAAGGGGGGGCTGCCCATCACCATCTTCACCAGCGTCCTCATCATCCCCATCACTGTCCCCCTTTTTGACCTGTACGGCTATCCCACAGTCGTTGGCCATGTTGTGCAGGATGCAACAGGCCAAGAATAGCCCACAGGCCTTTGAGGGGCTGTACTGTAGGGCACCGCCAGACGTGTCCAGGCAACGGAAATGTGCCTTCAGCATCCCGAACACCCGCTCGATGACATTGCGTGTGGTGGCATGTGCCTCATTGTAGCGTTGCTGTGATGGGGTCGCGGGCCGCTGGTATGGTGTGAGCAGCCAGGGACGGAGTGGGTATCCACTGTCACCTGTGTGTAGAGGGTGGAAGTTAGTTTGGTGATCAGCATCGCCCTGCCTTGGGCCATCTAGGCCAATACCCATGTCACCTCTGACTATGCCCCTCCCAAGCTCCATGTCTTTCCACGTGGTTTGCATACTCACCCACTAAGTGGCCAGTGGGGATGTCCCCACTCTCAAATCTGTGGCACAGTGCTGACTGGTGCCAGATGAAGGCATCAAGTGCTCCCCTAGGGTGCGTGGCACAGACATTGATTATGCACCCCCTGGCATCGCACACCACCTGGCAGTTGATGCTTGCATACCCTTCCGACATTGCATGCGTTCCTCGGGCCAGGTGGTGTGCGGATGGCCATAGGTGCAGCTCATTGCCCCTAGCATGCCAGGCATAAGTGCTACCCTGTGGAACTCCTGTATGTTTGCTGTGTGCTCTGCTGGTGTGCTGGGGACATGGATGTACTCCACAGCATGTGGCAGCAGTGTGCTGAGGAAATGGGTGAGGTGGCATGACACAGCCGACTGGGTTATGCCTGTCATGTCCCCTGTTGGTCTCTGGAAGGTACCCGTGGTGAGAAGGCACATGCAAGCTGTCACTTTTGTCTCCACTGACAGAGTATGGCTCTGTCGTGTGAGTGCCTGCATCACATCACTGCACAGCTCACAGAGCCGCCTCAAAATTGTCCGGTTCAGGCAGTACCGGCCCACGATCTCAGTATCGGTGTACAGCTCAAAGCTGGTGTGGGCTCGGTACTGCCTGTTGGAGGCATACTGCCGACGGACCCTTCCATGGCCATGCCCCCCTACTGCCTGCCTTCTCACCTCGCTCATAACTGCCTCCATCTGGATGGTGGCAACTGCCATGTCCCTGGCTTGTGTTCCCCCCCGGTAGCTGTTTCTGTGTTCCCCCCGCTGTCCTGGCTGCTACTTTCCCTGCACTGGGAACACCTTTCTGTGGTGGCCTCAGTGCTGTGTGGCACTTCCCCCTTCTGCACTGCACTGTGGCTGTGGCTCCCCACACCTTCCCTGTTCCTGGGGGTTCCAGGTGCTCTGTCTCTGTCCTGCCCTGTGTGTGTGTGTTGCCTGTGTGGCTGGCTATGGTTCAGCAACATGTGCCTTCCCTGTAGCGTTCTTGCACCTCTCTCTTGTTCCTTTTTGTTTTGGCTCATTTCCACTATCGCGCAACTTCCACTCGTTCCCCTATTGCGCATGGCGCATGTTGTTGAATATCGCACTGCGCCATTTATGCATGGTTCCTCCCCCTTCAGTTGCGCATGCATTAATTATCATTGCGCTCTTGCACAGTGTGATTTGGGGGGCGCATCTGCCTCCTGCTGAATATCGCAGAATGGCGCATTTTCAGACTTGCGCTGGTGCAGCCCTATTACGCATGGGGCAACCCTTTTGAATATCTGGGCCCCTGGATACTTTATATGAAGAAGGAAAGCTGATTGTTTAGAATATGACACCAACTACTATGATAGCATGTATGAATTATTAAGACTGGGTTATTTAAAATAACTGTGTTTGATTCTGTTATACAAATTAAGAACAATGCGTGACATTAAGCTTTATTTACAATTGACTATCATCTATATTTATAAATGGAGAGTGAGGGGCTACATTATTCGAGTTTTTTTCCTAATAGAATTACAACAAAGGCTTTATTATTACAGAGCATGAGTAGTATAATTGTCAGCTGTTTGTCTAGGTTTATCATACAGTATTTTGAATACAATAACTATGCTGGACATAATTTACGTTGGAATTGTGAAAACTAAATCCTGCACATTTACAGTAGCATGGGTTTGAGAGTTCACTGTTTCTTTTGATTTAAAATTCACTTTAAGAGGTATGAGTTAAATACCTAATATGTTTTCGTTCCTTATTTGTTGAATTGTATATTTCTTGCATATGAATTAATACGGTTGTATGTTTTGATTTGATGTTCTAATAAAAATTCCCCTACTCTTTTCAATAAGTGCCATGGGATCTTTAGCATCCACCTGAACTACCACCAGAACAGGCATATGGGACCTCTGTTTAACGTCTCATCCAAAAGATGGCACCTCAGATGTGCAGCACCCTCTCATACTGCACTACAGTGTCAGTATTGGGATATTAACCCAAGTGCCAGGTGTGGGAACTGAACCCACAGCCCTCCAACAGGTGTGGGAACTGAACCCACAACCCTCTAATTGCCCAGCCTCAGAGGCAAGTGTGCTACCTGCTGAGCCACTGACACTGCTTGAAATGAGCATTTGGCGTTTGCGGTGTTTGAACCTGTGATCTCCCAGTTCCCAACCTGGTGCTCTAACCACTAGGCTACACTGCCTACAAAAAAAAAAAACACTGAAACAATTTACGGTCTTGGTGCCCACCAACTCCACTGACAGACTGTTCTACAGCTTCACCACTCTTTCCATAACATAGAATTTCCTCACATCCCTCTTAAACCTTCCCCCCTTTAGTTTCAACTCATGACCTCAGGCTCTTGTTTGTCAAAACAGGTTTGTTTACAGTCCTTGATCAACTCCCACTGCATCTTTCCTGGAATTGGGCCCCCGTCCCAAATAAAACATCATAACACAGCGGGAGGGGAAGAGAATATGGCATCAAGAGTGGCTGCATTGTTTGGGGGTGTTCCTAAAGTTCAGGAAGTATACAGTAAGAGTAGGTCAAGGATTTGAAACAAAACAAGTCTGGGTAAAGTAACACCATTAGCATGCATTTCAGTTCTACTATGAAAGGAGCAGCTAAAACAACCAGCAACATTAATGAATTTTAGAAAGGATAAGCAAATACAGGATTTCAACTAGAAATAATATGATGCAAAAAGGGCTGACAGTGACCCCTTTAAAATAAAAATTAAGGAAAAAAAGAGAGAGGTCCCTTTCCTTGTCCATCTCGGTCATTAACAGTGGTCAATTTTTATTCTTCCTGGCATTGGGTGTGCACGAAGATTCACCACCATCACCAATGGCTACTGTAAAATCAATGTGGCTAATATTTCTAGGCTCCCTTTCGCCACTGTGGCTAAGACATTTTGATGAATGTAACTGAATGTGGCTGGCTGTCGCACCACACTACAGCAAGCTGACACTGTCAGATCCATCAGTCTGTTTGGCCAATAGGTGCCATTCAGTAGAGCTATTTTTTTGTCTTCACAAAAATCATGCGCATAGCCTGCTAGAGAGTGTAAATTCATTCACTGCCCCCTGAGAACATGATATCTGTCAGTACAGTTCTGGCACCAAACAGTGGAGAACCACAGGATGTTTGAGTCACAGAGACAGGACAGCAGAATCAGACCATGTTTGTAGAGTGGCTAATTCAGTTCACAAGTGGCTAAAACACTCGGTGCATTTTAGCCAGTGGCTAATTTTTAGACTCTAGCATTTACTCAGCTGGCACGAAGCAGCACTGGACCATTTGCTGGATGTGTAAGGGAAATATTTTGTACCCCTCCCCACATCATATTCTTTTTCACTTTGGAGCTGGACAATAGCAATTTCTGTTAGTTCTTATTCCTTATCACAGCCCTTTGTGGGAATAAGGAACCTAGAGAAAACTAGACTCATATATGCATGGGGATAACTAAATGACCATTTTACACAATTATAAGACAACTATATATGGACATACAATGTCTCCTGTTGTCTCAGAATTCCTAGTAATAACTCACAAGTATTAAAGAAAACAGCTTTGGAAACAGGAAAACAATAAGTTCTTATCAGTTGTTTATTTCTATAGTGCTGTGTAGTGGCGTGACATCAAACTATACATGACTGGCAGGTATCCGGGCATCCCTCTGCACTCTGTCCACAGGAAAATACATATGACCAGCTGTCACTGACCTTACAACACCTAGCTGTCTAAACGCCTCTGTCCTTTATTACCCATTTCACTATCGTGTCTGCATAGCATAGTACAACATGAATTATGTGTGCCATACAGTTTACAGTATCAACATTGCACATATTAATAATTTTACACTATAGCCATTTGAATCACATGACCTGTCACACATAGAAACAGAAACTGATGGCAGATAATGACTACTGGGCCCATCTAGTCTGCCCGTATTTAATTATGTTTTCTTTTGCTGCAGATCCAACTTGATCTACAGCACTGTCTCTTCCACCTCCTTCCATCCTCCAAACCAAAAGTTAATTGGTTGAACGGAATTGCAGTTTCATTACAAGTGATTTTCCAAAAATGAATTAACAAAACAAACACAAAAAAGGTTGCAACTTGTAAAGAGCATCCTTGGCTAGCTATCATTACCGTATAGACAATGTCTGGATTATTAAAAATAAAACAAAAATAATAAAATCCCATATTGTAGCTTACTCAATACTGAAATATAGCTGGGTACCATCATAATACAGTAATTTCATAGAGTATGTGCCTATCATGGTGTCACATACTCTGAGTAGTATATTCCTTCACACGTTCCCCTTGATTTTTTTTTCTCACTTGCTCAATGTATATATTGTTACTGATCTGAGTATCATGTCTGTGTAGTATAATACAACATAAATTGTTTGTACCACACAGTTTACAGTATCGACATTGAACATATTAATAATTTTACACTGTATCCATTTGAATCGCATTACCTGTCATACATAGAAACATAGAATCTGATGGCAGATAAGAAAAAATTACTCACCTTAGTAATCGTGTTTCTTCTAAGGGAATCTTACTGTATTCTGACTTATGCAGTATGGTCTCACCATAGTACTGCTCCGGAGCCGAAATGGTTAATAGAACCTATGCAAATTATGGAATGCTAGGCTTGAGCTCAGTTTCAAATCACTTTTCCTGGTAAACAACTCTAAACCATCAGATTCTTACGAAGCATGCACTAAGCAATTTCTGGATAATATAATAGTAATAACAATAAGAATAGTAACAACAACCCTCCCTAATAAATTAAAAGGAAAAATCTTAAGGGATTATTTTTCCTTCTGAAAACTTGCCAAATGGCATCACTAAGACTCAAGTCACAGATGTCCAAAAAATAAGACCATCCATACCCACAGGTTTGCAACAACTCTACCACAACTGTAGTGCAGTGACCATAGGTTTCTAGCAGGGGAGAAAGGGAGGCAGGGAGCTCAGAATACAGTAAGAGTCCCTTAGAAGAAACAAGATTATTACTAAGGTGAGTAATTTTTTCTTCAAACACCAGGAAATCTTACTGTATTCTGATTTATACAGATTACCAAACAGTGCCTTTGGAGGTAGGCCTATAACCTATTTAGGAAACAGGCTCTGCAGGACTGCTGTGCCAAACCTGGCATCTCCTCTGGTCTGGATATCCAAACAATAATGCTTGGTGAATGTGTGAACTGTCTTCCAAGTTGCAGCATTGCAGAAGTCCACTAGGGGGATATCCCTAGCAGCTGCCACACCTCTAGTTGAATGGGCCCTGAGGCCTGCTGGTGGTTGCTTACCCACCTTGTTATAGCAAAAATGAATACAAGCCATAATCCATCTTGCAACAGATTGTTTTGTGGCAGGTTTCCCTTTTCCCACCTCTCCATAAGTAAGGAAGAGTTGGATCTGATCCCGTCTGTGAACCTTTGTGTGGTCAAGATAGTAGTCGAGTGCCCTTTTTTAAATCTAGGCTATGCAGCCTGAGCTCACCTGAGGTGGCATGGTCTGTAAAGAAGACTGGCAAAGTAATAGACTGGTTGAGGTGGAACTCTGATACCACCTTGGGCAGAAATTTTCTGTTAGTCCTAAGGACTACCTTGTCTCTATGGACAGCAATGTAACCAGGCTTTTCCAAATGCCAATTGTTTAACCAGAAGTAGCACACTAAGCTGGAAGCTTGTTTACAGGTGTGACCTGGGAGCACAGAGAAGTTAAGTCACTTGCTCAGGGTCACACAGTATGCAAGTGAGAGCTGTGGGATTCAAACCCAGGTCTCCAGATCTGCAGCTCAGAGCCTTAAACCACTGCGCTATACTGCCTCCTTAACAATGTAACCAGGCTCTGTAGATAATGCCTGGAGCTCACTGACCCTTCTGGCAGAAGTAATGGCTACCAGAAACACTGTTTTCCAAGTCACATATTTGAGATCTGCTGTGGACATGGGCTCAAAAGGGGGCTGCATAAGCTGCGCAATGCAGATATTCATATCCCACATGGTTCCTTGCGTGGTGGATGCAAATGTTATAACCCCTTAAAAAATGTACTGAACACTGGTCGTGAAGCCAAGGAAGATGCCTTACCTGCTGATAAATAAGCTGAGACAGCTGTTAGGTGCACTCTCAAGGTGGAAATAGTTAAACCTGTGGAATGCAAATGGGCCATATAATACAGGACTATAGAGAGACTAGCCTGGGTGTGGTCCAAGCCCTTGCCATGACACCAAAAAGAAAATCTTCTCCATTTAGAGGCATAGGTTTTCTTAGTCGAAGGCTGGAGGCTCTCAGTATATCCATGACTCCCTCTGAGAGATGCAGGTTTGCATACTGTAAGTCCTCAAGAGCCATGCTTTGAGTCTGAGGGACAATAGGTTGGGGCACATGATCCTGCCCTGTGAAGACGACAGTAGGTTGTACTTCCTGGGGAGACTGATTGGCTTGGTTACTGACAATGATAGGAGCATGGAATACCAAGGTTGTCTGACCCAATCTGGGGTAATGAGGATCATTAAAGCTGGTTGAAGTCTGAGTTTGATTAGCACTTTCAGTAACAGAGGAAAGAGAGGAAAAGCAAACAGGAACCTCCCTGTCCAATCCAGCAAAAGTACATCCAGAGGAATTGTCCCCTTGAAAGGGGGCCTGCAGCAATACTGAGGGAGCTGGTGATTGTCTGGGGCTGCAAACAGATCCACTACTGGGGTGCCCCATCTCCTGAAAATGGTCTGTAAGACCTGTTTGTTCAGTGACCACTCATGGTGGTTCTGGTTTATTTTGCTGAGAGCATCTACCAGGACATTGTCATTTCCTGGCAGGTGGACAGCTGAGAGGGATATGTTTAGGGAGTATGCCAAGGTCCAAATTTTCATTGCCTCTGTGCACAGAGGGGTTGACCTCATGCCCCCTTGTTTGTTTATGTAGTGCATGGTGGTTGTGTTGTCTGTTTTGACCTGTACTACCTTCCCTCTGATTTGAATGGCAAATGACTGAAGAGCCAAAAGAACTGCCCTGAGTTCCAACAGATTGATATGCAGGAGAGATTCCTGCTTTGTCCATAAATTGTGAGCAGTGTGGTCCCCCAGATGTGCTCCCCACCCCAGCCGGGATGCACCTGTGGTTAGCACCAGAGAAGGGGCCTGTTGCAGAAAGGGTACTCCTTGTCTGAGGTTGCTCCTTTCCTGCCACCACTGCAGGACTTGAAGAAGAGTGGATGTCACTGGGACTAGTTTTGAAAGACAATCCCTCTTTAGGGACCAGTGTTCCCTTAGGTGAAATTGGATGTCTCTCATCTGGAACCTGGAGCCTAACATGGTAGCTGTGGAGGCTGCCATGCGGCCTAACAACTGTAGGAAGTGCCTTGCTGGCCTGGAGACATGAAGTGTGAAGGGACTGGCTATCTGCATAAGGTTTCCCACCCTGTCTTGGGATAGGTAAGCCATTCCCTTATTTGTGTCCAGTTCTGACCCTATGAACTTTAGTAGCTAAACTGGTTCTAGTACAGACTTTTTGTGGTTCACTAAGAACCCAAGAGAGGAGAGAGTGTTTTGTGTTATTGACAGAGCCTCCCTCACTTGCTTGTGTGACTGGCCTACTATGAGCTAGTCTAGGTAGGGGAACACTGCCACCCCTTGATGCCTCAGGTGTGCCACTACCACAGCCAGACACTTTGTGAACACCCTTGGAGTAGATGTCAGTCCAAAAGGCATTGCACTGAATTGGTAATGACTGGATGGCAGCCTCAGTCTGAGGTACTTTCTGTGTGACCTTCTGATTGGAATGTGAAAGTATGCGTCTTTAAGATCTAAGGATGCTAACCAATCCCCCTGCCTTAGGGTAGGAAGTATGGTAGCCAGGGTGACCATCTTGAATTTTGGTTTTGTCAGATACTTGTTTAGGTATCTTAGGTCCAGGATGGGTCGCCACTCCCCTGTTTTCTTTGTTGTGAGGAAGTACCCGGAATACAATCCCTTCCCTCTTTAGGAAAGAGGGATTGATTCCACTACATTTAACAGTAGTAGACTTGAAACTTCCTTCTCCAGCAGGGCTGTTTCTGAGGGGGAGGATTTGAAGGCTCTTGACCTCAGCTCTGGCAAAGCCTTGAAGCTGAGAACAAGTCCCTGGCCCACTACTTCCAGGACCCACTTGTCTGTGGTGATGTTTTTCCACTCCTGGAAGTAATGGGCTAGCCTGCCCCCTACTGGGATTGGGGAGGCGACCCGAGCAATCCCCTCAGGGAATTTGCTTGGACTGAGCTACAGGCTGTATGGAGGGGATAGTGTGGGACATTACCCCGCCTACCCCTACCCCTGAAGTATCCCCTTGACTGGTACTGGGGAAAAACTTGAGGTTGGAAGAGAGGCCTGTAAGGAGTTCTACCTCTGCCACCCATTGCATGGTGCTTTTGGGGGTTGGCAGCCCTCTCCTTAGCTGCTGCACTTTTGTAGGCAGCTTTGTATTTGTCCATTTTTTTCATATATGCCTCTGTTTGTTCCCCAGACAGAGACACCGGGACACGAGGGAAACCCATTGCCTTGTTCAGAGTATCTTGAGTCAGGTTTGTGGTCCTGAGCCAGGCAAACCTCCTCAAAGATACAGAAGATGCCACTTGTCTGGATGCAGTGTCATTAGCATCCACTGCCATCCTGAATTGTGTTTTAGAGGCTTCAATGCCCCTTTTTGCAGCTTTCTCCAGGTCAGCATCCATGGGAGGAGGGGCTGCCTTGGCAATCTCCAGGACTGTGGACCACGTGTTTTTTTGGTACCTGGCTATATAGACCATATAAGCAGCTTGTCTTACAACCAGGGAAGATCCTAAATAAATATTGTTTGCAATGGAATCCACCTTCCTAAAATCTTTTTCTGGGGGGTGGGAGGCCAGAGGGATGCCAGCTTTGTCATAAGCTGCAGCCTGTACCACTCCTTCATGACTGGGATGCCCAAAAAGAAAATCAGCCCCAGTCTTGGCTACCCAATACTTTCTGTCAGCTTTCCTGTCTGTGGGTGGAACAGAAGTAGGGTTTTGCAGCATCTTCATGGTCTGCTTTCTTAAGGATTTGTGAAGAGGGAGGAGCAACCTCTTTGATTGTGGGACATACATAATTTCTTTATAGTCCTCTTCCTCTTCATCCTCTATATCTTCCTGGGATGGGAGGTCAAGGGACTGAACCACTTGCTTCATGAAAGCAAATATGAGGTAAAATCCTCAGTTCCCTGATCAGGGGATTCTGGCCTGTGAGGATCAGGAGAAATGTCAGGATCAATAGGTTCCCCATAATCGTCATCTTCATCATCATCAGGCTCCATCCCAAAATCATCATCCCTAAGAAGATCCCCACCTTGGTCAGTTAAACCATGGGTTGAATGTGAACCAGGAGTTTGGGTTACTGGTTGCTTCCCAACCGGAACCAGGGACTGTAGAGACTGAATTATTTTAATCGCGTCAGCGATCTCTTCAGCAGAAGGAACCGCGGTTTGCTTCGGTTACGGTTCCTGATGCTTTTCCTTCCTCTTCTTTTTTACTGCGACGGCTGGGTTAGCAGCCTTTTCAGCCATTTTTTCCTTCAGTCTTTTCAATCTCCTGTCACGAGTAGATTGAGGAAAATTAGAGCAGATTTCACAATCTGCCTGCAAGTGGTCAGACCCCAGACAGAATAAACATACTAAATGAGGATCTGCTTTAGCAAACAGTTCCCCGCACTCGGTACAGTGCTGGAAACCAGTGGGTCCTGTTCTCTTTTTTGGTTTCTGTGTCATAACCCACTTACCAGAAGAAAAAATAAAGAATTATTCTTTTTTTTTTTTTTTTGGTCGTTAAACCTAAACACAGGAAACCATGACCTACCCTGGGTTTTTAAATAATAACAAGACCAGGAGTTACCCTGGTTGAAATTGACCCACTGAACCAGGAGTTACCCGGTAAAATTTCAACTATCTAACTGACTATACTGAGTTGGAACAGAATTTTAACTAAAATTACAAAGAAATGATAAAATTAACAGAGGGATGTGTTGGTTTTCTCCTGGTTAAGGAACCAGAAAGAACAAGCATTTGTCAATGCCGAATGTTTGCTTGCTGGCATTGGCATTGGCATTGGTAGTGTAGAAGTTACAGAGCTGCATAATAGGAATGGCAGAGACTGACAGACATTGGGGTGTGCCTTTGGGTCGTCAGGCATAACAGTCACGCCATTTCACCACACCCTACCCTACAGACACTGACAAGTGCCACAGTGTGCCTTGGGGTCTTTGGCCCTTATGCACACCCCATTCCATCAGGAAATACGGTGAAATGGGTGCGGTATAGGAGAATGGAGTGAACTTTGGGGCTGAAGAGTCCATGGCGCACTTCGATGCCTCTCACTGGCTGCAGGGTATGGAATGGTAAGAGCATTACAGGCGAGAATCCCAAGTCACACCCCTGATGCCTGTCATTCTGTACAGGGTGGGGAGTTATGGTCGGAAACCCTAACGCCTCAGGCATTCATTGGTATTTTCATTCTAAATTTTCAACATGGTTTTTTTGTGACCCCCACCTCAAGAACAGTGGCAATATCAGTTTGTTAGCCGGAAGCTGCTTTTGCACAGTGACTACAGCATTTAGCACCACAGGTGCAAAAACACATTCTGAACAGGATGTGAAAAATGACAGCTGTACTGTTCATGGGGAGATGTAAAAAATGGCAATGTTGCAAATCCACAGTGAAAATATTAAAAAAACTGGTGAAGTCATGAGCGTGCATAGAAACTGTGCAACGCACACCCATAATGTAATTAGTTTGGGGATTTTTTACAGCAGATTGTCAACACAGGCATTGTGGGACCTCCGATCATGAACAGTGTCACTGTGATTTTCTTTATCTGTCCTGAACAATGATTTCCCACAGCAACCATGCATTTCTGCACTGAAAGTGTGAAAACACATTTCGGCCATGTTGTGAAACATGACAGCTGTACTGTTCATAAGGAAGTGTGGAAAAATGCCACTGGTGAAAATCTGGACTGAAAATATTACAAAGTCATGAACTTACAAGGGTGCATGGAAACTGCGCAATGCTCACTTGTAACACAGTCATTTTATGGACTTTTGTCACCAAATTTTCAACATAGCCATTTTAAGACCTCTGCTCATGAACAGTGTAACTGTGAGTTTCTTAATCTGTCCCAAACATTGCTTTAGCATACCGACTGCACCATTGTGCGCTACATGTGCGGAAACACATTTTTGGTGAAATGTGAAAAATGGGAGCTGTACAGCTCATAAGGAAGTGTTATGAAATGGCAATGTTGAAAATCTGGCATGCAAATATTAAAAATTCGCAAACTTGCCAGTGTGCGCAGGAACTGCACAATGTGCGCTCCTAAAACAGTCATTTGTAGGAATTTTGTCACCAAATTTTCAACATAGCCATTTTAGCACTTCTGCTCATGAACAGTATCACTGTGATTTTCTTAATCTGTCCCAAACATTGATTGCGCACACCAACTGCGCCATTGTGCGCTACATGCAGGGAAACATATTTTGGGCAACATGAAAAATGACAGTTATACTGCTCATAAGTAGGTATGGTAAAATGGCAATGTTGAAAATCCAGAGTGCAAATATTAAAAATTCGCAGACTTACGAGCCTGCGTAGGAACTGCACAACGCATGCTTGTAAAACAGTCATTTTTACTAATTTTTTCACCAAATTTGCAACATAGGCTTTTTTAGAGCCCATCTTATGAACACTGGCATGTCATTTCGTTAATTGGTACCAAAATGTGATTTCGTGCAGTGACTGTGAAATCACCCTTCGGGCCCGATTAACGCCATGACAGTTCAAGAAGGAGGGGGTCCCAAAAACCCCATGTTGAAAATTTGGTGCCAAAATTCCAAAAAATGCCTGAGATATGCAGTAAAGTTGAAAAAACCCTGTTCATTACATTATACCGCTTACCGTCATTTCCTCAGTTCACGGTCGGCTTTGAAGAGTGCAGACGTGTTCCCGGTCCACCGAAGATCATCGTGCCGAGCTCCGGAGGTAAGTATGGGGTGAGGAGGGTTGTGGGAAGGCAGGTGCGCAGTGGGTGGGAGCGGTGGGCTGGGAGAGCTGAGGAATGTTTTCTTGTTTACAGGTTTGTATGTTTTTAAAGGAAGACAACACGGGACATTTGCCATGCTGGGTGGGCTCCCAGCATGGCAGCTAAAACTGTTTGGGGGGCTGGAGGCGACAGGGATTGGGCACCCCATTGGGCCATCAGATGTGTGCCACATTGGGGTGGGCTCCCAACATAGCACCTGGAAAGCTTTTTGGGGGTGGAGCCGGCGGGGATTGGGCACCCCTGTCGGCCATACAGTATGTGCGTGGGTGGGAATGCATGAGCACGCAATATGCGTGTGTGCATGCGTGTGGAGGGGGGGGAGCTCTGCTCACTGAAATGGAGCTCTCCCTTTCAACTGTATGCCACTGCATTTTCAACTGCTGTCATAGCTTGGCAGAAGACACCAGGAGAAAGGACTGCTGTGTGACTGAACTTCTCTACTGGGACTAAAGTAGAAGAACTTTTGTACTTGGACCTTTAATTTAGGGTAAAAAAAAAAAACTAACATACAAAAAAAAAGTGTGTGTTTGTCTGGGTTAACTGAACTGAATGGGTATCTGAACAGTTATCTAGATGTAAATCTCAGGTGATTGAAAGGACTTAATAGCTGTGAGGTTTAAATTACTTGTAGAAAGATCTAGTAAGTAGGGGGAAGAGCTAGCTAGAAGGAAGCTACATTTAAAGACTGCCTTAGAAAGATTCTGCTAATAACTTGGCAGAAGACACCAGGAGAAAGGACTGCTGTGTGACTGAACTTCTACTGGGACTATATTGTCCTCCTTCCTCCGCCCACCCCCACCCAAAGCTAGTTCCATTTTTATAGGCACAGGATTTGACTGACAACAGGAACTTCCTGTTTGAGAGCAGGAAGTGAGTGATCACAGAACTGACCAAAGACCCACCATCCTAGAAGGGCAAGAGAAGCTCTCCTGCCCCTCTAGCTGCTGGAGGTCTGCCTCTGAGCAAGTAAGTGGTCTACTGAGAAATATAGGATATTCTTGTCTCAGAACAGGACAATCAGGAGCTTAAAGGGCACACAGGCAGAAAGTAAGGAGAGAGAGGAAAAAAAATCAGAGGAAAGAGTAAGGATTGCAAACAGTTAAGGGGCCAGAAATAAGACATGATTGGAGTGGTGCAGTGCAGTGGCTGTGGAGCAGCAGTCTTCCGGGAGACATTCTGGAAGATGCGGTGTTGTCCCATCTGCAGGCACCTCTCTGGGCTGAGGGAGGAGGTTGCTCATCTCCAGGCTGAGTTGGCCAGGATTTGTGGGACCTCCTCTTCCATCCAGGGACCACCAGTGCCACTGCCGTTGCCTCAGAGGTTGCCAAGAAAGAGGAGCGGTTGGACCACAGTGGGCTCAGGGAGGGTAAGGGTGGTGGAATAGAGGCACATTCCTCCAGCTGTACCTCTCCACAATTCCTATGCCATTCTGGCAAAGTGTGGTTCCTCTATGGAGGCACCCGCAGTGGAGACCAAGGAGGATGCTGGGAACCTCCACAAAGGAGACCCACAGGAGGGTGCAGGGGAAGGAAACAACTCCTGGTGGGGGACTCCATTGTTAGGAAGGTAGAACTGGGGGAGGAAGGGGAGAGGGAGGTAAGGTGCCTGCTTGGCACCATGGCTTGGAGGGACAGGGAGCGAATCCTCAGGATTGCCAGAGCAGCTGCACAGGGGAGGGAGCTGGATGTCATTGTCCACCTAGGGACAAATGACCTGGCTAAGAAAGGGATTAGAGAAATGCAGGAAGAGTTTGTGGAATTGGGGAGGGGCCTTAGTCAAGTAGCACGCACGGTAACCTTCTCGGAGGTGCTGCCCATCTATGGCATAGGAGAGGCTAGGGTGTTCCACACCATGGGATTCAATCAGTGGTTGAAAACTGGTGTGGAGCTCAGGATTGGCTTCATTGGGGACTGGGGTCCACCTGGAGTGATGCAAGCCTATACTGGCATGATGGGCTGCATCTGTCCGGGAGGGGAACCAGGATCCTAGGTGATAGGTTTAAATGCTTCATTGGCAAGCTTTTAAACTAGCCAAGGGGGGAGGCACTGGAAAGGAGCAGGGAAATCCTAGCCCCCCGAAATAATGATGGTAGTAAGTGCGGCAAACACCAACATAGAGGTGTCGATAGAGAGAAGGGCAGGGGTAAATGGAGAAAGTGACAAAGGCAAGAAGGATGGGGATGGGGCAAAAGGGAGTAAGGCCATCAGGAAATGGAGGGTAATGAGTACCAATGCCCGTAGTCTGGGCAACAAGCTCCCTGTGCTGGTGGCCTTGATGGAAGAGGGATGCCTGGATATCGTAGCAGTCACAGAAACATGGTACATAGAGAACCATGACTGGAATGTTAACATACCAGGGTACATAACCTACAGGAGAGACAGGCAGGGGAGAAAAGGGGGAGGAGTAGCTCTCTATGTAAAGGAAGGGATAAAAGCAACTGAACAAAAGAGTAAACAGGGAGGAGAGGAGGCACTGTGGGTCACCTTGGAGACTGGAAAGGGCACCACAATCCGCACAGGGGTTGTGTACAGACCCCCATGTCAGGGGGAAGGAATGGACAATGATACAATAGAAGGCATTCTTAGAATGGCAGAGAAAGGAGATACTGTTGATGGGAGACCTGAATATGCCAGATGTTAACTGAGCACATTTGCTGCAGCCACATCCAAGAGCAGCGCTATTCTTGATGCCCTACAGGTGGCAGGCATTAGACAGCTAGTTTGAACCCACTCGTGAGGGAGCAATCTTAGACCTCATACTCTCAAACGGGGCAGTGAGGATCTCAGATCTAGAAGTGGGTTGCCATCTGGGGACAAGTGACCATCAAACAGTGTGGTTCACGTTAAACTCAGCTACAGAGCCAAGCCATACAAAAGTGAGGGTACTGGACTTTAGGAGGGCTGACTTTGGCGAGATGGGAGAGTGCCTCAGAAAAGCACTAGCAAACAGGCTAGAAGGAGGTGTGGAGCAACAATGGGGAATCATCAAAACTGCCATCACAGAGGCAACAAGCCTTTGTGTGAAGCAAATAAACAAATCAAAACGAAAGAAAAAGTCACTATGGTTCTCAAAAGAGGTGGCTTTGAAAGTCAGGAAGAAAAAGATAGCATTCCAGAAGTATAAGGAAACACAGAAGGAGCAGGACAGACAGCTGTACCAGTTAAGGCAGAAGGAAGCAGGGAGGGAAGTCAGAATAGCAAAGGCCCAAACTGAGGAAAAGATAGCCAACTCAGTTAAGAAGGGGGATTAAACCTTTTATAGGTACATCAGCGAGCGTAGAAAGACAAAGGGAGGGATAGTGAGGCTGAATAGAATGAATGATGGGTGGGCAAAGGGGGACAGTGAAAAAGCAGGGATACTGAACGAATATTTCTGCTCAGTATTCACAAAAGAGGAGGGGGGAAGTGCCTAATCCAATTAACAGAAGCACTCTTGATAGGGGAGTCGATCCCAGTCCTTTCACAGAAGAAAGGGTTCTGCAAGAACTCCTAAAACTGAAGGTGGACAAAGCAATGGGGCCTGTTGGAATTCACCCCATAATTCTAAAAGAATTAAGGGAGGAACTAGTGAAACCACTGGCTATTCTTTTTAATAAATCATGGGAGGATGGTGTGGTACCCGAGGACTGGAGGAAGGCGGATGTGATTCCTCCACAAAAGTGGGACCAAGACAGAGGCAGAAAACTACAGACCTGTCAGTCTGACCTCTGTGGTAGGGAAAGTGATGGAGTCACTTCTGAAGGAAAGAATAGTTGAGTACCTAGAGGCCAGTGGGGCACAGGACCCAAGGCATCATGGGTTCACAGCGGGAAGGTCATGTCAGACGAATCTAATAGATTTCTTTGACTGGGTGACCAAAGTAGTAGACCAGGGAGGGGCTGTAGACATGGCCTACCTAGACTTTAGCAAGGCATTTGACACAGTCCCACACAAAAGATTAATAGTCAAATTAACCAACCTGGGAGAGGGTCCCAGGGTGGTAGCCTGGGTAAAACATTGACTGCACAACAGGACACAGAAGGTAATTGTAAATGGAGTCTACTCTGAAGAAAGAGGGGTTACTAGTGGGTTACCGCAGGGTTCAGTATTGGGTCCATTCCTTTTTAATGTCTTCATCAGTGACATTGCAGAGGGACTGAAAGGAAAAGTATGCCTTTTTGCAGATGACACAAAGATTTGCAACAGGGTTGATACACAAGGAGGCGTGGAAAGGATGAAAAGGGACTTGTCAAGGCTGGAGGAATGGACAGAAGTATGGCAGCTAGGATTCAATGCAAAGAAGTGCAAAATTATGCACCTGGGAAACAAGAACCCAGGGGAAGAATACACAATGGGTGGGGAGGTAGTAACAACAACAAAAAAGGAAAGGGACCTGGGGGTAATCATATCAGATGACCTTAAGGTTAGCAAGCAATGTGAGAAGGCAGTAGGGAGGGCTGGGGGTATACTGTGATGTATAGGGAGAGGCATCAGCAGCAGAAAACAGGAAGTTGTTATCCCTCTGTACAGACAGTTGGTGAGACCCCATCTGGAGTACTGTGTCCAGTTCTGGAGACCCCATCTCCGCAAGGACATAGACAGGCTAGACGTAGTCCAGAGGAGGGCAACTAAAATGGTGCAGGGTCTGCAAGAGAAGCAGTATGAGGAGAGACTAAAGGAGCTTAATATGTATACCCTTGAGGAAAGAAGGGAGAGGGGGGACATGATAGAAACTTTTAAGTACCTCAGTAGAATCAACAAAGTCCAAGAGGGTAGCATCTTTCAGAAAAAAGAGACTTGCAAGAACAAGGGGACACAATTTAAAGATAGAAGGAGGGCGGTTCAGGAGCAATGTGAGGAAGTATTATTTCACAGAGAGGGTAGTGGATGCATGGAACAGCCTTCCTGAGGAGGTTGTGGGGTCTAAAACTGCGGGAGAATTCAAGAATGCATGGGACAGACATAAGGCAATTCTTGTGGGGGGTAGGAAGAAATAGGCTGTTGGTTAACTAGGATCTGCGGCCTATCCTGTAGGTAGGGAAATGGGCAGATTAGATGGGCCAAGCGGTCCTTAACTGCTGTCAGAGTCTATGTTTCTATGTTTAGCAGTGATCGGAGAACTGCGACCGTGCCTGCAAACACACTGACTGAATTGGAAGATGCTGACACACCTCCGAAAAAACTCGGATGATGGCATTGTTTCTTGCACATGCGTACAAGCAAACATAAAAATGATTAGTTACCCTAAACACTAAAAATCTAAACAAATACTACCTGCAAACTAAGGACAGTGAAAAGAATACCAAATAAAATCATTTTACTAGTAAAATAACCAAGAAAATAAAGTTTTTTCAAGTGATGAAGGAGAGCTCTCTGGAGACGTCTTAATGAGGAAAGCGAAGTGAAGAATCTGATGGTTTAGAGTTGTTTACCAGCAACAGTGATTTGAAAACTGAGCTCGAGCCTAGCATTCCATAATTTGCATAGGTTCTATTAACCACTTCAGCTCCGGGGGCAGTCCTATGGTGAGACCATACTGCATAAGTCAGAATACAGTAAGATTTCCTGGTGTTTGAATGACCGCTGGACTCATCTAGTCTGCCTATTTTTAATTATGATTAGTTTTGCTGGAGACCCAACTTGATTTACAGCACTGTCTCTTCCATCCCCTTCCTTCCTCCAAGGCTTCCTTTATGCCTATCTGAGGCATTTTTGAAACCCGCCACTGGTTTCACCCCCACTGCCTCCAATAGAAGGCTATTCTAGAAATCCACCACCCTTTCTGTGAAGTACTTCCTCACATCTCTCCTGAATCTACCTCTTTCGAGCTTCATATCATATCGAGCTCTTAGTTCTCATTATAAAGCAGAACCATGATTAAGCCTGACCACTTTGGCAAAGTGACCGCCTCCATCAGTCAGGTAAAAAGCATCACATTTTAACTTGCCATAGCAGACAGAACATTGGAGTTACTTTTAAAACATTGCAGGCTTTAAACACAGCAAAATGGGGGGGGAACGTGCCCTGCTACTTTAACTGTACTTTTCTGTTTGGTTACACACCAGAAGCCACCCCACTAATTTTACTAAGTTGTATTGTAAATGCAGGGGTTGACCTTGCAAACCTTTTGTACTGATTTGAATGTAGGAGAAGTGTGGCCTTCTTCTATTTGCAAGCTCCCTATTAAATACCTGTGAGCCTTTCACTGACCAGAGCACACCTTAAGTAATGAAGCCAGAAGAGTGGTCTCTTCATTAGAAATAGAGGAAGCAGGGTGACCTCAGCTCTGATATGGCAAGTTAAAATGTGATGCTTTTTACCTGACCGATGGAGGTGGTCACTTTGCCGAAGTGGTCAGGCTTAATCATGGTTCGGCTGGATAATGAAAACCAAGAGCCCATCCAAAATGTATGAAAAGTAAGAACATTGGAGTTATTTTTAAAAAGTTGCAGGCTTTAAATGCAGCAAAGGGGGGGGCGTGCCCTGGTACTTTAACTGTATGTTTCTGTTTGGTCGCACACCAGGAGTCACCCAACTAATTTTACTAAGTTGCATTGTAAATACAGAGGTTGAGCTTGCAGAACTTTTGTACTAATTTTAATCAATGTGCTGCCTCTCTCTCTCTCTCTCTCACTTTTTATCTCCCCCTGCATTTTTTCTTCCATCTTTGGAAGGTCCACTGGCGTTGCGTCTTGCTTCCAACCCTGATGCCTGCCCTGACATCAGGGAGTAATGGCAGTGCTGGCTGTTCTCCACTCCTGATCCTGTTGCCTGCCCTGGGGTTGTGGAGCTATGTAGCTGTACAAATCCCTCCTGCTCCCTCAATCTATGTGGTCTCACACCCCTAGCCTCTAACCCAATCCTCTGAAACAGACCAAATCCCACTCACTTCCTCCTTTTGTGTGGTCTCCCACCCCCATCTTCTAACTACATCCACTTAAAGAGACCAAATTCTGTCTGCTCCCTTCCATTGCCTTGTCTCCTGCCTGCACCCTCTAACCCCATTCCTTCACAACACCTGTAACAAAAAAAAGGTCCCTCAACATTTTATGCCCCCACAACCTCTGGCCCCTCCACCCCCCTTTCAGCACCCACCACCCCACATTCCCCCCCTGTACCCTTCAGTTACCCATCTGACTAACTCCTCCTACAACCAGAACATTATAATGTTTCCAACGCCAACCTCAGACTGACTGAAAACAAGGTAAAGTTAGTTAATTGATTTATAATAACTTGTTAGTGATGATTATCAACTGTGGGAAGTAGCTGTCAAACTCCTTTATACACGGGTGTTTATACACATCTGTGTATAACAGAGTTTGGTTATACACATATGTGTATACTCATCTGTGTATAATGGAGTTTGATTATACACATATGTGTATAATCACCTGTGTATAATGGAGTTTGATTAAGCACCTTTTGCAAAAATTCTAAAATCACTCTTATGCTAGCACTACTGGCTCCTCACGCTGTCAGCTCATGCTGTCAATTTGATTGTGCTAGCCTCACTGAAACAGCTGAGTGGGAATCTAACTTATGTGTGGCTGAAGAAAAACACTTTTCTCACAGAAACAAAAAATAACCAGTGGTCTACTAACATTGGTCTACCCACCTCAAAAATGGCACATTCATCACCATTTCAGCAACCTAGTGACCTAGGAAGACAAAAATTCATATAGCAGCAAGAAAAAAGAAACACTCTAAGAAAAACCAAGACCAACGTTAGGCTGTTCAACAAGTACCTGTCTGACAAAAAAAATCAAAGGAACCAGTTATTATACAAAATAAAACATGGGGAAGTGTGTGTCAGCTCAGTTTGCAGTGCCTTGATAAACCCCTTGAGCTTTGCTCTCGGGGTTTATGAGGCATCACACATCTCGGATGTGCATAAAATCCTCATTGCACACACTTCCCCATGCATTATTTTATATGTAATGGGTTTTCTACTTTTACTCATCACTTTGTAATTTTTATGTTTGCTTGCATGCATGTGCAAGAAACATAGTGCCATCATCCGAGATTTCGGAGGTGTGTCACCTCCTCCTCCAATTCAGTCAGTGTGTTGGCAGGCGCGGCCCCTGTAAGCCAATGCATGCTGGAACTGTCTATGACAAGCTCCAAAATGCAGTGGCATACAGTTGAAAGGGGGAGCTACGCTTGAGTGAGCAGTGATAAGATATCGCCTGCCCGCGCGCAGCCCCACACACACACACACACACACACACACACACACACCGCAGAAACGCATGCATACCGCGTGCTGCCCTCCCCTGCACACGTATAGCCGACGGGGTGCCCAATCCGGCCGCTTCTGCTGCGCCCCTGCCCACATGCCACGCTGGGTGCCCACCCCAGTGGCAACCTGATAGAATAGCCGACAGGTGCCCAATCCCGTCAGTTCCACTGTCCTCACCCCCACCCCCGAGTACTGGGTGCCACGCCTGGGAGCCCACCCCAGCATGGCAACTAATCATATGGCCGACGAGGGTGCCCAATCTCCCATCGGCTCCACGGCTCCCCAGCCATCCTTGTGCCACGCTGGAGCCCACCCCAGCGTGGCAAATGTCCCACGCCGTTTTTTTTAACCTGAAAATAAAAACGGTCCCATGGCACTTCTCCCAGCCCCTCCCACAACCCGCACTCCACCCACTGCGCCTCCTCACACCCCCTCACCCCATACTTACCTCCGGAGCTCAGCGCCGATGATCTTCGTGGACCGGGAAGACGCCTGCACTCTTCAAAGCCGACCGCAACTGAGGAAATGCTGGTAAGCTGTATAATGGGCTAGATAGGTTTTTCAACTTTATTGCATACCTAGCATTGATTTGCATGCGCAAATTTTCAACATGGGGTTTTGGGACCCCTTCTCATGAATGATGTCACTGTCATGGCATTATTCAGGCCCGAAGGGTGATTTCGCGCAGTGACTGCGCAGTCACTGCGCGAAATCACCCTTCAGGCCCAAATAATGCTATGACAGTGATATCATTCATGAGAAGGGGTCCCAAAAACCCCATGTTGAAAATATGGTGCAAAAATTCCAAAACATGACTGTTTTATGAGCGTGCATTGCGCAGTTCCTACGCAGGCTCGTAAGTTCACGAATTTTCAATATTTTCACTCCAGATTTTCAACATTGCCATTTTACCACACCTTCTTATGAGTAGTATAGCTGTCATTTTTCACATCTCACCCAAAACATGCTTCCACCCATGTAGCGCACAATGGCGCAGTCGGTGTGCAAAATCAATGTACGGGACAAATTAAGAAAATCACAGTGACATTGTTCATGAGCTGAGGTCTTAAAATGGCTATGTTGTAAACTTGGTGAAAAAATTCCAAAAAATGACTGTTTTACAAGCGTGCATTTTACAGTTCCTATGCACACTCGTAAGTTCGCGAATTTTCAATATTTTCACTCCAGATTTTCGACATTGCCATTTTACCACACCTTCTTATGAGCAGTACAGCTGTCATTTTTCACATCTCACCCAAAATGTGTTTCCGCCTATGTAGCGCACAATGGGCAGTCGGTGTGCGAAATCAATGTACGGGACAAATTAAGAAAATCACAGTGACACTGTTCATAAGCAAAGGTCTTAAAATGGCTATGTTGAAAATTTGTTGAAAAAATTCCAAAACATGACTGTTTTACAAGCGTGCGTTGTACAGTTCCTACGCACGCTCGTAAGTTCGCGAATTTTCAATATTTACACTCCAGATTTTCAACATTGCCATTTTACCACACCTTCTTATGAGTAATACAGCTGTCATTTTTCGTATCTCACCCAAAACATGTTTCTGCCCATGTAGCGCACAATGACGCAGTTGGTGTACGAAATCAATGTATGGGACAAAGTAAGAAAATCACAGTGACACTGTTCATGAACAGAGGTCTTAAAATAGCTATGTTGAAAATTTGGTGAAAAAATTCCTAAAAATTACTGTTTTACGAGGGTGCATTGCGCAGTTCCTACGCACACTCGTAAGTTCGCGAATTTTCAATATTTTCACTCCAGATTTTCAACATTGCCATTTTACCACTCCTCCTTATGAGCAGTACAGCTGTCATTTTTCACATCTTGCCCAAAATGTGTTTCCGCCCATGTAGCGCACAGTGGCACAGTCGATGTGCAAAATCAATGTATGGGACACATTAAGAAAATCACAGTGACACTGTTCATGAGCAGAGGTCTTAAAATGGCTATGTTGAAAATCTGGTGAAAAAATTCCTAAAAATGACTTTTACGAGCGTGCGTTGTGCAGTTCCTATGCATGCTCGTAAGTTTGCGAATTTAATATTTTCACTCCAGATTTTCAACATTGCCATTTTATTACACTTCCTTATGAACAGTACAGCTGCCATTTTTCATATGTCACCCAAAATGTGTTTTCGCACATGTAGCGCACAATGGTACTGTTGGTGTGCGAAAGCAATGTTTAGGACAGATTAAGAAAATCACAGGTACACTGTTCATGAGCAGAGGTCTTAAAATGGCTACGTTGAAAATTTGGTGACAAAAGTCCATAAAATGACTGTGTTACGAGTGAGCATTGCGCAGTTTCCACGCACCGTCGTAAGTTCATGATTGTGTAATATTTTCAGTCCAGATTTTCACCAGTGGCATTTTTCCACACTTCCTTATGAACAGTACAGCTGTCATTTTTCACAACATGGCTGAAGTGTGTTTTCACACTTTCAACGCAGAGATGCGTGGTCGCTGTGGGAAATCATTGTTCAGCACAGATAAAGAAAATCACAGTGACACTGTTCATGATCGGAGGCACCAAAATGCCTGAGTTGACAATCTGCTGTAAAAAAAAATCCCCAACCTAATTATATTACGGGTGTGCGTTGCACAGTTTCTATGTACGCTCGTGACTTCACCATTTTTTTAAATATTTTTACTGCAGATTTGCAACATTGCCATTTTTACACCTCCCATGAACAGTACAGCTGTCATTTTTACATCCTGTTCGAATGTTTTTGCACCTGTGGTGCTAAATGCCATAGTCGCTGTGCATAAGCAGCTGGCTAACAAACTGATATTCCCCTGTTCATGAGGTGGGGTCACAAAAAACATGTTGAAAATTTGGAGGAAAATACCAACGAATGCCTGAGGTATTAGGGTTTCCAACCATAATGCCCAACCCTGTAGAGAATGACAGGCATCAGGGTGTGACTTGGGATTCTTGCCTGTAATGCTCATACCATTCCACACCCTGCAGCCAGTGAGAGGCATCGAGGTATGCCTTGGACTCTTCAGCCCCAAAGTTCACCCCATTCTCCCTATCGCACCCATCTCACCGAATTTCCCTAATGAAATGAGATTAGCATAAGAGACCAAGACCCAAGGAACACCGTGACACTTGTCAGTGTCTGCAGGGTGGGGTGTGGTGAAATGGCATGGCCGTTATGCCTGACGACCCAAACGCACACCCCAATGCCTGTCACTCTCTGCAGGGTGGTGGTGGGGTTGGCTTCAGTTCAATACTTCACTGCCATTCCTATTACGCAGCTCTGTAACTTCTACACTACCACTGCCAATGCCAGCAAGCAAACATTCGGCATTGACAAATGCTTGTTGAGTTCATCATGGTGCAAAGGTGCAGAAGAACTCATTGCTATAAGAGGTGCTATACAGGGGTGTGCCCAATGGAGAGTTCAGTTTCAAGGGCAGGTCAGCGGCAGGCAAATCAGTTGGCAGGCTAGCGATGACTCCCTTTCAGCTGTTGGGGCAGAGTTGGCCAACTTTTCAAAGGACAGAGTCGTACCAATAGTAGCATGGCTTGGTCCTTTGATGTTGCATTCCTGCATTGTTAAATTCCTGGTTGCTCGTTCACACTGCTGTAGCTTACAATGTGATTGTGTTGAGCCCAGGCTGTCTACATGCCTCCTCCCAGTTTCAAATAAACAAACAGCAGTGGCTATTGCCGTCCGCCTCTTACAGTCCCCATGAAAGCCGACAGGGGTGCCCAATCCCCCTGTTGGCATGCCCCCTCCCAGTTCATTTGCTGATGGGGAGCCCACTCCCCATCGGCATAATGTCCCCCCATTTATTGTGTGCCAAGGGGGGTGCCCAACCCCCCTCAGCTCATGCCCCCTCAAACATTCAGTATGTGCCGACAAGGTGCCCAGTCCCCATCGGCTACAGCCCCTGCCCAGCAATCACTCAGGTGGCACACTGGGAGCCCACCCCAGCATGCTGAAGTTCTTGTTAAAAAATTAAACCTTCCCGCGCTGGATTTTTTTTTTAACCTGTAAACGGAAAACGGTCCCTCGCAGTCTGCTGTGCCCCCTTCCCCTAACATGCACCCACCTTCTGCGCACCCACCCCCTTGCCCATACTTACCTCCAGAGCTGGCGTGATGATCATCAGTGGAGTGGGAACACGGCTGCACTCTTCAAAGCCGATCGCGAATTGAAGAAATGCTGGTAAGCTGTATAATGGCATAAATGGTGTTTTTTTTTCAACTTTGGTGCATATCTCAGTCATTTCTGCAAATTTTGGCACCACATTTTCAACATAGGGTTCTTGGGACCCCACCTCATGAATTCAGTGACTGTCATCTGGTTATTCAGTTCCGAAAGTTGATTTTGTGGTCACTGCATGGAATCACCTTTTGGGACCGATTAACAAAATGACAGTGTTGCTGTTCATGAGGTGGGCTCCCAAAAAGCCTATGTTGTAAATTTGGGGAAAAAATTCCAAAAAATGACTGTCATGAACGTGCGTTGTGTAGTTCCATGCACACTTGTAACATCGCATATTTGTAATAGTTTCACTCCAGACTTTCAACACTGGCATTTTTTCAGACCTCCTCATGTACAGTACAGCTGTCATTTTTCACATCCTGGCCAAAATGTGTTTTCACACTTCTGGTGCAGAATAGCACGGCCACTGTGGGAAATCAGTATTCAAGACAGATTACGAAAATCACAGTGACACTGTTCATGAGAAGAGGTCACAAAATGCCTATTTTGAAATTTGAGTGAAATAATTCCACTAAATGACAGTTATGAGCGTACGTTGTGCAGTTTCCACATACGCGTGTACATGCGAGCATTTTTAATATTTTCACTCCAGATTTTCAACACTGCCATTTCTTCACACTCCTATGGTTGGTACAGCTGTAATTTTTCACATCCTACTTGAACTGTGTTTTTGCACATCTGGTGCAGAATGGCGCGGTCGCTGTGAGAAATCAACATTCGAGTTAGAGTAACAAAATCACAGTGCCACTGTTCATGAGCAGAGGTCCTAAATGCTTTCATGAGGTGGGGATCGCAAAAGGCCATGTTGAAAATTTGTAGTGCAAATACCAATAAATGCCCGGGGCGTTAGGGTTTCTAACCATAATGTCCCCCCCCGACTCATGGTGGGGCTCCAGTGCCCTCATCTTCTCTGAACCGCAGACACATCTTCACTCTTTAAAGCCAGATCACGAATTGAGGAAACAGGTGTACACTTCATTGTATTTCAACAGGAATTTGAACTTAGTGGCATAACTTGTTGTTTCTGCTGGGAACTGTAGTCCTGCCAATCGGTGCATACCAACAGCAATTCCAACGACGAACTTCAGCATTGACAAATGCTTGTTTAATATTCTTGCCCCAGTTTTCAACATGACCTTACTGTACCTCACCCTCATGAACCAGACAAGTGAAATGTGTCCCCCCCCCCGAAATGTGCTTTCTCATTTGCTCTAAGAAATCATGTTTCTAACAGGATTTCAAAAGTTACACCTACCTGGTTCATGAGGTGGGGTCAAGTTCAAGTTCAAGTTTATTGCAGGAAAACTCCATTGAGTAAGTTCATTCACAAGGAGGTTCTGAGGACAGATACACACAGACAAGTACACAAAACATATGGAGAGTAACAAAACAATGATTAATATACAATAAAATTACCATTTGGTACATAATATTCATGACAAAAAGTAACAATGTTGGTATAAGGAGGGTGAGCCTGTGGGGAGGTATAAGGGATAGGAGAAGTAGGGAGTACAGAACAAGTAAGAAGGGAGAGGATAGGGTGGTGGCAAAGTGGGGAAGACTAAGAAGGAGAGGGAGTTTAAAAGCAGCTACAAGTAGCTTTTAGTTTATCAGTAAGCATCCTTTTGAAGAGATTAACAGGGATTATTAAGTGATAACATTCAGTTTTGTGAAGTATATGAAGCTATAACCAGCTTCTGTGGAGGATTAAACTCAGAGGCGAATCTGAGGTGTTTAATCTCCACAGAAGCTGGTTATTGCGAGTATTCTTCACAAAACTGAATGTTATTACTATTATACCACTAGAATTTGTGGTAAAAATATATTTTAGTGCAAATTCAATTTAACTTGCAATCTAACTGTTACGTGCCGTAATATGTGCTCCTCGCGTATGTGAGCTGTAGTGCTGCCAGAGCAAGTAAGAAGCTGGTTTAGACTAAGTGATGATTTTTGGGTTGTATGTCTGAAAGTACTAATTTCAATGAGTTACTGGCAGATAGATTATTTGAAAGTTGGTCCTATTTAAAAGCGAGTGCTAGAACCCTTTTTATTTTCTGTTGTGAAATAGAATATGTGATTTTGGACATGCGCATGCCCGAAACTGATAATGCGCTTGTCAAGAATCACGGCATCGATTTGAAAACAGAAAATAAAAGGGTTCTAGCACTCACTTTTAAATTGGACCGACTTTCAAATAATCTATCTGCCAGTAAGTCTTTGATATTAGTACTTTCAGACATACAAGCCAAAAATCATCACTTAGTTATAAACGAGCTTCTTACTCGGTCCCGCAGCACTACAGCTCACAGACACAGAGGTGATTTGTTGTGTGCTGTGAGTTAAATGTGATGTGTGCTGAAATTATTTTAGTGTTGCATAGCAAAGAGGGGTAGGCTGTACATATTATGCAAGCTGGATTAGAGACGTGTTAGCATGTGAAAACTGGTTAGAGAGGGTGACTGTGAATGAGATTCACTGTGTGTATGACTGTGACTGGACAGGAATGAAAGTAAATGTGGATAAATGACCGTGGGCATGGTTAGAGGGCCATTAAACGACTGTGGGTGGGGTTTTGTTGAATGACCAACTCTGTATGTTTGTACCTGTAGTTTGTGAGAGAATAACTGACAGTCATTCTGTGTTGTGATTGGCTGAGACGAGATACCTGTGGTATAATACTGGATAATTTCAGGGAGGATTGTAACCGATTCCAAATGGTTGGAAGGGAACATGAGATGGGACATTTACTAAAGGAGGTCCGAGTCCTGGGTACCTTGAGGAAGATAAAGTAAGCACTGAGGGAGATGCGGACAAGAGAAGTTAGGTAGCTCAGGAGTTTATTCAATAGAAGGTTTAGGGTCCAAATTCCAGCATAGAATGTACATCTAATGGTAAGTGAGGGCCAGCTGACAGATGCGTACAGATCACAGTGGTGAGTTCGGTACGGGAGGTTAGTGATAAATCGCAGTGCACGGTGGTAGAGGGTGTCTAGTTTATGGAGGTTGGTAATTGCTGAAGAGATGTAAATTCTGTCCCCGTAGTCTAGTAAGGGGGAGGAATGTGGCCTGGACGAGCCTGGTTCTGATCTCCAGTGGAAAGTAAGACCTATTGCGGAAGAAAAAACCTAGCCTGGCTTTTAATTTTTTGGATAGGTCTTCAAGGTGATCATTAAAGGATTGCTTATTATTGAGCCAGATGCCAAGATATTTGAATTTTGAGACCATTTCCAGCATTTCTCCTAGGGAGGTAATGATGAAGTCTTTAGACAAGTCTATAGTAGTAGTGGGGGGGTGTATAGGGAGAATATCATGGCATTGGTTTTCTTGGCATTTAAAAGTAGCTTGGCATTGATTAGATTGGTTGCTAACTGGGTGAAGTCAGCTTGGAGGAAGTTCCTGACTTCAGACAGTGTAGAGCCAGAGGTGTATAGAACCGTATCATCTGCAAAGAAATGTAGGTTTGATTTAGTTATCTGGTGGTCAAGATTGTTGATATATAAGGAGAAAAGGATGGGACCTAGGATGGAGCCTTGAGGAACTCCTGTGGTAATAGGTAGAGAGGATGAGAATGAACCTCCTGCTTTAACTTTCTGGGTCCTTCCGGATAAGTAACTAATGAACCACTGCGTAGTGGAAGGGGTGGAACCTATTTTAATAAGGCTATTAATAAGTTGTGGTCTACAGTATCGAAAGCTTTAATGAGATCTAAGAATACTGCTCCCGTTATTTTCTTCAAATCCATTGCAATGACCCAGTCATTAGTAACTTTTGCCAAGGCTGTGACGGTGCCGTGATTAGGGTGAAAGCCGTATTGTTCTGGGTTTAGGACAGAATTGATTTCGATGTGGTTTTTAAGTTGTGTATAGATCAATTTTTCGAAAACTTTTGAGAGAATGGGCAGAATTGAAATGGGCTTGTAGTTGTTTAGGTCACATGGATTGCCCAATTTTTTTTTTTTTGAAATTTCTGTTTATTCGCCTTCCTGCCTGCCATCCCCGACCCTTCAGGAGCCTCAAGGTAGACATTCCTCTACCTTCCACCCTGCCCATATGACCCTCTGGAACCCCATGGAGCTTCGGTTTATCCCCCGAGCGGGGATGGGGCAGAGCCCCCTTACCCCATCAATCAACTCTGCGCCGTCCAAGGGCCATCAGGCGGGCGTAAGGTACATCGAGGGCATGTTCCGGAGGCTCCATCTTCCCAGCGATGGCAGGCATTTTCCCTTTTCTCCACCTTACAGCGTAGGACCCCTGACGTCAAGGCGCAGGGGCGCCGACGTCACATGCTTATCATGGCAGCCCTTAACATTAGGGCTTGCAGTACCGGGAGCCTATGCTCGAGTCAGACAAGTGTTCGGCTATTGCTCTTTAACTCCTCCCGGAGTAGGCGAGCTGTCGTGGGATGCCTGCCTAATCCCCCCGGCCGGCCCACCAGCGATCCGAGTCCGCTCCCGAACCCGGGTCGCCGGCGTGGAGCGAGGTGTGGCATCCAGCGCCTCAACCCTCAGTGCCACTGGGCCAGCTGGATTGCCCAATTTGAATAGAGGAATGATGTGAGCAGACTTCCAGCAAGAAGGAACTATGGGGGTAAAAGTAGAGAGGTTAAATATATGGAGGATAGGGACAGTAAGGTAGGTGTGGCCTAGTTTTAAGAAAAGTGGTTCATGTCCATCTTCTGCAGTGCTTTTTTTGGTGTCTAAGTTGATGAGTGTGTCTTCAACTTCTTTGAAAGTAAAGGGGGACCACTGGCATGAACAGGTGGAGATGGGCAGTGTTATGTCATGAATGTCTTGATTCTTAACACGAGTAGCATATGGCGATGAATCGAAGGCTAGGCCGGCAGTGATGAAGTGGGAATTAAATTCTTCAAGTATATGTTGCTTACTTTCCACAACCGTACCTTTGCTGTGAATCTTAGATGGAATGGAGGGGGCAGTCGACCGACCTTCAGTGGACTTTAAGGTCCTCCAAATTTGTGGGAATTCTCTTTTGCCTGTTCTTGAGTGGAAACGTAGAAGTTTGCTTTGGTGGAGCAGATACGTTTGACACAGGCGTTCCTGGCTGCTCTAAAGGCCTGCCCATCTGTGGGGCTCTGAGTTCACCTAGCCTTGGCCCAGAGTTTATCGCTGTTTGTCAATGCGACCTTAAGTTCTGGAGTGAACCAAGGGTGAGAGATTTTACGCTTACGGACCTTAATGAAAGGAGCATGTCTACTGGCCAGAGTAGTAAGGTTGTCATTGAGGACAGCAACAGCCTCATCAACTGATTTTGCAAGAAAGAGAGCTTGCCATCTGATCTTGCTTATAATGAGGCCATGTTGAAAATCTGAGGTCAAAATGTCAAAAAACAACAAAGTTTATTTATTTAATTTCTCAGAATTACAAGTACCTTTGAGACAGAGGCTCTTTTACAAAAGTTCCACGTCAGGTGGGTCAAACAGTTGACAACAAGGGCAGGTGATAAGTCAGCAACCTGACAAATAACATTACAAACAGTAATGTAAAATTTGAAGTACATTCAGCAAATCTATATTGTAGCAACAATAGTGCAGTCAGTAAGACGACTGTCGGTAACTGAGTAGTAGGTTGTGATACAGATGATGAATACAACGCAACAACAAGTGGTGCTAACATGAATAAAAAATAGAGATATAGGGTTACAAGTAGGTGTAACAAACGTGTATTGTAATAACACAGAAATGCAATCAACAGGTCGACTTTGTCTGTATTAGAGCAGAAAGTAGGGTGACAGGGGAGCAGAGGGAGTGAAGCAGGGAACCACAAAGTGGCTACAGATTCATGAGAGGGGTGAGAGTAGGGGGCAGCTAAAGGGAAGGAGAGTGGCAAGCAGTTGAGAAGTTAACAAGCAAGGTGGAGAAGGGGCGGGTATAGTAGGAGTGGGGGTAGGAGGTTCTTGGGTGGGGAGTGAAAGGCACAGTGGGAGGCAGGGATCAGTATAGAAAGAGGGGTAGGTAGGTGGGGCAGTCACAGCTGCTTAGTGTTGTGAGGTGTTATGAGGAAATGTTGAATTGTTTTCAATGTTTACTCATAAATGCATGATTTTTGCAGATTTTAGGCCAAACATTTTCAACATAGCCCTCTTGTTACTCCACCTCATGGACATAACAGATGTCATTTTTCAAATCCTCTCCAAAACATGTTTTTGTAGTTGCTCCATGAAATTACCTTTTGAACTGCATTTGAAAAATCACACCTGTCTTGATTATATGGTGGGGGTCACAAAAAGACCATTTTGAAAATTTGGGGTCAAAATGTCAAAAAAAAACAAAGTTATGAGAAAATTTTGAATTGTTTCAATGTTTTCTCTTAGCTTTGTGAATTTTTACAGATGTGGGACCCAAATGTGCAACATAGCAAATTTTTTTACCCCACCTGATAAACATGCCAGGTGTCATTTTTCAAATCACCCTCCAAAACATGTTTTCACGTTTGCTGTGCAAAATCACCTTTCAGGTGGGATGTGAAAAATTCCACTTGTCTTGTTCATAAGTTGGGGCCATAAAAAGACTATGGCCTCCATATTCAGAGCCCTCAGATTGCGTGGCCAGCTCGGACCAATATTACAAAAGTTAGCATGCTCTGACCACAGCATGCTACTGGTCATAGTGACTATACGCTGCACTCTCGCAGCCTTAGACTGAACGTGTGGCACTAACCTAGTTAGAGCCACGCTGAGCATTTGAATATCGCAATCTTTGTTGAAAATATGTGATAAAAATGTTAGAGAAACAATGCAGCTATGCAGAAACATTCAATTTTTCCAGTGTTTACTCACTGCTTTCTTACTTTGCATATTTAAACAAAACAAAAACACTCACTCCTACTGCAAACTCTCCCACCCCCACCCTCTATTAGCATCCTGTAACTATCCTGGGTAAATGCATTACAAAATTGTGTCAAAGCAGGACTCCCACTGAAAACAAGATTCTGCATCTCTACTGTGCTATCACGGGTAGACAGAATGTAAAAATGTGTAAAAGTAAGATCGCAGTGAAAATAAGATATTGCATCTCAGCTGGGTTACCCTGGATAAATACATTATAAAAATGGGTAAAAGCAGGCCCCCACGGAAAACCAGATATTGCATCTCCACTGGGCCAGTCTGGGTACATACATTGTAAAAATGGATAAAAGCAGACCTTACTAAAAGCAAGGTACTTTATCTCATCTGGTCTGTCCTTTGTAAATACAGTGTAAAAATGGATAAAAGCAGGAACCCCCTGAAAATGAGATATTGCCTCTCAGTTGGCCTATCCTGAGTAAATCTACCTCTGACACTGTCAGTTCAGGGCACCTACATCACCGATCCCTGCGAGGCCACCGCTGCTTTCAATACCTACTTCTCCAGCTGTACTGACTCGCTTCTATCGGCCCTCCAGCATCCACCCACCCCTGGCTCCCTCCCCCCACCAAGAGCACTCCCACCAACCATACAGTTCTCCTTCCACCATGTATCCCAGGCCGAAGTATTCAAATCCCTACGATCCCTGAACCCCAACAAAGGTAAATGCCATATGTCCCTGGATGCCAAGATGTTATATTTGTCTGCTCCAGCCATAGCCGCCCCTCTATCTGCACTATTCAACCTCTCCTTCATGCTGGGCAAATTACCCACTGAATGGAAACAGGCTACCATCATACCCCTACCTGAAGAGGGTGACCCCTCCTCCCCAGGTAACTATTGCCCCATCTCCCTACTCCTGATTCTGGCAAAACTACAGGAACATGTTGTCCTCGCCCAACTCTCTCCCTATCTGGACGCCTCCTCCTTCTTCACTCCATACCAATCCGGTTTTCACAAATCAGACTCAACTATCACCTCCCTGCTACGAGTCACTGATGACATACTCACCGGCATGGACAAAGGCCACATCAACTCTGCCATCTTTATAGACTTAGCCAAGGCTTTCAACACCATCTCCCATACTCTGCTCCTTTCTAAACTAAAAGAAGCCGGTGTCTCCAAACCAGCCACCACATGCTTCCACGACTACCTGGTGGGCAGAAACCAGGCTGTAAAAGTCACCTCACACATCTCTAACTCTCTACCAGTTACCACCGGCATCCCCCAAGGATCAGTCTTGGGCCCACTGCTCTTCTCCATATTCCTAAATGACATCCCATCAGCCTGGCATTACTCATCCATACAAATGTATGTGGACAACACAGTACTGTATGCCACAGGCCCCTCCACAAGCAAAGTGGCAAACCTACTACAGCAGAATTTCAACACCATCCAGGAATGGTTCCGGTCAAGCCAACTATTCTTAAACCCTAAGAAAACTATGGCGCTAACCTTCGGCTCACAGCAAAGACTCTCCCGCCAAACCCCCTGCCCCCCCTTCAACACCCTGGATGGGACCCTACTGGAACAATGCACCAGCTTCAGATACTTAGGCATCTAGCTCGATCTGCACCTCGATATCACCACTCATATTAATTCCATACACAAGAAACTACTCCCTAAACTCTGCGCCCTATACAAGAACATAGGCTGCCTCCCCTTCCCTCTCCTGCCAGGAAAGCTATTGTTGAAAAGATGATCCTCCCAATACTCGACTACGGTGATATAGTCTGTTCTATCGCTCCCTCCTCCACCTTGGCCAGCCTTGACACCCTTTTCTACTCTTTTTGTTGGTTTATCCTCGACTGCCCACAAACAACCCACCACTGCACCTTATATAGCTCCCTAGCCCTGCCGTCCCTCCAAGACCACAGATTAACCCACTGTGCAAGGTCGGCAGCTAAATTTTGGTCCCACTCCCTTCCCCCCTACCTGGCCTCTACCCTTTCCCCACAACCTCCCCCTGCTAACTCCCTCAGAAGCACCGACCCCAGGCTCCTCCACATCCCCTTCATGAACACAACCAAAAGACAGGCTGCTTTCAAATTCCATATCCCCATCTATGGAACACCCTGCCAGCTGATATAAGACACTCACCCAATCCCAGCCACCTCAATCTCCTACTCAGCACCCACTTCTCCTGCAGCTGCTCTTGCTTTAGCTAATGCCAAACTACTGTATGTATTTGTATTTTTGTGTGCTCAGATGTGTCTCTCTATAATGTTCCTGTATCTATCTGACGATTGTCTGTACGGCTGATGGCCATTCATTGTGTTGTTTAACTACTGTACCTTGGTATTTGTGCTATTGTCTTGGGTCTTGACCCCCAGGTTGCATCTGGAATCGAGAAACACTGCTCAGTATGCCTTCCTGGTAAAACTCATAAATAAATAAATAAATATGTGTAAAAGCAAGACCCACTGAAAATGAGATGTGGCATATCCACTGTGCTATCCTGGATACAAAGGCTGGGATATTCCAACTGTGCTGGTCAGTGGTGCAAGCCTGGGCAACTGTGATGTGTCATGGCGCAGCACCATTGAATATGGCATGGACAGCACACAAACTGCGCATGGTGCAGTGGCACTGTGCCAGCACATGCCACTGATAAGGAGCACGGGGATGCACCACTGCAAGTGCAGTTGCACTAGGTGCACCAACCACGATATTCAGCAGGGGGCATGCAAATGAGGCCATAATACATGCAAGGTGCAAATGGGGCCATGTGCATGGCATTATGGCTCCATTTGCATGCCTTGCACAGAGCAGGCCAACAACTTGTGCCTGGTGCCCTGCACAGCATGACGTATGCTGTGGGGATCCCGGGGCATCCCCTGCCAATTGCTACGATTGCGTGATAAATGTATCCATAGATAGCCCTAGTAGTCTAGTGCCCCCCCAGTCCCCGATGCCCCGATGTGTATGCAACTAGACCAACCCTGGTGGTCTAGTGGTCGCCCCTCCCACCCATGTCCCCGATGCCCTGATAAATGACAAGATGACCTCCCTGGTGGTCTCGTGAGAAGACCCCCACCCATATCTGCAATCATGGTAACATCCCATAAAGCAATGCCCTGGTGATCCGGTGGCACCACCCACCCACAGTACCCCTTGCCCCCCTGCCCCTCGCTCGCCGATTGGGCGGCGATTTATCCGCCCACCCGCCGAATGACAGGCACAGTATGAGCTGTCAACTCATTGGTGCCCAAAGTGGACCAATGGGCTTGCAGGGCATACTACATAGATACACAGACAGTGTCGGCAGATAAGGGCCTATGGCCCACCCAGTCTGCCCATTTGAACTTGTAAGTTCAGTTTATGTTTTCCTAGAAGTCTGTTGCCCCTTACCCCTGACCTCCAGAATTCCTTTATGTTTGTCCCATGCATTCTTAAATCCTGTGATTGTTTCAGCCCCCACCACTTCCTCTGGCAGGGTGTTCCACTTGTCCACCACCCGTTCTGTGAAGAAATTCTTCCTCATGTTTCCTCTGAATCGTCCTCCCTCCAACTTCATCCCATGCCCTTTAGTCCTGGAACATCTTTTTCGCTTAAAAATAGTGTATTCCTGCACCCTGTTCCTCCCTGTAAGATACTTGTATGTCTCTATCATATCCCCTCTCTCCCTCCTCTCCTCCAGGGAGTACATGCTCAATTCCTTCAACCTGTCTTCATAGGACTTGTGATGCAATCCATGCACTATCTTTGTTGCCCTCCTCTGAACCTTCTCTACCCTGTCTATGTCCTTACGTAGGTATGGTCTCCAGAACTGTACACTGTACTCCAGGTGGGGCCTCACTAGTGTCTTGTATAGCGAATTATGACCTCCCTTTTCCTGCTGGTGATGCCCTGCCTACATCCCAGCATCCTATTTGCTTTACCTGCTGCCTTGTCGCACTGTTTCCCTACCTTGAGGTCATCAGAGATGGTAACCCAAGATCCCTTTCTGCTTGGTGCATGCTATATCCTCACCCCCCAACTGATATCTTGTGCCAGGGTTTTTGTGCCCCATATGCATTATCTTGCACTTCTTTGCATTGAATTTCAACTGCCAAACCCCTGACCATTCTTCAAGTTTCTGCAGGTCCCTTCTCATTCTGTCTACACCCTCTGGTGTGTCTACTCTGTTACAGAGCTTTGTGTCATCAGTGAACAGTGAAATTCTGCCTTCTAGGTCCTGCGTAATGTCACTGATGAAGATGTTGAATAAGACCGGTCCCAGCACTGATCTCTGTGGTACCCCACTGGTCACTCTTGCCTCTGTGGAGTGACAGCCATTTACCACCACCCTCTGTGTCCTGCCACCCAGCCAGTTACCTACCCACCACATTACTGTCCTACCCACACCCATATTCCCCAGTTTGTGTAATAGTCTTCTATGTGGCACAGTGTCAAAGGCCTTGCTGAAGTCCAGATAGGCCATGTCCACTGCCCTCCCCTGATCCTGTATATACTGTAATAGATGGTCCCAAATATGTGAATGGAGTCATTCACAGATCTGGGACTGTCTAGTACAGTATGCCCCGCAAGCCCATTGGTCCACACTGGAGACCAATGGGCTGACAGCTCATACTGTACCTGTCATTTGGCAGGCGTCTGGGCGGTGTGCGGGCAGGATGCGGCCGCCCGCCAATGACAGGGGGGGAGCAGGGTGGGCAAGGGGTTCTGTGTGGGTGGGGGATGCCACTGGATCACCAGGGCATTGCTATATGGGATGTTACCACGATCGTGACAATGGGGGGGGCTTCCACTAGACCACCAGGGAGGTCAGCTTGTCATTTATCGGGGCATCGGGAACTCAAGTGGGAGGGGGGAACACTAGATCACCAGGGATGGTCAAGTTGCATTCACATCAATGCATCGGGGACTGGGGGGCCCACTAGACCACCAGGGATGTAAGTGTTTGCGGATGGTGTCCTAGGCAGGCGGGTGGCCACCCATGGCTGGGCTGCTGTGTTGCACCCTACAATACAACAGCCCACCTGTGGGTGGCCGGGAGTTGCTCCTTCTCTGCAGGGGCTCAACTTTGAGCCCCCCTATGCAGTGCAGTGCAGGGGTGCACCGGCATATGCGCCACACATCCCAGGCTGAATATCGCGATGTGCCGCATATGCATGGGCACGCACCCTGCATCTGTGTGACACATATCATTGCGCCCCAGCGCATCGGGATTTACACTGCTCCAGACAGCCTTCTCAATATCCCGCTGGAGCACAATGCAAGGTTGCACCTGGCACAACTGCATTGTGTCAGGCGCAACACCATTGAATATCCGGGCCATAGTGTAAAAATGTGTAAAAACAAGACCCAACTGAAAATGAGATAGTGCCTGTCAGCTGTACTATCCTGGCCAAATATATAACAAAAATATATTGCTTTGCAGTAGGCATATCCTGGGTAAATACACTGTAAAAATGTGTAAAAGCAGGACCCCACTGAAAACAAGATATTACATCCCAACTGGGCTAGCCTGACTAAATACACGGGTCCAGATTTTCAAAGGGTGACACAGAGCTTGGGTCAAGCCTGGCACCACAGCACTGAATCTGGTGGCGCATCAAATGTTTTTGCTGCAACCGCGCCCAGTTTTAGCAGGTTGGAAACAGTTGTAACAGCTTACACAGTTTACAGCAGCTTGCACCACATTTCTGGCACAAACACCAAAAAAAGGGTCCCTGGGACTGACGCAAGCTCGACCACAGAAAGCTGGTCTAACTTGTAGCAAGTGCCGCACGGGATAGAAAATCCTGTTAGAGTGCCACAAGCCCGGTGCACCATGTCTGTGGTGCACCCAAAGCTTGCAGCAATCCAGCCCCTTTCAAAATCTGTCCCATTGTAAAAATGGATAAAATCTGGACCTCACTGATAATGAGATGTAGCACCTCTGCTGTGCTGTCCTGGATAAGTGCAGTGTAAACATGTGTAACAGCAGGACCTCAATGAGATATTGTCTGTCAGCTGGCCTATCCTGGGTAAATACATTGTAAAAATGTGTAAAAGTATGGACCCTATTAAAAATAAAATACTGCAGCTCAGCTTAGCTATCAGGAGTACCTGTAAATATATTGCAAAATGCGCACAGGCAGGACATAGAAACATAATTTTATGGCAGATAAGGGCCAATTGGCCCATCCAGTCTGCCAATTCCTTCCTACCTACACTGTTACCACAGACCATACTGCATCTACAGCTCTTTCATCCTCCCCCTTTCTTTCCTCTATGATTCCCTTATCCTTATCCCGTGCATTCCTGAACCCCCCCCCCACTGTTTTCACTCCCATCACTTCCACTGGAGGGCTCTTCCAGGAATCCATCACCCTTTCTGTGAAGAAGTACTTCCTCATGTCTCTCCTGAATCTACCCCCTCCCCCAGCTTCATAGCATGTCTCCTTGAGTACCCTTTCTTCAGAAAAATGCTTACCTCCTGTACTGTATGATCCCTGAGAGGTATTTAAAGGTCTCTGTCATATCCCCCCCTCCATCCTCCGTTCCTGGGTGTACGTACTGAGGTCCTTTAGTCTCTCCTTGTAGGCAGGGCTTCAGTTAAGTCCATTTTGGGAATATGTAACTCCAAAAAATAAGGCAAAAACTTCCAAACTAAAGGGAGAGGAAGTTATTGACTTCCAAATGTAAAAAAACAAAACTGGAAAGCTTCCAAAACTGGATGCACAGAAGCATCTCATAGTTTGTTACAAAGTGATCCAAGGGATATCAAGAAAAGATTAGGCACTTTAAACCAGAATAAATCTCCAAGACTGGATAGATTCTATCTGAGAATACTCTCAGAGTTGGCAGAAATATTAGCACCCCCAATCAGTTACATATTTCAACACTCTCTGGACACAGACGAAGTCCCAGGTGCATGGAAGGAGGTCTCTGTTATTCCCCTATATAGGAAAGGGGATAAGAAGTGCCCATCAAATTACAGGCCAGTGAGCCTGACAAGTACCCTGTGCAAAATGTTATTATCAAGGAATATACAATCAAACACATTCAGCATAATCAGCTGGGTAGTGATGATACACAACACAGATTTGCCAAGGGAAGATCATGCCAGACGAATATGCTGGAGTTTCACAACAGGGCCAGCAAATGCTTGGATGAGGGTACACCAGTGGATGTGATATTCTTTGATTTTACTAAAGCCTTCGATAAATTACCCCACCATGAATTGATCGAGGTATTAATAACTATGGGGTTCCATGAAAATATTATTTCATGGTTCCACTCATGGCTCATCGACAGAAAACAGAGGGGTCAGTATCAGAGGAGCGTACTCTGACTGGTCCGATATAACAAGTGGCGTGCCGCTGGGGTCAGTTTTGGGGCCCTGTCTCTTTAATATATATGTGGCACAACTCAAGTGTGAACAGAACGGGGTGTGGATGACCAAGTTTGCGGACGATTGCAGGCTGGGGCAATATTAAGGGACCAGATGAAACATACAGAGATGCAGGAAGCCCTCGGCCATATAGAGGCATGGTGTAACACCTTCAAAGTCCCATTAAACCCAGACAAATGCAGTTATGCATATGGGCTAACACAATCCCAAGCAAAATACCATTTAGGGAATAATTATTAACAATGATCTCCAGTTCAAGACCCACTGTAACAAAGTATGCAGCAGGGCAAACAGAGTGTTAAACTGCATTCTGAGACACATCGCTACCAGGGATAGAGAGGTGTTGCTGCCATTGTTTGGATTATTGGCGAGGCCAATTCTGGAGTGTGGCACTCATGTCTGTTCTCCTTATCACAGAAATGAGAGTGATGGAATAGAGAGGATACAAAGGACAGCAGCAAGATCTGTAAGAGGCACAGAGGGGAAAGGGGTACCCATGAACAAGGTGACTGCAATTGGATGCCTACAAAAATGGCGACTCAATTATGGTGCCTGTGTTCAGAACTATCTGGCAGGGGGGGGGCGACTGGATACTGGGGTGGGCAACATACTGCGACAGGACATACATGTATACACACATGGGGGGAGAGGCAGGGAGGAGGAGAATGGTATGTGGGAGGTGTGGTGGTCAGTTGCCAAGCTAGTACATTAGTGTGGTGGGGGGTCAGTTGGGAGGTGTAGGGTTCGGGTTCGGGTCTGGTGTGGCATTTTTTTTTTTTTTGCCAGCAGGCGCATTCAATTTTGTAAGTTTTCACACACCCCGACATGCATCCCTGAAGTTGAGAATCCATAAGTAAGGTGTGGGGTGCCACCCTGCATTAAGAAAGAAACCGTAGGTCTCAGGTGCCTCTTTTCTTCGCTGAGAGTGCATCACTGAAATTCATTTTTTGGCGATGTATATTAAACAGCAATCGCTAGTCTGCAATTGCTGTTATGACGTAGAACCAGGGGAAAGAGAATGGCCTTAGATTAAAAGAGTTTAAACTATTTTCACTGGAATAGAGGAGATTAAGGGGCAATATGTGTCTATAGTTTAAAGCACTTATGGATCAAGACCTCTGGGAAAAGCTGAGTCTGGAATTCAGGGACTAACAGTATAATACTAGAGCACATTCATTACAATTAATAAGCGAAAACTGCAAAACATGGAGGTGAAAAATATGGTTTAACCAAAGGGTGGTGACAGTATGGAACTCACTCCCAGAAGAGGTGATGGGTAGCCCTTCAGTGGAGAGTTTCAAGCTGAAACTGGACGACTTCATGAAAATGGATTACTACAAGCTTAGTTAGAGAGCACTATGGACACAAGTTTTTTTGCTCTGTATCTACCTATGTTACCTATGTATGTTACCTATGTGTGGAATGATGGATTTTTCTAAAAGGAATTGTATTTTACCACTAATGTTTGTATGAACATCCATTAATTGATCGATCCGAGAATATCGGCTTTCAAATTGTTGGATCTGGGAAGTATCCTGACTCCCACAAAAATTGGAATGACTTCCACATTTTGACTCACAGAACTATTTGACCCCCATTAAAAAAGGAATTAACTGAACCCCTGCTTATAGGGCCTTTGATGCAGACCCTGCACCATTTTAGCTGCCCTCCTGTGGATCCCCTCCACTCAGACCATGTTCTTCCAGAGATGTGGTCTCCAGAACTGGACTCAGTACTCTAGGTGGGGTCTTACCAGCGATCTATACAGAGGCAACACCACCTCACTCTTTTTGCTGCTGATACCTCTCCCTATGCTTCCCAGCATCCCACAAGCCCTCCTGACTGCCCTGTTGCACTGCCTGGCCACATTTAGGTCATCTGATATGATTACCTCCAGGTCTTTTTCCTGTTTGGTGGTCATCAATACCACTCCACCAATTGTGTACACTGCTCCTGGGTTTCTGTGCCCTAAGTGCATTATTTTGCAGTGAAACCCATTGCCATACCCTTGACAACTCCTCTAGTTTTCTCAGGTCTCTGTTCATTCTTCACACATACACACCCTCCTCTGAGTGTCCACCCTGTTGCAGATTTTGGTGTCATCCGCAAAGAGGCAGACCTTCCCTTCCAGCTCCTCTGCAATGTCACTTATAAAGACATTAAAGAGGACTGGTCCCAGCACTGATCCCTGAGGTACCAACTGGTGACCGTCCCATCCTTGGAGTGAACTCCATTTAACACCACCCTCTGTCACCTATCCCCTAACCAATTTCTTCATGAGTTTATCACCTTTGAACACATTCCTAAACTACCCAGCTTGCTTACTAGTCTCCTGTGTGGAATGGTGTTGAAAGCTTTACTGCAATATAGATAGGCCACGTCCACTGCTGCACCCTGATCTAAATCCTCTGTCACCCAGTCAAAGAAATCTATCAGATTCATTTGACATGACCTCCCTCATGTGAACCCATGCTGCCTCAGGTCTTGTAACCACCTGGATTCAAGATATTCCACAATCCTTTCCTTCAGCAGTGATTCCATTAACTTTCCCACCACCAATGTCAGGCTGACTGGCCTATAATTGCAGCCTCCTGCCTGCTATTTTTGTGTAGTGGGACTACATCCACCCTCTTCCAGTCCTCTGGAACCATTCCTATTTTCAGTGAGCTGTTAACTAGAACTGTCAGAGGTGCAGCCAGTATTCCCTGAGTTCCCTCAATACCCTTAGATTCATTCCATCTAGCCCCATTGTTTTGTACACCTTCAGATTAGAGAGTCTCTTCAGGACTTTCATCTCCAAAAAAGGACTAGTGCCCACCTCCTTCCCTCTATAGCTTCTGATACTTGTTTGTGGCCCCTTCCCTTCTCCTTCCTCTGTGAACACCGAACAAAAGTATTTGTTCAGGATGTCTGCCTTTTCCTGGTCCTCCTCTGCATAGTCCCCCCCTTTCCATTTTTAACCTTACAATCCCACCCCTCTTCTCACTTACATACTTAACAAGCATTTGTCAATGCCGAATGTTTGCTTGCTGGCATTGGCAGTGGTAGTGTAGAAGTTACAGAGCTGCGTAATAGGAATGGCAGTGAAGTATTGAACTGAAGCCAACCCCACCACCACCCTGCAGAGAGTGACAGGCATTGGGGTGTGCGTTTGGGTTGTCAGGCATAACGACCATGCCATTTCACCACACCCCACCCTGCAGACATTGACAAGTGTCACGGTGTTCCTTGGGGTGTTTGGCCCTTATGCGCACCCCATTTCATTAGGAAATATAGTGACATGGGTGCGATATAGGAGAATGGGGTGAAGTTTGGGGCCAAAGAGTCCAAGGCATACCCCGATGCCTCTCACTAACTGCAGGGTGCGGAATGGTATGAGCATCACAGGCAAGAATCCCAAGTCACACCCCTGATGCCTGTCATTCTCTACAGGATTGGGCTTTATGGTTGGAAACCGTAATACCTCAGGCATTCGTTGGTATTTTTACTCCAAATTTTCAACATGTTTTTTTTTTGTGACCCCACCTCATGAACAGGGGGAATATCAGTTTGTTAGCCGAAAGCTGCTTATGCACAGTGACTACGGCATTCAGCACCACAGGTGCAAAAACATTCCGAACAGGATGTAAAAAATGACAGCTGTACTGGGGAGGTGTAAAAAATGGCAATGTTGCAAATCTGTAGTAAAAATATTTAAAAAAATGGTGAAGTCATGAGCGTACATAGAAACTGTGCAACGCACACCCGTAATATAATTAGGTTGGGGATTTTTTTACAGCAGATTGTCAACTCAGGAATTTTGGTGCCTCCGATCATGAACAGTGTCACTGTGATTTTCTTTATCTGTGCCGAACAATGATTTCCCACAGTGATCACGCATCTCTGCGCTGAAAGTGTGAAAACACACTTCAGCCATGTTGTGAAAAATGACAGCTGTACTGTTCATAAGGAAGTGTGGAAAAATGCCACTGGTGAAAATCTGGACTCAAAATATTACAAAGTCATGAACTAATGAGGGTGCGTGGAAACTGCGCAATGCTCACTCGTAACACAGTCATTTTATGGACTTTTGTCACCAAATTTTCAACATAGCCATTTTAAGACCTCTGCTCATGAACAGTGTAACTGTGATTTTCTTAATCTGTCCTAAACATTGCTTTCGCACACCAACAGCACCATTGTGCGCTACGTGTGCGAAAACACATTTTGGGCGACATATGAAAAATTGCAGCTGTACTGTTCATAAGGAAGTGTAATAAAATAGCAATGTTGAAAATCTGGAGTGAAAATATTACATTTGCTAACTTACGAGCATGCATAGGAACTGTGCAACGCACGCTCGCAAAACAGTCATTTTTAGGAATTTTTCTCCAAATTTTCAACATAGCCATTTTAAGACCTCTGCTCATGAACAGTGTCACTGTGATTTTCTTAATTTGTCCCGTACATTGATTTCGCACACCGACTGCGCCATTGTGCGCTACATGGGTGGAAACATGTTTTGGGTGAGATGTGAAAAATGACAGCTGTACTACTCATAAGAAGGTGTGGCAAAATGGCAATGTTGGAAATCTGGAGTGAAAATATTGAAAATTCGCGAACTTACAAGCGTGCATAGGAACTGTACAACGCACACTCGTAAAACAGTCATTTTTGGGAATTTTTTCACCAAATTTTCAACATAGCCATTTTAATACCTCATCTCATAAGCAGTGTCACTGTGATTTTCTTAATTTGTCCCATACATTGATTTCGCACACCGACTGTGCCATTGTGCGCTACATGGGCGGAAACACATTTTGGGTGAGATGTGAAAAATGGCAGCTATACTGCTCATAAGAAGGTGTGGTAAAATGGCAAAGTTGAAAATCTGGAGTGAAAATATTGAAAATTCGCGACCTTACGAGCCTGCGTAGGAACTGCGCAACGCACACTCGTAACACAGTCATTTTTAGGAATTTCTTCACCAAATTTTCAACATAGCCATTTTAGGACCTCTGCTCATGAACAGTGTCACTGTGAATTTCTTAATTTGTCCTGTACATTGATTTTGCACACCGACTGCGCCATTGTGCGCTACATGGGCGGAAACACATTTTGGGTGTGATGTGAAACATGACAGCTGTACTACTCATAAGAAGGTGTGGTAAAATGGCAATGTTGGAAATCTGGAGTGAAAATATTGAAAATTCGCGAACTTACAAGCCTGCGTAGGAACTGCAAAGCACTCTCGTAAAACATTCATTTTTTGGAACTTTGGCACCAAATTTTCAACATGGGGGTTTTGGGACCCCTTCTATGAATGATGTCACTGTCATGGCATTATTCAGGCCTGAAAGGGTGATTTCACGCAGTGACTGCAAAATCACCCTTCGGGCCTGAATAACGCCATGACAGTGACATCATTCATGAGAAGGGGTCCTAAAACCCCATGTTGAAAATTTGGTGCAAAAATTCCCAAAGTGCCTGAGATATGCAACAAAGTTGAAACCCCCCTATCTAGCCCATTATACAGCTTACCGGCATTTCCTCAGTTCGCGGTCGGCTTTGAAGAGTGCAGACGTGTTCCTGGTCCACTGAAGATCGTCGCGCCAAGGTCTGGAGGTAAGTATGGGGTGGGTGGAGGTGTGGGTAGGCTGACGGTGCACAGTGGGTGGGTGCGGGTTGTGGGGGGGGCCAGCGAGACTAGTGGGAACTGCTTTTTCTTTGCAGGTTAAAAAAGAAAAGGACAACGGGATATTTGCCACGCAGGGGTAGCTCCCAGCGTGGTACAAGGACGTTGGGGGTGCCAGCCGACGGGGATTGGGCACCCCATTGGCCTAGATCGATTGCCACGCTGGGGTGGGCTCTCAGCGTGGCACTTACTACTGGGGGTGAGGACCGTGGAGCCGACGGGATTGGGCACCCCGCCGCTATAATCATTAGTTGCCACACTGGGGTGGGCACCCAGCATGGCATTTTGGAAGGCTTTGGGCGGGAAACACAGCACAGCCGGCGGGGATTAGGCACCCCATCGGCTATACAGTGTGGCCAATGCGTGCGAAGCGCGCCGCGCCTGCGTGGGCGTGTGTGTGTGGTGGGGGGAGCTGCGCATGAGCAGGCGATATCTTATTGCTGCTCACTCAAGCATAGCTCCCCCTTTGAACTGTATGCCACTGCATTTTGGAGCTTGTCATAGACAGCTCCAGCAGGCATTGGCTTACAGGGGCCGCGCCTGCCAACACACTGACTGAATTGGAGGAGGAGGTGACACACCTCCGAAATCTCGGATGATGGCACCATGTTTCTTGCACATGCATGCAAGCAAACATAAAAATAGTCTGGTCCACTTTCTTTCCTTACCTCCTGGGCTATTCTCTCTTCAGTTTGCACCTTTGCATGCCTTACTGCTTTCCCTGCTGCTCTCTCCGTTTCCACTGACACACCTCCCTCTGCATCTCCTTGTACCTTTTGAGTGCTACCCTTTCAGCCTTTACCTTTTCAGCAACCTCTTTTGATAACCATAGCAGTCTCTTTTTCCTCTTGCTTTTGCTCACTTGTTTGATGCTGAGGTTTGTTGCCTTTACAATGCTCCCTTTTAGCTTCACCCACTGATCCTCCATGCCACCCATGCCATCCGTCCTGCCAAGTCATCCCTGAGGTATTCACCCATTTTTATAAAATCTTCCCTCCTGAAGTCCATGATCCTTTCCTTGTGTGGTTCACTTCTGCAGTGCCCTTATACTGAACCACACTGTACGGTGATCATTGGTCCCCAGGTGGCCTCCTATCTTAACATCTGCAGTGCTATCCCTGTTAGTGAGTACCCTGTCCAGTATTGTCACATCATAAGTGGGTTCACTGACTAGTTGCCTGAGGAACACCCATTGCAGAAAGTCCAGGGAGTCCCTGCTTCTAGTTGAAACCACTGCTAGGAGGCTTCAATCTACATCTGGCAGGTTGAAGTCCCCCACAATCAGCACCTTCCCCTTTTCTGCCATCTTGCCAGTGGTTTCCACCAGTACCTTATCTAATTCCTCCCCTTGTGCTGGAGGTCTGTAGATCACTCCAGTATGAACAGTGGCTCCATTCCCTATCGCTAGGGTGACTCACAGTATCTCTGCCCCCCTTCTCAGTATCTCTGTCAGTTTTATGCTTTCCCTCACATAAAGCACCATGCCCCTCCTTTCCTTCCCACCCGGTCCTTCCTGAACAGAGAATAGCCTGCTGTGGCCATGCCCCAGTCATGGACCCCACTGGAAATAAGACATTGCATCTCAGTTGATCTATTCTGAGACAATACATTGAAAAAATGTGTAAACACAGGACCAAACTGAAAATGAGATATTGTATCTTCACTGGGCTATGGTTGATGAATACACTGTAACAATCGATAAAAAAGCAAGAACGTACTAAGATTGACATACTGCATCTCAGCTGGCCTATCCTGAGTAAATACATTGTAAAACAAGCATTTGTCAACACCGAATGCTGCTTGCTTATATGTGCTGTTTAGGTATTTGGAAGTGAAAGTGCCATGCCTAAGAACTAAGAACCCCCTGCCCCCCCAAGACATCCATTGTATTGTTACAGGAATCATAACAGTATAGCTCACTACTTAGCTCAGCTGGAGAAATAAACAGAACAACTAAATCTGTATTATTACAGCAATCCTAAAAGTATCCAACCATTGCTTTGTTTTCACACCAGAGACCGTGCTGTAATATAGGACCACAGAGGACCCTGGGCGGGAGAATGTGCAGCTCTAAAGTCCGGGCAGAGCTCAATTGAACTCACTCACTCCCCCTCTCTCACTCGCTCATTCTATTTTTACCCTGATGCTGCAGGCTGCCCTTTTGTACTGGGCTCCTGCTTGCGTTGGACCCTTTTTCTGCCCACAAAGAAATCTTCAGCAGTCCCGATAGAGCTCCGTTGAGCTCGCTCACTCCCCCTCTGTCACTCAGTCATACCGTTTCTCCTGGCACTGCAGGCTGCCCTTTTGTACTGGGCTCTTGCCTATGTTGGCACCTTTTGCTGCCCACAAAGACATCCACAGCTGTTCCGACAGAGCTCCGTTGAAGTTGCTCACTCCCCCTCTCTCACTCGCTCATTTTGTTTCTCCTGGTGCCGCAGGCTGCCCTTTTGTACTGGGCTCCTGCCTCTGTTGGTGCCTTTTTCTGCCCACAAATAAATCTGCAGCAGTCCCGACAGAGCTCCATTGAGCTCACTCACTTCCCCTCTCTCAGTTGCTCATTCTGTTTCTCCCAGTGCTGCAGGCTGCCCTTTTGTACTGGGCTCTTGCCTATGTTGGCACCTTTTGCTGCCCACAAAGACATCCACAGCTGTTCCGACAGAGCTCCGTTGAAGTTGCTCACTCCCCCTCTCTCACTCGCTCATTTTGTTTCTCCTGGTGCCGAAGGCTGCCCTTTTGTACTGGGCTCCTGCCTCTGTTGGTGCCTTTTTCTGCCCACAAATAAATCTGCAGCAGTCCCGACAGAGCTCCATTGAGCTCACTCACTTCCCCTCTCTCAGTTGCTCATTCTGTTTCTCCCAGTGCTGCAGGCTGCCCTTTTGTACTGGGCTCTTGCCTATGTTGGCACCTTTTGCTGCCCACAAAGACATCCACAGCTGTTCCGACAGAGCTCCGTTGAAGTTGCTCACTCCCCCTCTCTCACTCGCTCATTTTGTTTCTCCTGGTGCCGCAGGCTGCCCTTTTGTACTGGGCTCCTGCTCTGTTGGTGCCTTTTCTGCCCACAACAAATCTGCAGCAGTCCCGACAGAGCTCCATTGAGCTCACTCACTTCCCCTCTCTCAGTTGCTCATTCTGTTTCTCCCAGTGCTGCAGGCTGCCCTTTTGTACTGGGCTCTTGCCTATGTTGGCACCTTTTGCTGCCCACAAAGACATCCACAGCTGTTCCGACAGAGCTCCGTTGAAGTTGCTCACTCCCCCTCTCTCACTCGCTCATTTTGTTTCTCCTGGTGCCGCAGGCTGCCCTTTTGTACTGGGCTCCTGCCTCTGTTGGTGCCTTTTTCTGCCCACAAATAAATCTGCAGCAGTCCCGACAGAGCTCCATTGAGCTCACTCACTTCCCCTCTCAGTTGCTCATTCTGTTTCTCCCAGTGCTGCAGGCTGCCCTTTTGTACTGGGCTCTTGCCTATGTTGGCACCTTTGCTGCCACAAGACATCCACAGCTGTTCGACAGAGCTCCGTTGAGTTGCTCACTCCCCTCTCACTTTCTCATTTTGTTTCTCCTGGTGCACGAGCTGCCCTTTGTACTGGGCTCCTGCCTCTGTTGGTGCCTTTTCTGCCCACAAATAAATCTGCAGCAGTCCCGACAGAGCTCCATTGAGCTCACTCACTTCCCCTCTCTCAGTTGCTCATTCTGTTTCTCCCAGTGCTGCAGGCTGCCCTTTTGTACTGGGCTCCAGCCTGCGTTGGCGCCTATTTCTGCCCACAAAGAAATCTGCAGCAGTCCCGACAGAGCTCCGCTGAGCTCACTCACTGCCCTTCTCTCATTCGCTCGTTCCATTTCTCCTGGCGCTGCAGGCTGCCCTTTTGTACTGGGCTCCTGCCTGCTTTGGTGCCCTTTTCTGCCCACAAAGAAATCTGCAGCAGTCTCGATAGAGCTCCGTTGAGCTCGCTCACTCCCCCTCTCTCACTTGCTCATTCTGTTTCTCCCACTGCTGCAGGCTGCCCTTTTGTACTGGGCCCCTGCCTGCATTGATGCCTTTTTGTGCCCACAAAGAAATCTGCAGCAGTCTTGACAGAGCTCCATTAAGGTCGCTCACTCTCCCTCCCTCACACGCTCATTGTTTCCCCCGGCGCTGCAGGCTGCCCTTTTGTACTGGGCTCCTGCCTGCATTGGTGCCTTTTTTCTGCCCACAACAATATCCACAGCAGTCCTGACAGAGCTCAGTTGAGCTTGGTCACTCCCCTCTCTCACTCAAGCTTAATCTGTCCCAAACACTGATTTTCCAAAGTGACTGTGCAATTCTATGCTGGAAGTGCGAAAACTTAATTCGGCCAGGATGTTAAAAATGACAGCTGCAATGTTCATAAGGAGGTCTGAAAAAATGCCAGTGTTGAAAATCTGGCATGAAAAGTATTACTAATTTGCAAGTTACAAGGGTGCGTGGAAAGTACGCAATGCACGCTCATAACACAGTCATTTTATGGACTTTCATCACAAAATTTCACATAGGCATTTTAGGACCTCTGCTCATCAACAGTGTCACTGGGATTTTCTTAATGTGTCCTGAACACTGATTTCCCACAGTGACTGCACTATTCTGCGCCGCACGTGCGAAAACACAATTCGGCCAGGATGTGAAAAATGACAGCAGTATTGTTGATAAGGAGGTGTGGAAAAATGCCAGTGTTGAATATCTAGAGTGAAAATATTGCAAATTCATGAAGTTATGAGTGTGCATAGCAACTGCACAACGCACGCTCGTGAAACAGTCAGTTTTTTGATTTTTCTCATCAAATTTGCCACATAGGCTTCTCAAGAGCCCACCTCATGAACACTGTCATGGTCATTTCACTAATCAGTCCCAAAAAGTGATTCCATGCAATGACCGCGAAATCACCTTTCGGGACTGAATAACACCATTACAGTGGCTGAATTCATGAGGAGGGGATCCCAATAACCCGATGTTGAAAAATTGGTGCTAAAATTCCCAAAAAATGCCTGAGATATGCACCAAAGTTGAAAAAAACTCTATTTATGCCATTGTAGAGCTTAGCGGCATTTCCTCAGTTCGCAGTCGGTTTGAAGAGCGCAGACGTGTTCCCGGTCCACCAAAGATCATCGCACCGGGCTCCAGAGGTAAGGGGTGAGGAAAGTGTGGGGATGCAGGGTAATGCAGAGGGTGGGTGCGGTTGGGAGGGGGCAGGCAGACCACAAGGGACCGTTATCTTTTTAACAATTAAAAAAACAAAAAAACACGCAGGACATTTTTTCTTTTATGGGGCATTTAGCATACTGGGGTGGGCTCCCAGCATGCCACTGGAGGTATTTTTGAGAAACTGTAGCCGATGTGGGACTGGGCATCCCGTCGGCACATACGAGGGGGACACAAGAGCTGAAGGTTGGGCACCCCCTCAGCACAGAACGAAAGTGGGGAAACTTATGCCGACATGGGAGGGCTCCCCGCTGGCAAGGGAAGGGGACTGAAGCAGGCGGGGATTGGGCTATCCGTCAGCAAGTTCTGCAATTAGGGGTCACTCCCTCATTGCAGCGGATGACACTGCAATGACGAGGTGGCCCCTGATTGCAGCAGCTAAAATGTTTCAAGGTGGTGGCACACTGGCTAAACTAGTGTCAGCAGCAGCGTGCCATCCCATTGGGGAACGCGGGCCAAGCCTCCAAAGGCAGTGGGGGTATTGGCCACAACAGTGCCGCACCTACACAACTTCCTTCTGCAGCAAGCTGCCGCAACATGTTTCTTGTGCATGTGCGCAAGCAACATAAAAATGAGTAACAGCAGGACCTCAGTGAAAAAGAGATCTTGCATCCTGCTGGATTATCCAGGGTACTTACTGTGCATTGTAAAAATGGATAAAAGCAGACCTTACTAAAAACAAGGTACTTCATCTTATTTGGTCTATCTTGTGTAAATACAGTGTAAAATGGGTAAAAGCAGGAACCCACTGAAAATGAGATACTGATTCTCAGTTGGACTATCTCAAGTAAATACAGTGTAAAAACATAAAAGTGTCAAAGCAGTACCCACTAAAAATGAGATATTGCCTGTCAGCTGAACTATACTGGCTAAATATATAGCAAAAAGATACTGCTTCGCAGCAGGCATATGCTGGGTAACTACATCGAAAAAATGATTAAAAGAAGGACCCCACTAAAAACAAGATATTACATCTCAGCTGGGCTTTCCTGGCTAAATACATGGTAAAAATGGATAAAAATCTGGACTCACTGAAAAATGAGATGAAGCATCTCCGCTGTCCTGTATAAGTACAGTGTAAATATGCAATGTGGTTTTTATTAATAGGCTAAGTAGGCTGCCGCCTAGGGGTGCCAGCTGTTGGGGGCGCCTAAGAAATGAATGAGAAAAAAAATTTGGCTGGCCAGCTCAGTGGCTGTGGGTGTGCCCCTTCCCCAGAACTCATTGTCAGTTTGTGCCCCCCCCAAGGAACTCAGTCTGTCTCGCTGCTCCCCCGGTGGAGCAGTCCAATTAGTGTGTGGCATGCACTGATTTTAAAATCCAGTGTGCATACTGCACATGTGCACCTGACAGCCATGCCAAACTGATGAAGAGAGCAGCCGGGGATTGAGAATGCTTGCTGCTGGGCAGGGCGTGTAAGGCGTGGTGCACGCTGCAGCATGAGTCACGGACATTGACCGGTCGACAACCACTAGCAGCAGTGCAAGAGTCTACTCTGCCACGAGAGTCAAGAGAGAGTTAGCACCACTCACAGCTGGGTCTGGGACTGGGTGGAGGACGGTCACGGTCCATGGAGTGGGAGTACAGCAGTTGGCACGGTTTAAGGTACAGTCCAGAGACTAGACCTCTGTCGTGACTGTCAAGTTCTTTCTTCTTGACTCAGCATTGTGTGTGTGACTATCATCTCTGGCCACCCCAATCCATCCAACAACAACCGGCCACGGCGGCCAATGGGACTACTCGAGAGAGGCCGAGCCAAGAGAGCGATTATCCGCACCAAATCTGATCACACAGATTCAGCCTGCCCTTCAAGAAGGGAGTAACGTGACAAACGAATGAACAAGAGGACTTTAGACCACCAGACCAGACAGACAGACCTGAGGTGGGTGAGAGACGGAGACCGGGTTACACCAGCACTGGGCGATGGTGAGTCAAGTGTGAGTGAGATTTATTTGTGATGATTGTTGATGACCTGACCAGTCCACAACAGTCATCAGTACATTGTCCAAAACATTGCCTAAAGAGGAATGTGGTGGTCCCGATTCAAGCCTGAGGGGGCAGCAGGGGCCCTTCCCTGACTAAGCAAGTTTTGGGGGGAGTCGGGAGAGAGGGGCTTGGGCTTTGGTTCGGGGCAGATTGCTTGGTTAGCTTGGGCTACTTGGGAACACTGAGTGCCGCTGACAGTGATGACCTGCCTGCCTAACCTTTCATTTCCCACTTACATTGTCTGCAGTCTCTGTCGAAGGAAATGAAATCTTTCTTGTCAGTATTCCAATTGCTTTATTGTTCTTCTGTGAATGTGTTGTTGCCATCCCCTGAACTGAGCTGTGTTTGGGGGGGGGGGGTGCCTGAAGTTTTCAGCCTTTGGGCACCATGTAAGTTAATAAAGCACTGTACATATGGGTAAAATCAGGACCCCAATGAGATATTGCCTGTCAGCTGGTCTATCCTGAGTAAATACACTGTAAAAATGTGTAAAAGCAGGACACCATTAAAAATTAAATATTGCATCTCAGCTTGGCTATCATGAGTAAAATATATTGCAAAAACGTATAAAAGCAGGACCCCATTAAAAATAAGATATTACATCTCAGCTGATCTGTCCTAAGAAAATACATTGAAAACATGGGTAAAGACAGGACCCAACTGAAAACGAGATATTGTATCTTCACTGGGCTATTGCAGATAAATACACTGTAACAGTTGTCGAAAAGCAAGACTGCACTGAGAATGACATACTGCATCTCAGCTGGCCTACCCTGAATAAATACATTGCAAAAATGGGTAAAGGGCAAATGAACCACACTGAAAACGAGATATAGCATTGCATCACCTATGCTCTATCCTAGCGAAAAGACAGTGTAAAACGTGTAACAGCAGAACCTCATTGTAAAGGAAATATTGTATCTCAACATGTCTGTCCTGGGAAAAATACGCTGCAATACTGGGGAAAAACGTGACTGAAAATGAGACATTGCATTTTACAAAATGAACTTGTTATTTCCTGGTCTCTGACTGGCTGTTACCTCTGCCAGAGGGGTATATTCAGTTACAATAGATGACCAGGAAACAAAAAGTGCCAACCTGCCATACCTGAGTGTCAAACTGGTATTATTGTGCCAATTTGAATGTCAAGGTTCAGCAGACACCTTTTTTTTTGCTCACTTAGCGAGAGAAGTGAGTGAGTCAGGCCCCCCACCCTTGTAACTGAAGTGTAGTATGAAAAAAAGTTGTCCATTTTAATAAAAAGTACACTTGTTTTTCCAAACAACATCTTTCTTCTAAAAGTCTTCCTTTAAATAGCTGCACAGTGGGCATCATTCACACATTCGAGCCACGCTGTTCTGCCCCGCTCCACCCCCGCTAATCATACATGAAGAACCTTTTAAATTGAGCAGGTGCAACAGTTCTATAGAGTATTTTAATAACTTACAGTGATCGTTGTTGCTGTTTACTTGTGCTTGCCATTTTGTCCTCAAATAAAAACTGAAGCAGCATGTCTGCACTCCTTTCACGCCAAAGTGGCACCTCTCTTCACGATGCTTCTGCCGATCTGAGGTCCCAACTGAACTAGCTAACCAGACACAGGAGTGCTGCTTACAGGTACTGCACTTATGGCTGGCTATTGCTTTCTAACCATTACCCACAACACACCCAGTTTCCTCCTTGGTATATCATAGTTTCTACTAAAAAAAGCATTTGTCAATGCCAAATGTTTGCTTGCTGGCATTGGCATTGGTAGTGTAGGAGTTAGAGAGCTGCATAATAGGAATGGCAGTGAAGTATTGAACTGAAGCCAACCCCATCACCACCCTGCAGAGAGTGACAGGCATTGGGGTGTGCCTTTGGGTCATCAGGTATAACTGCTGCACCATTTCACCACACCCTACTCTGCAGACACCGACAAGTGTCACAGTGTGCCTTGGGGTCTTTGGCTCTTATGCGCAACCCATTCCATCAGGAAATATGGTGAGATGGGTGCAGTATAAGAGAAGGGGGTGAACTTTGGGGCCGAAGAGTCCAAGACACATCTCAATGCCTCTCACTGGCTGCAGGGTGTGGAATGGTATGAGCATTACAGGCGAGAATCCCAAGTCACACCCCTGATGCCTGTCATTCTCTACAGGGTGGGGCATTATGGTTGGAAACCCTAACACCTCAGGCATTCGCTGGTATTTTCACTCCAAATTTTCAACATGTTTTTTGTGACCCCTCCCATCTCATGAACAGTGGCAATATCAGTTTGTTAGCCGAAAGCTGCTTTTGCACAGTGACTACGGCATTTAGCACCACAGGTGCAAAAGCACATTCCGAACAGGATGTGAAAAATGACAGCTGTACTGTTCATGAGGAGGTGTAAAAAATGGCAATGTTGAAAATCTGCAGTGAAAGTATTAAAAAAACTGGTGGAGTCACGAGCGTGCATAGAAACTGTGCAACGCACACCTGTAATGTAATTAGTTTGGGGATTTTTTACAGCAGATTGTCAACGCGGGCATTTTGGGACCTCTGATCATGAACAGTGTCACTGTGATTTTCTTTATCTGACCCAAACAATGATTTCCCACAGTGACCACTCATTTCTGCGCTGAAAGTGTGAAAACACATTTCGGCCATGTAATGAAAAATGACAGCTGTTTTGTTCATAAGGAAGTGAGAAAAATACTATTGTTGAAAGTCTGGACTGAAAATATTACAAATTCATGAACTTATGAGGGTGCATGGAAACTGCGCAATGCTCACTCGTAATACAGTCATTTTATGGACTTTTGTCTCCAAATTTTCAACATAGCCATTTTAAGACCTCTTCTCATGAACAGTGTCACTGTGATTTTCTTAATCTGTCCCAAACATTGATTGCGCACACCAACTGCGCCATTGTGCGCTACATGCGCGGAAACACATTTTGGGCAAGATGTGAAAAATGACAGCTGTACTGCTCATAAGGAAGTGTGGTAAAATGGCAATGTTAAAAATCCAGAGTGCAAACATTAAAAATCTGTGAACTTCTGTAGCGTAGGAACTGCACAATGCATCGCTCGTAAACAAGTCATTTTTAGGAATTTTTTCACCAAATTTGCAACATAGGCTTTTTGAGAGCCCACCTTCTGAACACTGGCACTCTCATTTCATTGCTTGGTCCTGAAAGGTGATTTCACACAGTGACTGCAAAATCACCTTTTGGGCCCAATTAACGCCATGACAGTTCCAGAATTCATGAGGAGGGGTCCCAAAAACCCCATGTTGAAAAGTTGGTACCAAAATTCCAAAAAATGCCTGAGATATGCATTAAAGTTGAAAAACCCTATTTATTGCATTATACAGCTTACCGGCATTTCCTCAGTTCGCAGTCAGCTTTGAAGAGTGCAGACGTGTTCTGGGTCCACCGAAGACCATCGTGCTGAGCTCCAGAGGTAAGTATGGGATGAGGGGGTGTGGGAGGTAGGGTGCCGAGGGTGGGCGGGTGGGCGCTGGTGGGCAGGGAGACCGCCGAGGGAATTTTTTTTGTTTACAGGTTTTTGTTTTTAGGAAGACGACGCAGGACTTTTGCCACGCTGGGTGGGCTCCCAGTGTGGCAGCTGGAAGAGCTGTTTGGGGGCCTGGAGCCAGCGGGATTGGGCACCCCGTCGGCCCTATAACCATTTTGCCACGCTGGGTGGGCTCCCAGCGGCACCTGAAAGTTTTTTTTGGGAGAGGCGTGAGCCAACGGGATTGGGCACCCATCAGCCATACAATGTGTGGGGGGGGGAGCGCATGAGCATGCAATATGCGTGTGTGTGTGTGGAGGGAGGGAGCGCTGCTCACTGAAGTGGAGCTCTCCCTTTCAACTGTACGGCACTGCATTTTCAACTGCTGTCATAGACAGCTGCAGCATTCATTGGAGAACTGCGGCCGCACCTGCAAACACACTGCCTGAATTGGAAGACAGGTGTCACACCTCCGAAAACTTGGATGATGGCACTATGTTTCTTGCACATGCATGCAAGCAAACATAAAAAAGCCACAGTTACTGATGTTCACTTCCTGTTAAGGTAAAAAGAAATGGGAGAGGAAAGATTTAAAGCCCTAAACCTAAAGAGCAGGTAACAAACACTACAGTGCCCTCTACTTGCAGGCATACCAGTACAGGGACTAATTTACCAAAATAAAATAACTAAAATAGATTTTTACCCAGTTTTATCCCATTATTTTATTTTTTGTAAATCATATCAAAAAATTATACATGTAGCCCGTTTTCTAAGTGCAATAATACCGTCCAGGGTGGGCAGTATTGGGCAATACCAGGCCTTCCAGGGGCTATAAGGCCATCTGCCACTCATTATGCCCCAGAGTGGTCCAATATTGCCTAATACCACCCACTCTATCAGGTATTATTGCTTGCTTAGCTGTGGTATCTTGGGTAAATGCAGTGTCAAAATGTGTAAAACCAGAACCCTCACTGAAATGAGATACTTCTTCTCAGTTTACCTATGTAAGATAAATACATGGAAAACATAGGTAAAGTAAGACCCCACAGAAAACCAGATATTGCATCTCAGCTGGGCTGCCCTGGAATCAGCAGTTTTATCCTGATTAATCTCCAAGTGATTTCCCTGCCTCTAGTACTACCCCCTCCCTCCCCGATCCTCCAGTAACATTATCCCTGATGTCTACTGGCAAATCACCCCCATCTGTCCTGCTGTTAATATCCCTAATATCCAGTGGTACCCCCAATGCCAACTGCACCCTAAACCCCCATCCAGTCCCAAAATACCACTGGCACATATTCTGTACCGACCTCCACAGTCAGGTGCCATCTGCGGCATGGAGGAGCTGTATCGCTATGTAAGCAACTACAATATTATACTACCTGCTAGAACTCTAACTAAACCATTGCCCCTTGTGTGTGCACATCTGTTTTAACAGCATATGTGTGTTTGTGTTTCTGTGTCTGTGGGCGCATGTGCATGTATGGCTGTGTGTGTGTCTGTGCGCACGTGTGGCTGTATTGGGGTGGGGTGTACTGTATTTCATAGCCAACAGCACCTGTTTCTACATTTTATTAGCCTTTAAGGATTTCTTTTTTTTTTTTGTTATCGTGATGTAAATCTGGAATTTTAATATCACAATAATGTAATATAACCCCACTCTCCTCTTTATAGGCAAGGCAACAACCATAAAAACAAAGGCATTACCCCTGGCATTAGGGCAACACCTGGCTCGGGCATCTAAGAGGTCAGAGGGAGGGGTACAAAATAAGCATTTCTATTTTACCAAAGCCTGGGGGAGAGTTACCTGGGCTATGGTGTGTCACACATGTCTGAGGGGGCCCAAAACTTCACATAGGTCACACATAGATGGAATGTCCACCCAGGAATGGGATTGTACGGTATGGTTTTATTCTGATACCAGATGTCAGTTATAAAAATGTGGTGTCCCCAGGGCTTTTGCACGTACAGAACACAGAACTATTTTGCAGGTGCAGAACTTGTTACAAGAACATTTTCTTTCGTTCTTCCATCCCCCGCTTCTAGGGCAAATGGAAAACAGGGGCATCAGTGATGCCCAGGACTACTTCAACACACTTCACAATGGGCAGACCCAAAGCACATTTGTAAGAAGCATAGACCATGAACCCTGTAGAGTCCTGAAAGTTACCTTTGGGCATACAAGCCAGACCCGGTGGGAGCACTCTGTTATCTCCCATATTAACTATCATACAACTGGGGGAACTAAGTTACCACCCCAAAACTTGTAAGCAGATTAGGTCCCTCTGCAACCTGGACTGAGTGATCAGCTCAGTTCGGCCAAATCCAGACTTCCTCTGAAATTACAATATTCACATTTTCTTGAGGCACTACTGACCTCTGAAGATGTTCCAATTGCACCACTGTGCTAGGCATCAGTGTACCTACAGTGAACAGTTTAATGCACCTTTGTGCTAGGCACCAGTGTACCCACAGAGAACAGTTTAATGCACATTTGTGCTAGGCACCAGTGTACCTACAGTGAACAGTTTAATGCACCTTTGTGTTAGGCACCAGTGTACCTACAGTGAACAGTTTAATGCACATATGTGCTAAGCACCAGTGTACCTACAGTGAACAGTTTAATGCACATTTGTGCTAGGCACCAGTGTACCCAGACTGAACAGTTTAATGCACATTTGTGCTAGGCACCAGTGTACCCACAGAGAACAGTTTAATGCACATTTGTGCTAGGCACCAGTGTACCTACAGTGAACAGTTTAATGCACCTTTGTGCTAGGCACCAGTGTACCTACAGTGAACAGTTTTATGCACATTTGTGCTAGGCACCAGTGTACCCAGACTGAACAGTTTAATGCACATTTGTGCTAGGCACCAGTGTACCTACAGTGAACAGTTTAATGCACATTTGTGCTAGGCACCAGTGTACCCACAGTGAACAGTTTAATGCACCTTTGTGCTAGGCACCAGTGTACCCACAGTGAACAGTTTAATGCACCTTTGTGCTAGGCACCAGTGTACCCACAGTGAACAGTTTAATGCACCTTTGTGCTAGGCACCAGTGTACCCACAGTGAACAGTTTAATGCACCTTTGTGCTAGGCACCAGTGTACCCACAGTGAACAGTTTAATGCACCTTTGTGCTAGGCACCAGTGTACCCACAGTGAACAGTTTAATGCACCTTTGTGCTAGGCACCAGTGTACCCACAGTGAACAGTTTAATGCACCTTTGTGCTAGGCACCAGTATACACACAGTGAACAGTTTAATGCACCTCTGTGCTAGGCACCAGTGTACACACAGTGAACAGTTTAACGCACCTCTGTGCTAGGCACCAGTGTACCTACAGTGAACAGTTTAACGCACACATGTGCTAGGCACCAGTGTACCTACAGTGAACAGTTTAATGCGCACATGTGCTAGGCACCAGTGTACCCACAGTGAACAGTTTAATGCACCTTTGTGCTAGGCACCAGTGTACCCAGAGTGAACAGTTTAATGCACATTTGTGCTAGGCACCAGTGTACCTACAGTGAACAGTTTAATGCACCTTTGTGCTAGGCACCAGTGTACCTACAGTGAACAGTTTAATGCACCTTTGTGCTAGGCACCAGTGTACCTACAGTGAACAGTTTAATGCACATTTGTGCTAAGCACCAGTGTACCTACAGTGAACAGTTTAATGCACATTTGTGCTAGGCACCAGTGTAGACGCAGTGAACAGTTTATTGCACATTTGTGCTAGGCACCAGTGTACCCACAGTGAACATTTTAATGCACCTCTGTGCTAGGCACCAGTGTACCCACAGTGAACATTTTAATGCACCTTTGTGCTAAGCACCAGTGTACCTCAGTGAATATATGTTACATTCCCACAGAACTCACATTTCTCACAGCACTGCAGGGATCCTCTTCCACTGAACCCCACCCAGAGGAAAATACTTAGAAAGTCACTTAAGTAACACACAGGAGCCCCAGGAAGTAGGGCTTTCTGAAGTACTGGACTCCAAGTGACAAGAATTCCAGGTAATTAACTTACAAGGCTAGAGCTTTTGGAAGGGAAGGGGGGCTTGTGAAATTAATCTTTACTATTCACGGTGGCAACATCGGGGAATCAGGAAGAGGGGCTTGTGAAATTATTTTTTACTATTCATGGTGGCAATGTGAGGGGATCAGGAAGGGGGGCTTGTGAAATTAATATTTACTATTCACAGTGGCAGCATGGGGGGTCAAGAAGGGGGCATGGGAATGCTTTCTGTTAGCACCATCGGGACCAGGGACTGCGGCACATTGCCGCACACAGGCAACTCTCCCTGAGTAGAATATTCTAGGTACCCTTAGACCAGCCCTGGCTGGTCAAAGGGTACTTAGAATTATGTCCTCAGGGAGAGTTTACAGAATCCCATTTACGGGATGTGGCAGTTTGTGTCTACCACATGCCCTCTAGCATCATGTCACAGCCCTTTTTTGGACACACCGGTGGTGCAAGCCCCTTTTGGGGCAGGCAGCTTGTGGCTGACGCAGGCTGCCTTAGAGAATATCTCAGGGAGCAGTGTTTGAACCAAGGTACCACTTGCACCAAACAGGTTTGGCACATGCACCTTGCGTCAGACTCAGGGCTTTGAGTATCAGGCCCACAGTCTATGCTGGGCAGCACTTTAGAAGAAATGACATGGTGTGGGGATTGCCCCTATAGCTACTCACTCATACCAATCCAGAATGACACCTTTATGAAGAAATTTACCCCCTCGGGGCACTGCAACAGGCAGTCACCACCACGGCTCGCCACACAGACCGCTTACTGACACTCTAGGGTGAGAAAAAAAAGAGGGTCTCTCCCTCTGGAAGTTGGGCTGCCAGCTGGCAGGGCACCAACTGCTCTGCTCAAACTCCAAATGCTATCTCTGACTACTGAGTCAAACTGCAGCTCTGAGAGCAAAGGGAGTTAGCTGCTGCAAGAGTTCTTAATTCTGAACAGCATGCCCTGGCTCAGCACAGAGTGAATAGAGAATTCTTGAAGGGACCTTACAGGGATATCATCATTGTGTTGCCCAATCCTGCCTAAATGTATTCTAAAGGGATTCTAGTAACCCCAGGGGAACCTGGGTGTTACGGTAACAAATAAAAAACCAGCCCACACTTTCAAACCCCAGGAAATCTTACTGTATTCTGACTTCTGCAGTATGATCTCACCATAAGACTGCCCCAGAGCTGAAATGGTTAATATAACCTATGTTAATCACGGAATGTTAGGTTCGAGCTCAGTTTTCAAACCACTGTCCCTGGTAAGCGTTCTACAACCGTCAGAGTCTTTACTCCGCTTGCCTAGTACAGACGCCTCAGAGGGACTTCTTTCATCTTTCTTGAAGTTTTATTTTGTCGGTTTTCTGAAGTAAAAGTTTATTTCTGTTCATTTTTAAAGCATTGTCCTTGAGATTACAGGTAGATTAGTTTAGATTTAGTGTTATTCTGGTAAGTTTTCTCGGTTTCTTCTTGGTTCTTTTAGCCAAGAAGAAACTGATTGTTTATATTTTTAACACTTTTAGTTTTAAATTTAAACCCTTTTTGGGTTCTGTTGATTAGTTTAGGGAGAAACCGGGGTAACTCTCAGTTCTTTCTTCTGCCACTAAACCATCAAAAAAACACACAAAAAAACTATTATTTTATTCATGTGGTGGCCTTCGACTCACCAGATCCCCACTGTTAGGGGATTTTGGTTGGTATGTCACTACCCAAGAAACGAACCAGCCCAATGGATTTTCAGCATTGTACAGAGTGTGGGGAACCATTTGCTAAAGTGGATCCTCACTTAAGTTGTGTTCTCTGCCTCGGATTTGATCATTTAAAGGCAGATTGTGATATATGAAAAAACCTTCCTCAGTCAGTGCTGGATAGGCGCTTGAACCGATTGAAAGAACAAAACGTCAGAGAAAGCTGCTGACCCAGCAATGGGTAACGCTTCTACTTCTCACAAGGAGAAGTCTAATGAACTGAGTGAGCAGCCCTCTGACCAGGGTGATGGTTTCTCAATAAAAAAGAGAACCGCATAAACTGCCACTGAACTGGTGGGCTCTGCTAAAAACAAAAGAAAAAAGAAGCACCCAGCTAAGGAACCACAACCGACGGCTCCAGCGGTTCCGACCGCAGAAGCTATAGTTAGTGCCATAAGCATTTTACAGGCATTGCAAACTGGTACTGCAGTATTGGTTCAGCACCCCAGTTCACAGCTGTTGGTTCCAGATTTGGGTTTCCTCTCGGTTCCCAGTTCACTGGAACAATCAGCCAATGTTTTCCTGAGGAAGACGATGATTTTAATGATGAAGAGAATGACTTTGGAGAACCCATAGAACCAGAGGTTTCTCCTGATCCTCACAGTGCTGATTCACCGGATAAGGCAGTGGAAGATTGCTCTACCCACTTTGCCTTTATGAAGCAGGTGGCACAGACTCTGGACCTTTCCACTCAAGAATCCACAGAGGAGGAGGAGGAGGAGGAGGAACCAGATTATATGGAGATGATGGATGTTCCAGCAACAAATAGGGTTTTGGTGCCCATCCACAAATCTTTAAAAAGACAAGCCACAAAAATCCTGCAGACACCAACATCCATCCCCCAAATGGACAAAAGGATGGACAGGAAGTGTTGGGTGGCCAAATCAGAGCTGAGTTCCTTTTTGGGCACCCTAGCCATGAGGGGGTGGTACAGGCTGCTGCTTGTAACAAGGCAGGCATCTCTTTGGCATCACATCCTCCTGGGAAGGATTCCAGGAAAATAGATTCCATAGCCAAAAAAGCATACCTGGAGGCTTCCTTAGCCATCAGGCAGGCTACCTACATGGCTTATGTGTCCAGGTACCAGAAAAGCCTTTGGAACACAGTACTTGAGATAGCCAAGGCATGTCCTGGACCTATGGCATCTGACCTGTCAGAGGCAGCTAAGAGGGGCATTGAAGCCTCTAAGTGTCTGTTTTGCATGGCAGTAGATATCAATGACATTGCAGCCAGGCAAATGGCTACCTCAGTGCCCCTGAGGTGCTTTGTTTGGCTGAGAGTGACACATTTGTCTCAGGATACTCAGACAAAAGCACTGGATTTTCCCTGCGAGCCCACATCCCTGTTTGTGGAGTAAAAGGAGGCTTACATGAAGAAAATGGATGACTGCAAGGTAGCTTACAAGAGTGCTGCTGCCACGGAGGAGGCAGAAACTCCCCAGAAATCCCAAGGAAGAGGGAGGGGTAGAACCCATGATAAACCCTTCTTCCAACCTCAGGCCCTGCCTTCCTACCAGCCCCAGTGGGGATACTTTAGAGGCAGAGACAGAAGGGGCAACAGTAGAGCTGGCCCCAGCACTCAGACTAGTGCCCAGGCTAAGCAGACTCTCTGAGAAGTCTGCCAGGGTCATCTCCCCACTCCCAGTAGGGGGCAGGCTGGATCACTACCTTCAGGCCTGGGACTCTATCACCACAGATAAGTGGGTCCTGGAGGTAGTCAGCCAGGGTCTTGCTCTCAGTTTCAAGTTACTGCCCAAGTTGAGAGCAAGACTATTTAGATCTGCCAACCCATCAGAGGCATCTTTGTTAGTGGAGGAAGTAACAAAACTCATTCAGGACCATGCAATAGAAGCTGTTCCATTGCCCCAGAGGGTAAAGGCTCTCTAATCAAGGTACTTCCTCAATCTAAAGAAAACAGGGGAGTGGCGACCCATAATGGATCTCAGACATTTAAACAAACATTTGACAAAGCCAAAGTTCAAAATGGTCACTCTGGCCACCATCCTCCCTACACTTTGGAAGGAAGACTGGCTGGCATCTCTGGATCTAAAGGATGCCTACTTCCATATTCCCATCAGACAATCACACAGAAAGTACCTCCAGTTCAGACTGCCATCAGGCCATTACAAGTTCAGGGCCATGCCTTTTGGCCTGACATCAGCTCCAAGAGTGTTCACCAAGTGCCTAGCAGTAGTGGTGGCACATCTAAGGAGGCAGGGGGTAACAGTCTTTTCATATCCGGATGACTGGCTGGTGGTAGGTCAGTCTCCTCAGCAGGTAAAGCAGGCACTGACCACCACACAAGATACTCTGGAGGCATTGGTTCTTAGTAACCAATAAAAGTCAGTGCTGACACCAGTTCAACTCCTGGAATTTATAGGGGCAGAACTGGATACTTGGAAAGGAAGAGCCTTCATCCCTCAGGAATGGGCAAACAGGTTGATTCAGCTGGCAGGCTCTTTTCAGCTTCTTACCACCAGACCAGCGAGGCATTTTCTCCAGCTGTTAGGGCACATGGCTGCAGCAACAGTATCAGGATCAAGATTCCAAATGAGGAATATTCAGTTCTATCTCAGGGCTCACTGGTCTCAGAAGGAAGGCTCCCTGTCAAAGATGATACCAGTCACAGGAACCCTCCTTCAAGCTCTGCAATGGTGGCAGAAAAAAATCAATCTATGGGAAGGCGTCCCTTTCCCTCAGCTTCCACCAGCAGCAGTTTTGACTGCAGATGCCTCCCTCCTAGGATGGGGCGCCCACCTGGGGAAGCATACTGCCCATGGTACCTGGTTCCAGGAAGAGTCACTGCTCCACATAAACCTGCTGCAACTCAGAGCAGTTTATCTGGGCATTCAGTCTTTCGCTTCAGTGATACAGGGCAAAGCAGTTCAGGTTCGAATGGACAATGTAACCACAATTGCATCAACAAGCAAGGGGACACAAGGTCCTCCCCTCTGTGTGTAACCCCCAGAGGGCACTATCCTAAGGGCTACTACCCCAGCCTGCCTCAGCTGTGACAGGGTAAGGGGCCTAGATCTGTTGACGGGTGCCTCCGCCCAGAGATCAGGGTTAGAACAGTCAAGGTTGACTCGGTCACAGCCCTCTGGGTTGCTGCAACCCCCCCCCACTAGTGGCTCACACAGTTCAATTACAATGTTCTCACCCTGAACACTTACCCCCCGGCTTGAACCACTCAACTCACTCTGGGGACCCCCTTGAAAGTAAGGTACAGTTATCAAACATTCACTGTGCAGTATATCACCAGTAAAACACAAACCAGCCAGGGTACTTCTTGCAAAACAAACAATCCGATTTATTTAAGGGGAGATAACAAGGACCAGGGGAAATCAGGGTGATTGGCTTACCACTAATATATATATATATATATATTTGACTACCTAGGGCTCTGTGCACAGGCCTGACCTATAAATGACTGTCTTTGGGTACCCAAGCCCTAATGGCTAGTTCCTCGATGCAGCTGGTTGGGGCCCTGACACAAATGAGCATTTAACTCCTGAGCAGATCAGATGGAGCCAGAAAGCTCAATTAGTACAGTCTGCAATACAATAAAATGACTTTGCCTTTGTGCGTAACCTTTAACAGGGGCTACCCTGATTCAGTACTCATAACTCCAACAGAGAACCCCTCTTTCACCACTTGCAGGGCTGAGCCTGAGCTTCAACGGCCTCCTCACACATTTATATGGAAAACACCAGAGGGGTACCATACCAGGCAGCTGCTTCCAGGACCCAACTGAACTCACAGCTATGCGGGCGTCTCTCTGCAGCTTCAATTTTCCTGACAGACCAAGCGCGCTATTCAGCAGATTCTCCAGTCCTCTACAGGTTGAGCCTGGTAGGTAGCTGTGCATATACACAGCCTCCTCTGACTGCAAGCCTGCGGATTTGACTCGGGGCACGCTGGCAATGAAAACGGCCACCTCAGGCCTTTCACGCGCTTCCCACGTGAACACACAATGGCGCGGAAGCTCAGAGCTCCACTCTCTTCCACAGTCACAGCGCATCTGCCCCTAACAGCATGGGGCAAGCCTCACAGCCCGGGGCGCTACCCGATCTCATTGGCTGGTTGCACATGCCAGTCACGTATTTTAGCCCTCAGTGGTGTGAAAAGGCACCATGATCCATAATGCCATGACCAGGAATTACAAACTGTGTTCCCATTTGTCAGCCGGCTCCATCTAGAGTCCTGGTTTCTGGTTGGCTGCTTTTTACTCCAGAATAGATACCCCCTCACTCCTATTGGACCCCTCGAACTGTCTTGGTCCAAGATGGAGGGGCACAGCACACAGAGTCCCAGCTGCAAATAAAGGCAGGTTAGACAGTTTACATTTTTTCAGTTACCCTGCATATTCTCCAGCAAACAGCTATATCTTTCAACTAGGCTCCCTCTGCTCTTCTAGCAACTGCAGAAATGGAGCGATTAACCAGTAGCCCAGGGTGGGAGTTGAGCACAGAAACCCCAGTCCCCCCTTACAAACACCAAACCCTGCGAGCAGGCAGCCATTAAAGAGACAGTACTGGAGGCTTTAAAAGCACTCACACCACCCATATTTAGCGGCCTTACCCCGGACACCAGATAAGCAGGGAGCATCCAGGCAGGATCCGGGAAGGCCTCTAGTCTAGGAACCCCCATTTGTAGGGGGGTTACATGTGCACAGAAGCCATGAAGGTATGGAACCTGGTCCCAGGGATTTCCCTCTCAACAGTTCATCTCCCAGGGAAGGACAACGTGCTGGCAGATGCCCTCAGCAGAATCAATCAGAACCACCATGAGTGGTCACTGAACAGGCAGATCCTGCAAGTTGTGTTCAGAAGGTGGGGCATCCCAGAGGTGGACCTCTTTGCAGACCCAGACAATCACCAACTGCCACTGTTCTGTTGCAGACCTCCGGCAGTGGGCACAGTGTCATTAGATACACTTCTAAGGGACTGGACAGGAAAGTTTCTGTATGCCTTCCCACAATTTCCCTTGCTGCTCAGAGTACTGAACAAGCTCAGGGTTCAGCCAGCAAAAATGATCTTCATTGCTTCAGACTGGGCCAGGCATCCTTGGTACTCACTGCTACTGACCTTGTCAATATCCAGACCAATCTCCCTGCCCAGGAGGCACAACTTACTGACCTCCTCCCAGAGCAGAGTTCTGTACCCCAATCTCCAATCCCTCAGGCTCAGAGCTTGGCTCTTGAGGATCTAGAATATGCTGACCTGCACCTTTCTGAGGGGGTGCTAGAGGTACTCAAGGTGTCTAGAAAACCTTCTACCAGAAAGACCTATTTGTCTAAATGGAAGAGGTTTTCTATTTGGTGCGAACAGAGACAGACAGACAGACCACCACCACCAGGCTGTCTTACCAGTAGTCTTGGACTATCTGGCACACTTGCATTCCCTGGGCCTTCAGCCCTTCCCTGTTAAGGTGCATCTAGCATCTGTTTCTGCTTACTTTTCTGCTGGAAAAGGGGCATCCCTGGCAGCCAACCAGGTATTCAGGAAGATTTTCAAGGGCCTACTGCACATGCACCCCCTCACAGGGAACCCACGCCTGCATGAGACCTTAACATATGCATAGGCCAGCTAATGCAACCAACTTTTGAACCCATGTCCTCCGCAGAGCTTAAGTATGTGACATGGAAAACAGTGTTCCTGGTAGCCATCACCTCAGCTAGGAGGACCAGTGAGCGCCAGGCCTTGTCCACAGAGCCAGATTACATAGCAGTCCATAAGGACAAGGTGGTCCTTAGGACTATTAGGAAGTTCCTCTCTAAGGTGGTCTCAAACTTCCACCTTAACCAGTCCATGACTTTGCCAGTCTTCTTTACTGATCATTCCAGCTCAGGAGAATGCAGAATGCATAGTGTTGATGTCAAGAGAGCTACGGGCTACTACTTGGATCACACAAAAGGACAAAGGCAGGATAGGACCCAGCTCTTCCTGACCTATGGAGAAGTGGGGAAGGGAAAACCTGCCTCAGAGAGGACCATTGTCTGCTGGATTGTCACCTGTACCCAATTTTGCTACAGCAAAGTGGGTAAAGAGCCTCCTGTCAGACTCAGGGCCCACTCTACAGGGGGTACAGCTGCTTCTAATAGCAGCTGCAAGAAATATCCCTGTGTTGGAACTCTGCAAAGCAGTTACCTGGAAAACAGTTCAACCTTCGCAAAACACTACAGCCTGGATACTCAGGCCAGAAGTGATATCAGGTTTAGCACAGTTGTGCTGCAGAGCCAGTTTCCTAAATAGGTTCTCTACCCTCCTCCAAAGGTACTGCTTGGGTAGTCTGCAGAAGTCAGAATACAGTAAGACTTCCTGGAGTTTGAAGAAAAATGTACTTACCATAGTAATCTTGTTTCTTCCAAGGGAATCTTACTGTATTCTGAGATCCCACCCTTCCTCCCCTGCTAGAACCTATAGGCACTGCAACTCAGCTGTTCATGCTGTTTGGAACCTGTAGGTGTTTCTTTTTTGGGCCTAGTGACTGGATTCTTAGTTTTGCCCAGATTTTAAAATAAAAGGGGAATAACTGGTGTTGAGTGTGATTAATTGGTTATTTAATTATTATGTTGATTGTGCACATGCGCAAGAAACATGTTGCAGCAGCTTTCTCCACAAGCAGGTTGTGGAGGCGCGGCACTGTTGTGCCTAATGCCCCCACAGCCTGAAAAGGCTTATCCCCCATCCCCCAATGCCATGGCATGCTGCTGCTGACAGTACTTCAGCCAGCGTGCCACAGCCTTCTAAAAAATCTGCCGCTGCAATCAGGGGACGCCTCGTCATTGCAGCGTCAGCCATCCGCTGCAATGAAGGAGCAACCTGTCGTTGCAGGGCAGGATGTAGGATCCCTGATATTGTTTGTGAACATGGCAGCGGCTTGCCGCCATATTCACAAACAATATTTACCCCCCCACCATGTTTATTTGTTGACGGGGGAGCCTACTCCCCGTCGGCATAATGTAACCCCCCCCCAGTTTTATTGTCTGCCGACGGGGTGCCCAATCCCCATCGGCAGAAAGGAATTCCCCCCCTTTTGTTGTTTTCCAACTGGGGTGCCCAATCCCATTGGCAGAAAGGAATTCCCTGCCCTTTTGTTGTTTGCCGATGGGGTGCCCAATCCCTCATCAGCTACAGCTGCCCCCCCAAAAGCAAGACTCTGGTGGCACGCTGGGAGCCCATGCCAGCATGCCACATGCCCCTTTTGTTGTTTGCTGACGGGGGTGCCCGATCCCCCATTGGCTACAGCTGCCCCAAGCAAGACTCCGATGGCATGCTGGGAGCCCACCCCAGTGTGCCACATGCCCCTGTAAAGTTGAAAACAGTCCCACAATGTTTTGTTTTTACCTGAAAAAAAGGAAACGGTCCCTCGTAGTCTCCCTGCCCCCTCCCACAACCCGCACCCACCCACTGCACACCCTGCCTCCCTACACACACCCCCACCCCATACTTACCTCCAGATGTTGGCGCGATGATCTTCAGTGGACTGGGAACACGGCTGCACTTTTTAAAGCCGACCGAGAACTGAGGAAATGCCGGTAAGCTGTATAATGTAATAAATAGAGGTTTTCAACTTTAGTGCATATCTCGGGCATTTTGGGGATTTTTTTCACCAAATTTTCAACATGGGATTTTTGGGACCCCTCCTCATGAATTCTTGAACTGTCATGGTATTAATTGGGCCCAAAGGTGGTTTTGCGGTCACTGCCCGGAATCACCCTTCGGGGCCGAGTAATGAAACAACAGTGCCAGTGTTATGAAGTGGGCTCTCAAAAAGCCTATGTTACAAATTTGTGGAAAATCCAAAAATGATCTGGTTTGCGGCGTGCATTCTCGCAGTTGCTACACATGTTCAGAATTTCCGCGAATTTGCAATATTTTCACACCAGATTTTCAACATTGGCATTTTGTCACACCTCCTTGTGAGCAGTACAGCTGTCATTGTGCACATCCTGGCCAAAATGTGTTTTTGCACTTCCGGTGCAGAATACTGCAGTTGCTGTGGGAAATCAGTGTTCAGGACAGATTAAGAAAATGACAATGATACTGTTCATGAGTAGAGTCCTAAAATGCCTATGTTGAAAATTTGGTAATGATACTCCATAAAATGACGTGATACGGCGTGCATTGCGCAGTTGGTGCACACGCATTTAACTTACATAATTTATAATATTTTCACTCTAGATTTCCAACATTGCCATTTTCCCAGACCTACTTATGAACAGTACAGCTGTCATTTTTCCCATCCTGGCCGAAATGTGTTTTTGCACTTCCGGTGCAGAATAGACCGGCCACTGTGGGAAATCACTGTTCGGTACAGATTAAGAAAATGACAATAATATTGTTCATAAGCAGATGTCCTAAAATGCCTATGTTGAAAATTTTTTGATGATAGTCCATCAATTGACTGTGTTACAAGTGTGCTTTGCGCACTTTCCACGCACCCTTTTTTCACACCTCCTTATAAGCAGTAAAGCTGTCATTTTTCATATCCTGACAGAAATGTGTTTTCACAGTTCTGGCACAGAATAATGTGGTTACTGTGGGAAATCAGTGTTCGGGACAGATTAACAAAATGACAGTGGCACTGTTCATGAGCAGAGGTCCTAAAATCCCTATGTTGAAAATTTGGTGACAAAACTCCATAACATGACTGTGTTACAAGTGTGCATTGAACTGTTTCCACGCACCCTTGAAACTTCGCAAATTTGTAATATTGTCACGCCACATTTTCAACAGTGGCATTTTTTTCACACCTCCTTATGAACACTACAGCTATCATTTTTCATATCGTGGCTAAAATATGTTTTTGCACTCCTGCCAGAGAATAGCACGGTGACTCTGGAAAATCAGTGTTTGGGACAGATTAAGATCGACCGAGTGGAGGGGGGAGTGACCGAGCTCAACTGAGCTCTGTCGGGACTGCTGCAGATTTGTTTGTGGGCAGACAAAGGCCCCAACACAAGAGCACAGTATAAAAGGGCAGCCTGCAGCACTGGGAGAAGCAGAACAAGAGAGAGAGTGAGTGAGGGAGGGGGGAGTGAGCAAACTCACCAAAGTGCTGTCAGGACTGCTGCGGATTTCTTTGTGGGCCGAAAAAGGTGTCAGGGGCCCAGTACAAAAGGGCATCCTGCAGTGCCAGGAGAAACAGAATGAGCGAGTAAGAGAGGGGGAGTGAGAGACCTCAATGGAGCTCTGTCAGGACAGCTGCGGATTTCTTTGTGGACAGACAAAGGTGCCAATGCAGCCAGGAGCCCCATACAAAAGCACAGTCTGCAGCACCAAGAGAAACGGAACGAGAGAGTGACAGAGTGCTACAGATTTCTTTGTGGGCAGAAAATGCGGCAACGCAGGCAGGAACCCAGTACAAAAGGCCAGCTTGCAGCACCGGCAGAAATGGAATGCGTGAGTGACAGAGGGGGAGTGAGCGAGCTCAATGGAGTGGTGTCGGGACTACTTCAGATTTCTTTCTGGCCAGAAAAAGCTGCCAATGCAGGCAGAAGCCCAGTACAAAATGGCAGCCTGCAGCACCAGTAGACACACAGAACAAGCGAGTAAGGGAGGGGGAGTCAGTGAGCTCAACGGAGCTCTGTTGGGACTGCTGCAAATTTGTTTGTGGGCAGAAAAAAGCAACAACGCAGGCAGGAGCCCAGTAGAAAAGGGCAGCCTGCAGTGGCAGGAGAACCAGAATGAGCGAGTGAGTGAGCTCAATGGAGCTGTATTGTAACTGCTGCAAATTTCTTTGTGGACATAAGAAGGCAGCAACGCAGGTAGGTGCCCAGTAGAAAAGGGCAGCCTGCAGCACTGGCAGAAACAGAATGAGCGAGTGAGAGAAGGGGAGTGAACGAGCTCAACGGAGCTTTGTCGGGACTGCTGCAGATTTCTTTGTGGGCAGAAAAAGGCACCAACAGAGGCAGGAGCCCAGTACAAAAGGGCAGCCTACAGCGCCAGGAGAAACAGAATGAGCGAGTAAGAGAGGGGGAGTGAGCCGCCTCAATAGAGCTCTGTCAGGACAGCTGCGGATTTCTTCCTCGGCAGAACAAGGTGCCAATGCAGCCAGCAGCCCAGTACAAAAGAGCAGCCTGCAGCACTGGGACAAACAGACTGAGCCAGTGACAGAGGGCCACTGAGTGAGCTCAATAGACCAACGCAATCAACATTCGGCATTGAAAAATGCTTGTTAGCATCATTTAGATAGCCTCTTTTTACGCATGCTCCATAAGAATCTGACAGTTGTAGAATGTTTACCAGGGATAGTGGTTTGAAAACCGAGCTCAAGCCTGACATTCCATGATTAACATAGGTTCTATTAACCATTTCGGCTCCGGGGCAGTCTTATGGTAAGACCATACTGCAGAAGTCAGAATACAGTAAAATTCCCTTGGAAGAAACAAGACTACTATGGTAATTTTTTCTTACTTCTATATCTCTTGTCAGATTAATGCATTAGCAGTCGTGTTGGCTCTGAAAAAGCTTTTTTTTTTACAGGAACATGTCAGCACATAAACATATGCCAACAGAATGGCAACAGCCAATCAGAATACAGTATTTCACTGGCCCATTTTCCAAGAGAGAAATAGAAACAGAAGTGTACAGACAGGGAAAGGCTCAGTCTATCAAGTTTGTTTGGTTTCTTCCCCTGTCCCCACCTGTCTAACACTGTCAGGTCCTTACATGGAACCCTCCTCCAGCAGGAGCCTCCAGAAACATCCTCATCCTTTCCTGTACAGTTTGAAAAGAGTTTTGTGTTTCTGTTTTGCCCTCTTCCTCAACTAGAATGCACCCTTTTAGGGATGAGGAGATACTCTGATCAGCAGTGATCTCCAAGAGATGGCAGTACATTCTTGGGAAAACTGCATAGTCACAGACATCAGCGAAGAAATTTTGTCAGCTGAACAGCAGATGCTTCGTGAGGGCCCCTCTGCTGCAGGGACCACATGTGACTGCATAGTTTCAACTGTGCTATGGTTGGCTCTTAGTGCTAGACAGGACATACACACAGCCTCAAACATTCTCAGAGATGCCTAACACAATATACATGAACACATTTTCAGGCCACATTTACAGACTCAGAATTATACTACTAAACACACAAACTCACTTCCTATTATTTCTGTCTGATAGAACTGGTTATTTATTTATTTATTTAAAATGTTGGTAACCAGGAGAGGCACACTGATCCGAAACTCATTTCCAGGTGCTACCCAGGAAAAAAGGAAATGGGGGAAGCAAGTGAATGGTCAGGTTACAATATAAATACGGTGTGCATTTAATAAAATAACCGGTAATGATAATGACACATTGGCAAGTATTGCTTGGTTGGTCTGTTAGTTTCTTTGATGGGGAGGTGGATGAATCACTCATTCAGTGCTGCATTGATTTTTTCAGAGCTCTGCTTGCCAAAGCATTATCAGACGATTTACTTGTCTTTGCATCAGTAGCCAAAGTCAGATGGACAGAGTTGTTTCACCTCTGCCTTGCAGAGTCATATAAAGCCATCTGTCTAAATTATATGACTGCTAAAGCAGCAGTCCATGTTAACTACTGCCATTTTTTTATTTTAAAAATTGGTTCGGAGACCATAACAGAGGCAAACAAAACTGTCAAACCTCCATTAAGGTTTTCTTTTTGCAGTCATCTTCATTTGGAAACCAAGAAATAATCCGAGGCAGTCTCCTCAAAACATGGGAAAACCTTGTGTTTATGTCTGTCAACTGCCTGCTGTCCTCTTACCAGCTGATATCTTACAGCAGATAAGTGACCAAGCAGCTGGTGGGTGGTGGGTGAGAACTGAGTTTTTTTTCCCCAGGACCTACTCCTTTTCTGTAAGGGATAACATATCACAGGGTGTGCGGGTACAAGGAAATAATGCATGCCTCAGGTAGTGGTTAGGCACAGGGCATAGCTGAGTGCTGCAACTACTCAATAAGGGCATTGTTCCCTTGTGACCACACACCCTGGAGTGTATTACCCCACCCATACGATGGGCAGTTTTTTTTTTAAATATGTTCACACTGGGCTGGTGTACAGTTGTCACAGAATAATCAACAGTCGTGTAATGTATTTTGACCAATGAAGTTACAGGATTTTTGTAACCCACTTTGTATAAACTTTAGTAAAGATGGTGGACATGGCAAGCCCAGTGGTGAGGTACACTCTCTGCTGACCAGAGAGTGCCACTGGTGTCATCTCAGAGGGAGTTGGGGCAGTCATATGACCACCCTCCCGTCTAAAAGAAGTGTGCACTTGTTGCAGTCACAGTTGTTGGGGTGGGGGATGGGAGAAAATGAGATGAAAAATGAGAAACAAAATGACATAAAAAAGATGGCAGGCTAGGGTTGCCCGATGGCCCAGCAAAATAGTAGCACCCTTCTGTGCTGATAGCCCAGACCTGGGAGCAAACTTGGGAGCTGGCATTCAGGCAGCCAGGCTGTCAGGTAGCACTGCCAATGACAGCATGTTCCAGCTGGGGGGAGGGAGATGGTTGCAGTGGCTCCTGCCAGTGGGTTGGGGAGTGTGCTCACCAAGCAGGAGCATGCTGCACAGATTCGAGACAGACCCCCCCCACGCTTACATGTTGCCTGAGGTTGTGAGTTGGAAATGGAGAAAAAAAGCAAACTGGCTGATGCAGGGTGACCACTAGCTCCTCACAGGCCTTGCATCACTAACCAGGCACCTTCCTCCACTGGATCCTGATGCCCAATGGGCAACATCCCTGAACAACCTGTCGGGGGGGGGGGCAAGCCATGATGGAATGAGGCATAAGTTCCTGGGGAAGGTGGGTGGCAGGGCTTAGGTGGCTGACCAAATAGGGGTAGGCCAGTAATCAAGGAGATAGACAAATAATGTAAAAAGAAAGGTGACAGGCTTACTCTGGGACTGAGCAGTGCTGCAGGCTTTTGTGTTTTAAAAAATTAAAAAGGATTTTTTTGGAGGGGAGAGTATATGATAACCATATAAATAATTCAGGGGAAATTCCTGAAATATCTAATCTCTGTACTGCACAAGAGTTAGCTAAACCTGAAAGGATTGCTATTTAACTGAAATGGCAAAGAAAATTCCTAACATTTACTTTTATAACAGCGGAAAGAGATTTAAACTAATATCCATCAGGTTACAAATAAGGGCCAGCCCACCAGCACAGCAGTAAGTGCGTCCACTTGTGGCACTGATGACCCATGTTCAGGAGCGAGCTCAAACATCAGCGGGTCAGCCAGGAGAAAGTAGGATGAGCGTCCAATGGACAGCTCTCCTCCGAGGAGGAGGTGGGGGTGTTGTGTTTTCCCCAGCTATCAGTAACACCCAACAGAGGCTGCGTGTGCAACAGCCAGGGCCACTTTGAGAAGTGGAGGAGGCGACAGCAGACATCAGTGGGTGCGCCCATCCTGCACTGGACGTCATTGCACATCCATGCTTCTGTGGCACCACACCAGGAAAGCAGAAACACCCCATTGGCTGGAAGGGAGATGAGACTCCTCAGACCCTACATCCACTGCCATATCCTGCCCTCCTGGGTCCTGACCCCCTCTGTCCTTCACCTCTGCCTGCAGGTTAATTGGATTGAATGGGAACGCTGTGGAGCCGAAGGCAGCTCTGCCCTGGGTGGTAATGACCGGGAGGTTACCTGTAGGTGAGTCGCAAGTGGGTTGGATGACTGGGACCACAAACTGGGACGGTCTCAGGTAGGACGGGATAAGGCTAGGAGTCGACCAATGGGTCTCCAGCCGATGGCGACTGGAGGGAAAGAAAGTTTAAAAATAAAATCACAAATAAGGGAGTCCAGAGAAAATTTGTTTGGAAAAGTGCTACTAGAAATTGAAGTACCATATTTTATGTCCTGATAAAAAAACAGTCCAATATTCTTAGGTTTATACTCCTTTTATTACATACTTAAAAGTGCATTTACATTTCCAGTTAGCAGAACCATTTGTGGAATGATGAGATACAAAGCAACAGTTAAAGCAAGATGTAATTGCAAATATCATTTCCTCTGCATATCCCTTTAATAAGGCTCAGGGGCAACGTGAGGAAGTACTTTTTCACAGAAAGAGTAGTGGGTGCTTGGAATAGCCTCCCTGCAGAGGTGGTGGGGGCACAAATGGTAGGGGAATTCAGGAATGTATGGGATAGACATGAGTGCTCTTGCAATAGGGAAGAGATGGTAAGCCACAGATCAATTAGGGTCTGCAGTAATGCATCATGTATTGAAAAGGGGCAGACTAGGTGGGCCACACGGTCCTTATCTGCTGTCATCTTTTGTGTTTCTATGATGTTTGTGTTCATGTATACCCATAACATATAAAAATGAAAATGATTAATAAAAAGAGAATTGCACAAAAAAGGAAAAGTGCTACTAGTTTGTTTTAAAACACCAGTTATGTCGAGAAAGTTTGATAAAATATATTCTGGGTATAACGCTAAGTGCCCCCAATATGTAAAGGGGGCCAGAATGGGTTCTTGATGGTGAATAGAATAGGTGATAGAAATGTAATTGGCTTGGTACTGCCAACTGGGTTAGTTCCCTTGAAATACCTACTGGTATTTCGGATATGACACCCCCCCCAACAAAGGAGTCAATAATCAGTGCCATGACCTACACAGTCCCATCCCACAGTGCAGTGACACAATAATGAAACACAAGTACAACACATGCTACAGCTGAAGAGAAATGCAAAAACAGAAGAAATCTGTGCTGGTTCACAGATGCCCACTGCCATCTAGTGGCTAAGCTAGTGGGTAATTCAGAGGACCAAACTTCTACTGGCAACTAAAAAACTGATGCACAAAAAGTGAATTCCCCACTCCTAATTTCTGATTGGTTTCAGGTATTTATATTAAATCCACCTAGATGAAGTCCAAGTCAATTTTTTGTATACAGAGGAGGAGCCGGCTGCTCCTTTTGTCATCGGGTTGCCCACTGTTGCGATTTCCACCTCTGCTTTGTGAACTCAAGCAAAGTTGAGGGGCCTGGGTTGTTAAACTCCTAGCTGGGATGTTTATATCTAAGGTTTTAGTTATTTGTGCAGTGCCGCCACCCAGAGAAAAGTTCAAGTGGGCCTTGTGTAAGTGTGGTGCAACCCCCTAGGATGCAGTACTTCCCCACAGGATCACCCCACCCATGAACCAAACGTGGGGCAATGGTAGCTACCCCAATGGGCATGCAACTTATCACTTTACACAATAATTGCTTAGACAAGGAATTTAAACAGAAAAACAAACAGTTTCATTTAGGGATAGGGTCCTAAATGGGGAAAAAAAGGGCATTGGTCAGCAATGATACTAGTGTGCACCCTGGCTGGTTCTTCAGTGCCCATCCAAGTTCAGCCCTCAATAAACACAGGGACTGTTCTTCCGTGCCCTCTTAGGCACAGCCAAATACTATTTTGGACTGTACTTCAAGTGCCCTTCCAGACTCAGCCCTCTAACACTGCCCGTCCCGCACCACACAGTACAGTTACTGACTTGTCTGACCATCTGTACTTTCCCTACTGGTACTAGTGCAAAATACTTAGTTACTACTAGGGAGCTCCTGGTACTTTACAGGGTACCCAGGCAAGGAAATGGTGTAGGCCCAATGACTCACTGCGTGTGGTTGACTGGCGGTGGTGCACTTCAATAAAACCAATGCTTATAAATTAAAACTCAAAGTGGAGTATTTGTGAATCCTGGCTAGATGAACAAATGCATTAAATCCTTTCCAACTATTTTACAAAATTCCAGTGGTTGCTGGGCAAGCTCTGAGTTTACTTATGGTTTCCCAGACCAGGGGATCTCCCTCTGTATGAGGGCTGATGACACAGCTCGCAGTAAGATTCTCTCTCTGGCTGATTTCACTTTCTCTCTCTCTCCCCTTGCTTGGTAGTTCAGGCCTCTTTTGTTGTCTAGTGGATGCAGTTTCTTTGGCCTCTCCTAACGTCTGCATTCAGCAGCTGATCTGCCACTTCGCAGGGCAGCCCTACCTGTGGCAGTCTATGTAGATTTGCCCCCCCCCCAGCACCTCCTGGCATTCAGTCCTGAGTTGCAGTGATAACCGGCATATCAATGTGCTACTGGCTAGGCAGTCTCTATCATAGCCTCCAGGTGCAGCACAACAAAAGTCTCTTACTCCGCTGTAGCCTGCAGCATTCACTTTCATGCTAGGCCAGCATGTGTTTACCTCTATTTATACGAGGGCAAGAATTCTGCTTCTGTCACTCACTTACTCTATCTCTGCAGCTGCACCAGCAGTCTGCTTCTCGCAGCAGTCCCGTGCGGACTGAATGGGTCCTGCCATCGCTTTTGCTGTTCACCGTGGAATGTCAGCTCACCTTCAGTATCCCAGCTGAGAATGCACTGCAGACCTAATGAGCACTAAAGACACAGTGGATAGATACGCAATGCACTTTCCAAAGCAAACAGATTAATAAAAGGATCCCTATTTGTCATCTAAAAGAAAGTATGCACACAATTGTCCAACACAGGTCTTCTGTCTGAGAGTCCCAAATTAAAGCTCAGTCCTGCCCAGGGCTGCCAGTGCCCCCCTTGCCCTAACTACCTGACTAATTCTTTGGTTGCAGGACTGAAACCCTAATCATTACTCATGGTTTAGCACTGTGTGGTGTGCAGGTTGAAGCAGGTCCCGTTGGATCTCATAACTGGATGCAGTTCTCTCTATCACAGCAACTGTGATAAACTAGAAGATGGCACTCAGATGACGTGAACCTCTTCTCTGGTCTGTGAAAGCATAGAAAGATTTGGGGTTACTCAAGGAAAATAAAGATTTTATATAACCTGATTAGACCGCTTTGAAAATACTCGAAGATGCTCACATTTATGCCATTAGTAGTTCTCTTATACTACATATGAACCATCAACCAGAAATTGTTAAAAAGTATTTAAAAAAACATCTGTTAGATGTTTACACTGATGCATTATATTGCTACTTCGATCTATGTACTAATTACATCAATGTAATATATACATTGATGTATTACAATGAGAGGTTAGAGGTCAATAGCTCCCCAACTTTACATGCTAGAAGGAAATGCTATATAAAGGGGAAGGGGATACTGTTTAACCAGAATAGGCACACTAAGCCAGAGTTTGTTTCCAAGGAGCACAAGCAAGTTAAGTGACTTGCTCAGGGTCACACAGTATGCAAATGGTGGCTGATGGAATTTAAACCCAGGTCTCTTAAGTTTGTAGCTATATGCCATTGGACATGTGAGGGCCTGGCCTTGTCAACAGTGTACTACAGAAACACACAACATGTCGGCAGAGGGGGCCTTCCGGTCAGTCTAGTCTGCACGTTTTTTGTATTTTAATTCTCCCCGATTTACTTTTACTATCATGTACCAGAATTCCTTTGTGTCTGTCCCAAGCTCTCTTGAACTCATTGATTGTTTTCAACTCTATCACCTCTTTTGGTAGCCAGTTTCATGGGTCCACAACTCTCTTGGTGAAGAAAAGCTTCCTCATGTTTCCTCTCAGTTTGTCACCCCTCAGTCTTGTTTTATGGCCCCTTGTCCTAATTTGACTATGTATCTGAAAGAGGTCAGTCGATTCCACCCTATTTATGCCTCTGGGACATTTGAAGGTCTCAGTTATGTCCCCCTGTCCCTTCTCTGCTCCAGCTTGTACGTGTTCAACTTTCTCAGTCTCTCCTCGTAAGGCTTTGGGTGCATTCTGCTCACCATCTTAGTCGCTCTTCTTTAGACCACCTTCATTCTCTCTATGTCCTTCCTGAGGGGGAGCCTCCAGAACTGTATGCAGTACTTCAGGTGGGGCCTCACTAAAGACATGTAAAGTGGCATAACCACCTCTCTCTCTCTCTTTTCCTACTGGTTATGACCCTCCCGATGCATCCGAGCATGCTACTTGCTTTCAGTGTTGCCTTTTCGCATTGCTTGGTTCCTTTAGGTCATCAGTTATGATAACTGCCAGGTCATGTTCCTGGTTGGAGGTGATTCGTTTTTCTCCATTCATGAAGTACTGTTCCTTAGGATTACTTTTTCCTAGGTGCGTGATTTGACTTTTTTTGGGGTGAACCTCAGTTGCCAGGTCTCTGAACATTTTTCAAGCAGCTTCAGGTCTGTTGCCATTTTAATTACCCCATTGGGTGTGTCAACCCGGTTGCAGATTTTAGTATCATCTGTGAACAGGCACACCTTGCCATTTAAGCCCTCTGTGATGTCGCCTATGAACAAATTGAAGAGGGTTGGACCCAGTACCAATCATTGGGGCACACCACTGGTCACTTTGCCCTTGCCGGAGAGACTTTCATTCACCACTACTCTCTGGGTCCATCCATGTAGCCAATTTCCCACCCATCTAACAGCTTTGATCCCTACCCCAGCATTACTGAGTTTGTTTAGGAGCCCCCTGTGTGGGATGGAGTCAAAGGACACTGCTCCTCCTTGGTCAACAATCCCTGTCACCCAGTTGAAGAAGCCTATCAGATTAGTCAGGCAGGATCTGCCTGCTGTGAATCCTGTTGTTTTGGATCCTGTAACCCATTTTATTCAAGAAACTCTATTAGCCTTTCCTTTAGCAGGGTTTCCGTCAGTTTTCCCACTATGGAAGTGAGAGTGACTGGTCTGTAGTTTTCTATACGCTTCTGCTCCCGCTTTTATGAGGTTCTAGCATGTAAGCTCCAAAATATTTAGGTTTTACATATGCCTTGTCTTTTACACTATAAAAACAATGCATCTATGTAAAAAGTAGTGTATTTGGGCATAAATGTTGCATCAACATGCCACAGCTCTGATGACATAACATCAAGTTTTCATTAAACAAAAAAAGTTCCCAGCCCTAACAGTTCTAAAATTCACCCATTCTAAAGATACTCAGATTGCAACTTTCTGTTTGCTCTTTTTGTAGATAGAGAAGGGCATCTTTACATTGAACATTCTCATATATCCCCCATATTTCAACCATATACAGGGCCACTGTGCTTCATATATAGGACTACTACATTTAGTTTAATTTCCCCTTCTCTTCTGGCTGGGTCCACTGTATATCCCACTAAAAGTATTATTCAAATGCAACAGACCCTGTTTTATTTGACTACATTTAAAAATGGTATGTGGGTACATCGGACATCAGGCAATACTTGAAAAATTTAGACCCAAGTAGTTGAAATTTTTGACCACATCCAGATACTCCTCCTGTAATTGTCATCTGGATCTCTTTACTTTACTCAGGGAGACACCAATATATAACAACAATCAGTGCCTGGTGGCTGTATTTGTGACAATGATCAATGCTTGCTTGCTGTCTTTAGAAAGAGATAGTAATTGGGTAAATTGGTTTAAAACCTGTTTCCAGGCCACATTTGGCCCTGTAGAGACCTGTTGGCCTGTCTTACTGTACAAAAGGCAGTATAGCGCAGTGGTTTAAGGCTCTGAGCTGCAAATCTTTAGAACTGGGTTTGAATCCCACAGCCCCCACTTGCATATACTGTGTGACCCTGAGCAAGTCATTTAACTTCACTGTGCTCCCAGGTCGCACCTGTAAACAAGTTTTCAGCTTAGTATGCCACTCCTGGTTGAACAATTAAAAAAAAAAAAAGATTTGCCCACTACTACCCATGATGTTTTGCACAGGGCTGGGTTTGGGGCTTTATAGTGTATGTGTATGGTTAGTATTTGGGAGAGAGGCACAGAAGCAAAACCACTCTCGCCCTGCTACACATGGTACTGTACTTACCGGGCTTCCACTCATCTCCTGACTGACGGTTCTAGGTGCGGCACTGCTTGGTCCTGGCTGCACCCAAGTCATCCCACTCTAACGAAACAATGTATGTCTCTAGAATATGCATCACTTCATGAAAACTTTAGTGTGGCAGTGATGGGCTGTGAACCAGCAGCATTCTGCAAACTGGGTTCATGACTGACACACACAGAAGCCAAATCCACATTATGTTGTTCCAATTTTTTCATTTGCCCAATCTACAGTACTTAAAAGGGAACAGTCAGCACCAAGGGCCCCACAGTCAAGTGCAGGGCTGGTCCCAATGTGCACTTTAGACCAGCAAACAAAAAATTCAGTGGCCAGATTTTGAATGATCCCCAACATTGGTACAGGTGCAGAAAGCTTACACAAGTGGGTCTTCATCTGCAGAACCATTGTTTTTCCCTCATGTGCCCAATTTTCTAAAATGGAGCTGCTTTACGACTGGCTCCATGATTTAAGGCAGTTTGTAGCCGATGTTTGACACAGCTATACCAAAATGTTATGCCTTGTTGGATCAGATGTAACATCCTCCATAGCTGTGCCTGCTGCCCGTGCGGAGCACAGGCTGAAAATTGGAGTGTCCACCAATGCATACATTTTTGTCCTCACTGGTGGGCTGAGGCAAGGGACATAAACCCATGGCCATTTTCATCCGTTTGAAAATCTGGCCCCAGAGCTTATATGAACTCTAACATGCACTGAAGACTATTGAATATCCCACTGCTGCCTACTACCCTGATGTCAGCTGCAGGGGATTCTGGGATTTGTAGTAACAGAAGATGTCAGCCTAGAACTAAGCAAAATTAGTCTGATACAATCTACTATACTACAGTAAACAGTTAGTAAATGAAAATGTTTTTGCACACAAAGTGCACATTGAGACAAGCCCCACACTTGAGTGTGTGGGCACTTGTGCTGACTGTTCCCCTTTAAAGGAAAACTGCACTGAATCTGTAAGCCATTTGTCTTGTAGAAGCCATTTTTTCAAATACTGATTCATGTTCTGTTCCTATTCACCATTTGTTGGCCATTTAGTAAATTAAATGGGTGTTTATGATTTACAGACTGATAGGGAGTACCATTTTAGAACATAATTTTGTAGTTTATATCCATTTCAGAATTCTATAGAAGGACACTATTTAAGTAATAATACCTGACGCTGCAGGCGGAGGGCCTTATAGCCCTTGGAAGGTCAGTTATATCCCATAACGCCCACTCTGGAAGGTATTATTATTATTACACTTAGAAAGACTTATTTGTTAGATTGTTAATAACATGCAATTACATTAATAGGAAACTAAATAAATGTAATGTATACAATAAAACTACATATTCTTTTGTAAAGTAGTCCCTGGGTGGTGGTGCTTAGGAGAGTCTCTCGGAGTGATATGAATTTTTGTCCCACTGATTTATGGGAGCTGTAGTTCTGTCATTGGAGGGTGTGAAAGTTGTAGTAAAACAATGGTATTCAAAAAAAAAGACTGTGAACACTTTGTGGAGCTAAAGAGAAGACAAACTGATGACTGCAAAGGTACAGCAGGGCTGGTGGGTTGGGTTTTTGTGAGAGAGAGAGAATGAGCGAGCCGGTGAGAGCGAAAAGCAAGCCAGTGGGGATCGCGAAGAAGCGCAGCAAGCAAATAGAGGAGCAGGAGTTCTGTGCAATTCGTACCACAGATGGAGTCAGGCTGCTGGGCTGGGATGTCTATGCGAGCGGGTGGGGATTGTGGGTTGGGAGGGGTCTGAGTTGTTTGGAGCATGAGCTTTTCAGGTGGGGGCAGGAATGAATAAAATGCGTTATGCCATTTTTTTCATTGTGAAATATTTCAGTTTTTTTGTGGTGTGACTGTTTCGGAGGTTAAGAGGATGGAGCCTGTAGCTTGCGGTGTCGCTAAGCGAGACAAAAATGGCGGTAGGTTTGAAAATTTAACTGGTATTATGTTGGGGAGTTGTGGTACTTGTTTTTTTGCAGGGCGTTGTCAAGAAATAACAGCCCGGGTGCCAGGCTGTTTTAGCTAATCAGGAGATGAGTTTTAGTTTGCCCATTTTCTAATGCATAGTAATAACACATATTTGTCAATGCCAAATGTTTGCTGCTTGCATTGCGGTTGTACTGGGTTTTACTTGTACATATTTTACTACATATTGACTCAAGATAGACAAGATGAAATATAATATGGCAGTTGCAATGGGGTCCTGATTTTACACAGCTGTATACTGCATTTACACAGGACAGTAGAGGTGAGAAGTGATATCTCGTTTCTAGTGTGGTCCTGCTTTTGTAATATATTTTTCTAGGACAGATCATTTTAGATGCAACATCTCCTTTTCATTAGGGTTCTGCTGTAGGTTTCCATTTTTACATAGTTTTGCAATATATTTACCCAGGATAACCCAGCTGAGATGTAATATCCCATTTTTAATGGGGTCCTGCTTTGCCACATTTTTATACAGTATTTATCCAGAATAGCACTGTTCAGGTGCCATGTTTCTCCCAATTTTTACTCTGTATTTACCTGGGATAGCACAGCTGAGGTGTAGTATCTCGTTTTTGACGGGCCCTGCATTTACCCAATTTTATGATGTATTGACCCAGGATAGCCCAACTGAAAGGCAAGTTACATTTTCAATTATATATTTTTCCCATGATAGAGCAGCAAAGATAGGCCAGCTGAGAGGCAATATAGTACAGTTATGTAAGAAATAACAGTAGATCTTTGAGAGGATCTCTTGCAGTAGGCTATTACCATAAGGACTGCGGAGACAGGCACTAGGACCCCACGGAAACCTTCTAGCTAGTAGTCTTCACCTGGAACAGCCCACATCACTGGCTTGCCGTAAAAAGATACAGAGCCTCACCAGGGGGAAAGAGGGAGGGAAAGCAGCGCCTGCTGCAAGAGCTCCTCCCGAAGATCTACTGTTACGGTAAGTTCTTACGTAACTGTACTGTCTTTGAGTGGGAGCTCTTGCGGCAGGCTATTATCATAAGGACTGAGTCCCAAGCAGTCCCAGAGAAAGGATCAAGGTAGGTCTGGGAGAGGCTGAAGTGCAACTGCCAGAAGGCTTTAGGACAGGAGGCCTTGAAGGACAGCCAGGCCAAAACCTGCCCTTCAGCTAGAGGCAATGTCCAAGCTGTAGTGCTTGATAAATATATGCATTGAGCTCCAGGTAGCCGCTGTGCAAATGTCCGCTATCAAAACATTACGCATAGAAGTGAAAGAAGTAGCCACTCCCCTGGTGGAATGACCACGTACCGAACCCAGAAGGGGTTTATTGTACTTGTCATAGCAGAAAACAATGCAATTTACCAGCTACTTAGATAAGGTCTGTTTAGACCCGGAGCGACTTGACAACGAGGCCCAAAAGCCACAAACAACTGATCTGTCTTACTGTATGGAGCAGTACAGTTGAGATAGTACCGTAGCACCCTGTGAACATCCAGAGTATGCAGAATCGCTTCCCCTCGGTTTGAGCGGTTGGGGCAATACACTGGCAGATTAATGTCCTGATTAAGTGTGAACTCGGACACTACCTTAGGTAAAAACTTAGGGTTAGTATGTAAGGACACCCGGTCCTTATGGAAAAGGAAATAAGGCTCCTTACACATCAGGGCCTGAAGCTCGGAAACTCTCCGAGCAGAAATAACAGCAACTGAAAAATAACATCTTCCAAGAAAGGAAGGAAGCGAAGCTCGCAGTCTGCGGCAGGCTCAAATGGGCGAAGAATAAGTTTTTTGAGCATAAAGAGGAGATCTCAGGGTGGTATGGGATCTCTGATGGGAGGCTTAATGTGTAGTATACCCCACAAAAAGATGCAGAAAATGTTCAGCTGGGCAAGGGTTTCCACCCCTAGGTATGTGGTAAGCAGAAATCGCAGAAAGATGTACCTTAATGGAGGAGTAGCTCAAGCCTTGGTTTGATAAGGAGAGGAGATACTGTAAGACAGAGTTCACTGGACAGGTAAGTGGGTCCAAATGACAGGGTGAAGCCCAGAGACAAAATCTTTTCCACTTTATGGTGTTAGTGGATCTAGTCAAGGGCTTTCTCGCTGTGACAAGAACATCCGCCACCTCTTGGAGACCCCATACCTGGACTTAACTAAGTCTACAGGAGCCACACCTGAAGATGTAGAGATTTGAGGCCCGGATGGACCAGGGTGCCCTGATCCTATGATAGCAAGTGCAAGCTCAGCGGCAGCTGTTTTGGAGGCTCCACTGCCAACTGCTAAAGTAGTAGGAACCAAATCTGCCGAGGCCAATAGGAAGCAATGAGGATCATCTCTGCTCCCTCTGCCTGCAACTTCAGGAGAACCCTCTGGAGAATGGGAAAGGGAGGGAAGGCATACAGAAACCTCCCTGTCCAACAGAGGAACAAAGCATCTGGCCAGAAAACACCAGGCCCAGGTTCTAGCGAGTAGAAACTGGGCAATTTGGCATTGAGTGGAGACACAAAGTGGTCCAACTCTGGATGGCCCCATCTATAGAATAGCTGATCTGCTACTGACTGAAGGAGCTCCCACTCATGAGCCTTGGACCAAGACTGACTTAGGCTGTCAGCCAAGATGTTTTGGATGCCTGGAACATGAACAGTGGTGAGGTCTAGGTGGTGTTCCAGGGCCCAATACCAGCCCCTCATTGCCTCCCAGCAAAGAGGGTAGGAATGTGTGCTCCCTTGCTTGTTGACGTAAAACACTACTGACATGTTGTCAGTCTGGATGAGTAGAGGTCCTGGTGAAAGGTCTGACTGAAACACCTGCAAAGCATTCAGGACCACTTGAATCTCTAGGACATTGATGTGGAGTGTCTGCTCATCTGGAGACCAGGTCCCCTGGGTCTGTTTGTTTTCCAGGTGAGCGCCCCAACCGAGACCTGAAGTGTCTGTAATCAGAACCCATCTTGGGGGCTCCTGCCAGAAAAGGACCCCTAGTTCCAGGTGGGAGAGGTCTAGCCACCTGGATAGAGTCCTTCGGACTGGGTCGGAGATCCTTACCGGCTGGTCTAGGTCATCTGACCTCTGGTCCCACTGCACCCTGAGAGTCCATTGGGGAACCCTCATGTGGTGAGGGGCCAACAGAACTGTAGGAATGGTCACCACCATGTGCACCAGAAGTCTGAGGAAGGTCTTGGCTGGGACCTGGGGAGTCATGGATACTGCTCAGGCTAAGCTACTCAGGCAATCTCCCCTGTCTTCTGAGAGAAAGGCCATGTCCTGAACCGTGTCCAGGACTGCTCCGATGAAAAGGGGTAATTGACTGGGACACAGGGATGACTTTGGAGGGTTCAAGGTGATCCCCAACTCTTGAAAGAGTGTAAAGGTGTCTCCAAGAGTGTGATGTAGTTGAGCTCTGAAAGGAGCTGCCAGGAGCCAATCGTCTTGGTAAGGGAAGATGTAATGGCCCTGGTGTCATAAAGCCACAGCCACCACCACTAGACACTTGGTGAATATTCGAGGAGTGGAGGAGAGGTCGAACGATAAGGCTCAGAACTGGTAATGTCTCCCCAGAAATGGAATCTCAGAAGCTTTCAATGGGGAGGAAAGATCCGTATGTGCAAGTAGGCTTCCTTCATGTCCAGGGAGCAGAGCCAGTCCCCTTGGTGCAAGAGGGGACTGAGGCCTCGAAGAGTGACCACTCTGAACTGCTTGTACTTGATAAAGAGGTTTAGAGAGCTGAGGTCCAGAATGGGCCAAAGGTCTCTGGTCGTTTTTGGAACCAGGAAGAAATGAGAGTAATAGCCCTGTCCCTGTTGTTCTGGGGGGACCGGCTCTGTTGCCCACTTCTGCAGAAGGGCCTGACTCTCTGTCCTTCTATAAGGGGTATGTAAGAAGGAGGATAATGGGAGAACCCTGGTGACTTGTCCGGTGGGATCTGTAGGAACTCTAGAGTATGTCCTCTCCTGATGAGATCCAACAGCCATAGGTTTGTGGTGATGTTGCTCCATCTCTCTAGGTAGAGGGAATAGCGACCTCCTACTGCCTCACCCAGAGCCTCTGCTGGATGGGGGGGCAGGTAGCAAGTCATTGGGCTGTTACGGGAACAGGCAGAAAAGGCTGGAAGGGCTTGGGGCTTCTAGAAGTAGAGCTCCCAGGAGTTTGGGTTGTTGCCTTCCTCTTCTGGAACTGGTTGCAGGAATTTTGCCATGAGGACTTCCGAAAGAGCCATTTCCAAAAGGGCTTCTGGTCTTCCTTGTACATTTTACAGACGGAACAGATGGATTTCCAGGACTCCTGGAGATGGGAGATCATTTTCTCTGTCTCCTCACCAAAAAGTATGGAACCCTGGAAGGGAAGGTCCAGGATATTGGGCTGTAGCTCCTGGGAGAATCCAGAGATTCTAAGCCAGGTGTGGCACCTAAGGCAAACGCTGAATGATGCTGCCCTAGAAGCCATATCTGCAGTATCGTACGAGGCCCTCAGGACATGAGTGCCTATGTCCAATCCTGACTTGAGGATATCCAGGAGCTCGGTCTTCTGAGCAGAGTCTGGCAAGGCCTGAGCAACCTCTAGTCCTTTCTCCCACATTGAATTCTGGTACTGGACCATGTGTGTGAGTAAGTTTTTAAAGATCTGATAGGGCTGGTGGAGGCAGAATATATTTTCTTGCCCACCTGGTCTAGAAATCTGGACTTTGTGTTGGGAGGCTGCGAGCTGAGGTGTTTTGGCTTCTTCAACTTATCGTGAGCAGCCATGATAACCATAGAGTCCATCTAAGGGTGTTCTGCCAGGAAAGGCTCATCCCTCGGTGCCCGATACAGACTGTCCAACCTCTTAGAGACCGCCGGAGTGGTGGAGGGATGCTTCCAGGTAATCTTGGTGAGGTCCTGGAACATATCCACTAAAGGAGGAATAGAAACATAGAAACACAGAATTTGACAGCAGATAAGGACCACTTGGCCCATCCAGTCTGCCCATTTTCCTAAATAATAGATAAGCTGCAGATCCTAGTTAACCAGCAGCCTACTTCTTCCTACCCCCAACCCCTAAAATTGCCTTATGACTGTCCCATGCATGCTTGAATTCCACCACTGTTTTTGACTCCACAACCTCCTCCGGAAAGCCATTCCATGCATCCACAACCCTCTCTGTGAAAAAATGCTTCCTTAAATTACCTCTGAGCCACCCCCCCATCTTCAAATTGTTCCCCCTTGTTCTTGCACACCTCTTTTTTGAAAGATGCTACCCTCTTGGACTTTGTTGATTCCCTTGAGGTACTTGAAAGTTTCTATCATGTCCCCCCTTTCCTCGAGGCTATACATATTAAGCTCCTTAAGTCTCTCTTCATATGTCTTCCGGTGCAGACCCTGCACCATTTTAGTTGCCCTCCTCTGGACTGCTTCCATCCTGTCTATGTCTTTGCGGAGATTGGGTCTCCAGAACTGCATGCAGTACTCCAGATGGGGTCTCACCAGCTGTCTGTACAGAGGGATAATAACTTCCTGTTTTCTACTGGTGATGCCTCTCCCTATGCATCCCAGTTTCCCCCCAGCCCTCCTTGCTGCCCTCTCACATTGCTTGCCCACCTTTAGGTCATCTGATACGACTACCCCAGGTCCTTTCCATTTTGTTGTTGTTATTATCACCCTTCCATTGTGTACTCTTCCCTGGGTTTTTGTTTCCCAGGTGCATTACCTGCACTTCTTAGCATTGAATCTAAGCTGCCATACATTTGACCATTCCTCTAACCTTGCCAGTCCTTCTCATCCTTTTCCACCCCACCTTGTGCAACAACTCTGTTGCAGATCTTTGTGTCATCTGCAAAGAGACATACTTTTCCTTCCAGTCCCTCTGCAATGTCGCTTATAAAGACATTGAAGAGGACCGGTCCTAATACTGAACCCTGCGGTACCCCACTAGTAACCCCCCTTTCTTCAGAGTGGACTCCATTTACTATTACTCTCTGTGTCCTATTCTCCAGCCAATTCTTTACCCAGGCTGTCATCTTGGGACCCACTCCCAGGCTGGCTAACTTGTATATTAATCTTTTGTGTGGGACTGTGTCAAATGCCTTGCTAAAGTCTAGGTAGGCCATGTCCACAGCCCTCCCTGATCTACTACTTTGGTCACCCAGTCAAAGAAATCTATCAGATTCGTCTGGCATGACCTTCCCGCTGTGAATCCATGCTGCCTTGGGTCCTGTGCCCTCTGGCCTCTAGATACTCGACAATTCTTTCCTTCAGAAGTGATTCCATCATTTTCCCTATCACTGAGGTGAAACTAACAGGTTTGTAGTTTCCTGCTTCTGCCTTGCTCCCACTTTTGTGAAGGGAATCACATCTGCCCTCCTCCAGTCCTCGGGTACCACCCCATCCTCCCATGATTTGTTAAAGAGGGTAGTCAGTGGTGTCACTAGTTCTACCCTTAGTTCTTTTAGAATTTTGAGATGAATCCCATCAGGCCCCATTGCTTTGTCCACCTTCAGTTTTAAGAGTTCTTTCAGAACCCTTTCTTCTGTAAATGGGCTGGTATCAATTTCTGTATCCAGAGTGTTTCTACTGTTTGTTTTAAGTACCTCCCCCTCTTCATTTGTAAAGACCAAGAGCTTTGGCTCCTTCTGCCTCAGGTACTTGATCAACCTCTGGTGCTCTGGATCCAGATTCTCCATCTCCCACCCACTGGAGGTCTGGATATGCCTCATGACGTCCATAAAGGTAGGATCATCAGGAGGTGATCTAGGGATGTCCTTCTCCTCTGGAGGCATGTCTATCCCTAGAAGGAAATCGGTCAGAACCCGGGGCGTTAGAGTCTCATCTGGGATCTCTAGAAGAGAAGGAGGCAGATCTAAATCTAGAGGAAGACTTAAGCCCTTCATCTGAACACTGCCACTAGAGGACCAGCAATGGCTGTGGGACCGGTGATGTCTGGTGGAGTGCCGACTATGGCTATCCGACCATCGTCAGCTGTCAGACCCCTTATGGCTGGAGGAGCGATGTTGGCAAGTACTCTGTGAGTAGGAGTGATGTCGGTGGTGCCGCTCCTGGTGCAAAGTTCTGCTATGGGAGTCAGTGGGACTGTGAGAGTGGGACTTCGATTTTGGAATGGGTGAGGACAGTTTGTCCCCCGGCTCTGGCCTTTGTCCACATCCAGATTCAGGGTGACATCCGTCTGCGGGAGAAGGACATCTTATTTATCCTGGCTCCACCAGAATTGAAAGATCTCCATTAGTTCCACCTTTGAAAACTGGGGAACCATGGTGCCCGCCGGGGAGCGAGGTGTTTGGTCACCTGGTGTGCGTGGAGCGACAGGAAGAGAAGAGAGATCCAGTTGATCCCTGGTGGAAGGAGTAGACCAGTCCCCTTGGTTGTCAGGTGTAGAGGGCCCTTGGACCGGTGAACTAGTGCGGTCCAGAGAGACCGTATCTGGTGTATGTCCCTTGGCCTGAACCATTGATGGTCTGGAGCTGTTGGCTTTGTGGACCGTTGTTGGCCTGGATGTAGGTGTTTGAGAGGTTGAGGTGCGGTAAGTGGAGGTCAGTTTGGAGACTGACTCCCAACCCCGGTGCTCTTTGGTTTTACCCGGAGCCCCAGGAGAGACTGACACCAGGACCTTGTGTGACAGGACCAAGGTCCCCAAGCTAGTGGAAGAGGAGGGCCCGACCCCTGAGGTGGAGGGTGACCGCATGGGTGTGGTCTTCACCTGCAGGGTAACCAAGGCCAGGGTAGAGGAGCCCAAGTCTTGTTTTCCACTCCCCAACATTGGGATTTTGGTGGGAGTGGAGGAGTCCTGCTACCCCAAGGAATTACGAGAGTGGTGGGAGGACTGATCCGAGCCCCCGGAGTTAGAGCCCAAGGAGGTTTTTTTGTAATGCGGGGACCAGGAGCACAAACATCCTTTAGAACTACCCCGGTCCTTCTCATGGGACTTGCATTGGTCTGGATCCTTTTTCTTTTCCTTATGTTTGGAAGAATGGGAAGTCTGCCCATCTTTTCCCTTCCTATACTGTCCTTGCAGACCATACTTGATCACAGTGAAAACACATCCTGACCAACGATAAAACCTATTAACACTTTACCACCCTCACCCTCAACAATAACAAGCAAATACCTCAAAAAATAACTCATAATACCCGCCTGCCACAATCAACTCACGACAGGGTCATACTCCCCTTACAAAGCCAAACATCCCCATCCACACAACTCACCACCACCAGTAAATAAATAAAACTAAACTAAATATAATATCCACAAATGTTAAATACACAGGAATCTTAGTAGCCACAGTTCCACCATATACAGTAAGGGCTAGCCTGTAAAGGCGTCCAGCTGGAACCCCCCCACCACACTCCGACACCAACCAGGACAGCTACGTGGGAGCGGACAGCAGGGGCTAGCATGTAAAGGTAAAGGCTAACTCCCTCTCATTACTGTGCTTGGGACATTTACCCATCAATGCTTTGCGTTAACTCCCCACTTGCCCCAGCCACCACCCCACCCCAGGCCATCCCTCTTTTTATAGACGTCAATCATCTGGTCATGTGACCTGTTTTTTTTTTTCCAAGTGTCTATTTCTCAATTAGCAACTCATCACCACTGGCCACTATGGGTCAGGCTTACACTGCCTGAGTCTCAGCTCCCCTGCTTCTCCTCCTCCCACAAATCATCCTCTCCACCTGTCCACCCTGCTTTCACTGTCTCTCCTCCCCACAGCTCTCCCCTTTTCCTTAGTACCCCTACCCTTTACTGCCTGTCTTTAAACCATACACCCATTTCACTAAAGTCGGCCACCCTGCCACTGCGCCATTGCAGTCTGACCTTGTAATTCTCTCCTGTCTTATTACTTATCTCCCCTGCTTTACCACCCACCCTCTTTTCCACCCTCACACCCTGCTTTCACTGCTTCATTCATCCTTTCAGCCTCCCCCCCACTTGTTACTTTCCACCCTGACAATGCTGCCTTGCTAATATCTTTTATTCCTCACCTGCCTCTTATTTCCCCTCACCTCTCTCCCCTGCTCTGGCCTGCCCCTTTTGCCCCGACCCCCGCAGACCCCCTCCCATCTGTGACCCTAACAGTGTCACTAGCAATACACGTTTACCTCAACTTACTCAACCCCCTTCCAGTTCCTTATCTTCCCCTTCCTCCACCCACCCACACCCCTCCTCCTAGCACACATTGTCTGTGCCCTCTCCATCCCTATGGTTGAATCCAAACCTCTACTTCTCCAACACCCCCAACAGCTTCAAAATTCAAGCTACTTAAGGCTGCCCTCCTCTGTCATGCCCTACTACTTCTGCTCTTCTCAGGTAATGTTCACCCTAACCTGGGGCCTCTTCCCCCTGCATCTGCTACCTGTGACAGTGCAAGTGGTGTCCTGTTTGCCCCCAAAACATCTACAGTCTGCAAAGAAATCATGACATTCTTCAAGGTTGGATTGCCCAACATAAGCCTGATATCCTGGTTTTGACCGAAACCTGGCTCTCCCAAGGCACTCCAGACTCATCTCTGGCTATTAATGGCTACTCTATCTTTCGGGCTGACAAGCAGGTCAAAAGGGGAGGTGGTTGTGCGCTATACATAAGGGAATCCCTGCAAGCCCTGGTCATTCCTATCCCCCCCTCACAGGGCCCAAACCCCTTACCATCAAGTTACTACTGGACAACCCTGGCAAAACTCTGTATTTTAGGACGGCGTACATTCCACCTCGCAACCAAAAACTGGTTGTCAATGCGATCATAAACTGCATCTCCCAACTACCCTCCAATAGCGAGATCATTGCCATGGGGGACTTCAATTTAAATTGGTTATCGCTGTCATCCACCCCATTTAAAGACTCAGTAATGGCCATAGACCTCACCCAAGTCGTCCAGTCCCCCACTAGACTCAATCATAAAACGGGGTCTTCTACACTGCTGGACCTCATCCTCACTAACAGACCTCAAAGACTCTCAAAGGTCACGATACTGCCAGACGCCCTAAGTGACCACTCTGCTGGTGGTCAAACAAGGCACAAATCCCCCCCCCAAAGTTACCTACCTTCAACATCTACAAAGAATTTATCTGTCCTGCTTTAAATCCTACCTCTTGCACTGCGATTGGTCCCCCATTGACACTGCTCAATCTATTGATAGCACCCTTACCCACTTCATCACCACTTTCAATGATGCCTGTGACCTCTTTGCCCCATTCTCTAAAAAGTTAGCGAAAGGTCATGACACCCCCCTGGATCTCTCAGGCACTTTTAGATCTAATGCGCCAGCAGGATAACCTCTGGCACAAAGCCATCAACTCGCGGCTTCCCCTACACAGACAATGGTACAGGGAAGCCAGAAATAAATGTACCTGGGCGCTTCATCAAAACAAAGCTACCTGTAACCCCCCCTGCAAATGGGGGTTCCCAAAAGTCTTCCAGGAGCTTGCCTGAATGCGCCAAGCCTGGGTGGTGTTCGGCGTCTGAGCTGCTTAAATGTGGTTGCAAGTGAGTGCTAATTGAGCCTCCACGTACTGTCCCTTTAAGAGCTGTCTGCTTGCAGACTTAATTAGTTTGTATGGAGGGACTGTGTATTTAATACTTGAATCCCAACCGAGCTGTGGAGTAATCGCTCCATTTTGCGGTCGCTGAAGGTGCAAAGGGAGCCCATCTGAAAGCTGTAACTGTTTGCTTGTAATCATTTAAAGCATTTACAAAATTGTAGTTTGTCTAACCTGCCTTTATTGCAGCTGGGGCTCTGTGTGTGTGTGTTACCTCTCCATTTTGGACCTAAACTGCTGTGCTGGGCCAAATGAGTTAAGGCAGCACTAAAATGGAGCCTGTGGACGAATCAGAACTTGGACTCATAATTTGAGCCAGCCACAAGGGGATTGTATGGGCAGTGACTCTGGAAAATGTAGTTTTGACCTTGGCGCCTTTTTCTACCAACAGAGGGAGTATTATTGTGAGTGACAGCTGAATCAGCCAACAGAATAGTGTGGAGCTAAAGGAAATGCCCTGCTCTGTGACTGGAAAGAGCAGATCAGTTGTGGCAGTGAAGAGAGAAGGAGCTGTGTGCTTCTGTGGTGTATAGTTTCACGCTTGAAGTGCATGTGAGGCCCTGAGTTTCAGTCTGCAGCCTTTGTGAGTGCCAGTTTGGACTGAATCTGAGTTGTGAGGAGAAAGAAGCACTAGAAGTGTGGAAACCAGGCTCACCCTGTAGAAGACTGGAGAAATTGCTGAATCGCGCTCGTTCTGTCAGGAACCGAAGCTGCTGTGTGTGCTCCCAGGTAATTTGCAGTAATTGCAATCAGGATCGAGGAGCAGCCTGCCTGGTATAGTACTTTCCTTTTACATATGAATGTGCGTAGTGCTTGTGGGGAATCGCTATTTCCAAACCCCGGGGCTGTGTGCTGTGTGCTGAAGCTAGAAGCAAACCCCAGCTTAGCTTGGACTAAATACATTTGCTATCAACTGCAGTGGGGTCCAGTCACAAAGACCTTGTCTCCATGCCCTGTTGTTCTGGCAATCCAGAAGAACATCTACCATCCGGTCCTCAGCTTGGGTATTGTGAGTACAAATCAGGGTATTTCCCTGCAGCCTGTTTTCAATCACAAGTGTGTCATCTAATTTTTGTTGTTTCCCTGCTTCATGGACTGAGCCATCCAGCTCCAGATTACAACACGTGTTGTGCTTATATTTTCTTCTATAGGGCCCCATCCATCTGCACCTGCCAGCCAACCCTGGGCAACGGACCTGACTAGCCCCCCTTCCCCAACCTGGGTACCCAGAGTGTGACTTTTCAGACCCTGTATGTGTGCACAGTACTGTCATTTAATGCCACCAATTAACCTGATTTCCCCCTCCGTGCTACTGTCCTCTAAATAAATCAGATTTGTTGTTGTTATACTATATACTGTCTGTGGTGTTGATACTTATGGAAACAGCAATGTGTTTTGCTGTGTATGTTTGTAACCCCCCCTGTTACCTGGGGTTACTAGAATCCCAGTAAGACCTAGTGGTAGGCAGGGAAGGCAGCTTGTGAAACTCCAGTTAAATGGATTTCACACTGTCTCACTCTGTTCTCAGCCTCAGCTGAGACTGAGGGATGACATCATTTTAGAACTGTCGCAGCTGCATAAGCCACACTGGAATGTTGCAGTTGGAGGTTAGAGTAGAACGTTGGGGAATTTGAAGCCAGTCTGTGTGCAGTCTGAGAGAGAGAGACTGTAGTGTATCAGAGTGTGTGCAGGCTCTCAGAGCTTTAAGCTCTGTTGCAGAGCTACTTTTGTTTTTGGTGTATGTTTCCATCTGAAGAGGAACACAGGAACTGATAACTGAAGTGATGGAAACTGCTCTCAATGTTTCAGAGCCCCATTCCCGAGGGGATGGGGGAAGGTGTCTGCCTGTTTCCCAGAGGCACCCCCCCCCCCCAGGTCCGGCAAGGGAAAGAAGCTGCCTGTCTGAGTTGTGCTGAGGCACCAGAAGCTCTGTCAGAGATTTCTGAGGAGGAAACGCCTGCGGGGCACCTGCAATCAAAGGGTGAGTTCGCTCTGAAAAAGGGCCAAGTGTTTTCACCTGAAACAGAAGGAAACTAAGGGGTCTGTTACTGTGGGGTCAGGAAACGACAGCTAAGTACAGTTGGAAGATGTGGGGATTGGACTGCTTAACTCAGTGGGAGGTCTAGAGTAATGGACAAAGCCACTTATAAGTATGTTCAAGGCCAGCACAAAATGGAAAGAAAGAATGTGGGGATTAGACTGCATAACCTGTGGGGGGGGGGGGTCTAGAGTAATGGACAATGCCACTTATTTTTAAGTATGTTCAAGTCCAGCACAAATGGGAAGCAAGACAAGTAGATTGAATGTGAAAAACATTTAGCAAGAATCTACACAGCAAAGTGCTAAAGGATTAGGTGTTTACAGTCCAGAGAAATGGCCAGGTATGAATTGTGGGAGCGAGAGGTGGGAGACCCTCCATCAGTAGTAAACAAATTCACCTCTACGGATTTGCTCTGAGACACCTGTTGCTTTCTCTCAGGTACTTGACCAGTGCCTGAGGAAAGTACCCAGACATGGGATTAAGAGGAGGATTCCCTGACGGAGCCATGGTGCCCTTAAGTGGTTTAGGGAGCCACCAGAAAATGTTTCCATGAAGTATGGAAGGTGTCCAAGTGGCTGGCACGGGAGCCGAGCCAGAGAAAACCCAGAGCAGTGTACAAGTTCGGGCTGTGTAACCCAAAGCAGCATACAAGTCCATGCTGTGTGCCCAGTGTGTGGTAGAGCTTGAGGGCTAAAGTGATGAGGATGTGTTCTGGTCTCCTTTAATCTGCATTACCAGGAGTGTAGCCCCATGGGGGTCCATCTATGCTTTGTTTATTCTGTTTGGATGTGAATAAAAGCCACACTTTAGAATCCCACTTCTGGTATTGGACATTACAGTTATTGCTTCCTGTGTTCGGAGTTACTTGGGTGCCCCTGTGCAGAGTAGCCAAACCTAGCCTATGTGTCGAGTGACCTATTCCTCCCCGAACCAAGCCCACCTAGTATTGCTGTCAGGTACAAACGGCATACCAGCCTGGGGTTACATGTTGTTTAACCTTATTTTACAGGGGGTCCTCAGAGACGTGCTTCAGAATCAGTCTCAAGGGTAAGTGGTATCTATATGAGTGAACAGTGTGTATACGTGGGGTATTGTGGCTGTAACTCCAGGGTACTGTGTGAGCCACTAGAGGGAATTTATTTATTTATTTATTTATTGAAAATGTTTCACCAGGAAAGGCACACTGAGCAAAAAGATGCTCGTCTCACGGTGCGACCTGGGTGGGGGGGGGTTACAGAGAAGACAGATATACATACAGTAGTTGAACTTACACTAGCACAATATGGATAATGCACATAGTTGGGAGGGATTACATTTGAATATGATACATGGCAGGGCAGTACAGCACAGCAAGTACAGGTTGTACAAATCGTGGTTACCCAGCAGGGTAAGAACAGTACAGAACATGATCGTAGGGCATAGTATACAAAGCATGGGTACACATCGAGGCAAAACAAGAAATACATAAGTGCCAGTTTATAGAACAGAGGTAGTAGTAGCAGAACTTGAGAGCCAGTGGCGGAAGTTGAGCTACAGGGAGTAGCGTCAAGTAGAAAGAAAGGATTTGGAGAGCAAGAGGGGGGTAGAGTAGGAGGGTGAAGAAGTGTAGATGTATAGGGGAGAGGTTAGGTGAGAGGGAGGGGCTGGGGAGCTTAGGCAGATTAGGAAAGGGAGAGGGAGAAATTGGGAGGGGTAGGTAATAGAGAGGGAATAGTGTGTAGGGTAGTATATAAGCCAGACAATTAGGCGATGGCCGGGCCGCTGGTCAGGCGCGGGGGAGCAGGGGAGGAGGAGCTAACAGGAGGGTGGTCAGGGGCAGTAGCAATTAGGTGCAAGGAAGTTAGAGAGGGCATAGGAAAGGGAGAGTTTGGATGAAGAGTGACTGATCTGGGTGGGCAGGCCGTTCCAGAGTTTAGGGAAGAGGTAAGAGAATGCGGATTGGCCAGTGGTGGTCCTACGGTGAGTGATGAATAGTAATCTAGGGTTGGCGGACCTGAGGGCGTGTGAGGAGGTAGGTGGGGGGAATAGGGCGGATGAGAGATAGGGTGGGAGGGAGCCGAGCCAGAAGTTAGAAGTGAATTTTGCGATATGAATTAGGCGGGCGGTTACTCAGAGAAGATAGGGACAGAGAACGATAAAGCAAGCAGTGATGTGATCATGGGGGGGCATCGAGGGCAAAGCGGCAGAAAGCATTGAAGAGGGGATCTAGTCTGGCTAGGGTGGTCTGTGCAGCGGAACTGTAAACTACATTACAGTAATCGAAGGAAGGTAGAATCATTTTCTGAACAATTTCACGTCTGACAGGAGATGGGAGACTAGTGCGGTTTCTATAGAGGGCACCAAGTTTGGGGCATAATTTGGAAATTATGGCATCGACATGAGTGGTAAAGGAGAGGTGGCGGTCAAGCCAAACCTCAAGATACCTGAAGGAGGGAACTTCTTCGAGGACGGTGTTATTCAGGGTGTGGAATCTCAGAGGGGAGGGGAGTTTGGATAGGCGCTGTCTGGTGCCAAAAGTCATAGAGTTGGTTTTCTTAGCATTTAGGGAGAGTTGGTTGCTATTGAACCAGTGTTGGATTTTGCAGAAGTTGGTTTGAAGTTTGGAGGTGACTTCTTCAGGGGTCCGGCCCGGAGGTGAAGAGGACTGTGTCATCTGCATACATGTGGATGGCGGAGGAGGATCAGGAATTTGGCAGGTCATTTAGTAGGATGGAGAAGAGGATGGGGCCGAGAACTGATCCTTGGGGTACACCAGTGGTGATGGAGGGGGGAGATGTGGTCAGCTATTTTAGTTGATTGGGTTCTATTTAGCAGGTAGGCACTGAACCAGTTTACGGTGGATTCAGCTAAACCAGCTCCAGAAAGGCAGGATAGTAGGAGAGAATGGGATACAATGTCGAATGCTTTTGCAAGATCAATGAAGATAGCAGCAGTGATAAGCCCTTTGTCCATCCCAGTGAGGATGTGGTCTGTGAGTCTGAGTAGGGAAGAGGTAGTGGAGTGGTGTTTTCTGAACCCGGACTGGAAAGGGGTGAAGAAGTTAGTTTCAGCGAGGAAATGGGAGAGTTGGGATAGCACAAGGTGTTCCTGGAGTTTTGCGAAGGTAGGGAAGAGGGAGATGGGGCGGTAGTTGGATGCGGAGGTAGTGTCGCCACCTTTAGGGAGGGGTAGAACAGTGGCATGCTTCCATTCGGAGGTGAGTGACTCGGTACTGAAGGAAAGGTTTAGTAGGGCTGCAAGGGGGGTAGCGATGGTGGAAGCAGATAGGAAGAGGAGTTTGTTGTCAAGGCCATCAGGGAATTTGCCTTTGGAGGGGTTTAGGGCGCGAAGGGCATCTAAGGTATCAGTGGGGGAAATGTGTCTAAAGGAGAAGGGGTTAAAGCCAGATGGTTGGAAGTTAAGGGGCTGAGGAGATGGAGTGTTAGCAGGTGGAAGGGCTTCAAGGAGCGCCAGGGCACAGGTAGTGAAATAGGAATTAAACTCGGAGGCGACTTCAGGGGATCAGAAAGGAGAGTCCCATGGGCAAGGAGAAGAGGTGGAGGGTTTGCTGTTTGGGGGGGAGAAAAGGGAGTTAATGACTTTCCAGAAGTTGGAAGGTCTTCCAAGGTTTGCATTAAGTGTGTTATTAAAATATTCAGACTCAGCTAGGCGGGTGGCCTTAGTGCACCTGTTGCAGAGCATGCGATAGGAGGTATGGTCGCCTGTGAGGAGAGAGGATTTGTAGATTCACCAGGCCTTATCACGGGCTTGTTGGCAAGCAATCAGTTCAGGGGTGATCCAGGGTAGGTGGGAACCACAGACTCTAGTCCGGCGTTGGGGGGCATGTTTGTCCCAGGCGGAGAGGAAGGTGTTGTGAAAGTGCATAAGGGCCGAATCCATATTGGAGCGACTTGCATTTGGGACCCAGTTAGAGTGGTGAAGATCGTCCAAGAGGGGGGAGAGATTGAGGGATTTGTAAGAACGCTGGAATATAAATTTGGGGGGGGGGGATTTAATTCTGTGGATTTTGCGGACTAAGTAGATTAGGTGGTGGTCGCTAATGGAATCAGGGAGAAGTCCTGAACTGACGACACGGTGTGGGTGGGAGGTAAGCGCCCAGTCGAGGAGTGAATGATTACCAGACTTAAGGTTAGAGCGAGTGGGTTCAGTAATGGTTTGGCTGAGGTAAAGAGCAGTTAACTTGGTTTGGGTTATGTTAAACGTGGGTGCTAGCCAATTATGGTTAAAATCACCCATAGCGTATAATTCGCCCGAATGGACAAGGGAAAAGAGCTGACCCAGAAGGTCGGTGACTAGTGTGGTTGGGGTGCCTGGGCAGCAGTAAATGCCAGCCACAAAGATGGGTAGTGAGGAGGGGAGGGACAGTTTTACCATCAGAAGCTCGTAAGCTTTGGGTACAGTTTTTGTAATGGAGATAGTGAAGTGAAGGGCAGATTTGATGTAGATAGCCACCCCACCGCTTCTGGAAGGCCGGTCTTGCCATATGATGTTGAACCCTGGAATAGCAAAGTTATTATCAGGTAGGCTAGGTTTTAGCCAGGTCTCGGAAAGGATGATTATATCCAGGGTGCAGAGCGCAGCTAGGACCTGGAGCTGATCGAGCTTTGGGGCTAGGCTACGAATATTTAGGTGGAGAAGGCGCAGGCCCCGAGGGAGTGAGTGAGGGTGGGAGATGGAGTTAGGGGGTCTCAGTGTCCCAGAGGGCTGTGACCAAGCTAGTCTAACCACTACAAACCCTGACCTCTGGGTGGAGGCACCCGCCATAGGACCTAGGCCCCTCAGCCCGTCTGTAATCAAACAGGCAGGGGTAGTAGCCCTTGGGATAGCGCCACCTAGGGGCTACATCTTGGATGCTCACCGCTAAGATTTTGTGTCCTCTAGTGGCCACATTTAAGAACCACTGTTAAAAAAAATAAATGGGTACCCCGGTTCCCGACAGAAGTGGCTGTGCACCGGTTGGTGGAGTGGTGTACTGGGGAGGAGATCGATCCCCAAAATGCTATGCTTATTCTGGACATCCCCCTGAGTATCAATACGGACACTGTACAGAGAGTACTTTCCAAGGAGGAAGGTTTACAAAACCCTGTGGTGGTGAGTTGACATGCTGATCTGCTCACCCACACTTTCATGGCCCTAGTAGGGTATAAGAACCCCATAGATAGCTCCAAAGTGCCACAGACTATTACCTCAGAGGGAGCCCTCACTGCCTGGAGAGTGATAACTAAGGACAGTAAAGATCTGGGGGGAAATGAGCCTCTCCCACTATCTGAGAAATTTGCTAAGTTGTTGCTGGAGGAAGGGAAAACTGTGGAGGAGTTGAAGTTATTTCTGCCACCTGGGGGTGTTCCTCCCCCAACACCCCCTCCCGCTCCAGCACCCGTTATTGCCCCTCTTTCTGTGGCTGAACCAATGCAGGCTCCTATTTCTGCACCTGCCATTAGTCACGACTCTTACCAAAGGTTGAGGATCTTCTCTGGCACCCTCCCCACCCCCCAGGGGGAGGATAATTGGGACACCTGAATAGATTGTGTTGCCCCCCTGATACCTGAATGGCAGTGTGTGGAGGCTGAGAAATGAAAAAGAATCATAGAAAGTTGGTCCTGCCCTAGAGGCAATTCAATTTTTGAGGTCCACAAATCCTGATGCATCTACCCAGAAGTACCTATCTGCACTTGAAGGCAATTTTGGCAGCATTAAGTCAGGGGAGAGCTTGATGTGGAAATTTCAAGGTACAAAACAGTGGCCAGGGGAAAGTTTTTCTGCATATGTTACTCGTCTCGAAAGAGCTCTGCAGAAGGCTTACCAAAAAGGTGGGGTAGCCGCCAGTGACTTAAACTGTGTAAGGTTGGAGCACCTACTACAGCATGCAAAGCATTCTAAATTGCAGCTCCTTCAATTAAGGCACCCAGACAGAAGGGGTAACCCACTGGACTATTGTGACTTAATAAAAGAACTTTGTGAGGTTGAAGATGAGGAGGGGGATTCTAATTCTGGGGTGAGCGCAGCCCAAGTGATCACAGCATCGGAAGGTCCTTGTGAAGTGGGGACCAATGAGGGTGTGCCACATGGGATGAACTTCTGAAAAAGATCAGGGAATTCAAAAACACTCTCTTTATGAAGGCTGCGCCTGCAAGTACAGGCCCCAACCTTTATCTGACTGCATCTGCTATGGGGGTTGGGGTACTCACCCAGGCATCTCCTGCAGACAACAGCTCAAAACTCAATGTCTTGACCATGGAAGTGAGGAAATTGATGAGATGCCTCCCAATGCTTATCATGCCACAGACAGAGATGGCACCAAGGTGTCCAGTTAGTAGTACCCCCGTCCTGGCTCCCAGTGTGATGCCTCGGCCAGCTCAAACTCCAGAAAGTATGTTTTGCTATAATTGTGGGAAGGATGGGCACATGAAGAGAGAATGCTGGTCCCAAAAAGACACAGACAAAGTTGTATAGAGGCTACAAGGAGAGCTTCGGAGAACAAAACAGTGGTTAAGAGGTGCACGAAATGATCCCAGTGAGGGTCTCAAAAATGCTAACTTACATCCCTTTGTGGCAAGGTCAGTTGCCCAGGCCCCCGCTACCGCCTCTCCAGACTGGTCCAGAATAGTGGGTCCCTCCATGGAGATCACTGTAAAGGTGAATGGAGTATCTACAAGAGCTGTATTAGACAGTGGCTCCCAAGTGACAATTATGTTCCAGGATTGGTATCAGAAGCATTTGTCAGATGTACCCTTACATCCATTGGAAGGACTGCATGTATGGGGGTTAAGTGAGAAGGCCTACCCCTACTCCGGGTATATCCAAATTTGGCTGTCTTTCCCCACCTCTGTGGCTGGAGTGGCAGAGCAAGTAGAGACCCTGGCCTTAGTGTGTCCCCCTAATTGACTGTATGATGGGGTTCTGCTACTAACTGGGATGAATGAGCATATGTTTGGATGGTTGGCACAGTTGTGTTATGAGAAACAGGGGTCACAGACTTGTAGAGCTTTAAGAATTCTGGCATTGATCAAGAAGACCTATGATCAGGGCCCCGATTTTTCTGCGGCACATCGGAGCAAAGTTCTGCAGCAGGGTTCTCATTTGCCGCAGAACTTCTGCGGCACTCAACACCAATTTCTGCGGCAATTCTGCGGCACATTTTTACCCTTAATTTTTTTCCTTTTTTGTTTTTTGCCATATCTGACACAATGCACGCGTAATATAGTCATTTTATGGGTGTTTGTCACCAAATTTTCAATATGGCCAGTTTAAGACCTCTGCTCATGAACAGTATCACTGTGATTTTATTAATCTGTCCGGAACATTGATTTCGCACAACGACTGCGCCATTCTGCGCTACAAGGGTGGAAACACATTTTGGGTGAGATGTGAAAAATGACAGCTATACTACTCATAAGACAGTGTGGTGAAATGGCAATGTTGAAACTCTGGAGTGAAAATATTGAAATTTCGCGAACTTACGAGCCTGCGTAGGAACTGCGCAACGCATATCTGTTAAACAGTCATTTTTGAATTTTGGCACCAAATTTCAACCTTGGTTTCTTGAATGATGTCACTGTCATGGTGGTACTCAGTCCCAAAGGGTGATTTCGCAGTCACCGCGAAGTCACCGCGCCGAATCACCCTTGAGCCCGAATAACGCCATGACAGTGACATCATTCATGAGAAGGGTCCCAAACCCCATGTTGAAAATTTGTGCAAAATTCCCAAAATGCCTGAGATATGCAATAAAGTTGAACCCTCCTATCTGGCCCATTATACAGCTTCCGGCATTTCCTCAGTTCGCAGTCGCTTTGAAGAGTGCAGACGTGTTCCCGGTCCACCGAAGATCGCGCGCCAGAGTCCGGAGGTAAGGATGGGGTGGGGGTGGGAAGCTGGAGTGCGAGGGTGGGTGCGGATGTGGAGGGACTGAGATGCGCCATGGACAGTTTTGTTTTACAGGGGAAAAAAAAAAGACGTCGCGGGACCGCTTGCCATGCTGGGTGGGCTCCCAGCGTGGCACAACGACTTAGGGGCGTTCAGCGGACGGGATTGGGCACCCGTCGGCAAAAAACAACTATTGGCACGTTGCCATGCTGGGGTGGGCTCCCAGCGTGGCACAAGGACCTGGGGGCATTCAGCCGGCGGGGGATTGGGCACCCCGTCGGCAAAAAAACTATTAGCACGTTTCCCACGCTGGGGTGGGCTCCAGGCGTGGCACAAGGCTCTGGGGGAGCGTTCAGCCGATGGGGATTGGGCACCCCGTCGGCAAATGAAGCGGACGCTTGTTCCGCGGGCGGCCGCAAATTCCACGGGTGATGGCAAATTCCACGGATATTTCCGCGGTTTGCCGCATCCACGGAATCGCGGAAAACTTGGGGCCCTGCCTATGATGCCCAGAGAGATGCTGACAAAGTGGAACCAGAGGAACTGGTTGGAATTGCCTGGAAAAAGGATCCTGAGTCTCTGATCCTGGTGCCAAATGCCCAGTGTACCTTACAGGGAGAGGTCCGTATCAGAAAGGATGTCAAGAATAAAATCCTCACGCTGGATGCTCCAAGCGATGGGAAATTGCCAGAGGGACTGCTGGTCAAGCCGAGTATTTTGCCTGCAGAGCCCATGCTTATGCCAGATGGGTAAAGGTCCAAGTACATAATGTGTCTGATAGAGAGATTTGAGTAAGTGGAGGTTGCACCCTGGCTAATGTGCATTTTGCGGATACTGCAGCATTGCCTAGTAACAAGCGTTCGGGGGAGAATGACACAGTGATTCCCAACTTGTTTGATTTTGGTGACTCCCCATTGCCAGCCAAATGGAAGATGAGAATCAGTAGAAAGCTTGCCCAGGGAGACCAGGTGTTTTCTTTCAAAGAATGGGACATAGGATGTGTGCAAGGAGCTGAGCACCACATCTGGCTGCATGATGAAAGGCCATTTCGTGAGAGGTCTCGATGCCTGGCACCTGTTGACATGGATGATGTGAGACAGCATCAGCAAGAGATGCTTGCTGCTGGTGTAATACATGAATCCAGAAGCCCATATGCTTCACCTATTGTGGTAGTGAGAAAAAAGAATGGGACAGTAAGGCTGTGCGTGGATTATCGCACCTTGAACCGGTGGACTATCCCTGATCAGTACACAATGCCCTGCATCCAGGATGCTTTAGACTGCCTGAATGATAGCAAGTGGTTCTCCATGCTGGAGCTTCGCAGTGGGTACTAACAGATCCTGATGGCCCAGGAAGACCGTGAGAAGACAACCTTTATCTGTCCGCTTGGCTTCTATGAATTCATGAGGATGCCTTATGGGATTTCAGGTGCCCTAGCCACTTTTCAATGACTGAAGGAGCATGCAGTGGGGGACATGAACTTATTAGAGTGACTGGAGTACCTGGATGATGTTATTGTGTTTGGCAGCTCACTGGAGGAACATGAGAGCAGATTATTCAAGGTGTTGGACTGGCTGGAAGACTTTGGCCTAAAACTGTCCATCAATAAATGTCAGTTCTTCCAAACCTCTGTAAAGTATGTGGGACACATAGTATCCACCGAGGGAATAGAAACAGACCTGAGTAAAGCTGAAGCCTTGACAACCTGGCCACAGCCCCACAATCTAAAAGAACTGCAAAAATTCCTGGGATTCTGTTGTTACTATCGCCAGTTCATCAAGGACTATTCAAGAGTGATTAGTCCTTTACTTAATCTTACTCAAGGTTACCCTCCTACTAACAAAAAATATAAGAGGTTGGTTTCTTCTGAGCCTGAGAGAGTGTATTTCCATCCCAATGAGTATTTGGAGCCAGGTGGACACCTGAGTGTGAAGCTGCTTTCCATGAGATTATATATCAACTTACCCACATTCCTGTCCTTGCCTATACAGATCCAGCAAAGCCCTATGTCTTGCACACTGATGCTAGCCTGCAAGGCTTGGGGACTGTATTGTACCAAGAGCATGAGAATGGCCTGACACCAGTGGCCTTTGCCAGTAGAAGCCTAACCCCATCCGAAAAGAACTATCCTGTACATAAGTTAGAGTTCCTAGCTTTGAAGTGGGCTATTGTTGACCAGTTCCACTAGTACTTGTATGGGGCTATGCTACTAGTAAAAACTGACAATAATCCTTTGACTTATGTGCAGACTTCAGCTAAGTTGGATGCCACTGGCCATAGGTGACTTTCTGCATTATCTACATACGACTATGCTGTTGAATACAGAGTAGGTCTGAACCACATAGATGCTGATGCTCTCTCCCGGAGGCCTGTTCTCCGGAAAGACTGGGTCAGACTGTCAGAACCTGATATTCGAGCACTTTGCCAGAAGTTTGACAGGGAGGAACAAATGTCCATGGACGCAATGGACTGTATGGTGGATTGTTTGGGACCCTCTGAGAATTGCATACCTGCTGCTTATTGCCACTTTTCTGCAATAGACATTGGTGCACTGCTTCAGCTGGACAATGACAGTATTCAGCGGGCTCAATCCCGAGATCCCATGATCAAATCAGCTTTAGAAGCCCTCTATGCAGGGAAAGATGTGTCCAAATTACGCTCCACTGATTTGAGAACTGCATTGTTATACAAGGAAGGTCCTAACTTGAAACTGATCAATAGACTGTTACACAGAGAAACAGTAGACAGAGGGGGGACAAATAGACAAACAACAACTAGTGCTGCCCACTGCCTTTTGAGACTCAGTACTGAGGTCCTTACACAACTACATGGGGCACCTTGATGTAGAAAGAACACTTGACTTGGTGAGATCCAGATTCTGTTGGCCTAAGATGGGGGCTGATGTTGAGCAACACATTCAAACTTGTAGTCGCTGCTTACAGAGGGAAGCTTTGCCCCAGAGGGCTGCCCCCCCCTTGTTAACATCACAACCAGTGCACCCATGGAGCTGGTCTGTATTGATTTTCTGAGTTTGGAGTCAGATCAAAGAAACATTAGTAATGTACTGGTGGTCACTGACCATTTTACGAGATATGCCCAAGCTTTCCCCACCAAGGACCAGAAGGCATCCACTGTGGCAAAAGTGCTTGTAGAAAACGTTTTTGTTCACTATGGGGCTCCACAAAGAATCCATTCTGATCAAGGGAGAGACTTTGAGAGTCGTCTGATCAAAGAGATGCTTTCTTTGTGGGGGAGTGCGAAAGTCCAGAACCACCCCTTGTCACCCCCAGGGGGACCCACAGCCTGAACGTTTCAACCGCACTTTACTAGATATGCTAGGCACCCTCCACCCTAAGGACAAGCCTAGATGGAGCCAATACATTAGCACCCTGGTACATGCCTACAACTGCACCAAAAGTGATGCCACTGGGTTCTCCCTCTACTGTCTGATGTTTGGAAGAGAAGCTAGACTGCTGGTAGATGTATGTTTAGAGGAGTTCCTCCTGATGGGGTTTGAGCTGACAACTATTTACAGTATGTGCAAAAGTTAAAGGCCCAGCTAAATCATGCGTACCGACTGGCTCAAACCATGGCTGCCAAAAGAAATCTGGCCAACAAAGAAAGGTATGATAAAAAGGCGAAAGCACAGGAACTCCAGGAGGGAGATCGGGTATTGCTAAGAAATCTGGGACTGCACGGCAAACATAAGATTGCTGACAGATGGCACCATCTCCCTCACATTCTAGTGGGCAAACTAGATGATCTGCCTGTGTACAAATTAAGGCCTGAGAATAATTCAAAAGATGTGAAAACAATGTATAGAAATCATTTACTGCCCATTGAACAAATCTTGATTGAGTCTGAGCCCCCAGAAAATGCCCCCTCTGGACCAGTGACTAGAGCTGCTGTTATGCAAAAATCAAGAAAGCCTGCATCTACAGAAGCTGAGTTAAAGTGTTCCCCTCCACAAGTCCCAATTGAACATGACTGTCAGTCCATGTCAGAGGAAAGTGAGTGTGGCTTTGAATACTAGCTTTCTTACGAACTGAGTCAATTGTTTCGGGGCAATCCCCTAGTCAATCCTGGAGATGAAGCTGGGCCTTCTGGACTGTCTAAGCCCCCAGCTTTGTCCCTGGAGCCAATGCTCCCAGAAAGTGAAGTGCAAAGCATCAAGTCAGATGATATGGAATCATTGTGTATGGTAGAACTGTTTGAGTTTTCAGAGGAGGAAAATGATAGACTGGGACAAACTGGTGATATACCAGAACAAGAAGAGTGTGTTGAGTGTCCTGATAATTCACTGTCAGTGTCAGAAAACTCCCCATGTGAGCCAAGTGTTGTGGACTCAGAGACAGTAACTCCTGGAGCTGAAAGTGCCCCAAGTTCTAGCCTCTCTACCCCAATGGAGACTCCCCTGACAAGTGAGGACAATGCTGAAAATGAAGCTCAGGGTGCAGAGACTATAACAATTCCCCCTAGAAAGGCTGGTTGAGCTGTAAAGCCCGTGGTGCTCCTCAGTTATGATTCCCCTGGGAGGCCTGTGGACTTGCCTCTCAGTGTTGTCCATAAAGGAGTATATGTGTCCCCGAGCTCATTGCCCAGACTGAACATCAGTACTAACTCCAAGTTACTTGTGTTGCCCTCTAGGTATGGTGCCCCTGCCCCATCTAGCCCCAAGGTAGCTGATATGGAAGGGCCCCCTCTCTTCAGGTTTCATGTACAGGAGGTAATAATTTGAGTTATGGTACAATGTGTGTATAATACTGTGAAGAAAAGTGATTTACTGAAAAGTTTCAGAAATGTGTTTCTGATAAGGTGATATGTTGACTGATGATTACATGTATAAGCCTAATGTGATACTGATGTAAATGTATATGGTTGTATTGAAATTTATGGGGGTATTTACTTGACGCGGATGCCAAGTTTTTCCAGGCCAGGAAGGGTGTAACCCCCCTGCAAATGGGGGTTCCCAAAAGTCTTCAGGAGTTTGCCTGAATGCTCTAAGTCTGGACGGTGTTCGGTGTCTGAGCTGTTTAAATGTGGTTCCAAGTGAGAGCTATTTGAGCCTTCACGTACTGTCTCTTTAAGAACTGTCTGCTTGCAGACTTAATTAGTTTGTATGGGGGGACTGTGTATTTAATGCTCGAATCCCGCCCAAGCTGCTGCCAATTCGCTCCGTTTCTGCTGTTGCTACATGTGCAGAGGGAGCCTTGTTGAAAGATATAACTGTTTACCAGAAATCATTTAGAGTGACCGAGAAAATGTAGTTTGTCTAACCTGTCTTTATTTTAGCATGAACTGTTTCAGTGTCGCTCTTTCATTTTTGTCCTGAACTGCTGTGCTGAGCCAATTGGGTTAAGAGAGCCCTAAAATGGAGCCTGTGGACGAATCAGAACTTGGACTCTTAGTTTTGAGCCTGCCACAAGGAGATTGTATGGGCAGTGACTCTTGGAAATGTAGTTTTGACCTTGCCGCCTTTTTCCACTAACAGAGGGAGCCTTACTGTGAGTGACAGCTGAACCAACCAACAGAATGGTGTGGAGCTAAAGGAAATGCCCTGCTCTCTGACTGGAAAGCTGAGATCAGTTGTGACAGTGAAGAGAGAAGGAGCTCTGTGCTTCTGCGGTGTATAGTTTCACGTAGGAAGCGTGTGTGAGGCCCTGAGGTTCGGTCTGCAGCCGTTGAACGTGCTAGTTCAGACTGAATCTGATTGTAAAGAAAGAAGGAAGTCTGAAGAGTGAAAACCAGGCTCACCCTGTAGAAGACTGGAGAAATTGCTGAAACATGCTCAGTCTGTCAGGAACTGAAGCTTCTGTGTGTGCTGCCAGATTTTTTGCAGTAATTGTGATCGGGATGGAGGAGCAGCCTGCCTGGTACAGTACTTTCCTTTTACATATGAATGTGCGTAATGCTTGTGGGAATTGCTATTTCCAACCCCCCCGTGCTGTGTGCTGTGTGCTGAAGCTGGAAGCAAACCCTTGCTTAGCCTGGACTAAATACGTTTGCTATCAACTGCAGTGGGGTCCAGTCACAAGGACTTTGTCTCCATGCCCTGTTGTTCTGGCAATCCAGAAGAAAATCTACCATCTGGTCCTCAGCTTGGGTATTGTGAGTTCAAATCAGGGTATTCCTCTGAAGTCTGTTTTCAATCACAAGTGTGTCATCTAATTCTTGCTGTTTCCCTGCTTCATGGACTGAGCCATCGGGCTCCAGATTACAATTGGGTGTTGTGCATATATTTTCTTCTACAGGGCCCCATCCTTCTGCACCTGCCAGCCAACCATGGGCAACGGACCTGGCTAGTCCCCTCCCAAACCTGGGTACCTAGAGTGTGATTTTTCAGACCCTGTATGTGTGCACAGTACTGTGATTTAATGCCACCAATTAACCGGATTTACCCCTCCCGTGTTACTGCCCCCTAAATAAATCAGATTTGTTGTTGTTATACTATATACTGTCTGTGGTGTTGGTACTTATGGAAACAGTATTGTGTTTTCTGTATATGTTGTTTAACCTTATTTTACAGGGGTCCTCAGAGACGTGCTGCAGAATCAGTCTCGAGGGTAAGTGGTATCTATATGAGTGAACAGTGTGTATATGTGGGGTATTGGGGTGTAACTCTGGGGTACTGTGTGAGCCACTAGAGGGAATAAAAGGGGGTCTCAGTGTCCCAGAGGGCTGTGACCAAGCTAGTCTAACCACTACAAACCCAGACCTCTGGGTGGAGGCACCCGCCCTAGGACCTAGGCCCCTCAACTTGTCCGTAGCCAAATAGGCAGGGGTAGTAGCCCTTGGGATAGTGCCACCTAGGGGTTACACTAGCATCAGGGCACTCAGGAGCACTGTCAATCCCAACCCTCTGACAATGGGTCACCCCTCCCTCTTCGTAGTAACCTTCCGTAGCTGTGTGGTCACTTGCTACCGGGGAAATTTCTACCCCCTTTTTATCAGTCTCCATATCAGGATACACAGGCTGGGGAACCAGTCTCCCAGTGGTTTCCACAATGGCCTCTGTGGGGTTCAGGGAACTACAATTTTCCCTTGCCGATTGGCTATGGGTAACTGCACATACCATACTCTGTTGGAGATTGTTACCCAGGATCACATCCACTGCTAATGTTTTGGCTACAGCCACCTGTTGCATTCCCCTTTTCACCCCAGTCTAAGAGAACACTAGCGAGGGGTAATGTTTTCTCTTCACCAGTGAACCCTTGGACAGTGACGTATTTATTGGTTATAAGCCGACCAGGCTGTACCAGATCCCCCTTTACTAACATCAGGGATGCCCCTGTGTCTCTTAACCCCTGCGTCTGTACACCATTCACCATGACTGGGTGCATGTGTTCCCTCATGTTCACTGGCATGCTTCCAGGGACACACAAATATCCCACTTCTTTTCTAGCACCCGGTTGTGTATTATGGCTCGCCTTTTTGGGACACTGTCTGGCAATATGCCCAGTTTCCTTACACAACCAACATTCAGTTCTTCTTGCAGATAAATCTTTTCTCTGAAACCTGGGGCTAACTGGTTTTGGTGGAGGCAGTGAGGGTTTTAGCTGCTGTGAAGGCACACTTTTCCCTTTCTGCGCTGCCTCGTCTGCCCCATTTGCTCTCAGAGCAGGTCTGCTCTTGGCATAGCGGTCCGAGAGTTCAGCAGCCTCTTGCACTGTTTTGGGATCTTGGTCCTCTAGCCAGGTTTTTAGCTCTGCTGGGCAAGCCCAATAAAACTGTTCTAATAAAATCGCATTTTTAATTTTATCAACAGAGTTTGCCTCAATTCCTTCCCACCAATGTTTTAAAAACTGATGTTGTTTCGTGGCTAACTCCTCACAGCTCATATCAGGGCTTCTCCTGAGCTTACGGAATTTAGCTCTGTATGATTCAGCTGTTAATTTTTTAACAGTGCAGCTTTTAGATTGCTGTAATCATTGCTCATTCGACCCAATGCATCCCGAGCTTTCCCGGTAAGTAGTGGGATAGCTGGAAGCTCCAGGACTCTCTAAGAATTTTAGCCTGAATACAAACTTCTTCAACAGAATTTAAAAAGGCATCCAAATCCTCCCCCTCTTTAAACTTGGCTATTAATTTGGAGTTCAATTTGTAACCCAGTCCTGCAGTCCCAGTTAAACCCAAGCCACTTACCTGCTCTGGTGCTGCTGGTAGGAGTCGTATCTTCTTCAGTTCATGTTGCCTCTGGCACTCCTCTCTCTTCTCCTCTGCAGCTCACTGGTGCTCACACTTCTCACAGTCTGCCTCCCTCTGTTGCCGCTCTGCCTCTCAGCTGTCTCGCTCCCTCTTCTCCTCTGTAGCTCGCTGGCGCTCACGCTTCTCATGGTCTGCCTCCCTCCGTTCTCGATCTGCCTCCAATTCCATCCTGCGCAACTCAATTTGCAGTCCGAGTACCTCTGGATTCAGGATACTGGTGACCATCCCCTGCTGCTGTGGCCCTTCACTGACAGTGGCCCTGCTGTCCTCCTCACCAGACATGGACACAGCACTGGCCGCTAGCCCTGCCACACTCGAGGTCTGGTCCCTTTCAGTCATGGTCTGTGACTTGCTGCTCTGGGTATCTGCTATCATCGGGGCATCTATAAGGCTCTGCTTGCTTGCTTTCACCTCTGTCCCAGCACAACCATCTTAAGTAATCTACAGTGTGCCTGCTGTAGTTGGAAGTCATCTTTCCTGACTACTGCAACTCTGACTGCACTATAGGAAAAAAAAATAAAACGGGTAGGAACTTGACTGTACGCCAAGTGATATATAGTTCTGTTTCCTTTTTAAAATAAAACTCTGCCTTTTTTTCTTTCTTTGCAAGAGAGCTTACAATCTCAGCTGACACAGAACAATAAAGCTTGTGATACCAAAATTATGCCACTGCTGCTAACCAATCTGCCACAAACCCACTCAGCAGGTCAGGCCCTCTACTCCCAAAGTGCCAGCCTCCGTGGGCAGGCTTGTGAACAGTGTAACAGTGAAGGTAACCCTCTTGTCTGTTTTGTGAGTTCGGATCAACCTTTGGTCTCAAGTCTTGGAGGGATTCAAACTGTGAAACTCTTGCTAGTGTACCCAATGCACAGGCTCAGATATATCTGTCTTTGGGGGGCCAGATATCTTTGCCTACGGGCACCTAACCAGGTATACAGAGATGAACCATTAAAACTTTAATAAAGACCTCAGATTTAAAATGCTTCTCTTTCCAGTTTGGTACCACCATTCAACCTTATGCTTCATGTCTGGTATAACCATATATATACTCTTCTTACAAGTGAAGGAAAAACAAAGGCAGACCAAGTAAGCTCTAAAAAAAAGGTTTTGCTAAAAATAGATAAAAATACGTAAAACACAAAATACAGAACTGTTATATCACAAGACATACAAATCTTTTAAAAGAACAAGGTTTAAACAGTGCAAATTCCTACTACAGTACTTAGTCTCTAAATACCTGCTTAAAGTGCTCACAGATGTGTCTTTGTCAGAGTCTAGATAGAAGTGTCCAAGTAAAACAGAATATTCCTTAAACAAATTGAATTTGCCAACCCTTTTTTGTGTGAGGTCACTAGCTCCTTCTCTGTCAGAATATATATATATATATATGTAATACAAAAACAGGATGACTTTTCAAAGTATTACATTCTGCAACTTCAGCATGATTCATGTTCTTCAAATTACATTTCTTTGATCTTAATGATAAGCTTCCCCCTTCCAGGACATGAAAGCATCTTTATGATTTTCGCACTAATACATCACAACCTGTGTTTCTTCCTCTGGAACCATCATAAAATGGATATGCTCAACTCAAGCTTCTACCAGCCTGTAATTAACTTTAGATAAAAGCAGGATATCCTTGATCAAGGTCTGTTCTACTCTGTCATTAGCTTCAGGCCTGCCATGTAACACCTGGTATCTAAAAACCTGTGAGTGGATGATCTCGCATGCTGTTTTAGCATTTCCTCATGGCTTTTCATCTTTCAGCTGAAACCTGGGGGGGAGGGGGTGAGGTCATGCCTAGAGCACCAGATTTTCAGCAGAGACAGTCAGTAATACATTTTATATTAAAAAAATGATACAGCACTCAGAACTGACTGTCCATGTCACAATGTGTGTACCAATGATAGTATACTGGCAGAAATGTCATTTCTCACCAGAGGCATTAAAACATATCACATCCAGGATTTAAAAAAATGATGCGTCACATTTATGAGATGATGTGAAAAAATGGCTATGCTGAAAGTTTGGAATCACAATATGGGTGGGGTCCCAAAAAAGGCATGCTGAAAATTTGGGGCAAAAATATTCAAAAATGTAAAAAGTTATGCCACTAAGTTCAAATCCCCATTGAAATACACTGAACTGCATCCCCGATTTCCTCAGTTTGTGGTCTAGTATTGCAGAGTGAAGATGTGTTTGCAGTCCAGAAAGGAATATGGCATCAGACCCCTGGTGGTCAATTAAGTGATAGGTGGGCAAAGTGTGGAGGGGGCAGCAAATGAGGGGGAAGGGACATGCATATCAGCGCAGTCTGAGGCACAAAGCACTTGTTATTGCCAATCGCCAGCCTCAGTATACTACAGTAATTTCCATAGTGGCCAGTGCCCCCCCGACTGCCGATTGCCGTACCCAATATAGTACAGTAACCCCCCCCACAACAACCAGAATTCTAGTTCAGTGATGACTGTGTATGTGGCACAGCGCAGTGATGGCAGTGCACATGGCATGGTGCAGTGATGACATGGCACAGCGCAGTGACGGCAGTGCACATGGCACTGTGTGATGACAGCAGTACACATGGCATGGTGCAGTGATGACATGGCACAGTACAGTGACGGCAGTGCACATGGCACTGTGTGGTGACGGCAGTACACATGGCATGGTGCAGTGATGACATGGCACAGTACAGTGATGGCAGTGCACATGGCACTGTGTGGTGACGGCATTACACATGGCATGGTGCAGTGATGACATGGCACAGTACAGTGACGGCAGTGCACATGGCACTGTGTGGTGACGGCAGTAGACATGGCATGGTGCAGTGATGACATGGCACAGTACAGTGATGGCAGTGCACATGGCACTATGTGGTGACGGCAGTGCACATGGCACAATATGCCTTTAGTGTCTAGCTTTGCCCTCCCACCCTACGATCCCAGTCCAGTTGTTGAATCAGTATGTCCCTGGTGTCTAGTGGTTCCCCCCACCTGATCTCCATCCCCGTACATACATAAGACACCTACCTCTTTGTCACAACCCCCACTCTAGGCTCTAGGCTTTCATTTCTGACAAAACAGCAACCAAACTGTCAGCACATCCTTTTTATTACCCCCACCTCTTGCATCTCATACTGAGGATTTTAAAATCCTCGCCAAAACTTAATTTCGTGGCATTGAAATGTCATTCCATGACACTGGTATGAAAACACATTTTGGCAAGGATTTCAAAGATGACCACTGTCACATTCACGAGGTGGCATAAAAAAATGCTATGTTGAAAGTCTGGGGTCAAAATATTTAAAATGACCAAAGTTACATGCAAATGTAGTGAAATTTCAATGCATGCGCATAACTTTGCCATATTTTTTCTTGAAATTGCTATTTATCCTTCCCTACATCCTGCTGACCCCGACCAGGCCCGCCAAGGAGCCATCCTCCTGCCTCCCGCCACCCAAACATACCTCCTGGGTCTCATGAACCTAGCGGCTTGCCCTCCAAGAGGGATGAGGTGCCAGACACCCCGTACTTCTTCATCTCTTTGATCCAGAGGTGGCTGGGTGAGCAGGGACATATCGGAGGCATGCTCCAGGCAGTCCATTTTCCCGCAGCCAGCAGGTGTTTTCTCCTCCGCATGCAGTGTGTGCCCCTGACGTCATGGTGCAACTCGCCGACGTCCGCTGTGTGTCTTGGCTGCCCTTCCCTACAGACAGGGCTTGCTGCACCCTGAGTCACGGCTCAGGGTCAGGCAAGTTGCGGGCATTGGCCCCCACCCTTCCCCCGGAGAAGGCGAGCTGTCGTAAGACTGCTCAAGCAGTGCTCCCACGGCCTGCCCTCCAGTGACCCGAGTCCACTCCCAAAGCTGGGTCGCCAGTGTTGGAAAGGGAAATCCAACTCTGCACTGACCGGCCCACCAACTTTGCCATTTTTGCATAGTATGACACAAATTTTCAACATAACCTCCTTATGACCTCACCTCGTGAACAAGGTTAGTGAAAATATTTAAATCCAGCCCAAAAGATGATTTCACCAAAGAACTGCAAAATTGCATTTTGGGCTGGATTTGCATAATTCCACTGCCATTGTTCATGAGGTGGGGTCTCAAAAAGGCCATTTTGAAAATGTTGGCTCAAAATATGCAAAAATGGCAAAGTTACGCATCAAAGTTGAAAACACCATGGAAATACACTGAACCGCACTTACCTTACTTTTTCATATTGCAGTCAGCGGTTCTAGCAGCAAGACGCATCTTCAGCTGGAGAGGGGATCTTTGCCCTGGGATCTGTTCAGGTGAGTGAGGGTGTGTGGCGGTGTGTGCTCAGTGGGAGGTTGGGACTGGGTAGTCAGATCTGCAAGGGACTGTTTTCTTTTTTACAGGTGTGGAAAAACAATACATTGAGGGATTGTCTTCTTTATTACAGAGCGGGATGGTGATTGGAGGGTGGGGAGTGCCACTAGACACTATGGAAAGACACAAAACTAATGGAGATGGCAATCATGGGGGGGGCCGGTAGACACCAGGGAAACAGAAAACAATTACAGGAACAGCGATTGGAAGGTGGGGGTGTGCTACAAGACACCAGGGAAACAAAAAAATATTATAGAGATGGTTATTGGAGGGTGGGGTGACAGTAAACACCAGGGAAAGTCAAATCTAGTACAGGGACTTCATACGGGGGGTGCACTAGATATCAAGGAAATAAAATTAGGGCCCCTTCTACCCTGGAAATTTCTTGACAAAAGGCAAGCAGGTCTAGATTGTAGGTGAGAGCAAAAAATAGCCAATGTTAAGTATAGAGAAACCAAAGGGTTTTTTTTCTGTTTTTTAGCACTTTGTGTCTCAAAAACCATACAAAATGCTGTGACAAATCTTTCCTGTCTTGAGATTCTGACAGCCTGACCCTGCATGCCAAATTGTGGGCTATTTCGTCATGAGACGCAAAAGTTATTTATTTTTTTTATAGATTCTTTTTGCTAGCTCCAGTGAACAAGAGCATCTCTCAGAAGTGTCCACCTGGCCATTGCCTTTATTCCCTGCCTAAGACCACCCTCCTCTGGCAACCAGATTACTGAGCACCCCCTTCCAAGGACCTTCCAGCCACCCAGGTCACCCGCCTCACCTACCTGGCGGCCCTTCTACAATTAGAGTATTGGTCCTGGTCGGGGGGAGGGGGCTCGGGAGAGCTGGTGATGGGATGGTCTAGTGTTGGGGATGTGGGATAGGCTCCCAGAGCCTTCGTCACCTTCCTGGTCCTCTGGGGTATTTTCAATTATGGTTTCTCTCTGGAGTGTGGACGTGCAGTGATGTCTGGGTACTGATGTGCTGATGTCTGCCGCTGCTCAACCACCTAGTTACAGCACCACATCCTTGCAAGACCCCCTGATCTCCATCAAGGGTCACTAAGGTGCGGTGCAAGTCCCGTATCCCACCCTGGGAATGGAGAGCAGTCCTCCAGATAGTCAATCTCTTCTCACCCCTGCTGACTCTCAACATCCAAATCCATCCCCAAACCCGGGTCGCAGTGTGCGTATAAGGCATGCATCCAGTGCCTCAAACTGGCCACCGGATGATGGAACGCAGTGTTATTAAGATGCAAAAGACGGGTTTTAACATTAAACAGGCTACTTGGCTGTAACTACAAGGGTGTGACTGTGCCCCTATAATATCCAGGGTAGCTCAGCTGAGTTGCAATATCTCATTTTCCATGAGGTCCTGCTTGTATCTCATTTTACTGTATTAGCCAGGATAGACAAGTTGAGGTGCAGCATCACATTTTCAGTAGGATCATGCTTTTACCCCTTTTTATTACGTATTTACCCGGGATAGGCCCACTGACGTGCAATATTTTGTTTGCAGTGGGGTTTGGCTATTAGCTTTTTTTTAATGAACTTGGGATAAACAGTTGCGGTGTTGTAAAGCGACATTCCGTGTCGCATTTATACTTTCTTGCACATTCTTTGCTCACGCCTACAGGTTGCATGGTTTGCATGACCGATCCGAAACCTTCAGGGAACATGCAGCCAGGGTCTCTGATGTGCTTTTCGAAGATTTTGTGAAAAAATATTAAACGGTTCAAAGGTTATTCAAAAAACAATTTTCCCATTATAGTCAATGAGAAAAGTTAACAAAAAGGTCGACAGTGTCGCAAATGCAGTTTTTAGTGCCACAAATGACTCCTGTAGTGTCATGAGTCAGCCATTTTTTTTCAGTTAGTGGTCACAAAAATGCTTGGCATTTAAAATCGGGACCCTCTAGGGACACAATTCTTTTTGTGTTCACCTAGTTGAGCCCTGAGGATGCTAGGCATGTGTGTTTTGGGGGATTAAACGCCCCAGAAATATGTTTTTTAAATTTTTGTAATCTGTAGTGTGACAAAGTAGTGTCGAACTTGTGACACTTTTGTGATTTTTTTTGTGACAGTGTCGTGATTTGCGACACTTCTTTGCAACACTATGGCCAAAATAACAGGAATTATTTGCCATCCTGCTGCAAAAGAACGGTTTTGTATTTTGGACTGAAATTTTTGAGGGAAGAAAGCCAACGTCCAACAGATGTGCCTTTTGGTGGTTTGGCCACAAAATATTAAAGGGATGCAAAGTTTACTGTAATTCGTTGACGCTTTTTCCCATAGACTAACATTACGGAAGGCCCCACAGTTTTCAGGACTCAGATCTCGGAACACTTCAAGATCACGGACTTTCGTTGGAAAAATACTTAGGGGGCTAAGTGCAAAACTAGCCAGGAAAGTCATAATTTATATGAATTTTTTTCCTACGTCGTATGGTTCATACTAACATACTAAAATGCCAGCAGAATAGGTTTAACTGTCTTTCGTGTCTGCTTGTTTGGTCAGCCGCCACCCTAGGAGCTGACCTTGCTGCCTCCCTCACCCTCTCTGGCTTCTCCCTTCCCAGTCCCAGAAATTCTCGCTGCACAGGACTTTGCTTCCAGAACCCTTCCCCTGTACCTGTCCCACCCCCTCTTGAACCCCTCCACCATCTCTGCCTCCACCAGCCCCCTGGGCAGCACATTCCATTGCTCCACCACCCTCTCAGTGAAGTAGCACCTCTTCCTTTCTCCCCTGAATCTCCCCCCTTCAGCTTCCACCCATGCCCTCTAGTTTCCCCCCTCCTTCCTTCAGAGCACCCTGACTGCTCCTCCCCTATTTACCCCCTTTGTGTACCTGAAGACCTCTAGCATGTTCTCCCGGTCCCTTCTCTCTTCCAATGTGTACATATTTAGCTCTTCAAGCCTCTCCCCATAGGTCCTGTCCCCAAGCCCCAAATCATTTTGGATGACCTCCTCTGGACCCTCTCCAGGAGCTCAATGTCCCTCTTTAAGTGTGGCCTCCAAAACTGCATGCAGTACTCAAGGTGCGGCCTCACCAAGCAGTTATGCAGAGGGAGTATCACTTCCCTCCTTCTGGAGGTGACCCTAGCGATGCATCCCAGCATCCTGTTGGCCTTTGCCGCTGCCCTCCTACAAGTCTCTGAGTTGTTCATCTTGACATCCACCACCACTCCCAGGTCCCTCTCAGCCACTGAGACTTGTAGCATCCCCCCCCCCGGGTGTACACTTGGCCAGGGTTTCTGGCTCCCAGGTGCAGTACCTTGCATTTCCTTGTATTGAACCTCAACTTCCATTTTCTAGACCACTTTCCAGAGCCTCCAGGTCCCCATGTAGGGCCACCCTTCCCTCCTCCCCATCCACCACCGCCCCAGTTTTGAGTCATCTACAAAGAGACTCATCTCACTCCTGATACCCTTCCTTATGTCAGAGACGTAGGCTTTGAACAGGAGGGGGCCCAAGGACCAATCCCTGAGGGACCCCACTGATGACCCTCCTTGGGGATGAGACTATCCCACCAACCACGACCCTCTGGGTCTGGTCCTGGAACCGATTTTCTATCCATCTGATCATCTGGTTTCCCACCCCCATTTCTCCCAGCTTATCTAACAGGCCTCCATGATGAACAGAGTCAAACGCCTTGCTGAAATCAAGAAAGAGGACATCTACCGGTCTACCCAGGTCCAAGGCACTCATCATCCAGTCATAGAACTCCACAAGGTTTGTCTGACATGATTTCCCTGGGATGAATCCATTCTGTCTATTGTCTAGGCACCCTGACTTTTCCAGGTCCCCCCAGATTCTCCTTGACAATGCCCTGCATCACCTTGCCCACCACCAATGTCAGGCTGACGGGTCTGTAGTTCCCTACTGCCTCCCTTGAATCCCCCCTTGTAGATAGGCAATATATGTGCCACCTTCCAGTCCTGGGGCACCCACCTGTCCTCAGAGAGATGCTGAAAAGCTCTGCCAGGGGTTTTGCCAGGACATCCACCAATTCCTTCAGCACTCTGGGATGTAATTTATCCAGCCCTGGTGCTTTCTTTGTCTTAAGGGACCTGAGAGTTTCCCTCCCTCCCTCTGCCATGATTTCCACCTCCGCTACCTCATCCCCTCGTGCTGCCTTCCCTCCTGCCAGTGATGGTCCCCTCCCCAGACCTGCCGATCAGTAAGGGTCCCCCCCCCCTCAGTTTCACCATCTCCTCCCATGTATGATGCAGCCCCCCCATTTTCCTTGGTGAAAACTGAGACAAAATACTCACTTAGTACCTGAGCCTGCTCCCCCAGTTCTTGTGCCCATCCATCCCCTGTTTTAATCCTGCTAATCTGCCCCTTCACCCTTCATTTTTCCCCAATGTATCTAAAGAACCCTTTGTTCCCTCTCCTTATTTCCCTGGCCAGGTTCTGCTCCTTCCTTGCCTTAGCCGCCCTCACCACCCGAGTGGCCCTTCTGGCCATCAGCTCATACGCCCCTCGATCCCTTTCACTCCTTGAGCACTTGAAATGCCTATAAGCCGCCTTCTTTCCCTTCACCACCTCCTGAACCTCCCTGGTCCACCAGCAGGGTTTTTGGGCCCTACCGCATTTTCGTCTTACTCTTGCGCAGGTGCTGGTAGCATCCTGCACCCCTCCTGATGATTTCCACCTACTGTCAGTGTCCATGTCTGGCCCAATCCCATCCAAATGCTTCTTAAGGATCTTTTTTAATTTTTATTTTATTTATCAAGTCTAGGATTACAAATACCTTTGAGCCTTGGCTCTTTTACAAAGGTTCCATGTCAGAGAAATACAAATTATGGGGAACATCAAGACAGACATTACAACAATGTGGACACTGCAAACAGAGTACAGATTAATACAATTCAAGGGTAGCATTGTAACAAGGCAGCCAGCGGCATTTGTCAGAGAAAATAGACAACAGATAAGAAGTGTCAGAGTCAGAGAGAGAGGGAGGGGGAGAAGGAATGTAGGGAGGTGGGGAGAGGGTGAAAGTGCAGCATTGGGTATACCAAGATGTGAGGGTAGAATCCAGTGAGGAGGGAGGGGGACCACTAGAGCAGGAAGGAAGTGGAGAAACAAGGTTGTTGGGCAGTCACAGGAGCTGTTGGTAGTGAGATAGTCCCGGAACCTAGTTTTAAACATACCAATTGTTGGGGCAGAGGAGATGGTTGGGCTCAGGCCATTGAACCAGAGTGGCGCTCGTTAAGCAAAAGAGCATTGTCCCTGTGAAGTGTGACAGTGGTGGACTTTCAGTAGCTGTAGCATGGATCTCCTAAGGCACCATTTGTTAATTCGGTGTTGTAACAGAGTTGAGACCCCAGAAGGTGCAAGGCCAAGGTAGATTTTTTTTGCCATGCAGCAGGTGAGAAACTTTATGTGGTTTGATAGTTGGAGTCAGCCAGTCTGAGTGTACAGGGCACATGTGTGGGTGAGACGGTGAGCACCAGTGATGAGCCAACATGCCTTATTTAAGGCAGTTGAGAGGCATCTAAGGGTTGTGGTTGTAGCTGAGCCATAAATGATGAGACCATAGTTTATTACAGAGATCACAGAGCTCAGGACTGCAACCTTTAAAGCTTCTCGCATGTGGTGTTGTCTGTGTTTGTAGAGGAGACCAAGCCATGTATTAGCAGCTCTAGCTACATTATTTACGTGAGGTCCATAGGAGAGACTAGGGTCAAGCTGTATCCCTAAGTATTTGAAAGACCCCACCTGATCTAGAGTTTTCCCCTGGGTGGTGGAGATAACCAAGTGGCGTAGCTTGTGTGGGTTATGAGAGCAGCAGAAGAGCATAGATTTGGTTTTCTTGTCATTGAGGACCAGTTTATGATTAAGAAACCATGTCTCTACAGAACTGAAACCAAGTTGAAGGTTGTGTTGAAGAGTTGCAGGATCTTTGAGAGTGGAGAATATAACAGCATCATCGGCATATAGTATGATCTGCTCAGAGCAGTGGTAAGGGAGTGAGTTTAAAAAAAGGCTAAAAAGGAGGGGGCCCAGTATGGATCCCTGTGGGACACCCGAGCGAACAGGCAGGGTGTCAGAAAGAACGTCTGCAATTTTTACTCTGTGACCGTTTTCTAAGTAGCTTTTAAACCAGAGAGAAGAGTCAGGTGATAGCCCGCATTCAGTAGTTGGTGTATTAGTAGTTCATGGTGTACTGTATTGAAGGCCTTGGAGAGGTCGATGAAAACAGCCCCTGTGAGAAGGCCATTGTCAAGGGATTTGTGCAAAGCTCCAGTGAACTCAAGAAGGGCTGTGGTGGTGCTGTGACCTTTCTGGAAGCTGTGTTGTTGTGGACAAGGTATATTGTATTTATCCAAGTGGTTGGTAAGTTGATCAGCCACGATGCGCTCGAGTGCCTTAGAGAGTGGGGGCATTATGGAGATAGGGTGATCATTTGAGTGATTCGTCCTATCCCTACTTTTATGGACAGGTGTCACAGTGGCTGTTTTCCATAGGTCCGGGAATTTTCCACAGCTGAGAGACAGGTTTAGGATTTTTGTTAATGGATGAATTACCTCAAAGAGGGTGAGCAACAGAGGCTTAAGGTCCAGGGTGTCGCTACTAGATCTAGATTTAGAGATAGCTGCAGTAATATAGCGGCAAGCTTCATTCAGCCTTACCTCCCTGAAGTAGAAATGGGGATGGTTAGTCTTAGGGGCTGAGGTATTTGGGGAGTAGGCCCTGTTTTCAAAAAAGTCATGGGGTAGAACTGCACTAAGGTCTGAAAAAAACGTATTAAAGATGTTTGCGATCACCTTGGGGTTGAGGGTTGAGGATCCATCAACCATTAACATGGCCGAGAGATTTTTGGCTGTTCCTGTGACATCCTTGGATATTGTCCCAGAAAGCACCCACTCATTTCCCCATGTATTGGTGAGAGTGTCTTGTAATAGGTGGATTTATTAGCCGTATGGCTTTTGTGCAGGCATTTAGTGCTTGTTTGTAATTTTGATGTCCAGTTGTTTGCCAGTGGCCCTGGCAACTGCCCAGAGGTGATCCTTAGTTTCAGCTGGAGACAGAGAATCCATGGTGACCCATGGGTTAGAGAGAGATTTTGTTTTGCGCCTTCAGCAGGGGCAAAGAGGTCATAAGCTTTGTTGAAAATTGAGATAAAGTGATCAAGAGCCAAGTTAACATCTGTTGCTTTATAGATGGATAGCCAGTCTTGTAGAAGCAGGTGTTGTTTGAGATGTGGAAGTTTTCCACGAGGAAGGACTCTGCTAGCGATAATTTTGGGAGAGGGCTTAAGGAATTTGTTAGACCATGCACACATGACTGGGGAGTGGTCACTGAGAGAGTCTGGGAGAATGGTCGTATGAGAAATCCTTGTGGGGTGAGTGGTGAGGACCCAATCCAAGAGGGTATTGGTGCCAGTCTTGTAGTTAGTCCTAGTAGGGGAGTTTACCATTTGCATGAGGTTAGCAGCTGAGATGGAGTCTTTATAGGCACTGGCGCTTGATGCTAACCAGTTTATGTTGAAATCCCCTAGTAGAATAAGTTCAGCTTCAGGAGGATGAGAGCTGATAAAGTTTAGGATGTTGTTGAAGCCATGTTTAGGGTCCCTGGACGGGATGTATACAGAGACAATAGTCAGGGCTTTATGGCTGGGACCTAGGACGATTTTTATTGGCAGAATCTGGGCCGAGGCAGAAAGTGATGGAGTTGCTACAGGGTGCCAACACAGGGAGTCTTTGATATAGATTGCGCAACAACCGCCTTTTGTGGATATCCAGTCCAGCCTGTGGACATTGTAGCCCTGGGATCCTTCCCATTTCCTTGAAATCCACCCCCCTGAAGTCAGTTACCTCCATCTTTGTGTAGTCTTCTACCCCTCCTAGGTCCAGGCAGAACCAAACCGTGGTATGGTCGCTCCCTGCCAATGGGTCCCTTACCTCCAGGCCCCCAGTCCGGTCACTGTCTGCCAGGACCATATCCAGTATCCGCGCCTCCCTGGTCATTTCCCCCATCTGCTGAGTTAGGAACATGTCCTGAAAGACATCCGACAACCTCTGTTCCCTGGCCACCAAGGATGTCATAGTCTCCCAGTCCATTCCTGGCATGTTTAAGTCCCCCAACACCACCACCCTTCCCCTGCCCAGACTGCAGTGTCTCCCAACATCTGCCACCAGACTCTCCTCCAGCTCCTCCACCAACGCAGGGGGTCAATACACCACTCCTATTTTCACTCTCTTGTCACCCCTTGTTATCAAGGTGACCCAAATCGCCTCTACAGTTTCCTCCGCATTCCCCACTCCTCCTATGCCAATGCAGTTTTTGACTATTATTGCTACCCCCTCCTCCCCTTCCCTTCCCCAGTCCTTCCTGAAAATGGTGTAACCCTTCAGGTTCAGGTCCCAGTCATGCCCCACGGTGGCCCAGGTATCAGTGACCACTGCCACATCCACTTCTCCCTCAGTTAGCATTGCCTGGAGATCAGACATTTTATTGCCCAAGCTTCTGGCATTTAGCAGGACTACCTTCCACCCTTTCTGTAAACTTCCATTTCCCCTGCTCACGTTTCCATGAGGATTCTGTCTTCCCCCCCGGTCAGCACCTTACCAGTCGTCCTTTTTCCTCATTCCTCCAGCTCCCCAGGGGGGAGGAGAAGACAGAGTCCCTCCTTTATCGGACCCCCCTCAACAGCCTTTTCTCCCATCCCTCCCCCCTTCACAAGTTTAAACCCCACATTTCACCAATGTACCCCTCTATTTTCAACTTAAGGATTTCCTCCTTCCAAATTGAGAGAAGCCTATCTCTAGCATATAGCCCTTATCCTCTCAGGTCTCCCCCCCCCCAATCCTCCATCAACCCATACCCTCTGGCCCCACACCTCTCCCTGAGCCACTGGTTTATCTCCCTAATCTTCTTCTTGTGTTCCTCACTAGCCTTTGGCACCTGCAGGATTTCCGAGAAGGAATTCACACATCCTATGTCATGGCAGACCCTGACAAGCTCCCTGAACCTTGCCTGTATCTCTAGCTCACTATTTCCCTCAATGTCATTGGTACCCAGGTGGACCAGTATGTCCGGGGAACCTCCACAATCCTTTGCCAGCTGATATGCCTCAAGCTTGGCCTGGTACACTGTTAGTCCAGGGAAGCATTTTCCTGGTTCCTGAGGTTCCTGAGCAGGTTCCTGAGATATAAGCAATTTAGTATTCCAAGTGCTCATTTTCTGCTGTGAGGTCCATTATTATGCATACATTAGAGGTACTCACTGTGTTTCTCTATGCAGCTGTTGATGTAAAAAAGGGTGTGCTCTTTCATTACTGTTACAGTGTTCTCACTTGTGTTTCCATAACCGTTTGAGTTAACGTTCCCATCTACACCACCGTGTGCGTTACCCTTTGCATTTTTGTTTGCACTTGCATTTGCCTTACTGTTATCATTTGCGTTACCATTACTGTGTCTGTTTGCATTTCGCTTTGCATCACCATGCATTACCATTTATGACGCTGGCCTACTTCCAGCTTGTATTTCTAAGGCCATCGTTATTGTTACTGTTAGCATTTGCATTTCTATTGCGTACTGCGACCATGCATCACACCAGTTGCATTTCTGTACATGCTTGTATTTGCATTTCTGTTATCGCTCCCGCCTACACGTCACCATGTACGTGCATTCTTTTGTGTTTTCGGTTTGTGCTAGTGTTACTGTTAACATTTGCGCTTCCATTACTGGTTTTGTTTGCGTTTCGTTTTGCATCACCATGTGCATTTCCATTTGTGTTTGCATATGCACTTCCATTTCTTTTGGTGTCATCGTTGCTGTTCTGTAAGTGTCTGCGTTTCCAATTACGTTACCGTGACCATGTGCGTTATGGTTTGCATTTCCGTCCTCACTTGCATTTGCATTTCTGTTTTCCTTAACGTTTACACTTGTGTTTCTATTACCATTTGAGTTATTGTTTACGTTGTGTTACCATGTCTGTTAGCATTTGTGCTTGCATTGCCGTTACTTCACTATTTATAGTGCACATTCTCAAAAAGAAGAGAAATTCATGGCAATAAAATTAGTTTAATGCATCAGTTAGGGTTGTTCCACAGTGACAAAATCGAGGAACTTCAATGTTAGGGTTCCCACCACCCTTGCACCCCACCCCCACCAACAGGTATCGGGTGTACATTGGGGTCTTCGGTCCTAACTCTCACCCCATTCTCTTATACTGCACCACCTAAGCTTGTTTACACATGGGATGGGGTGAGAGCTAGGACTGATGACCCCCAACGTACACCCCGATGCCTGTTGGTGGGGGCGGGCGGGGTGGGGTGCAAGGGTGGTGGGAACCTCACATTGAATTTCCCGCTTTTGTCACTGTGGAACAACCCTAACTGATGCATTAAATGGATTTTTTTGACATGCATATATATATATATATATAGATATATATATACACACACATATATATATATATACATACATATAAATATATACTGTATATAAGCACTGTAAATAAATCACACTAACAACTATTAACATTATTATGTGCCATGGAGTGCAGTCTAACAAAAAAAAAAGTTGCATGTTTTTTTACTTAAAGGAGAGTGTACTAATAGGAGGCTCCCCACCAAACCAAATCCTTCCCACAATTAGGCTATTCACAAGGAAGACACTGTTATGATGCTTTTTATCTTCAATTTTTTTTATTTGTTGTAAAGTCCAGGACTCTAGAAAATGGTGGACACTGCGTGGTTACATTTTATGTGAAAGTACGGTGCACTGCTCACCTAAATACCAGTTCACTAATAGTTCTGTGGCTACAGCAACTGTTGCCGGAATGCACAGTACTAGATGAGAAAGACTAGAATGGCAGCGCTTATCAGAGCTGTTGAGCACCAGTACGTGAAGCAGTTTTCAGTCTTGTGACTGTCAAAACACGGAAGCACACTCATTGACCTCCACAAGATTCTCACTGAGTGATTCGTTTACATTGAAATTGTTAACATACTAAGTCAAAATCATGTTTATATTGGGTCTTCTGGTGTAGATCGGACTCTGCGGCACAGAAGAATGCTGACAGTGTGCTCTGTCATTAATTTACCTTGGCCAAGTATTTGTTTTATCAGAATCAACTGTATTCAATGGATTAACTGCTGTTTCTATACAAATAAATGGGGCTATAACAATTCCTGGTTATATTCCTTATATTTAATTGTGACGTCAAGTTCGGCAGTGGTCTAACTAAAACCATGTTTCAAAAATGAATGTTTTGTGAACTTGAGGTGGTGGTGTTACCCATGCATGCAAAAAGCTGGCAAGTAGACCTCAGCGCACATTACTGAAAAGTTAGCCCAGCACCCCTGATCCTGGCCAGTTGACTATGGATGCCCTGGTGTCCAGCAGCACTCTGCACACTCGGATTGGCCATTGCCATAATCATTTAGATTTCTCTGTTGTCCACTCTCACCCTCTGCCACCCTCAGCTGTCCTGCTGCTCCATGTCAACAATTTCCCTGGTGTCTAGTGTCATTCCCCCACCCTTCTATCGCACAATGGCGTAATACCGATTACTGTGGTATCTAGTTGCACCACCCTCCCTGTGATACCCCGGCATGACATGCTGAGTTAATCACTTGTGTCAACTGTGACCCCTCTCCCACTAGACACTCATTCCGGTGCCACTCTGCCTCCCTGATGGCTAGCACTGCAGGCCCTTCCATGCACTGAGCACATAATCCAGCCACCACCTCCCATAGACACCAGGGACCAGGGTCGGACTGGGGTACAGAGGGCCCATCTGGAAAGAGGATACAAGGGCCCACCTGGAAAATCAACAGAGGAGGGTCCAGGTTGACACACTCATATCAATATTCCACTTCAATCTGATACACTAGCTCTGTGTTTGCATCTTACATTTATCAACAGTGTCCCAGATTCCCCATTTAATTAGAAAAAAGATGATAAATGCAAAAGTTTTCAGAGTCCAGAAGGTAACCACTTACCCAACTGAGGGGCCCACCTGGAAATTTCCAGGTATCCAGGTGGGCCAGTCCGACCCTGCCAGGGACTAATTAAGGATCCATCGAGTAAAGTGACAAGGGTGGGGGTGGGGTGAAGTTGAGGAGGGGGCTGGATGGTTCGCTGTGCTAGCTTTTCAGTGGCTTTTCACATGCACGGGTAACACCACATGTCCAAGTTCACACAACTTTCATTTTCTGAAACATATCTTCTGAGCCCTAGCACTGCACAATTGACTTGTCATTGAAATATCATACTAAATATCAAATGAAAAGTTGAAATTGCCTTCGATGTACTCCAGAAATGTATATCCACGTTCATTTCTGTAGATAGCTTCAGCTAATCCATCGAGTACAGTAGCTGCAGTTCCCTTAAAACATTTATTTATGTAACCCCTAGATGGCGCTATCCCAGGGGCTACTACCCCTGCCTGATTTGCCACTAACAGGTTGAGGGGCCTGGATCCAATGGTGGGTGCCTCCACCCAGAGGTCAGGGTTTGCAATAGTTAAACTAACTTGGTCACAGCCCTCTGGGACACTGCAACCCCCCTTTCTTCCCACTAGTGGCCCACAAATATATCAGAATTACCTCCACAGTATACACTTACCCCAGGACTGGTTCCGCACTGGGACCTCCTGTGAAATAAGATACAGTGCAACAATCACAGTACAGTACTTAACATAGACAAATACCTCAGGCAGTATAACTTTTCTGAAACAAGCAGCTCTGATTTATTTAGGGGATATAACAAGGACAGGGGAAATCAGGTTAATTAGCTTATCACTCTACTCATCTATTTATGGCTCTGTGCACAGGCTCATCCCTATCAGTTACTGTCCCTGGGTACCCAAGCCCTAGTGGCTAGTCCAAACCGTGGCAGCTGGTAGGGCCCTTTCACACAGAGAAAAGAAAATTAGTTTAAACAGTCAGCAGTACAGTGATTCCATTTGATTTAATGTGGCAATTCAACAGGAGCGACTCTGAATTAGTACTCACGACCTCCAAACAAGATAGGGTCCTTCAATGTCAGCAGGGCTACTCTTGAGCTCCAAGAGACTCCTCACACATTTATATGGTAAACAGTCACAGGCAAAAGTCACTTAATGGCAGCAGGATTCACTTGAGGTACACAAACCTCTTCACACATTTATATGGTAAAAAGAAAGCACTATACCAGGCAGTCTGCATCTGTATCCCGATCGCAATTACTGCACAATACCCGGGAGAACACACAGCAGATTCAGTTCCTGACAGACCGAGTGCAACTCAGCAATTTCTCCAGTCTTCTACAGGGTGAGCCTGGTTTCTACTCTTCAGATATCCTTTGATTCTCTTCACAGGATGGATTCAGTCCTAACAAGCAGTTACACAAACTGCAGACCGGAACTCAGGGCCTTACACACGTTTCCCGACTAAAACTGCACAATCGAAAAAGCACAGGCCTTCCCTCTTCACTGCCAGAGCTCAACTGAAACTCCAACAGACAAAACCAGGCACTTCCTTTGAGTTCCTCCCAGTTCTTGACTGGATTGGCTGTCACTCACAATAGACTGCTGCTGTTGGTCCAAAAAGGCGTCAAGTCTAAACTACATCTCCCAGAGTCACTGCCCGTACAATCCTTTTGTGGCTGGCTCAGATTATGAGTCCAAGTTCTGATTCGTCCAAGGCACCATTTTAGAGCTAGCTTATCCCACACTGATTGGTCCAGTTCAGCAGTTCAAAACCAGAATGGGGAACTAGGCAGACATAGTTCTGACTGCAAAGAAAGCAGGTTAGACAAACTGTCATTTCATTATTACTCTAAATGATTTCTGGCAAACAGTTACATCTTTCAGATAGGTTCCTTTGCACTCCTAGTGACTGCAAAATGGAGTGAATTGGCAGCAGCTCGAGTGGTACTCAAACAGAGAAGCACAGTCCCCCATACAAACTAATTATGTCTGCAAGCAGACAGCTCTTAAAGAGACAGTACCAGAGGCTCTAAAACACTCACTGATAAATGGCTTAAACGCCAAATACCATTCAGGCTTGGAGCATTCAAGCAAGCTCCTGGAAGTCTTTTTGGAACCCCCATTTGCAGGGGGGTTACATTTATTTATTTAGTTAGTTTTGTTTACCGGGTAAGTGCACTAGCTATAGAGATGACTATTTTCAGACACGACCCGGGAGAATTACAGAGCAATTTCAGGGAAAAATAACAGACAGTGGCAAATACAGAAAATGGTTCAAAAACAGCTAATGGAATTTACATCAGGTTTACATCAGGAATAAGGTACTGTGTTTAGAATAGGTTACAGAAACAAGGTTACATTGTTTTTTACAGTTTGGTTCATACAGATGTAGTAAGTATAATCAGTTTCAGTATTAGTGCTGGTTCGCTCATGCTCTTTTCCTTGGCTGTTTAACTGACAGTATTCTCAGAGCAGGTATCCCTGTCTCACTTGCCTCCCTGCTTACTCCACTGCCCTCCTTGTATGGTCTTTGATCATCTGACAGATCTCTGCTGCTTATACCCAGATGTAAATCTAACAAAGGAACCCTAGCTTTCTCACATTTGGCACCCAAACTCTAGAACTCCCTACCTCCTGAGGTCCATCTAGGTCCCAGTCACGGCCAATTCAAAAACAAATATAGCTCTTTCCTCTTTAGCCAGGTCTCCAGTACCTGCTTCAAACCCCCCTGAACATGACACCCAGTTCTCTGCTGCTCTGCTGACATTCTCTCCCTGCTGTATAATGATCTCCACTTCCCAGGCACTTAAGTTTCAAATGACTATGCTTTATGCTCTGAAACCAATTTGTTGTTTGCTTGATGTGTTGTATTTCAATGTTGTATTGACTATGTACTCTTAACTATCCCGTAATTTACCCATGTACCAGTGAACTCTTGTACTTCCCTGTCTTACCCCACCTGACTGAAATCCTCTCTGGTTGTGCCTGGAAGTAGTCATATTTTTTGGCATGGCACTTATCAGGTAAACAAAACTATAATTAATTACACTAATACTGAATCATATATAAATATGTCCATGAAAAATTAATGACAGTGCAGACTGTCACCATTATTCTCTTCCACAGAGTCCATGCTACACAATAAAACCCAGTAAGACCTAGTGGTAGGCAGGGAAGGCAGCTTGTGAAACTCCAGTTAAATGGATTTCACACTGTCTCACTCTGTTCTCAGTCTCAGCTGAGACAGAGGGATGACATCACCATAGAACTCTCGCAGCCGCATGAGCCACACTGAAATCTGCAGTTGGGAGTTAGATTAGAATGTTGGGGAGTTTTGAAGGCAGTATTCTGTGTGTAGTTTTAAAGGGAGAAGCAGCACAGCAGTCTGTGGACAAGCTCTTTGAGCCTAAAGTTCTGATATAGAGCTACTGTTAGGGGATGTGTGTGTTTCCACCAAAAGAGGAACACAGTGAGCTGTTTGTGAAGTGGTGGAGACTGCTGTTACTGATCCCTGTGCCCCATCCCTGAGGGGATGGTGGTGGAAAGGTTTGCCTGTCATTCCAGGGGCAACCCTCCTGGTTCCAGCTAGGGAAGAAGCTGCCTTATTCTAAGTTGTGCTGCAGCACCAGAAGCTGTGGGAAAGAAATTCCTGTGAGGAATCGCCTGTGGGGCACCTGCAACCAAAGAGTGAGGTCCTATGTTTTCCTCTGAACTGTTGTAAAGTGGGGATTGGACTGTTTAATCAGTGGGAGGTCTAGAGTAATGGGCTAAGCCAAGTAGATGTATGTTCAAGTCCAGCACAAAGAGTAAAGTAAAGTGGGGATTGGACTGCTTAATCAGTGGGAGGCCTATAGTAATGGGCTAAGCCAAGTAAAAGTATGTTCAAGTCCAGCACAATGGGAAAGCCAAGACATGTAGAGGAAATGTGCCATGCATTTTACCCTTTAATCTACATTGCCAAGCTTTTCAGAAAGAGATGTTTAATGTTCAGAGAAATGGCCGGGTATGAATTGTGGAAGCGAGAGCTGGGAGACCCCCTCATCAGTAGTAACCAAATTCACCTCTATGGATTTGCTTTGTGGCACTTCTACTTTCTCTCATGTACTTGGCCAGTGCCTGAGGAAAGTACCTAGACGTGGGATTAAAAGGAAGTTTCCCTTATGGAGTTGAAGGCTCTTAGGTGGTTTAGCGAGCCACCAGAAAATGTTTCCATGTCAAATGGAAGGTGTTAGAGTGGCCAGCAGGGGAGCCGAGCCAGGGAAATCCCAGAATAGTGTACAAGTTTGGGCTGTGTACCCAAAGCAGCACATAACTCCGGGGCTGTGTGCCTGGTGGCTTCAGAGCCTGAGGGCTGAAGTGTTGAGGAAGTGTTCTGATTCTTATTAATCTGCATTACCAGAAGTGTAGCCCCGTGGGGGTCCATCTATGCTTTGTTTATTCTGTTTGGATGTGAATAAAAGCCACACTTTAGAATCCCATTCCTGGTATTGGACATTACAGTTATTGCTTCCTGTGTTCGGATTTACTTGGGTGCCCCTGTGCAGAGTAGCCAAACCTAGCCCTTGTGCCGAGTAACCTTTTACTCCCTAAACCCAGTCCCCCACCTGGTACTGCTTGTCAGATTCAAACAGCATACCACCTGTCATTTGCAAAAAGGCAGGGGTGGGGGCTTACAAAATGGAGGCACCGCTTTGGATTTTAAATTAGGGAGGAAAGGTGCTCGGGCAAGGGGCTAGCGTTTTGGTTATCTGGCAGTGGGTAGCCCAAAAAGCTGAAGCAAGGTTAACTAGTGTGTCGCTGTGTGCTGTGGTTCTTATGCTGCTGTTAAATGCCAACTGTTTACCAAGGAGCAGTAAAGCCTGAGAGAGTATGCCCTTGTCCTGCATCAAAAAAAATTACAGTGTTTTGCCAGCTTTTAAAAGTTGTGTGATAAAGAAAAGTGTGGAAGACTAGGGGTAGCAACAGGAAAATTGTGCTCTGGACGTTGAAAATGCTTTTTAGTGAACTGAGAGACCTGCTGTGACAATGGCCATGACAAATGGTTGAAATGGGCTCCCGCCGTGAAGTCAGTTTGAAAAGAAAAAAAAAAGAGTTTTTTGCAGTTTAAATTTGCCTGCTCGACAATCGCCGTGAGGAGAAGAGCACTCGTGAGGGAAAGAGACTCATTTGCATGGTGTCGTGTGATTGATGAGACTGCAATCAGTCCCACCCCCAAGCCAGCTCTACAGAGTCTGCCTAGCATTCGAGAGGGAGTGTGAGTGGAGTGCGTGTACTGGCTTAGTGGAGGAGCATCGCGGTGACTAAAAAGCTCTGTAAAAGTGTAAAAAACAGACTTTTCTGTCTAAAATTCAGGCCCAACCCCGCATCTCAATCAACTGGATTGTGAGTGTGGTGATCAGAGGGACGAGCGGCAGGACTGCCATCCCGCTTCTGTCCCGAGGCCTCCAAGACTGGCTGCAAGCCGTTTTTCCATCGCAGCAAACAACTACTGATAACAGTGAGTACCAACTGTAGTAATTGCTCAAACAATTGATTTTTGCCAAAAGCCAGCTGAATCTTTGTGCAGCAGTGTAGTCACTTTGCAAATAAAGACTGTGTCAAGTTTTACCAGCAAGAGCAAGTCTGTTACTGTGAGCATAGTTATGGGTTCAGCGTCAGAATAAAGTTTCAAAGCCATGAGAGAGACTGTGAGTTGTAGCAAGATATGCGGCACTAGTTACAGGCAATCCTGTGCTTGAAATCCTGAGGCTTTAAGGGACTGTGAACTAAAGCAATGTTTCCAGCAAGTGAAAAGTCAATGGTAAATCATATAAATGTGCAAGGAAAAAGAACAGTGCAAATTTGTGCAGTTTTGAGCAAAGTTATCAGTAGTGTGTGTAAATCGAATGCGCAGTGCCTTGACCCAATTTCTGAATCTTGATGCGCAGTAGTGCCGCCGCCACCATTACAGGGTGGGGTAGTAATGTAAACACAGCAGCAGACGAGCCATTTTAAAAATAAAAGAAAGTGTTTAGTGATGTGGGACTTTCAGTAACAGTGATCATTTGTTTGTTTTTCCCTGCAGTCATGGCCTCAGGACTAGCCCGCTACTCAGATCATGCCTGGGCTATGGTAGCAGCAGAAGTAAACAAGTTAAGAGACATTGAGAGATGTTACTATAGAGGACAGCTGCATCTCATGTGGCGATTTCTGGATACCCAGTGCAAGTGTGCTTAATATGCTTAAATGCTGGAAGAGATGTCTTCATGGTACCTCACTGTTCGGGGTGCTTAGAGAAATACGGCTTGTTTAAAGCACCCAAGATTTGTTTGGCTGCCACATGGACAAAAGTTCAAGAATTTGTAGTTGGCAGCACACAGCACCAGGCGGAGTCTGTTGGAGAAGGCCCTTTGGGGGAGTGTGGCACAGAGCTAGAAGGTGCAGATTTGCAGACAGAAGAATATGCTGATGTTTCGGATGCTGGATGGCAGAGAGACAATTCAGACAAAGCATCAGTAGACCCTTGGAGAGGGGGGGCCTAGCCCAAGTCTTATAGGAGAAGATGAGATGCGGGAGGCCTTTGAATGGGAGGTATCGACCTCCACACCCAGTGAAGAATGGCTAGTCTCAAGAGTGAGGATGACTGCTCACTCCTGGTCACAGATTCTCAGTGAGGAAGAAGAAGAGGGGGAACCTATGTGACCATGTGAAAAAGAAACGGGTACACAGCCTCAACCTCTTGCCTCAGAGGAATGCATGGACGAAAGTGGTGATGCCACTGCCCTGGTTGTGCAAGAAGAAGTAGTCAGGGATCCATTTTTTGTCTCGTTGAGAATGCGTAGCTGGCAGAACCAGGACTGGCTGCCCCCAAGCCAGGCCAGCGGTCTCAGGTTGACCAAAGCTAGTAAAGAGGAGAGACTGGTTCGTAGGAAGGTGAAAGAAATCTATGGGATGTCCTTTCCTACCTTTCCTCGAAGAGTCTGGGAGGAGATTGAGAACAACAGGAAATCCTGGATTTGGGCCAAAGCAATGAAATGTGTGCATCCTGGTGCAAACAAGCATGTCAGGAACAGAATGTTTCATGAAAAATACAGCCAGTGGAAAAGAGGCAGGACACTGTTTATGGACACTGTTCGAATAGTGGATGGAGAGGGACGTGAAACCTTTCACAGTGTGAATTATGTGCACCCAGACGGGGTAATAATTCAAGCTTCTGTCCTGTTGTGCTATTGGCCTCAATGCAAAGACCTCCCTGCAAATGTGCCCATGCCTACCAGATGGAAAGCAGAGCAGTGATAGTCAGTGCTGCCACTTCAGCCATTGCAGTGCCTTTGTTGTTCCACCAGTATGGACATCCCAGACTCAGGTGCCCCAAATTCATCAGTTCTACAGTGTACTGACTTTCCAGAATCCATTGAGTGGCCCACCAGATGACTTCAGATCCAGAGAGGATGCCAGCCCAGCTGTATCCTGATTCATCGCCTGGTAATTGCATGACGTCAGACCAGCTGTTTTCCTTTTTGTTCCTGTTCCAAGGTTCCACCTCCAGATATGACATCAGCCCAGCAGTTTACAGATGTGCCCTCCTGTAGTTCCTGGAAGATGTCCACCCAGCTGTATCGGAAGAATGCTGTCAGGGAGAGTCTTCGGCCAAGGAGCAGGTTGGTGTGTTGTTCCTTCTACAAGGGGCTGGTAAGTCCAAACTTTTCTATTCTTATGACATTGCAGTACACACCCTACACTAGCAGACTCCAGATGTGTGAACTGTCCTCAAAGACTCTCCTCTTCGGGACTTTGGCCTGCTAGAACTGTGCTTCACTGGGCTCCGGCCCAGGAGAGGTTCTTTAATGGACTAGCCTTCCGGCACTGTGGTCACTAGATGGGACTTTTAGGGCACTCCTTCCTCCAAATGTGTATTGCAAATAATGTCATTGTTTTTCTACTATTTTTCTAATGTTTATACTGTTTTTCTAAATTTTCTAAAAAAATCTTTTTGGGATTCTCCAGTGTTTTGATGGTAGGGGTTTAGATAGACTGTGTATGTAGATTAGGAGTGTGTGTTGTCTTTCTTTTTTCTTGCAGGTGTTCCTGAAGAAGATAGAAGAGAAGATGAGAAGAGGAGGAGGGGCTCATTGGAGTTCCTCACCAGAGGTGTAGCCAGGGATTTCAGATCTGCACACCAATTGGACTCACTGCTATCCCCCACTTGTTAGGGTGAGCTACACCCCCGTGTAGCCAGACAATATACAAATGTACACCACGACCATGTATGTTGCCTCATTTGGCACAATAAATACAACTTTCGTATCTCATGACTGGTTGTTGCTATGCATGAGTAAATACAAATGCCATGCATTGTTCCATAAGACACCAAATACCAGCCCAGAGCCTGTAAAGTTGTATTGTCCTTGGGATGCAAAAATAGTATTAGTGACCAGTCCTTCTAGTTTCGACTCCTATGAATAAAATGACAGAAAGGTTCAGTATTTTCTTTGTTAGTTTTCATGGAAAAAGGAAGCAGTTCAGAGCCTATTTGCTACCCCCCTTAAATAAAATTGCACACCATGGAGTGCTTGGAGTATGCCTGCCTACATCCTTGTTCCTCACTAGTACTTTAGTGTGTAGTATTTAAAGTACTATTGTTGTTGTTACTGTGTAGTAACCCTTTTCTTCCACAGGTATGGTTGTGGGGGAGTGAGGGAGTAATGTAACGGTATGGTATCAGCTCCTGGTGTGTGGTTGCATGGTGCCCAAGGTCGGGGAGGTCTCCTGTTTGTTTTGTTTTGGGATGTGCATTAGAGGCAGACAGATTTTCCCTAGAGGGCTAGAGGGGATAGACAGGCTGTGGTCCTGAACAGCTGTAGGGACTACAGTGCTGATCTATTAGGGCTAAGATCTGGACAGTTCTACCGGAGACACTAGGCACCCATACTTAGTGGGTAGAATAGAGGCTGATATGACAGCCAAAGGCCTCTAGGCCCTTAGTGTTGCCTGCCTGTGCTAGCACATGGTGGGGGGGAGGCCTGATCACCCCCCTCTGCAGGTAGCACATAGGGTGAGATGGCCTAAGCCGGGTAAATAATGACTGCGGACAGTCATTTTCCTGGCCCAGGGTGAGTGTAACCCCCTTTTACCCGGGGTTACTACAATCCCAGTAAGACCTAGTGGTAGGCAGGGAAGGCAGCTTGTGAAACTCCAGTTAAATGGATTTCACACTGTCTCACTCTGTTCTCAGTCTCAGCTGAGACAGAGGGATGACATCACCATAGAACTCTCGCAGCTGCATGAGCCACACTGGAATTTGCAGTTGGGAGTTAGGTTACAATGTTGGGGAGTTTTGAAGGCAGTATTCTGTGTGTAGTTTTGAAAAGAGAAGCAGCACAGCCATCTGTGGACAGGATCTTTGAGCATAAAGCTCTGATATAGAGCTACTGTTGGAGGAGGTGTGTGTTTCCATCAAAAGAGGAACACAGTAAGCTGTTTGTGAAGTGGTGGTGACCGCTGTTACCGGTCCCTGTGCCCTATCCCTGAGAGGATGGAGTGGAAAAGTTTGCCTGTCATTCCAGGGGCAACCCTCCTGGTTTCGGCTAGGGAAGAAGCTGCCTTATTCTAAGTTGTGCTGCAGCACCAGAAGCTGTGGGAAAGAAATTCCTGTGAGGAATCGCCTGTGGGGCACCTGCAACCAAACAGTGAGGTGACTCTGACAGAGGACCTATGTTTTCACCTGAACTGTTGTAAAGTGGGGATTGGACTGCTTAATCAGTGGGAGGCCTAGAGTAATGGGCTAAGCAAAGTAAAAGTATGTTCAAGTCCAGCACAATGGGAAAGCCAAGACATGTAGAGGAAATGTGACAGGCATTTACCCTTTAATCTACATTACCAAGCTTTACAGAAAAAGATGTAAAAGATGTAGCCGTGTCTGCATCCACTGCTTTTCTTTTACCATGCCTGTATCCACTGCTTTTCTTTTACCATGCCTGTGTCCACTATTTTTCTTTACTGTAACCACCTCATGATGTAACTCACAATGCCTCAAATGTTCCTTATGTCCTTGTTCATTCTTATAACTTGTATTGTTATCCTGGGTCCAGTGATGAAAGTGAACAGGAATGCACAGGAACTCTGTTCCTGTACCTTTTTTGCAGCAGGAACTGAGTTTCTGTACTTCTTCCCACTGACACAGAAACTGAATTCTTAAACTAGCAACACAGTGACAGTTTCTGGACCTGTGATCTGCAATCAGGGTTTCCATAACAACATTTGACTTGTACAAGAATGCTATTTTCCTAGAAATACTTTGGTATCTCTAACTGAATCTACTTGTGTCAAATTAGATAGTTATATCTTGACATCGTTATCCTTTAGATTCAGAATCTTCATTCTGCATTTCATAATTGCCAGTGCATGAGTTCCTGTACTTCTTGTCTACCACTTGCACCACTGCCTGGGTCACCCCTGAAAAGGGACCTTCGCGGCTCAGTGGGCCTACCCAGTCACCAAAATTTAATAAATAAATAAAAGTATGTTCAAGTCTAGCACAATGGGAAAGCCAAGACAAGTAGAGGAAATGTGCCATGCATTTACCCTTTAATCTACATTGCCAAGCTTTTCAGAAAGAGATGTTTAATGTCCAGAGAAATGGCCGGGTATGAATTGTGGAAGCGAGAGGTGGGAGACCCCCATTAGTAGTAACCAAATTCACCTCTATGGATTTGCTCTGTGGCACTTTCACTTTCTCTCATGTACTTGGCCAGTGTGTGAGGAAAGTATCCAGACGTGGGATTAAAAGGAAGTTTCCCTTATGGAGCCGAAGGCTCTTAGGTGGTTTAGGGAGCCACCAGAAAATGTTTCCATGTCAAATGGAAGGCGTTTGAGTGGCTGGCAGGGGAGCCAAGCCAGGGAAATCCCAGAATAGTGTACAAGTTTGGTCTGTGTACCCAAAGCAGCTTATAAGTCCAGGCTGTGTGCCTGGTGGGTTCAGAGCTTGAGGGCTGAAGTGTTCTGATTCTTATTAATCTGCATTACTAGAAGTGGGGGGTCCGTCTATGCTTTGTTTGTTCTGCTTGGATGTGAATAAAGCCACACTTTAGAATCCCATTCCTGGTATTGGACATTACAGTTATTGCTTTCTGCGTTCAGATTTACCTGGGTGCCCCTGTGCAGAGTAGCCAAACCTAGTCCTTGTGCTGAATAAGCTGTTCCTCCCCGAACCCACCCAGTCCCCCACCTGGTATTGCTGTCATATTCAAACAGCATACCACCAGTCGTTTGGAAAAAGGCAGGGGTGGGGGCCTACACACTCTCTAACAAATTTCTGCAGATGTCAATCAGCTTGTTATAGCAATGAAACCAAGGAACACGGCTGCTGCCTGCATTTATAAAAAATATATGTTGCTACGATAATGACAGTGCACACTTTCACCATTAGTGTGTGGCACATAGTCCAGTCGTTGCAAGAAAACCTCTAACCAGCATGGTTACAACTTTATTTGTTTAAAAAAATTAGATTTAAAGGAAGCGCTCCGTGAAACTCCCGTGGATATCAATGAGCACGTTGCGGGTTTTGCCAGCCACAAGACGGCGGCGCGCTTTACGTACTGGCGCTGCCATGCTAGGCTTTCTTTTCGAGTTCACTGATTCGCCCATTCACAACAACACCCAGCCCAGTAGTTTTCCGCGTGCTTCTTTGCGACAGCACTGGCAAAGCGGCGCAGCGGTGTACGACGGTGTTGACAGCTGTATGGCAGGTTTGCTTTTCATCCTTTTTGGCCCGCTGGATGCCGTGGTTGTAGTTGTCTAGTGAGCGGTCTGCTAACGCCGGCGGACCGGGAATCGCATCTGCAGCCATCCGGAGTATTAACTAGCCCAAACCCAGGTGAGAGGCCGCTGGCTGGTCCCTGAGACGCGAGACTGAGGCAGCCCGGCAGTATTTGGACCCGGCACCGCAGCGGCTCTGTGAGGTTGCTCCTGCAGTCCCTGCGGGTTGTTTTCATAATATAGTATATTGTTTTGTTTATTACAATTTTTTGTGTACATATGCTGCAATCGCAGTCTGTGAACATACGAAATGCACGTGTCGGAGTTGTTATAGAATCTGACGTTTTTCAGTTTATGTGTTTAAACACAGTTCACAGATGTTTCTAAGCGCAGAACTTCCGTTTAGGTGCGGACCGGCTAGTATCGGGGGCTGCTACCTATGGCAGTGCTCGGATTGCATGTCTAACCTCCGGAAGAGCTACTGATTCTGTAATAGTTCGGTGGAGGAGAGATGTTTGACAAGTGTCGTCTACTGGCAGGGTGTGCGGCCGCGCGAGTTGTCATACTCAACACGGTTTGGCTGGCTGTATCTGTTAAAACTTGACTTTGTTTTTGTCATGTTATCAGAGATAGGTCATCACCAGTGTGCTATTAGAGGGTTCATTGGCTTGATAATGTGGCATTGGTCTCAATTTGGGGCCTTTGCTTCAGTGAGGGGAACTGTTATGTCCCCAGAAAGAGACTCATGCTTACCTGCCCAACCAGTTATATTAACAGCATATTGGTCTGTCCAGAAGTTTTCTGAACGGTCCTCATACTAAATTCTCTGTCTGTGATGAGGGATAGCTTATCCAACCAAATATTTATTTGAACAAGTCGGATTGACAACCTTTGAGTCAGGGAGGGCTAGAACATTGTGCAGATACAACACTGGACAACATTACAGGTGCAGACATGGAACACAGAATACATTTAGTATCATGTTGGTATAAAATACAGATTTAAGCAATAAGGCATGACCAGGGGTTAGATTAACAGTCTGTTAATCACCCCCTAGGGGTGTAATGTGGCATGAGTGCAGCCGAGTGCCATATTGCCCTTTAGGGGTGATTAACTGACTGTTAATCTAACTCCTGGGAGTGTCTTATTGCTATTATAAAAATGGTTCCAAAAGAAATGTGTTAAAAGTATACTTTTGAATGTTTTCTCAATTAGAGGGAGATTTTAATAAAATAGTTCTTCCACCAACAGTTTAAGAATGCTGGTTCAAGAATTAGAATGCATCATTCCACATTCAGCAGTGCTAGAGGATGGAATGCTGAAAGGAAGAATCCATGTTCCATGGTGATCAGGCTGTACATGACAGTATAACATGGATTAATGTAAGGCTGTTGGAATCCTAACAGCCAATCAGATTGCAGAACTTCTGAGAGCCTTTTTATAATTACGATTAAAGATGTACAATTTCTGTGGAATTGCATGGACTACATCCTTGTATAAACTAATGGGGTAGGTAAAAAGGGGGGGAAAGATGGATCGGCAATCCAGGGACCTTGTCGAGATTAGGGGGCCAGGCGGGAAAGGTCCTGCAGTAGGATGGGGGGCAGTGTTAGTTGCACCTATAGCAGTGGAAATTAGAGATAATTCGGAGAGCAGTTTTGAAGGGATCAACTTTGGCAGTGTTGGTGATGCAGGTAGGGAGGAGTTGAACTAGGTGGGGTTTGGTAAAGAAGAACCTCTTGGCGAGGGAGGTCTTGGTTCTGGGCACTTGAAGGTGAGTTTAACAGAGCTGTGGGTGGAAACGGATGAGGATGATCTTGGTAGGGAGGCAGAGACTCCTGGGGGTGGGGTGGGGAGTCCAAGCAGGGATTTCTTAGCAAGAAGGCAGGTCTGATACTGCACACGCTCCTTGAAGTTGAGCAGGTTGGCTGGAGACAGGAGGGTAGGTGGTGCGGGCTGAGGTCCTGTCAGGAGCCTACAGGCCTTATTGATGGAGAGCTGGATTTTAGAGAGGGTGGTGTTATCAGCTGCAGCATAGATGGGCAAGCCGTAGTCCACTACAGACAGGATGGAGGAGGTGATGGCCAGCTGGAGGACAGCAAGGGGCAGGTAATCCCTATGGCGGTAAAGTAGGCCAATACGAGAGTTTATGGCGGAGAAAAGAGCGTTGATGTGGGTGTGGAAGGTGAGGGCAGTATCGAAAGTGATGCCTAGATATTTGTATGTGGGCAGTTGCTCTAATGGGAGCTGAGAGTTGGAGGTAATCAGGAGGGGGCACTTCTAGTTTTATTTTGGTGGTGAGAGAAGAGCATTGATTTGTTTTTCTTAAGGTTTATGACTAGTCTGTGATCAAGAAATCACCTTTCTGTTTGGTTGAAGGCGAGTTGAAGGGATGATTGGAGAGTGGAGGGATCTGTGTGTGAAGCAGAGAGAACTGCATCATCTGCATAGAGGAGCATCTTTCTATTGCAGGAGCTGGGGAACTGTGTTGAGGTAGAGACTGAAGAGAATGGGACCCAGGATTGAGCCCTGTGGGACCCCAGAGCTAACGTGTCAAATGTTGGAGAGGGAGCCGTTGATGTTTACATGCTGGGATCAAGCAGAGAGGTAGTTGGAAAACCAGGCAAAGGGACCAGCAGAGAAACCGAGTTGGTGGAGAGAGTCAAACAGGAGGGGGTGACAGACGGTGTCAAAGGCCTTGAAGAGGTCGGTGAACACTGCATAAGCCAGGTTGCTGGAGTCGAGAGCAGAGTGCAGGTATTGGGAGAACTCCAGGAGAGCAGTGGTTGTACTGTGTCCTGGGCAGAAGCCGTGCTGCTCCGGGCATATAATGTCATACTTCACCAAGTGCTCAGTTGGATAGACACCACGTCTTCGAGGGCTTTGGAGAGTGGGGGGACTGGGAGGATGGAGATTGGCCGATAGTTGCTGGGGGAGGATCGATCAACGCTCTTGTGTATTGGAGAAATTTCTGCAGTTTTCCACGCACTGGGGAACTGTCCAAGGCATAGGGACCGGTTGAGTAGGTCTGTCAGGGGGACTAGGAGAACGTCCAAGACCAGGTGGAGGATCCTGGAGTTGAGGGGGTCGCTGCTGGGGTTATTACTACCATGGGCTTTTTGCAGGTGTGGCCTGGCTTTGTGGGGGGGATAGGGTGCGTAGGTAGAAAGGGGGCAATGCAGGGCTCGGGGAGTGAGGTGGGGATTGGATCAAAAAAACCTTTAAGGAGAACAGAGCTTACATCAGAGAAAGTGGTATTGAGGCAGTCAGCTATAGGTAGTGGATCAGAGGAGGTAGCGACATCGATGGTGAGCTGAGAGGGTGGAGGGGACCGGGTCTTCCCATTTAGTTCTTTAATGCTATCCCAGAAGGTCCGGACCGAGTCCCAGGTGGAGGTGTGGGTGGCCTGGTAGTGCTCCGCCTTGGCCCGCCTGATGGCCCAGGTGCACTTATTGCGCTCTGCGTTGTAGGCTTGTCTGTCAGATGGATTGCCTGAATCTACAGCGATTCACCAGAGATTATCCCTAAAGTTTCTGGATGAGGGAAGGGGTGTTGTGTTTCTTTGTATGGATCCTGGTTGGGGGGGGTGCGCGAAGCAGTCACAGGCCTTGAGGAAGACACTTGTGAAGAAGTCAAGAGCTGAGTTGATATCTGGGGCATGTCGAATAGGGGACCGGTCTAGCTGGGCTTGGTGCTGTTTCAACTTTTTTAGGCCACCAGAGCGTAGCTGCCGGCGCAGTGTACCGTAGGACACTGGTTTTGGAGAGGAGGATGACCACGTACAGATGACTGAGGAGTGATCACTAAGTGAGTCAGGGAGGACAGTGATGTCCCGGATTTTAAAGGGGTGGTTTGATAAGATAAAGTCTAGGTTCCACTTCATCGTTTGAACCTGGTGGGCAGTGAGACTAGTTGGGACAGATCCTGGGCAGCAAAGGGGTCCCTGGTTTAGGAGGTGGCGGAAGCAAGCCAGTTAACATTAAGATCACCAAGGATGGCTTGCTCGACTTTGTGTGGGAGGGGTGTGAGGTTGTCGATGAGGGACTGGAATGCTGAGTTCTGGTTCCTTGGGTGTATGTAAGAGACAGTGAGAAAAAGAGGGCCTCTGACGGGGTCTCGGATAACTTTTTTAGTGTGAGGGCTTGGGCACCATAGTCAAGTTTGGGAGCAGGGAGTGCATGACCTATTAGGGTGTCCTGCATGAATATAGCGCACCCACCACCGTGTTTGCCTATGTGGTCTTCCCTGAATAAGGAGTATCCAGGGAGGGAGATAGCGGAGTCGGGGTGGATTTGGAGAGCCAAGTCTCTACCAGAGCAAGAATATCAGGTTGATGCTGGGTGATCCAGCACTGGAGAGCAGCATATGTTAAGGAGGCTACACATGTTAAGGGATGCAAGGCGGAGACCGGTAGTGGTACAGGATTTGGGCGGGCCGGCAGATAAAGGTCCAGGATTGGGGTGTACATTCCTAGACAGTAAGAGTGGCAATGTGATTATTCTGATTAGGGGATGGTAGCGGCAGGGACGCTTGGTTCGGCACCTGGGCGAGGACTTGGTGATAAGGGTGCAGGGAATAGGTTGAGCATGATGGGTGGGTATGGCAGGGAACAGGTGGGTCCAGGGTGGGCCCAGGAGGGCAGTGGGTGGGTGCTGGGGAGTTAGGGGTGCGTTCAAGGTGGGGACTGGGTCATACTGGTGTAACTTGGGGTTGAGGTGCCTGATGTAGTGGGTGGGAGCTCAGGTTGGGGGGAGGTTTGAACCAGGAGGGTAAGGATGAGAAGACTTAGCAAGGGAGTGCGAGTGCCCATAGTACTAAGCTTATAGTGAAAGATGAGGGTGATAGCTGAACTTCAGTGAGGGTGACTGTCATTGTAGAGTAGTGATAGTGTTACTGACTTTGGTGCAAGAGGTCCCAGGTTCGAGTACGCCAGGGAGGGGGTGTCTTAGAGCCTTGTGGAGGAGATGTCGGAGGTTACCCAGGGTCTGGGTTTGGAGAGGAAAAGAGAGGAGAAATAGCAATTTAGGTTTGATTTCCTTAGGAAGGGAAGGTGTGGTTTCAGGGGATGGAAAACCAGCAGACTGTGGGATTCCAGTGGGAGGAGTGCCTGGACAGAGACTATATAATAAACTGCTAGAGAACGGGGAGGGTAGGTAGGTAGGTAGGGTAGGTAGAAAAATCAAGTGAGAGCAGACTCTGGCACAAAGGTCCCTCAGTGAGCAACTAGTTTGATTTTAGAAAGCTGCTTAAGGAGGAAGAATAAAAACTAATTCTTAAATATTGAGTTGCTAAGTTAGGGATTGCAGGTGACCTCACAGCTCCTAGGTTCAAGGATGGAGTCCATGCTCAGGCTCACACGAAGATCTGAGAAATGGTGCCAGATTTAAAATTTACAGCTGGAGGGGAGCACTCTATCAGTTGAGCAGGTGTACCTGTTTTCGACCCTTGAGAGGGCAGGGAGCAGCTCCTGTGGCTGTGGCCACGGGTGGAGGAATATAGGTTTATTCCAGCCATCAAAAGAGAAAAACAGACTATTGAGCGCACCCTCATCTAGTGGTGTCACAACGAGAATGAGTACAGAATTATTACGTGGTATAGACTATTTGATACGCACCATATATACAGTTTTACGTGCTTATACACAAACATAAATTTGAATTTTTCCTATCTTGCATGTTCAGCATGTTATGGGACTGCCCACAAAGTTGGTAAAGCCTGATATCGGCTGTGTGGTTGTTTAGGGTGTCTTTTTTTGGTTTTGTAGCAGGTCAGTGATGACTAGCCCACTGCGCAAGCAGAGTTCCAGACGGAACACAAGCTGATGGAAAAAGTGCTGAAAATGTCTGAGACCTGTCTGGCATTGTGACGTTTAGTAAATTGGGGTGGGGGATGTAATTTTGTCAGGACCACCCTGATCCATCTGGCACTGAAATTCTTTTACATTGTATGGTTGCTACATTTGTTTTGAACCCTAACCACTGTAACTGTACATTGTTATTGTTTGTAACCTGTACCAGCTGCAGTTATCTTTGGTCTCTGTCCTTGTACTTCATACCTTGCATAATCTTGTCAATTTATTGTATTGTATACCTACCTGAACGGACGTGCTTTGTACTGCATTTGTATGTGCTATTTGTATCTAATATTGTTGCTACCTTTGTGGCCCAGGTCGTGACTGAAAACGGTCCTCTAGATCAGCGCACCTTCCCGGTTATCAAAGACGTAAATAAAAATAAAACATTTCTACCGGGATGATCATGGAACACTGTTTAGGGCTACTGATTTTAAGTTTTCAAAAATGGGCAGTTCCCTTTTACAAAATCTTAAAATCAGTTTTTCCTCAAACTTGACTGCAGATTAGCATGTTTTACATTAAATGTGTGGCACAGAATGTGGGGTTTCACCAACATTTGGTGCAGACCATCCCATTAGCTCTCTTCCCTTCATGGCCCATCAGTTCTATCCCCATCCCTCCCGACATTCTGCTTCAGCTTCAGCCTGGATCCTTAAGACCCTACATGCTCCATCCCACCCCATAGCGGGGCTAGGCGAGTGAGGGAGGCCATCTCTTCTCCCAATCTGGAGAGACACATGCAGTATAGGTTGCCAGTCGGCAGCGCAGGTGGAGGGCTGAGTGGGTAGGACTTAGGCGTGGGCATGAACTATCCACTGTTTCTGTTTCCCTTCCCTTAGCAGTGGTGGAACAGGCTACACATGCACGTAGAGGTGCTCATGTGACCCGGAACTGCAGCTCCCCGTATCTTCTGCTTGTGCGTCAGCGCTACCACTGGCCTCTAGCTGGTGGCAGTCAAGAGCTGAGTTGACCCCACACCCCAATCCGGGAGAGCTGCCAGGTGGCTGCTTGATTTACTGCCAGCCCTTCTGCTGACCCCCAGCAATTTGAGATTGTTCTCGAACTTGGGTTGCCGGCGTTGAAGAGGTAAGGTGCCAGTGCCTAGGCCATCTGTGCCACTGGGCCGGCTGCAAAGTTTTTAAAAATTTTTAATATAAAAAAAAAAAAGTAATTCTTAAATGGTATTTAAAAATGGCAAATTCCATTTTGAATTATATATTTATTTTCTTTTGTGGAAAAACTGTGGTCCTTTTTGTTTCAGAGCAAGTTGCCGTACCAAGCTCTGAGGCACGGGGAGTAAATTCAGTGTACTGTGTTATATTGGGCTGGTATTTATGTAGTCCTTTCCACTCAGTATATCTGTGCTCTGTATGGCTCAGGGAGTGATTTCAATGCATTGTGTTATATCGGACTGATATTTATATAGTCCATTTTGCTCAGTATACCATCGCTTTGTACAGTGTCATGAATTTCTGGTATGATTGGTGCAGCGGCAGTATGCAGTTATACCCAGCAGATACTGTGACTACCGACCTTGTATGCCAGACTGCACTGTTGTCCAGCAGGTTTCTGACTTGCCAGATTTGTGTTGATGGGAGGGAGACCTGGCAGTGTTTAGCAGATTTCATAGCATCTCCGCGTATAGTGGGCTAGTATTTGCCATTTTCATTGATACCCTAGACATTCATCATGAGAGGATTGCCATGGAGTCTCCCTAATATTTTTTCTCTGTTTGGGTGAAGCAATCATCTGATACTTAACCTTCCTTTTGAAACTGAAATTGTGTAGTAACCATGAAAAATAAACAAGTAGTCACAATTTCTTTGGTCAAGCCATGAACTCGGCAAGCCACAAAGGGAAGACTTGGCGATCAGGTGGGAACTGATGCGTTTCCTGGGGAGTAAGGGATCCACTCAACATGCATATTATGTTAGCAGGATTGCTTCATGTCCTTTGAAATTCTGGGCCAGCTTTTTTCCTGCAAGAAATAGTGTTTTAAATTTGAAATGAGCAGGTATATAGGGCTCTCGGTAGTGGTTAAGCTGAAAGTAGCAGGTTGGCTGCCCCCCTTCTGCTTCTCTTTTTTGTATCACTCCACATTGTCTACAGGGAAGGTAGTTAATACATGGAGGATACATGATGGGTGATCTGTGGAATATGATAAATATTTGCATTAGTGCAGAGTGACCTGTGATAATATCACGAGTGTCTCCGACACGAGTGATATTATCCAGGTCACTGTACGAATGCGGATATTTACCACATTCCACAATTATTCCACTGTGGATACATCGTTTAGTTATACGATGGGAGTGATTTTATAGGTATATATTCAATGACCTATACCTTCACCCCATTGTATAAATATGGGTAATATGCTTCCCCACTGGCGTAGTGTTAGTGGTACAGCTGCAAGCTGTGACCTCGGTGCAGACCTCCAGGAACATGGTAAATTCCAGCTGCATTCCACCTCTTGTCTAAGCTGTAGCATGATAGGGTTAGCAGCATGGAGGAGCTCTATGAAAGATTATTTACTAACATACTAAAATGCCAGCAGAATAGGCTTAACAGTCTTTCTTTTGTGTCTGCTCGTTTGGTCAGCCCCCGCCCCGTGAACTGACCTTGCTGCCCCCCCCCTCGCCTTCTCTGGCTTCTCCCTTCCCAGTCCCGGATATTCTTGCTGCACTGGACTTTGCTTCCAGAACCCTTCCCCTGTACCTGTCCCACCCCCTGTTGAACCCCTCCAGCATCTCTGCCTCCATCAGCCCCCTTGGCAGCTTATTTCATGGCTCCACCACTCTCTCAGTGAAGTAGCACCTCCTCCTTTCTCCCCTGAATCTACCCCCTCCGGCTTCCACCCATGCCCTCTAGTTGCCCCCCCTTCCTTCGGAGCACCCTGACTGCTTCTCCCCTATTTACCCCCTTCATGTACCTGAAGACCTCTATCATGTCCCCCTGGTCCCTTCTCTCTTCCAGTGTGTACATATTTAGCTCTTCGAGCCTCTCCCCATAGGTCCTGTCCCCCAAGACCCAAATCATTTTGGTTGCCCTCCTCTGGACCCTCTCCAGGAGTTCAATGTCCTTCTTTAAGTGTGGCCTCCAAAACTGCACACAGTATATGTGTGGCTTCACCAAGCAGTTATACAGAGGGAGTATCACTTCCCTTCTTCTGGAGGTGATCCACCTAGCGATCAATCCCAGCATCCTGTTGGCCTTTGGTGCTGCCCTCCTGCAAGTCTCCAAGTTGTTCATCTTGACATCCACCACCACCCCAGCTCCCTCTCAGCCATCGAGACTGTAGCACCCCCCGGTGTAACACTTGGCCTGGGTTTCTGGCCCCAGGTGCAGTACCTTCCATTTCTCTGCATTAAACCTCAGCTTCCATTTTCTAGACCACCTTTCCAGAGCCTCCAGGTCCCCCTGTAGGGCCACCCTCCCCTCCACCACCGCTCCCAGTTTTGAGTCCTCCACAAAGAGACTCATCTCACTCCTGATACCCTTCCTTATGTCAGAGACATAAGCGTTGAACAGGAGGGGCCAAGTACTGATCCTTGAGGGACCCCACTAATGACCCTCCTTGGGGATGAGCCTAACCCGCCAACCACGACCCTCTGGGTCTGGTCCTGGTCCTGGAGCCAAATTGCCTACCCATCTGTTATCTATTAGTTTTTGGTCAGGATTGTGTAACTCCTGGGCAGGTTGGGGCTTTCTGGTCTCAGCGAGCACCCCTAAATTAAAAAAAACAAAACAAAATACCTGTTAACCCTTAATCTGTCAAATTGAACAACGTACTAACTGCCATGCCAGTGCCTTTCTTAGTCTGGTAGGTCTATGAGCAATAAAATATCTAGCCTGGCGCTTCAGGTAAGTCATTTTTGTTTGTTTGGGGGTGGAAGTGGATTCAGTCATCCACTTAGTGGTTTTGTGGCTGTCTTTAGTCTCTCCCCCTTTTTTTCCCTTGCTTTTCTTTTTTTTTTCTGGCATTTGTTTTTGGAATGTTGGTCTGTAGCAAGTTGGTTGGAGAGGCTTACTTGTCTGAGGCTGGATCTTTTGATGCTGTTTGATGAGCTGGTTGCTGGGTGGGGGCAGTTTGGGTATTGGGTGTGATTTGTGTGTGGCCACTTGCTTAGGGACGCTGCTTTTTGATCCTTGCGCGCGCAACCCACCTGGGATACAGTATCACTGAATATGGCTTTATTTTTCTGCTTATGATCTCCTCCCCAGGATGGAGCGCTGTTATGTGGCTCCATGTCTTACCCCCCATCAGTTTTGTTAATACAGTGGAACCGTGTTGTCTGTTTATGTTGTGCAACCTAGTTATTTCTCTCATCTTTGCCAGCCGGTTTGCCTCTGTGATATGTACTACAGCGCTTCTTGCCTAGCGTCCTTGTTGTCTCTGTGATTGCTTTGAACACAGTGCTTCACATGCTGGACCTAGCACTTGGCACGCTTTCTGACACAGTGGGGTTTGTCCTATTGGTTGGAGTTGTGCTTAAGCAGGCGTGCCCCGGCGTGATGACATCAGATGCTTCAGATTAAGAAACATAGAATTTGACTGCAGATAAGGACCGCTTGGCCCACCCAGTCTGCCCATTTCCCTACCTACTGGATAAGATGCAGATCCTAGTTAACCAGCAGCCTACTTCTTTCTACCCCCAACCCCTAGAATTGTCTTATGACTGTCCCATGCATGCTTGAATTCCACCACTGTTTTTGACTCCACAACCTCCGGAAGGCCTGTTTCATGCATCCACAACCCTCTCTGTGAAAAAATGCTTCCTTAAATTACCTCTGAGCCGTGCCCCCCCCCATCTTCAAATTGTGCCCCCTTGTTCCTGCACACCTCTTTTTTTTTTTTTTTGAAAGATGCTGCCCTCTTGGACTTTGTTGATTCCCTTGAGGTACTTGAAAGTTTCTGTCATGTTCCCCCTCTCCCTCCTTTCCTCGAGGCTATACATATTAAGCTCCTTAAGTCTCTCTTCATATGTCTTCCAGAGTTTTATTTAACTCTAAAAATTGATTAGCGTCTTGCTTATAAAAGTTCTAAAACATTGTGAAAATGCATAGCACTTGCCGCACTGTGTTTAACAAACATAACACTTTCAGAAACCCTATATAAATGCTTTCTGTACAGTTGGTATTGTCCCAAGATAAAAACTGCTAATCAATTATTTAAAACCCTGGCTTCTGGTGCAGAATCTGCACCATTTTAGTTGCCCTCCTCTGGACAGCTTCCATCCTGTCTGTGTCTTTGAGGAAATTGGGTCTCCAGAACTGCACGTAGTACTCCAGATAGGGTCTCACCAGCTATCTGTACAGAGGAATAATAACTTCCTGTTTTCTACTGGTGATGTCTCTCCCTGTGCATCCCAGTATCCCCCCAGCCCTCCTTGCTGCCCTCTCACATTGCTTGCCCACCTTTAGGTCATTTGATATGACTACCCCCAGGTCCCTTTCCATTTTTGTTGTTGTTAGTATCTCACCCCCCATTGTGTACTCTTCCCTTGGGTTTTTGTTTCCCAGGTGCATTACCTTGCACTTCTTAGCATTGAATCTAAGCTGCCATACATTTGACCATTCCTCTAACCTTGCCAAGTCCCTTCTCGTCCTTTCCACCCCACCTTGTGCATCAACTCTGTTGCAGATCTTTGTGTCATCTGCAAAGAGACATACTTTTCCTTCCAGTTCCTCTGCAGTGTCGCTTAAAGACATTGAAGAGGACCGGTCCTAATACTGAACCCTGCAGTACCCCACTAGTAACCCCCCTTTCTTCAGAGTGGACTCCATTTACTATTACTCTCTGTGTTCTGTTCTCCAGCCAATTCTTTACCCAGGCTGTCATCTTGGGACCCACTCCCAGGCTGGCTAACTTGTATATTAATTTTTTGTGTGGGACTGTGTCAAATGCCTTGCTAAAGTCTAGGTAGGCCGTGTCCACAGCCCCTCCCTGATCTACTACTTTGGTCACCCAGTAAAAGAAATCTATCAGATTTGTCTGGCATGACCTTCCCGCTGTGAATCCATGCTGCCTTGGGTCCTGTGCCCCTCTGGCCTCTAGATACTCGACAGTTCTTTCCTTCAGAAGTGATTCCATCATTTTCCCTATCACTGAGGTTAAACGAACAGGTCTGTAGTTTCCTGCTTCTGCCTTGCTCCCACTTTTGTGAAGGGGAATCACATCTGCCCTCCTCCAGTCCTCGGGTACCACCCCATCCTCCCATGATTAATGAGAGTAGTCACTGGTGTCACTAGTTCTATCCTTAGTTCTTTTAGAATTCTGGGATGAATCCCATCAGGCCCCATTGCTTTGTCCACCTTCAGTTTTAAGAGTTCTTTCAGAACCCTTTGTTTTGTAAATGGGCTGGTATCAACTTCTGTATCCAAAGTGTTTCTACTGTTTGTTTTAGGTACCTCCCCTTCTTCATTTGTAAATACTAAGCAAAAATATTTGTTTAGTATCTCTGCCTTTTCACAGTCACCCTCTGCCCATCCTCCCTTCCCTTTATTAAGCCTCAATATCCCTCCCTTGGTCTTTCTTCGCTTCCTGATGTACCTATAAAAGGTTTTATCCCCCTTCTTAACTGAGTTGGCTGTCTTTTCCTTGGTTTGGGCCTTTGCTGTTCTGACTGCCTTCCCAGCTTCCTTTTGCTTTACCTGATACAGTTCTCTGTCCTGCTCTTCTGTGCTGGATGCCTTCCAGGACAGCTTCCTGCTGCAAATGGTCAGTGAACCAACCAGGTTAGGAAATGCCCTTGACCCTGTGCTGGCAAATGGGGACTTTGTGAGAGAACTTACAGTGGAGGAACCGCTGTCAGGGAGTGCCCATCGCTCAGTATGGCTCACATTGGATATGGGCAAGGAAGGAGTGGAATCTGGCACAATAGTGCTGGACTTCAGGAGGGCCGACTCTGGGAGGATGGGAGAAGTGGTAAAAGGGTACCTGGCCAGAATTCAATCTAGTATGGACACTAACCAGAGGTGGGAGCTCATAAAACTGGGGATAGTGGAGGCAACCAAAACCTGCTGCAAAGTCCAGAGCAAGAAGGCTAGGGCTAAGAAACCGATCTGGTTGAGCAAGGAGGTCATGGAAAAGGTAAGGAGGGAAAGAGCTGCCTTTAGGAAGTACAGGAAAACAGGGAGGGGGAGGACAGGGAGGAGTACTTGACAGAATCGAAGGAGGTGACAAGGGCAGTAAGGGGAGCCAAAGCATCTACGGAACTCAGGCTGGCACAAGGCATTAAGAAGGGGGAGAAGGACTTCTTTAAGTACATCAGGGAGAAAAGAGCTGTAAGGGACCACATAGTAAGGATTAGGAAGGGGTTGGGTGGAAGCAGGTGCATATACATGGAAGCACTAAATGAGTACTTCTGCTCAGTATTTACTAAAGAGAAGAGGGGTGACACCAAGTGGGAGAAATGGCAGAAGCAGGGGGAGGTGGTGACAGATGGGGAAATCATGGAGAGCAGAGTTCAAGAGGGTTTGAAGGCACTGAGGGTGGACAAGGCGCCAGGCCCAGATGGCATCCACCCTGGGTACTGAAGGAGCTGGCAGAGGTCCTTGCAGGACCTTTGGCAGACCTATTTAATGCCTCACTACATTGGGTGTGTACCTCAGGACTGGAGGATGGCTCATGTGGTGCCCCTCCACAAGAGTGGCCCCAAGGATGAACGGCGAAACTACAGATCAGTGAGCCTCGATCCATCGTGGGTAAGCTTAATGGAGACTATCCTGAAGGAGAGGCTGGTGGCCTCCTAGAGGCCAAAGGACTACAGGACAGCAGACAGCATAGCTTCATACGTGGCAGATCCTGCCAAACCAACCTGGTCGAGTTCTATGACTGGGTAACTAGGGCAACTGGACAGGGGCCATGCAGTGGATGTCCTGTATCTGGACTTTAGTAAGGCATTCGACTCAGTGCACATGGAAGGCTGGGAAGGAAGTTAGTAGGCACAGGGGCGGTGCAAAGCTGGTGAGATGGGTAGGAAACTGGCTGCAGGGAAGGCAACAGAGGGTGGTGGTGGGTGGGGAGCTCTCACACCCAAGGGCAGTGATGAGCGGTGTTCCACAGGGCTCAGTGTTGGGACCAGTATTGTTTGGGATATTCATTGCAGACATATCATTGGGCATCAAGAGCAAGATCAGTCTGTTTGCTGACGATACCAAGGTAGGCGCGGTGGATGACCTAGGGGGATGGCAGGGGTTGCAGGATGATCTGGCAAAGCTTGAAACCTGGTCAGACACCTGGCAACTGGGCTTTAATGCCAAAAAGTGCAAGGTGTTGCATTTTGGGATGAAGAACCCAAGGAGGATTTACCAGCTAGGGGGAGTGCAGCTAGCCCAGACAGAGGAGGAGAAGGATCTGGGTGTGCTCATTACAGGGTCAGTGAACAACTCTGCACAATGTAGGAAGGCAGCTGCAAAGGCCAACAAAATGTGGGGTTGTATTGCAAGGGGTATATCCTCGAGGAGGGAGGAGGTGATTCTGCCACTGTATTGGTCATTAGTTAGACCACACCTGAAGTACTGCATGCAGTACTGGCATCCGTATCTGAAGAGGGACATTAAGTTACTGGAGGGGGTGCAGCGCAGAGTGACAAAGATGATCAAGGGGCTGGGGGACTTATCATACGAGAGGAGGTTGAAGGAGTTGAACATGTACTCACTGGAGGAGAGGAGAGATGGGTGACATGATTGAAACCTTTAAATACATGAAAGGAATAAACAAGACTGGTACAGAGGGGCTGTTCAAAGTAAGGGAGGGGAGGGCCACCAGGGGCCATGATATGAGACTGGAGCGAGGAAGGTTCAGGAGGGAGATGAGGAGACACTTTTTTACAGAGGGTGGTGGCTGGGTGGAATGCGTTACCTGCTGAAGTGGTATGCAGTAGAACAGTGTACTGCTTCAAACGCGGATGGGACAGGACAAAGGGGAGGGTTAATGAAGGGGAAGGGTGGAAGGGAGGGGCAACTGCAGAATAAGGTGTGTTAGCTGCACATTCGAGCAGACTTGATAGACTTCTAGGCCTTTATCTGCTGGCAAATTTCGTATGTTCGTATGTGATTCCTTGTACTTCCTGAATGCTTTCTTTTTCTCTTGAACCTTCACTGCCACTTCCTTTGAGAACCATAGTAGTTTCTTACATCGTTTTGTTTTGTTTGCTTCACACAAAGGCTTGTTACCTCTGTGATGGCAGTTTTTATTATTCCCCATTGTTCTTCCACCCCTCCTTCCTGCCCATTTGCTAGTGCATTCCTTAGGCACTCACCCATTTTGGCAAAGTCAACCCTCCTAAAGTCCAGTACTTTTGCCTTTGTATGGCTTGACTCTATTGCTGTGTTTATTGTGAACCATACTGTTCGATGGTCGCTAGTTCCCAGATGGCTACCCACTTCTACAACTGTGATCCTCTCTCCATCTCCATTTGAGAGAACCAGGTCTAAGATTGCTCCCTCTCGAGTGGGCTCCAAAACTAGTTGTCAAAGGCATACCCCCTGTAGGGCATCTAGAATAACCCCACTCTTCGAAGTGGCTGCTGCAGCTGCACTCCATTTAACATCTGGCATATTCAGATCACCCATCAGCAATATCTCCCCTTTTTCTGCTATTCTTACACTTTCTATCATTTCCTTATCCATTTCCTCCCCCTGAGAAGGGGGTCTGTATACAACCCCTGTGCGGATTGTGGTGCCATTGCCTGTCTCCAAATTTACCCACAGTGCTTCTTCTCCTCCTTGTTTACTCTTTTTTTGTGTTGTTTCGATTCCTTCCCTTATGTAAAGAGCTACTCCTTGTCCTCTTTTATCCTCCCTGTCACTCCTGTAGATAGTGTATCCTGATATATTTACATCCCAGTCATGGTATTGTGTGTATCATGTTTCTGTGACTGCCACAATATCCAGATGTTCCTCCTCTATCAAGGCCACTAATTCAGGAAGCTTGTTACCCAGACTACGGGCATTGGTACTCATTGCTCTCCATTTTTTGATGGCTTTACCTTCTGTTGCAGCATCCCCCACTGACCTTTCTACCTTGGTCTTTTTCTCATTTAGTACCCTGTTTTGTAGGGAGAGGCTGGGATTTTCCTGCTGCTTATCAGTGCCTCCCCCCTTGACTAGTTTAAAAGCTTGCCAATGAAGCATTTAAACCGATTGCTCAAAAGATTTGTTCCCTTCCTGGACAGATGCAGACCATTCTGCCAATATAGGCTGGTGTCCCTCCAGGTGGAACCCCAGTCCCCAATGAAGCCAAACCCCTGTGCTCCACACCATTTTTTTTTTTTTTTCAACCATTCGTTAAACTGCATTGTGCAAAGTACCCTCACCTCACCCATGCCATTGACAGGCTGCACCTCTGAGAAGGATACTGTGTGTGCTACTTGTCTTAAGCCCCTCCCCAACTCTACAAAGTCCTCCTGCACTGCTCTGATCTCATGATGAGCCAAGTCATTTGTCCCTAGGTGGACAATGATGTCCAGCTCACTGTTCTCGTGATCCTGAGGATGCGCTTCCTGTCCCTCCAAGCCATGGCACCAGGCAGGCACCTTACTTCAGTTTTCCCTGCTCCTCCCAGTTCTATCCCCCTAATAGAGTCCCCCACCAGGAGCTGCTTTCTTTCCCTGTGGTGTTCTCTGCCTCCTTCCTGTGGGCCTCCCTTGTGACAGTTGTCAGCCTCCTTAGTCTCCTCTGAGGGTGCATCCATAGGAGAGCTATGCTCCCCTAGAATGGTGTATGGATTGTGGAGTGGAACAACTGACTGGGTGTGCCTCTGTTCCACCATCCTCACCCTCCCTGAGCCCACTGTGGTCCAACTGCTGTACTTTCTTCATGACGTCTGAGGTAGTGGTGGTGGCTCTGGTGCTCCCTGGATGGGGGAGGTTCCCTTCCTACTGTCCAGTGTAGCCTGGGGGAAGGTTCCCTTACTACTGTACAGTGTGGCCTGAAGACGGGCAACTTCCTCCCTCAGGCCAGAGAGTTGTCTGCAAATAGGGATGTGCCCTCACGAAACAGTCAGCTAAAAGCTCTGACCCACCGCTGCGATGAGTGCCTTCCTGTCAGCAAGATGCCCTACGCAACAGTTTGACAGAGAAAATACCCTGCTAATCAAACAGGAAAATCCAGACATCCAAGACAGACACAGGTAAACCTCCCCAGCCCCAAAACAGCCAGGTGGTTTGTGCTCTGAAAGCAGTCAGCCCCAAAATAAGTCAGCTGTGCTTTAAACTTCTCCTACACTGAAAATCTTAAGAATTGTAACAAAAGTAAAGCTAGATCCACCTCCCTCTGTTGCTTGAAAGACTGTCTATCCTGATAATTCTAAGTTCCTTATTTCACCTTTCAGTTAGAAGTAGCCTCTACCTGCAGAATATCTGCTACAAACCAAAGACAATTGTAAGGTTCACCTCTCTGTTGTGAGCACAACTCGCTTTCTTGCAAATCCTATGTTCAGTATTGTAGCTTCCAGCCAGAGGTAGCTTCACCTGAAGAATATTAGCTGATTGGATGAGTATGAGACATGCTTCTGGACTTTTGAGGTGAGTGGCCTGGTATGGAAGGCTGGTGTGCTTCTCGTGTAGAGCACTGTCACATGGCACTTCCCATTATTTGCTAAGCGCCATCGCACAGTGCATTTTTATCATCTTTAAAGTGAGCAGGGGAGCACTTCTTATTGTTCTCTGGGAAGAGCAACATGGCAGAGAAGGGCTGGTTGGCTGTAATCATGGGTACAGTAAGTCTCCCCGCTAGTAGTCTTGCTCAGCTTATACTGAGTGGAGTGGTTTTGTGTTAGGAGACCTTAGACTTTTCTCCAAATCCCAGATCACAGAGAGAAAAGGGGTATGTAGGGGGCTGATAAGGGCAGTATCTTCCAATGGAGCCCCCCTTCTTCCTATGTTAGTTGCGATGATGGAGCTTGGGATCTAAGGGGTCGATGAAAACCATTACAGCGATGTGAGCTACGGGGCTCATTTCAGGGCAAAAGAGGGCTGAATCCTGGCAGGCTTCCCTCTCCCATCCATACTGTGACACTTCTAGTGCACTACTGCAGCCCTTTACTCCGCCCCCCCCATCTGCGGCAGCGAGGGATTGGGCAGCAGCTGTGGAAGGTGTATAGGAGGGGGGTAGCCGGAGGTGAGGGAGAGGCTGCACCTGCAGCAAGGAAGGCAGGCCACATTTGCAACTGAAGTTTGGGCCGCACCAGCGGCTGCGGGGAGAGGAGTAAGGCCCGGTATATGAGCCTGTCGGAGGGGAAGGGCTCTCAGCAGGAGCCAACCAGGATCAAGAATGCCAAACTCAAATCGGCAGCTGGGCCTTTAAAAGGCAGAAGCCCAGCTGCATCTACTGTCTTACTTGTTTCTCCCACCTACCCAGCCCACACTGCCACCCAATGGAATGGTCTGGCCAGTGAGGCGTAGGCATAGGGTAGAGAATCAAGGGGGAGGAAAGGAAGAGAATTCATTCGGTGGCCAGAGAGAAAGTTCATTGGGAATAAGGTACTGTGGCAATTCTTTGATAATTTCATCTAAGTGGCAGAAATGTACATTTGTTGGTATGCTTTGTTTATTTATATTGGGTGAAACATGTATTTGTGTGGCTGTGCTTTGATTGTGTATTTGTGTGTGTGTATTTGTGTATATATATTAAGTGAAAATTGTGTTTATTTTGGGTAGACCTATGGAGCAGTTGTGGGTGGGCCTTATTTAGTTGTGAGACAACCTGTGGTGGAGACTCTAATTTTGGCTTCCATTAAGCTCTATGTGAAATGGGACTCTAAAAAGGGGCTGCACGAAAGGCGTAGAGGCTCGGATTGGAAGAGGAAGATGGAACATTTAAAGAAAGATATTCATACTCATTAAGCTGTAATGACTCACATAGGGACGCTGAGGGTAAAGAGTTGAAGAGCAATTGTAGGGACAGACAGGTCCGTAACAAGAAGCTGTATAGGTTTTTAGTAAGGAACCTCTACAGGTTTGTCAGCTCTAGTTGCAGTAGGAGGGTTAGAAGCTTGTAAAAAGTTATTCAACCATCTTAATCGAAAAGCATAAGTATAAGGAATTGGGTACAGGAAAGAACATGTCCAAGTTTGGTGGAGGAAGAGAAGGGAGGGCTTGGGGATGCAGGGGAATCCTTCATCGGGTACAGGGGTGGGGCGCTGGTGGGCAAGCAGAGAAATGGGATGGGTGGTGGGGTGCAACAACTGTGGTGCGCCTATCTTTCTTAAAGTTGCGTGGAGAGCAGGGGGATGTTGAGTGTGCGTCCTAATAGGGCAACTTAAAAAAAAAAAAGAGATCATCGGACTGCAGGAGGAACTGTGGAAGGCGTGGTGGGTCACAGTGGGTTATGGCCCAACTGAACGTGGAGGCAGCAGGGAAGTTAAGGAGGTAGGGCAATTTTAAGTTGTAGGGGGAGGAGAGGGAGTTAAGTATGAGGTGGGATCTCTAAACCAGGGAGACCCAGGTCGTGGAGCAATGTATCGGGGGAGCCAAGGTTGTAGGTCAGAACAGAAGGGCAGGAGGAGAAGCAGTTGGGGGGTGGGGTGGCAGGACAGAGTGGTGAAAGGCGGGACCGGGAGGGAGAGGTCAAGGAGGCAGTAGGGGAAGATGTGTTAGTAAGGGAAGGCAGAGATAGGCCTAATAGTTGGGTTTGAGGAAAATCTGTTTGCAGTCCTGGAGGGAAGTGAAGAAGCGAAAGGGGGAGAACCTGGTGGTGTAACTGATGGTAGCCAGGATGAAAGAGGCACGGGGGGGGGGAGGAGTATCGATGGGGAAACTGAAGGGGGGAACTAATGTGCAGGAGAAAGGTGAGGCGTCGGAGGATGGGGAAGGAGAATTGGGAGCACACGGATGGAAATTGTGGTGGAATACTGGTGTTAGGAGACTCTGTACTAAGGGGAGTTAGGTGGAGTAGCAGAGGGGAGAGGCATAGCCGCATACGTGTGGAGGCCATGCCGGGAATGACAGCGGAGAGGGTGGGGCAGTCTGTCCTGAAATTTACTAGAAGGGGTAGGGAGAAACATCATTTAATTCTGCATTTGGGGATGAACAACCTGGCTGACAGGACAGTAGAAGTACAGAGGAGGTTTGAGGAGCTAGGATCATTGTGCAAAGGAGCAGGAAGATCAGTAACCTTCTCAGAGATACTTCCTGTTCATAGGGAGAGCACTGTAAAAAAACAAAACAAAAAAAAGATAGAGCAATTTAATAAATGGTTAAGAACTTGGTGTGAGGCCAGAGGGTATGGGATAGTTGTGGGGTGGGGAGGGACCTGGGCGGACAGCAGTCTCTACTCGAGGGATCAGCTCCACTTAAGCGAGGAGGGCAAGAGAGTGTTGAAAATGGGGATAAGTGCTTACATAGAAGAGGCTGGGTATTTCAGCTAGGAGCGGGGGGATGGCAAGTGGACAGGAGGCAAGCAGAGGCCATGAGAAGGGAAGACATGTGAGCTTAACCCCCAACCCCAGGACAGGGACAAAGGATTCGGGACAGGTACTAGGGAGGATGTCAGAAGGAGGGGAGGGAAGGGAAGGTAAGAGGCTGGGAGGTGGTCAGCTTGAATGCTAGAAGCCTGGGGAACAAAGCAGCAGAGCTTCAGACCCACATGGCGGAAGGGGAGCTGGATATGGTGGCATTTACTGAAACATGGGCCACCCAGTACCATAACTGGGACTTGGTGGTACCAGGGTGTAGGATTTTCTGCAAGGATAGAGTAAACGCGAGGGGCGCTGTATGTGAGGGAAGGACTGAAGTCCGTGAGGGAGGAGAGGGAGAAGGGTAGTACCGAGTCACTATGGGTACAAATCTGGGACTCAAGGAATAGGACGGTTAGGATTTTAGTGGTTTACAGGCCACCCTCCCAGACTGAAGAATTAGATGGGGAGCCAGTGGGAAAGATCGGGAGGGAAGTGCGGTGATAGTGGGGGACTTCAACCTACCGGGAGTGAACTGGAGTACCCCAGCCACAAATAATAGGGGGGAGCAGGTAGTGCTAGATGCCTTACAGGACAACTTCCTGGTGCAGATGGTCAGTGAACAAACCAGGTTAAGGAACAGCCTTGACCTAGTGCTGGCAAATGGGGAGTTTGTGAGGGAACTGAGGGTGGAAGAGCTACTGGCGAGGAGCAACCACCGCTCGGTATGGTTCACTCTGGATATGGATAAGGAAGGAGTAGTCTCTGAGACAAGGGTGTTGGACTTCAGAAGGGCCGACTTCGAGAGGATGGGGGAAATTGTTAAGGAGTACGTGGCCAAAACTGACCCTAGTATGGACACTAACCAGACATGGGAGCTCATAAAGATGGGGGTAGCGGAGGCAACAAAAACCTACGTCAAGGCTAGGAGTAAGAAGGTAAGGATAAAGAGACCTAGCTGGGTGACCAATGGAGTCATGGAAAAGGATAAGCAGGAAGAGAGCCACCTTTAGGAGGTACAAGAAGACACTGAGGGGGATACTGGAAGAGATCCAAAACATCTATGAAATACTAGACCTTCTCACCCCAATCTATATCATAACTGCAACTCTTCCAAGGGAAGTCAAAACCACTAAAGAAATGTATAAGCAAACCAATTTAACTGGAAGAGAAACCGAAAGGGGAAGGGGGTAGATCTGTTCCAGTACAGTAGCTCCTTCTTGTTGTTTTAACTTGTTTTTTTGTGGATTTTGCTTGGTAGGTTATTTTTTTTTTTTTCTTTCTTACTACTACTAAGGGGCTAACAGGGTATTGTTTTTGGGGCTGTTGGAAGTTTGAAAACTGTTTTTGGTGGCCATAAGTGGGCTCATTTGTTTGATGTTTCACTGTGTAGCAGGCTGCGTTTATGGAGGCCTATTTCTTCTGATTTAAAACCTATTTGTTGGGATTTAAATGGGGCGGTTTCTTTGGTTGCAGTGCTTTGAGGGGCAGACACAGGGCTGATACACTCACGAGGGCGAGTCGGGTGTAGGCCCTAATCCCGTCCTCCCCCACCACTCCTTCCCCAGAGCTCGGCTCATTTATAGGGGAACACCTGCCCTGCAATTGGAGGAAAAGGCTTTAGGTGCAGCTCATGTAGTTCTAGCCACTGGGGGTTGGGTTTAAAGGATGGGAGAGAAGAGCTTAAGGAGTTCACTTCTCTTATAAATTTACTGTGTTGTACTGCACCTAGTAACAGGGGTACTTGTGTACTGTGGGACTGTGTCTAGGATTAGTGGGTGACCTGATTAGTGGGTAGGGGTGTATCTTGGACTAGTGGGGAACCTGGTGGCCCACCCAAGGAAACCTACTTGAAGGGGGATGGGAGCACATGTCATTAGGGCCAGCATCTTTGGGAGGGTGGTGGGGTGCACAGGGTGTGGGGTAGCCGTGATACGGACTGGGCTTGGAAGTTCGGTGGCTGCCCAGTGTGCTACCAGCTGGCACAACTTGGGGAGGAGGTTGAGAGGATTAGAAGACAGCCTGGAGGAGGTATGGTTGGAATAGGGCAGGGGCTCTCCCACGGGGTTGCACCAAGCACTAGGGGCAGGGGCATAGGGAAAGGAGTGCAGGAAAGTAATCTGGGGTCGCATAGGGACCCTGGCAGATAGGGCCCAAAAGGAGGATATTACCAAGGAAGCAGGCAGGTAACTGGGGACCCTCACAGATGGGGGCCAGCGGGAGAACATTCTCAGAGAAGTAGGAAGATGGTTGGGGCTGGACAGAAGGAAGCAATGGGGGGAGGTGGATTGGACCTTAAGTTCAATAACTGCTTCAATTCTTCTTCTGCTTGAGGATGAGGGGGTGATGTAGCCATGACAGGGGTGGTTAGAGAGGGAAAGGGAGTAGGGGGCAGGGGGCGGGGGCCGGATAGCAGGAGGAACAGGGGGGAACTTGGAATGCTAGAAAACGGGGGGAGCAGGGCATCAGAGCAGGAGGAGGAGGGGGTAGAGGGAGGAATGCAAGGAGAATGACCAGTTGGGAGGAAAGGAGAAGGACCAGAAGTACAAGGAGGATACAGTAAAGGGAGCTGAGGGTTTGGGACAGGGGAGCATGACAGGCAAGGAGGGGCTGAACAGAGACGAGAAGGAAGGGAGGACGAGCCAGGCTAGTTTAGCAGATCTGGGGAGGGGGCAGTCGCAAACAGTAATGGTGGGTGTAGCTAATTACAGAAGGATACTCAGGAGGACGAGAGGCATAGGCTCAGAGGGGAAGGGGTGGCCAGGGTAAATAAGGAGGGGATGGCAGGTGACACCCAGTTAGGGAGAGGAGCAAGGAGCCAGCTGGGGAGGTACCAGTAGAACGGATGAGGGACATGGAAGGGGGGAATGGAGGAAAAGGGGCGCCAGAGTGCTCCTGCTGGGTGATTCCATGATCGGGGATCGAATGGGATGGCGAGGGAGAAGTCTGCCCGCTTAGAACAAAATGCTTCCCTGGATTAACTGTGCACAGGACCAAGCATGAGGTATATCAGCTGACAAGGGATTGTGGAGGTTCCCCAGACATACTGGTCCACCTGGGTACCAATGACATTGAGGGAAATAGCTAGAGATACAGGCAAGGTTCAGGGAGCTTGCCAGGGTCTGTCATGATATAGTATGCTCAGTTTCCTTCTCAGAAATCCTGCCTGTGCCAAGGGAGGAAGATTAGGGTGATTAAACCATTGGCTCAGGGGGTGGGGTGGGGCCAGAGGGTATGGGTTTATGGGGGATTGGGGGGAGACCTGTGAGGATAAGGGGCTGTATGCTAGAGATAAACTCCATCTTAATTCAGAGGGGAAGGAAATCATTAAGTTGAAAATTGAGGGGTTCATTGGTGAAAGGAGGGGTTTAAACTTGTGAAGGGGGAGGGATGGGAGAAAAGGCTGTTGAGGGGGGGTCTGATAAAGGAGGGACTGTCTCCACCCTCCGGGGAGCTGGAGGAATGCAGGAAAAGGCTGACTGGTAAGGTGCGGACCAGGGGAGACAGAATCCCCATGGGAACATGAGCAGGGGAAATAAAAGTAAAGGGAAAGGGTGAAAGGTAGTCCTGCTAAATGCCAGGAGCTTGGGCAATAAAATGCCTGAGCTCCAGGCGATGCTAACTGAGGGAGAGGTCGATGTGGCAGTGGTCAGTGAGACCTGGGCCACCGCAGGGCACGACTGGGACCTGAACCTGGAGGGTTACACGATGTTCGGGAAGGACAGGGGGGAGGGAAGGGGAGGAGGGGTAGCAGTAATGGTCAAAAACTGCATTGCCATAGGAGGAGTGGAGGAGGCGGTTTGGGTCACCTTGATAACAAGGGAGGGCAAGAGAGTAAAAATAGGAGTGGTATATAGACCCCCTGCGCTGGCAGAGGAGATGGAGGAGAGTCTATTGGCAGATGTTGGGAGACACTGCAGATTGGGAAGGAGAAGGGTGGTGGTGTTGGGGGACTTAAACATGCCAGGAACAGACTGGGAGATTATGACATTCTCGGTGGCCAGGGAACATAAGTTGTTGGATGTCTTTCAGGACGTGTTCCTAACTCAGCAGGTGGGGGAACCGACCAGGGAGCAGCGGATACTGGATGTGATCCTGGCAGACAGTGACCAGATTGGGGGCCTGAAAGTAAGGGACCTGTTGGCGTGGAGCGACCATGCTATGGTCTGGTTTTGCCTGAACCTAGGAGGGGTAGAAGGCTGCACAAAGACGCAGATAACTGACTTCAGGGGGGTGGATTTCAAGGAAATGGGAAGGATCCTTAAGGAGCACTTGGATGGGATTGGGCCAGACATGGATGCTGACAGTAGGTGGGAAATCATCAGGAGGGGGCTGCAGGATGCTACCAGCAGCTGTGCAAGAGTAAGACGAAAATGCGGTAGGGCCCAAAAACCCTGCTGGTGGATGAGGGAGGTTCAGGAGGTGGTGAGGGGAAAGAAGGCGGCTTGTAGGCAATTCAAGTGCTCAAGGAGTGAAAGGGACAGAGGAGAGTACGAGTTTGATGGCCAGAAGGGGCACTAGGGTGGTGAGGGTGGCTAAGGCAAGGAAGGAGCAGAACCTGGCCAGGGAAATAAGGAGAGGGAACAAAGGGTTCTTTAGATACATTGGGGAAAAGCGAAGGGTGAAGGGGCAGATTATCAGGATTAAAACAGGGGAGGGCTGGGCACAAGACCCGGGGAGCAGGCTGAGGTACTAAATGAGTACTTCTCTGTTTTCACCAGTGAAAATGGGGCTGCTTCATACATGGGAGGAGATGGTGAAACTGAGGGGGGGGCCCCTTACCAATCGGTGGGTACCACTGGCAGGTGGGCGAGGTAGGGGAGGTGAAAATCATGACAGAGAGAGTGAGGGAAGCCCTCAGGTCCCTTAAGACAGAGAAAGCACCAGGGCCGGATAAATTACATCACAGAGTGCTGAAGGAACTGGTGGATGTTCTGGCGAAACCCCTGGCGGAGCTTTTCAGCATCTCTCTGAGGATAGGTTGGGTGCCCCAGGACTGGAAGGTGGTGCATATAGTGCCTATCCACAAGGGTGGATCAAAGGAGGTGGCAGGGAACTGCAGGCTCGTCAGCTTGACATCAGTGGTGGGCAAGGTGATGGAGGGCATTGTCAAGGAGAGACTAGGGAAGGGATGTGGAAAAGTTGGGGTGCCTGAATGATAGACAGCATAGTATTCCTGGGGAAATCATGTCAGACAAACCCTATGGAGTTCTGTGACTGGGTGACAAGTTCCTTGGACCTGGGTAGACCAGTGGACGTCCTCTTTCTTGACTTCAGCAAGGCGTTTGACTCTGTTCCTCACGGGGGCCTGTTGGATAAGCTGGGAGAAATGGGGGTGGGGAACCAGAGGATCAGATGGATACGTAATTGGCTCCAGGACCTGATGGTTGGCGGGATAGTCTCATCCCCAAGGAGGGTCATTAGTGAGGTCCCTCGGGGATCGGTCATTGGGCCCCTCCTGTTCAACGCCTACGTCTCTGACATAAGGAAGAGTATCAGGAGTAAGATGAATCTCTTTGCGGATGACTCAAAACTGGGGCGGTGGTGGGAGGAGGGGAGGGTGGCCCTACAGGGGGACCTGTAGGCTCTGGAAAGGTGGTCTAGAAAGTGGAAACTGAGGTTCAATACAGGGAAATGCAAGGTACTGCACCTAGGAGCCCAAAACCCCAATTACTGCAAATCCCTCACTGTCATACTACCCAGGGTCAGACGTCATTTGCATACAGGGCACCCAGCTGGCTCAATAATCTTACCAGTGACATCTCTGCCTCACCAACTCTGGGCGCCTTCAAGAAGAAGCTCCGTCACTCCCTCGTGCATCTTGCACCTGTGATTGCCTTAGCTGAGCAACTGTCATTTTGCTGCTGCCCTAAACCGCCATGGCCTGTGTTGACCCCGCTCCTAGCACTTCTTTATTTTTTTCCATGCTCAACGGTTGCACTCACAAATACTCTGTCCTGACAAAGCTCTTTAGGCCGCAATACTCTGTGCAACCCCCATCCTTTCTCTTCCCCTCACCTATGTTTTAATACACCTCCTAATGTGATTGTAATGTGTTGTGTAATTGTACTTGCAGCCAATTTGTTATAACCATCGGTGTCATGATTGTTTTATTCTGTAATTTCATATACTGTATTGTCTGTTCTTACTGACGTGGAATCTTTGTAAAAGAGCCTCTGCTCAAAGGTACTTTGTAATCCTAAACTAATTAAACAAAAACCTAAGCCAACTGTACTCTGGGGATGCCACAAGTCTCGATGGCTGAGAGGGACCTGGGGGTGGTGGTGTATGTCAAGATGAACAACTCGGACACTTGTAGGAGGGCAGCGGCAAAGGCCAACAGGCTGCTTGGATGCATCGCTAGGTGGCTCACCTGCAGAAGGAGGGAAATGATACTCCCACTGTATAACTGCTTGGTGAGGGTGCACCTCGAGTACTGTGTGCAGTTTTGGAGGCCACAGTTAAAGAGGGACATTGAACTCCTGAAGAGGGTCCAGAGGAGGGCAACCAAAATTATTTTGGGGCTTGGGGATAGGACCTATGGGGAGAGGCTTGGAAAAGCTAAATATGTACACATTGGAAGAGAGAGGGACCGGGGGACATGATAGAGGTATGGGTGGAAGCTGGATGGGGGAGATTCAGGGAGAAAGGAGGAGGTGCTGCTTCATTGAGAAGGTGGTGGTGCCATGGAATACGCTGCCCAGGGGGCTGGTGGAGGAAGAGACGGTGGACGGGTTCAAGAGGGGGTGGGACAGGTACAGGGGAAGGGTTCTGGAAGCAAAAACCAGTGCAGTGAGAATATCTGGGACTGAGAAGGGAGAAGCCAGAGAGGCAGAGGGGGCAGCAAGGTCTGCTTCTAGAGTGGGGGCTGACCAAATGAGCAGACACAAAAGACCGCTGGGCCTCTTCTGCTGTTATTTTAGTTTGTTAGTATGTAATTTACTCCTTAGCAGTAAAGAAAACGCTAATTAAACTCTGGTATACCCCGAAGATCCCTCTAAGGAACGGTGGAGAGCGATGACATACGAGATGTATAATATGGAGTGCCTGGTGACTAGGGTGATCTCCAGTGCTAAAAACTTTGAGCAGTGGAGGATATGGGTAACCCATCAACTAAATCAGTATCCTGATTTTGTGCCTTGATCTCTTGCTTAAACCTGACTAGAAAATGAAATATGGGAAATCGGACAAGATGGAGATAGCTGCCCCCCACCCTTTGGCTTTTTAACCTTCTCTTCACCACTTGCACTTACCTCTTCTTTCCCATTAACATTCCCCCCCCACCCCATATTTCCAGCTCTGGAGGTGTAACTATTTTTTACTTACCAATACTAGAAATGCCCTTCATTTACTTGGGCCACTGGGAGGAAGCAGTATAATTGTAACACAATGGACATTAATATACCGTGATCTTAACTTAATCAGTTTGGAAAGAGAAGAGACATGGAAGGGGGCAACACAAGAAAAGATGCAGTTTAAGTCATCTTTATTAATAACAAGAGCAATTAACGGACATTTTTTTTTATTGATTTGAAAGATTTTCAACAAAACCAATGTTTGTCATGTGTAAAAATGTGAAAAAAGCTAAAAGAGCCACTGCTGGATGAGAAGTGATCTCAGTAGGGACAAATAAAAAAACATAAAGCTGAGGCACTAACTCACCCCAGACCAAGAACTTAGTAGTTCAAATAATTTATTAAATCAGCATGCTGATTTAATAAATTATTTGAACTACTAAGTTCTTGGTCTGGCGTGAGTTAGTGCCTCAGCTTTATGTTTTTTTGAGCGTTTGTCGTAGGTTTTCAGTAATACATTGAATAGTATGGAAGTGTGATGCAATGTAAACGTAACATCGTATGTTTGTCATGAAAAATTGCTTAATATAAATCTGATTGTAAAAAAAGACCGGGAGGGGGGAGGACAGGGAGGAGCCAAGGAAAAGAGGGGAGAGATACCCAAGGGGGGGGGGTGAAGGTAGGCAAGGAGGAAGTGTGACAGACAGGGAAATCACAGTGGACGGTGCTGGAGGGATTGAGGGCACTGAGGGTGGACAAGGCACCAGGGCCGGATGGCATTGATCCCACGGTGCAGAAGGAACTGGCAGAGATACTAGTGAAGCATTTGGCGAACCTTTTCAATGCCTCACTAGATTCGGGGAGTGTACCTTGGGATTAGAGGATGGCTCACGTGGAACCCCTCCATTGGAGTGGCCCAAAGGATGAACCGGGGATCTATAGACCAGTGAGCCTCACATCCATTTTGGGGAAGCTGATGGGAGACTATCCTGAAGGAGAGGCTGGTGTCCCTTCTGGAGGCAAATGGGCTACAGGACAGTTAGCATGGATTTGTCACTGGCTGATCATGCCAGACCGACCTGGTGGAGTACAATAATTGGGTAACTAGACAACTGGATAAGGGCCACGCAGTGGCTGCCCTGTACCTGGACTTCAGTAAGACATTCTACTTGGTGCCACATGGGAGACTGGGAAATAAGCTACATGTTACAGGGGCGGGAGCGAAGTTGGTGGGGTGGCTGGTGAACTGGCTGCAAGGGAGGCAGCAGAGAGTGGTGATCGGAGGGGAGCCATCAGCCCCAAGGGTGGTGACAAGTGGAGTTCCACAGGTCTTTGTGTTGGAAACAGTGCTGTTTGGGATATTCTTTGTAGACATTTTGGTGGGAATCAAGAGCAAAATCCATCTGTTTGCTGATGACATCAAGATGGGAGTGGTGGTCGATGACCTCAAGGGTTGCAGGAGTATCTGTCTAGACTTGAGTCCTAGTTGGACACCTGACAACTGGGATTCAACACTAAAAAATGCAAGGTGCTGCATTTTGGGTCTAAAACCCCCAAGGAGGAGCTACCATTTGGTGGGGGCGAGCAGTGGACACTGACTGAGTAGGAAATGAATTTGGGGGTGCTTATTACGGGGGCAATGAACAACTCAACATAGTGTAGAAAGGTGGCTGCAAAGGCCAACAGGATGCTGGGTTGTATTGCCAGAGGAATATCCTCAAGGAGGGGGGAGGCAATTCTGCCATTGCATAGATCGCTGGATAGGCCATACCTGGAGTACTGTGCGCAGTTCTGGCACCTGTACCTGAAGAGGGCCATTAAGTTACTGGAGGGGGTGCAACGCAGGGTGACAAAGATGATTGAAGGACTGGGGGGCTTACCATACAAAAGAAGGCTGAGTGAATTGAACATGTACTCACTGGAGGAGAGGCGGGAAATAAACTGTGGGGAGCTAGGAGTGTGTGATTCAGTTTGCAGAGGGGGAAGAGCAGTGTACACTACCAGAAGATTCTGTGGGGAATAAAGCTCAGGTAATTCTGTTTTCTGAGTTTAATCTGAGGAGAGCTGGGATTGTGTCGCCAGGGCTGATACAGTCTCATGAGAGTCTGGTGTAGGCCCTAATCACACCTCCCCACCCTCCCCTCCCAGAGCTCGGCTCATTTGTAGAACGCCTGCCCTGAAATTGGAGGAAAAGGCTTCAGGTGTAGCTCATGTAGTTCTAGCCTCTGGGGGTGGGACTTAAAGGCAGGGAGAGAGGAGTTTAGGGAGTTGTACACTTCCCTTATAAGTTTATTGTGTAGTACTGCACCTAGTAACAGGGGTACCTGTTTACTGTGGGACTGTATCTAGGATTAATGGGTGACCCGATTAGTGGGGAAGGGTGTATCTTGGACTAGTGGGGAACCTGGTGTCTCATCCGAGGAAACCTACTTGGAGGGGATGGGACCACACGTCATCAGGGCCGGCATCTTTGGGAGGGTGGTGGGGTGCAGAGGGTGTGGGGTGGCCATGATACTGGACTGGGCTTGGAAGTTGGATGGTTGCCCAGTGTGCTACCAGCTGGCATGGAAGCAGGGAAGAGGTTGAGGGGTTAGGAGATAGCTGGGGCGGTGGGGGGGTATGGTTGGGGAATAGGGCAGGGGCTCTCCCATTGGGTTGCAACAAGCACTGGGGTGGGGGCATAGGGAAAGGAGTGCAGGAGAATACTCTGCGGTCGCATAGGGACCCTGACAGAAGGGGCCCAAAGGGAGGATACTACCAAGGAATCAGGCAGGTATCTGGGGACCCAAAGGGACGACATTCTCAGGGAAGCATGCAGATGGCTGCAGCTGGACAGAAGGAAGCAAGGTGGGGAGGCGGCTCGGACTTTAAGCTCATTAACCATTTCAGTTCTCTTCTTCTGTTTGAGGATGAGGGGAGTGATGTAGCCATGACAGGGGCGGTTAGAGATGGAAAGGGAGTAGGGGGCAGGCGGAGGGGGCTGGATAGCAGGAGGAACAGGAGGAACTTGGAATGTGGGAAAACCGGGGGAGCAGGGTATCAGAGTAGGAAGAGGAGGAGGTAGAGGGAAGAAAGTGCAAGGAGAAGGACCCAAAGTACAAGGAGGATACAGTAAAGGGAGCTGAGGGTTTGGGCCAGGGGAGCACGACAGGCAAGGAGGGGCTGAACAGAGACGGGAAGGAAGGGAGGACGAGACAGGATAGTTTAGCGGGTGGGTGGGGGAAGGACCAGTCGCGAGCAGTGACAGGGGGTAGGGGTACAGAAGGATACTCAGGAGGAGGGAGGCATAGGATCAGAGGGAGGGGTGGCCAGGAGTAAATAAGGAGGGGCGGTAGGTGGCACCCAGATAGGGGGAGGAACAAGGAGTCGGCTGGGGGGAGGGGCCGGTAGAAAGGATGAGGGACATGGAAGGGGGGAAATGGAGGAAAAGGAGCGGTCATAGTGCTCCTGTTGGGGGATTCTAGTGGCTCAGAGAGTAGTGTGGGGCCAGAATGTGTGGATTGATGGGGACTGGGGGAGACCTGGGAGGACGAGGGGCTGTATGCCAGAGATAGGCTCCATCTCAATTTGGAGGGGAGGGAAATCCTTAAGTTGAAAACAGAGGGGTTCATTGGTGAAAGGTGGAGTTTAAACTTGTGAAGGGGGGAGGGATGGGAGAAAAGACTGTCGAGGGACTCTGTCTTCAACCCCCTGGGGAGCTGGAGGAATGCAGGAAAAGGCTGACTGGTAAGGTGCATACCAGGGGAAGACGGAATCCCCATGGGAACGCAAGCAGGGAAATGGAAGTATATGGAAAGGTTGGAAGGTAGTCCTGGTAAATGCCAGGAACTGGGGCAGTGAAATGTATGAGCTCCAGGTGATGCTTACTGAGGTGGATGTGGCAGCGGTTACTGAGACCTGGGCCACTGCAGTTCATGACTGGGATGTGAACCTGGAGGGTTACACCATGTTCAGGATGGACAGGGGGATAGCAATAGTCAAAAACTGCACTGGCATAGGAGGAGTAGAAGAGGCGGAGGGAACAGCGGAGGCGATTTGGGTCACCTGGATAACAAGGGGGGGTGCAAGAGAGTAAAAATAGGAGTGGTATATAGGCCCCCTGCACTGGTGGAGGAGCTGGAGGAGAGTCTGGTGGCAGATGTTGGGAGACACTGCAGATTCGGCAGGAGAAGGATGGGGGTGTTGGGGGACTTAAACATGCCAGGAACAGACTGGGAGACTGACATCCTCGGTGGCCAGGGAACAGAGGTTGTTGGATGTCTTTCATGACGCGTTCCTAACTCAGCAGGTGGGGGAACTGACCAGGGAGGTGCGGGTACTGGATGTGATCCTGGCAGACAGTGACCAGATTGGAGGCCTGGAGGTAAGGGACCCATTGGCGGGGAGCAACCATGCCACGGTCTGTTCTGCCTGAACCTAGGAAGGGTAGAAGGCTGCACAAAGACGGAGGTAACCGACTTCAGGGGGGTGGATTTCAAGGAAATGGGAAGGATCCTTAAGGAGCATTTGGATGGGATTGGGCCAGACATGGACGCTGACAATAGATGGGAAATCGGGGGGTGCAGGATGCCACCAGCACCTATGCAAGAGTGAGATGCAAATGCAGTAGGGCACAAAACCCTGGTGATGGTCCCGGGAAGTTCAGGAGGTGATGAGGGAAAAGAAGGCGGCCTATAGGCATTTCAAGTGCTCAAGGAGTGAAAGGGATCGAGAAGAGTACAAGCTGATGGCTAGGGGCCACGAGGGTGGTGAAGGTGGCTAAGGCAAGGAAGGAGCAGAACCTGGCCAGGGAAATTAGGAGATGGAACAAGGGGTTCTTTAGATACATTGGGGAAAAACCAAGGGTGTAGGGGCAGATTAGCAGGATTAAAACAGCAGAGGGATGGGCACAAGACCCAGGGGAGCAGGCTGAGGTACTACATGAGTACTTCGCCTCACTTTTCACCAGTGAAAATGGGGCTGCATCATACATGGGAGGAGACGGTGAAACTGAAGGGGGTGCCCTTACCAATCGGTGGGTCTGGGGAGAGGTTGGGGCCATCACTAACAGGAGGAGGGAAGACAAATCAGGGAGACGAGGTAGCAGAGGTGGAAATCGCAGCAGAGTGTGTGAAGGAAGCCCTCAGGTTCCTTTAGATGGAAAAATCACACGGGCCGGATAAATTACATCCCAGAGTGCTGAGGGAATTGGTGGATGTCCTGGTGAAACCCCTGGCGGGGGGTTTTAGCATCTTTCTGAGGACAGGGTGGGTGCCCCAGGGCTGGAAGGTGGCGCATATAGTGCCTATCCACAAGGGTGGATCAAGGTAGGTGGCAGGGAACTGCAGGCCCATCAGCCTGACTTCGGTGGTGGGCAAGATGATTGAGGGTATTGTCAAGGAGGGTTGGGAATCTGGAAAAGACTGGGTGCCTGGATGATAGACAGCATGGCTTCGTGCCAGGGAAATCGTGTCAGACAAACCTTGTGGAGTTCTGTGGTTGGGTGACTAGTGCCTTGGACCTGGGTAGGCCAGTGGACATCCTCTTTCTTGACTTCAGCAAGGTGTTTGACTCTGTTCCTCAGGGGGGCCTGTTGGATAAGCTGGGGGAAATGGGGTTGGGGAACCAGATGATCAGATGGATAGGGAATTGGCTCCAAGACTGGACCCAGAGAGTTGTGGTTGGTGGGATAGTCTCATCCCCAAGGAGGGTCGTTAGTGGGGTCCCTCTAGGATCGGTCCTTAGGCCCCTCCTGTTCAATGTCTACGTCTTTGACATAAGGAAGAGTATCAGGAGTGAGATGAGTCTCTTTGTGGATGACTCAAAGCTGGGGGAGGTGGTGGATGGGGAGGAGGGGAGGGTGGCCCTACAGGGGGACCTGGAGGCTCTGGAAAGGTGGTCTAGAAAGTGGAAACAGAGGTTCAGTGCAGAGAAGTAAGGTACTGCACCTGGGAGCCAGAAACCCAGGCCAAGTGTGCACCGGGGGATGCTACAAGTCTCAATGGCTGAGGGGGACCTGGGGTGGTGGTGGATGTCAAGATGAACAACTTGGAGACTTGTAGGAGGGCAGCAGCCAAGGCCAACAGGATGCTGGGATGCATCGCTAGGGGATCACCTCCAGAAGAAGGAAGTGATACTCCCTCTGCATAACTGCTTGGTGAGGCTGCACCTCGAGTACTGCGTGCAGTTTTGGAGGCCACACTTAAAGAGGGACATTGAACTCTTGGAGAGGGTCCAGAGGAGGGCAACCAAAATGATCTGGGCCTTGGGGGACAGGACCTATGGGGAGAGGCTAGACGAGCTAAATATGTACACATTGGAAGAGAGAAGGGACCGGTGGGGACATGATAGAGATCTTCAGGTACATGAAGGGGGTAAACAGGGGAGGAGCAGTCAGGGTGCTCCGAAGGAAGGGGGGGCAACTAGAAGACATGGGTGGAAGCTGGAGGGGGTGAGATTTAGGGGAGAAAGGAGGAGGTGCTACTTCACTGAGAAAGTGGTGGAGCCATGGAATGCGCTTCCTGGGGGCTGATGGAGGCAGATACAGTGGAGGGAGTTCAAGAGGGGGTGGGACATGTACAGGGGAAGGGATCTGGAAGCAAAGTCCAGTGCAGCGAGAATATCTGGGACTGGGAAGGGAGAAGTCCTAGAGGGCGAGGGGGCAGCAAAGTCAGCACCCAGGGTGGGGGCTGACCAAATGAGCAGACTCGAAAGACCGATAGGCCTATTCTGCTGGCATTTTAATACGTTAGTATCATGCACACACGGAAGAGAAGCCCTGAAGCTATCTGTAGGTTGGGTTGGGAATTGCTGGCAATCACAAGGGAAGAGAGAGAGAGACTTGGCATCATCATCATCACAGATGACCTGAAATTATCCAAGCAGACCACTAACATAGTAGGTACGACTAGAGGGATGTTGAGGTGTATTAGTAGGGGTATTACAAGTCGTGAGTGAGAGAGAGAGAGGTAATAATCCCTTTTTCAAACAACATGAAGTCTTGCTGTATTCTGACTATTGCAGTTAGGTCCTGCCTTTCAACTGCCCCGGAGAACAAAGAGTTAACTTTCCATGGCCAGCATGGAACGTTTAGCGCGAGCTCGGTTGAAGCCCCTGTCTGCTGTTGTTTAAACTCAAACCGTCAGATTCCTTACTTCGCCTCACTGAACAGCCGCTCCGGAGATTTCTCCTTTGCTCGGTTCAAAAAAGTCTGTTAAAGTGTTGGTTTTTCTACCGAATTTCTGCTACCGAATCTGTCGGTTTAAGTCTCTGTCTGTGGTACCGTGAGTACTAGATATGTTTTACATTTGCTTTCTGTGTAGAACTTATAAATTTCGGATCGGTTCGGTTTGAACCGATCAGTTTAGTCTTAAAAAGTTTGTGAATTTACTTAGTGTGTGGTAACCGGTCCATATCGGTTCTAAAAAAAACCCAGATTTAATTATGTTTTTTTCCAAGACCCGTAACACGGTCAGGAACCGATAGGGGAGTCTTACCTGGTGAATTGCTGAAAAAAGGGTAAGTTTTGGATAGGATTGGCCATGTCTGAGAAACCCCAAGGAAAAAAACAGGCCCACTGGGTTTCAACACTGCAGTGTGTGTGGGGAAGCCTTTGCTAAGGCTGATCGCCACACCACCTGTGTTTATTGTCTGGGAGTTGACCACCTCGATTCAGACTGCCAAATTTGTAAGAGTTTTCCCAAAGCTACCCTGGATAAGAGAGTAGGTAGACTGAGGGAAAGGGAGCCTGAGAAGTCCACTGACCCGGATGGCCAGCCCTGTTCGGTTCAGACCGAACCAAAAGGAATGCCCTCTGACCAGGGCGAAACTTCTTCGGGCAAAAGGAGAGCCTATTCTGAGGAGTCGGTTCTGGTTAAAAGGAAGAGAAGAGAAAAATCATTCGGTTTGGATCCACAAATTCATTCTCCGACTGCTGATGAGATGGCCAAAGCGATAAGGATAGTGCAGTCGCTAACTTCAGTTCCGGCTGAACCGGCACCATCTGGCAGGGGCTCGGTTCGGTCGGTTCCCCCGGTTCCGGATTATACTTTAGAAGAATTTTATGAACCGGAGGAGGAGGAGGAGGGAGAGTATGAGGATGATGATGGTGATTATGAAAGTCTGGATGTGCCTGTTGACCGACATCTCCCCAGACAGAACTTCAGGTGTTTCTCCTCCTAGGCTTTGAGTCCCTTCCCACTTTATGTTTTACAAAAAGTGGCTGAAACCCTCCAGCTTCCAATGGAAGAAGCAGTAGAAGATCAGGAGGAGCCTGATTTTGTTGAAATGATGGACGTCTCAGTGTCCAGGAGACTGTCTGTTCCCCTCCATATATCTTTTGGGGAAACAGACAATTAAAATTCTAAAGACTCCTAACTCTATACCTCCTGTGGACAGACGAATGGACAAGAGGTACACCCTTTCAGGCTCGGACACGGAGTTCGTTTCTCAGCACTGCAGCCATGTTGGTGTAGTGCAGGCTGCTGCCTGTGATGAGGCAAATATTCCCTTGGCATCACACCCCCCAGATAAGGACTCCAGGAGGACTGATGCCATGGCAAAGAAGCAGTACATGGCAGCATCTTTGGGACTCAGGCAGGCTAACTATATGGCCTACACAGCTAGATACCAGAAGTCCAGATGGGACACTGTTCTGGCTCTGGCTAAACAGGCCCCTGACCAGCTTGCCAAGGAGCTGGAGCAGGTGGCTGCGGATGGGATTGAGGCATCCAAGGTGCAGTTTCATGCTGCTGTGGACTCCAGTGATGTTACATCTAGAGTCATGGCTACATCTGTGGCCCCTCAGAGGATGGCTTGGCTCAGGTGTACTAGCCTATCGCAGGATATCCAGGCTAAGGCCATGGATTTCCCCTGTCATTGGTAATTCTGTGTTTGGGGAGCAGACAGAGAACTACATGAAAAAGATGGATGAGTACAGGACCACCTACAGGAGTGCTCAGGCCAAAGAAAGGCAAGCCACTCCTCAAAGGCAGCAGTCCAGGGGCAGGGGCAGGCCCTTTCAAAGGCCTTTTTACCAAGCCCAGGCCGCTTCCTCTTCCTATGCTCAGAGGGGGTTCTTCAGAGGGAGAGGCAGACTGGGAATGAGCAGGCCTGCTTCTACCTCTCAGCCTAAAGCCTCTGCCAAGCAGACACCCTGATGAGTCTGCCCGGGCCAATTCTCCAGTACCTGTAGGGGGTAGGCTGGTTTACTTTGTCCAGGACTGGAAGTCTCTGACATCAGACAAGTGGGTCCTGGAAGTAGTAAGCCAGGGACTGGTTCTCTGCTTCAAAAAATTTCCCAAGTGAGAGCCAGATCCTTTCCAACTGTAAATCCATCAGAGACCCTTGCCCTAGAGGCAGAGGTTTCTTCCCTCCTGGCTCTCAGAGCCATATAAAGGGTTTCTACCCTACACAAGGGCAAAGGATTGTACTCCAGGTACTTCCTAACCCCCCAAAAAAACAGGAGAATGGCGGCCCATCCTGGATTTAAGATATCTGAACAAGCACCTTTTGAAACCAAAGTTCAAAATGGTGACTCTGGGAATAATTTTGCCCTCTTTAAGGCCAGGGGACTGGCTAGCCTCCCTGGACCTCAAAGATGCCTACTTTCACATTATTCCCATCAGGTGCTTCCACAGAAAGTACCTCAGGTTTGAGTTGCCCTCAGGCCACTATCAATTCAGAGCAATGCCCTTTGGCCTAACATCAGCCACAAGGGTGTTCACAAAGTGTCTGGCAGTAGTGGTTGCTTTCCATCTTTCCATATTTGGACAACTGGCTCATAGTGGGTCAGTCTCCAGACCAAGTCAAGTCACATCTGCAAATAACTCACCACGTGCTCAGTTCCTTAGGATTCCTCTTCAACCTTCCAAAGTCGGTTTTCGAGCCAGTACAGCTCCTCAGCTTCATAGGGGCGGAGCTGAATACAGTAAGGGCAAGAGCCTTCCTTCCCCTAGACAGGGCAAGGACCCTTATGGAACTGGCCTCTTCATTCACCCTACAGGTGTCTCGACCAGCAAGGCATTTCCTTCAGCTTCTGGGCCACATGGCAGCTTCCACAGCAGTGGTCCAGGGAGCAAGATTCCAGATGCGGGACATTCAGTTCCACTTATGAGCCTTCTCGTCCCAAAAAAAGGATTCTCTTACCAAACTAGCCCCAGTGACTCGAACCCTGATCCAGGCTTTGCAATGGTGGCAGGATCAGGACAATTTGAGACAAGGAGTTCCATTTGTCACTCAGTCTCATTCCCTGATACTCACCACAGATGCCTCCCTGCTGGGCTGGGAAGCCCACCTGGGGGATCTTACCACCCAAGGGCTGTGGTCACCTCAAGAATCTCTGCTTCACATCAGTCTCTTGGAACTCAGAGCAGTGTTTCTGGCACTGCAAGCCTTTTCCAAATCTGTACAGAACAAGGTGGTCCAGATCAGAACAGACAACACCACCACCATGTGGAAAATCAACAGGCAAGGAGGCACTCAGTCTACGGCCTTGTGGACAGAAGCAATGACGTTGTGGTCCCTGGCCTATTCCCTGCAAACCTCTCTGATAGCAGTTCACCCCCAAGGAAGGACAGTGTCCTAGTGGATGCTTTCAGCACAATATCCCAGGGCCATCACGAATGGACCCTAGATCCCCTAGTTTTGAAAGTGATTTTCTCGAGATGGGGCACTCCACAGATGGATCTTTTTGCAGCCCCAGACAATCACTAACTTCCTCTCTTTTGTTGCAGACCCCCACTCTTGGGCTCAGTCCCCCTGGATGCCCTGATCCTGAACTGGGAAGGGAAATTTCTGTATGCTTTCCCCCTCCTTCCCTCTCCTGTTCAAGGTGTTAGTCAAGATAAGGTCACAACCATGCAAAGTGATTCTGATTGCTCCAGACTGGGCCAGACAGCCCTGGTACCCACTGTTGCTGTTCTTAGCAGTCTAACTTCCCCTGTCTCTTCCCAGGAATTACAACCTATTGACATCCTCTCGGAGGAGGATTTGGTACCCGAACCTCAGGTCTCTCAATCTCAAGGCATGGCTCTTGAAGAGTTAGTTTGTTGATCTGCATCTTTCCCAAGGGGATTTTGGATATCCTTAAGGCTTCTCAAAAGCCTTCCACTAGAAAGACTTACAATTCCAAATGGAAACGGTTCACTATTTGGTGTTCTAATAAGAATATTTCTCCAGAATTTGCTGGGTTGCCTATGGTTCTGGACTATATGGTCCATCTCAATGGCCTAGGCCTTAGGCCAGCTACACTTAAAGTGCATTTGGCAGCTGTTTCTGCCTTCCTGTCAGTAGGCAAGCCCTCTCCTCTGTCAGCTCATCTTGTGCTTTGTAAGTTCTTCAAGGGATTGCTGCACACCAATCTCCCCCTTTAGGGACCCTGCTCCTGCTTGGGACCTTAATGTTTGCATTGCTCAGCTTATGCAACCTCCCTTTGAGCCTTTGTCCTCTGCCGAGCTTAAGTACTTGACTTGGAAAACTGTGTTGTTTGGTAGCCATTACCTCTGCCAGGCATATCAGTGAATTGCAAGCCCTGTCAGTGGAGCCTGATTTCATCTCTTTCCACAGAGATAAAGTGGTCCTAAGAACTAACAGGAAGTTTTTGCCTAAGGTGGTTTCAGATTTCCACCTTGATCAGTCTGTCTCTCTCTGGTTTTTTCACTGACCATTCCTCCTCTGGAGAGAGGAGGCTGCACAGCTTGGATGTTAAAGGGCCCTTGGCTACTACATAGAGCGCACCGAGGGGCACAGGTTTGAGTCCCTCCAGTTGTTCCTCACATATGGAGAGGTCGGTAAGGCAAACCTACCACTAAGAGATCTATTGCCAGGTGGATTGTCTCTTGTATACAATTCTGCTATGAAAACTGGGTAGAACCCCACCCTCAGGCCTGAGGGCTCACTCTACTAGAGGTAATAGCTGCTTCCTGGCTGCTGCCAGGAATATTCCTATCTTAGAATTTGTCAAGCAGCCACCTGGAAAACAGTCCATACATTCACCAAGCATTACTCTCTGGATATCCAGGCTAGGAGTGATGCTCGGTTTGGCACAGCAGTGCTTCAGAGCCTATTCCCAAAGTAGGTTCTGTCCCTCCTCCATGGAGGTACTGCTTGGTAGTCTGCATATATCAGAATACAGCAAGACTTCACATTTTTTGAAGAAAAAATTACTCACCTTAGTAATGTTGTTTCTTCTAATGGAGTCTTGCTGTATTCTGACCTCCCCCACCGCCTTCCCTCTCAGAACCTGGTTTTTGGGATGTGGGTGGGCAGGAGCAGTGTTGGCAGCCTAGGGGTGCCCCTCTTTTTTTACTCTCCTTTGCTTTGAGTGTGTGTTGTGTTATTTTTTTTTTTGGGGGGGGGTCCTGACTTGAGTCTTTGCTTTGAAACCAAAAAAAACCCTTTTTAATAAATTTAGTTGCCAGTTGGCTAGTGTGAGTTTTACAGTTTCCACATAGAACTTCTAGTGAGTATTGCTCGTAAAGATCTGACGGTTGGAGTTTAAACAACAGCAGACAGTGGCTTCAACCGAGCTCGCGTTAAAGGTTCCATGCTGGCCATGGAAAGTTAACTCTTTGTTCTCCGGGGCAGTTGAAAGGCAGGACCTAACTGCAATAGTCCGAATACAGCAAGACTCCATTAGAAGAAACAATATTACTAAGGTGAGTAATTTTTTCTTACAAGACACTGGTTAGGCCCCATCTGGAGTACTACGTGCAGTACTGGAGGCTGCACCTTCACAAGGACAAAATGGAGGCAGTCCAGAGAAGAGCAACCAAAATGTTGCAGGGGCTGCATCAGAAAACATAGGAGGACAGATTAACGTAGCTCAATATGTATAGGAGGGAGAGAGGTGATATGATCGAAACAGTCAGACATCTTAAGGGCATTAACAAGGTGAAAGTCTAACATGTTTCAGTATAAGACAAATGGCAAGACAAGAGGACACAGCATGAGATTAGAGAGAGGCCAATTAAGGGGTAATGTGAGGAATTTCTTTTTCACAGAAAGGGTGGTGGATGCATGGAACGGTCTACCTCAGGAAGTGGTGGATATGAATACAGTGCAGGGCTTCAAACAGGCATGTGATAGGCATAAGGGAGCAATACAGATGAGTATGAATAGATAGGCCATTGACAGAGCAAAGGTCTATGGCACATTCATAAGGTAGAAGAAATGGGCTGACTGGATGGGCTTTGCAGTCCTTATCTGTCATTAACTTCTGTGTTTCTGTGTTTCTTGGGCAGTGGTAAAGCAGAGTTACAGAACGTCCGCTTAATTTATTCTTGTGCTGAATAATATGCTGGAACTGTCATGCACTCTGCGGTTGTACTTTAAGTCTGTAACTAGAACGTCTTGTATTTTCTTTGTTTAGCACACAGTGTACACCTTGTAGCCGGGTCACACCTGGAAACGAGCCTTGGCTCAGTGTGCCTTTCCCGGTCACCAATTTTAAATCAATAAATAAATAATAAAATAGTGGATTAGCCAACAGTGATCTACATGTCTATCCTGCAAAGACACCTAGTTCCATATGGATCTCTCTGGTCAGTGAGGGGTCCCTACAGGCCCATCCCTGTGCACTGTAGCAGAGCGAATCAGCTCAGTTAATTTGCAGAAGACCCCCAACCTTGACACCAGGTCAGAGGAGGATTTAAGGAGGCATAACCATAATACTAACTGAGTGGAGCCATCACAGGGAACATACCTCTCCAAGAAGGAGACGGGTGACTGGCGACACAAAAGGTGGCAGCCTTTTGAAGGAGGGGGAGTGGTCAGAACGCTTTTTTTTTTTTTTTTTGCCGCAAAGCCCATGCTGTATTACAGCATGTTGTCTTAGGCTCTGGAGAGTGTTATTTGCAGCTTCCCATTTCTGTGTATATAATCTGAAATGGGCTTGGGGTGGCCAAGTCGCAGCTTCCCTGGTCTGAACCCTTATTGTATTTGGTGCAAGATTTCTGTGTTTTCGTGCAACATATCAGTGTAAGTGGCTCAGTAGGTAGCACACTCGCCTCTGAGGCCGGGAGATCAGAGGGCTGTGGGTTCAGTTCCCACATCTGGCACTTGGGTTAATATTCCAGTACTGACACTGTAGTGCAGCATGAGAGGGGTGCTGCACTTCTGAGGTGCCGTCTTTCGGATGAGACGTTAAACCGAGGTCCCATCTGCTTGAATTGGTGGTAGTTCAGGTGGATGTTAAAGATCCCATGGCACTTATCGAAAAAGAGTGGGGGAATTTCCCCGGTGTCCTGGCCAAATTTCCCTCATTCACTAAAAATACTACCAACAGCTTAATCTGGTTCAAGGTCAGCTGGCATTCATCTGTATCCCCCTCACCCGGGTCGTGCCTGAAAATAGGCAGGATTTGTCTAGTGCACTTACCCGGTCAACAAAAAATAAATAAATAAATATTGCCCTGGACTCAGAGAAGTGTTATTTACAGCCTGTCATCTCTTTGTATATGATCGTAAACGGGCCAGGGTGGCCAGTCGCAGCTTCCCTGGACTAAACTGTGCTTCTGAATTCCTAGAGATTCCTTTTATTTGTGATGAAGTCAGTGTACTCTGGTGCCAGATGGAGAGTCTTGGGGTGCTCTGCAGTTTCCAGACCCCAGGCAATTGTGAAAGGTAATCTTAGTGTGGGGGCTTCACTTATCAGTATACAGGGTGCATGATTCTCTTTCCCTGGCAGCAGCTCACCACGTCTTACCATTCCCTGTCAGTTGTTAGTAGGCACAAGGTTTTCAGCTTATTCTGATTTTGTCCCTTTCAAGTGGGTCATCACAATGGTAGACATTAAGTTTTGCAGCCACTAGACAGCAGGGCTAGTGACTGAGAAAATCCACTGGCCTCACAGTCTTTTCCACTGGCCCAGTTGGTGTACATACTGAAGTGTGACATTCTCCAGGACAAGCCTGCAGGGCTACTTAAATGAAAATCTTACTAGTCCGATACAAAATCTAACAGTATTTGGCTAGCGGGCCAGTTCCAGTTTCGACCCCTGTCTACACATAAAGGTGAAGAGATGATCCAGTCAGCCTCGCAAGACACATGGAGACTCACGAACCAGGGACGCTGTGTTTAGCTAATTGTTCTTCAGGTGGGTACCAGTTGTGCCAAATGTTTTTTCCCCCCCCCCCCCCTCAAGTCACGTCATTGGAACAGAAGGGCAACACGTACTGGATGATTACTCATCACGAGTCGATGGAAGAATGATTGGTAGAACACTAGGAGCCAGAGACGTAATGAATTTTACAAGCAGCAGAGGAAGTGTCATTTAGCATCAAGGAGTACACTCAAGGCGGAGGGACAGATGGGGGCAAGATGGGAAAGGGGAGCACAAGATGCAGCACAGATGGGAAGATAGGGGTGGATAACACCGTTAGAAAAAATATCAGCAACAGGTAGAGGAGCTAAGAAGGGAAAGTGGAAGGCAGTAAATCTAAATGCTAGGAGCTTGGGCAATAAAACCACTGAGCTCCAGGCAACAGTGGCAGAAGCGACATAGTGCCATGGCAGTGATGAAGACATGGGCATCTGGGAACAAGAGGGATATTACAGTCCCAGGATATTTTTGTTCAGGAGGGATAGAGGAATGGGTATGAATGGAGTAGTGGTCTTATAGGTGTGGAAGGATACCAGGGTTAGAGAGGACTATGCAATAAAGGGGGAGGTGGAATCTGTACTGGTACCGCTGAAAATGGGGGGGGTGGGGGTGGCTGGGGGTGGTGTACATGCCACTTGATCAGAAGGCAGAGTGAGCTACAGATTTGGTTACAGAAACCAGCTGGGTGGCTGCAAAGGAGGAGATGGTGATAGTAGGTAACCTAAACATGCCAGCTGTGGATTGGGCAGCTCCAGCAGCCAGATGGGCGAGAAGTCATTCGCTGGTGAATACCATGCAGGGCTGTTTCCTGGTACAGTGAGTTAAGGAGCCAACCAGGAAGGAAGCCACTCTTGTTTTGGTGCTATCCAACACCAAAATGGTGGAATTGTAGAGGTTAATGAGTAGATGGGATCCAGTGACAGAACTCAGTGAGGTTTGAGATAATCCTATGGAGTCATCGCTCAGCATCAAAGGTTGGGGCTCTGGACCTTAGGAGAACAGATTTTGGGAAGATCAGGGAAAAGCTGTTTAGGGTGGGGGAGGCTGTGGGAGTGGAAGATATGTGATGAATTATCAGCACTGGCAGAGGTTTTGGAAGAAAGTTTGGTGGCAAATCTCGAGGGACGCTGTAGGTTGGGAAAGGAAAGGGTAGTTGTAAGGGGGGGACCTCAACATGCTGGGAACAGACTGGGGACTATGACGTCACCAGTGGCCAGGGAGCAGAGACTGCTGGTTAGGGGGATAGAACTGGGGGGAGCAGGGAAAACTGAAGTAAGGTGCCTGCCTGGTGCCATGGCTTGGAGAGACAGGAAGCGCATCCTCAGGATCATGAGAACAGCTGCACAGGAGTCTGAGCTGGATGCCATTGTCCACCTAGGGACAAATGACTTGGCTAATCATGAGATTAGAGCAGTGCAGAAGGACTTTGTAGAATTGGGGAGGGGCCTAAGACAGGTAGCACACACAATAGCCTTCTCTGAGGTGCTGCCTGTCGATGGCATGAGTGGAGCGAGGTACTGCACCATGCAGTTTAATGAATGGTTGAAAAATGGTGTGGAGCACAGGGTTTGGCTTCATTGGGGACTGGGGTTCCACCTGGAGGACACCAGCCTATACTGGCAGGATGGTCTGCATCTGTCCAGGAAGGGAACAAGTCTTTTGAGCAATTGGTTTAAATGCTTCATTGGCAATCTTTTAAACTAGTCAAGGGTGAGGCACTGATAAGCAGCAGGAAAATCCCAGCCTCTCCCTACAAAACAGGGTACTGAATGAGAAAAAGACCGAGGTAGACAGGTCAGTGGGGGATGCTGCAAAAGAAGGTAAAGCCATCAAAAAATGGAGAGCAATGAGTACCAATGCCCGTAGTCTGAGTAACAAACTTCCTGAATTAGTGGCCTTGATGGAGGAGGAACTTCTGGATATCGTGGCAGTCACAGAAACATGGTACACACACAGCCATGACTGGGACATAAACATACCAGGATACACTAACTACAGGAGGGACAGGGAGGGTAAAAGAGAAGGAGGAGTAGCTCTTTACATAAGGGAAGGAATCAAAGCAACAGAACAAAAGGGAAAACAGGGAGGTGAAGAAGCACTGTGGGTAAATTTGGAGACCGGCAATGGCACCACAATCCGCACAGGGGTTGTATACAGACTCCCTTCTCAGGGGGAGGAAATGGACAAGGAAATGATGGAAAGAATACTTAGAATGGCAGAAAAAGGGGAGATATTGCTGATGGGTGATCTGAATATGCGAGATATTAACTGGAGTGCAGTTGCAGCAGCCAATTCAAAGAGTGGGATTATTCTAGATGCCCTACAGGGGGCAGGCCTTAGACAACTAGTATTGGAGCCCACTCGAGAGGGAGCAGTCTTAGACCTGGTTTTCTCAAATGGAGTTGAAGAGAGGATCACAGATGTAGAAGTGGGTAGCCATCTGGGAACTAGCAACCATCGAACAGTATGGTTCACAGTAAACACAGCGATAGACTCAAGCCATACAAAGGCAAAAGTACTGGACTTTAGGAGGACTGACTTTGCCAAAATGGGTGAGTGCCTAAGGAATGCACTAGCAAATGGGCAGGAAGGAGGGGTGAAAGAACAATGGGGAAAAATAAGAACTGCCATCACAGAGGTAACAAGCCTTTGTGTGAAGCAAATAAACAAAACAAAATGATGTAAGAAGCCACTATGGTTCTCAAACGAAGTGGCAGTGAAGGTTCAAGAGAAAAAGAAAGCATTCAGGAAGTACAAGGAATCACAGAAGGGCAGGACAGAGAACTGTATCAGTTAAAGCAAAAGGAAGCTGGGAAGGCAGTCAGAACAGCAGAGGCCCAAACCGAGAAAAAGATGGCCAACTCAGTTAAGAAGGGGGATAAAACCTTTATAGGTACATCGGGAGGGTTAGTGAGGCTTAATAAAGAGGAGGGAGGGTGGGCAGAGGGTGACTGTGAAAGGCAGAGATACTAAACAAATATTTTTGCTCAGTATTTACAAAGGAAGTGGGGGAGGTACCTAAAACAAACGGTAGAAACACTCTGGGTACAGAAGTTGATACCAGCCCATTTATAGAAGAAAGGGTTCTGAAAGAACTCTTAAAACTGAAGGTGGACAAAGCAATGGGGCCTGATGGGATTCATCCCAGAATTCTAAAAGAACTAAGGGTAGAACTAGTGACACCACTGACTACCCTCTTTAACAAATCATGAGAGGATGGGGTGGTACCCGAGGACTGGAGAAGGCCAGATGTGATTCCCCTTCACAAAAGTGGGAGCAAGGCAGAAGCAGAAAACTACAGACCTGTTAGTTTAACCTCAGTGGTAGGAAAATGATGGAATCACTTCTGAAGGAAAGAATTGTTGAGTATCTAGAGGCCAGAGGGGCTCAGGACCCAAGGCAGCATGAATTCACAGTGGGAAGGTCATGCCAGACAAATCTGACAGATTTCTTTTACTGGGTGACCAAAGTAGTAGATCAGGGAGGGGCTGTGGACATGGCCTACCTAGACTTTAGCAAGGCATTTGACACAGTCCCACACAAAAAAATAATATACAAGTTAGCCAGCCTGGGAGTGGGTCCCAAGATGACAGCCTGGGTAAAGAATTGGCTGGAGAATAGGACACAGAGAGTAATAGTAAATGGAGTCCACTCTGAAGAAAGGGGGGTTACTAGTGGGGTACCATGGGGTTCAGTATTAGGACCGGTCCTCTTCAGTGTCTTTATAGTGACATTGCAGAGGGACTGGAAGAAAAGTATGTCTCTTTGCAGATGACACAAAGATCTGCAACAGAGTTGATGCACAAGGTGGGATGGAAAGTATGAGAAGGGACTTGGCAAGGTTAGAGGAATGGTCAAATGTATGGCAGCTTAGATTCAATGCTAAGAGTGCAAGGTAATGCACCTGGAAACAAAAACCCAGGGGAAGAGTACACAATGGGGAGATACTAACAACAACAAAAATGGAAAGGGACCTGGGGGTAGTCATATCAGATGACCTAAAGGTGGGCAAGCAATGTGAGAGGGCAGCAAGGAGGGCTGGGGGGATACTGGGATGCATAGGGAGAGGCACCACCAGTAGAAAACAGGAAGTTATTATCCCTCTGTACATCCAGTTGGTGAGACCCCATCTGGAGTACTGCGTGCAATTCTGGAGACCCAATCTCCGCAAAGACATAGACAGGATGGAGGCTGTCCAGAGGAGGGCAACTAAAATGGTGCAGGGTCTGCACCGGAAGACATATGAAGAGAGACTTAAGGAGCTGAATATGTATAGCCTCGAGGAAAGGAGGGAGAGGGGGGACATGATCGAAACTTTCAAGTACCTCAAGGGAATCAACAAAGTCCAAGAGGGTAGCATCTTTCAAAAAAGAGGTGTGCAAGAACAAGGGGGCACAATTTGAAGATAGAAGGGGGCAGCTCAGAGGTAATTTAGGAAGTATTTTTTCACAGAGAGGTTGTGGATGCATGGAGCGGCCTTCGGAGGAGGTTGTGGAGTCAAAACAGTAGTGGAATTCAAGCATGCATGGGACAGTCATAAGGCAATTTTAGGGGGTTGGGGTAGAAAGATGTAGGCTGCTGGTTAACTAGGATCTGCAGCTTATCCAGTAGGTAGGGAAATGGGCAGACTGGGTGTGCCAAGCGGTCCTTATCTGCCGTCAAAATCTGTGTTTCTGTGTTTCTATGTCTTCCAGGATGCGTTCCTGACCCAGCAGATAGGTGAGCTAACTAGAGAGGCCTGGACACTGGACGTGGTCCTGGCGGACAGTGATCAGATTAGGGGTCTAGAGGTGAGGGACCCGTTGGCAGGGAGTGATCACGCCACAGTCTGGTTCTTCCTGGACCTGGGGGGGGAGGAAAGCTGAACAAGGACCATAGTAACTGACTTTAGAGGTGCTGACTTCACGGAGGTGGAAGGATCCTTAAAGATCGTTTGGACAGGATAAGGCTGAATATGGATGCTGACAGCAGGTGGGAGATCATTAGGAGTGGAATACCGGAGGTTACCAGATCCTGCGCAAGGGAAAGGCGTACGTTTGGTAAGGCCAGAAAACTCGGCTGGTGGACCTGGGAGGTACAGGAGGTGGTGAGGGACAAGAAGACGGCCTATAGGCGTTTCAAGTGCTCAAGGAGTGAAAGGGATCAGAAGGAATATGAGCTGACAGCTAAGAAAGTCACCAGGGTGGTGAGAGCAGCTAAGGCAAAAAAGGAGCAGTCCTTGGCCAGTGGGATCGGTGGGGGGGCAAGGGTTCTTTAGATACATGGGGGAAGGGAGAGTAAGGGGCAGATCAGCACGATAAGGATAGGAGATGGTTGGGCACAGGAGGGGAATAGGCATAAGTCCTAAATGAATACTTTGGCCTCAGTTTTACCAGGGAGATGGAGGGCTATGTCTTATGGGGGGCGGGCAAGGTTAAACCAGAGGAAGAGGTGGGACTGGTAGAGATCAGGGACCCTGACAGTTTTGAGGAAAGGGAGGGGCCACCACAGACAGGTGGGGGGCCAGCAGTACAGGGTGAAAAGGGAAGGACTTGGAGGCTGAAATCCCAGTAGAGAGAGTAAGGGAAGCCCTCGGGTCCCTTCAGACGGAGAAAGCTCCTGGGCCAGATGAGATGCATCCCAGGGTGCTGTGGGAACTGGTGGATGTCCTGGCAGCCCCCCTAGTGGAGCTTTTCAACATCTCTCTGAGGACTCGGTGGGTGCTTCAAGACTGGAGGGTGGCCCATGTCATGCCGATCCACAAGGGAGGATCAAGAGAGGAGGTGGGAAATTACAGGCCCATTAACCTGACAGTGGTCGGCAAGGTGATGGAGGGTATTGTCAAGGAAAGGCTAGTGGGGTTACTGGAGCAAACTGGGTATTTGGACGATAGGCAGCATGGCTTTGTCCCGGGACGATCATGCCAGACAAACCTTGTTGAGTTCTATGACTGGGTGATGAGGGCCCTGCACCAGGGTAGGCCGGTGGATATCCTCTTTCTGGACTTCAGCAAGGCATTTGATTTGGTACCCCGCAGTGGCCTGCTGGCTAAGCTGAAGGAAATGGGGGTAGGGAGACAGTTGTTAAGGTGGATAGGAAATTGGCTCTCTGAGCATACTCAGAAGGTGGTGGTTGGAGGGCTAGCCTCATCCTCAAGGTGGATTACTAGTGGGGTGCCCCAGGGGTCAGTACTGGGACCGAGGTGCAGGTCCAGGAGCCTCCTCCTCCTCTAAGCCTGCTCAGTGACTGGTTGGGGGTCGCCACCCCTACACCCGTCACGCCAGCTCTGGGTCCTCCCGTGGGGGTCCGGCTCCGTCACTTACTTTCTTTCTGCCTGTTCCGGTATCACTTCAGACAGGTGGGTTCTGGAAGTGGTCAGCCAGGGACTGCCTCTGGAATTCGAGCAGTACCCTCCCAGCCAAGCCCGCGCCCCTCAGGAGGAAAGGATCTCAGCTTGCACTCAGTCGGCCTTTCGGGATGGCATTGCTCAACTCCTCCGCAAGGAGGTGGTAGCTCCAGTGCCGGATCCTCCTACAGACCCAGGCTTCATGTCCAGGTACTTCCTGGTGCCCAAGCGGATGGGGGGTTGGTGCCCCATCCTAGATCTCCACGACCTGAATCAATTTCTCAGGTCTCGCACCTTCCGGATGGTAACTCTGAACCAGATCATACCATCTCTGGAACATGTGGTTCTGTTCACTGGATCTACAGGATGTGTTCTTTCACGTCCCAATCCGTCCGTTCCACCAGCGGTTCTTCCACTTCAGGGTCGAGGGGACCCTGTACGAGTTCCGAGCCATGCCGTTTGGCCTGTCATCAGCCCCACGGGTCTTCACCAAGTGCATTGCAGTGGTGGCAGCCCATCTTCGGCGTCAAGGAGTTCGGATATACCCTTATCTCGATGATTGGCTCTTGGCAGGTTCTTCCCTTCAGGAGGTGGAGAGGTCCAGGGATCTGGCCCTCCGAACCTGCTCCCAACTCTGCCTCCTTATCAACGAGGCCAAGTCGAAACTCGTGCCCTCTCAGGTGATGGGCTTCATCGGGGCAGAGCTCGACTCTCATCAAACCAGAGCTCGGCTCCCGGCGGACGGGACGGAGGTTCTCTTCTCCTTTGCCCAATCATTTCTGGTTGGGCACTTGTGCCCTGCCTGGGACTTTCTGCACCTTCTGGGCTACATGGCGGCATGCACCTCTGTGGTCTGTTGGGCCAGGTGGCACATGCGCCCCCTTCAATGGGAGCTGGCCGTCCAGTGGACTCAGCGATATGGTCACTTCAGCCAGCTGATCACTGTAACCCAGATGATGTGGGACGCTCTCCAATGGTGGACCGTCCCAGACTGGTTGCAGGAAGGAATCCCGTTTGTCCGCCCCGAGCTGACGGTCGTCCTGATGACCGATGCCCCTCTCATGGGCTGGGGAGACCACGTGGGGGGGACAACAGGGCCCATGGGTTCTCGACCCCTGAGGAGTCCTGATGCCACATCAACCTGTTGGAGCTCAGAGCAGTCAGACTGGCCCTGTCAGCTTTCGCTACTCAGCTCTGGGGTCAAGTGGTTAAAGTCCAGACAGACAATAGCATGACCATGTACTACCTCAACAAATAGGGTGGCATGCTCTCCCATCTGCTGTGTAAGGAGGCGCTCAAAATCTGGACCCTCGTCCGCCGGTTGGAGGCGGATCTCCTTGCCATCCATGTGGCAGGAGTCTTGAACCAACTGGTGGATGCTCTCAGCCGCTTAGGCCAGACATCCCACGAGTGGTCTCTCCATCCAGAGGTAACTTACAATCTGTTCTCCCATTGGGGCAAACCGTTGGTGAACTGGTTTGCCTCCAGGGAGAACACCAAGCTGAGCCTGTACCATGCCCGCCCCCCTCAGCAGGGCTCACTGCAGAGGGATGCCTTCTCAAAGCAGTGGACCCCAGGCCTCCTCTACACCGTCACTCCGTTTCCCTTGATCCACAAGGTGTTACTCAAGGTGAGGAGGGACAGGGTGAAGGTGATCCTGATAGCCTCAGATTGGCCCTGCCAGTTCTGGTATCCAGATCTCCTCCGCCTCAGCTGCAGGGCCCCGGAGCGGCTTTGTACACGCTCGGACCTGATATCATTGAACCAGGGGAAGGTATTCAATCCGGACCTTCAGTCCCTGCACCTCACAGCCTGGTACCTGACCGGCTAGAGTTTCAGGCTCTGGGTCTTTCCGAGGATGTCTACACCATGGTGGAGGCATCTCGTAAGGAATCGACCAGGATGTGTTATGCCTTCAAATGAAAAAGGTTTTCCATTTGGTGTCAGGGTAAGAGTCTGGACCCCTTATCCTGCTCTGTGGCTAACATTCTAGACTACCTTTGGTCTCTCTCCAAAGGGGGTCTACGGTCATTGACCCTTCTGGTGCACCTGGCAGCCAGCTCTGCTTACTGGGCGTGGGCTGGTCAGCCGACATTGGCACAGGAGACAGTGGTTGGGTGCTTTTTCAAAGGCCTGGATCACATATCCCCTCTGGTGTGTGAACCTCCACCTCTGTGGGATCTCTTGCTGGTTTTGGCAAAGCTCGTGGGCAAGCCATTTGAACCCATGCACAAGTGTGAGCTCTCTCACTTGTCATGGAAGACGGACCTCCTGGTGGCTATCACGTCAGCCAGAAGGACAGGGGAGCTCCAGGCGCTTTCGGTGGACTCGCCTTATCTGGTTTTCCACAGGGACAAAGTTGTCCTGCACCCCCACACGAAATTCCTTCTGAAGGTGGTTTCAGAGTTTCACCTTAACCAGGTGTTGACTCTGCCGGTATACTACCCTAACTACACCTCTGATGCAGAGTACAAGCTCCATACTCTGGACCTCAGACGTGCTCTCTCCTATTATAAGGAGAGGACGGCGGAAATTCGGGGAGAGGTTTGCCAGCTGTTTGTCACCAACGCTGAAGCTGCTTCTGGCAGTCCTGCAGCTAAATGGACCATTGCGAGATGGATTACATCATGCACAGGTCTGTGCTGTGAGTTGGTGGGCAAGGAGCCTCCCAGAGGTATAAGAACTCATGCTACCTGCCATACTGCTGCATCGGTGGCTGCTTCCAGTGACATCCCTATCCAGGAGAGCCTCCCAGAGGTATAAGAGCTCAGGTCTGCCATACTGTTGCATCGGTGGCTGCTTCCAGTGACATCCCTATCCAGTAGATCTGTCGGGCTGCTACCTGGAAGTCATCAAACACCTTCATTACCCACTACCACATCGACCTTGAGTCATGCCGGGATGCTGGTTTTGGGGCCTCTGTTCTTCAATCTCTGTTTCCTAAATAGGGGTTGTGCGCCTTGCCTCCCTGCTCCTGGAGAACTGCTTGTAGTCTGCCAGTGTGTGTGGATGAACAACATAGCCACGCTCCTAGAAGATCAGGTTACTCACCTGTAACAGTAGTTCTAGGAGTGGTATATGTTATCCACATGCACCCACCCGACCTCCCCGGCTTTAGGCGCACCACCTTGTTTCCAGCGGGCTAAGATCTGGTGTCATGGGGCGGAGCCGAGGTATTTACCACCCGGGTTGGTGGGAGGAGCCAGCGTGAAGACTTTCCGGCCAGATTTAAAGGAGAAAGGGACATGCCAGAGAGTGTGGATGAACAACATATACCACTCCAGGAATTACTGTTAGAGGTGAGTAACCTGTTCTTCTGGACGTCAGGACTGGAAATCTGCAGATCATGCAGTAACCACTGCATGAACAAGGGTTTAGACTGTGAGGACCCAGGTAACCAGTGCCCCAGATATCATTGGCATTCAAGTGTAATGTGCTCACCATTTTTAACATTAGGTACAGTGCTTTCAGAAAGTATTCACCCCACCTTAGATTTTCACATTTTGATGTGTTGCTACCAGAATTTTTAATGCATTGAAATGATTTTTTCCCCCTTGATTCACACAGCATACTCAACAATTTAAAGGAACAAATATATTTTTATTGTGTAACAAAAATATATGAAACATTAAAAACTGAAATTTTGTTTACTTAAGTATTCACCCCTCTGAGTCAATACTTTGTAGAAGCGCCTTTGGCAGCAATTACAGCTTTGAGTCTTCTTGGGTATGTCTATCAGCTTTGCACATCTGGATATGGGGATTTTCGCCCATTCTTCCTTGCAGATTTGCTCAAGCTCTGTCAAGTTGGATGGGGAGCGTTGGTGAACTGCAGTCTTTAAGTCTTTCCACAGATTCTCAATGGGATTCAAGTCTGGGCTTTGGCTGGGCCACTCAAGGACATCCACCTTCTTGTTCAGAAGCCACTCCAGTGTTGCTTTGGCTGTATGCTTGAGAATTACGTTGTCCTGTTGGAGCGTAAATCTTCCCGGTCCAAGGTCTGTTGCAGACTGATGCAGGTTCTCCTCAAGGATGTGCCTGTATTTGGTTCCATTCATTGTTCCCTCTATCCTGACAAGTGCCCCAGTCCCTGCTGCTGAAAAGCATCCCCATAACATGATGCTGCCACCACCATGCTTCATGGTAGGGATGGTGTTTCATGGGTAATGAACTGTGTTCAGTTTGCGCCAGGCATAGCGCTTTGCATTCAGGCCAAAGAGTTCAATTTTTGTTTCATCAGACCAGAGAATCATTTGCCACATGGTCTGAGTCTGCTACGTGCCTTCTTGCAAACTCCAGGCATGCTATTATGTGGCCTTTTCTCAGGAGTGGCTTCCATCTAGCCACTTTCCATAGAGGCTACATCTGTGACGTGCTGCAGAGATTGTTGTCCTCTGGACAGGTTCTCCCATCTCAGCCATGGAACTCTGTAGTTCTGTCAGGGTGGTCATTGGGTTCTTGGTCATTTCCCTGACCAAGGTCCTTCTTGCCCGGTTGCTCAGTTTGGGAGGACGGCCTGCTCTAGGAAGAGTCTGGGTGGTTCCATAATCTTTCCATTTCCTAATGATGGGCTTGTCTGTGCTCCTGGGAACTTTCAACACCCTAGAAATGTTTTTATGCCCCTCCTCACAGTTCTATCACGGAGCTCTACAGACAGCTCCTTGGTCTTCATGGTAGAGTTTCTGCTCTGACATGCACTGTCAACAGTGGGACCTTATATAGACAGGTGTATTTCCTCTGAAATCATATCAACCATTTAAACTGACCACAGGTGGATGCCTTTCAAGTTTTAGAGAGATCTCACAAGGAAATTGGATGCACCTGAGCTCAGTTTGGAGTGTCATAGCAAAGGGGGTGAATACTTATCAAATCAAGACATTTCAGGTTTTTATTTTAAATTACATGTACAAAAAATTCCAGAAGTTTCATTCCACTTTTACATTATAGAGTAATTTGTGTAGATACGTGACAAAAAATCCCATATAAATGTATTTTAATTTGAGTTTGCAACATCACAAAATGTGACAAAATCCAAGGGGGGTGAATACTTTCCGAAGGTACTGTAAATAAAATATAATTTTGATGAAAGAAAGTACTTTAAACTTGGAAAAAACACTCCTTTTGATGTAACTGTGCAGCATCTCCAAGGGCTGTGATGAGTATTGGTACTCCTAAAATAGCGTTTGTTAAAAATCTGAGAGTAAAATAGGCCAGTGCTCCTGTTACCTGAAGCACTGCGGGTAACTATGGGCTGGATAGTCTTACCTTAATTCTTGGTAAGCTTCTGGACACCTTGGTTAAAAAAACAATTGTGAAATACTTGGAAACTTAACAGCTTGCAGGACGGTAGACTGCATGGATCTGTGGTGAGGTGATTGTTCCAGCAACCTGATTGTATTCTTTGACTGGATCCCTATGGCAGAGGAGGGAGACAAGAGGTATAATGTGCTTTATTTTGATTTTTAGCAAAGCATTTGATTCGGTTCTGCACAAGAAGCTTTTGTTTATTTTTTTGAATGTTTTATTCTTTTTATCCCCTTGGATGCCCGGTCTGCCCCTATCAGCCTCCTCTCCTTCAACCCAGTCACCCCACCGTCTCTGGGACTTACCCCTTCTGACCCATTGCAGTGCCCTGTGGATTACCCTCCATGGCAGAGCCTTCGGGGTCCTCTGTTTAAGCTTGGGAGGCATTTAGCCTAGATGCAGGTTGGGGGTTGAGGGGCAGTGGCCGAGTGCAGAGCCAGCAAGGATAGGCAAAGCATTATCCTTCCGACTGGGGTTTTTCCACTTTTTCTGGTACCTCGAACCCTCTGACGCTACATAGCGGAGGCAACATGATGGATGTGCGAACATCTTCTGCAAGGAGTGTCCCCTACCTGGAACTGCTGATTTCTGCGCCGCAACCTGTGGTCACCTAGGTGGCGATATCACGGCAGAGCAAGCAACCTCCCCTCCCTGAAAGAGGCGAGCATCTGTTGGGATGCTCAGTCTCTCTCCCCCCTCCGAGCATCCCTGGCTTGTTGCTGACCCTGAGTCGCCGGCGTGACAGCAGGTGAGGCATAGGTGCCTCGGCCCTCCATGTCACTGGGCTGGCCGGGAGGCTTTTATACTAGCTGGAGGATTTGGAGATGGGGGAAGGGCTATGGTGCATAGGAAACAGGCCTGAGGGAAGGAAACTGGGTGGTAGTGAGCAGGATTAAATCTGAGGCAGGGAGGTCAGTCCTGGGTCCTGTCTTGTTCAGTATGTTCATTAGTGACATTGGGAAGGGTATTCGGGGCACAGTGTGTTTAGTTGTGGATGAGACAATTCTGCAGCATCATGGTCAGGGAATTGCAGGAGGACATGGAGAAACTGGAAAGGTGGTCCAAACTATGGCAACTGAGATTCACTTACAAATAGTGCAGAATGATGCACGTTGGGAAGAAAACCCCACGCACAGAGTACTGTACAGGTGTGTACAATTGGCAACAAGTGCAGAGGAGAGCTATCTGGGTGTTCTCATCAGCAGCAGTCTCAAAACTTCAGGCAGTGCAACCAGGCTGTTAGGATGTATTGGAAGGAGTTTCGAGAGGAGGAGGAGAACTGAGATGATACTGCCTTTTTATACAGGTTCTTGGTGAGGCCTCTGGACTGCTGTGCCCCATTGTGGAGCTCACATCTGAGGAAGCACCAGGACAGGCTGGAGATAGTACAGCAGAGGTCACCAGAATGCTCTGGGGTCAGCAAAGAAGGCGATAACAAGGAAAGACTGGTGGACCGGAACATGTACAAGCTGGAGACCAGGAGCAAGAGGGACAATATGATTGAGACTTAATAGTGTCTGAGGAAGATAAAGTTGACATTGAGGTGACTTATTCACTAGGAACTGAAGTGAGAAGGCATGGGTGAACACTAGTAGGGGAAACTACCTCTCAAATTGGACCCAACAAGTCAAAATAAATGCTACCATCTCCTCATGCAAAATGGTTTGTTCTGGTGTCCCACAAGGGTCTGTCCTTGGGCTCCCTACTTTTCACCCTCTTCCTTAATTCTCTCCCTAAATCCTGCAGTGGTCACATGCTACTCTATGCGAATGATGCGGTTTTATATTGGAAACATCCTCATCCTAATTGCTTTCAGTTGGCTCTACAGAGTCACTTTAGGGAACTAGAGACATGGTTTGCTGAACACAGTCTTATAATAAACTATAAGACAACAAAGACCATGATCTTTGCACACCGCCAAAGCTCCCATTGTCAAGCACCCCAGTGGTAAGAAACACCCATGACTCCACCCTGGAGCAGGTCACTAGTTTCAGATACCTTGTAGTTACCTTAGACTCCTCCCTCTCCTACCACTCGCACATCCAACAAGTCACCTCCTCCATTAACATGAGATTGGGTATCCTTTACAGGCACAAGCACTCCTTACCTCCTCAGGCCATGCATCTCACTGTGCCCTCATCTGTACTTTCCCTGGTTGACTACGGTATTATCATTTATGGATCAGCTGATCAAACCACCCTACGTAGCATCGACATTGCCCTTAATAAAGCATGCCGTCTAGTCTTGGGATGTGGTAGGTTAATGCATACCTGCAAGCTTTATAATCAGACAGGATGGCTAAATTTCCAAGGGCGGCTTAAGTACTTTACATGCCTTCTTGCCAAAAAGATGCAGCTTAAGCAAGCCCCCTCCGGCTGTCACCCGCTCATCCGTACAGCCCCCCATAGGCGGACCCTAAGATGCTCAGCAAACTCTACCCTTCTAGTCGCCCACTGCAGAACCTCACTTGGACAAAGATCCTTCCGCTATCGTGCCCCCCTATGGCTGAACAGTCTTCCGTCCTCCATCTCCATGACCCATAGCCTCAGCCATTTCAAGTCAGGTCTCAAAACCCTGCTCCTGGACTCAGCAACCTGTAACTGTAACTCATCTCACTCACATATTGTTACCACTCCGCCCATCTTAACTACGGAAACCACGGCCACAAAGGAGCCTACTCCAGCTCAGCCCACTAACCTGTAACTGTAACTCATCTCACTCACATATTGTTACCAACCCACTCACCTTAACTACGGAAACCGCGGCTACACAGGAGCCTACTCCAGCTCAGCCACTAACCTGTAACTGTAACTCATCTCACTCACATATTGTTACCAACCCACTCACCTTAACTACGGAAACCGCGGCCACACAGGAGCCTACTCCAGCTCAGCCACTAACCTGTAACTGTAACTCATCTCACTCACATATTGTTACCACCCCACTCACCTTAACTACGGAAACCGCGGCCACACAGGAGCCTACTCCAGCTCAGCCCACTAACCTGTGACTGTAACTCATCTCACTCACATATTGTTACCACACCACCCACCTTAACTACGGAAACCGCGGCCACACAGGAGCCTACTCCAGCTCAGCCCACTAACCTGTAACTGTAACTCATCTCACTCACATATTGTTACCACCCCACTCACCTTAACTACGGAAACCCTGGCCACACAGGAGCCTACTCCAGCTCAGCCCACTAACCTGTAACTGTAACTCATCTCACTCACATATTGTTACCACCCCACCCACTCCTTAACTTGAAACCGCCACACAGGAGCCTACTCCAGCTCAGCCACTAACCTGTAACTGTAACTCATCTCACTCACATATTGTTACCACCCCACTCACCTTAACTACAGAAACCGCGGCCACACAGGAGCCTACTCCAGCTCAGCCACTAACCTGTAACTGTAACTCATCTCACTCACATATTGTTACCACCCCACTCACCTTAACTACGGAAACCATGGCCACACAGGAGCCTACTCCAGCTCAGCCCACTAACCTGTAACTGTAACTCATCTCACTCACATATTGTTACCACCCCACCCACCTTAACTACGGAAACCGCGGCCATACAGGAGCCTACTCCAGCTCAGCCCACTAACCTGTAACTGTAACTCATCTCACTCACATATTGTTACCACCCCACCCACCTTAACTACGGAAACCGCGGCCACACAGGAGCCTACTCCAGCTCAGCCCACTAACCTGTAACTGTAACTCATCTCACTCACATATTGTTACCACCCCACTCACCTTAACTACGGAAACCGCGGCCACACAGGAGCCTACTCCAGCGCAGCCCACTAACCTGTAGCAAATGAATAGCAGGTTGCTACCCCACACTCTCATGTCTCTTCCCCCCCCCCCCACACTGTTCTGCCAACGCAACTCTGGGTCCTCCATGACTCTACGAAACTATTTCCTATTTTGGCTCTGACCAGAGAACTTTATTCTCCCAGATGAGGTAACTCAATATATTACCTGGACATACGGTCCATGTATTGCGACAAGTTTCATGTAAACATGTTACCTGTATATGTTCAACTTCTGTGTTTTGTTTTACTCTGTATTCTTTTTCTCTTACACGCTGTATTGTTATTTCTTTAACTGACGTGGAGCCTCTGCAAACGAGTCTATGACTCAAAGGACTGTAATTCTGATTCTGTACAATAAAATAATAAAAAAATACTTAAAAGAGATGCCAGGAAGTTCTTCTCCAAGAGGCCGATGGAGCAGTGGAATAGATTGCTAATGGTAAGGCTGCCTCCCTCATACTTGATTCTGCTACCATGACTCCACCAGCGAGGCGGGGAGTGGGATGTGAACCCAGGATTTCTGCATAGTAGAGCAACACAGTACTGCTGGTGTCACTGGATCGAGTGTGCCAGCTGGCACTGCTCCTTTCCTGATCTCTCAGGCCCCCAACACACTGTAGTTTTAGTAATTAATCTTTGACTATTTGTAGTATTTTTTTGTTTTTAAAACCACAGCATTGCAACAGAGTTGGGCAAACAATTTGGCCTTATCTTCCCCCCCCACCACCATAAAAGATTCCAAACATCTTCCAGTTTCATTTGGTGGGTCGAAAATAAGCTTTCAGGGCGAATACAGAGGTGGGTCCCCCAAGGTTTGGTATTGGGGCCACTCCTGTTCAATGCCTATGTCTCTGATATATGGAGGGAGGTTAAGAGTAGGCTGAGTCTCTCTGCAGATGACTCCAAACTGGGAGCACTGGTGGATAGGGAAGAAGCGAAAGAGATAGTCCAGGGGGACCTGGATACCCTGGAGGGGTGGTCAAGGAGGTAGGGATTGAAATTTAATGCTGGGAAATGTGAGGTACTTTATTTGGGGTCATAAATCCAGGCCATGTTTACACCGGGGTCACATTGCAAGCCACATTGGGTGAGCAGGATCTAGGGTGGTGGTAGACATCAAAATGAATAACTCTGAAAATTGTAGAGAAACCGCAGACAAAGCTAACAGGATACTGGGCTGCACAGCTAGGGGAATTACGTCCAGTAGGAGGGAGGTGATCCTTCCTCTTTATAATGCATTGGTCAGGCTGCAACTTGAGTACTGTGTACAGTTCTGGAGAGCTTATCTGAAGAAGGACATAGTATTGCTGGAGAGAGTCCAGAGGAGAGCGACCAGGATGATTCAGGACATGGAGGGGAGGCCCTGTGAGGAGAGATTGGAAGAGCTTGGGCTGTATACACTGGAGGAGAGGAGGGACAAGGGAGACATGATAGGGGTTTTCACGTACATAAAAAGAATAACCGAGAGTGGAACCAAGGAGCTGTTTAGGCTAAAGAAGGGGGTGAACAGCCAGGGGGCATGAGTAGAAGCTGGAGCGGGGAAATGCCAGGGGGGAACGTAAGAAATGTTATTTCACTGAGAGGGTGGTGGAGCTCTGGAATACGTTGCCTGGGAGGCTGGTGGAGGAGGGCACAGTGGAGGGCTTCAAGAAGGGGTGGAGCAGGTATGAGGGGAAACTGAAGCCAAAGAAGACCCTCTCAGGGGCAGGGGGGGGCGGGAAGGCGAGCACCCACTAGGTGGCTGGCTACTGAGCAGACACGACAGGCCATTTGGCATATTTTGCTGGCTTTTAGTATGTTAGATTCTTTAGTTTCACAAAAATTTGAGCATTTTATAAATTTAATTTTTCCTTTTTAACCACCTTCCTTGCACCAGACCGGCCACTTCTTCGGGCTGCATAGGTCCCAGTTGGCACCCCTGTCCCGATGTCAGCCACCACCACCTCACATTTGCAGCCCCCCCCCCGGGTAACCTGGACGTAACCCTTTGCCGTGTGGGTCCCCCTCCTCCGAGGGAGATAGGTGCTGGTAGGGGCTGGCCAGCACACACTGCTTGGCCCAGGTGCTGCTGAGAAGGATGTTGGCCGCATTGGGGGCTCTGCGGGAGCTGGCGACCATCATTTGATTGGCCATAGAGCACTTTTCCACTTTTGCTCCCCGGGGGCGTGGTTTGCCACGACGTCTAGGCGTAAGCAACCGTCCCCCATGCTCCCCCATTAGTCAGTGGGACCCCCTGCCTTCGCCTGGTCCTCGTTCCACCTCCCGAGAGAAGGTGAGCAGTCTCCGGATGCTCTAGCCTTCTCTCCTAGCTGGCCCTCCAGCATCCTGAGTTCATTCCCAAGCCAGGTCGCTGGCGTCACAAGCAGAAATCCAACTGCTGCACTGATGGGACGGCTTATAAATGTTTTAATTTAGTCCCCTCGAAAAAGAAAAGATGACTGCCACATTTGGCTTAGAAATAGCACTGTGTACTTGGCAAAGGTTGGGATCAGGAAAGTAAAAGAAACTCATGGTGTGCAACAAATATCTAGGAAAGTAGATTTGATAGGTATGCAGTTATTTTTATTAACTGTAACTGTAGCTAGATTTATGGAAAAAATGTTTCATTGCACTGTTCCGTTAGTAATAAGATACCGCTCTCTAGGGGCATTATTTTATATATCAAGGGGTTGCATTTTGGGTCGTGTTATTTGCAGGAAGAAATGGTGATGTTGAAAATGGTATGTTCTTTGCCACTGGAAAGTTGTTTCAGAGAACTCTGGGCAGAAGCTGCTGTGGAACTCTAGCTGACTTTTACCTCTTGGGGGTTCAGGGCTCCCAAAATAAAACAATCTGATTCTTGAACCAAATTCTGCAAGTCCAGCAGTATTCCTTTGGACTCTTTGTCAAGTCCTTATGGGGTGGGTGGGTGGGTGGGGGTGTGTGTGTGTGTGTGTGTGTGTGTGTGTGTGGACGCAGAGAGAGACAGAGACAGGACACCAGGTATCAGTTTACATCTTGAGAAAGAAAATGGTATCCCAGCGACGCTGGTGTGTGAAGGATGCATGTCCGTGAGAGCCCTGTAGCACATAATTTTTTAAATAAAACATTATGCCGTGAGTACACATCAAACTTTGTATGATCTTTAAACTTTTTTTTATAAAATGTTTTGAGCCATTTCAGTTTTGCACTGCCTTTATTAATCTGTCCATGAGGACTGCTCATTAGCCTGCTGGAAACCTCCTTTCAGGCGGTCGGAGTTATAATTAAAAGCATGAAGGACTTTGATATGCACTAGATTAAAGTGACAATAGTTATGAAGGGTCCCCCACCCTCTCTTCAGCTGCAAAATGAGAAATACTTGTCTACCGCTGAAGGAACTAGTTAGGAGAAAAGGTATAATTTGGAGGTCTACAGCATTCCTCCTTGCAAGGGTCTCAGATGTCTGTTCTTGTCAGCGTTTTGGCTGAGTAGCTTTTCCAAAATGCAATGATTCTTGCAGATTTCTTAGTGTTGGCCATTGACTTGTATCTCACGTCCCCCTTTTTTGTTTTCTAAACTCTCAGGTACAGCAGTCATGGCGAAGTTTATAGCTCCAGTGATCCAGGATAACCTGTTGGGGTGGGGGCCTTGTGCAGTTCCAGAACAGTTCAAAGACATGCCATACCAGCCATTCAGCAAAGGAGACCGTCTTGGAAAGGTAATGGGACTGGGAGCCATGTTATTTAATCATCAGTAAGCAGTCTTGTTCCTGTCTGCACTTTAGAGATGTGACTGGTAGCAGAGCACTGGCAGCTTATCCATGTATAATCACTGGTTTGCTTTTATTTCACTCTGATTTTTGGCAGTGCTGGATTGCTTGTAATACATGGATATGCCATCATAGCCATGTAGTGATCAGTCTCTCAATCTGGGTTCTCCACAAAGGCCTACTATATATGGCTTTTTGTAAAATGGGTAAGATGAACCAAGACTTGTAATTGGCCTGATGTGATCACATGCCTGCGTTATTTAAACAGTAATGCACAAGTAGTGTTGTGCTGGGATTTACCTGTGGCTGATATGGTGTGTTGTGGCTGCAGGCCGAGTGACTTTAACTACAACAGAAGTGGGTAAATCCCAGCAAAACTCTCACACTATTATGCATTATTGAGCTTATACAGTGTATTCTTTAGAAAAATTACAAAATGAGTTTAAAAAAGCGAAATCTATATGTTTCTATTGTGTTTTTATAAGCTTTTTTTTTTTTTTAAACAAATATCCTTCCCTCATGTAGTACTGGAGGCACTAAATAAACTGCAAGTTGACAAGGCCATGGGGCCAGACGAAATGCACCCCAGGATCTTTTTTTTGTTTTGATTCATATTTTATTTATTTGCTTTTGGTAACGGGGTGAGTACACTAGGCATAAGGTTCCCTTTTTTTAAGCATGACCTGGGAGGATACAAGTTGAATACAGTTAAAACAACAACAGTGTGACACAGCACAAAACATAGGTGAATACAAAGTGAAGGAGTCAGAAATACAATAACTTAGTGAATCAGTGAAGTACATAGTTGGAACAGGTGAAAATATAAACAATTCATTGGGATAGTCAGAGCAAACGAGTGCAAGAAATACAGGGATGTGAAGTACTGCATATTGTAAGTGCTGTTACGAGGACTATGCACCTAGAAAGAGTAGAGAGGAGGAAGGGGAGGGGGAGAGGGTACAAATGGGGTGGGGGGAGGAGGAAGGGTAGAAAGTGGAGTGTAGTGTTATTTTTCTCCCCAGGGCTCCGGTCGGCGTTCACATCCCAACTGACCCCCTAGCCCTGACACCCGACATCAGGCCGTCCTCCTCATACCCCCACGGATTACACCCCCCCCCCCGCCCGTGGCAGGGTGGTGAGGAGCTACCAAGCTCAACTCACGGAGCAGGATCCGGATGAGAGGCGCCATTCGAGTCAGGCAGCGGGGTGGGAGCTCATGCTGCCCGACCCGAGCCCGATTTTCTATTTTTATCCTTGCGGGTGCCGGCAGTGACATCCAGGCACGAGCCGGCGTCTGCCGTCATTTGCCCCCTCTTACACCACTCTAGTAGTGCGCCCAGTCATCACCAGCGGCCGCCACAGAGTGATGGGAGTTGGGACCCTGGATCCCGCCCCGTGATAGGAGAGCAGTCCTCCAGATGCTCCATCCTATCCCTTTCCTGCTGACCCCTGCCAGCCTAGGCTCGCATTTGAACCCAGGTCACCAGTGTGGCGCGAGGTGTGGCATCTGGAGCCTCAGCCCTCAGTGACACCGGGCCGGCCACACCCCAGGATCTTAAAAAAAAGAACTGAGATTAGAGTTGGCTGCCCCACTGGCCAAACTATTCACCAAATCCGTGAAGAGTGGGAAGGTACCTGAAGATTGGAAAAGGGCAGTCGCGATCCCACTACACAAATCAGGCAGCATAGAGGACTCTGGAAATTACAGGCTGGTAAACCTTATATCCATAGTGGGTAAGTTAATGGAGACACTACTCAGAGGATCATGGCATGCCTGGAGGCTAGTGGCCATCAGGACCCCAAGTAGCACAACTTCACAGTGGGTAGGTCATGCCAGTCAAACATGAATAAGTTTTTTGACTGTGTTACAAAGGTTATAGATGATAGCTGGGTGCCAGATGTGGTTTACTTAGACTTTAGCAAGGCCTTCGACTCAGTTCCACACAGAAGGCTAGTAAGGAAGCTAGACCACACAAGAGTTGGATCAGTAGTAGTTAGATGGGTTAAAAACTGGTTACAGGACATAAACCAGAAAGTGCAGGTAAACTAAACACTGTCATCAGAAGGTAAGGTAACCAGCAGTGTGCCCCAGGGTTCAGTACCGGGGCCCCTGCTCTTCAATATTTTCATATTGGACATAGCTAGCAGACTACAGAGAAAGGTGTGTCTATTCGCAGACAACACCAGCCTATGCAACAGGGTTGACACCCAGCAATGAGTGGACCAGATAGAAGCTGACCTCAAGAAACTGGAAGAATGGTCTGGAACATGGCAGCTGAGATTCAGTGCCAAAAAGTGCAAAGTCATGCACATAGGAAAAAGAAATCCAAATAAGGCACATTACCTTGGAGGGGAAAGACTAGCTGTCTCCACCCAAGAATGGGAATCATTATCTCAGACAACTTGAAGATGGGTAAACCGTGTAAGAAGGTAGCATTTAAGGCTAGGGGTATGCTGGGATGCATTGGGAAGGGAATCGCAAGCAGGAAGAGGGAAGTGATCCTGCCGCTGTATAGATCACTGGTTAGGCCTCACTTGGAGTACAGCGTTCAGTTCTGGAGGCCCCACCTCAAAAAGGATATTGACCAAGTGGAGATGCTGCAGAGAAGGGCAACAAAAATGATTATGGGACTGCACGAGATGCCCTGCAGGGATAGACTGAAAGAATTGAACATGTATTCCCTGAACAGAGAAGAGAGAGGGGTGACATGATAGAAACATTCAGGTGCATTAAAGGCATAAACCAGGTGCAGATAGACAATCTCTTCCAATTTAAGGAGGGCGGCAGAACCAGGGGACATGATCTAAGGCTACAACAGGAGGGCAGTTCTCCACCAACAGGAAGTTTTTCTTCACTAAAAGAGTGGTGGGTGCCTGTAACAGCCTGCCTGCAGAGGTGGTGGGGCAAGCATAGTGGTAGGTTTCAAGAATGCTTGGGACAGATGCATGGGAGCCCTCAAACCCAAGGGCAGTTAGTAGGCTAGGTTAAAAGACAGTGAGCAGACTAGATGGACCTGGTGGTCAACTTTTTCCATCAACTTCTCTGTGTCATGTAGAAAATAGTCTCTCCCACCCACCCCACCCCGTGAGAGCAGGTCAGGAGTTTGATGGGAGTTGGCTACCACCGGAGAAACTTTTTTTTTTTTTTTTTTCTTAAATCTGACCCCTTGTCTTAAGTTGAATTGGAGAGGGAGCTGCTTGGAGAGTGTGGAGACAGAGCGTGGGGAAAGAGCATGTTGTGTGCAGTTCTCATAGTTTTGTGCTCTTCTGTGGGTGGGGTGCTGTGCTGTGTGGGGGCTGGTGGTGGTATCTTTTAATGATGTACTCTCTCCTGCACCCCCTTTAGCACTGCAGCTCCGCTTGTGGCCCCCGCCTCAGCATACCTGCAGAGAGGGAAGAGCAGCTGGATGTTATCTGATGGTGCATTATACTGTTGTGGTGCAGTACTGTTAAAGGATCTTTGCCCAGAAGCTGTCTGTGCTCCGGGTACCAGTAGGAAGGGTTTGGCAGAAGAATGAAAGATCTTCACAATGGTTTAGCCACAAGAGTGTCATTGACATTTGGTGGAGGAGCAGTCATGATTTTGAAGAGCAGTGAGATTCAGTTTCCACTCGAGAAGGACAGTTCAGGGTAGAGAAGATGAGGAAGTAATCTCATCTGTTTTCGCCAGCTGCAAAACATTTGACTCCGTTGTAAAGGAGCCTGATTCTGCTTGGTTCTAGCTCCTTACGGAAAAAAGGTTAGGAGTACCATACAGTAGTCCTGCAGGTACACGGGACCATGTGCTGGTTTGGAAGCTTGGAAATAGCATTCCCTAAACCCTGGCCCCTTGAGCAGATTAGTGCCTGGAGCAAACTACAGGTATATTGAAACATGCATGAAGCACATTGTGAGTGCCAAAAGCATGTTTGAATGCTGTCTGACGGATGCATGCTGCTAACCCATTTTTTCCTTGCAAGCCTCAGACCCCTGCTGGCCACAGGAAGTATGTGTCAAGTTGGAGCAGTAGGGATCTGAGGAGCAAATGATCAGAATGTGATCACGTGGAGCAATTTGTCATCTTCAGTCTTCCACATGTAAATGACATCCTAGTACACACAAAGTGCTATGGGTCATTTCCATCTCATTATGGACTCATTCTTAGGTGAGGAGCAAGCAGGTGCCCCTTTGATAGTGCTCCCACCTCTGTAACATCTGGTGCACATCCAGGGAGTGGAAGGCACAGTCTGGATCCGAAGCATGCCACTGGAAAAAAGAAAGGGTGCTAAATCACCTGACTAAAGTGAAACTCTGAGACCACCTTTGGCAGGAACTTTACATGGGGGCAAAAGACAACCTTGTTCTTGTGGAAAACCAGATCTAAAAACTCCACATAAAGTGTCTGGAGCTCACCCGTCTGGCTGAAGTGATGGTGACCAAAAAATACAGTTTTCAGACTCCAGGAAATCTTACTGTATTCTGACAATTGCGGTATGGTCTCACCATAGGACTGCCCCGGAGCCGAAATGGTTAATGGAACCTATGCTAATGATGGAATGTTAGGCTCGAGCTCGGTTTTCAAATCACTGTCCCTGGTTGCACTTCCTGCAACCGTCAGATTCTTTACCCTGCTTTCCTCAGTAAGATGTCTCCGGAGAGCTCTCCTTCACTTCATCTGAAGAAGTTCTTTTCTCGGTTTAAATTGTAGTCTGTTTTATTTTCCTTGATTTTTGAAGCACTGTCCTTGGTTCACAGGTAGAATTAGATAGTGTTAGTTTCGTAAGTGTTTTCGGTTTCTCTCCAGTTTTTCCCTAACTGGGAAGGAACCGATGCTTTGATTTGGTTTGAATTTATTTATTTTAATTTTGCTACTGTCCGGTAAGATGGTTTAGTGATTTTTAAACTCTTTGATAAAATTTACCAAGGTAATACTTGGTTCACTTTGGTTCTAACCAACCGAAAAATGTCACAACCTAAGAAACGAACGGGCCCCACAGGTTTCCAACATTGGACAGAGTGTGAGGAACCATTCGCTAAAGCAGATCCTCATTTAATTTTTGTGTTTGTTTGTTTGGGGGTTGATCACCTCAAGGAGGACTGTGAAATTTGTAAAAAAAAAAAAAAAATTCCCTCAGTCGATGCTTGACAGGTGACTTAAACGACTGCAGGAGAAAATGTCTGAGAAAACCGCTGAACCGGTAGCAGACACTCAAAAGGAACTGGGGGACCAGCCCTCTGACAAGGGTGACTCCTCATCTGCTAAAAAAAGATCTGCCGAACCGGCCGCTGACCCAGCACATTCAGACAAAAGAAAAACACACAACGGATGAACTGCAACTGAAGGCACCGGTTCCAACCGTTGAGGAGGTAGCGAACACGATTTGCATAATTCAGTCTTTGCAGGCCGGTCCGGTCCCGGTTGAAAAACTACCATGTTTGGCTACTGCAGACTCTGCTTCGGTTCCCAGTTCAGGGGAACCTGAAGTGGAGGTTTGTGCAGAAGAATATTATGAAGAGGATGGTAATGAGGACGACTATGGGGAACCCATTGAACCGGATATCTCCCCAGATCCTCACAGATCTGACTCCTCTGATAAGGGAACTGAGGATTATACATCTCATTTTCAGCTCATTAGGCGGGTGGCTCTGTCTTTGTACCTTCCCACTCAAGAATCCACTGATGAGGGGGAATAACAAGATTACAAAGAGATGATGGATGTGCCAACCTCTAAAAGGGTTTTGTTGCCCATCAATAAATCCCTAAAGAAACAGGTCCTGGAAGTACTGCATACCCCCACTTCCATTCCACCCCTGGAAATAAAAGTGGATAAGAAGTACTGGGTGGCTAAGGGTGGAGCACAGTTCTTGTTTGGTCACTCTAGCCATGAAGGAGTGGTTCAGACTGCAGCCTGTGATAAGGCTGGCATTCCTTTAGCTTCACATCCTCCTGACAAAGACTCCAGGAGTATAGATTCCATTGCCAAAAAACAGTACCTGGGGTCTTCTCTTGCAGTAAGACAGGCATCTTATATGGCCTATGTTGCAAGGTATCAGAGGACTTTGTGGAACACTGTGATGGAAATCACAAAGTCAGTGCCAGCCCCTATGACAGCGGATTTGGAGGAAGCTGCAAAAAGGGGCATAGAGGCATCTAAAGTGCAATTTCGTATGGCAGTAGACAGTAATGATACCGCTGCCAGACAAATGACCTCATCTATATCTCTAAGGCCCTGTCCACACTACGCCTCTGTAACGTTACAGAGTGCCTAAACCGTTACCGCAACGGTTTGCGTTTTACACCTGTAACGTTACAGAAGGCGTTTTCATAACTGTTGTTGAAATACATATAAGTTGGTTTCAACAGCGTTAATAATCAGTCCTGCCTTAGTAACGTTACTGGCAGTAGTGTGGAGGGTAGTAACGGTCCCTGCGGGCCCGTGATGAGCGAGCTGCATTGTGGGATTGGGCCGCGGTAACGGGTCGCCTCACCAGGTGTGGGACTGGCGGTACCGGTCTCGTACCTGTCACTGCTGCAGTGTGGACACACTGCACCGCTCTCCAGCTGTAACGGTTTCTGTCCGTTACGGGATCTGAGCGGTATAGTGTGGACGGGGCCTAGGAAGGTTTGCCTGGCTCAGAACAACTACCCTGACTCAGCACACAGAGTCCAAAGCAATGGACTTCCCCTGTGAGTCTTTGTCTCTGTTTCATGAGCAGACAGAGGATTACATGAAGAAAATGGATGAGTACAAAACAGCCTATCAAAGTGCTGCTGCAAGAGAGAAGCCATCTACACCCCATAAGCAGCAAGCCAGGGGTCCCAGAAGCAGGTCTTATAGGCCATTCTTTCAGCCCCAAGCTTTTCCCCAGTACCTGCAACCGAGGGGCTACTTTAGAGGCAGGGGCAGAAGGGGTGGCAACTGAATAGCCCCTAGCACTCAGCCAGCTTTCCAACCTAAGCAGACACCCTGAGAGGTCTGTTCGGGTCACCTCCCCGGTACCAGTAGGAGGCAGGTTGGCCCACTACCTCCTGGAATGGAAATCCATTACTACAGACAAGTGGGTCCTGGAGGTACTGGGCCAAGGTCTGGCCCTCAGTTTCAAATTAAAACCAAGGCTGAGAGCAAATGTTTTTCGACCTTCCTCCCCAGCAGAGACTCTGTTGCTAGAGAAGGAAGTATTAAATCTCCTATCCCTAGGGGCAATAAAGCCAGTTCTCCTGCAGCAGGGGAGAAAAAGCCTCTATTCAAGGTACTGCCTCACTGTCCGGAAAACAAGGGAGTGGCGACCCATATTGGATCTCAGACATCTGAACACCATTCTGTCTACCATTCTGCCCATTTTAAAGCAAGGGGATTGGTTTGCATCACTAGCCCTCAAGGATGCATATGTCCACATCCCAGTGAGGCAGTCTGACAGAAAATTTCTCCAGTTCAAACTGCCCTCAGGCCATTACCAGTTCAGAGCAATGCCTTTTGGCAGTGAACTCCAGGCTCTGTTCATGGAGCCTGATTATGTGGCGTTCCATAGGGACAAAGTGGTCCTTAGGACAAATAATAAGTTCCTTCCGAAGGTGGTTTCGGATTTTCACATTAATCATCCCATCACACTTCCAGTCTTCTTTACTGACCATTCTACTTTAGGTCAACGTAGACTGCATAGCTTAGATGTTAAAAGAGCTATCAGCTACTACCTGGAACATACAAAGAGTCATAGAGGGGATAAAACCCAACATCTTTTTTGACTTATGGGGAAGTGGGAAAAGACAAACCTGCCACTAAGAGATCCATAGCAAGATGGATTGTGGCATGTATCCAGTTCTGTTATGGCAAAACGGGCAGACGGCCCCCTCAGGGGCTCAGGGCCCATTCTACAAGGGGGACAGCTGCGTCTATAGCAGCTCTAAGACATATTTCTTTACTGAAAATCTGTAAAGCAGCTACCTGGAAAATAGTCCACACATTCACTAAGCATTATTGTTTGGATACCCAGGCCAGGAGTGATACCAGGTTTGGCACAGCAGTTTTGCAGAGCCCGTTTCCTAAATAGGTCCTCTGCCCGCCTCCAAAAGCACTGTTTGGGTAGTCTGCAATTGTCCGAATACAGTAAGATTTCCTGGGGTTTGAAGAAAACATTATTTACCATAGTAATCTTGTTTCTTCTAGGGAATCTTACTGCATACTGAGCTCCCACCCTTCCTCCCCTGCTGGGACCTACGGGGCACTGCACACTGCCTGTTACTCATGTTGGAAACCTGTGGGTACCTATTAGTTTCTTGGGCATCTGTTGACTTGAGTCTTAGTAATGCCCTTTGTTATTTTAAGGTGTTTTCCTACCTTAGTCAGGATATTGAGATTACTTAAGTTAGCTTAGTATTTTTAGCTTCTGCATGCTTCGCAAGAATCTGATGGTTGCAGGAAGTGCAACCAGGGACAGTGGTCTGAAAAACCAGCTCAAGCCTAACATTCCAGTATTAACATAGGTTCTATTACCCATTTCATCCCCGGGGTAGTTCTATGGTGAGACCATACTGCAATTGTCAGAATACAGTAAGAAACAAGATGACTATGGTAAGTAATGTTTTCTTCTGTGACAGGTGTGGCATCTCGTTCTTGTCCATGGGCTCAGATGGTTTTCTTATCAGCTTTGTAAGAAACAGCAGTAGGCCCCACAGCAGTGGAAGCTCTTGCACAGAAGGGGACTGGTCATTTGTGCCTTTGAAAAAGCGTCTGACCACTTCTGGCCCACTGTTGGCATACCAGCTCACATGCAGTATGCTGATAACAGCCAGGTTCACCTGCAGGGGCGTGTCTCATAACCCAAATTGAGACAGGGACCAGAGGTAGTTGAGGATGCACACTACGGGGCAGGTGAAGGGATCTACATCCTGCCCCACTCACCTGTGCGAAAACCTCACCCACATGGAGGAGCAAGTCTTATAAGTCAGCTCCATTGGACTGCATCCAAAACATGAAGTTCTTTTGAAAGGCACAGAGCCTGATCTCCCCCCACCAATCTCATCAGCAGATCCAGATGCAGAGGAAGCCGGGGGACAGTTGCTGCTAATGCAGAGGAGATCCTGGTGCCAGAACTGCCTTGACCAGTCTGGAGCTATTAGGATCAGGTTCGCCTTGTCACTGCATCCCTTGAAAACCATCTTGTGGAATCAAGGTGAACAGAGGGAAAACATACAGAAGGCCCTGGGTTCAGGACTGAGAGAAGACATCCCCCAGTCGGTGTGCCTTTCTGATGGGAGCAGGCACAGAACAGCATCAATTTTCTGTTTTCCCAGGAGAAAAATGGATTGGATCAACCAGAAGTGTGCTCCACTGGACAAACTGGTATCACCACTTCCTAGTGCAAGGATCAGTCATGCAGTGTCTCTCCCCACCCCCCAACTGATGGTGCACTCCAGCTAGTTTTCCTCCCCCGTGGTGTAGACTGCAGGTAGGTTGTTCTGCAGACTTCGTACTAGGGACCAGATGTGGAGGACTTCTGAGTTCTAACAGAGGGCAAAGAAGTGCATTCCATCTTGCTTGTTCAGGTGGGACACAGTGGTTAAGTTATTGGTGTTGACCTGTATGACCAGAATCCCTTATCAGCAGAGCAAACTCCATCAATGCCAGCCACACTTCCAGGAGCTCTAGCAGGTTGATGGGCTGCCGGGCGATGTGCTTGGCAACCAAAACCTGTGAGCTTTGCAGTCTAGCAGGTAAGCAGCCCTCCATACCAGTAATGCTTCTGATATCAGTGCGAGGGCCAGTTCTGCCTGAACTAAGGAAATTCCCTCAGAGATTATGGGGATATGGTCCCCACTCGATTGCATCCTGCAATGACTGGGTCACCTGAACCAGCTGGTTCAGGTGGTCATGGCACTAGGACCACTGGCACCCCAATTCCAGTTGAAGGGGTTCTGCATCTGCCAGTGGACCAGTCTGACTAGATCTGTTGTAGATGTGGACTGCCCAACCCAAAATGGTTGGGCATAGGAGGCAGGATTCTCCGCTTGGTATGAAGGTGACCAAGTCCTGACTTAGAGCAATTTCAGTAGCACCCCAGTGAACAGGATCACTGGACTTTGACTGTCCATCAGGCGCAGATCCTGGAGTGTCTGGATGGCCATATCTCTAGACTGCTGCAGGACCTCCCTGGTATTGCCTGTGATCTAGTAGTCCAGGTATGGGAAGACCTGGTATGTCTGTGCTAGAGGAAGGGCACCATGACTGTTGGGCTCCTGGTAAATACCCTGGGTGTTGATGACAGGCTGATGAGCATTTCATTGAACTGGAACAAGACGCCGTCCATCTGAAAGTGGAGGCACCACCAATGGTATGGATGATCGGGATGTGAAAATACGTGTCCGGGAGGTCCATGGGTCAGAACCAAGTCCTGGGCTTCAGAGATGGTGTTGCACACATGAGGTCTAGAATAGGGTGCCAGCATTCCCTTGGGCTGCTCTCATACTAAAAAGTAATGAGACACAAACCTGTGTGAGGCTAGGGTGCCCGGGACAACCTGGATAGCACAGTGCCCTAAAATCTGAGTGATATCCGCAGACAGCACATATTCCCATTGGTGCTCTTGATCAGCAGAGGGAGTCTTGAACGCCAGAGATGGACCCAACACTAGAACTCCCAGGGCCGCTTGTCTGAGGTGATGACGGACCACTGTGGTGGGAAATGGGATCATCAGCCCCCAACCGGAAGCTGTATCTGGGTTCATGTGGGTGGGAGAATGGCTTCCCGCAACCAGTCACTTCTTACTTAACCCCCCACCCAACAGTCTGGCTTGGGCTTAGCCTGATGTTTGTGTTGATGCTGTTGGCTGTGGTACTGCTAGTGGTGGTACAGAGATCCACAAAAGGCACTTGGAAAGGAGCTCTGCTGCTTGGACTTTGATAGCTGCTAAGTCTGCTGGGCAGTTATCAGAGAACCCAAAGGAGGCTGGACTTCTTAGTGCTACTGGGTTGATTTTTCTGCACCTGGGTCAAAAAGAGCAAGTCTGACAGTTTGCACTGGGTTTCCGGGATAAACAAGTAGCCAGGCCCTCCTATGCATGAACGTTGCTGTTGCCTTTGCGTTGGTTGAAAAACTGACTGAGTCCTGAGCCATCCGTTTTTGGTGCTTTGAGAGAGACTGGCTTAAATCACTGATCACCTGTGCTTTGGGATAGCCATCTGCTGGTAGCAGAGGTACCATGCCTGCAAGCTTGTCAAGCAGCTTGTAGCTGAACCAGGACATTAAAGTTGAATAGGTGGCATGTTGCACCTCAAGTGAGGTAGATGCATGCACTTTATGGCTTAGAAATTCTTGCTTCTTAGACTCCTTGTCTGGCTGCTTGTCCTGCACCTTAGCCTTGTGGAAAACCACATCAGCTACACGACCCACACAGGAGGGATGCTCCAAAAACACAGGCATCCCTCTCTTAGGGGCCAAGTACATGTGGTCAGTCCAACGGGGAGGCACCTGATATGAGACTGGGTGCTGCCAAAGAGTGCAGGATCCAGACCAGCTTGGACGACCAGGAATGCCAACCCCGCTGAGAAATACTGCACCAGGATTTCATTCAGTGAGTAAAACACCTGTTTCTGAACCTGCTACAAGAGTGTCTAAGGATGCAGACATATGCTGCAGGGGCACCACAGAGGAGGTAGTTTCTAGGAATGTAACCGCTGTCTGAGGAGTGAACCTACATGTGGCTCTGGGAAGATGCCTTTCATGTGTTCTCCAAATCAGAGTCGTGTAATAGAGGCTGTGGGCGTTGCTTGGGATTATCTGCTTTGATTGGATGACAACCACCAGAAAAAGCTAAGTTAGCCTGGACTTGGGCCTATAGTCATCCTTTGGAGCACCCTTACTCATCTGCAGTACTGCTGGGATCACCAGGGGATGGGCCACTGGACATTGCACTACTGGTGATGTCGAAGGAGGCATCCAAGAAGTGGTTGAGGTAGTCGGTAACATTGATTGACTACAACCCTGGACCAAAGCCCTAAAGGCTCAGTGTTGCCACATTGCTTGTTTATATTTACAGTGCAATTGATGCTGTCAATGCTGCCCTGACAGAAGACGAGCTAGACAACTGCCTACCATGTTGGTGGTGGCATTGTCCCAAGCAAGATCGAGACCTTAGCTGGGACCTCGATCTCCACCTTGAACGTTGATCACCCAGCATCAGTGGAACAGTGTAAGGCTGGACCATAGTTGGTACTGGAGTAGGAACCACTGGTGGAGTCTGCACAGGGGTTAGCACCACTGGGAATTTGATCTTGTTTGGCTCCTCCACCTTAGGAGGCACTTTCAGCAGTGGTGTCCTGGTGAGGGATGAACCCTTGTTCCACTCTGACTGCGGGTCATTTACTATCTTGACTGGTCATTGACCGGGCTAAGCTTGATCATCAACTCCTTTGAGGCACCGCTGGAGTGTCTACCAGCTTCCTGACCAGAGTGACCTTGACCAAGTTCGAGTGCTCTGGGGAACCCAGTGATCATGAAGAGTGGGAATGCTCACCCTCCCATGATTGACGGTGGTGGCATTTCTTGTACTTTTTTTCTGATTTGTGGGACTGTCATTGCAAGTTTGCATAGAGAGAGAAAGGTTTCCTGAACTTGGGGTGTGCCTGGAATAGAATCGGTCCCACTGGTATGAAGGCCTGGGCCAACCAGGCCCCCACCACCTCCACGGCCTCAAGTTGTGCTACGGAATCCCTGCTGCTGAGGCCTTCTCTTCCCAAGGTCTATCTTGGGGGAAGCATGCCCTGTGCTGATTGATGGAAGGATGCATAGCCTGGCAACATGGGCAATTTTCAATGTCATGGTGGGCCTCAGGGTGTGAATGTAGGTACAGTGTCCATCTAGTGCAGACATTTTCTGCCTCTGCTGAGCACAGTGTTTGAAACCTGGTTTCTTCATTCCATGTTGATAATAGTTAATGGAGTGGTTACCAGAAAATGAGGTGACGCTCACATTATCAGTCAAAAACTGAAACAAATATTGAGACAAAAGTGAAAAAAATGCTTGAAACCCTTTAGTCTATCTGCACTGTGCAGAGCTGTGAAGAAGACCGTTTCCTTTCTAGCAGAAAGAAAGATCTGATGGCCAAGGTTGGAGCCAGAGGACACCACCACAGGTGGTGGGAGAAGAAATCAGGCTTGTAGAGTGTTCTGATGACTGAGCATGCTCGGTGGATAATGCGCGAAGTGTAGATGATAACTCAATCTAGGTAGTTAGAAATGGTATTTTGCTTTTAACACTGGTATGCAAAGCAGAGTGGAACATTCTTAATTTTGACTATTGCTCCTGTTTGATAAAGAAGACTAGTGAAAGAGGAGCCAGTGTCTCACTGAAGGAACACCTTTATTTACCGATTTTTCTTTTGCTTTCTTTTATTCAGGTTGCTGACTGGACAGGAGCTACCTATCAGGACAAGAGATACACAAGTAGGTATCCGAACTGTATGTAAATTGCATTTGGCTGCTTGATAGGGTGCAACAGGGCAGAACTCTGTTGCTAGAAAATACCATTTTGTTGGAATGGGTTGTGGTTGGTGACCTGTCACACTTCACATGTTTAGTTTTCAATGGTCTTCATGGATAGCTGAAGCTGAAACATGACATTGAACCTGATCTATTTTTATTTATTTTATTTATTTACTGTTTGTTAACCGGGTAAGTGCACTAGCCATAGAATGACTATTTTCAGGCACGACCCGGGCTAGTACAACAGTGCAAAACATTACATAACAGGAATAGCTAACAGTGGAAAATAATACGTAAAAAGAAAATGACATGTGAAAGAGTAGAACATTGTACAGTCCATAATGGGTGAGCAGCAGGTAGCAATGAAATCAAACAGGTGGCTAGGTAACTAGTAACTATATTACAGTCCCCCCAACCCGCCGAAACGGCAACTTAGCATGGCTTAGGTTACTTTTTACATGCATGTCACCAGTTTAAGTAGTGCTCTATGATCTGATATTACTGTATAAGCAGTAACCTAAACCAAGCTGTGTGTTGTAATAACTCACACAAGACACGCAAATTGGAGGCACAAGGCAAAGCCGAGTGATTTCAGTTGCCTGTTGAGGTGGTTAGTGGAGCATATGCCACAAATTCTGAAGTGTCACTGTGCTTTAGGTCAGAATAAATAAGTTGATTATTGGGATGTGCTGCTGGTCAAATCACAAACATATATGGGGGCTGACGCACACACCCTCTCCGCATTTCGCTCCAAGTACTTAGTGAGGTCCAGTGGTGCCCCCACCCCCATTTACACACCTCCGGGGTCTCGCAGAGGTGACCAGCACAAACCCTCCACTCACCTACGTTTCTGGTAGCAGGTATACCAATATTGTAGTTGAGATGTCTCATTGAAAAACATGAAAGCAGTCCCCTGGTTTTCAAGGAGACATCTAGTGACTACTTACAGATATACCGTTAGAATTTTGGTTTAGTAGTTTGCAGGATTCTGACGACAGCCAGCCAGGGAGGAGAGTGATGGGTCTGTGTCGGCAGCCGTTGAGGAACTTCGATGAGTTGCTCTGAAGGGCTGCAGGAGGTGCTGCTCACCAGGAGGAGCTTGTTTAGGGACAGGGTGAGGGGTGCCAGTGGACACCAGGCATTACTTAGAAAGGGACAGGGAGAGGGAGGGGTGCTGCTGGATCCAGGGGAGTGCTTGGAAAGGGATGGGTACTACTGGACCCCAACGAATGCTTGAAAAGGGACACGGAGTGGAGAAGGAGGTGCCAGTGGATGACTGAGTATTTGGAAAGAGACAGGGAGATTGGTGGTGTCACTGGATGCCAGGGAGTAATTGGAAAGGAACAGGGAGAGGGGGGGCCACTGGACACCAGTGAGTACTTGGAAAGGGATGTGAGAAAGAGGGGTGCTGCTGGACTCCAGGGAGTGCTTGGAAAGGGACAGGGAGAGTGGGGTCCCATTGGATGCCAGGGAGTACTTGGATAAGGATGAGGAGAGGGAAGTGGATGCCACTAGACACCAAGGAGTACTTGGACAGAGTTGGGGAGAGGAAAGGGGCTATCACTGGATGCCAGAGAGTTCTGAGAAAGGGATGGCCAGAGGGAGAGAGGGAGGAAGGTGCCATTTTACACCTGTGAGTGCTTGGAAGGGGATGTGGGGAGGGAGGCATTGCCACTGGATGCTAGGGAGTATTGGATAGTGATGTGGAGAGGGACTGGATGCCACTGGACACCAGGCAGTACTTGGAAAGTGAATGGGAGGGGTTGCCACTGGACGCTGGGGAGTACTTTAAAAGGGATACAGAGAGGGCAGGAGTGATGCTGGACACCAGGGAGTGCTTTGAAAAGCACAGGATGAGGGAGAGGTTAACACGGGTCACCAGCTAATGCTTGGAAAGGGACGGGGAAGGGTGGCACTGGAAAGCATGGCGTGTTCGGGATTAAAAAAAGTAACTCTAAAGTGGGACAAAAATTTATTTAAAAAAAGTCTTGCTGGCCGTGTTATGGTTCTATTTTGCACAAAAAAATTGAGGATCAGTTTATGGCCTTAAAACATTTCTGTGTTTGTCCCTGTGCCCCGGTGGTCTTGACACCCTAAATAAGTAATATTTAGGGTGTCAAGACCCCCAAGGAATTGGTAAAATCAGCATAATAAACAACCGCTAATGCTGCTGTTCTAAGGGTAGCAGTGGGAGCGACATCACTAAATGGGTGTAACACCCATGAACACTTGCACCTGCTCAGTCGGGTCCCCTCTGCACTTCCGTGTTCGGCCGAAAAGTTTGGTTCTTCACCTTTAAATGTATGTTTACCTGTTACCTATGCTGATTGTAAATGCTGCCTATGTTAATTGATATTCCGCTGTACTCCGTGACTTGTGTATATTATCTACTGTATATTATACATGTTTCAACTGTTGTATTATCTCAGACGTGGAACCTTTGTAAAAGAGCTCCTGCTCAAAGGTCATTTCTGAATAATTAATAATTAATAAAAAAAAAGTTATGAAGAAATGTTGAATTTTTCCATCATTTACTCAACTTTATTTTTTGCAGATTTTGGCTGCCAATTTTCAACATTGCCGTTGTGTTACTCCACGTCTTGAATAAGATGGGTACCATATTTCTAATCCCCTCCGAAATGTGTTTTTGTGATTGAAAACGCATCTTTTGGATGAGATTAAAAAAAAATATATATATATATATACGTACCTTCTTTGATTACAATTTGTGGTTGTAAAAACACTGTGTTGAAGATTGCTGTCAAAATGACAGAAGTAGATATTTTTTTTCAGCATTTACCAATTTCTGAGATTTTTGGCTTCAAATATTCTCTTAACCATTTTGTATCACACCTCATAAACATGACAGGTTCCATGTTTCAAATCCCATCTGAAACCCATTTTTGTAGTCACTTGGCAAAATCATCTTTTCAATGAGATTCAAAAACTTCCACCTGTCTTGATCATAATACGAGGTCATAAAAAGATCATGTTAAAAATTAGGGTCAGGATGTTTAAAAAAAAAAAAAAGAAAAAAAAAGAAACCCTCCCCAAAAGTGTATGAAGAAATGTGAATGTTTTTCAGCTCTGTACCCTTTAGAGTTCTAAATCAACTCCAGTGGTACCCAAAGTCAGGCAAGACAGTGGCTACTGGGGGTAAGAAAAGTCTTCCCATAGCCTCAAGATACTGTTATCCTAACTTGTAACAGCGTGCAAGCAAACGTGCAGCACTGACAAATTCTTGTTTTTGTTGTAAATGAGAAGAAGCATAAAATACAAGAAAGGGATCCTTGGATGCCATGAAACATCTTTAGCTGGGTTGTGCTCTGATAAACCGCGGTTATGCAGTTAGATTCCAGCAATCACATTGAAGAAGTTTCCCAGTCCATTTCAGGGTTCCACATTGCCCAAAAATATAGAGTGGTGGTAAAGGGGGGCAGAGCCATGGGGTGGGGCCAAGGGGTGGAGTCAGTCACGGGACACATAATGAAGAAGGAGCTAAAAACAGGACTAATACGATATGGATGCCTTGGTTTGTGCAGTAGCAAAAGAAGCAAGGAATGCACAAGACAACTGGCAGGACAGGGACTGACAAACCCACTGGTGGCACCGTTCGGAGCCCTGCTTTTTTCTCTCTCACACAAATTTTTTTTTTTTTTTACTGTACTGCTGACTTAGAAAGTGACCGCACACACTGACGTAGCAAGGAATTATGCACGGGACTGGCAGACCCACTAGAGGCACCGTTCCGAGGTCTTTTTTTTTTTTCTTCGCACAAAGATTTTTTCTTTTAATAATCTGGTATTAAACAAGTGTCACACACTGACAAACAGAATGCCCAAGACTGGCAGGACAGGGACACACACAGATTTTTCTTATGACGGTGGCTAGTTAGTGCACAAGTGAGACAGAAATAAATGTACTAGATAGAGTGACTGGCAGAACTGGACTGATAGGACCACACTGGTTGCACCGCTTTGTGCCCCGATTATTTATTTTTCTCACACACAAATTAAATTCGTATTAGTTTTTGGAGGGCAAATACAAGTTTAAATAGGAAAGGTTCTGACTCAAAACCTTGGGCAAATGACTTAAATTGAGGACAAAGTTAAATCTGTTGTGCACTGGCTACATTACCGTAAAATCCCTGGTGGTTTGGATGTTTATTTTTTTATTTTTGGGGGGGAGAATCAGTGTAGGCTAAGGTCCTGTCTCTCTGAGCGTCTTGTCTCAAACAGAACTGACTGTACACCAGTTCCGAACTATGAACTTCTGTGCAGGCCGTCTTTTTTTCTTCTTACTGCCTTCAACAGTAGAAAGCTGCATGTATGGTCCACTTCAATAATACAAAATATTGCCAACAAGGATCATTCGATTCAAATGTACAAATTCAGATGTTTTTACTTTAAGCTGCCTGCTCAGCTGTCAGTTTAAAAACAACTACCCGACTTAACCTACACCAAAGAGGTCAGCAGAGCCTGTGCCTCAGAGTGCAGTCTTCTCTTCTTTCACTGCAAGAAAAATCACATTTTTTTTATGCTGATCAGTGAAAGCTGCTGCTTTAGGGTCCACTGTGGGAGACGACACGATGATCTCTCGACTCCCTCTGCTCCATCCTCACTCAGCCCACTTCAAATAATGCATTAAAACTAGGTTCAATGCTCGGTATTTCATCACCTGCAATAATGGTATTATGATTTTTTGGTGTTATAGTAGCTGTCTGCTGTCAAAAATAAATGTAGCAAGAGCCTCGATTAGACAACATGCAGTACAGAGATCTGAATCCAATGGAAGACACAAGCACAGTGGTAAAAAGCCCTCCAGTGGCAGCAGCCTATTTTACTAGGACTTGCCCTGAAGTGTTGTAGCTGCTCCACTATAGGGCTCCTTGGCTGTCACTCTGCTTGGCTCCTCCTGGATTGGCAACCTGATTTGGCGCCTTCCACTGTGCTGAGGAGTCTGCTGACCAGCAAAAGAATTACCCCGTGATCCCTGACTGGCTCTGCCCAGACTGCAGTTGTGCAACTTAAGGAACGCTCCGTCATGCTGTTTTGCAAGCAGCTCCTCTTCCTCTTGCGCATGCGCGACTACAGAAGTGCACGAGAACGCTGCTTGGATCCCTGTAACGCTTGTCTCCTACTTGGGTGCGAGTTCCTGGCGTGAGTACAAAAATTTAGAGACACACAGCACGCTGTAAAAAGCAGACTGAAAGAGTGGCGGCTATACAGGATGAGAGGCGGCCGTTTAAGATAGCTTGGCGGCCCGCCTCTCAGTTTTAATGAATGGGGATCACTACATTTCTGATTCTGTGGAAAATGATAAATGAAAATATCTACAATTCCATCCATTTTTTCCTCGATTTTGTGGAAACTCTGTGGTAGTCCCAACACTGGCTACATCCATTGCAGTCAAGTAGCATAAACCCCTGAGCAGTGGTCCAGATAATAATTTGTACTGAGAAGTATTTAATGCTGCTTCTTCTTCCACCTGGTACAGTAGTATTTTCACCTAAATCCATTATCTCCCAACCTCTAAACCAAGTCTCAAACTTACTGGGTGCCTGCAGTTATGGATTTAGTCTCGTATGCTGTGATGTCTTAACTTACTTCCCTGATTACTGCCATATAATGCTGCGCCCCTATTTTTAATATTTTGTTCCATGTTACAACTACCCTTCTGGCCAGCCACTGAGCCACTCCTGAAATGGCCTCCTGCACTGTACACAATTGTTGCTGATGCTGTTTTTGTCCCCAACCTGTTAGTGTGAGGATACATGGCTGGTAGCATTGTACGGTGCTGCCAGTTGTGAGCAAATGTACCAACACACTGTAAATGTGCAGGGTGGGAAACAAATTCCTAAAATCAGAAAGTGGGAGTAAATCATGCAAAACTGGCAGTAAAATACCCCTTTACTGTCGTCCTCTGTTCCACTGCCCCATAGTACCAAAGGCTGTCACCCCCCGCAGCCTCCAAGATTACTTTTCAAGAGGTGTTATTTTGTGTTTTTCTTCCTCTCCACCTTTTGGAACTCTCTCGCCCTGGCCCCGGACACTCTGTGGAAGAGGATGTGGCACATGTGTTTGACCTCATGGCACGCCACAGAGGTCACACTGGTATGGAATACAGGTGCGCCCCCCCCGCCCCTCGTGAGGCCGGACAACATTATCTGCAGATCCCTCAACTCTTGTGCTGCTTTCAGGCAGAGATCTAAGCTTGTTCATGTACCGGGCCTCCAGCACAGTAGCATGATGTGCTACCTCTGGGCGGTGCCGGTCTGATGCCTTTTAAAATAGCCGTTCATGTTATGGAGAAACTTTTGTACCTTTACCTTTTTTATTCACGTTTTCATGTCCTGCCTCCATTTCCTGTGGGCCAGTAACACCCCCAGCCTGACACCACTGCACAGGTACAAATGGCACTGTGTCTGAGAGGACTTGGGATTGCCATTCAGATCGCTGGGGTGAGGTTCCCCCCATCACCCAGCATGCTCTGCCCTTTCAGTGCCACTGAATGGTTTCTTTAGATGAAGCAGTGCCATGTCATGACTGACCACTGGGTGGAGTGGCCAGCAGCAGAGCTTGCAGCAGTAGTCTAGCTGAGCTCCACTAGAGCATGCCCATTCAGCTAAATTATTATTGAAAAAACTGCTAGCAGTATAATAGAGCTTGACTGATCTGATAGTGGATGGTTTGCTGAACAGATCAATACAATTTTGGAACCGTCACTCAGGTACTGAAGTTATGGGCAGAAGTAATAGAGTGGCTACTGGAGGAGAGGGAGCCTGACAAAAAAACCCCGAAGCCAAGCACCAGCACGGACTTAAGATCGGGGGATGATCTCTTGCCTCAACCTTCTAACGCAGTGCTTTTGAAAGCAATCCAAAGGTTGGATCAAAAAAATGGAAGACTTCACCTCCCAACTTAAAATCCTGGACACTAAGGTGGGCATGTTGGAGGAAGCCACCAAATCTGCATCAACATCAGCAGCAACAGTGATGACTGTGTCTACGGGCCTGACTTAAGGAGAGTGTCCTGCTTTGAAGACACCTGGAAAATCTGGAGAATGCCTCTCTAGCTTCCCATGTAAGGATCTTTGGAATACCCGAGGGCGCCAAGGGAGAGAATCCTTTATCTTTCTTACATACCTTCTTTCGAGATGCTCTGCAAATACAGGAAATGGTTACGATCTTAAAAGCTTATAGGATCAGCCCACGTGGTGTGAGAAACCACAGTGCAACTAACCAGCTACTACCCCCGAACTCTCCTCGTGGTGCTGGGGTCCATGATGGACAGAGATATAACAATCAACAAGGCCAGACAACAGGGACCACTGGAATGGGAAGACACTAAAGTTCACATTATTCTGGACCCAAGTTATGCCAACGGACAGTGTTGGAAAAGTTTCGATGGCATCAGAGCCTGCCTGAGACAGCTGGGAGTCCATCATGTCCTGATGCCAGCTGTCCTGAGGATTATTTACGGAGAGAGAGCATATCAATTTGCAGAACCTGGTGCAGCAACTAATGGAACGTATAGAAAAGGAATTTCAGGCAAAAAGAAGAGAAAATCCTTAAAGTGATTCTAGAGACGGTGAGTAGTGATCGAAGGAGCTCAGTTCCCTTGTAAATGTCCAACTGCCATTGAAAGTAGCAATTTGGTTTACTGTAATTCCCAGGCAAGAAATATTACTGTGCGTTATTTTTGAGGTTCAGTTCTCTTTTAGAGTTCACCGGTAGGGTTCGGTATACTACATAGGAAGCACCTAAAATAGCAGCTTTTGAGAGTTTATATGGCTTGTAGACGAGATGCCTTTATTCAGCCATCAGTGGGGTGTTTTTTGGCGTCATTAGGCTGTTGGACATGGGCAGAGTAAAAAAAAAAAAAAATCTCAGTAAGCTGTGCTGTAAATGTTGCACTATAGTAAAAGAATTATGTTAGAGTCATTGCTAAGAGAAGTTGAGTAGGCTATTGCTTATAGGGGGAGTACTGCTTAACTATACAAATGTTTAACTACCGAATGTGGATTGGGGATGTTCTCCCCAGAAATACAGGGTGATCGCTAATATTAAAACGTTGTGATGGTAATTTATTTTATTTCGTTTTTGTTTACCGGGTAGGTGCACTAGCCATGAAATGACTATTTTCAGGCATGACCCGGGAGAGTACAACAAAGAACAGTGGATCAATAGCACACATGGTACAGTAATAAACACTTGGTACAGTAATAAACGAGAGGGGTACAGTAAAAGCTATAATACAAGGATTACAATAAGTAGGAGTTACAAAATATTGGTAATCCCTACTCATGGCAGTATGGGCCTGTTAAAACCTTGATGTTGGGAGATGTTAAACATATACTGTATAGTATTAACCCCCCCCCCCCCCGCTGAAGCAAAATATAGGGGCTTATTGACTCCTTACTATGACAGTGTCGTCTAACATTACTTGTAATGTTAATGTTGTATGTGGAAGCCTACCTAAGAGGGTAGTGTACTGTGTACTTCATACAGCTAAACTAATAAAAAATAGTTGGAAAAAAAAAAAAAATGGCCATCGACATGTCTGCTGTATTAGAACCAGGGAGTCTTCCTGGTCAGGGTGGTGGCAAAATGGATTTTACCTGCATGATATGGCAAGAAAGGGCACCTTCCTGTATAGAAACATAGAATTTAATGGCAGATAAGGACCACTTGGCCCACCCAGTCTGCCCAGTTCCCTACCTATTGGATAAGCTGCAGATCCTGGTTAACCAACAGCCTACTTCTTCCTACTCCTCACCAGAATTGCCTTATGTCTGTCCCAGGCATTCTTGAATTTCATCACTGTTTTTGACTCCACAACCTCCTCAGGAAGGCCGTTCCATGCGTCCACCACCCTCTCTGTGAAAAAAGACTTCCTCACATTGCCCTTGAGCCATTTCCCCCTCTCTCTTCAAATTGTGCCCCCTTGTTCTTGCACATCTTTTTCTGAAAGATGCTATCCTCTTGGACTTTGTTGATTCCCTTGAGGTACTTGAAAATTTCTATCATGCCCCCCTTCCTGTTCATTATGGCTTCTGTTGCAGACTCTGCACCATTTTAGTTGCCCTCCTCTGGACTGCCTCCATCCTGTCTATGGCCTTGTGGAGATGGGGTCTCCAGAACTGCACGCAGTACTCCAGATGGGGTCTCGCCTACTGTCTATACAGAGGGATAACAACTTCCAGTTTTCTACTGGTGGTGCCTCTTCCTAGAGTGTAGAGCATATTGTAGCCTAGAGGTTAGAGTAACCAGCTGTGAATGAACTTGTTACATCCAGCAGATCTCACAACCTCCGCTTGCATACTGTGTGACACTGAGCAAGTCACTTTAACCTCCCCAGTGTTCCCAGGTCGTCCCTGAAAACAGGTATTTGTGCCTAGTGGGCCTTACTCGGTACCAGAGAATAAATAAATTCCTGTCACAGCCAGGAAGTACTGAGGACATGGATTGCCTGCGTGATATAGCAGTGTGAGGTACATTTCCTGCCCCGGACCAGGAAGTGCTGAAAACATGGGTTTATCTGCATGATACCACATTGTGAGGTATATTTCCTGCTCTGGACCTGGAAGTGCTGTGAACCTGGGTTGCCTGCAGGGTGCTATTGTGTGGGCACCTTCCATTCCTTGTCCAGGAAGTGCTGTGAACAAGGGGTGCCCACAGTACTACATTACTGTGCATCTCCCCCGACCAGAAAGTGCTGGGGACATGGGTTGCCTGCATGATACAGCATCATACCACGCTGGGCAGTTGGGGTGGCCCCCATACCTATAGCCGTTTTATTCTGTTTTAAGGTTACCCTTTTTCCATGTTTTAAGTTTGCTTTAGAATTTTGCTGAGACTTGGAACTATCTAAAGGAAATCTGCCTGTAGGTTTTAATCCATATTCTTGCTTTCTTTGACCACTGGCTAAGATGAACTAGAATGCACACACTTTGCTCCTGACTTTGGATGCCGGGATGGGACATCCTGGCTAACTTAATGAAATGCAACACCATAGAAATAGACATGTATCACAGATGAGCAGCAGGGATCAGCAGTTGCATCGGTGTCGCATTGAGGGTTATAAAGGAGTACAAATGAAAGAAATGCTGCTGTCGTGCATATGTTTACCATTACCAGAAAATTATTTTCACACTTTATACTTTTTCAAAAACGTCCTATATTTTCTGCCTAGTGATGAGCGTGTCACTGTGTTTCACTGACTGGGAAAAATGTAGCGAGAAAGTGAGGGTGTGTGTGTGTGTGTGCGTGTGTGCGTGTGTGCGCAGGGGGATGGGGATATTAACAGCTTGGAGGTGGGGTGGATTTTTGTTTGAGTTCTGTAACTTGCTTCTACTTTGGTTCTCACCGTAGATAAGTACTCTTCCCAGTTTGGTGGCGGCAGTCAGTATGCTTATTTCCATGAAGAGGATGAGACCAGCTTCCAGCTTGTAGACACTGCTAAAACCCAGAAAACTGCCTACCAGAGGAACCGCATGAGATTTGGACAGGTAACCTTACACTGGAATGCATTATAAAAACTATTATTACTACTACCTAAACTAGCAGGGCAAGAAGCGTAATTAATTCTTGGAACTAGTCAAATGATACTTTTTATTTGTGAAGATTTTTGAAAACAAAAAATGCTTCAGCTTTTAAAAAAGTAATGGGATACTTTTGAAAAGCAGTAGTATTTTTCAGGTGGTGTACTGTCTCTTTAAGGCAGAGAAACGGGGACTGAGGAGCAGGGAAAAAAGGCAGTTGGAGAACCAGTAAAGCTGCGTGGAATCTGCTAACAAGCCAGAAGGGAAAACAGCACAAATTATTATACCTTCCAAGCTAAAAGCTACCCCTCAGATAATGGTTTGGCTGTACAGAAATTTCCTTTTACTAATAATTCTGATCTTCAGTGTAATAGAAGTGCAGCATAATTTGTAGTCCAAAATGCTGTCATTCACCATCGCGTGGCTTAGTGCGTGCTTCCGCTGCTCACTCTGTTATATTGATGTGAGCTGCTGACCAGTGGCAGACAGGGTAGTTCACATTTGCATAGAGAGTGGCAAACTAGAGCTCTTGTCTGTGAGATGGTGGTGACAGTGTACTGAACTACCAGCTAACCTCTCCCATGACCAGTTCCAGATTTAAAATCAAGGATATGCATTATTTATTTATTTGGAATATTCGAACTAACACCTTTGAGCAGAGCTCGTTTACAAAGGTTCCACGTTAGGTACAGGAATAAATGCACGCTACAGAGAAGAAACATAATAAAAGATCATGCGGGATCGAAAGTCATTTTCAGCAAAGTACAAACAGAAGGTAGACTAAAGCAAGTTCCTGTGGTACCAAATAATACTATTCAGCAAATTACAACAGACTGAGGATAGAGTACGAGTTGGATACTATGGTCACCTAATTATAATACAAGTGCAGCAGCTGTATTTGTCTTGTCGGAGGTTGGTCAGTTGCAAGGGGCAACTTTGTTAGTAAGCAAAGCAGATTATGATTGGTAGGACAACCAGGGCATTATTAGTAGGATTTCCTGTATAAAGTATTGTATATCACCACCTTTATTTATTTATTTATTTTTTTGCTTTAGGAAAATGGGATTATTCATTTTTTTTTTTTTTTTTTTTTTTAATGTATACCACTTTATGACCGAGCCTACGACATGTCATCTTCTGTTGTCGGGCCAAATGGGGAGCACACCGCTCCATAAGCCACTGACCTGCCCACATCCCACTGTCCGCATGGCTTTCCCATCATGGCAGGCTCTTCAGGGAGGGCTGTCCTGCCCTCAGCGATGCTCAGATCCAGAGGCGGCTGACAGTTATGTGGTGTGTGTGGCCCATTGTAGTAGTGGTCTTCATCCAGACAGCAGTTTGACTTTTCTTCCTCTTGGCATCCCACCTACTTCCTCGGGTATGGGTACAGTCACCTTCGACATCTTGTGTGCTCAGGGTGCCCCCTATAGTGGAGCAAGCTCCACCGCAGAGATCGCTGTTGTACCAGAACCCTTTGTCTTCCCTCTCCAGGCTGGGAGATGCTGCCATTGAGAGCCCTAGCCCTGGCCACCTGACACTAGTCACCCAAGTCTGCCTCCAAACCCAGATAGCCTGAACAGCTGCAACTGGGCCATTGTTCACCCGGGGTTTGTGAATATCTAAACATTCCACTCTTCTAACCATTCTAAATCATGGCATCATTTTTAGCCAGTCAGGACTGTTTATTTGAAAACATTTCCAGACATGTATAACCATAATGGAACATAGGAACACTTCTAATATTCTGAAGTTCTGCATTTAGTTATGCCATTTCCCACATGGGTTTCTGTACAAAATAAAACCGTTTGATTAATTTACAGGTTTTTCAAATGTGATTTATAATATGTTCATTAACATGCACAGTTTTGGCATCTCTAATGGTTCTGAGTGCCTTCTCAAGTACTTCGTATGCCAAAACTGCTCCGTTTGCCTTTGTAGTCGTCTAACCCAAAGAACTCTAAGGCAGTCCTAATGATGGGAGATGCCTAAACTGTACATACTGACATAATCAGTAGTCCAGAACACTTCTGAGTAGTGTGATCTGCCTGTCCTAGAATGTTTGACTTGCAGACAGAGCCCAAGAAGATCTGTTGAGTAGTTGCATGACTGGATATACCTGATGGTAGATGCTCTGGGAAATGCCTAAGATGCTGTGGTGCGTTCCTGACAAAGGCATAAATTAATTTTGAAAACCTTATTAGCTGTCTTTGCTAATTAACAAAACTTTGAGAAGCAATCAGCCAGGTTTGAGAAGCAATTTCATTAAACAGTCATTTTTTTTTAGCTATACGATACAGTCCAGAAGAGTGCAGTACAAATAATTATTCACCGTTTATGAAGAAAATTACTGCAGTTCGGAACCTTTTACTGGAATACAGCAAATCAGTTGATTAGCAACTTCTGATAATCAAAGCTGCATTTGATTAGCAAATAGTTTTTTGAGTAGCAAATACCGATGCAAGACCGCTTATTTATTATGCCTTGGCTGACACGTAGTAAGGTGGAAAAATCTTAGGAGGTGCTGATTGAGAATAATGGTGAGACAGTGGAAGCGTTTACCATAAAATCTATTGCTGGGAGCTTTTCCAAGGAATAGACTGCCCAACATGCAAAAATGTATTTATTTTTATGCATTGGATTTTGATAACCGGTTTGGCCCACTGAGACAGTCCTGTATCATCAATAAAACAGTACAGTAAGCACAGATACAGATTGACATCCAGCTGTTAGCAAAACAAAGATATACAACCGTATACAATAGGAGTGGGTAATAAACCTACAAGATAAAAGTGATATCTGGGGCAGTGACGACAGTAACAGAAATATCTTGCCAAGATATCTTCATTACTATTGTCACAATAGATATCTTTATAATTAGTGTCGTAATAGTGCTGCCCAGCTATGACTGACAAGCCGGTCCTACATTGTGCTACAGTAAGTGCGAGGTAGTTTTAAAAGACAGTGCAGTTTTTTTTTCCCATTGCCAAACTGTTGTGACTGTGCGCATTAGTGAGTGACTGCGGGCACAGCATTGTAAATGGCAGTCTATGGTATTAGAATACTCACAGTGTATGTCTAGGACATTTTGCCTCACTACTAATGTAACAAGAGCAAAGCAACCATAAAAACCAGCAGTAAATAAACACGTAACTGCCACTTTAGTGTGTGGCTGTGATCACGACGTCACAGTGATAAACAGCAGACAGGTAAAAATCCTTCATGCTAATGAACGTACTGTGAATGAAAAGCATGGAAATACTAAAATAGTGACCATTGAGCAGAGATTACATACATGCCGCATTGTCCACAGACAATAGAGAATGCCTTTACGAAACAGCAAGTTCCTATTTGTCAGTTACAACTTGACGATCTCATCCCTGTCATTCACAACATTTAAAAGGAAGCACAAAAAGCCGATTAACATATAGCCCCTCTCTAAAACAATGACAGGAGTTACAAATTAGAAAAAATTAAACCCCTGACACAACACTGAGCCTGTAGTTTGTTACCCACTCCTAATGTATACATCAGATATGTGATGGGTCATTGTTAAATATCAGAAATATCTTCACTCGTTGGCTTTGACCCCAGTGAAACCTCACTTGTGGCTGCGCCACTCGAGGTCTCTGTGGTCAAAGCCAACTCGTGAAGATATTTCTAATATCTAACAATGCCCCATCACACATCAAATATTGCAAGACATTTGAAGCATAAAGAAAATATAAATATTTATTTTCTATTATGGTCTCTGCAGCAAACAAATATATCTCTAAGTATGCTTTAAAAAAATTGTCTAACCAGAGAGGAAGTGGGCAGGCAGTGAATGAGATTTCAGATTGTGGGTTGGGGGGTAGGGGTGACATTTTGAGACTGCAGAATGTTGTTGACAATAAGTGGATATTATGGAATGTGTTTATTATCCTTGGGATGAGTCATTTTGTTTCTTAATGAGTGTACCTTACTAGAACACAGAATAATTTTAAGGCGACACTAAGAGCTGGAAGAGACAGGATAATGGGGACAAAAGTCGAGAATTGGGTGGTTTTTTTTTTTTAAGATACAAGAAATATAAAACTTATTAGAAATAAAAAATAACAGACTTAATAATCCTTTTTTTTTTTTTTCCTCTTCACATCAGAGAAACCTCCGCAGAGACAAGGACCGGCTGAACATGGTGCAGTTTAACTTGCAGACACTGCCCAAGAGTGCCAAGCAGAAGGAGAGGTCAGTAGGCAGACAAAAGCCACTTCTGGCAGTGCAATACTACCTGCATATTAAAGGATGAGACAGTAAAGCTACTCAAGGGAATCACTAATCAAGATTTTAATTTATTAGGAAAACCTTTAATCAGAATTGCCCCTTTTCATACGAATGTACGAAATTTGCCAGCAGATAAAGGCCTAGAGGTCTATCAAGTCTGCTTGAATGTGCAGCTAGCACCCCTTATTCTGCAGCTGCCCCTCCCTTCCACCCTTTCCCTTCATTAACCCTCCCCCTTGTCCTGTCCCATCCCCTTTTGAAGTAGTCCGCTGTACTACTGTATAACACTTCTGCAGGTAACGCATTGCACCCAGCTACCACCCTCTCTGTAAAAAGTGTCTCCTCATCTCCATCATAGAAACATAGACTTTGACGGCAGATAAGGACCGCTTGGCCCACCTAGTCTGCCCATTTCCCTACCTACAGGATAAGCTGCAGATCCTAGTTAACCAACAGCCTATTTCTTCCTACCCCCCACAAGAATTGCCTTATGTGTGTCCCATGTATTCTTGAATTCTCCCACAGTTTTAGACCCCACTGCCTCCTCGGGAAGGCTGTTCCATGCGTCCATAACCGTCTCTGTGAAAAAATACTTCCTCACATTGCCCCTGAACCGCCGCACCCTCCCCACCCATCTTCAGATTGTGTCCCTTTGTTCTTGCACATCTTTTTCTGAAAGATGATACCCTCTTGTACTTTTTTGAATCATGTTCCCCCTCTCCTTCCTTTCCTCAAGGGTATACATATTAAGCTCCTTTAGTCTCTCCTCGTATGGCTTCTCTTGCAGACCCTGCACCATTATAGTTGCCCTCCTCTGGGCTGCCTCTATCCTGTCTATGTCCTTGCAGAGATGGGGTCTCAAGAACTGGACGCAGTACTCCAGATAGAGTCTCGCCAACTGTCTCTGTACAGAGGGATTACAGCTTCCTGTTTTCTGCTGGTAGTGCCTCTCCCTATACATCCCAGTACCCCCAGCCTCCCTTCTGAGTTCTCACTTACTTGGTATGAAAGAACAGAAGAAGGCCAGAGCCCATCGAGACTGTTCCCCACACTATGTGGGACATTATTTATCTATTATCCCTCAGCCAAACATCTAATTTGTTTTTAAAGACAGTGGCACTAGTTCCCTGTACCAATTCTTGTGGCAAGGTGTTCCATACAATGGATGCTCTTATTGGAAAAAAGTTTCCCCTTTTGCTGGTTTTATAAGTTTTTACTTCAAGCTGTTTATTATGCAGTCTCGAACATGTCTCCTTTTGGAGAGTGTTAGACCACATTTTTCCATTAGATCTGGTGAATTTATTAAATTAAAAACCATAAGCATATCACCTCTTAATCTTCTAGTTTGAAGAGAGAAGAGACCAGTAGCTTTTAACCTGTTCTGATAATCCAAGTTTGTTAATCTTGGAATCATTCTAGTTACTCTCCTTGCTAACCTTAAAGTCGTCTGATATGACTACCCCAGGTCCCTTTCCATTTTTGTTGTTACTACCCCCCTGCCCCAAACCTTCCTTCCTCCCTCCCTCCTTCCAGTCTCATATCATGGTCCCTCGTGTCCCTCACCTCCCTTACTTTGAACTCTGTACCTGTCTTGTTTATTACTCTTCAGATACGGGCGCCAGTACTGCACACAGTACTCCAGGTGCAGTCTAACTAATGACCTATACAGTGGCAGAATCACCTCCTCGCTCCTCGAGGCTATATCTCTTGAGATGCAATCAATCATTTTGTTGGCCTTTGTAGCTGCCTTCCTGCATTGCGCCGAGTTGTTCATTGACCCTGTATTGAGCACCCCCAGATCCTTCTTCTTCTCCTCCTCTGTCTGGGCTAGCTGCACTCCCCCCAGCTGGTAATTCTCCTTGGGTTCTTCACTCCAAAATGCAGCACCTTGCACTTGTTGGCATTAAACCCCAGTTGCCAGGTGTCTGACCAGGTTTCAGGCTTTGCCAGATCATCCTGCAACCCCTGCTATCCCCCTAGGTCGTCTGATAGGGACCTTATTAGTCGATCGTTCGCTTTGATGTAATAAAATCCCAGCACTAGGTATAAATATATTAGAAAATACCCGGCCCATAGAATTGAATGGGGCACGCACATCAGACTTCGTTTGTGACATCACAAAACAGTGCTGCGTAAGGCTGGCCAAGGAGGGGGTGGGGTTTCTAACTGGGAAGTCTGTTTTTTGTTTTTGGCAGCATTCCGATTTACAAAATTACGAGGGATATAACTTTGTACAGTGATGGACTTTTTATGACATACTTCAGTAGCTGGCTTCCAGTCAAGTAAGGAATCACAACAGGCTGGGGCAGGCAGCTACTAAGAAGCTGCTCCAGGAACTACTTTGTCCTGAATGGTAAAAAATAAAAGTTGCTTTGAAGCTTTATAAAAAGTGTTAGGGTCAATAACAATTTTTCTGCACATTTTATAAGTGCTTCAGAAGATAAGTGCTGTGAGCCTGTAGCTCATTTTCACCAGTAAAAGCCATTTTAACTACTGGTTCAAATTCTAATGTTCTATCTGTACAGGCATTTTAGTAACCATAATGTGCATTTCTGATTTACAGGCTCTTGGTAAGCACCATTTTAGAACTCTGTGATGCAATTTATGTCCCTTACATGTACAGAGTTGTCAAGTAGAATATGGATGCACTGAGGCAACAAACAGAAGAGCAGAGCAAGGACATAAATGATGTCATTGAGTTCTGAAATGGTCTTTACCAGCAGTATATTGGTAAACATCCATTGTGGTACCTAAAAGGCCTGTCTAGCTTAAACAATAATAGAATTTGAGCAAGTATTTAAAGAACAGCTTCTGGTAGGAAAATTATTTGTAGATTCATTGCAGTTCTCCTTTAAGTCACATCAGGGATGTGTGATTATGGGGAATAATTGCACTTGATTTTGTGTGTTTAAATGCACTCCATGCAAGCACTTGTCATGCCTGACTCGAGCTGTGTAATATTCCCCCATAATCACACACCTCGGCATGTCATATTGCTTACAGACCACTGATTAATGGTTTGTATAACATGATCTACAGGAGAAGAAAAGGACATTTAGGAATCCAGAATTACTCCTAGGTTTTCAAACGCTGTATAGTGATGTATAAACTAGGGCGCAATCTTGTAGGTAGTATTTACTCCCAGATGTTTTTTTTTTTTTTTTTTTAATTGGTGACAGTTATTTTTGTATAACAAAGAACATACCTTAATAAAATCACATTGCAATTGATCTTAGGGCATCACTCTGTCATCAGGCCACACCTATGGAACTTCAACATCAGGATCCCACGGACTTTTTTTTTCTTTTTCTTTAGCAGTCTGAGGCTGACCATGCAGACACCAGGCTCCAACATCACACACCCTATAAAAGCGCTGATGGCCCCGCTTTCTCCTTCGTTCTTTTCCAACGTCAACCATTGGTGCATGGACTCTGCGATAGCTTCGTTGCTGAGTTCAACCACCATTTTTACTTACATTTTTTATTTATTTTCTGTTGAATCACCTTTATATAAAGTGATTCCTTTCTCCTTTATATGTCGATTAACCCTTTCGTTGTCTCTTTTCTGTCGCTGTTGCTGCGGAAAGAATATCTCCTCCACTGACTAACATCAGCGCTGTGTCTGCTGTCTTGGGCCCAGCCATAATGTCCTTGCCTGTGAGTCCTGCCAGAAGTTCAACCTTACCACCCGACACTGACACAAGAAAGCCCTGTAGAAGGTCCTCATGGAGCAACAGGCAGCCAGCGGAGAGCAGGGGTCTTCTGGAGCCATCTTCCCCCTCCCCCCGCCCAGTTGCTGGCATCTTCCAGGGACTCGCAGGCTGCCAAGGCCCAGGACAACTCCTTGTGGAAGCACTCATGGCAGTACAAGGAATGGCCTTAAGACCACTCTCCCCATTGGCGATCCTGGTCCCTGCTAGATTCCTCTTCCTTTCCTGAGATCGTCCTGTTGACTGCTTTGTTATGGACACCTTGCCCCGTGCAGGCCTCTACTTCTTCCAACGCCCCCACCAAAAAACGGTGGATTTGTCTCCTGCCTATTATAGGGCTGTGGAGGGGTCGCAGGCCTTGGGTTATCGGCCCCCACCCTGCCATCAAGACCTCTCAAGCTTCCAGGTCTTTCAGTGCAGGGCCCTCCTGATACCTCTTTAGTTAGTGGTTTCTCGTCAGACCAGGGCCTCGCGCCCCTCAGACATCTGTGTCGACGACTTTTCCCTTTCCTGCCGTCGACCTCAATACTATACTTGCCTCTATTATCACATCTTTCTTCCAGCAGCTAATTGCACGCTGTTGTCTGCTGTTTTGGCGTTGACTCCTGTTCAACCCCTGCTCCCTCAAAAGACGTCAAGTGAGGTGTTCGGCCCCTTCTTCAGAGCAGACCGTTGAAGAGGAATACCATCCTGATCTTGGCCTCCCAGAAGAATAGAATGACGATAATGTGGAATCATTTAACAGGTCCGCTGTCTCCTCCGGGACTGAGGAATCTTATTGAGCACAGTCCCAGATGCGCCCACCCCCTGACCCCTCCTTTTTTAACATCATAAAACAGCTCTCCTCCACTATGGGTTTCCAAACTGAGGAGGAGGAGGATGAAACGAGGAGGAATCTGGTGGACGTCATGGAGATCCCGCTCTCTCCACTAAAGCTTATTCCTGTCAGCCTTAAATGATTTAGCCACAGCAGCCTGGTGCCGACCCAGTATGGTGCCAGCCATGCCCTGGAGAGCTAACAAACTCTGTCAGATGCCTCAGGAGTTGCCTTTCTATGCTGCTCTGCATGAGAACCGACTCTGTGGTCATCAGAGCTGCTGATGACAGAACTAAGGCCCTTAAGCACCTTAATTCCCTGCCCCCTGACCGTGAGCCCAGGAGGTTGGAAATCTGAGGCTAGAGGACTTTTCCTTTGGCCACCCTTGGTCTTAGGATTGCCAGTTATTTGGCTCATCTTGTTAAGTACCAAAACAACCTTAGGAAGAAGGGAAGAGCAGCTGCTCAGGCCATCCCTGAGGGTTCCCACAAGCAGGAGCTTCTCGGAGTACTCCAAGCTTCGGAGAGTGTTAGTAAGCACCTCCTCAGAGCTTCCTACGATGTGATTGACACTACAGCCAGGGCAGCTGCCTATGACATTTGCATCAGATGGAACTCCTGGCTGCTGGTCTCCGGCTTTGCGAATGATGTCCAGTAAAAGGTGTTGAATGCCCCTTTTGTGGTTCACTAACATATTGGTCCAGATGTGCAGGATTTTTATTTATTTGTTGAAATGTTTCACCAGGAGGGCACACTGAACAACAAGTTGCTCGTCTCACGGTGTGACCTGGGGAGAGGGGGAGGATATTCATAGGACCCTCCCCCTCCCTTCCCATACCTGTACTTCCGGGAGAGCAGCCTTTTTTTTATCACTTCCCAAACATTTGGAACTCCTTCCCCATTGATATCTGCTCTGCCATGTCCACTCATTCATTGTCCCATCTTTTTCGACGCTACTTATCCCCTCCCTGCAATTGCACTTGACCCAACTCCTCTTTATTCTAATATCTTCCCGTTCCTCTATTTCAAGTTCCTACTTTTTTAACCCCCCCTGCTTGATTTACATATAATAGTGTTCATACCTCTGGGGTTCTGCTCCTATGGCAAATGGGGAGCCAAAGGAAGTTCAGGAAGAGTTTAGGAAATTGGGGAGGGGTCTCAAGCAAGTAGCTACTTCTGTCACTTTCTCAGAAGTACTACCTGCGAGAGGCAAGGGAGAGCATAGGAGTGCATGCACCAGGAACTTTAACTCATGGTTGAAGAACTGGTGCTGTGAAGAAGGGTTTGGATTCATTGGTGACTGGGGACCCACCTGGAGGGATGGAGGTTTGTTCAAGCCTGACGGCCTGCATCCATCCTGGAGGGGAATCCAAGCACTCAATGATAAGTTTAAATGCTACATTGACAAGCATTTAAACTAGCAAAGGGGGGTGGCAGGCCAGCAAGGAGGGTACCTACTTGCTCACCCCCCACAGCTAGCAGTGGAACCAGTGAACCAGAGGAGTGGCTATCTCTGCAAAGCAGTGTGCAAAAGATGGAGATTAGTGCCCAAGAGGTGGATGGGCAGAAAAGGGGCAAAATTCAGCAGAAGGGCAGACAGCAAGGAGAACCAGGGATAAAGGACAATCAAGGAAGGGGCTGGAGTAGAACAGTGAAACAGTCTAGGGAGGTCAAATCATGGAAAGCCATGTGTGCAAATGCCAGGAGCCTTAGCAACAAGATGGAAGATCTGGAGGCTGTCATGGTGCAGTCAGACCTGGACATTGTGGCTATCATTGAAACCTGGTGTAATGATAACAACGACTGGGAGATGGCCATACCTGGCTACAACATATTCAGAAGAGACAGAGCAGGCAGGAAGGGAGGAGGAGTGGCACTGTATGTGAAAAATGACATAAGGGCCACAGAGATCCAGGAGGAACAAAATGGGGGAGAGATACTGTGGGTTAAGCCGGAAAGGAAAATGGGAACAGCCATCCGCACAGGTGTGGTCTATAGACCACCAGCCCAGGAGGAAGAAACAGATAGGGAGCTGATGCTAGCCATCCAAAGGATGGCAGACAAGGGTGAGGTAGTACTGGATGGAGACTTCAGTATTCCAGACGTGGACTGGAGCATCCCAGCAGCAGCATCAACTAGGAGCAGATTTATCCTGGACTCCCTTCAGGGTGCCTTCCTCAAGCATCTGGTCATGGAACCAACTCGGCAGAAGGCAATACTGGACCTTGTGCTCACAAACGGGGACAGTGTGATGGGGGTAACAGTGGGAGAGCACCTGGGGAGCAGTGACCACCAGTCATTGTGGTTTGAAATCACAGAAAGAGCAGAACCAAACCACACAAAAACACGTATCCTGGATTTTAGGGGCAGACTTTGGGAAAATGGGAGATACTTGAAAGAGGCATTAAGGGGAATGGGGCAGGAATCAGGGGTTGAGGAACAGTGGGCAGTATTTAAAATGGGGATTACAAGAACAACAGAATTATGCATTAAGCAGGTTAGCAAAAGGAAGAGGAGACCATTATGGTTTTCCAAAGAGGTAGCAAAAAGTGAAAGCCAAAAGACTGCATTCAGGCAATATAAAAGACACAGGCAGAAGGGGATAGGGAGAAGTACCAGGAGAAGCAAAGGGAGGCAGGAGGTCAGTAAAGGAAGCCAAAGCTCAGACAGAAGAACACATTGCAAAATCAGTGGGTAGAGGAGACAAAACCTTTACAGGTACATAAGTGAAAAAGAAAGACAAAAGGAGGGATAGTGAGACTGAAGGGGAGGATGGGGGCCACGTGGAGGATGACAACAGTAAAGCTAACATATTGAACAGGTATTTCTGCTCAATCTTTACTGAGGAAGAGGAGGGTAATGGGTCTGAAGGGAGTACAAGGGGTGAGAATGGTGCAGAAATGGACACAAGTCCCTTTACACGAGAAAAGGTCCTGAAGGAACTGGAAGTAATAAGAGTTGATAAAGCAATGGGGCCAGATGGGGTGCACCCCAGGGTCCTTAAAGAACAAAGAGAGGTGGTGGCTGAACATCTGGCTATCCTGTTTAGCCGATCACTGGAAACAGGGGAGGTACCCAAAGACTGGAGGACAGCAGATGTAGTCCCCTTATACAAAAGCGGGAACAAAGAGGAAGCAGGGAACTACAGACCAGTCAGCCTCACCTCGGTAGTGGGGAAGATCATGGAAGCACTACTGAAGGAGAGATTGGTGGAACATCTGGTTGTCAATGGACTACAGGACCCAAGGCAGCATGGTTTCACCAGGGGAGGTCATGTCAGGACCAACCTCGTTGAATTTTTGACTGGGTGACTAGAGGGTGGATTGGGAGGGCAGTGGACATGGCCTATCTGGACTTCAGCAAGGCCTTTGACACTGTGCCACATAGAAGACTATTATACAAACTGGGGAATATGGGTGTGGGCAGGACAGTAGTGTGGTGGGTAGGTAACTGGCTGGGTGGCAGGACACAGAGGGTGGTGGTAAATGGCTGTCACTCCACAGAGGGAAGAGTGACCAGTGGGGTACCACAGGGATCAGTGCTGGGACCGGTCCTATTCAACATCTTCATCAGTGACATTGCACAGGACCTAGAAGGCAGAATTTCACTGTTTGCTGACGACACAAAGCTCTGTAACAGAGTAGACACACCAGAGGGTGTAGACAGAATGAGAAGGGACCTGCAGAAACTTGAAGAATGGTCAGGGGTTTGGCAGTTGAAATTCAATGCAAAGAAGTGCAAGACAATGCATATGGGGCACAAAAACCCTGGCACAATATATCAGTTGGGGGGTGAGGATATAGCGTGCACCAAGCAGGAAAGGGATCTTGGGGTTATCATCTCTGATGACCTCAAGGTAGGGAAACAGTGTGACAAGACAGCAGGTAAAGCAAACAGGATGCTGGGATGTATAGGCAGGGCATCACCAGCAGGAAAAGGGAAGTCATAATTCACGCTATACAAGACACTGGTGAGGCCCCACCTGGAGTACAGTGTACAGTTCTGGAGACCATACCTCACGTAAGGACATAGACAGGGTAGAGAAGGTTCAGAGGAGGGCAACAAAGATGGTGCATGGATTGCATCACAAGTCCTATGAAGACAGGTTGAAGGAACTGAACATGTACTCCCTGGAGGAGAGGAGGGAGAGAAGAAATATGATGGAGACATACAAGTATCTCACAGGGAGGAACAGGGTGCAGGAATACACTATTTTTAAGCAAAAAAGATGTTCCAGGACTAGAGGCATGGGATGAAGTTGGAGGGAGGACGATTCAGAGGAAACATGAGGAAGAATTTCTTCACAGAGCGGGTGGTGGACAAGTGGAACACCCTGCCAGAGAAGTGGTGGGGGCTGAAACAATCACGGGATTTAAGAATGCATGGGATAGACATAAAGGAATTCTGGAGGTCAGGGGTAAGGGGCAACAGACTTCTAGGAAAACATAAACTGAACTTACAAGCTCAAATGGGCAGACTGGGTGGGCCATAGGCCCTTATCTGCCGACACTGTCTATGTATCTGTGTATGTGGTCAAGGTTGCTTCCCCCATCTCTCCTCTCTCTGTTGTTTTCCCTTTCCCTTCCTTCTCTCCCCCTCTCTCCCCCTCCCAGTTCACCTCCCTCCCTCACCGCTGCTTAACCACATCTACCCCCTCTGTTGCCTGTATTGTTACCCTCCAATCTGTTTCTGTGCTCCCCATTTCCCTGCCACACCCCTTGCGGGATGTACATCCCGGAGGGTGCAGCATCATGCGCTATCAGTCTCCCTATTCCCACTATTGTTTCAAAGTTCTCCTTACTACCTTCAGTGTCCCCACTCCCCTTGCGGGGTCTGCAGCGTGGAGGGGTGCAGGACCATCTGCTTTCTATCCTTCAGTAGTCCTCACTTGCTCCTTGAGTTATAGCAACATGTATTTGTTTTAAGTATTTGGGGTGTATGTTTAGGATTATGTATCTGACTGCTAAACATATGCATGTTTTAAATAAAAACATTGTGTATGTGTTATGACAAGCACTGCTGCCTACTCTATGACATGTTTGGTATTTGCTTTTAATTATTATGTACAGTTCTAGCTCTGAGTTTTATTTTTACTTGTTCTGTATTCAATATTATACCCCCTTTTCCTCAGAACGCACCTGGAAACTAGCTGTTGTAGCTCAGTGTGCCTTTCCTGGTGAAACATTTCAAAATAGGTAAATGAATGAACTACAGGCCCTCAGCAGGGCTATTTGGTCTGTCCACTCCTTGTATCATACCCAGTCCAGGACTGGAGAGATCCTCCTTTTGGAAGGTCTCTCACAAGTCTGGCCCCAGAGCCAGGTTTCAGGGCAAACGCAGCCTGCTCTGCCTTGCCTGCCTCCTCTTCCTCCTATGGTCCCTCTGCCAAGCAACCCAGAGGAGGGGGTGCGGCACTAGCCACCAGTTCAGCCTCCGCCTGACACCTTGATGGACCCCACTTCCTTCACCAAGCCAGGAGGTGGTGGTTGGAGTCGGCTCCCCCTCCATCTGTCTCCGTGGATAACCATCACAACAGATACTTGATTCCTGCAGAAAATCGAGCAGGGCCATACTCTAGAGCTTCTAGAACAGCCTCCAGACCTTCACCCAGTCCCCATGTTTTACCCTCTAGATCACACAGAGGTGCTTAGGGAGGAGCTCCTCACCTTGCTGCGTAAACAAGCCATAGAACCAGTGCCCAGGTGGCAAAGGAACAAGGAGTTCTACTCCAGGTTTTTCCTGGTTCCCAAAAGAACAGAGGCTGGAGGCCCATTCTAAACCTCAAGGAGCTGAACCTTTTTATCCAGTACACAAAGTTCTGGATAGTCACTTTGCACAGCCTTCTTTCACAGCTCAAACAGGGTGACTGTCTGTGCTCCCTCTATGCCGGTTGTCTACTTGCATATCGTGGTTTTCCCCCTCACAGGTGTTACTTGCAATTCCTGTTCAGGGGGATCATTACCAGTTCAGGCTGTTGCTCATTGGCTTATCCTTTGCCCCATGGATATTTACCAAGTGCCTGACAGCTGTAGCAGCCACCTTTCAGTGCAAAGGCCACTATGTGTTTCCATATCTGGATGACTGGTTGCTGAATGCCCAATCCAGGGAGCGTCTCTTATCGACTCTAGAATGTACCCTGCAGTTATTCCAGTCCTTGGGCATCACTGTTAGCTGGCTCAAGTCTGCGCTAACCTTTTCCCAGAGATTGCAATATGTAGAGGCAGTCTTGGACTTCAGTCTGGGCAAGGCTTTCCTACCCCAAGACAGGGTGGACTGCCTTATTGCGCAGGCCCAGGAGGTGATTCGGAGCCGGCATTTCTCAGCCAGCACATTCCTCAGGCTGTTAAGCCTCATGGCTGCGACAGTTGTTATGGTCCTTCTATCCAGGTTGCATATGAGGATTCCGCTTTTCATACTTAGGGTTCAGTGGGATCAGTGTTCAGACAACGTAAATCAGCTGGTACTTGTTTCCTCTCCAGTATGCAGAGTGCTTCACTAGTGGATGGACCCAGCCAATCTCTTAAAAGGGGAAGGTCCCCTTTTTTATCCCTACTCCTCACAGTGGTTGCTTCGTGTCTGGTTGGGGAGCCCATCTGGATCCTTATCAGACCCAGGGTGCCTGGTACCACTGGCGGACTCCCCTCCACATAAAGGTCTTAGAAATGAGGGCAGTTCTCTATGCCTTACAGGCCTTTCAGAACCATCACTCTCTCTCTCTCTCTCTCTCTCTCTCTCTCTCTCTAGGCCGTCTCTTGGTACAGTCGGACAAACCTGGTGTGATCTATTACATCAGCAAGTGGGGGGACCCATTCCTACCCTCTGTACCGGGAAGTGATGAGGGTCTGATACTGGGCTCTAGATCGCAGTCTATAACGGTCAGCTGTCCATGTGCCAATGTTCAAATGGAGGCAGTATAGCGCAGTGGTTTAGGGCTCTGAGCTGCAAATCTGGTGACCTGGGTTTGAATCCTACAGCCCCCGCTTGCATAAACTCTGTGATCCTGAGCAAGTCACTTAACTTCCCTGTGCTCCCAGTTTGCACCTGTAAAAAAGCTTTCAGCTTAGTGTGTCTCACCTGGTTAAACAATTTAAAAAAAAAAAAAAAATGTGCCAGGCGTCCAAAATGCCTTGGCAGACAGCCTCAGCCGGTCACATTCCAAAGTGAACAAGTGGGAGCTGCTGTCCTTGGTCACAGAAGACCCTGTTTGACAGGTGGGGTCTTCCAGAATTGGACCTTCTAGGGACATGGATATGTTGTTCATCCACACTGTCTGGCAGGTTTCTTGCCGCTTTGAATCTTGCTGGAAGGTCTTCAAGCTGGCTCCTCCCACCCACCCGGGTGGTAAAACTCTCAGCTCCGCCCCATGACGCCAGATCTTCCTTACTGCTTGGAAGCTCAGGTTCCCTCCTTAAGGCTCTGCGTGATTGACTGGATCCTAATTCTTCGGTTCGTCTGAAACTCGTTTGAAAGTTTTCAAGACTTCGGTCTTCCTTTTCCCTCGCGGCTGCGATGGACACATCGACTCCCGGTTTTCGGCGGTGCCCTTGTGGGCAGAAGATGTCCAGGATGGATCTGCACTCCACGTGCATCTACTGCCTAGGCCTAGAACATGACCTACAGGCCTGCGAGTCTTGCTGTTCGTTCTCGGCTAACGTCTTGGAGGACCGCGCTGCCCGGTTGAAGCTTGGGCACCCCGAGAAGCGCTACCCGCTAGTAAAGTCGAAAGAGGCCCATTGGGTGGTTACCGCGGCGGCTGAGCATCTCGAACAGATGATCGCCCTCGAGGAGGCGGTGGCCCAGGCCGCATTTTCCTCCTCCTCGGTCGCGGCATTTATCCCGCTCTCTTTGGGTACCTCGTATTCTGCTTCGTTCAAGGAGCTTTGTAATTCCCTTTCCACGAAGGGAGGGGGGCCATCGGGACATTCCTCTCGGTCCAAAAAGGATCCCAAGGGTAAGTCCCATCGTCGGCGTTCATGGGAGCAGGAGAGGTCCCCTTCCCCGGACAGCCAACCGTCGACTTGATCCGAGTTGCGACTAAAACTGCTAGCTTCCGTCCCAGGTCAACCGGCCGAGACAACCCGTCGGCGCGGTCAAGATTTTCTCGACCCGTCGGACGGTTTGTCGACTGGTGAAGCAGACAACCCGTCTTCACGGTCCCCCCAGTGGAAACCGAGGATTTGCCTGCGCCATCGGTGCAGCAGTCCCTGGTTAAGACGTCCGAGCCGAGGGAGGAGCTGGTGTCCCCTGCTTCCTCCCAGGCCCGCCCTTGGACACACCGAGGATCTCGGTCTCGGACCTCTTCTCGGTCCAGCCGATCCCGCCGACATCGGTTGTCTCGGCACAGAGGTAAGTGGTGACGCAGCTCCTCCTTGGATGAGGAGAGGCTTCGGCGCAAATTGCGTCGTTGCTACGAGGAGCTGATGTGGCAGCAGTTACTTTTGTCCGGGACTAAGTAGACACCGACGCCTTCCCCGGCCATCAAGTGGCTGTCACCCGAACGGCCGTAACAGACTCTCGCTGCAGTCGAGATGCCCAAGCCTGGGCCGGTTGTTTGGCTGAAACCTGCTGCCCCACCAATTGTGGTGGAACCTCCGCCTCCACAACCGAAATCGGGGGCACCGATCAAGGACTCTCTGTCGGCTCAAGGCCTGCCCCACAGGTTGTCTGTCACCCTCACTCCCGACCGTCCTCGGCAGGTGGAGGTTGGCTCAGGCCCTAGGCAGCTCTTCGCGGACTGTTCGGAGTCCGACGACGACTCCTCCCTGTTCTCCAGGCAGGTTGACCTGGAGTCCTCTGGGGGCCAGTCACTGGACGAAAGCCCATCGTCCTTTATGGGTCTGCTTTGGCTCATCTCTGAGTCCACCGGGATGCAGCTCGAGCCCATTTCAAAACGGACCAAGTATCCCTTGACGGAGATACTGGACCGAGGGGATTCACCCACGGAGGCCTTTCCTGTAGCTGAAGCCATTGTCAGCCCAGCCTTGGAGCTTTGGCAGCGGCCTGCTTCCTGTCCTGCGCCCTCAGCCAGGATGGCCAGGAAGTATGCGGTCCCTACTGGCTCTCTGCCCGGGTTTTCGGAGCACCCCTCTGCCAAGGGGTTGGTCACCGACAGCATTTTCCGGCGTTCCGGGAACATCAGGGACTTGGACAAGCCCCCTGACAAGGAGTCCAAAAAGCTGGACTACGCCGGGCGCAAGGTCTACGCTGCGTCTTCCCTTGGCCTCTGCCAGACCAGCTCGGAGTGCTGATGGCGCACTTCTCCCATTCCCTCATGGGCTCCCTGGATGAGGTGATCCCTCATCTCCCGGCCAACCTCCAGACCACGGTCCGGCAGGTCCGGGACCAGGGTAGGGCGGTGGCGAAGCAGCAGCTCCAAACAGCTCTGGACCAACAGCACAAGCATCAGGGCCAGCAGGCTCGTGCTTGGCATCCCAAGCCCAAGCCTGCAGCTTCCTCCAACAGGAAGCACGGAGGTAAAGGCCCAGGAGGTCCCTCGGTCGGTCCCTCCTCCAAGCCTGCCCAGTGACTGGTTGAGGGATGTCGCCCCCAGCCTCGTCACTCCCCCCGGGTGCCCCCCGTTGGGGGATGGCTCTGCCACTTCCTTTCCGCCTGGTCCGCTATCACCATGGACCGTTGTGTGTTGGAGGTAGTAGGAAAGGGCCTGCCTCTGGAGTTCGGGCAGACCCCACCCTTTCGAGCTGTCGCCTCGGGGCTACGGGTCCGCAGAGGCTCGCTGTCGCCCACCGAGCCGAGCATTGCCCTGCTCCTGAAAAGAGGTGATCAGGAAGGTGGCGGATCCTCCTCCAGACCCGGGGTTTGTGTCCAGGTATTTCCTGGTCCCAAAACGGACGGGGGGCTGGCGCCCCATTCTCGACCTGCACAACCTGAACAGGTTCCTATGGTCTCGGACCTTCAGGATGGTCACTCTGGCTCAGATAATACCATCCTTGGAACGAGGCGTGTGGTTCTGTTCCCTGGACCTCCAGGATGCGTTCTTTCACGTCCCAATCCGTCTGTCTCTCATCGGAGATTCCTCCACTTCAGAGCGGAGGGATCCCTTTACGAGTTCCGGGCCATGCCCTTCAGCCTTTCCCTAGCTCCCAGGGTCTTCACCAAATGCATGGCAGTGGTGACAGCATTCCTGCGGTGCCGAAGGGTCCGGGTGTACCCCTACCTGGACGACTGGCTGATTGCAGCCCCCTTCGGAGCGGAGGTGGAGCGGTCCAGAGATCTGGCCCTCCAGGTTTGCTCTCAGATTGGCCTCCTCATCAACGAGGCCAAGTCGGAACTCATGCCAAAGCAGGTAATACTTACTTTTCATCGGGGCAGAGCTCGACTCTCTTCGAGCCAGAGCATGGCTCCCGGTGGACAGGGCTGAGGTTCTTTCCTCCTTTGCCCAATCATTTCTGGTTGGGCAATTGCGCCCTGCCCGGGACTTCCTGCGCCTCCTGGGCCTCATGGCGGCCTGCACCAGCGTGGTCCATTGGGCCCGTTGGTACATGCGTCCCCTTCAGTGGGGACTGGCCAGCCAGTGGTCACAGTGCTTCGATCCGTTGGATCAGCTAGTGACAGTGACCCAGGGGATGTGGAACGCTCTCCAATGGTGGACCGTTCCGGCACATCTGCAGGAGGGCATCCCGTTTGTCCGCCCCGAGCCGACGGTTTCTCTATCGACCGATGGCTCTCTGATGGGTTGGGGTGCCCATCTGGGGGAGCACAGAGCGCACGGCCTCTGGTCCCTTCGGGAGTCCTGATGCCACATCAACCTGCTGGAGCTTTGAGCAGTTTGTCTAGCCCTCACTGTCTTTGCTCCGTTTCTATGGGGTCAAGTAGTTCAGGTCCAGATGGACAATAGCACGACCATGTACTATCTAAACCGCCAGGGCGGGACGCGCTCCATGCCTCTGTGCAGGGAAGCTCTCTGCGTTTGGTCACTCGTGCGCAGCCTGGAGGCGGATCTCCTCGCCATTCATGTGGCAGGAGCCTCCAACACCCTAGCCGATGCCCTAAACCGGATAGGGGCTGCATCTCACGATTGGTCTCTCCTGCCGGAGGTAGTACAAGATCTTTTCTCTCACTGGGGCACTCCTCAGGCGGACCTGTTTGCCTCCAGGGAGAATGCGAAGCTGAGACTGTTTCATGCCTGCCCCACTCAGCAGGGCTCGCTGTAGGGGGACGTCTTCTCAAGGCCGTGCACCCCGGGCCTCTTCTATGCCTTCCCCCATTTCCCTTGATCCACAAGGTGCTTCTCAAGGCGAGGAGGGACAAGGCGCAGGTGATTCTGGTAGCCCCAGACTGGCCCCGTCAGTTCTGGTATCCAGATCTCATCAGTCTCAGCTCGAGGCTCCCGAGGCGGCTTCCAGCCCGTCCGGACCTGATCTCAGTCGATCAGGGGAAGGTATTCCATCCGGACCTTCAATCCCTGCACCGGACAGCCTGGTTCCTGAGCCGCTAGAGTTCCAGGCCTTGGGTCTTTCCGACGAGGTCCTCAACGTCGTTGAGGCATCCCGTCAGGAGTCGACCAGAAAATGCTACGCCTCCAAATGGAAGAGATTTTCCATTTGTGTCTGGGCAAGGGTCTGGACCCTTCCTCCTGTTCCTTGGCAAGCATTCTGGACTACCTGTGGTCCCTTTCCTTAAGGGCTTGGGTGAGCGACCCTTATGGTGCACCTGGCAGCCATCTCTGCTTACAGGCGCGGGCCTGGAGCAGTCAGTGGCGCAGGAGAAGGTGGTCGGCACTTTCAAAGGCCTTGATGACATATCCCTCTGGTGCAGAACCTCCACCTCCGTGGATCTACTGCTGGTATTGGCTAAGCTCATGGGCAAGCCATTGAACCGATGCACAGGTGTGACATCTCTCACCTGTCGTGGAAGACCTTCTTGATGGCTATCACGTCCAGCCAGAAGGGTGGGGAGCTCCAGGCGCTTTCCATAGAGTCTCCTTATCTGGTCTTCCACAGGGACAAGGTTGTCCTCGACCCCACCGAAATTCCTTCCGAAGGTAGTGCGGAGTTTCACTTTAACCAGGTGTTGACTTGCTGGTGTTCTACCCCAATCACACCTCAGAGGCCGAATATAGGCTCCGTGCTTTGGACCCTAGGCTCGCTTATTATAAGGAGCGGACTGACAGTTCGGGAGAGGTTCGCCAGCTGTTTGTCACCACGCTGAAGCCGCACCTGGCAGACCTGCTAGCGACGGATGATAGGCAGGTGGGTCACCTCCTGCATAGATCTCTGCTATAGGATGGCGGGCATGGAGCCTCCCAAAGGGATAAGAGCTCATTCTACCCACCATACCGCTGCATCGGTGGCTGCTTCCAGGGACGTCCCTATCCAGGAAATCTGCAGGGCTGCTACCTGGAAGTCAGCACATACCTTCATCACCCATTACCACATCGACCTTGAGTCACGCCGGGATGCTGGTTTTGGGGCCTCGGTTCTCTGTCCTTATTTCCCAAGTAAGTATTGGGGGTGTGCGCCTTGCCTACCTCCTCCTGGAGAACTGCTAGGAGTCTGCCAGACAGTGTGGATGAACAACATATCCATGTCCCTAGAAATACAGAAAACTCACCAGTAACAGGAGTTCTAGGAATGGTATATGTTGTTCATCCACACAACCCACCCGGCTTCGACGCACAACCTGGCTTCCAGCGGGCTAGATCAGGCATCATGGGGTGGAGCCGAGAGTTTTACCACCTGGGTGGGTGGGAGGAGCCAGCTTGAAGACCTTCGGGCAAGATTTAAAGCAGCAAGGATCCTGCCAGACAGTGTGGATGAACAACATACCATTCCTAGAACTCCTGCTACAGGTGAGTAAGCTGTATTTTTTGCGTTCCCACTCAGTGCAAAACTGCTGTGCTTCTGCTGTCTAGATCCAGTGCTTGGAGTGTTCTGGCGAGACGCATTGTCCCTCTCCTGGAAAGGGAGGTTTCTCTACACATTCCCTCCTCTCTCCTCCCTTCCCATGGAGTTGGAGGGATCTCATCAGGCTACAGATGGATGGTGGCACCCGAATTCTGGTGGCTCCAGTTTGGCCATGGCAGATATGGTTTCCATTACTGCAACAATTGGCTATGGGACCTCCAGGTTCTCTGCTGACTCAGGCCCAGGGGACCCTGGTCCATCCAGACCTCAAGTCCCTCCATCTGCATGCATGGGTCCTGATGACATGGCCATCACTAGGTTTGGGGCGTATCAGAAGGTTGCTGACGTCTTGGTGGCTGCCAGAAAACCTTCCACTAGGCCCACTTACTCTGTGAAGTGGAAGTGGTTTGCCATGTGGGCTACTTCTCATCGTTCACCTGTCCGGTGAAGGTGGTTTTGGAGCATCTCCTAACCTTGTCTGATGCAGGACTCGTACTCCTCACTTAAAGTGCACCTGTTTGCCATTTCATCCTTTCATGTGACCATTGATGGGTTTATTGTGGCACAGCTGGATGTGGCCCATACTTTTTTGAGAGGCATTCTCCACTGGAAGCTTCCCATCCATAACCCGGCTCCAGCTTGGGACCTGAATTTTATTTTGGAGTCCCTTCCTCTTTATGAGGCAGCCGCATCTTGTGAGCTACGCATTTTGTCATGGAAAATGTTATTTTTAGTTGCCATTACTTCTACTCTTAAGAATTTTAGAACTACAGGCTCTCGTGTGAGCAGCCTTATTTGATTTTCCACAAAGACAGTCTCTCTTTGCATAATAATCCTAAATTTCTTCCTAAGGTGGTGTCTGAGCTTACCCTAAATCAGTCCATCCACCGGCCCATTTATTATGCGGAGCCTGCCAGTTCAGGAGAAGCGATGCTTCACACTTCAGATGTGCATAGAATTTTGTGTTCTAGAAATGTGAATATGATGTTGTAGCCACACTTCTGGCAGCTGCCGTTCCCTTTAAGACTTGCCAGAAACTTCTTCACGCTGGCTTCTCCCACCCAGGTGATGACTCCCTCTGCTTCGCTCCATGATGCCAGACCTTCCTTTCCGCTGGAAGAAGCAGGTTCCCGCTTTACCACTGTTGTGCTGAGTAGGCCCTTGCGACTAACTCTATGGATTTAATTCCTTAAAAGTTTAATAATTTTTGTCTGTAGCTCAATCATCGATTGCGAACGTGATGGACAAGTCCACTCCTGCATTCCATCGGTGCCCTTGCAGGCAGAAGATATCCCAAACGGATCTGCATGCCACATAGATCTATTGCCTGGGGCATGAGTTCGATCCCAAGGCCTGCAACATTTGTCAGACTTTCCATCCTACCGTTCTTGAGGACCATCTCGTCTGACTCAGTTGGGCCGACCAATCGAATGGAACACACTGATCAAATCTTGAGATGCCCATTGGGTGGTCTCTGTTACTGCGGGGTCCGCTGATCATCTTGCAGCATTTGAGGAGGCTGCGGCCCAGGCCGTTTCCCACTCCTCTTCGGCAGCTGCCTTCATGCTGCTCTAGCTAGGTTTGACTTTCACGGGATCCTTCAAAGAATTGTGCCAGTCCTTGCCAGCCCTTGGTCAGGGACCCCCCCCCTTCCCAGCACAAATCCAAGTCAAAGAAAGAGTTAAAAAAAAAAAATGGTCTCGTCAACATTCGTGGGGTTGGGAGCGATCTCCATTGAGAGCTTAGGATTCCTGCACTTCTCCGGATCCGACTTTGGTCGAATCCTTAGCCCAGGGTACCGGCTCCACGGGAACACTGTCTGGCCAGTTGGCCAAGATGCTGGTTGATCTTCTGGCCAAGATTTTTCTTGAGCCGGTCGACCAGTTGTTGACTGAAGAGGCCAACACTTCCTTATCCAGGACTCCGGTCCTGACTCAGACTGTTGGATCGATCAGTCCACTGACCCGATGACCAAGACACAGAGGATCCTCAGCATTACGCAACTCCTCCATGCCCTGCTACTGGTCCTCCATCGTTCGGCGGTTTCTGCACCGTTAGCACTCCGCGCCAGCACCATGGAAAGTGGCGCCTCCCCTACTCTTCATCCTCCTCAGATGAGGAGATGCTTCGACACAAGTTGCTTCGACTCTACGAGGTTCTCATATGGCAACCGCTCTTGCTCACTGGCTTGAAGCAGACTACCACTTGGCTTCTGCTCGATGGGCCGATGCCTTCTCTGCCTAAGGAGCCAACCAAGACTGTCCTGGCTTGGCCAACTCCAGGTGCTCCACAGATTCTGTTGGAGCTGCAGCCTAAACAGCCATCCACCGGCGCGGCGATCAAGGAGTCTCGACCAACCAAGGGACTTCCCCCATCGGCTGTTGGTCACGGTCACCCTTGACCGTCTGTGGAGGGTCAGTGGGAACTCGGGTGGACTGCCCCTTTTCAACGACTCCTCAGAGTGAGAGGGTTCTTCCCTGCACTCTCGTCTGGTTGACATGAGTCGAAGGATCTCTGTACAGACTAGGGCCCTTCATCCTTTATGGGTGCTCTCTGCCTGATCCGAGTCCACGGGCGTGAAAATGGAGTCTGTCCAGAAACAGGCTTGTTACCTGTTGACTGAGGTCCTCGAGTGGGGAGATACTCCTATGGAGGCCTTCCTGGTGGTGGAGGTCTTTCTTGGCCTTTCCCTGGAGCTTTGGCAGTGCCCTACTTTCTGCCTTGTGCCCTCTTCCATGATGACCCACAAGTGTGCAGTACCTACCGGCTCCCTCTTTGGATTCACAGAACATCCCTCTGCTGAGGGACTGGTGGACGATTCTGTTTGTAGGTGCTCTGGCAACACGGGATGTTGACAAGCCGCCTGACAGAATCCAAGAAATGGACCATGTGACTAAAAAGGTCTACGCTACCTCCTTGCTTGGTCTTCTCCATGCGAGCTCAGCCCTCCTTATGGCCCACTTCTCCCATTCCCTGCTCGGCATCCTGGATGAGGTTCTTCCTCATATGCCGGCGGACATCCAGACCATGGTCAAACAGATTGGGACCAGGGCCGGGCTGTGGATAAGCAGCAGCTCCAGACAGCCGTGGACATTGGGGACTCCTGTGCCTGCTCCATGGTGGTTGCAGTGGCCATTGCGCCTTAGGGCTTGGCTGAGGATCTCGACCATTGCAAGGAAGTGCTAGGAAGTGCAAGATAATGCATATGGGGCACAAAAACCCTGGCATAATATATCAGTTGGGGGGTGAGGATATAGCATGCACTAAGCAGGAAAGGGATCTTGGAGTTATCATCTCTGATGACCTCAAGGCAGGGAAACAGTGTGACAAGGCAGCAGGTAAAGCAAATAGGATGCTGGGATGCATAGGCAGGGGCATCACCAGCAGGAAAAGGGAGGTCATAATTCCACTATACAAGACACTAGTGAAGCCACACCTGGAGTACACTGTGCAGTTCTGGAGACCTTACCTACGTAAGGACATAGACAAGGTAGAGAAGGTTCAGAGGAGGGCAACAAAGATGGTGCATGGATTGCATCACAAGTCCTATGAGGACAGGTTGAAGGCACTGAACATGTACTCCCTGGAGGAGAGGAGGGAGAGAGGGATATGATTGAGACATACAAGTATCTTACAGGAGGAGCGGTGCAGGAATGCACTGTTTTTAAGCGAAAAAGATGTTCCAGGACTAGAGGGCATGGGATGACGTTGGAGGGAGGGCGATTCAGAGGAAGCGTGAGGAAGAATTTCTTCACAGAACGGGTGGTGGACAAGTGGAACACCCTGCCAGAGGAAGTGGTGGGGGCTGAAACAATCACGGGATTTAAGAATGCATGGGATAGACATAAAGGAATTCTGGAGGTCAGGGGTTAGGGGCAACAGACTTCCTGGAAAACATAAACTGAACTTACAAACTTAAATGGGCAGACTGGGTGGGCCATAGGCCCTTATCTGCCGACACTGTCTATGTATCTATGTATCATGGCTGATACTCGGCACAAGCTGGCAGATGTTCCTTTCCTGGGCACTGACTTGTTCGGGCCCGGAGTCGAGGACCACTTCACCTGTGTTGAGAAGTTCAGTGCCACCTTAGACTCCATGACATCTGCCCAAAAGGACTCCAAGGGACCCAGGCAGCAGCAGAAAAAAAAAAACCTTTCAGTTCACCTCTACTACTGCGGCCAAACCACCCCAACCCCAGGCTGTTCAGCAGGCCCAGGCCTGGCGACCTTGGCCGAGTCAGTGGCCTCAGTCATCCGTAAGCCTGGGAGGAGAGGCTTCGGTGGCTCCACAGTCGAATCCTCCTCCATTCTGCCTGTCCTTGGCCTCTAGTGTCTTCACCAAGTGCATTGCAGTGGTGGCAGCTTACCTGAGGTGCCGAGTGGTCCAGGTTTACCCCTACCTGGCTGATAGCAGGTCCCTCCAGGCAGGAGGTGGAGCAGTCTAGGGACCTGGCCCTCCAGACCTGTGTCATGCTTGTCCTCCTGGTCAACAAGGCCAAATTGGAACTCGTACCTTAGCAGGTGATCCACTTCATTGGGGCGGAGCTAGACGCTTGCAGAGCTAGAGGCTCTTTCCTCTTTTGCCCGTTCATTTCGGGTTGGGCAATAGCATCCTGTCCAGGACTTCCTGCAGCTGCTGGGTTACATGCAGCCCAGACCAGCGTGGTCCAATGGTCCTGCTGGAGAATGTGCTCCCTGCGGTGGCATCTGGCCAGCCAGTGGTCTCTGCACAGGGGTAACGTTTACCAGCTAGTCACTATGACCCAGCAGATTTGGGATGCCCTCCAGTTGTGGTTAGTCCCAGAGCATCTGCAAGAAGGGATCCCATTTGTCCATCCAGAGCCAATGGTCATCCTGATGACCAGTGCCTCTCTCATGGGCTGTGGTACCCACCTGGGGGAACACAGTCCATGGGCTGTAGACACCCGAGGAGTCCCCAAGGCCACATCAACCTGCTGGAGCTCCGAGCAGTTTGGCTGGCTCTGACTGCATTTGCACCGCACATCTGGGGTCAGGTGGTCCAAGTCCAGATGAACAACACCACGACCATGTACTACCTCAAGAAACGGGGTGGAACGTACTCCCTGCAACTGTGCAAGGAAGCGCTCCGCATGTGGACCCTTGTGCGCAGCCTGGAGGCCAGTCTCCTAGCCATCCATGAGGTAGGGGCCTCCAGCCAGCTGGCAGATGCTCTCAGCCATGTGAGAGAGGAGTCTGACAAGTGGTCTCTCCACCCAGAGGTAGTACAGTTTGTTCTCACAATGGGCCACCCCTCAAGTGGACCTGTTTGTCTCCAGGGAGAACCAAAGCTGAGGCTGTTTTGTTTCTGCTCCCCTCAGCAGGGAATGCTGCAGGGGGATGCTCTCTTGAGGCCCTGAACCCCAGGCCTTTTCTCTGCCTTCCCTCCACTTCTCTTTGCTCACAAAATGTTGCTCAAGGCCAGGAGGGAGATGGCACAGGTGATCCTGGTGGCACCGGACTGGCCCCGCCAGTTCTGGTACATCAATCTCCTCAACCGCAGGCTCCCGAGGCATCTTCCTTTCTGCACGACCTGCTCTCCATCAATCAGGGGAAGGTACTCCATCAGGAACTTCAGTCCCAGCACCTGACAGCCTGGTTCCTGAGTGGCTAGAGTTCTAGGCTTTGGGTCTTTCCGAAGATGTCCTCACTGTTGTAGATGCGTCTCTGAAGGAGTCGACCAGGAAATGCTATCCCTTCAAGTGGAAGAGGTTCTCCATTTGGTGCCTGGGCATGGGGCTGGACCCCTTGTCCTGTCCGGTGGCCAGCATCCTTGACTATCTGTGGTCCCTCTCTGTTAGACCTTTGGTCAACGACCCTTAAGGTACACCTGGTAGCCATCTCTGCTTACTGGGTGCTGTCCGGTCAGCACAGGAGAAGGTGGTCTGGTGCATTTTCAAAGGCCTTGACCACATTTACCCTCTGGTGTGTGAACCACCACCACCACCATGGGACTTGTTGCTGGTTTTAGCAAAGCTCATGGGCAAGCCATTCAAACCAGTGCACAGGTGTGAGATGTCTCACCTGTTGTTGAAGATCGCCTTCCTGGTGGCTATCAAGTCAGCCAGGAGGATCAGTGAGCTCTAGGTGCTTTCGGTGGAGTCTCCTTACCTGGTCTTCAACAGGGACAAGGTTGTCCTGTGCCCCAACCCGAAGTTCCTCCCTGAGATTTTGTCGGAGTTTCATGTTAATCAGGTGACTAATCTCTCGGTGTACATCAATCACATTTCAGAGACCGAGCACAGGCTCCATACTTTGGACCTGCGGCAAGCGCTTGCCTACAGTGAGGAGCGCATGACTGGAGTTTGGGGAAAGGTTTGCTAGCTATTTGTCACCTATGCTGAAGCTGCACCTTGCAGACCAGCAGCTAAGTGGACAATTGGCAGGTGGATCGTCTCCTATATCGACCTCTGCTATAGGTTGGTGGGTAGGGAGCCTCCTGGAAGGCTAAGGGCTCATTCCACCTGTCATACCACTGCCTCAGTGGCTGCTTCCAGGGATGTCCTTGTCCAGAAAATATGCAGGGCTGCTACCTGGAGGTCAGCACACACCTTCAGTTCCCATTACCATATTGACCTTGAGTCACACTGGGATGCTGGTTTTGGGGCCTCTGTTCTCCAATCTCTGTTCCCTAAGTAGGGAGTGTGCGCCTTTCCTCCCTTCTACCAGAAAACTGCTAGGAGTCTACAGTTTTTTTTTTTCAATACCCGTGACTTGTCTTACCTGGCCTGAAGCCATGTAAAGGGTAAGTTTTATTTATTTTTTCTATTTAACCATGGCCATGTCTGAGAAGCCCAAAAGAAAAACCGGGCCTACTGGGTTTCAGCACTGTGGTGTATGTGGGAAGGCCTTTGTTAAGGCTGATCCCCACGCCACCTGTGGTTATTATCTGGGGTTTGACCACCTTGATTCAGACTGCCAAATATGCAAGAATTTCCCTAAAGCCATCCTAGAAAAAAAGTTGGGCAGGCTTAGGGAGAAAGAGGCCGTGAAGTCCGCTGACCCGGATGGTCAGCCCGGTTCGGGTCCAGCCGAACCTGAGAGTGCCCTCTGTCCAGGGCCAGACGTCCTCGGGCAAGAGGAGAGCCGATCCTGAGGGTTCGGTTCCTGCAAAAAAGGAGGAGGAAAAATCAGCCAGTTCAGATTCAGATCCTCACCATCTAACCACTGAGGAAATTGCCAGGGCGATTAGTATTGTGGAATCGATCCATTCGGTTCCAACCGATCCAGCACCGGTCGGTTCTGTCGGTTTCCCTGGTTTCCGATTATTCTTTGGAAGAATATTATGAGCCGGAATGGGAGGGGAGGAAGAGTTTGAGGATGAAGATGGTGGGGAAGGTCTGGATGAGTCCATTGAACTGGACATCTCCCCAGACAGGCCTTCAGAAGTTTCCTCTCCCAGGCTTTCTGGGTCCCCTTCCCACTTTGTTTTACAGGAAAGTGGCTGATACCCTCCAGCTACCTGTGGATGAAGCTGTTGAGGAGCAGGAGGAGCCTGATTTTGTGGAGATATGGACATCCCAGAGTCCAAGAGACTGTCTATTCCCTTACACAGATCTTTTGGGAAGCAGGGTCACAAGCTTTTAAAAACTCCACATTCATTGCCTCCAGTGGACAAACGAATGGACAGGAGGTATGTGCTGTCAGGCTCAGCTACGTAGTTCCTGTACCAGCATTGCAGCCATGTTGGTGTAGTGCAGGCTGCAGCCTGTGACAAGGCTAGCATACCCTTGGCTCCATAACCCCCCGGATAAGGACTCCAGGAAGATAGATGCTATGGCGAAGCAGCAGTACCTGGCATCTTCTCTGGGACTCAGACAGGCTAACTACATGGCCTATGCAACTCGATACCAAAATGTCCAGGTGGGAGTCTGTTCTGGAGTATGCAGCTAGATACCAAAAGTCCAGGTGGGAGTCTGTTCTGGATCTAGCCAAGGAGCTGGAGGAGGTGGCTGCTGATGGGATAGAGGCTTCCAAAATTCAGTTTCATGCTGCTGTGGACTCTAATGATGTTTCACCACGAGTCATGGCTACATCTGTGGCTCTTTGGAGGATGGCTTGGCTCAGATGTATTAGCCTCTCGCAGGATACCCAGGCTAAGGCCATGGATTTTCCTGTTGCAGGTAATTCTCTGTTTGGGGAGTAGACCGAGAACTACATGAAAAAGATGAATGAGTACAGGACCACCTACAGGAGTGCTCAAGCCAAGGAAAGGCAGTCAACTTCTCAGAAGCAGCAGGCTTGGGGCAGGGGCAGGCCTTTTCACAGGCCTTTCTGCCAGGCACAGGCCTTCTCTTCTTTTACCCAGAGGGGGTCCTTTAGAGGGAGAGGCTGTAGGGGGATGAGCAGGGCTACATCCGCTTCTCAGCCTAAGGCTCCTGCCAAGCAGACACCCTGAGGTGTCAGCCTGGATAGACTCCCCAATCCCTGTAGGAGGCAGGCTGGCTTACTGCTTCCAGGCCTGGAAGTCTGTTACCTCAAACAAGTGGGTTCTGGAGGTAGTAAGCCATGAACTGACCCTCAGTTTCAAAAAATTTCCAAAGCTACGGGTCAGGTCTTTTCCACCTGCAAACATCTCTGAAACCATTGCCCTAGAGGCAGAGGTTTCCTCTCTGTTGGCTCTCGGAGCAATAGAGAGAGTTCCTACATCTTTCAGTGGCAAGGGTCTGTACTTCAGATACTTTCTTACCCCAAAAAAGACAGGGGAGTGGCAGCCCATCCTAGACCCAAGATACTTAAACAAGCATTTACTGAAGCCTAAGTTCAAAATGGTGACTCTGGGAATAATTCTTCTCTCTCTCTCTACGGCCAGGGGACTGGCTAGCTTCCCTAGACTTCAGGGATGCCTACTTTCACATTCCCATCAGGTGCTCCCACAGAAAGTATCTCAGATTTGAACTGCCCTCAGGCCACTATCAGGTCAGGGCAGTGCGCTTCGGGCTAACATCAGCACCAAGGGTCTTTACAAAATGCTTAGCAGTAGTAGTAGCCTTTTTAAGGAGACAGAACATATCTATTTTCCCATATCCCGAATACTGGCTGATTGTGGGGCAGTCTCCAGAGCAAGTCAGATCTACAAGTGATCCAGCAAGTGCTCACTTCCTTGGGATGCCTCCTCAATCTTTCAAAGTCGGTTCTCGAACCAGTACAGCTCCTCACCTTCATAGGTGTGGAGTTGGACACTATCCAGGCAAAGGCCTTTCTTCCCTTGTCAAGGGTAAAGGCCCTTACAGACCTAGCTTCCTCATTTCGTCTCCTGGTCTCTCGTCCAGCAAGGCATTTCCTCCAAACACTGGGCCACATGGCAGCTGCCACTGCAGTGATCCCAAGGGCCAGATTTCAGATGAGGGATATCCAGTTTCACCTGAGTGATTTTTGGTCCCAGAGAAAAGACACTCTCACCAAACTGATTCCAATGACTCAGACCTTGATTCATGCTCTACAGTGGTGGTTGGATCAGTACAACCTCAGACAAGGAATCCCATTTGTCTCTCAGACTCGTTCTGTGGTTCTGAGTACAGATGCTTCTCTTCAGTGGTGGGGGAATCATTTGGGAGCCCTCACAGCACGATGTGTGTGGTCCCCTCAGGAGTCTCTCCTTCATATCAACCTTCTGGAACTCAGGGCAGTATACTTAGCCTTACAAGCTTTCGCAAAGTCTGTACAAAGCAAGGTGGTTCAGGTGAGAACAGACACCACCACCATGTGGTACATCAGCAAGCAGGGAGGCACTCGGTCGACGGCCTTGTGCACAGAAGCCATGAAAGTCTGGTTTCTGACCTATTCTCGTCAGACATCCCTGGTATCAGTCCATCTTCCAGGGAAGGGCAGTGTGTTAGCAGATGCTTTGAGCAGCATTTCTCAGGGCCATCACAAATGGTCCCTCGATCCCCTAGTGCTAAAAGTGATATTTCTCAGATGGGGCGCTGCTCAGATAGACCTCTTTGCAGCTCCAGGTAATCACCAACTTCCTCTTTTTTGTTGCAGACCCCCAGTACTAGGCTCAGTCCCCCTGGATGCTCTACTGTTGGACTGGTCTGGGAAATTTCTCTATGCGTGGGGTGGAAGAACAATGGGGAATAATAAAAACTGCCATCACAGAGGTAACGAGCCTTTGTGTGAGCAAATAAACAAAACAAGACGATGTAAGAAACCACTATGGTTCTCAAAGGAAGTGGCAGTGAAGGTTCAAGAGAAAAGAAAGCATTCAGGAAGTACAAGGAATCGCAGAAGGAGCAGGACAGAGAACTGTATCAGTTAAAGCAAAAGGAGGCTGGAAGGCAGTCAGAACAGCAAAGGCCCAAACCGAGGAAAAGACAGCCAACTCAGTTAAGAAGGGGATAAAACCTTTATAGGTACATCAGGAGCGAAGGAAGACCAAGGAGGGATAGTGAGGCTTAATAAAGGGAGGAGGGTGGGCAGAGGAGACTGTGAAAAGGCAGAGATACTAAACAAATATTTTGCTCAGTATTTACAAAGGAAGGAGGAGGTACATAAAACAAACAGTAGTAACACTCTGGATACAGAAGTTGATACCAGCCCATTTACAGAAGAAAGGGTTCTGAAAGAACTCTTAAAACTGAAGGTGGACAAAGCAATGGGGCCTGATGGGATTCATCCCAGAATTGTAAAAGAACTAAGGGTAGAACTAGTGACACCACTGACTACCCTTTTAACAAATCATGGAGGATGGAGTGGTACCCGAGGACTGGAGGAGGGCAGATGTGATTCCCTTCACAAAGTGGAGCAAGGCAGAAGCAGGAAACTACAGACCTGTTAGTTTAACCTCAGTGATAGGGAAAATGATGGAATCACTTCTGAAGGAAAGAATTGTCGAGTATCTAGAGGCCAGAGGGGCACAGGACCCTAGGCAGCATGGATTCACAGCAGGAAGGTCATGCCAGACGAATCTGATGGTTTTCTTTGACTGGGTGACCAAAGTAGTAGATCAGGGAGGGGCTGTGGACATGGCCTACCTAGACTTTAGCAAGGCATTTGACACAGTCCCACACAAAAGATTAATATACAGTAGCCAGCCTGAGTGGGTCCCAAGATGACAGCCTGGGTAAAGAATTGGCTGGAGAATAGGACACAGAGAGTAATAGTAAATGGAGTCCACTCAGAAGAAAGGAGGGTTACTAGTGGGGTACCACAGGGTTCAGTGTTAGGAATGGTCCTCTTCAATGTCTTTATAAGCGACATTGCAGAAGGACTGGAAGGAAAAGTATGTCTCTCTGCAGATGACACTAAGATCTGCAACAGAGTTGATGCACAGGGTGGGGTGGAAAAGATGAGAAGGGACTTGGCAAGGTTAGAGGAATGGTCAAATGTATGGCAGCTTAGATTCAGTGCTAAGAAGTGCAAGGTGATGCACCTGGGAAACAAAAACCCAGGGGAAGAGTACACAATGAGGGGTGAGATACTAACAACAACAAAAATGGAAAGGGACCTGGGGGTAGTCATATCAGATGACCTAAAGATGGGCAAGCAATGTGAGAGTGCAGCAAGGAGGGCTGGGAGGATACTGGGATGCATAGGGAGAGGCATCACCAGTAAAAAACAGGAAGTTGTTATCCCTCTGTACAGACAGCTGGTGAGACTCCATCTGGAATACTGTGTGCAGTTCTGGAGACCCAATCTCTGCAAAGACATAGACAGGATGGAAGCTGTCCAGAGGAGGGCAGCTAAATTGGTGCAGGGTCTGCACCGGAAGACATATGAAGAGAGACTTAAGGAGCTTAATATGTATAGCCTCGAGGAAAGGAGGGAGAGGGGGGACATGATAGAAACTTTCAAGTACCTCAAGGGAATCAACAAAGTCCAAGAGGGTAGCATCTTTCAAAAAAAGAGGTGTGCAAGAACAAGAGGGCACAATTTGAAGATGGGGGCAGCTCAGAGGTAATTTAAGGAAGTATTTTTTCACAGAGAGGGTTGTGGATGCATGGAACGGCCTTCCGGAGGAGGTTGTGGAGTCAAAATCAGTGGTGGAATTCAAGCATGCATGGGATAGTCATAAGGCAATTCTGGGGGGGTTGGGGTAGGAAGAAGTAGGCTGCTGGTTAACTAGGATCTGCAGCTTATCCAGTAGGTAGGGAAATGGGCAGACTGGGTGGGCCAAGCGGTCCTTATCTGCCGTCAAATTCTATGTTTCTATGTTATGCCTTCCCCCCTTTCCTGTATTGTTCAGAGTTCTGGTCAAGATAAGGTCACAGTCTTGCGAGGTGATCCTGATTGAGCCAGATTGGGCCAGACAGCCTTGGTATCTGCTCTTGCTGTCTCTGGTGGGCCATGTTCCATGGGCTCACCCCAAAAAACACAATCTGTTAACTTCATCTCAAAGGAGAATTTGGTATCCCATTCTTCAGTCTCAAAGCTTGGCTCTTGAAGAGTTAGAATATGCAAATATGAATCTGTCTCAAGGGGTTCTTGGCATTCTCAAGGCTTCTCGTAAGCCTGCCGCTAGAAAAACCTACAACTCCAAATGGAAAAGGTTTGGTATTTGGTGTTCTAGTAAACAGGTATCACCAGACTCTGCTGATTTGTCTGCAGTTCTGGACTATATGGTTCATCTCAATGGTTTAGGCCTCAGACCAGCTACCCTCAAGGTGCATCTATCGGCTGTTTCTGCATTTCAAACAACATGAAGTCTTGCTATATTATGACATATGCAGTGAGTCCCAACCTTCGAACTGCTCTGGAGGTGAAAGAGTTAACTTTCCATGCCAGGCATGGAACGCTGAGCTCGAGCTCGGTTGAAACTCTGTCTATTGTTCTTCAAACTCAAACCGTCAGATTCTTTACTCCGTCTCACTGAACAGTCGCTCCGGAGATTTCTCGTTCTGCTTGGTTCATTTTGTCGGTTAAAGTATTGTTTTTCTTGGTTTTCGACCGAATTTAAACCGCAACCGGTCGGTTCAAACTCTGTCTGTGGTATTGTGAGTACTAGATAGGTTTTACATTAATTTCTATTCTGTGTGGAACTTGTAAACGGTTTATCGGTTCGGTTTGAACCGCTCAGGTTGTTTCAAATATCTTAATCTGTCATTTAGAGTGCGGTTACCGGTTCTTATCGGTTCTAAAAAAAACTGATTTTTTACATTTTTTTCCACGACCCGTGACACGGTTGGGAACCGATAAGAGGGTCTACTCATGGATTGCCATAAACAGGTAAGTTTGGTTAGGCTGGCATTATGTCTGAGAAACCCAAAAGAAAACCCGGGCCCACTGGGTTTCAACACTGCAGTGTCTGTGGGGAAGTCTTTGCCAAGGCTGACCCCCACAACACCTGTGTTTATTGACTGGGGTTTGACCACCTCAATGCAGACTGCCAGATTTGCAAAAATTTTCCTGCAGCTACCCTGGAAAAGAGAGTTGGTAGGCTCAGGGAAAGGGAGGCCAAAAAGTCCGCTGAACCACATGGCCAGCCCGGTTTGGTTCCAACCGAACCGGAGGGAGTGCCCTCTGACCAGGGCGAGACTTCCTAGTGCAAAGGAGATCTGACTCTGAGGAGTCGGTTCCAGCAAAAAGGACTAGGAAATCAGCTGGCGTGGAGCCAAAACTTTCCTCTCCAACCGCTGAAGAAATAGCCAAAGCGATTAAAATTGTCCAGTCGCTTTCCCCGGTTCCAACCGAACCGGCACCATCAGGTAAGCGCTCGGTTTGGCCGGTTCCACCGGGTTCAAGAGTACGATTTAGAGGAATATTATGAACCGGAGGAGGGAAGAGAGGCGAGAGAGGAATTTGGATTTGAAAGTCTGGATGTGCCCATTGAACGGACATCTCCCCAGACAGACCTTCAGAGTGTCTCCTCCTAGGCTTTCTGAGTCCCTTCTCATTTTATGTTTTATAAAAAGTGGCTGAACCCTCCAGCTCCCTATGGAGGAAGCTGTGGATGATCAAGAGGAGCCTGATTATGTGGAAACGATGGATATTCCAGAGTCTAGGAGACTGTCTATTCCTTTGCATAAATCTTTTGGGAAACAGACAGTAAAAATTGTAAAAACTCCTCACACTATACCTCCTGTGGATAAGAGAATGGACAAGAGGTACACATTGTCAGGCTCTGATACGGAGTTCCTTACTCAACAATGCAACCATGTTGGAGTAGTGCAGGCTGCAGCCTGTGACAAGGCAAATATTCCTTGGCTTCACACCCTCCTGACAGGACTCCAGGAGGATTGATGCCATGGCAAAGAAACAGTACATGGCAGCATCCTTGGGACTCAGACAGGCAAATTATATGGCTTATGTTGCTAGATATCAGAAATCCAGATGGGATACTGTTATGACTCTAGCAAAACAGGTCCCTGGCCAGCTTGCCAAGGAGCTGGAGCAGGTGGCTGCTGATGGTATTGAGGCATCTAAGGTGCAATTCCATGCTGTAATGGACTCTAATGATGTGGCATCAAGAGTCATGGCTACATCTGTGGCACTTCGCAGAATGGCTTGGCTCAGATGTACTAGCCTGTCACAGGATACCCAGACTAATTGTTGTGGGTAATTCTCTGTTTGGGGAGCAGACAGAGAATTACATGAAGAAAATGGATGAGTATAGGACCACCTATAGGAGTGCACAGGCCAAGGAAAGGCAGGCCACTCCTCAAAGGCAGCCTTCCAGGGGCAGGGGCAGGCCTTTTCATAGGCCTTTTTACCAAGCCCAGGCCTCCTCTTCTGCTTACGCCCAGAGGGGGTTCTTTAGAGGGAGAGGCAGACTGGGTCAAGCAGGCCTGCTTCCACCCCTCAGCCTAAAGCCCCTGCCAAGCAGGCACCCTGATGGGGTTGCCAGGGCCGATTCTCAGCTACCTGTAGGGGGCAGGCTGGCTTACTTTGTCCAGGACTGGAAGTCTCTGACATCAGACAAGTGGGTCCTGGAAGTAGTAAGCCAGGGACTGGTTCTCAGCTTCAAAAATTTCCAAAGATGAGAACCAGATCCTTTCCACCTGCAAATCCACCAGAGGCTCTTGCCCCAGAGGCAGAAGTTTCTTCCCTCCTGGCTCTCAGAGCTGTGAAAGGGTTCCACCCTACTCCAGGTACTTCCTTACCCCCAAAAAGACAGGAGAATGCGCCCATCCTGGATCTCAGATACTTAAACAAGCACCTTTTAAAACCAAAATTCAAAATGGTGACTCTGGGAATTATTCTACCCTCTCTAAGGCCAGGGAACTGGCTAGCGTCCCTGGACCTCAAGGATGCCTACTTCCATATTCTCATCAGAAGCTCCCATCGAAGTACCTCAGGTTCGAGCTGCCCTCAGGCCATTACCAGTTCAGAGCAGTGCCCATTGGCCTCACCTCTGCCCAAGGGTATTCACAAAATGCCTGGCAGTAGCAGTTGCCTCCCTAAGAGGGCAAAAAATTGCCATCTTCCCTTACCTGGACGACTGGCTCATAGTAGGCCAGTCTCCAGACCAAGTCAGGTTACATCTACAGATAACTCAGCAACTGCTCACCTCTCTAGGTTTCCTTCTGAATCTTTCAGAGTCGGTTCTAGAGCCTGTCCAGCTCCTCACCTTCATAGGCGCAGAACTGAACACAAAGAAAGCCAGAGCCTTCCTTCCTTTGGACAGGGCAAGGACCCTGGTATCTCTGGCCTTCTCATTCACCCTGCAGGTCTCTCGACCAGCAAGGCATTTTCTACAGCTCCTGGGGCACCTGGCTGCTTCTACAGCAGTAGTGTAGGGAGCAAGATTTCAGATGAGGGACATCCAGTTCCATTTGAGAGCCTTTTGGTCTCAAAGGAATGACCCTCTAACCAAATTGATCCCAGTAACTCGAACCCTGATCCAAGCCCTACAGTGGTGGCAGGATCAGAGCAATCTGAGACAAGGGGTTCCCTTTGTCACTCAGTCTCACTTCTTAATCCTTACTACAGATGCATCCCTCTTGGGGTGGGGAGCTCACATGGGCGACCTCACTACCCAGGGATTGTGGTCCCCTCAGGAATCTCTGCTCCACATCAATCTGTTGGAACTCAGAGCAGTTTTTCTAGCACTTCAAGTTTTTTCCAGATTTGTTCAGAACAAAGTTGTACAGGTCAGAACAGACAACACCACCACAATGTGGTACATCAACAAGCAAGGAGGCACTCAGTCTACGGCCTTATGCACTGAAGCAATGAAGTTGTGGTCTCTGGCTTACTCCCTGAACACCTCCCTTACGGCAGTTCACCTCCCAGGCAAGGGCAATGTCCTGGTAGATGCTCTCAGCAGGATTTCCCAGGGCCATCACGAATGGTCATTGGACTCCCTGGTCCTGGAGGTAATATTTGCCAGATGGGGCACCCGCAGATGGATCTTTTGCAGCCTCAGACAATCACCAACTTCCTTTTTGCTGCAGACCCCAGTGTTGGGCTCAGTCCCTCTGGATGCCTTAGTTCTCAATTGGGAAGGGAAGTTTCTCTATGCTTTTCTCCCCTTCCCTCTCCTGTTCAAAGTGTTAGTCAAAATCAGATCTCAATCCTGCAAGATGATTCTGATTGCTCCAGATTGGGCCAGACAACCCTGGTATCCACTCTTACTGTCCTTAGCAGTCCATCTTCCCAGGAATCACAACCTGTTGACCTGTGCTCAGGGAAGGGTTTGGTACCCGAACCTCAAAACTCTCCATCTCAAGGCCTGGCTCTTGAAGAGTTAAGAATTTGCTGATCTACACCTCTCCCAAGGTGTAATGGATATACTGAAGGCTTCTAGGAAACCTTCCACCAGGGCTACCTACAATTCCAAATGGAAGAGGTTTTCCATATGGTGCTCTGGGAAGCATATTTCCCAGAATATGCTGATTTACCCACAGTCCTGGATTATATGGTCCATTTAAATACTTTTAGGGCTGAGACCAGCTACCCTAAAAGTACATTTGGCAGCTGTGTCTGCTTTTATTTCAGCAGGTAAACCCTCTTCTTTTCAGCTCATCCTGTATTCTCCAAGTTTTTAAGGATTGCTTCACCAACCCCTGCATTCAGGGCCCTGCCCTGCCTGGGATCTTAATGTTTGCATTGCTCAGCTTATGCAACCCCTTGAGCCCTTGTCTTCAGCAGAGCTTAAGTACTTGACTTGGAAGACTGTGTTTCTGGTAGCCATCACTTCTGCCAGACGCATAAGTGAATTACAAGTTTTGTCAGTGGAGCCTGATTTTATCTCCTTTCATAGAGATAAGGTGGTCCTCAGGACTAACAGGAAGTTCTAGGGACATGGATATGTTGTTCATCCACACTCATTGGCAGTATCCTTGCCGCTTTAAATCTTGCCGGAAGGTCTTCAAGCTTGCTCCTCCCACCCACCCGGGTGGTATAACTCTCGGCTCCGCCCCATGACGCCAGATCTTCCTTACCGCTTGGAAGCTCAGGTTCCCTCCTGCAGCTCTCTGCGTTTGCGACTAGTTCCTATTTCTCCGTTTGCGATTTAAAAATAATATTTTGCAAAAGACTTCAGTCTTGATCCTCGCGGCTCGATGGATAAATCGACTCGGATTTCGGAGATGCCCATGCGAGCAGAAGATGTCTCGGACGGATCCACACTCACGTGTGTCTACTGCTAGGCCTTGAGCACGACCCGCGGAACTGCGACCTGTGCTCATCTTTCTCGGCCCTCGTCCTCGAAGACCGTGCTGCCCGATTGCAACTGGGCGTCCCGAGCGTTCCCTCCGGTGAAGTCAAGGAGGCCGGTTGGCGGTGTCCTTGGGCGGCGAGCCGTGGATCAGCTCGGCGGATGGTGGCGCCTCGAAGAGGAGGCGGCGCGGGCCGTATCTTCCTCGGCGCGCGGCATTTATCCGCTCTCTCTGGGTTCTTCCTACACGGCTTCCTTTAAGAGCTTTGTCTCGTCCCTCTCCTCTAAAGAGAAAGGGCCTCGTCTGCTGGACCTTATTCTCGGTCCAAAAGAGGACAAGGGTAAGTCCCTCCGTCGGCGCTCTTGGGAGCGGGAAAGGTCCTCTCCCGGGCCGTCGGCAACCGGCGTCGACGCTCGGCTCGACCACTGGCCTCACGGTGTCCCGTCAGGTCAGTTGACGAGACTCCCACTGATGAAGTCGAGATTTCTCGACCCATTGGGCAGGCTGTCGCCTTTAGCGAATTCCCTCTCCCGGTTCCCCGGGAGGAGTTGAGGATCGATGGGCTCGCCTGTGCCTCCGGTTCCGGAGCCCTCGGATGGACCTTCCGAGCCGAAGGGAGTGCCGGTTCCGGCCGACACCTCCCGCACCGACCCCGGAAATTCCGGGACTCTCGGTCTCGGTCTCGGACCTCTTCGCGGTCCAGCCGTTCCCACCGTCATAGGCGGTCTCGGTCTCGGCACCGCGGTAAGCGGCGTCGCCGCTCGTCCTCGTCCTCCTCCTCGGATGAGGGGAGGCTTCGGCGTAAATTACGTCGACGGTACGAGGACCTTATGTTGCAACAGCTCCTCCTGGCCGGGAATAAGCCGACTCCGGCGCCTTCCCCGGCCATTAAGTGGCTGTCACCGGAACGGCCGACACAACCCCTCGACTTGTCCGAGGAGCCTATACCCAGGCCGGTTGTTCGGCAAACCAGCTTCTCCACCGATTCCGGTGGAACCTCCGCCTCCACAGCCACCAATTGGGGCTCCGACCAAGATTCTCGGTCGGCTAAGGGTTTACCCATCGGCTGTGAGTTACCCTCACTCCCGACCGACCTCGGCAGGTGAAGGTGGCTCAGGCCAGAGGCAGCTCTTCGGGACTCTTCCGAGTCGAAGATGATTCTCTCCTTTCTCAAGCGACTGGACTTGGAGTCTTCAGGAGGTCAGCCAATGGGCGATAGCCCGTCGTCCTTCCTAGGACTGCTCGGCTCATCTCGGAGTCTACGGGATGGAGCTCGAACCCGTTCCAAGCGGGCCAGGTATCCCTCACGGAGATTCTGGACCGAGGGATTCTCCGGCGGAGGCCTTTCCGGTGGCCGAGGCCATAGTGGGTCCGGCACTGGAACTTTGGCAGCCCTGCTTCCTGCCCTGCGCCTTGGCCAGGATGGCCAGAAGTATGCGATCCCTACGGTTCCTTGTCCGGTTTTTGAACACCCTCTGCTGAGGGTTGGTTACCGACAGCGTTTTCCGGTAGCGCCCGGCTAGCGCCAGGGATGTGGACAAACCTCCTGACAAGGAGTCCAGAGAATTGGACTATGTCGGCGAAAAGTCTCGCTCGTCCTCTCTCGGCTTCGTCAGGCCAGTTCAGCCGTCCTCATGGCACATTTTCTCATGCCCTGTTGGGCTCCTGGATGAGGTTATCCTCATCTTCCGCCCGATCTGCAGACTACGGTTAAGCAGGTGCGGGACCAGGGCAGGCAGTGGCCAAACAGCAGCTCAGACTGCTTTGGATGTAGGGGACTCATGTGCCAGATCGGTGGCGGCCGCAGTGGCTATGCGTCGGCGGGCTTGGCTGAGGATATCCACCTTTACTTCGGATACCCAGCACAAGTTGGCGGATGTTCCCTTTTTGGGGACTGACCTCTTCGGCCCTGGGGTGGAAGGTCACCTGCAGAGGATCGAGAAGTCCAATGCCACCTTGGACTCGGTCTCTTCCGCTCAGAAGGACAAAGGCCGCAAACCACAGCCTAAGCCCTTTCGTCCTTCTGTGCCCCCGGCGCGCCCGGCCCAGCAACGTCAGGGCCAGCAGGCTCGGCCTTGGCATCCCAAACCCAAGCAGCCGGCTTCCTCTAACAGGAGGCAGGGAGGAAAGGGCCCAGGAGGTCCCTCGGCCGGTCCCTTCTCCAAGCCTGCCCAGTGACGGGCTGAGGGGTGTCGCCCCCATCCCCGTCACCTTACCCCTAGGTCCCCCGTGGAGAGGCGGCCCGCACTTCTGTTCGCTTGGTCCGCTGTTACCACGGACAGGTGGGTCTTGAGGTGGTGGGAAGAGGCCTGCCTCTGGAATTCGAGCAGGCACCACCCTTCAGGAGCCGCGTCACCGGGGGCTTCTCGGGATCCCCAGCTCACTGGCGGCTCGTCGAGCCGACATCACTCTCCTCCTCCAGAGGAGGTGGTAAGAGAGGTGGACCCTCCTTCAGACCCAGGGTTTGTGTCCAGGTACTTCCTGGTTCCGAAGCGGACGGGGCTGGCGCCCCATTCTCAAACCTACACGACCTAAACAAGTTCCTAAGGTCTCGAACCTTCAGGATGGTCACTCTGGCTCAGATAATACCATCCTTGGAGCCATGCTGTGGTTCTGCTCTCTGGACTTGCAGGGCGTTTTTCACGTCCCTATCCGTCCGTCTCACCAGAGATTCCTTCACTTCAGCGGAAGGATCTCTCTTGAAGTTCCAAGCCATGCCCTTGGCTTGTCTCCAGCTCCCAGGGTCTTCACCAAATGCATGGCAGTGGTGACAGCATTCCTCTTGCGCCGAGGTCCAGGTGTACCCTTACCTGGGCGACTGGCTGATAGCAGCTCCCTCCAGGAAGGAGGCGGAGTGGTCAGAGATCTGGCCCTCCAGGTCTGCTCTCAACTGGGCCTCCTTATCAACGAGGCCAAGTCGGAACCGAGCCAAGCAGGTGATTTATTCATCGGGCGAGCTGACTTCTCGAGCCAGGCGCGGCTCCGCGGACAGGGCCGAGGTTCTTTCCTCCTTTGCCCGATCATTTCTGGTTGGGCAATTGCGCCCTGCCGGGACTTCCTCGCCTCCTGGGTCTCATGGCGGCCTGTACCAGCGTGGTCCGTTGGGCCGCTGGAACATCCGTCCCCTTCAGTGGGACTGGCCAGCCAGTGGTCTGCAAGCTGCGATCCCTTGGACCAGCTTGTGTCGGTGACACAGGGGATGTGGAATGCTCTCCAGTGGTGGACCGTTCCAGATCATTTGCAGGAGGGCATCCCGTTCGTCCGCCCGAGCCAGCGGTCTCTCTGTCGACCGATGCCTCTCTGATGGGTTGGGGTGCCCATCTGGGGAACACCACGGGCTCATGGCCTCTGGTCCCTGCCGGAGTCCCGATGCCACATCAACCTGCTGGAGCTCCAGCGGTCCGCCTAGCTCTCACCGCCTTTGCTCCGTTCCTCCGGGGTCAAGTGGTCCGGTCCAGGCGGACAATACCCACGACCATGTACTATCTAAACCGCCCGAGGCGGACGCGCTCCATGCTTCTATGCAGGAGCTCTCCGCATTTGGTCACTCGTGCGCAGCCTGGAGGCGGATCCCTAGCCATTCACGTGGCAGGAGCCTCCAACACCCTGGCCGATGCCCTGAGCCGGATAGGGGCTGCATCCACGAGTGGTCTCTCCTGCCGGAGGTAGTACAGCATCTGTTCTCCCTTTGGGGCACACCTCAGGTGGACCTGTTTGCCTCCATGGAGCAGCGAGCTGAGTCTGTTCCATGCCCGCCCCCTCAGCAGGGCTCGCTGCAGGGGATGCCTTCGAGGGCAATGGACCCCGGGCCTCTTTTACGCCTTTCCCCCATTTCCCTTGATCCACAAGGTGCTTCTCAAAGCGAGGAGGGACAAGGCGCAGGTGATTCTGATAGCCCCAGACTGGCCTCGCCAGTTCTGGTACCCAGATCTCCTCAGTCTCAGCTCCAGGACTCCGCGGCAGCTTCCAGCTCGCCCGGACCTGCTCTCAGTCAATCAGGGGAAGGTGTTCCATCGGACCTTCAATCCCTGCACCTGGCCCTGGTTCCTGGCGGCTAGAGTTCCAGGCTTTGGGTCTTTCCAGGGTCCTCAATGTAGTTGGGCGTCCGTGGAGTCGACCAGAAAATGCTATGCCTTCAAATGGAAAGGTTTTCCATTTGGTGTCAGAACAAGGGCTTGGACCCTTCCTCCTGTTCCTTGGCAAGCATCTTGGACTATTTATGGTCCCTTTCTAGTCAAGGGCTTAGGTCGGCGACCCTAAGGTGCACCTGGCAGCCATCTCTGCTTACGGCGCGGGCTGGGAAGCAGTCGGTGGCGCAGGGAGAAGGTGGTCTGGCGCTTTTCAAAGGCCTTGATCACATTTCCCTCCAGTCGCGGGAACCCCCACCTCCGTGGGATCTACTGCTGGTACTGGCAAGCTCATGGGCAAGCCATTGAACCTATGCACAGGTGTGCTCTCTCTCACCTGTCGTGGAAGACCGCCTTCTTGGTGGCTATCACGTCAGCCAGAGGATGGGAGAGCTCCAGGCGCTTTCCATCGAGTCTCCTTACCTGGTCTTCCACAGGGACAAGGTTGTCCTCCGCCCCACCGAAATTCCTTCCGAAGGTGGTGTCGGAGTTTCACCTTAACCAGGTGTTGACTCTGCCGGTGTTCTACCCCAATCACACCTCGGAGGCCGAATATAGGCTCCATACTCTGGATCCTAGAGAAGCCGCTTATTATAAGGGCGCACGGCTGAAATCGGGAGAGGTTCGCCAGCTGTTTGTCACCCACGCTGAAGCCGCATCTGGCAGACCTGCAGCCAAGCGGACGATAAGCAGGTGGGTAACCTCCTGCATAGATCTCTGCTATAAGTTAGCGGGCATGGAGCCTCCCAGAGGGATAAGAGCTCATTCTACCCGCCATACTGCTGCAACGGTGGCTGCTTCCAGGGACGTCCCTATCCAGGAAATCTGCAGGGCTGCTACCTGGAAGTCAGCAAACACCTTCATTACCCACTACCACATCGACCTTGAGTCACGCCGGGATGCTGGTTTTGGGGCCTCGGTTCTCCAGTCTCTCTTTCCCAAGTAAGTATATGGGGGTGTGCGTCTTGCCTCCCTCCTCCCGGAGAACTGCTAGGAGTCTGCCAATGAGTGTGGATGAACAACATATCCATGTCCCTAGAAATACAGGTTACTCTGTAACAGGAGTTCTAGGAATGGTATTGTTCATCCCTACCACTCCTCGCTCTCCAGCTCCGACGCACAACCTGAGCTTCCAGCGGGCCAGATCTGGCGTCATGGGGCGGAGCCGAGAGTTATACCACCCGGGTGGGTGGGAGGAGCAAGCTTGAAGACCTTCCGGCAAGATTTAAAGCGGCAAGGATACTGCCAATGAGTGTGGATGAACAACATATACCATTCCTAGAACTCCTGTTACAGGTGAGTAACCTGTATTTCTTGCCTAAGGTGGTTTCAGATTTCCACCTTACTCAGTCTATGTCTCTTCCAGTGTACTTCACTGACCATTCCTCCTCTTGTGAGAGGAGGCTGCACAGCTTAGATGTGAAGAGAGCCCGTAGTTACTACATAGAGCGTACCAAGGGTCACAGATTTGACTCCCTCCAACTGTTCCTCACTTATGGTGAGGTTGGTAAAGAAACCTGCCACTAAAGATCCATTGCCAGGTGGATTGTCTCTTGTATCCAATTCTGTTATGAAAAGCTGGGTGGTTCCTCCCTCAGGCCTGAGGGCTCACTCTACCAGAGGTACAGCTGCTTCCTTGGCTGCTGCCAGGGACATCCCTATTCTAGAGATTTGTCAAGCAGCTACCTGGAAAACATTTCACACTTTTACCAAGCATTACTCCTGGACATCAGGCTAGGAGTGATGCTCGGTTCTTTCACAGCTGTAGCTTCAGAGCCTATTTCTAAGTAGGTTCTGTCCCTCCTCCATGGAGGTACTGCTGTTAGTCTGCAATTGTCATAATATAGCAAGACTTCATGTTGTTTGAAGAAAAATTACTCACCTTAGTAATGTTATTTCTTCTAATGGAGTCTTGCTATATTAACCCCCGCCTGCCCCTCTCAGAACCTCTGTTTTGGGATGTGGGTGGGCAGTGCAATGTTGGCACTTAGTAGATGCCCACCTTGTTATTTTCACCCCTTTTTGGGGTGACTTGGTGTGTGTTTTTCATTTTTTGGGTCTCCTGACTTGAGTCTTTGTTTTGGGACCAAAAAATGTGTTCTTATGTTTAGTAGCCAGTTGGCTAGTGTAGGTTTACAGCTTCCACACAGGACCTCAGTGAGTTAACTCGTAAAGATCTGACGGTTTGAGTTTGAAGAACAACAGACAGAGTTTCAACCAAGCTCGAGCTCAGCATTCCATGCCTGGCATGGAAAGTTAACTCTTTCACCTCCGGAGCAGTTCGAAGGTCGGGACTCAGTGCATATGTCATAATATAGCAAGACTCCATTAGAAAAAACAACATTACTAAGGTGAGTAATTTTTTCTTTTGTCAGTAGGGAAGCCTTCTTCTTTAGTTTCCCACCCTGTGTTCTGTAAATTTTTCAAGGGATTACTTCATACTATTTCCCCTTTTAAGGATCCTACCCCTGTTTGGGATCTTAATGTTTGCATTATTCAGCTCATGCAACCACCCTTTGAGCCTTCTGCCTCAGCAGAAGTTAAGTACTTGACTTGGAAAACTGTGATCTTACTTCGAGAGGGCTCTTGCAGTAGGTAATTACATATAGGACTGAAGCCGGTAGGTGGCAGGACCCCACAGAAAAATTTCTAGCTAGCAGTCCCTGGCGGGGGACCGCCCCCACAACAGGTGACTGGCGTCAGGAGACGTCGGTATAAAGGGGCAGTCCCGGATGTCCGCCTTCCAGTTCTTTCCCGCCATTAGCTCGCAGCGCTGAAAAGTTCATGCTGCCAGCCCTACCTTCGCTTTTTTTTTGTTTTTTTACTGAAAATCATTATTTTTTCGACTAACGTCAGTACTTTTCGCCGGTGTATGTCGCCCCTACACCCTCCCGAGCACAAGAATTTCAGCGGATTCATGCGGCGCCTAACTACCGTGACAAGGATGGCTACACCTGTGCCTGTTCTGCCTAGGCCCCGATCACCCGGTCGAGAAGTGCCAGCACTGCCTCAGTTTCAGTGCGGTACCCGGAAAAGGCGGCAGCAATCCCTGGAAGCCCATATTCTAAAGAAGAAAATGAGTTCTGTGGAGAAGGAGCTCAAAAAAACTGAGGCAGGTGTCCACTTCCCCCGAAGGCCATTGGAAGAAGAAGGAGAAGGAGAGGCACCGGGACAAGGGCTCCTCCACCGCCTCTCCCTCGGGAGTCGCTGGGATGCAGGTAACATCCCCTCCGGGGGATTGCTCCTTGATGGCCGTCTCGGAGGTTTCAGAGGGGGGCATCGGCCCGCCCGTCTGGCTCACGCTCAGGCCTTGCGGGCACCTCCGGGCAGTTGGAGGCCTCCGCTCCGGGTTTGACCGCAGGCTTGCGGCCTACCACTGTGGGTGACTCCGGTAAGCCGGACATTGGCTCCTCTGATGGCCACCCGGAGAGGGCCGGTAAGACGTCCGACCCTCTGGGGCGATGCGCGGCCTTCACTCCACCGGACCAGGCCGATCACTCTACTCGGCCCGCCTCCGGTGATGGCTCTCATAAGTTGGACGTCGGCTCCTCCGGCACCCGCCGAGAGCTCGCCTCCAAGCCTCACTTCGGCTCATCCGACGTTCGGCCGGCGAAGGGTCCGGCGTTTAAGCGTCTATGCGTGCGGTTCCCTGCAGCCTTCGCTGCCGTCTGGAACCAGAGTCTCCCCAACCCGACCCGGGGTCTTTTCCCTCCGTCCCGGGCGAGCTGGGGATCTTTGCCTCCGTCAGTCATTCCTCTACCTGGGCGCGGACCTGGCGTTGGCTCCTGGGCGCCTCTCTGGCGCTGGCCCCTCGACGCCAGGTACCTCCGGCGTCAGGGCCTCCCCCTCGGCCCTGGCGTTGGCCTTACCCGACTCCGAGAGACATTCCGCTCCCATAGGGCCCTCTGGGCTCTCTACTATGGACCTGCCCATGAGGCCTCTAGGCCAGACCATCTGCTCCGGCAGCCCCCCCTGGCTCCCGGGTATCCTTCGTCCTATTCGACGCCGGTGTACCCGGGACCGCAGTATCCAGCGCCACAGTACCCGATGCCGGGCTATCCGCAGCCAGGTTTTGGATATGCTTCATACAGTTATAACCCGTATCCTTATCCCCCGGCGCCTCCTCCTCCTCCACCGCCCTCGCAGCCGCCAGTGGACCTGCAGGAGACTCTGGCCTCCTGGTGGGCTGAGGCCAAGGCTCAGCTCACCAAAGAGGTAGAGAGCCACCTTCTGGCGATGGTGCCATCCCAGGTTCCCGTACGTCCAAAGCGGCACACTCCCTCACCACCTCCGGACTGCAGGGTTCTTCCGTCTGTATCCAGAGAAGGGCAGTACATGCTTCCCCGGGGACTTCCCAAGGGGTCCGTTCCTCCCCCGGGTCGGGAAAGGGAGCCTTTCTCTTCTTCATCCTCCTCTTCACCCTTGGACTCCTCTGACTCTTCCGATGGTTGCGCTGAGAGAGACGACGAGCCTCGCTCTCTGTCGAAGCCCAGGCCAAGGACTCCTCCGGAGGATCCTTCTGTTACGGAGTTGCTTAGGAAAATCCAGGAGGTTCATCAGTGACACTCCCTGGAACCAGATCCTCAGCGTCTGAAACTCGCTGAACATCTGGATCTGCCCGTGACAGCTCCTACCTTGACTCCACCCTGGATAGAGCCTCACGCCGACCTCGTTACCACAATATGGAAACAGCTGTCGGCCTTAGCCCCACTTCCTTGGAAGTCGAACTGGCTATATCAGGCTCCAGAGGGTGTTGATTTCCTGGATTCTCACCCTCCTGCCGACTTGGTTGTGATTAGTGCCGCTCACGGGCGGTCGGCGAACCCCAAACATCTTAGCTCGTCACCTCCTGATAAGGAATCATGCCTTCTGGACCAGTATGGTAGAAAGATTTACCCTTCCTCCACACTGGGGTTCAGGGCCATGAACTATGTCTGCCATATGGAGGACTACCAGAAGGCCATCCTGACTCAGGCGGAAGCCAAACTAGACTCCTTGCCTGACTCCCAAGTCAAGCAGGAATTGGCTGATCTCGTCCGCTGTGCTCGTTCGGCCAGTTGACACATGCTACGTGCGACATACGATGCAGTGGACACTGCTGGGCGGAGCTCAGCTTTCACTGTAGACCTGCGGCGTCATGGTTGGCTCCGTGTGTCAGGTTTGGTCCCAGGGGTGCAATCTGCTATTCAGGAAGCACCCTTCTGGGGGTTGGTGCTTTTCGGGGGTGATGTCAAAGACATCATCACCGATTTGCAAGAGAAGGGGACGGCTCTGAAGTCAGTGGATTCCATGTACCGTCCACATCAGCAGCAGTGCCATCCCTTTCACAGATGAAGGCGGCCGAAGGCAGGCCACAAAATGCCAGGCCCCTGCAGCTGCTAAGCCCCCCCCCCCCCCAAAAAAAAGCAGCGGGTGCTTCAGCTGTGGCGCTGCCCCACACCACCTGACTCCTTTCCTCTCCCACTACCTCGGACTCCCGGAGGAACCGGTGGGAGGGAGGTTTTCCCTCTACCTTCCGGGATGGCAGAGGATAACCACAGATTCTTGGGTGCTCCAACTCATAGCAGAAGGACACTCCATAGAGTTTCTTCAGAAACCACCCCGCCACCCCCCTCTGAAGTTGTCATATTCACAGGAACATCTTCCTTTGGTCCAGGAGGAAATCTAGACTCTTCTGCTGAAGCAAGCGATAGAGCCTGTCCCCCTTCATCTGCAAGGGACGGGTTACTATTCCCATTTCTTCCTGGTCCCAAAGAAGACAGGAGATCTCAGACCAATTTTGGATCTCGGTTCCCTGAATCTTTACATAGTGTACAAAAGGTTCAGGATGCTCTCTTTGCAGAGCCTCCGGCCGGGTCAATGGCTTTGTGCTCTGGATATGCAGGATGTTTATCTGCACATTCCCATTCGCCTATCTCATCGCAAATACCTTCATTTTGTGTTCCAGGGGGAACACTACCAGTTCAAGGCGCTCCCGTTTGGTCTATCCTCGGGCCCCCTGAGTATTTACCAAATGCCTGGCAGTGGTGGCGGCCCACCTGTGTACCAAGGGAGTGCTGGTTTTCCCGTACCTGGACGACTGGCTCCTGGCAGCCTCGTCCAGGGAGGAACTCCTGCGTTCCTCTCCCTTACCCAGCAGGTTTTTGCCTGCCTGGGTATTACCATCAGCCATTCCTAGTCTCATCTGGACCCATCCCAGAGGCTGCAGTTTATTGGGGCAATCCTCGATACGACCATGGGCAAGGCCTTCCTGCCTCCGGACAGGGCGTCCACCCTTCAGACCCAAATAAGTCTGTTGACAGAGTCCCACACAAAAGATTAATATACAAGTTAGCCAGCCTGGGGAGTGGGTCCCAAGATGACAGCCTGGGTAAAGAATTGGCTGGAGAATAGGACACAGAGAGTAATAGTAAATGGAGTCCACTCAGAAGAAAGGAGGGTTACCAGTGGGGTACCACAGGGTTCAGTGTTAGGACCGGTCCTCTTCAATGTCTTTATAAGCCACATTGCAGAAGGACTGGAAGGAAAAGTATGTCTCTTTACAGATGACACTAAGATCTGCAACAGAGTTGATGCACAGGGTGGGGTGGAAAGGATGAGAAGGGACTTGGCAAGGTTAGAGGAATGATCAAATGTATGGCAGCTTAGATTCAATGCTAAGAAGTGCAAGGTGATGCACCTGGGAAACAAAAACCCAGGGAAGAGTACACAATGGAGGGTGAGATACTAACAACAACAAAAATGGAAAGGGACCTGGGGTAGTCATATCAGATGACCTAAAGATGGGCAAGCAATGAGAGGGCAGCAAGGAGGGCTGGGGGATACTGGGATGCATAGGAGGCATCACCAGTAGAAAACAGGAAGTTGTTATCTCTCTGTACAGACAGCTGGTGAGACCCCATCTGGAATACTGTGCAGTTCTGGAGACCCAATCTCCATAAAGACATAGAGAGGATGGAAGCTGTCCAGAGGAGGGCAGCTAAATTGGTGCAGGGTCTGCACGGAAGACATATGAAGAGAGACTTAAGGAGCTTAATATGTATAGCCTCGAGGAAAGGAGGGAGAGGGGGGACATGATAGAAACTTTCAAGTACCTCAAGGGAATCAACAAAGTCCAAGAGGGTAGCATCTTTCAAAAAAGAGGTGTGCAAGAACAAGAGGCACAATTTGAAGATAGAGGGGGGCTCAGAGGTAATTTAAGGAAGTATTTTTTCACAGAGAGGGTTGTGGATGCATGGAACAGCCTTCCGGAGGAGGTTGTGGAGTCAAAATCGGTGGTGGAATTCAAGCATGCATGGGATAGTCATAAGGCAATTCTAGGGGGTGGGGGTAGGAAGAAGTAGGCTGCTGGTTAACTAGGATCTGCAGCTTATCCAGTAAGTAGGGAAATGGGCAGACTGGGTGGGCCAAGCGGTCCGTATCTGCCGTCAGATTCTATGTTTCTATGTTCGTCTGACTGCAGGATGGTCTCTGCGAGGTCGGTCCTTCGCCTTCTCGGACTCATGGCGGCTGCTGTCCCGACGGTACCTCGCACTTGGCTCCACATGAGGATCTCTCAGTGGACTCTACGCTCTCAATGGGATCAGCTAGTGGATGACCTAGATCACTCAGTTCTGATCTCTTCCCTGATGATGCGAGACTTGCAGTGGTGGATGGTTCGAGAAAACCTGTTTCGGGGAGTTCTTTCATCCTCCCCCCTCCCAGATTCTAACCACAGACGCCTCAGGCGAAGGTTGGGGAGCCCATCTAGGCCTCATTGGACCCAGGGCTCCTGGTCCAAGCTAGAACAAGCTCTCCACATGAGTGTGCTCGAGCTTCGGGCAGTGTTGTACGCTCTCCAAACCCTTCACCAATACATCCTTCCCGGCCACCTAGCCATCCAGACGGACAACATTTGCGTGGTATGGTACATCAACAAGCAGAGAGGGACTCTGTCCTACCCTCTATGCAGGGAGGCAATGAGGGCTTGGGATTGGGCAACACAACACGACCTTCACCTCATGGCAAGTCACATTCCAGGAGTCAACAACACCCTGGCCGACAAGCTAAGTCGCTCTTCTGCTTTGGCTCACGAGTGGGAACTGGATCAAGGGGTCCTAGACAATATCTTCCAACTTTGGGGAACACCACAGGTCGACCTGTTCGCATCCCCCTAAATGCAGAACTTCCCATCTTTTGCTCGCTCGTTCCAGAGCGAGGTGCTTTTTGGAGCGATGCTTTGTCTCTAGACTGGAAGGACAGATTCGTCTATGCCTTTCTCCCAATTCCACTTATCCCATGAGTCTTGCAGAAACTAGCTTCAGAAGGAGCGAGAATGATTCTGATTGCTCCTTTCTGGCCAAGGCAAATCTGGTTCTCTCTTCTACAACAATATTCAGAGGATCGTTCTCTTCCTCTTCCTCTATCTCGAGGTTTGTTGACCCAGGATCAGGGGACCCTGGTCCATGCAGGCCTCAGGTCCCTTCAGCTGCATGTATGGCTCCTGCAGACATAGCCCAGTCCCGTTTTGGAGTGTCTCCCAAAGTGGCGGACATTTTAGTGGAGGCCAGAAAACCCTTCACCAGATCTACTTATGCCATGAAGTGGAAAAGATTCACTATTTGGCCCACTTCCAAGAACGTGGAACCTTTCTCCTGTTCAGCGGGGCTTCTGCTGGAGTATCTGCGTCATCTGTTTGACCTGGGTCTCAGTCATTCCTCTCTGAAGGTACACATGGTGGCCATTTCGGCCTATCATGTTCCCTTCGCAGACAAGGCTTTTGCTCAACTGGAGGTCTCCAAGACCTTTCTCAGAGGGGTCCTCCATCTGAGGCCCCCCATCCGTACTCCTGCTGCCCTTGGGACTTGAACTTTGTTCTCAAGAAACTTACTGTCCCTCCCTTTGAACCTGCAGCTTCTGCGGATTTGAAGTTCCTTTCATGGAAGACTCTCTTCTTGGTGGCCATTACTTCGGATCGGAGAATCTCCGAGCTCCAGGCCCTGATGTGTAAAATCCCGTACTTGATTTTTCACAAGGAGCGAGTTGCTCTTCACACGAATCCTAAGTTTCTCCCTAAAGTAGTAGTCGAGTCTACCCTAAATCAGTCCATAGAGTTACCTGCCTTCTTTACGTAATACTGTAATCAAGGGGAGTATTTACTCCATACTAAGGATGTTCACCGGATTCTGAGATACTACACCAACAGGACGAAGGATCTCAGAAAGACTGATCAGTTGTTCGTCTCTTTTGCTCACAAAAGGAAAGGCAGTGCTGTTTCCAAACAATGCCTGTCTAAGTGGTTGGCTCATTGCATCACTTTCTGTTATGACAAGTACAACAAGACCCTCCCTGGTCAAGTCAGAATCCACTCCACAAGAGGAGTAGCGGCCTTCGGGGCTTGTTTCAAGAATGTGTCTGCGGCAGACATCTGCGCTGCTGCCACCTGGACTTCCATCCATACCTTTACGAAACACTACAGTTTGGACATTGCCTCTCGCCGTAGAGCAGGCTTCGGGCTAGCTGTTTTGTAAGGCCTCCTGTCTTGAGACTTGCACAACCAGAACTACCTTTTGGAGTAGTTTTCCTCCTCCCGGTGCCTCTCTTTGTTCCAGACTGCTTGGGATTCAGTCCTATGTAATTACCTACTGGGAAGCTCTCAGTAAGATAGTACAGTTATGTAAGAACTACAGTAACAGTAGATCTTGAGAGAGGCTCTTGCAGTAGTTAACTACTTCCGCCTCCATCCCCTAGGCTTTTCAGCTTCTTTTCCATTGAGAATATCACTTCTCTCGTCTGGCCTCTTTGGCCTGTGGCGGGGAAAAGAACTGGAAAGGCGGGCGTCCGGGACCGCCCCTTTATACCAGCGTCTTCTGGCGCGGTCACCTGACGTGAGAGCGGTCCTCGGCAGGGACCGTTAGTCAAAATTTTTCCATGGAGTCCTGCCGCCTGCTGGCGTCAGTCCTATATGCATTTACCTACTGCAAGAGACTCTTTCGAAGATCTACTGTTACGGTAAGCTCTTACGTAACTGTACTTTCCTGGTAGCCATTACCTCTGCCAGGCGTATCAGTGAATTACAAGCTTTGTCAGTGGAGCCTGATTTTATCTCTCTTCATACAGATAAGGTGGTCCTTAGAACCAGCAGGAGGTTCTTACCCAAAGTGGTTTCAGATTTTCATGTGAACCAGACTGTGCCCCTTCCGGGGTTTTTTTTTTTTTTTTCTCCACTGATCATTCTCCTTCAGGAGAGAGAAGATTAAACAGTTTGGATGTTAAAAGGTCTCTTAGTTATTACATTGAGCGCACTAAGGCTCTTAGGTTTGACTGTTCTCAGTTGTTTCTCACTTATGGTGAAGTGGGAAAGGGTAAACCAGCTACTAAAAGGACTACTGCCAGGTGGATTGTCTCTTGTATACAATTCTGCTATGAAAGCTGGACAAGGTACCCCCCCCCTTAGGCCTGAGGGCTCATTTGACTAGAGGTACAGCCACTTCTCTGGCCGTGGCCAGAGATATTCCACTTATAGAGATCTGTAAAGCAGCCACCTGGAAAACAGTTCATGCTTTTACCAAGCATTACTCCCTGGACATCCAGGCTTGGGGTGATGCTAGGTTTGGTACAGCAGTGCTGCAGAGCCTGTTTCCTAAGTAGGTTCTGCACCCTCCTCCTGGGAGGTACTGCTTGGTAGTCTGTATATTGTCAGAATACAGCAAGACTTCATGTTGTTTGAAGAAAAAATTACTCACCTTAGTAATTATGTTTCTTCTAATGGAGTATTACTGTATTCTGACCCCCCCCCCACCTCCCCTCTCAGAACCTGGTTTTTGGGAAGTGGGCTGGCAAGTACAGTGCTGCACCCCAGAGGTGTATTGGCTCCCTCTCCTTTTTGAGGAGCTGGGCATTGTGGATCTTCATTGTTGTCATTTTAAAGTTTTATTAAGTTCATTACCTGAGTTTTTTGTTTTGGGGTTCTTGACTTGAGTCTTTTGGGATTCCAAAACATTTGGTTGCCCATATGGCTAGTGTTTTTTCACAATTTCCACACTATGGATGTACTTAGTCTTGACTCGTAAGAATCTGACGGTTACACTTGAAAGTGCAGCAGACAGAGGTTTGAACTGAGCACGAGCTCAAAGTTCTATGCTCTCAGCATAGAGTTAACTCTTTCATCTCCGGAGCAGTTCAAGTGCTGGGGCTAACTGCATATTGTCAGAATACAGCAAGACTCCATTAGAAGAAACATAATTACTAAGGTGAGTAATTTTTTTCTATTTCCCCCATCTCTTTCTTCCCTTCCTCATCTCCATGGGAAATGGTGATGGATCAAAGGAAGGAAGACTGGGCAAGACCCAGAAGGTTATCGTTTTTATGTTAAATAATGAGAAAGAGAGAGAGAGAGAAGTTCTGAGTGGTGGTTCACCTTGTCTTAGTGGGGATCTCCTCGGTGGTTAGTTCAGGTATTAGCTTCATCTCTTCATCGGTGAGGCACCTGTCGTCCAGGTGGTGAACCTTTCCTATTTTACCCTGGGGACAATGTCAGAGGTGGTGGAACTTTCTTACAGTCTCTTAGGAGAGGTGCTGATCTGAGTTACTGATGGCTTCCAGTCCAGTTTAGCATCTGTTTGTTTTTTCTCCTCCCTTGCAAGATGCCTATTTTTGTTACTCTCTACTTCAGGTGCCTCTGTGGTTCCTGAAGCATCTTTCTTGTTGGCACGTTCTGCTGCTGAGGAATTGTTGATCCCTGCTGCTTCTTCCCGTATACATATTTATTTCCTCCTGCCCTGATTGTTCTGGTCATTCTTTAGCCCACTACCTAGGTCCTCCCACTCAACCTCTTCTCTTTTGCCGGCAGGCGGGTTTTATGTTCCTTTTATATCCTATATCATTTGTCCTATTCCTTGGGCTACCTTGCCCCCTTTTTTCACTGTTTCTCTATCACTTATTTCCTTTCCTGGCAAACAACTGAGAGAAGGGGGCAACGTGTGTTACTGGCAAGTCCATGGGTGACACCATTGTCGATGTTGGCCCCCTGGCCCCCTAGCTCTAAGCTTTAAAGTTCCCGTGGGGTCCTAGTGCCTCTGGCACACACCCATCCAGTAATGAATGGTAAAGATATTCTGGAAGATTCAGAATTATGGTGAGTACTTAGTTTTCATTTCTTCTTTTTTGAAGACCATAGAGGAGGTAAAAGGACCTTCAGAACTGTAGTCCAGTATTAACTACAGTGGTGTCTCCAGTGACTGGACAGACCATGAACCGCTTCATTGCCCTACCACTTCAGGCTGTAGCTGTAAACCTAGTTGTGACTAGGTCTGTGGTTGCAAACAGTAGGGAAGTGCCCCCCTCCAAAATCGGTGCTGGTTATCATGCCTCTGAGTGTACTATATCCCCTGTCGAGGAACTGATACGCAATCTGGTTCCTTGAACTAGAGAAAAAGGCTTCAGTTCCCCTAGATTTGCTCAGGAGGCTCTGGAACTGTGGAAACCAACCTTTTCCACTCTAATCTGGCAGTGTGCTGTTCACAAAACAGGTGACTTGAATTGCCTGTTTGGCAGTCTTGGAGGAAACTGTGATAATAAGGTCCTTGCTAATGTCTGAGTATTTATGTACTCTGCAGGAGTCTGTAACTGCTGAATCCAGTGTATTGGGATCCCGTTCAGTTGGCAGCTAGCCTGTTTCATTATATCAATCACTGTTGTGGAAATCTCGGGCCACTGCTGGGTCCAGACAGGAAGGGGAGTACATCAGGAGTACAGTGAAGAGTTTGTCAGGTGGGACTTCCTCATGGGGCAACTTGGTTTGAGGCCGCACAGTTCAGGTTATTGACATTGAGCTAAATGTTTTCTGGACAATCCCAAGCATTGCAGGTTTTTAATAAAAAAAAAAGAAAAAAAAAAGACAGGCTTACCCTTTCTGGGGACACTTTAGCCCCGTTGATGTTCCAAAAAAAGGAGAGACCAGGCTTACCTTGTCTGGGGATGCTTCATCCCCAGTGAGTAGATACGTTTGTGGAGATTCAGGAGAGTGAAAAGGGATAAACAAACTATCCTGACACTGCTGGGATAACATTATCATAAGATGGCGTAATAAAATAATGCTTGTAACTCCCACTATAAGGGAAGGCATTCACAAAATTGCAAAGCCAGCTACTCTTAGCTTTCCCCCCTTTTAAAAGTGAGATGCTCTGTCCAGCACAGTTGAAGAGTGGATATTTGCTGCTGCAGTACTTGGGGTTGCTATAGCTGAGTTTTTTTTTTTTTAATTCTTCCTTTAAATCTCACAGCATTTCACAAAACTTACCAGTTTATTTTTCTAGGGCGCATCTCTTAAACTGATATTGTACTTATAACCTTACAGAGACCGCCTGCGACTGCAGAAGAAATTCCAGAAGCAGTTTGGTGTAAGGCAGAAGTGGGACCAGAAGTCTCAGGTAAGGTATTTGTTTGTTATGAAGTCTTTTCATGATTCAGGAATAATAGTCTTCAAACCAATTGTGATCTGCCTTTTTGTAAGCAGATCTGAAAGCATACTCCAGGCAGCCTGTGGTACGGAAACGCCTCTCACGGGTTATGTTGGATGCAGCCTCTTTTTTCCTTACTGACCGCCACTGAGCCTCTTGACTTTTTCGACTAGCTTTACTGCTGACCTTGTTTTTGGTTTTTTGTACTTTCTGCTTATTCAGTTTAAAATAAACATAGAGTTACAGATCCATATATCAGACTTCATAACAACATTGAGAGATCATCAAATGATACAAGGATTGATAGCCTAGGTATATAGTTTATGGATAATGGAGGTAGTCCATAGTTTATCAACTGTCCCAAGAGGCAATATATAGAGTGGCTGCACTCTACAAGAGCAGTGGTCTGTCCAACCTCAAAAAAAAAAAAAAAAAGGGTTCAAGTTTAAGAACTCAACATCCAGTATTGGTAAGACCATCTCACCAATCAGTCAGTCCTAAAATGTTTAATATCTCTCCAAAAAGATGACAAACACATTAATGTATAATCATTTAACAGCTCAGAATCTTAAATGATATCTAACTTAACTGATTGTATTTTTATATGCTTTCAAGTCTTGAAAATTAGCACTCGGATAAGCAATGATTAATATAGACATGAACAGAGCTTGTAAATCCAAATCAGAATCAGAAAGCCCCTAAGATTCAGCACAGCCCCAGTCCACAATGAGATTCAAAGAGAAAATAAAACCTCCGGTATGAATATCTCTTCAAGTATCTAAATCTTCATCCATTTCTGCTTCTGGTGGCAACCTAGCCTGAGAGGCTTCGAATTCTGCCTGGATCTTTTCCACCCTCTTTCCGGCTTCCAGAGGGTCTGTAAATTGCAACGTGTGGCCTCCATAAAAGATTTGGAATCGGGCCGGCATTAACAAAGAATGTGCGACACCCAGCGATCTCAAATGAGCCCGAATACCGGCAAACTTCGTACGGCGAGCCCTTGTCACATAGGCCAGATCTGGAAAGATATATGTAGAGTCTGCCCCTCAAAATGTAGGTGATCAGTGGATCTTGCTACCTTCATAATGAGCTCCTTGGTGGTCTCACTGTCAGTAACTAGGAGCACTGTACGTGGTAAGTCCCTTTGCGCTTCTGCCGATCTAGGGGAGATTCTGTATGCCCTTAAGAATCTTTCTCCCAGTCCCACTTCTAGTTGTAGAGCTGTCGGTAGCCAAGTTTTTAAAAAAGAAAGCGGATCAGGAGTTTTAGCACCCTCCGGGAGGCCTACAAGTCTGATGTTGGGAGCCCTGTTTGCATTTTGGAGTGCCTCAAGATGATAGCGAAGTTGAGTGTTTTCCTGGACCAGTTTTGCTGAAGTGTTCAGGGCTTGAGTTGCGTTGGATTCTGCCATAGATGCCGTTTTTATTGCGTTCTCGATTTTTGCATCCTGTTCCCCCGAAACGCTGTAATAGCGTTTCTGCATTCAAATCTATAGCCATCATAGACGTCTGTAGCGCCTTCCATGGAGGTTCAGCATTTCAGTCAGAAGGTACTGGGCCCGAGGCCTGTTGCATGCCAGGAAGCTGAGACTTTGAGCTGCCAGATAGGTTTTTGTGCGTCTTCCCCATACTTGCATTTGATACCACAGCAATCCGGTCGATATATCAAATTCTGTTGCTGCAATGTATTTAGAGTTTTAGATTTTTCCAAAAACAAGATCTTTTATCTGAATTTGTCAGAGCTCTAGAGAAATGCGTCCACTCAGTAGAGTGCTCAGCAGCACCCCCTCCGCTGACCTTGTTAAACTGATCTGATCAACCTTGGGCAACAAACAATTTCCTGTTCTTGATTAAATTCTGCTTGTTTGAGTACAGAGGATCCTAGGAAATGGCAGGTGCTGGAGATTGGGTTGAGGTTTTAGTAAACTGTCTTATCCTGCAGCATCTTGAGGAACAGTGTAGAGGCTGATGGAACAATTTAAAAACACTGTTTAAAAAAAATAAAGAAAAAAGAACCATGTTTAAAAAAAAAAAAAAAGAAGGGAAAGGGGAAATAAGTTAGGAAGAGGAGAAAGAAGAGAAGTGGTGGGTCAGGGTCTGCATCGAGTTCAGGTAGTACCCTCCTTGCCGAGCGCACGCCCAATGGGAGGACTTGGCTTCTGCAGACATGCTGTCAGCTCTCAGAGATGACATAACCCAGCTCCTCCGCAAGGAGGTTGTGGTTCCTGTCGCGGATCCTCCAAAACACCCAGGTTTGTCTCCAGGTACTTCCTGGTGCCAAAGCGGATGGGGTTGGTGTCCCATTCTAGACCTGCATGACCTGAAAAAGTGCCTCTGGTCACACATCTTCAGGATGGTAACTGTGTCTCGGATCATACCATCTCTGGAGCAAAACATGTGATTTTGCTCCCTGGATTTTCAGGACGCATTCTTTCACGTTCCGATCAGTGTCTCTCTCACTGCAGGTTCCTCTGCTTCTGAGCCGAGGGAACCATTTAAGAGTTCCAGGCCATGCTCTTTGGCCCCAAGGGTCTTCACCAAGTGCATAGCAGTGGTGGCAGCTTACCTGAGGTGCTGAAGGGTCCGGGTTTATCCCTACCTAGACAACTGGCTGATAGCAGATCCCTCCAGGCAGGAGGTGGAGCGGTCCAGGGACCTGGCCTTCCAGACTTGCGTCAAACTTGGCCTCCTGGTCAACGAGGCAAAGTCGGAACTCGTGTCATTGCAGCTGATCAACTTCATCAGGGCGGAGCTCGACTTTTGCAGAGCCAGAGCCCAGCGGACAGGGTGGAGGCTCTCTCCTCCTTTGCCTTGTCATTGTGGGTTGGGCAATTGCGCCCTTCCTGGGACGTCCTGCACCTGCTGGTCTACATGGCGGCCTGTGCCAGTGTGGTCCATTGGCCCGCTGGAGAATGCTTTCCCTACGGTGGGAGCTGGCCAGCCAATGGTCTCAGCGCAAGGGGCACTTCGACCAGCCGGTCATGGTGTCCCAACGGTTGTGGGATGCTATCCAGTGGTAACTTATCCCAGCACATCTGCAGGAAGGGATCCCGTTTGTCCGTCCAGAGCAGACGGTCATCCTGATGACCGATGCCTCTCTCTCATGGGCTGGGGTGCCCAACTGGGGGGAAAACTGAGTCCATGGGCTCTGGACTCCAGAGGAGTCCCAATGCCACATCAGCCTGCTGGAGTGCCGAGCAGTTCGGCTGGCACTGACTGCATTTGCTCCACACATTCAGGGTCAAGTGGTCCAAGTACAGACGGGCAATACCACGACGATTTACTACCGCAATAAACCTGGCATTACGCACTCCCTGCTTTTGTGCAAGGAAGCTGTCCATGTCTGAACCCTCATGCGCAGCCTGGGGGCAGATCTCCTGGCCATCCATATGGCAGGAGCCTCCAGTCAGCTGGCAGACGCCCTCAGCCGGGTGGGCGAGGCATCTTATGAGTGGTCTCTCCATCCAGAGGTAGTTCACAGTCTGTTCTCCCAGTGGGGCACCCCTCGGGTAGATCTGTTCGCCTCCAGGGAGAAAGCAAAGCTGTGGCTGTTTTGTGCCCGTCCCCCTCAGCAGGGAACGCTGCAGGGGATTGCCTTCTCAAGTCCCTGGACGCCGGGCCTCTCTTATGTTTTCCCTCCACTTCCCTTGATCCACATGGTGCTTCTCAAAGTCGGAAGGAACAAGGTATGGGTGATTCTGACGGCTCCGGACTGGTCACGCCAGTTCTGATACCCCAGTCTTCTCAGCCTCAGCAGCAGGCTCGCGAGGCATCTTTCCCCTATGCCCGGACCTGCTTTCCATCTATCGGGTGAAGGCACTCCACTCGCACCTTCAGTCCCTGCACCTGACTGCCTGGCTCCTGAGCAGCTAGAGTTCCAGGCCTTGGGTATTTTTGAAGGTGTCTTCACCATTGTGTAAGCATCTTGGAAGGAGTTGACCAGGAAGTGCTTCTCCATTTGGTGTCTTGGCAAGGGGTTGGACCCTTTGTCACGTCCAGTGGCTAGCATCCTTGATTACCTTTGGTCCCTCTCTATCGGGCCTTTGGTTGACCACCATTAAGGTGCACCTGGCAGCCATCTCTGCTTACCGGGCATGGGCCGGTCAGCAATTGGCACAGGAGAAGGTGGTCGAGCGCTTTTTCAAAAACCTTGACCACATTTCCCTTCCGGTGTGCAAACCACCACTGTGGGACTTGTTGCTGGTTTTGGCAGAGCTCATGGGTAAGCCATTCTAACTGATGCTCAGGTGTGACCCCCTCACCTGTCGTGGAAGACCACCTTCTTGATGGCTATCACATCAGCCGGAAGGGTCAGTGAGCTCTAGGTGCTTTTGGTGGCGTCTCCTTACCTTATTTTCCACAGGGACAAGGCCAACCTGAAGTTCCTCCTGAAGGTTGTGTCGGAGTTTCACCTTAACCAGGTGATTAATCTCCCAGTGTACTTAACCAGTCACACATCGGAGGCCGCGCACAGGCTCTATACTCTGGACCTGAGGTGAACGCTCGCTTATTACAAAGAGCGCACAACTGGAGTTTGGGGAGAGGTTTGCCAGCTGTTTGTTACCTATGCTGAAACTGCAGCTGGCAGACCTGTAGTCAAGCGGATGATTGGCAGGTGGAGCACATCCTGCTTTGATCTTTGCTATAGGTTGGCAGGTAGAGAGCCTCTCAGAGGACTAAGAGCTCATTCCATTCGCCATACCGCTGCGTCAGTGGCTGCTTCCAAGGACGTCCCTGTCCAGGATATCTGAAGAGCTGCAACCAGGAGATCAGCACACACCTTCATTTCCCACTGCCACATTGACCTAGAGTCACGCTGGGATGTTGGTTTTGGTGCCTCAGTTCTCCAATCCTTATTTCCTCAGTGTAGGGGATATGTGCCTTGCCACCCTTCTCCCGGAGAAGTGCTAGGAGTCTGCCAGTAAGTGTGGATAGAACATCATATCCACATCACTAGAAAAACAGGTTACTCACCAGTAACAGTAGTTCTAGGAGTGGTATATGATGTTCATCCACACAGATCCACCCAAGCCACCCAGCTTTGGTGCAGACCCTCCGCTTCCAGCAGGCAAGATCTGGCGTCATGGGGTGGAGCTGAGGGAGTTACCACCCAGGTGGGTTGGAGGAGTCACCTTGAAGACTTTCTGGCACATTTTAAAGGGGAAGGACACTGCCAGTAAGTGTAGATGCACATATATCATTCCTAGAACTACTGTTGCAGGTGAGTAACCTGCTTTTTGGATTCGAAAGTGTGAACTATCTGGGGGCATGGCCAAGCCAAGGAGAAGAATGGAGGTCTAAAACGAGAGCTCTGGGCCTGTTCACCAGATATCGGTGCCATCTGAAGTCATTCACCGCCAATTAGGACCAAAATACAAAGCTGAACTGTTACTCTCTATGGCAGCTGCAAATAATCCCCAAAGAGAAGCAAGCGCATCTGTGTTTCCCACCACTAAACCCAGGAAAGATTAAGGCCTGCTCTCCACGCAAGAACAAGCGACCGCATCAAAAAGTCAACCCAAGATGAAACAGACAGCGATCTCGGAAGAGCAGCAACAAACCTCTTGTGGCAGCATTGAAGGCTTAATGCAAGCCCTGAAATTTGAGCTCACCCACCAAATGAGAGCAGGATTCGAAAACATTGGGGCACAACTTACCCATGTACAACAAACCGTGAACTAGCTGGGGGACCCAGTGGAAAATCGTGCTGGCAGACTAGATGAGCTGGAGCAGTGGGTCAGCACACAGGAGGACTCTAACTAGGCTTGATTCATCCCTGCAGGCAGCCTTCCGTGAGATAGAATTCCTGAGAGCCACACTGGACGACCATGAAAATCGTGAGAGGCGGTGCAATGACCTTATAGTGGGCCTGCCTGAGGGAACCGAAGGTTCGAATTGCGGGACATTTATGGGTCCCTGGCTGGTAAAAACACTGAAAATGCCAAATACAACAACTTTTGAAATCCAGCAAGCTCATAGATTGCCAGGCAGACGTCCGGGGCCGGAGGAGCTACCCGACACCTGATTATTAAATTTCATAGATACCAAGACCGCCAAGCTGTTCTGGACGCCGCAAGAAAGATGGAAAATATAATCGTGAAGTGTAAAAAGGGTGGCATATTCCCGGACTACTCCAGAAAGCCGTGGGTTGAGAGACAGGCTTTTGCAGGGGGTCAAGAAAAAACTCTATGAAATTAACTGTCCTTTTGCAGTGGTGTATCCAGCAAGACTCGTCATTCGACTGCAGCATCAGGAGGCTAAATCCTTCACTGTTCCAGCACTGGCCATGACATATGTATCATAGTTGCAGGAGCAATGCAACCAAGATCCTGGCCCCCACTCTAGCAACGCCTGATTAAATGCTTCAAGGTACTGTAAAAGATTTGCAAATTTGAGATTTTGAGGTGGAGCGGGGAGGTCGGGGGGGGGGGTGGTGGGGGGATCTAGTCTACTAGGCCCGCAATGGAGTATAAGCTCTAGCCTATAATGGCTGGGCTGAGTGAACCCTGCTCCCGACATAGTCCCTGTTGCCGCCTTAAGATCATCTTCCTCAGTATGGAGAGGATGCAAACTATAACAGGCCGCACAAATGACCAAAGTGGCAAACTGTGCGCTGACTCTGGAAGATGGGAAGCTATGAGCACAATATCTTCTTGCTGTCCATCGGAACTCTGTAAGTAACAATATATTTACCTTTATTTGAGTATTTTACCTTCAGTCGTGCTACTCTTTTGGCACAAGACAGTCTGAACCCTGGAGACTATTATTACGGAGAAAGCTGAAAATCTCCCCTTGTTTTATCATTTCTGTTGAAACACTGATTTACCTTGGTAACCTCTTGCTTTGTTTTCATAGGGTGTTCGGACTTGATTTGTTAAACATAAGAAGCTTGCTCTTTAAATTTTACATTTGGCGAGTGATCAATACCGGGGGGGAAAACATGTGGAGGGAGGAAGAGGGCAATGATACATACATTGGGTCCTGTACCCCAAAAACCTCAATACTTTTTTTTTTTTTTACAACTGGAATAGAAGCCCACCCTACAAGAGTATGGGGTTGATCGAGAAATTATGGAGATAAACTGACCTATGCACATGGGGAGTGGGGGAGAGAACCGCAGGGACCCCATCCAGGGGCTCCCCTGGTCTCGGCGCCAGCCACCAGATGTAGGGGGTAAGCAGTGCACGTGAAGCTTGGAAGTCATGCAGTGTGGTATATATGGGACAGGAGCCCATTGTGAAAAGAGACTGGTCAGCGGGATGATGAAAGTGCCACCACACACACACACTCCTCCACACTGATAAGGGAAGTATGACACCATTGATGTACTAAAGGAGTTCATAGATGAAACAGAAGGTGGATGGAGTCATAGGCTCAGCCATGAGAAGTAGAGGGAAATAAGGGGGAACATTGGAAGTAAAGGGAGGGTATAGGCATAGCTATTGTTATAAAGAAGTTATTTTTCTAATGTTCATGTTTAATTGAGGGGCTTACTGTTGAGGAGAGGAAAACGAGCTGAAGGCTAAACAGGGAAGTTAAAGTTAACAGTATGAATATAGTGGTTTCAAAGTTTTTCGTAGTTTGGTTAGGAAAGATCTTCTTTGACATAATGTCTCCTCCACTCATTCACACTAATGGGGCTACGCTGGAGGCACTAGGAGCCAGCGGAGCCAAAATCTTCAGGAGGTAAATCGCTGAGGTAGAACCGCGTGTCTTGTGACCTTCGCAGATCTCTGCATCGACCTCAACTGCCTCAGTTCCTTTTTCCCCCACTGTCAAGTGCACTTCAGTGATGATGTCGCTTGCCTGCCGGGAGTCGCATCTATATGACAGCAGCTATAGTTGTTCAGTTTTGATTCGTATTTGTTTATTTAATATTCAGTTAAAAAAAAAAGTTAATTTTTGTCAGTGAAGAAGCTTTCGGAGCCCGCCTTCGACGGAGTCTACCATGAATGGGGCTGGTGACTGTAGGGAGACTTCACTTGAAAGCTGTTTCAGCAGGGATGGGTCTGGTCCACTGCCCTCTACGGAGTTGGGGGGTCTGACTACAGGCAGTCCAGTGCTCGGAGGGGATGGGTGGTTCTCCCAAAAGCACAAAAGAAGCTGTCCCATTCTCTATCACAGTCGAGACTCTGCACTGCTCGACCTAGAAGTTCTTCAACTCCCCAAGTCAAAGAAGAACGGTACCTCTCAAGGTCACCTCTGATATGTCTGCACATCGATTATCTGTGACGAGGCACAGGGGTTCAACTCAGACTCCTGCGGGGTTCCCTATAGCCTCTGTTCCTGCTAACCGGCATGCTCGACTCCAGAGTCCCTCTCCACCCCCTTGGGAGTCTTCCAGTGAGCAATTTCACCATTGGGCTTCTCATATGGAGCAGTGGGTTTGGTGGTTGTCCCGCCTGTTCGAGCCTGCGGGTCTGTCTCCAGGGCTTTCGGGCCTAACAGTTTAGAACGTGCGAGCAGGGCAGTGGGACTTCCTAGTCAGTCGGCGCCGTCTCCAGTGCCATCAACGCCACACTCTGGTGCTTCCCCTCTCATATGGCTGTGGTGCAGGGGTCAGCATAGGTGCCATTTCCTCCTCCTGATTTTTTTCACTTCTTCCTCACTGACTCCAAAAATTGGCTTGGGACCCTCTGGTGCGGCGTCTAGGTTGGTGCCGTCTTCGACTCCTATCTTGGTGGCTCCACACCTGGTGCCGCTTCTGGGGCTGGCGGCGTCTCCTGATTTGGTACCATACTTTGTGCCGGTGCCATCTAGTGCCCCAGGGTTTTCAACTCCAATTCATGGGGCACCTCCTCCTCTTTTTCCTCCTTTCCCTATTTATACTATCCCTCCAGGGCTGTTAGGAGACTTTATTAAGCCTGATCCTGATCTTCGATAAGGAGATGACTTTGATGACGATTCTTCTCTTGGAGTGGCAAATAAACCCTCTCCTTCAGGAAAGCCTCTGGTCGAGGACCTTACCTTTAAGTTTCTGCTGAAGAACATGAATGTCTCTCTCTCCAGACTTCAGAGATTGATCCGAGGAAACTTCTGCACCTGCAATATCTGCACGTTCCGTATATTCCTGTGGAATAGAGTCCTCCGGTGCAGCCTTCTTTTGAGACTCTCTCAAATGGTGTGGGATAATCTGGCACTCATTCCTTCTGTGGCTAGATCCATTGGCAGGAAATACGCCCCCCCCCCCAACCAAAGGATCGGCCTATCTTGACCTCTCAAGCCTTTACTGATCCCATAGTTGTCTTGGCAGAGAATGACAAAGCTGCCCTTCCTCAGGAGTCTACAGCATGTCCAATAAACAAAGAATCTCATAAGATTGACTCCTTGGGGAAACATGTTTTTACTGCCTCTACCCTGGGGATATGCATTACTAGTTACCAGGGTTATTTCTCTCAGTATGAGTATACCGTCTAGCTTTCTCTCAAAGCCACTGTGGAAGCTCTTCTGGAATCAGACGTTGGCTCAGAGCTTCTCCAGACCATTACTAGAGGCATTGAGTCCAACAATCAGCAACTAAAAGCTGCTATGGACGCCTTTGACACTGCCTCCAGGGCAGCAGCAGCTGGTTTTTGAACCTGACGCCACTCGTGGTTGTGGACATCAAGATTCACAAATGATGCCCAGCAGAGAGTTATGAGTTTACTATTTGATGAAACTTATCTGTTTGGCCCTCAAGTCGAGCAGGCAGTAGAGGCCACCTGAAAACTAGAAACAACTATAAAAACGGGCAGGCTGCCATTTGCACCTTATAACGAGGTGGTAACTGGCGACGATTTCGCAACTGTAGTCCTTTAAGTAGCAGAGGGGCTTCAACAAGAATTTAGCCAGTCCAGCCACAAAAGAAAAGGCAGCAGAAGACACAGGGCTCCAAAGCGCCTAGTGCCACCCTCTGAGATTCTGGCCCAAGTCCCACCTCAGCTGTCAGAGGGGGACTCTTCCTCGGCAGTAGGAGGGTGTCTGATTCAGTTTTACAAGCAGTGGAAGTCAGTCACATCAGACAAATGGGTGCTCAGAATAATCCATCAGGGTTATCCCCTAAGTCTTTCAGAAACCCCTCCGTATCATCCACCCAAGCAACAAGCCCAAGCTGTCTGTCTCTGTCAGACCTTCTTGCTTCCGAGCTCCAAGGCCTTCTGAACAACAGGGCAGTAGAAGTAGTTCCATTGGATCAACAGAGCACAAGTTTCTACTCTCATTACTTCCTAGTTCCAAAGAAAACAGGTGGCATGTATCCTGTTCTCGCTCTAAGGAAGTTAAACAATTCCTTTACAAGGAAAAATTTCAAGATGATGTCACTCGGCACTCTTTTACCTCTAATTCATCAAAACCATTGGCTGGCCTCCTCAGACATGCAGGAGGCCTACCAACATGTTCTCATACACCCAAATCACCACAGGTATCTCTGATTTGTGTCGTTGGGCCAACTCTACCAATTCAGGGCCCGGCTTTCTGGGCTATCATCGGCGCCTCGAGTCTTTACAAAGTTCTTGCAGCGCATCTCAGGAAACTTGGGATTCAAATGTTCTCGTATCTGGATGATTGACTACTAGCAAGCCCCTTCAGACAAGAGACTCAGGAAGCCGTTGCTACCGTTTCTAAGTTCCTCACGTCCATGGGAGTTCTGTTGAATCTGGAAAAATCGCAACTACAACCCTCCCAACAACTCCTCTTCACAGGAGCTCTTCTGGATACCTCCAGGGCAAAAGCCTTTCTTCCAGTGGACAGGAAGAATGACATCCTTCATATGGCCCACTTCATCAGAGTGAACGATTCAGTTCAAGCTCTCTCAATGCAGCGGATGCTGGGTCTCCTGGCATCCTCCGTGTTCACTGTGCCTCTAGCTCGTCTTCACTTGAGGACTACTAAGTGGTTGCTCAGTACTCAGTGGTCCCTGACCACACACCTGCAGTCCTTTCACATCATGGTGATGAAACCCGTAAAACAGCCACTCACCTGGTGGACTCGAGAGGACAACCTTTTGAAAGGGTTTCCTTTTGCCCCACCGGAATCTCAGATCTCCATAACCATGGATGCATCGCTACGTGGATGAGGAGCTCACTGTCTAGATCTCCACACCCAAGATCGATTGAATCGGGAAAAGTCTCAACTCCACATAAATATCCTAGAAATGAGAGCTGTCCTGTACACAGTACGAGCTGTGAAGGACATTCTCTATCAAAAGATCATTCTTCTTCAAACGGACAACAAAGCAGTGATGTATTACATCAACAAACAGGGTGGAGCACACTCTTACTCCCTGTGCAGGGAAATGATGAGAGTGTGTGAGTGGTGCCTGGAACACACAGCCCTGATCCAAACTGTTTATCTTCCGAGGTTGCAGAACGATCTAGCGGATCATCTCGGCAGAATGAAAGTGGATCCTCACAAGTGGTCTCTCAACACAAGCTTCATGCAGTCGCGCTTCGAAGAGTGGGGAACTCTGGACCTGGAACTTTTTGCATCCCCACCCAACTCAAAACTGCCTCTATTCTGCTCCAGAAATCCAGAACCTGGCGCTTTCTCAGGATGCATTCAGACTGCAGTGGACAAGACTACTTTTGTACACATTTCCTCCTCTTCCCTTAGTTCAGAGTGTGCTGCTCAAGCTGGAGGCACAAAGGGGGGAAAATAATCCTCATCGCCCAATTCTGGCCTCGTCAAATCTGGTTTCTGTTGATCAGCAGATTATCGGAAACTTCTTCGAGACAGCTTACACTTCAAACGGACCTGTTGACACAGGGTCCAGTGGTCCATCCCAGCCTAAGATCCCTTCACCTCTGCGCTTGGCTCCTGAGGAGATAGAAGCGGATAGATTCAATGTCTCACGGAGGGTCTCAGACATTCTGCTAGCAGTGTGCAAGCCAGCTACTAGGAAAACATACACAGCGAAGTTGAAACGGTTCTTTATCTGGTGTGCAAAGTCCTCTTTGGATCCCTTCCTCTGTCCACCTAACAAAGTCATGGAGTATCTTCTGGACATGTCAAACACAGGACTCCAATACTCCACTGTGATGGTCCAACTCTGCGCAATCTCGGCGTACCACAAGCCTGTATACTCCATGTCTCTAGCTCGGTTACCTTTGGTCAAGAGATTCCCTAAAGGAATACTTCACACTAGGCCGCCAGTCAGAAGACCGGTAGCCACCTGGGACATTAACCTTGTGCTAGACATGCTCACCCGAAAACCCTTTGAGCCCCTAGCAACCTGCAAGCTGAAGTTTCTGACCTGGAAGACCGCCTTCCTTGTAGTCATTACCTCTGCTTGCAGAGTGTCTGAAATACATGCATTGATCACAGCCCCCCACCCTGTATACTGTATTTCACAAAGACAAGGCAGTTCTTAGAACTCACCCCATGTTTCTCCCTAAAGTAGTCTCAGAATTCCATCTGAATCAGCCCTTGTTTTTTCCGACCTACTTTACCAACTTTCAGAATGAGGGAGAACGTACCCTACATTCGCTGGAAGTTAAACGGGTTTTGTGGTTCTACTTGGAACTAAAGAGATCCGAAAATCTAAACAGCTATTTGTCTTTCAGCATGGCCCGGCTGGGTCAGCCTGTTGCTATCGGATGTATTTCGGCGTGACTAGTGGCATGTCTTCACCAATGCTACTTCATTGCACAGGTTAAATTGGAAGGCAGAGTATATGCTCATTCTACCAGGGCAGTTGCAGCATCCCTGGCAGAAATTTTGAAACTTGACCATTGCAGACATCTGCAGTGCAGCTACTTGGAGCTCCGTGCACACTTTTGTGAAGCACTACACTTTGGATGTCAATGCCAGGCAGCATCAATCCTTTGGCAGGACAGTCCTTTAATGGACTCCTGTCCTAAGTGAACTCCTCTCTCTTGTCACCCTTCTTGGAGGATTATTTTAGCTTGGTACTCTTCCATTAGTGTGAATGAGTGTTGGAGACTTTATGTCCAGGAAGGTATGAAAATGATGTACCTACTGTAATTCTTGATCTTCTTGGACGAAGTCTCCAACACTCATTCACAGGCCCACCCACCATCCCCTAAGCTCACTCATCCTGTTTTTGGTCTTCACTCCCTCGTTGGTTGGGCTGTGAAGACGCTGTTGAGTTGACCCTTCTTACTCGGGTGATACGGACTGTCTTTTGTCCGGGTTAGGTAAGTTTCACTAGGTTAGTTTAACCTGCACCCCCTCAGTAAAAAAGATGCTGAGGTGGTTGGAGGTGACGCCGAGGATGACATGCAGCCGCGAGCGGTCTACCGTGACACTGCGCGCAGTCCTACCGCAAGTGCCGGCCCTCCTGAAGATTATTAGCTCCCGCTGGGTCCTAGTGCCTCCAGCGTAGTCTCATTAGTATGAGTGAGTGGAGACTTTATCCAAGATCAAGAATTACGGTAGGTACGTAATTTTCATTTAAGCAGGTTGGAAAAAATTTAAAGTTGGCAGTGTGTGTAAGTCAATGTAGGGTGTGGACTATGACAGGCCTGGGATCCCAGGATGTCCATATGGGTGAATGGTTTCCAATGGCTTCTTTAGCGTGCATAACGTGGAATGTTAGAGGTCTGAAGACAGTGGTAGAAAGGAAAAGGGTCTAGCGCTACCTACGGAAACAAAAAAGGGGATATCGACTTCCTCCAAGAAATACATTTAACATAGGAAGAAGGTGGGCAACTGTCAAGCTGCGGGGCGCATCCTCCTGGTCTCTCCTTTTACATCAAAGGCCAGAGGGGTCATGATTTGGCGAGACCCCAATTGAGGACAGAAATACATAAATCGGTCTCGGACCCTCAGGGTAGATATCTTACTGGTGACGTAACCATAGAGGGGAGCAGGTACACTCTGATCTCTGTTTATGGCCCTAGTATTGACGACCCAGAGTTTTTCACCACTGGGCACTGGTACTGGCACCCTTCACGGAAAACATCATCATGGGGGGTATTTTAATACATATTTGGACAGGACCATGGATCACTCAGGACCGGGGGGCACCCAGCTAGGAGCTCTACAGCACTTCAGGAAATGGCACGGTAGAGAGCCCTGAGGGAGATATGGAGACAGAATCACTCACAACAAAGGGAATACTCCTATTTTTCTAACGTGCACAAGGTATACACCCGACTGGACTATTTCTTGGTCTCCCTGAGCATTCTCAGGGAAGTCCAGGCCACTGAATATGGCCCTATCTGCACCTCTGATCATGCACCACTACAGTTCTCCTTAAAGCTAGAACAGGCTTTCCCCCCGAGCAGAGAGTGGGGGCTAGACCCAACCTTTTTGACCTCCCAAGCCTATAATGTGCACATTTCGGAACGTATACATGAATTTCTGGCATACAACAAGGTAGAAGACACATCAGTCTCTAATATGTGGAAGGCACTAAAGGCATTTCTAAGAGGGGTTACGATAGCCTTCGTGTCACACCAATGTAGAGAGGTCCTCAGGGAGGAGGAATATCTGGACAGACAAATCTGGACTTTGGAAAGGGGAATAATGGTGGGCATGGAAAAAAAACAAAGGGGCATTAAACATTCTGAATGGGAAGCTAAACCAGTGGGCTATACTGCATATAGAAAGAGACATTCTGAAGACAGGGGAAGGGAACTACTTGAAGGAGATGGAGCGGGCAAATGGCTAGCATGGGAGGCCAGAAAACAACAGGTGGAGAAGGTGATCCTGATTCTGGATAATGATCAGGGAGAGAATACTACAGACCCCCAAGAAATAAACAATATTTTTAAATAATGTTACGAGTCTTTGTACAGCTCAGAGACCCCTAGAGACACTGACCCAGAAAACTTTCTTTGGAAGGTCCCACTGCCAACTCTGACCCTGGACAAGAGGGAGGAACTGGCGAGGCCCATCACCCTTCCCGAATTAAAACCGGTAGTATGGGACTCCAATGTGGGTAGGGCCCCCGGGCCGGATGGCATACCCATGGAGTTCTATAAAATATTTTGGAAGGACATTCACCACATCCTTATGTTAATGGTGCAGGAGACGCTGGAAGGGGGGTGCACTCCCCCAATCCTTACAACTCACTACCATTATTGTCCTCTTGAAACCAGGAAAAGACCCTTCAAAGTGCAGGTCCTATATCCCTCCTTAACACGGACTACAAGATCATAGCTAAGATGACAGCGTCCAGACTGGAGGACTTGCTACCAATGCTGATCCATCAGGATCAGTGTGGGTTTGTCAAGGGCAGGCAGGCTAAACACAATATCTGCAGGACACAAAACATTTGTACATGGCTGGACAGGCAGAGGTGGGGATAAGAATACTTGATGCAGAAAAGGCCTTCGACAGGGTGGAGTGGGTCTTCATGTTTACTACCCTAAGGCGCTTTAACCTTGGGCCCAGGATCCACACATGGATACCGGTTACCAATTATTTTATTTTACCAGGTGAGACACACTAAGCCGAAAGCTTGTTTGCAGGTGCAGCCTGGGAGCACGAGGAAGTTAAGTGACTTGCTCAGGGTCACACAGTATGCAAGTGGCGGCTGTGGGATTCAAACCCAGGTCTCCAGATTTGCAGCTCAGAGCCTTAAACCGCTGCGCCATACTGCCTCCTAGATACCGGATACAGATGCTATATGCCCACCCAAAGGCACAAATTCTAACAAATGAGCACCTGTCCTCTCCCTTCCCTCTGTCCAGGGGAACAAGGCAGGGATGTTCCCTATCGCCCTTATTGTACATCTTGACGATGGAAGTCCTGGCCTCACCCATTCGCAACCATCCTCGAATACAAGGATACACCAAGGGAGGGCAAAACAAAGTAATATCCCTATTCGCATATGATATTCTGCTGTTCCTGAGAACTCCGGGAATATCTATCACAGTCCTCACAGCCCTGTTTGGCGAATATGGTCCCGTGTCTGGCCATAAAATTAATTGGTCAAAGTGTAAGTGGCTGCCACTGGGGGGAAATAACCTCCTCCTGACTATTCAAGACTCCTCCCTTACCCCAGTAGCCACTCTGAATTACTTGGGAATACAACTCCCCAGAAAACTTTACAGCATCTGCTAAATCAATTACAAACCACTACTGAAGCTTATTCAGGAAGAGTGTGATATATGGTGGAACTTACCCCTCACTTTAATAGGCTGAGTAAACCTGGTTAAAATGTATGTACTGCCACAATGTCTATATCTATTCCAAACCTTGCTGGTCTGGATCCCCAAGCATTATTTCAAAACCCTTAAGGGAGCTATAACCAACCTCTTATGAAAGGGGAGAAGAACTCTAATTCAGCAAGATACATTATGGAGGCCTGTATTGGAGGGATGGTTGGGTCTCCCCAACTTATACCTTTACCTCCTGGCTATGCAAATCTCCCCTCTGGTTGACCTGTTGATAGATGTCCCAGAGCATAGGACATGGATGACAGTGGAGGCCTTTGTTGGTGGTGGGCCTCTGACCCTCTCTTATTTCACAGCAGCCCTCAAACGAAAGATAGTAAAACATATCACTAATCCATTCACTAGGACCACTACACGGGCCTGGTTGACGGCACATCAAGTCCTGGGCTATCCGGCTGCAATCTCCCCGGATGCTTCTATTGCACAAGCCCTCTGGGAGGAGAGAAAAATACCAATCCCTACTGCCCGGGTGTTGGAGACTGGGGGAGAACAGGACTGTGCTACGTCTTTTAGCTGTATGACCAGGGGACTCTGAGCTCTTAATCTTTGTCCAAAAAATATGGACTGTACCCCTCCCAATTCTTTGCTTACCTTAAAGTACGACACGAGGTGCTGGCAGGTCAAGCAGGAGAATCACATCCTCCTCAGATGTGTAGATCACCACTGGAGGAGGTGATGAGGGGGTTTATCAGGGAAAGGAAACCAGAGGCCTCTCACAGCTTGCCACAGGGCCCTTCTGGGCAGCTTGCCCACAACACTGGACATGCTCAAGGATAAGAGGGATAGAGATATGGGAGGGGGTGTATTGACACAGGGAGACTGGAAGTCTATTTTACACAGGGACATGTCATGCTCAGTAAGCAGACTAAGGGCAATTTATTACAATGTCCTACACAGAACCTACTTTACATCATCCTTGGCCAATATAATAGTACCTTCAGATCTTACTTCGAGAGGGCTCTTGCGGAGGTATTCACATATAAGACTAAGCCACCAGGTGTCAGGGAAAAATTTCTAGCTAGCAGTCTCAGGCGGGGGACTGCCCCCACGTTAGGTAACTGGTGTCATGCGACATCTTTATAAAGGTGGCGGTCCCCCACGGCCCCCTTCCTGTCCTTTCCTGCCATCGGCTTGTGAAAGTTCCTTGCGGTAAACAGTGCTCGTTAGTTGTTCGTCGGTCTTAAAGTTTTACAACTTTTTCAACCTTTTTTCTCTGTTTTTCAATATTTTCTGTAATACTGGCTGTGTATGTCATTCCCGATGCCCTCCGAATCGCATAAAAACAAGTGCGACTTGTGTGGTTCCCAGCTTCCACCCAAGGATGGCCATTCCTTGTGTTTCTGTCTAGGCCCAGACCACCCTATGGAGAAGTGCCAGCACTGCCAGAAGTTCAACTCGGCTACCCGCAAGAGAAGGCAGTAGTCCCTGGAAGCCCATCTCCTCAAGAAGAAAATGGCGTCCATGGAAAAAGAGTTAAAAAAGCTGAGGTAGGCGTCCACTTCCCCCGAAGGCCACAAAAAGAAATGTGATAAGGAGAAGCACCAGGAGCGGGAGTAGTCTTCCACAGCAGCCGCGACTTCGGCTGGAGTCGCGACCCTTATGGTAACATCCCCTCCGGGGGATTGCTCCTCATCTGCCGTCTTAGTGACTACTAAGAAGGTGTTGCCCCTCCCATCAGGCTCTCACTCAGCCCCTTTGGGAGCCTCCGGGGTAAAGGAGGCCTCCACTCCCATCAAGGCTGCTCCTCCGCGGCCTTCCGATCAGAGCGGGTCCGGTAAGTCAGACGTCGGTCCTACTGATGCCTGCCCAGACAAGGCTGCTAAGCCGCTCTCCTCCTCAGGTGAGCGCCCAGCCAAACTCCCCTTCCAACAAGGCCGCCACTCCTTCGCGGCCTTCCTCGAACAGGGAGTCCGTGAAGTCGGACGCCTGCTCCTCTGACGACCACCTGACTAAGAAGCTTGCACCAGACCCTATTGTAACGTCTGATGCCCCAGGCTCTCCACAATGTCTCACCACGTTGCCCACTGAGGTCCTCTCGACTGACACCCAGGGATTCCTCCCCCTTCGCCGGACCCCTGATGCCAGTACTCACGCCGACTGACCCGACGCCGCCCTCCGGCGTCCCTTTGCCAGACGGAAGACCTATTCCTTTATCAGGACCGCTGGACCTGTTCGGTATACCTTCGTGGGGCCCGACGCCCGCAGGGCCAATGCTTCCTCTGTCTGGCCCGCTAGCAGGGCCTTTGCCAGGTCCTTCTGCTCTGTCAGAGCACCTGGTGCCAGGGTACCCGACACTGCAATACCTGGCCCCTCAGTATCCGGCGCTGCAGTACCCGAAGCCGGGCTACCCGCCGTCGGGCTACAGATGCACCTTTTACGGGTATCCCCAGTACCCATATCCCCCACCTTCTCCACCTTCGTTGCCCACTCCACAGCCACCGGTAGATCTGAAGGAGACCTTGGCCTTCTTGTGGGCTGAGGCCAGGGTTCAGATCACCAGGGAGTCGCGAGTGGAGTCTCCTGATGTGTGGTCCCTATGCACAAGCCCCTATGTCAGGGCAGGGGCTCCCTCCCTTGCCCGACACCAGAGGAGAACCCTTGGGTGCCCAAGGCTAGGAGGATACGCACCCCCAAAAACTCCCCAGAAGGGTCTTCCCTCCCCCTCCCAGGGAGGATTCATCTTCCTCTTCTTCAGAGACTTCCGACTTGAACACAGAGTATGGCCGCTCTGACCACAAAGACGAGCACCACTCTTCAGAATGCCCAAGTCCTAGGGACCCTCCGAAGTCCCTTCTGGAGGACCCCCTCCTTTCTGGAGTTAAGAAAAATCCAGGCAGTACGTCAGTGGCAAACAGTGGAGCCAGACCCACAGTATAAAAAACTCGCTGCCCATCTGGATCTGCCCGAGACTGCTCTTATGCTGATTCCACCCTTGATAAAGCCTCACGCAGATCTTGTTTCCACCATCTGGAAACAGCCTTCCGCGTTAGCGCCCCTTCGAGGAATGCGGGCAGGCTGTACCGGCCCGGAGGGTGTGTAATTTTCAGCCTTCACCCCAAGGCGATTCGATTGTTATCAGCGCCGCTCATGGCCGCTCCGCCAACCCTAAACATTTAAGCTAGTCTTTGCCTGATAAGGAATCCCGGCTTCTGGACCAGTATGGGAAGAAGATCTATTCCTCCTCTACCCTAGGCATCAGGGCCCTTAATTATGTTGCACATATGGGGGATTTCCAGAAGTCTATCCTTAATCAGGTGGAATCCAAGTTGGACTGCCTTCCTGAGTCACAAACTAAGCAGGAAGTAGGTGACTTTTGTCCATTCCACTCGCTCAGTCTGTCAGCACATGCTCTGTGCCACTTACGATGAGGTGGACACAGCTGGAAGGAGCTTGGCTTTCACTATAGGCCTATGGCGTCATGCGTGGCTCTGCATGTCAGGATTGGTCCCTGAGGTACAATCCGCCATACAGGATGCTCCCTTCATTGATTTGGTACTGTTCAAGGGTGATGTCAAGGACATCATAACCGAACTGCAAGAGAAGGATGCTGCACTCAAGTCTGTTCAGACTATGTACAGACCCCCTCAAGGGCAACGATGTCCTTTTCGTTGCCAAAACCGACAAAGGCAAAAGCCACAAGGAAAATGTACAGACGTCAAGCCCCTCCAGCAGCCAAGACTCCCCCCAGCAAAAAAGCTGTGGGAGCTCCGGCTGCTGCGCTGCTCCTCGCCTCCTGACTCCCTGCCTCTCCCACTGCCTCTGGATGTTCCAGAGGAACTGGTTGGGGGGAGATTCTCCTGCCATCTGCCGAGCTGGAAGAGGATAACATCAGACGCTGGGGTGCTCTAGTTGATAGCAGCAGGACACTCAATAGAGTTTCTGCAGAAGTCGCCCCGACACCCACCCCCTCAGTCGTCCTACTCCCCACAACATCTTCCTCTAGTTCTAGAGGAAATCATCTCCGTTCTTGTGAAGGTGCCGATTAGAGCCAGTCCCCACCCATCTTTGGATGACAGGTTACTATTGTCGTTTCTTCATAGTTCCAAAGACTGGAGATCTGAAACCTATTCTAGACCTTAGCTCCCTGAACTTGTTCGTGGAGTACAAATGCTTTAGAATGCTCTCTTTGCAGAGCCTTCTACCTCTGCTTCGGCCGGGACAGTGGCTGTGCACCCTGGACATGCAGGATGCTTACCTGCATATCCCCATATGCCCTTCCCATCGCAGATGCCTCCGTTTTTGCTTTCAGGGGGACCACTACCAATTCAAGGCCCTCCCATTTGGTCTTTCCTCGGCCCCCTGAGTGTTTACCAAATGCCTGTCGGTGGTAGCAGTCCACCTGCTTACCCAGGGCGTACAGGTATTCCCGTACCTGGACAGTTGGCTCCTCGCGGCCCCGTACAGGGAGGAACTCCTGCACTCCCTTTCCCTTACCCTGCAGGTTCTTACCAGCCTGGGTATCACCATCGACCATGCCAAGTCCCATTTGGTCCCTTGCCAACGCCTCCAATTTAAAGGGGTGATTCTGGATACGACCACCGGCAAAGCCTTCTTGCCTCCGGACAGGGTAGAGACCCTTCAGAATTAGGCTCATCTTCTGCTCGGCCACAGGAGGGTCAGAGCCAGGTCAGTCCTCCACATCCTCAGGCTAATGGCGGCTGCCATCCCAACAGTCCCTTTTGCTCGGCTCCATATGAGGATCTCTCAGTGGATGCTTCGGTCGCAGTGGGAGCAGACCAGGGACAGTCTAGACCAGGAGGTACTAGTATCACATCCCATGATCAAGGACTTGCAATGGTGGATGGTTCAGGAGAATCTGTGTCTGGGAGTTCACTTCTGCATCGATTCCCCCCTCCCAGACGTTGACGACAGATGTGTCAGGAGAAGATTGGGGTGCCCACCTAGGGTCTCACAGGATTCAGGGCAGCTGGTCCCGGTTCGAGCAAAATCGGCACATCAGTGTGCTCGAACTGAGGGCGGTCCTTTTTGCCCTTCAGGCTCTTCTTCCCCGGTCATCTCTTCATTCAGTCAGACAACATGTGCGTAGTCTGGTACCTCAACAAAAGGGGAGGAACATGTTCCTACCCCCTGTGCCGGGAGGTGATGAGAGTCTGGCATTGGGTAGCCCAACATTACCTTCACTTGACCGCAGTTCACGTTCCGGGAGTGGAAAACACACTGGCAGACAAACTCAAGTCGGCCCTCAGCCAGGTCCCACCAATGGGAGTTAGATCAGCAGGTTGTAAATGACATTTTTCGGCGATAGGGAACACCTCAGATAGACCTCTTTGCCTCTCCCCAAAATGTAAAACTTGCTGCCGTCTGCTTGCTCACTCCAGGGCGAGACAGTTTCTGGCGGGATGCTCCGTCTCTCGGTTGGAGGGACAGATTCGTATATGCCTTCCCTCCCATTCTTTTAATTCCGAGGGTCCTGAACATACTCTGATCGGAAGGGGCTTGAGTGATTCTCATTCTCCCTTCTGGCCCAGGCAAGTTTGGTTCTCTCTTCTGCAACAGTTTTCAGAGGAACCTCCTCTTTCTCTGTCTCAATACTTTTTGACCCAGGATCACGGGACCCTTGTTCACACAGGTCTCCGATCCCTTCATCTCCATGTGTGGCTCCTGCAGACGTAGCTAAAGCCCGCTGCGGAGTTTCCCCTTTAGTAGCAGACATTTTGGTGGAGGAGAAGCCTTCCACCAGGTCCACCTATGCTGTGAAGTGGAAACTGTTTTTTATCTGGGCAAATTCGAAAGACTTTGAGCCTTTCTCGTGCCCTGTCAACAAAGTCCTGGATTACATGCGTCACCTCTTCGATCTGGGTCTCAGCCATTCCTCATTAAGGGTCCACATGGCAGCTATTTCAGCCTACCACATCCCCTTTGGAGACAGGACTTTTGCTCAGTTGGAAGTCTCTAAGACTTTCTTCAGAGGGGTTCTCCATTTGAGACCTCCCATTCACATTCAAACAACAATGAAGTCTTGCTGTATTCTGACTATATGCAGTTAGCCCCAGCACTTTAACTGCTCCGGAGAGTAAAGGGTTAACTCTGTGTCAAGGCATAGAACGTCAAGCTCAGTTTTCAGACTTCTGTCTGTGGTACTCTGAAGTGTAACCGTCATATTTCTTACTCTGCCTGACTGTGAAGTCGCTCCGTAGAGCCCTCCTGCGCTTCGGTTAGGTAATAGTTTGAATCAGTCATTTTTTTCAACCGCAGTTCTTATTTTATCAGTATTCTTACCTCTGTCTTGGTAACAGTAAGTGGTGGTAGTAGTAGGTAGTGGTCATTTTTATTGATTTTGTTAGAAATTGTTTTGCCTTCAATTCTTTTCCGGTTGGTCCGGTACAGAACCGAAATCTATTGTGATTTGTGTATTTCTGTTCAGTATTGTGGTTTTCTGGTACTTGTCAGTTCCTAAAAAAAAATCCGGTTTTCTTGGGATATTTTTAACCTACCCGTGACATGGCTGGAACTGATAAGTGTTAGTTGCTTGGCTTAACGCTGACAAGGGTGACTTTTCTTGTATTCGTCATGTCTGAGAAACCCAGAAAGAAAACCGGTCCCACTGGGTTTCAGCACTGTTCCGAGTGTGGGGGGAGGCCTTTGCGAAGGCTGATTCCCCACCTCGTATGTGTGCATTGTCTGGGGTTTGACCACCTCAAGGAAGACTGCCAAATTTGTAAGAACTTTCTCAAAGCCACTCTTGGAAAAACGTTTGAGTAGGCTGAGGGAAAGGGAGGCTGAGAAGTCTGCTGACCCGGATGGACAGCTCGGTTCGGTTGTGACCGAACCTGAGGGGGTGCCCACTGACCTGGGCGATACCTCTTCGGGCAAAAGGAGAACCGACTCTGCGGCGTCTGTTCCGGCTAAGAGTAAAAGAAAATCTGTCGGTTTGGATCGGAAACTCCATGTCCCGATCGCTGAGGAGATAGCGAAAGCGATTACAATGATGCAATCGCTTTGCCTGGTTCCGACCCACCTCAGGCATTGATCCAGAGGCATACTATGAGGGCGTTTGGGAGGAGGAAGGTGATGAAGAAGGAGAGTTTGTAGGCCTAGATGAGCCAGTAGAGCCTGACATCTCCCCAGACGGGCCTTCCAATGTTTCTCCTCCCAGGCTTTCTGAGTCCCCCTCCCACTTCTTGTTTTATGAGAAGGTGGCTGAGACTCTTCAGCTTCCTATGGAAGAGGCTGATCAGGATAAGGAGGAACCTGATTATGTGGAAATGAAGGATGTTCTAGAGTCAAATAGAGTGTCTATCCCTTTGCATAAATCCCAGGGGAAACGCACAGAAAATCATGCAGTTTCCCACATCCATTTCTCCTGTGGACAAAAGAATGGACATGAGGTATGCCTTATCAGGTCCTGGCATGGAATTCCTTTCGGCACATTGCAGCCATGTTGGGGTAGTGCAAGCTGCATCCTATGACAAGGCTAATACTCCCCTGGCATCTCATCCCCCAGGTAAGGATTCCAGGAAAGTGGATGCCATGGCGAAGAAGCAGTACTTGGCATCCTCTTTGGGGCTCAGGCAATCAAATTACATTGCATATGCAGCCAGGTACCAGAAGTCTATGTGGGATACAGTTCTGGAGCTGGCTAAGAATGCCCCTCCCCAGCTAGCCAAGGAGCTGGAGCAGGTGGCTGTAAATGGTATAGAGGCATCCAAAGTGCAGTTTCATGCTGCTGTGGACTCAAATGATGTGCATTCTAGAGTCATGGCTACATCTATCTCCATGAGGAGGTTTGCTTGGCTTAGATGTACCAGTCTTTCGCAGGATACCCAGACTAAGGCCATGGATTTTCCTGTAACTGGTAATTCTTTGTTTGGTGAGCAAACAGAGAACTACATGAAAAAGATGGATGAATATAGGACCACCTAAAGGAGTGCTGCAGCCAAGGAAAAGCAGGCCACTCCTCAGAGGCAGCAATTTAGGGCTGGTAGGGGCAGGCCTTTTCAAAGGCCTTTCTACCAAGCTAGGCCTCCTCCTTTTCTTTCCAGCAGAGAGGGGTTCTTTAGGGGAAGAGGCAGGCGTGGGATGACCAGGATCCCATCATCCATGCAGTCTAAGCCCCCTGCCAAACAGACACTGTGAGGTGTCAGTCAGGGTCATCTCCCCAGTTCCAGTAGGGGGCAGGTTGGCTCACTACTCCCAGGCCTTGGAGTCTGTTACTTCAGACAAATGGCTCCTGGGAGTAGTGAGCCAGGGACTTGCTCTCAGTTACAGAAGGTTCCCAAAAATGAGAGCAAGGTCCTTCAGTCTTCCCTGTCCCTTGGAGACAAGGGCCTTAGAGGCAGAAGTCTCCTCTCTTCTGCTTCTGCAATCAGTAGAGAAGGTACCTCTTTGCCACAGGGGAAAAGGACTGTATTCCATATACTTCCTTAACCTAAAAAAGACAGGGGAGTGGCGACCCTTCTGAGATTTAAGGTACTTGAACAAACATTTACCAAAACCAAAATTCAAGATGGTGACTCTGGGAGTAATGCTTCCCTCTCTGAGACCAGGAGACTGGCTAGCCTCTCTGGATCTCAAGGATGCCTACTTCCACATACCTATCAGACATTCCCACAGAAAGTACCTCAGGTTCGAGTTGCCCTCAGGCCATTACCAATTCAAAGCTATGCCCTTCCGCCTAACATCTGCTCCAAGGGTGTTCACCAAGTGTCTTGCAGTAGTGGTGGCATTCCTCAGGAGACAGGGTAGCCTTCTGTTCCCATACCTGGACGACTGGCTCCTAGTGGGCCAGTCCTCAGACAAAGTCAAGTCAGCCTTAGAGGTCACTCAAAAGATTCTAGAATCCTTGGGCTTCATTCTGAACATAGAAAAGTCTGTTCTGGAACCAGCCCAGTTTCTCACTTTCTTAGGGGTGGAACTAGATACTATTTTGGCAAGAACATTTTTCTCTCTCTCTCTCTCTCTCTCTCTCTCTCTCTCAAGGGTTCAGTCCCTTATCACTCTGGCTTCCTCTTTTCGTCCTCTAGTTTCTTGTCCAGCCAGACACTTTCTGCAGTTGCTGGGTCACATGGCAGCATCCACAGCTGTGGTCCAGGGAGCAAGAATTCAGATGAGAGATATTCAGTTTCATCTCAGATCTTATTGGTCTCAGAAAAAAGACCCTCTCTCCAAATTGGTTCCAGTGTCTCAAACTTTATTTCAGGCCCTCCAGTGGTGGCTGGAGGAGTACAGTCTTCGACAAGGTGTCCCATTTATCAGTCGGGCTCCTTCAGTGATTCTCACCACAGATGCTTCTCTACTAGGTTGGGGGGCTCATCTAGATCAGCTTACAGCTCACGGGACCTTGTCGCACCAGGAGTCTCTCCTACACATAAACCTTCTCGAATTAAGAGCTGTCTTAGAAACATAGGCTTTGACAGCAGATAAGGACCGCTTGGCCCATCTAGTCTGCCCAGTCTAATCTTTCTAGCACTTCAGACGTTTTCAACTGCTGATCAGGGGAAAGTGGTGCAGATCAGGACAGACAGTACCACAACCAAGTGGTACATCAATAAGCAGGGAGGCACTCAGTCCTAGGCCTTGTGCACAGAGGCCATGAAGATATGGTCTCTAGCCTATTCCCTTCAGGCTGTGCATCTCCCAGGGAAGGACAACATTTTAGCAGATGCTCTCAGCAGGATTTCTCAGGGTCACCACGATTGGACCCTGAATCCCCTAATTCTTCAGATCATTTTCAAAAGGTGGGGCACTCCAGAGATAGATTTCTTAGCAGCTCCGGACAATCACCAATTTCCTCTTTTGCTGCAGACTGTCTCCAGGATGCTGTCTTGCTGAACTGGACAAGCAGATTTCTGTATGCATTTCCTCCTTTTTCTCTGATATTCAGGGTCCTGTTCAAGATCAGGTCTCAGCCTTGCAAGGTGATTCTAGTGGCTCCAGACTGGGCCAGACAGCCTTGGTACCCCCTTCTTTTGTCACTGTCAGTAACAATGCCTCTGTGTCTTCCAAGACAGTTCAATCCCCTTACCTCCTCACAGGGGAGAATTCTTTATCCCAACCTTCAGAGACTCAGGCTCAAAGCCTGGCTCTTGAAGAGCTAGAATATGCAAGCCTACACCTTTCTCAGTCAGTCTTGGACATTTTAAAAGTTAGCAGGAAACCTGCTACTAGAAAGACTTACAACTCCAAATGGAAAAGATTTGGGTTTTGGTGTTCCCAGAAACATGTCCAGCCAGAGCTGGCTGATACTGCCACTGTACTGGACTATTTGGCGCATCTTAACAGTTTAGGCCTCCGGCCTACTACTCTCAAGGTACATTTGGCAGCTGTGTCTGCCTTTCTTTCTGCTGGTAAGGGCTCTTCCCTAGTTTCTCATGCAGTTCTCAAGAATTTTTTTCAAGGGTTTAGTACATGTTAATCCTCCCTTTAAGGAGCATACCCCTTCTTGGGACCTGAATATCTGTATTGCACAGCTTATGCAGCCCCCTTTTGAGCCTTTGCCCTCAGCTGAGCTGAAATACTTGACTTGGAAAACTGTATTCCTGGTAGCCATTACTTCTACCAGGATAATCGGTGAATTACAGGCTTTATCAGTGGAACCTAATTTCATTTCATTTCACAGGGATAAGCTGGTCCTTCAAACCAGCAGAAGGTTTCTTCCCAAGGTGGTATCAGAATTTCATTTGACTTAGTCTGTCATTGCCTTTGTTTTTCACTGATCGTTCTTCCTCTGGGGAGAGAAGATTACACAGTCTTGATGTAAAGAGGGCTCTTAGTTACTATGTGGAGCATACTAAGGCCCATAGGAATGGCTGTTCTCAGTTGTTTCTCACTTATGGAGAAGTGGGAAAGGGCAAACCAGCCACCAAGAGAACAGTTGCCAGGTGGATAGTCTCCTGTATCCAGTTCTGCTATTCAGAACTTGGGAAAGAGCCTCCCTCAGGCCTGAGACCTCATTCTGCCAGAGGTACAGCGGCTTCGGTCGCAGCAGCTAGAAATGTGCCATTAGTTTATTTTTATTTATTTATTTATTCTAGGATTACAAACACCTTTGAGCCAAGGCTCTTTTACATAAGTTCCACTTCAGAAATCCAAACAACAAGAAGCAACGGTGAAATAACAGTAAACAATTCATGTACAACAGTGCTATTGAGAGGGGTCAATTATAGGAAGAGTAAAGTGTAGCAGAGAAGTGTAGGTAGTTAACAGAGGCAGCTATAGTAAAATGGTGAACACAGCTAGGACCCATGTGCCCACAAGGAATGGGTAGGGTCGGGCACCCGGCGGTGGCAGAGAAAGAGGGATGAGGAGAGGGGAGGATGAAGATGCAGCCAGAGCATTTGTCTAAAAATAAATGGGAAGGAGTGATAGAAGAAAAAGGTAGTTTGTTGGGGGGGATAAGTGCTATAATGGGGCAAGGAGAGGCTAATGGGTGGTATGAAGACCTGAGATTTGAAGTGGCACCTCAGAAACTGGGGGAGGGGGACGGGGGGGGCCTGGGGTTAAGCAGTATATAAGTTAGGATTAAAGCTGTGTAGGTCATCATCTAGGAGAGGCAGTCACAGGAGCTAGAGGCAATGAGATGGACCTGGAGCCTGGTTTTGAACAGACCTAGTGTTGAGGCAGAGGAGATGGTGTGGCTGAGACCATTCATCCATAGAGGAGCCCTATAGGCGAAGGAGCATTAGCCCTGCGTAATTAGACAGCGAGAAACTTGTAGAATCTGGGTTGTCGAGCTCTTGGTGTTCTGTCAGTTGGTGTTTTGATGCAACAAGGCAGTAAGACCAGGGGGTGTGAGGCCAAGGTTGATTTTTCCCGCCATAGCCCATGTGAGATACTTTATACGGTTGGAGAGTTGGAGCCATCCTGATAGCTCATAAAGGGCACAGGTGTGGGTGAGGTGGTGGGCACCAGTTGTGAGTCGGCATGCTTTGTTAAGTGCAGTTGTTACTCATCGGAGGGCGTGGGAATCTATAAAGCAGCCACCTGGAAAAGTGTTTATACATTTACCAAGCATTACTCTCTGGACATTGTCAAGAAGTGATGCTAGGTTTGATACAGCTGTGCTGCAGAGCCTGTTCCCAGAATAGGTTCTGTGACTCCCTGCTCTGAGGGGGTACTGCCTGGTAGTCTGCATATAGTCAGAATACAGCAATACTTCATATTGTTTGAAGAAAAAGTTACTCACCATAGTAATGTTATTTCTTCTAATGGAGTCTTGCTGTATTCTGACCTCCCTGCCTCCCCTCCTGGACCCTAGTAGTTTTGGGATGTGGTCTGGCAGGCACAGTGCTGCACCCCAAAGCGGTACTGGGCATGCCTTTATCTTATTAAAGGTTTTTCTGGTTTTTATTAATATTTTGGTTGTTTCACTACCTGCTTAGATTCTTTTGGGGTTCTCGACTTGAGTTTTTTGACCCTAAAAATCTGTTTATTTCCCTGTGGCATGAACATTTTAAAAACAATTTTTACTTATTGAGTTAGTTCAGTGCTCGTAAGAATCTGATGGTTACACTTCAGAGTACCACAGACAGAGGTTTGAAAACTGAACTCGAGCTCAACGTTCTATGCCTTGGCCTAGAGTTAACCTTTTACTCTCCAGAGCAGTTCAAGTGCTGGGGCTAACTGCATATAGTCAGAATACAGCAAGACTCCATTAGGAAAAAACATTACTATGGTGAGTCATTTTTTCTTCCTGCCCGTCCGTGGGACTTGAATTTCATTCTGGAGAAGCTCACTCAGAGAAGCCAGCAGCGGCAGCTGATTTAAAGTTCCTTTCTTGGAAGACACTCTTCCTAGTGGCCATCACCTCCGCTCGGCACATTTCTGAGCTTCAGGCCTTGATGTGTAAAATCCCGTACTCGATTTTCCACAAAGAACGTGTGGCTCTGCGCACCAACCCGAAGTTTCTTCCTAAGGTGAGGGCTGAATCATTCTATTGAGCTACCTGCTTTCTTTACGCAACACTCCAATCAAGGGGAGTACCTCTTACATACTTTGGATGTTTACAGAACCCTGAGATACTACACCAATCGGACTAAGGATCTCAGGAAGACTGAACAGCTCTTTGCTTCTTTTGTGAGCAAAGTTTCTAAGCATTGCCTGTCAAAATGGTTGGCGCATTGTATCACTTTCTGTTATGACAAGTACAACAAGACCCTTCTGGATCAAGTCAGAGGTCACTCCACCAGAGGAGTAGCAGCCTCTGCGGCTTGTTTCAAGAATGTGTCAGCAGCAGACATCTGTGCAGCCACAACTTATACATCTTACTTCGAGTGGGAGCTCTTGCAGCAGGCTATAACAGTTAGAACTATGCCACAGGCACTAGGATCCTCTGGTAAAAACGTCAGCCAGCAGTACACAGCAGGGACTGCCCCCGACGCTGGCCCCGCCCCGACATCGGTCCTGGTACAAAAGGAGGCGGACCCAGCTCCACCTCAGTTCTTTTCCCGCCACGTCCTGCACGTGAACAGAGAACAGCTTCAGCTTGTCGGATCAGCAAGAATCTTCAATCAACCCACTTTTAAACCATTTTTTTGGACTGTTTTTTTTCGTAAGTTACCGACGTCAGGCCATTCTCAGACGATTCTTTCAACCGTTTTTTTTTTTTTGACGGTTTTTCGTAAGATTACCAACTTCAGGCCATTGTCTGGTTTTGTGCAGTCCAGACGGATGTCTTCTCTGGCGTCTGCCTCGCCGGAACATCTCAGCAGGTGCGAATGTGGGAGGCAGATACCGGCCAAGGACGGCCATCACCGCTGTGTCTTCTGCCTGGGACCAGAAAACGACACCACGAACTGCTCTGCTTGCCAGGCCTTCACTAGCAGGACCCGCATCCACCGTCTCAAGGCCCTGAAAGCCTTTCTCTTGGAGCAGAAGATGGATTTGCACTCTGAGGGGAAACACAAGGAGAAGAAATGGCACAGTAAAGACCATAGTTGGTCCCGGCACTGGTCTCGGTTGCAGTCTCATTCTGTCACTCGTGGCCCTCTTCAAAGAAGGCCTGTTCCTCGGGATCAGGAGAGCGCACAAAATCGACTCGGGCCAAGGCCGGCCCTTCGGGGGAGAAGCCGGCTAAGCTTAAGGTAATCCCGCTAAGGGTCATCACGAAGCCCTTGGAGGTGCATGCTTCGGCTGCTCCACCTGCTAAAGGCATGACTCCGGCGCCCAAGGACTCTCCGGCGGCACCCCGTCATCGGTACCAACACCGATGCCAGTTGAAGGGGGGGAAGGGTGAGGGATTAGCTGTGGAAGAACCGACGTCTCCGTCGCCCAAGTCCTCCTCTCCCCCCGGGCCCCCAGGAGGGCTCTAATTCGCGGGCTGATATCCCAGATACTTCCCCTCTGGGCCGGGCGGCAGATATTTTCATGAAGGAAGAGTTACAGGAGCTGTTTTCCTTTTGGTGGGGCAGTTCCTAGCGGACCCCGTTGCGGACTAGACACGGTACGGATCCAGCGGGTAAACCACAGCGTGAGGTGAGCCTTCCCCGCAGAAGTCTCCGGAGTGCCAGCCTACACCTTCTTCTAGGGCTCATTCCTGCACCCGGTCCGGGGACCACCAACGACACTCCAGGGACTCTGGTGACCGTCTGTCCAGGTCACGTTCTAGGAGTCTTTCTCGGTCCTCTTGGCGAGAACGCTTCCGACGTTGGTCTCTGCTCTGTCGCCGGTCCAGGGACCGGAGTCTGTCTTCGGACCGGAGTCGGTCCCCCAGCTACCAGTGACAGCGGGAGTCTGGTCATAGGGATAGGTCAGACTATTCGAAATCCTGTAGTCGATCTCCCTCATCCTCGTATTTCTCGACTTCCTCTCTCAGTTTGCAGCGCTCCCCAGGAGAGAAGGACCAGCCTCGCTCGCCTCTAGACGATCCTACCTTTATGGACGTCATGAAGCATATCCAGGCCTCCGACGAGTGGGAAACGGAGGACCTGGACCCGGAACGCCAGAGACTTGCGAAATAACTGAGGCAGAAGGAGCCTAAACCTTTGGTGGTCCCTCCTTTGGCGGATACTTTCCAGGACCTCACCCGAACTACCTGGAAACATCCGGCTTCAGTCTCGGCTGTCCCGAAGAAGTCGAATAGGCTGTACAAGGCCCTGAGAGCAGAAGCTTTCCTTGCTGAACACCCTCAGGCGGACTGTTCGGTGATCGCAGCTGCCCATGATAAGTCCAGACAGCCGGAACACCTCAGCTCACAGCCTCCCGACCCGGAGTCTTGCTGCTTGGATCAGGTGGGCAAGAAGGTCTATTCTGCTTCCACCTGTTCCATGTGTTCCCTCAACTTCTTAACGCATATGGTCCAATACCAGAATGCGCTATGGGAAAGGGGACTAGAGCTGTTGAAGGTCCTTCCAGACTCTGACCAGAAGAAAGAGCTCCTGGACGTTTTGAAATCGGGCTCAGACGTAGGCTCGTATGTTTTGAGAACCTCGTATGATACTGCAGATACGTCAGCCAGGGCAACCGCTTCCGGGGTGTGCCTCTGACGCCATGCTTGGTTGAGAGTCTCTGGCTTTCACCAGGATCTGCAGGCCGGTATCAGGGATTTACCCTTCCAGGGTACTGTGCTCTTTGGGCAGAAGACGGAAGCCTTGATTTCTCGTCTCCAAGAGTCTAGTAAGTCTATCTGGTCGGTCCGCCAGTTGTACCGTGGTGACCAGTGAAGACAACGAAAATGGCCTTTTCGTAAGCCCTCAGGTGGCTAAGGTCACGCCCGTAGAAACCAGCACGGGCAGAGAGGTGGCTTTCGTTGGAGGTCCGGTAACCAGCAGTTTGGTGGAGCTCTTACCTGTGGGCCCAAGTCCTCCCAGGCCTCTCTACCCACACCCGGCTCAGCCCAATGACTCCCTTCCGCGCCCCCCCTTCCGCAGGAAGACCCATGGGAGCCGGTCGGGGGCCGCTTCTCCCTTCACTTTGAAGGGTGGAAGTCAATTACTGTGGACCAATGGGTCTTAGACATTATCAGGAGGGGACACACGCCTGAGTTCACGGAGTTTCACCCGAATACTCCCACCAAAGCTCTCCCGTTATCCTCTTTCTCACATCCCACTAATAGGAGAGATTCAGACCCACTTGCAAAAAAGGGCAATAGCGTTAGTCCCCTTGCATCAGCGAGGAAAAGGGTTTTATTCACATTTCTTCCTGGTTCCAAAAAAGATACAGAACCTTCGTCCCATTCTGGACCTCAGCCCTCTAAATCTCTTTATCGAGTACAAAAGGTTCATGATGGTGACACTCCAAGGCCTTCTTCCTCTGCTGCACCAAGGAGACTGGCTCTGTTCCCTAGACATGCAAGATGCATACATGCACATCGGGGTCTTCCCTCCCCACCGGAAGTTTCTGAGGCTCCACTTCCAATGGGAGCGCTACCAGTTTCAGGTGCTTCTGTTTGGCCTCTCTTCCGCTCCATGAGTCTTCACCAAATGCTTGGCAGTGGTAGCTGGGGCTCTGAGGGGCTTGGGACATTACGTGTTTCCCTACCTCGACGATTGGCTGCTTACAGCCCCGTCGCGGACAGCCCTGCTTTGTGCCCTCGGAGACACCTCTACTCTATTCCGAAGGCTGGGGATCACCCTGAAGCTACGAAAATCATCCCCGGAACCCAGTCAAAAGCTCCTCTTCATTGGAGCGGTCTTGGATTCCATCCAAGGCATGGTTTTCCTCCCCCAGGACAGGGGAGATCGCCTGCGGGAGATTGCAGAACAGATTTCAATAACTCCCAAGTTCCAGCTCGGAACTTCTTCAGGTTACTGGGGCACATGGCGCGCCATTCCTGTCACTCCCTTGGCCCGCCTCCGCATGAGGGCCCCGCAGTGGATGCTCAGGGTACAGTGGGACCAAGACTACGATGATCTGGACTCCATGGTCAAGATCTCGGGGCCAGTCAGGAGAACTTTGCTTTGGTGGATGGACCCCAGGAACTTGCAGAAAGGGGTCAGCTTTCGTCCGGAGCCACCAGGTCAGACTCTGACAACAGATGCACCGGACCTGGGATGGGACGGCACACCTGGGTGCTCATCGAATGCAAGGGGTTTGGTCACCCGAGGAGTGGTCCTTCCACATCAGTGTACTGGAGATGCCAGCGGTTCTCTATGCCTTACAGGCCTTTCAGGAGGACCTGGTACTGGGCTCTCTTCTGGTTCAAACGGACAACATGGCAGTCATCTTTTACATCAACAAGCAAGGGGGTCCTCACTCGTACCCCCTTTGCAGGGAGGCGATGAGAGTCTGGTACTGGGCGCTGGAGCGAGGCATTCTGCTGTCCGCAGTGCATGTTCCAGGCGTCCTCAACGATCTGGCCAACAGCCTAAGCAGGTTGCGGTCCAGAGCACATGAGTGGGAGCTGCTACAGTCAGTAGCAGACCAGCTCTTCCACAGGTGGGGTCTTCCAGAGCTGGACCTCTTTGCGTCACCACGCAATGCCAAACTGCCAGTGTTTTGCTCGCGAGAGCACGCGCCTGGAGCTTTCTGGCTAGATGCGTTATCCCTCTGCTGGGCAGGGAGGTTTCTCTATGCCTTCCAGCCCTTCCCTCTCACTCAGAGAGTCCTACTAAAGTTGCAGGCAGAAGGGGCCGCATGATTCTCGTAGCCCCCAGATGGCCTCAGCAGATTTGGTTCCCACTCCTGCAGCGGTTATCCATAGAGCCTCCAGTTCCGCTGCCCATATGCTCGCAGTTGCTGTCCCAGAGTCAGGACTCGCTGGTCCATCCGAACCTTCGGTCCTTGCACCTCCACGCTTTGCTCCTTCAGACGTAGCTCAAAACAGATACGGGGTCTCCCCGGAAGTTGCGGCAGTCTTAGTTTCGGCGAGAAAGCCCTCCACCCACTGTGCTTACGCTATGAAGTGGAAGCGTTTTTGTCTATGGGCCTCGTCACATTTGGACCCCGTCAATTGCCCAGTGAACTCAGCGTTGCAGTATCTCCTCTTCTTGTATCAAACGGGACTGAGTTACTCCTCTATCAAGGTGCATATGTGGGCTATCTCTGCTTATCATGCCCTCCTGGGAGATAAGGCATTGGCTCAATTGGATGTCGCCCACACCTTTCTTAAAGGAATTCTGCACGAGACCTCCCATTCGAGACCCTATCCCACCCTGGGACCTTCTTTTTGTGTTGGAGAAACTCGCCCTTCCTCCTTTTGAACCGGCAGCGGATCGTGAGCTGTGTTACCTTTCTTGGAAGGTTTGTTTTTTAGTTGCAGTTACCTCAGCTCGAAGGGTTTCTGAGCTTCAGGCTCTGATGTGTAAAGAGACGTATTTCGTTTTCCACAGGGAAAGGGTTTCCCTCAAAACAAATCCTAAGTTTCTTCCGAACCTGGTCTCAGAGTTGACCCTCAATCAGTCGGTTGACCTTCCTGTTTATTTTCCTTCCCCTTCCAGTAGAGGGGAGGCTCGTCTTCACACACGGGATGTCCACAGAACTTTGAGGTATTTCCTCAAGAGGATGGCTACACACCGTCAATCGGAGCAACTTTTTGTGACCTTTGAGCCACAGTGCTTGGGTAGACCGGTGACCAAGCAGACTATCTCGAAGTGGATAGTTCACTGCATCTCCTTCTGCTACAAGAAACACAATAAGCCCCTACCGGGCTCGGTCAGGGGTCACTCCACCAGAGGAGTGTCTCCTTCATTCGCCGCCCTGAGAAATGTCTCTATAAGGGACATATGTGTGGCCGCCACCTGGAACTCGGTGCATACCTTTGTCATGCATTATAGCTTGGATATCGTCTCCAGATGCCGAGCTGGCTTTGGCCTAGCTGTTTTGCAAGGGCTTCTGTCCTGAGGCCTCTGGAGTCAGTATATTCCACCTCCCGGGGTCGACTACCTATTTGGCGTGGACTGCTTGGTATTCAGTCTAACTGTTACTAGCCTGTAAGAGCTCCCACTGGCAGATAGCATGTTTAAGAACTCACCGCTAACAGTAGATCTTAGAGAGAGCTCTTGCAGCAGGCGTTCCTTCCCACCCGCCTTTCCCCTCGAGGTATGCAGATCCATCTTCATTTCCATCTTCATTTTCATTTTCTACAGTCGCTTCGTCTCCTTCTCTTGTCAGGGCTTGTTGCGGGCCTTGGCGGGAGAACTGAGGTGGAGCTGGGTCCGACTCCTTTTGTCCCAGGACTGACGTCAGGGCAGGGCCGGCATCGGGGGTGGTCCCGACTGTGTACTGCTGGCTGAAGTTTTTACCGGAGGGTCCTAGTGCCTGTGGCATAGTTCTAACTGTTATAGCCTGCTGCAAGAGCTCCTCTCGAAGATCTAATGTTACAGTAAGTTCTTGCGTAACTGTACTTTCTGTCCATACCTTCACAAAACATTACGGTTTGGACATTGCCTCTCGCCGTAGAGCAGGCTTTGGGGTTGGCTGTCCTGCAAGGTCTCCTTTCATGAGACCCGTTCAGCCCTGTGGTTCTATGTTACTGATCACAGTCCTCCTCCAGAGTGCTTTTCCTTGTTCCAGACTGTTTGGGACTCAGTCCTATATGTGAATACCTACTGCAAGAGCCCTCTCGAAGTAAGATGGTACAGTTACATAAGAACTTACCATAACAGTAGATCTTCGAGAGAGGCTCTTGCAGTAGGTATTGCCTACCCGCCCTCCGTCCCCCTAAGTTTTTCTTTGCTTAATTTCCATTGGGGGGGAATATTCCCTTCTCTCTTGTCTTGCCTCTTTTGTCCTTTGGCAGGAAAGAACTAGAAGGAGGGCGTGGGGGACTGCCCCTTTATACCGACGTCGGTCACCTGACATGGGGGCGGTCCCCCACCAGAGACTACTAGCTAGAAATTTTTCCGTGGGGTCCTGACGCCTGGGAATTAGTCCTATATGTGAATGCCTACTGCAAGAGCCTCTCTCGAAGATCTACTGTTACGGTAAGTTCTTATGTAACTACTTTCTCCAATCTCTGACCACAGTTCAGAGTGGACTTGGATACTTTTATACACATGATATGGAGCTGTCCTAGAACTTTGGATTTTTGGCAGGGAGTAACCAGTGTAATGCAGAGAGTCCTGAGTGATGACCAAGGAGGAGGCATGGGGGAGGTGTTCCTGGGACTGTCAGGGGTGATCAAGTGTTTGGGGGTTGGGGTGTCAGGTCCAGACCACCCATTATGGCCACTAGCCATGGTAGTGGGAAAGCAAACCCTTGCCAGACACTGGGAAGCTGAATCTACCCCTACAGTATCTGAGTGGGCAAACAAACTAATGCAGTATATGAAGCTAGAACACACGAAATACAAGGCCAATGGAAAAGAAGAGAAGTTCCACTCAATCTGGGGCCCACTAGAAGAGGGCCTTGCCAGAGGCATGGTTTCCGAGTGTGTAGTAAACTCCATAAATAACACACTTTAAGTGACAGGCCACCATAAGGCAGGTCCCCTGACTGGGAACAGATGTGATCCATGGATGTGAGGAACAGCACCTCGGAGAGGAGCTGCACAATTACCTGGGAATAAGATGACCCCATGGGGCTGAGTTGACCGAAATGTTCTCATTTACAGTATAGGACTACTGTCTTCAGACCAACCAAATACTAATAAACACAAGATCCAGACATACACTGTCATATTCTGCTTAAAACCACCAGTAGCTCAGTACTGTCTACCATTGACTATGGGTTGCTTATATATATGGAACGGGCACAAAAACTGCTCTTAACAGGATCAACACACTCCTCAGTAAGGCCTGTCGCCTTACTTTGGGGGGGCTACTCTCGACACCCACACCTGCTCGCTGTACTTTGAAACTGGGTGGCTCCCACTCCATCTTAGAGAGCAATACCAAACCTGCCTGCTTCTTTAAAAAAAAAAAACAAAAAATAAAAATACTACTTGGACTGACATCCTCCACACTGGGCAGACACTTTAAGCTGGCCGTCTCAACTAAATCTACCCGTAGTGCGGTCGCTGACAAGATGGTGATTCCTTTCAGAAAGATGAAACTTGCCCAGAACTCCATCCTGTATCAAGGACTGAAATGGTACAATGAACTACCTGCTGACCTCTCTGATACTACCAAGATTAATACCTTCTTCAAAGCCAGGCTCAAATCTCTCCTTGGCTCTAAAATGAATTGTACCCGCCTGCGCTAATGTGATAGTACCTCGCCCCCAGTTTTCCATTTACCTAACCCCCCTACATCTCTCTGCTATATACTACTTTTTTCTGAACCCGCTCCCCTACCCCCAATTACCTGATGATGGCCTCACTTGGTTGAAAGCTCCACCTCAGACGATGCCACCTTCGGCTGACCCCTCCCCCCAAACACCCTCTTATCTAATCCGTTTGTGTTTAATATGTACTTATTTAATGTGTATAAGTTAAAATTTTACTATTACTGCCTGTGTATATGCTTCAATGTTTTTCTTTTTTTTTTTTTTTCCTCTGTAAACCTTGTATTTTTGTAATATTTGTTCAACACTGACACAGAACCTTTGAAAATGAGTCCTTGACTCAAAGGTATTAATCCCAAACTGAATTAAATAAATAAAAAAACTACTGTACCAACTGAATTATGTATATGTACCCATGTCTGCACCAATCTTAATGTCTAGACTAAATAATCACTTGTACTACTGGAACAATGTATATAGTGTGCATCTCTGCTGACCTGCAAAATAAAGTTTAAAACAAAAAAAAAAAAAATGTGAACTATCTCTAAGAAGAAAGGCGGCGAATCCTGGAGCCAGATTGTCCAAACATTGGCTCATGCAATTTAGTTTCTCAAGCATATTAAAACCATGTTTTTGCAGACAAATATTTGCCCAGAGTTTCCAAGGGCATCACCAGAATTTCTAATGATTGACGTTCTAGTGATGTCTCCTGAAATTCACCTGCATTTTCTGTCACGCGTTTTACAATTTGCTGCAGCCACCAAACTGCACAGGCAGATACTTAAAAGTATTTGGCTCTGTTGTCACATCACCTACTCCCTGGTGACATGGGTTCTGGAATGGACGTCAGTGGCTTGGGGCGGGGGGGGGACAGAGGCAAGACAGATTTTTTCCCTGGAGGCTCTGGGCACCTTATATAAAAGTCATAAAAAATAAAACTATCAGCAATTGCACATAAAAAGCAATAACACTAAAACGGCTACAGGAGTAATAGTTAAATACGAATCAGTAGTCTTTATCACATATTTAAAAAACTACGTCTGGGAAAGCTAGGGCAAAAAGATGGGTCTTAAGATAGCCCTTAACCACCTTGACTGAATGGGGCCTCCCTAATGGCTGGGGAAGCAAATTCCACAGGACGGGGCCTGCGACACTAAAAGCTCTGTCTCCAGCGGTTTTAAGTCTCGTCCTGGTAATCGCTAGGAGGCCTCTAGAGGAGGAGGAACGGAGGGAGCAGACTGGGGCAGCAGGTGTCAGGATATCCAGCAGATAGCCAGGGCTTGGTCCATGTAGGGCCTTAAAGGTGAGTAAACCCACCTTGAAGATGACCCTCCACCTGACTGGCAACCAGTGCAGTTCACGCAGCACCGGAGTTGCATGACAGAACCTCTGAAGGCCTGGCAGTTGCGTTCTGCACCAGCTGCAGCTGGCGGAGGGTACCTCCTGAGACCTCAAAGTACAGATGTCCCTAGGAAATCTCTCCTCCCTTGAGGAGGGGTACACGTGTTCTGCTAGGCAGAGTCCACTTAGGGGAAGCTAGGTGGCCATGCAGAGGAAAGGAATCCTGCCCACGGGATGCCAGAGGGTGTCTCTGCAGAGGCAGAGCACGCAGAGTACATTTTTGCACACTGGTGACTTGAGTTCTGGAACACTCAGGTGGTTTGGGGGCCGGTGGTGGTGGGGTTGGGGGAGAGGCAGAGTATCCCTAGGACATCTCCCTCGGGGAGGGGGTACACATGTTCTGCTAGGCAGATTCCGCCTGGGGAAGCTGGGTGGCCATGCAGTGGGATGCAGGGGGAAGGAATTCCACTCACAGGTTGCCATGGGATGTCTCTGTGCAGGCGAACCATGCACAGTGTGTCATTGCATACACAGTATGCCCTGTGTGGGGAAAAAAAATCCCAACCTCAGCTGGATGACTGCCTGGACCCCAGCAGCTCCCACATCAGCGACTGGGCACTTCTGGGTCCTGTGTCAGAGGACAACTGGAGCACAAGTTAAGTCCCAGAGAAGCTGGGTGATGGGGTGGGGAGAGGAGGAGGCAGGTTGGGAGACAACAGGAGATAAAAACTGGCCCCCATGTCTTTTGTCCAGCATTTCTTCAGAATATTTGATTTGCTTCCTCTGATTTCCCATTCGTTTTTTTTTTTCCTTCTGTTTTCATGTGTTTGTATTGGTGTTGTACAGCTGAAACCACGTGACTCTTCAGTGGAAGTGCGCAGTGACTGGGAGGTTAAAGAGGAAATGGATTTCCCTCGCTTGATGAAGATGAGGTACTCGGATGTGGCAGATCCCAGTGACATGTGAGTATCATGATAATCCTTTGAGCTGTGGTGAGAGGGCAGAGTTAAGCCTGGTGCTGTTTTAATGTCTGACCTGATGCTTTTTGTTAAGTGAGCAGAGTTGTTTTTGTTCTGCCTGCTGCAGTTGTACAGTTTCCATCATTCAGTCAGCAGACAGATAAGTTGGTGTACGTCAATGTGATTGTAGCTCAGATACCATGTAGAGTCATGTGTTAAGTGCACTTCAAGGGAGCAGCCTGGAGAGGCAGTTTAGAAGAAGAGCAGGACGTAGGAACTGAAAGGGTGACAGGAGAGAGTAACTATCCAAATTGTTTGGTTTCGGAACATGTTTTAAACAATTTCCCTAGAACAGTTTAACTGAGATACTGTATCTCGTTTTCCATGAGGGTCCTGCTTCTACACAGATTGTACAGTCAGGAGAACTCGATCGCAGGGAGATCTAGGGGCTTAGTTAAGGTCACACAGTGAGACTGGCAGTGTTGGAATGAGAACTTGGGAACTCTTGATTTTACTGTGAGAGGGTTCCTGCAGTAGGTCTTCACCTCCTGGCATCAGGAACACACTGCAATCTTCTAGCTAGCAATCCATAGTGCGGGATCACCCCCAGCATCACATGATGGGACGTCAATGTGACACTGTATAGGGGGCAGTCCCCACACTCGCCCTCCAGTTCTTTCCCACCGTCGACCTGTGCAAGTCAGACCTTGCGGGTGAACTCTGCTCCAGTCGACCGCCATTTTGATGAGTATTTTTCTTATTTTCTTCTTTAATTCAGTACTGTTATTTTTTGCATGTCTTCCCCGTTGTGTTGACTGAAAAAGTGCTCAAAGTGCGGTACCCAAATCCCGCATGAGGACGAACACTCCCGCTGCGTCCTCTGCCTAGGCCCCAAGCACCGAGTTGACAACTGCAACATCTGCCAGTCCTTCAACAGTGCCACACGCGTCAGACGCCAGAAAGCACTCGATGCCCACTTGCTGGAAAAAAATGCCTGGCATAGATTGGAAAGGAGCTTCAAGAGCTGCAGGAACGTTCCTCCTCACCCACCACCGAATGCAGGAAAGAGAAAGGAGAAGCACCGGGATCGGTCCCCATCTTTCCAGCATCGCCAAGCTGTAGATGCCACCTCTCGTGGGGCTTCTACCTCAGTAAGTACACCTCTTGCTTGATCTCTGTCCACCTGCCGACCCCCCCCTTCCCCGTAGTCAGAGGGCAGCAGGGGTGTTCTCCACTGGGGAACCTTGTCTCAGGGCCTGTTGACAGTTCTCTGCCTGGTAAGTTGCCCCTTCGGTTCTCCCGAAGGGCAGACGGCTACAGTCAGTAAGCTGAACTCCAGCTCCTCTGTTGTCCGCTTGACCACGACTGATGAGTCTGATGCCGGCTCCTCCAATGTTTGCTCAGTCAGTGCCCATCTGTTGGTTGTCAGCCTGCCAGTCGACTGCTCGACTGAGCCCTTCAGACTCACCCAACATCGAGCAGTGCCAGCTTCCAGGCACCCTCTCTTCCTGTGAGGGTTCTCCCTCCCAGGACTCCTTCATTCCTCTGACTCAGCCCAACCCTTCGTTTTCCCCTGACCTCCGGGATACGAGTGCTTCTGCTCAAAGGACGTCTTCCCCAAAATCGTGCCTCTTCTCTGAGCTCCCCGCTTCTCCAGTGGCCCTGTCGATGGTGGGTTCCATTCCTTCCCCCCTTGGACAAGGCATTGGGTTCTTTCAGACCCCTGGCACCCAGTGCTTCACTGGTGGTTGACCCTTCCGACCTGATGATGGACTCTTTGTGGGGTGACCCGCCCGTTCCTTCTGCTTTGTCGCTGGAGCCTCTGCCCGGCCCTTCTAGGACACCAACCGAGACCCCTGGTCCCGAAGGCCGTCCGACTGACCCCTTTGCTACCAGTGGTCCCTCGGCCCCGCCTCCCTCATGGCCTTCAGCTCCTCTGCCATCTGGCCCTCTGGGCGCTAACCCAGACAGCCCACCACCGCAGTTTCCCTTTTATCTGGTGCCATGGGGGCCGTTGCACACACTGGCACCAGAGTGCCCGGCACCGGGTCATATGTACCAGGGGTACCATTCCCAAGCTTAGTCCTGTTAGTACCAGGCTCGTGGCTACCCCTCATATTCTCCTTCAGGGTACCCAGTCTTCCAGCCTCTGCCTCCACTCCCTCTGCCTCCTCTTCCACAGCCTTTGTCCTCAGACAGGTCACAGGCTTATTCTCAAGCGGCAATTTTTGCATGGTGGAAGGATGCCAAATCACAGCTCCTGGAGGAGCTTGGTCACCCGCTGTCTGTCATGGAGTCCACCCTGATCCCCAGCACGGTTCCTAGGAGCCCCTCCCTGGTCGACCATCTGTTGTCAGACAGGTACCCTTAATAGACGCCCATCTAGGGTCCTTCCCGGAAACGGTCACTGAGGATGCTTCAGACAAAGCCTCTTTCCTAGTAGACCGGAGTCTTCAGATTCAGAGGCAGACTCTGACTCTTCGGCCAGCTCAGGGGCTCGTACTCCCATGGAACCTCAGCCAAAGGAGTCTCCCAGATCTTCTCCAGAGGATCCTTCATTTGCAGAGCTCCTTTGATCTATCCAGCTGGCATACGGCTGGGCATCCCAAGAGCTGGATCCCAAAAGGAAGTGGCTTACGGAGCATCTGGACTTGATGAATGCAGACCCCTTACCCATACCTCCTTGGACAGGGCTGCATGAGGACCTAACGTCCACCATATGGCAACAACCATCCTCCATCCCTGCAGTCTCAAAGAAGGCTGACAGGACCCATCTCCCCCCGGTAAGGGGTCAACCACCTCACTGCAACCTAAGGCCGATGCTGTAGTTATCACAGCGGCCCATGACAGGTTGGCTCAGCCAGAACATCTGAGTGCCTCACCTCCGGACAAAGAGTCCAAGCAAATGGACCAGTAGGGTTGCAAGGTCTATGCTGCCTTCACCTGTGCCATCATGTCTCTCAGCTATGTAGCACACATGATTTCTTACCAGAAATCCACTCTAGCCGATCAAGAGTCAGAGCTCCAGTCCATACCTGATGAGGATCTCGGGACCAGACTTCTTGACAAGGTGAGACTTACCAAGTCCTCCTGTCGTCACACATTGCGAGCCACCTATGACTCTGTGGACTCAGTGGCCCGCTGTACCACCTTGGGCATCTGTCTGAGATGTTTGTCATGGTTCTGTATAGCGGGTCTGGTGCAAGATGTCCAAATTACCCTCCTGGACGTACCCTTTAGGGACTCTGTCCAGTTTGGTGGCGATGTGAAGGATATCACCGAGCTACAGGAGAGCGGCAGATCCCTGCGGGATGTCCGCTCCGTGTATCGCTCTGATCCTGAGCAGCCTTTTCATCGTCTGCAGCGGAAGTGGAATGAACAGCCCCAAGGCAAGCATCGAGCCACAGGGTCTGGTGCCCAGACTCCTCAAGCCAAATCCCCAAAGGCCTCCGGAGGCAATAAGTGGCCCTCCTCTCCGCCTCCCTAACTTTCGGGGGCCTCTTCCTCCTCAGATATTCCAGTGGAGCTTGAGGGGTGGTCTCTACCCGTCAAGCCATCTCACCTCATTCAAGAGGAAATCCAGGCTCTCTTGTCAAAGTCAGCCATAGAGCCGGTTCCTCCCGCACAGGCAGGAAGGTGGTATTACTCCCATTTCTTCCTGGTGCCCAAAAAGACGGGCGATCTGAGGCCTATTCTAGATCTGTCTGCTGAACCTCTTCGTCAAGTACAAGAGGTTCCGCATGCTAACCCTCCAGGGGCTCTTACCCCTGCTCCAAAACAATTAGTGGCTGTGTTTGCTGGACATGCAAGATGCTTACCTGCACATCCCTATCGTCTAGGCCCACCACTGTTTCCTCAGGTTCACCTTTCAGGGGAACCATTACCAGTTCAAGGCCCTCCATTTTAGCCTCTTTTCGGAACCTCTGGTTTTTATCAAGTGTCTGGCGGTGGTAGCTGCAGCCTTGCGTGGCAAAGGGATTTATGCGTTCCCGTAACTGGACGACTGGCTGTTGTCCGCCGTATCTCAGGACAGTCTGCTGGAGTCTCTCTCCACCACCCTGGACCTATTTTCCTGTTTCAACATCATGGTGAACTATCCCAAGTCACAGCTTTCACTCTCTCAGCACCTCCAATTTATTGGAGCAGTGCTGGATAGTGTCCAGGGCAGGGCCTTCCTACGTCAGGACAGAGCAGAAAACCTGAAGCAGCAAGCCCTTTCTGTGACCAGCTCTTGTTGGACCACGGCCCTCTCTGTTCCCCGTCTGTTGGGACTAATGGCGGTGACCATTCCCACAGTTCCGTTGACCAGACTACCCATAAGGGTGACCCAGTGGACACTCAAGGTCTAGCAGGGTCAGCGCTTGGACGGCCTGGATTACAGTGTCCTGGTCTCCAGCAGCATGAAGAGGGATCTTCTCTGGTGGCAGGGGTTGTCCGGCCTCTCTTGGGCGCCTTGGTTGAGGAGCCACCACCCAGCCCAGTGGAGTTGGTCTCCGTAAGAAGTACATCTGCACATAAACATTCTAGAGATGAGAGCAGTGCTCTACGCTCTTCAGCCATTTCAGATCCTCTTATGCCTGGGAACACTCCTGATCCAGACCGACAACATGGCCACGGTTGTGCACTCAGTCGTAACCCCTCTGCAGGGAGGCGATGTGGGTGTGGTACTGGGCAGTTCAGTACGGCCTTTTCCTGACAACAGTCCCATGTCCTGGGAGTTCACAGCGTCCTGGCGGACAGCCTGAGCTGCACCATCACATGGGCTCATGAGTGGGAACCAAGGCAGGAGGTAATAGATGATCTTTTCAATCAGTGGGGTCGGCCAGAAATAGATCTCTTTGCATCCCCATCCAGCGCAAAACTACCCAACTTTTGCTCGCTCATTCCCGAGTGTAGTGTTTTTTGGGCAAAATGTGCTGTCTCTTTGTTGGACAGGGAGGTTTCTGTACACTCTTCCCCCAATCAATTCTACAGAAGGTACTGCTGAAGCTTCAAGCAGAGGGAGCTCGCATGATTCTCATTGCTCCCCTCTGGCCTCAGCAGGTTTGGTTCCCCCTGCTACAGCAGCTGGCATTGGAACTCCAGTACCTCTACCTCTCCTTCTCAACCTTCTGATGCAGGAACAGGGCAGCCTGGTGCATCTGAGCCTCAGATCTCTTCACTTACACGCGTGACACCTCTGGACGTAGATGTCTCACGTTTTGATGTCTGCTCGCGAGTCACCCAAGTCCTGGTGGAGGCCACAAAGCTTTCCACCAGAAATACATATGCGATGACGTGGAAGAAATTCACCATATGGGCAACGTCCAGGGGTCTGGACCCTTTCTCTTGCTCGGCGCCCCAGGTCCTAGAGTACCTCTTACATTTATTTGATTCGGGCCTTGGCTATTCCTCCCTGTCTTTCGGCGATTTTTGCCTATCATCTTCTGGTGAATGGCAAAAACCTCACACAGTTGAAGGTCTCAAAACCTTTCTTAAGGGATCCTCCACTTAAAACCTCGGTCTGTCATCCGATTCCCCCCTTAGACTTATACTTTGTTCTAGAGAACTTACCCCCTTGAGCCGTAGTAAGTTGTGACATGCCATTTTGTCCTGGAGCTTTTTAGTAGTTATTACTTCGGCTCCGAGGATTTCAGAGTTTCAGGTCCTTGTTTGCAAGGAGCCTTGTTTAATTTTGCACAGAGACACGGCTCTGCAGACTAACCCCTCTTTTCTACCGAAAGTGGTATCCGAATTTACGGTGAACTAAGGTATTCAATTGCCAGTTTATTACCCTGAATACTCTAATTGGGGGGGGAGACACCTTTTGCGCACACTGGATGTGCACAGAATTCTGAGATATATTTTACGGACTAAGGAGGTATGCAAGTCCGACCAGTTGTTCGTAGCCTTTGCACCCAAACATCAGGTCACAGCTATTTCTAAGCAGTGCCTATCTAAATGGTTGGCTAATTGTGTCTCGTTCATTTATCAGAAGTACGAGAGAGCCCTTCCGGGGGAAGTGAAAGGCCATTCTACTCACGACACGGCCGCTTCTATGGCCTTTTTACAGAATGTGTCCACTTCTGATATCTGCACTGTGGCCACTTGGACTACAGTTCATACTTTCACCAAGCATTACAGTCTGGACATCACCTCTAGGCGCAAGGCCGGTTTTGGACTTGACGTCCTGCAAGGCCTCTTGCCCTAAAGCATCTTTGTTGCTAGACCTTTCTGCCTCCCCGTGCCTCAGTCTCTGACTATCCGTTTTCTTGACTGCTTGGTATTTATCCATATATGTGGAGACCTACTGCAGGAACCCTCTCAAAGTAAGATATTACAGTTACGTAAGAACTTACCATAACAGTAGATCTTCGAGAGAGATTCCTGCAGTATTTCACCGTTTCCCTCCCACCTTCCCCCAGCTCCTGTTTTCCTTTCCTGTTCTAGGATAATTCATAGCAGCTCCAGGCTCAAGGAGTATTCTCCTTTCTCCCGTCCCCCTTCCAGGAGTCTTCTGGCGGGAGAACTGGAGGGCCGGCATTGAGACCGCTCCCTGTATAGTATCATGCTGACGTCCTGTCATGTGACTCCAGGGGCTGAACCCCACTATGGATTGCTAGCTAGAAGTTTGCCGTGTGGTCCTGACGCCAGGGGGCGCAGTCCTATATGTGAAGACCTACTGTAGGAACCTCTCGCGAAGATCTACTATAACTGTAATATCTTGCTTCTAGAATCAGCTCTTGCAGCAGGTAGTCCGGTAGGACTGAAGCCGGCAGGCAGCAGGACCCCACGAAAAACGTCTAGCTAGCAGTCCATAGCAGGGACTGCCTCTGATGTCATGCATGGTATAATCTGAGAGCGGTCCCCTGCATCCCCCAGTTCTTTTCCCGCTGTTGATGCGCATTCATCAGCTCCACGGATCGCCTCTCGCTAGTTCAACTGCCGGACTTCGGCCTTAGCCCAGGCGTCGGCTACAGACCTTTTTGTTTTTTTTGTTTTGTTTTTTTTGTTTAACCAGGTGAACGCACTACGCTGAAAGCTTGTTTACAGGTGCAACCTGGGAGCACAGGTAAGTGACTTGCTCAGGGTCACACAGTATGCAAGTGGGGGCTGTGGGATTCAAACCCAGGTCTCCAGATTTGCAGCTCAGAGCCTTAAACTACTGCGCTATACTGCCTCCCCGTCTGACTTACTACTACAGCTCTGATGTCTGTCTCCCCTCCAGGACACGTGTTGCCGCCGGATGATGAAACTAGACCGGGGTCAGGCCTGATGACTGATAACGGAGCCTAAGCTCCACTTGTCCCAGGTCAAAGACATGTTTGGATATTGGTGGGAGACCATTAGGACAGACCTCCTGCCACCAAAACTTCCTCGGGTAGAGCCCCCCCGCCCCATACTGGGTCTCGTCTCCTGAGGAAGCCCACTCTTGTCTTGGGCTCAGGCAAGACAGGCCGCAAACGTCACTCCATATCCAGGAGCCGCAGTTCCTCCGGCTCCTCTGAGCATCACAAATGCCAGCGCATGTGGTCTTGGTCCTCCTCCTCCGTTGACTCTGACCATTCCTCAGCCTCTTCCTCCTTGGTCCCTTCATTGCTGGAGCTTTTTCCCCTGTAGACCCAAGGGATACTCTCAAGCCACTGCTGGATGATCCTTTCTTTATGGCGATCATGTGTCATATTCAAGAGAACATGGTCTGGGAGGCGGAGGACCTTGACATGGAGAGAATCCATTTGACCAAGTACCTGCGCCAAAAGGACCAGAAGCCTGTTGTGATCCTGCCCTTGGTCGACGCGTTCACAGATGTCACCAAGGCGGCTTGGAAACACTCCCACACCTCCTCCACGGTGCCCAAAAGGCAGATCGCCTATACAGGGCCCTGAAGGAGGAACCCCTCCTGGGCAAGCAGCCTGTGGCAGACTCCGCCATCATCTCGACTGCCCATGACAAATCCCAGAGGCCACGTCACCTTAGTGCACAGCCTCCGGATTGGGAGTCCAAACAGCTGGACGCTGTGGGGTGCAAGATATACTCCTCAGCAGCATGCACCATACGATGTCTTCATTTTTTAACACCTGTGGTTCAATTCCAAAACACTCTTTGGGAGCAGGGGATGGACATTGTCAGGGAGATCCTGGACTGCCGGCAGAAAGCCGAACTGGAGAGCTGCTGCAAACTGGCTCGAATGTTGGCACGCATGTCTTCCAGTCTGCTTACGACTCTGCGAACACGGCTGCAAGTGCGGCTGCCACCGGAGTATGCGTCTGATGCCATCAATGGCTCCAGGTCTCAGGCTTTGCCCAAGATGTCCAGACTAACATCTTGGATGTACCGTTCAACAGCTCCATCCTCTTTGGTGAGGATTCTGAGAGGATAATCACCAACCTGCAGGATTCAGGCAGGGCCATTCGGTCTGTACACTCCATGTATAACCCAGAACGAAGGCCCTTTCGGAAGCCTTGTTTTCATGGTAAAGGGGGACAGCAACCCGGATTCCAGTCACAGCAGCAGGAAAGAGGTGGCTATGGCCGCAAAGGCCCCTCACTAGGTTCCACAGGGTCTGGGGTCGCCAAACCAGCTCAGTCCAATCTCCCTCCTCCTGCTACAACCTGACACAGAAACATAAGCTGATGGCAGATAAGGACCGCAGGGCCCATCCAGTATGCCCATTTTTTCTACCTTATGCATGTGCCATAGGTCTTTACCCTGTCAATGGCCTATTTATTCATACTCATCTGTATTGCTCCCTTTTGTCTATCCCATGCCTGTTTGAAGCCCTGCACTGTATTCATATCCACCACTTCCTGAGGTAGGCTGTTCCTTGCATCCACCACCCTTTCTGTGAAAAAGAGCTTCCTCACATTACCCCTTAATCGGCCTTTCTCTAATCTCCTGCTGTGTCCTCTTGTCCTGCTGTTTTTCTTATATTGAAACATGTTACTCTTTCACCTTGCTAATACTCTTAAGATGTTTGAATGTTTTGATCATATCATCTCTCTCCTGCCTTTGCTCTAGGGTATACATATTGAGCTCCGTTAATTTGTCCTTAAGGTTTCTGATGCAGTCTCTGCACCATTTTGGTTGCCCTTCTCTGGACTGCCTCCATTTTGTTAATGTACTTATGTAGGTGCGGCCTCCAGTACTGCACGCAGTACTCCAGATGGGGCCTAACCAGTGTCTTGTAAAGAGAGATTATTACCTCTCTCACCACTTGTGATGCCCCTACTGATGCACCCCAGCATCCATCTAGTCTTACCTACTGCTTTAGTGGTCTGCTTGGATGATTTCAGGTCATCTGTGATTGCCAGCAACTCCCCTCCCAACCTATAAGTGGCTTCAGGGTTTCTCTTCCTTATACATAGATACATACATAGATACATAGACAGTGTCGGCAGATAAGGGCCTATGGCCCACCCAGTCTGCCCATTTGAGCTTGTAAGTTCAGTTTGTTTTCCAAGAAGTCTGTTGCCCCTTACCCCGACCTCCAGAATTCCTTTATGTCTATCCCATGCATTCTTAAATCCTGTGATTGTTTCAGCCCCACCACTTCCTCTGGCAGGGTGTTCACTTGTCCACCACCCGTTCTGTGAAATTCTTCCTCAGGTTTCCTCTGAATCGTCCTCCTCCAACTTCATCCCATGCCCTCTAGTCCTGGAACATCTTTTCGCTTAAAAATAGTGTATTCTGCACCTGTTCCTCCTGAAGATCTTGTATGTCTCTATCATATCCCTCTCTCCTCCTCTCCTCCAGGAGTACATGTTCAGTTCCTTCAACCTGTCCTCGTGGGACTTGTGATACAATCCATGCACCATCTTTGTTGCCCTCCTCTGAACCTTCTCTACCCTGTCTGTGTCCTTACGTAGGTAAGGTCTCCAGAACTGTACAGTGTACTCAGGTGGGGCCTCACTAGTGTCTTGTATAGTGGAATTATGACCTCCCTTTTCCTGCTGGTGATGCCTGCCTGTGCATCCCAGCATCCTACTTGCTTTACCTTCTGCCTTGTTTGACTGAGTGTTTCTGCTCCTGAGGTCATCAGAGATGATAACCCCAAGATCCCTTTCCTGCTTGGTGCATGCTATATCCTCACCCCCAACTGATATATTGTGCCAGGGTTTTGTGCCCCATGTGCATTATCTTGCACTTCCTTGCATTGAATTTCAACTGTCAAACCCCTGACCATTCTTAAAGTTTCCTTGAGGTCCTTCTCATTCTGTCTACACCCTCTGGTGTGTCTACTCTGTTACAGAGCTTTGTGTCATCAGCGAACAGTGAAATTCTGCCTTCTAGGTCCTAGCAGTGTCACTGATGAAGATATTGAATAGGACCGGTCCCAGCACTGATCCCTGTGGTACCCCACTGGTCACTCTTCCCTCTGTGGAGTGACAGCCATTTACCACCACCCTCTGTGTCCTGCCGCCTAGCCAGTTACCTAACCACCACACTGCTGTCCTGCCCACACCCATATTCCCCAGTTTGTGCAATAGTCTTCTATGTGGCACAGTGTCAGAGGCCTTGCTGAAGTCCAGATAGGCCATGTCCACTACCCTCCTCTGATCCACCTCCCTAGTCATCCAGTCAAAAAATTCAATGAGGTTGGTCTGACATGACCTCCCCCTGGTGAAACCATGCTGCCTTGGGTCCTGTAGTCCACTGACAACCAGATGTTCCACCAATCTCTCCTTCAGTAGTGCTTCCATGATCTTCCCCACTACCAAGGTGAGGCTGACTGGTCTGTAGTTCCCTACTTCCTCTTTGTTCCCACTTTTGTATAAGGGGACTACACCTGCTATCCTCCAGTCTTTGGGTACCTCCCTGTTTCCAGTGATCGGCTAAACAGGATAGCCAGAGGTTCAGCCACCACCTCTCTTAGTTCTTTAAGTACCCTAGAGTGCACCCCATCTAGCCCCTTGCTTTATCAACTCTATTACTTCCAGTTCCTTCAGGACCCTTTCTCGTGTAAGGGACTTGTGTCCATTTCTGCACCATTCTCACCCCTTGTACTCCGTTCAGACCCATTACCCTCCTCTTCCTCAGTAAAGACTGAGCAGAAATACCTGTTCAATATGTCAGCTTTACTGTTGTCATCCTCCACACAGACCCCATCCTCCCCCTTCAGTCTCACAATCCCTCCCTTTGCCTTTCTTTTTTCACTTGTGTACCTGTAAAAGGTTTTGTCCCCTCTATCCACTGATTTTGCAATGTGTTCTTCTGTCTGAGCTTTGGCTTCCCTTACTGACCTCCCTGCCTCCCTTTGCTTCTTCTGGTACTTCTCCCTATCCCCTTCTGCCTGTCTTTTTGTATTGCCTGAATGCAATCTTTTTGGCTTTCACTTTCTTTATTTATTGCTTTCTTATGTGCATGATCTTTCACTTCTTTGCATTAAACCCCAGTTGCCACTCTTCCGACCATTTTGCCAGTTTATCCAGATCTCTCCTCATTCTGCCCACCCCATCTGGATCATCTACTCTGTTGCAGATTTTGGTGTTATCTGCAAATAGACAAACCTTACCTTCCAGTCCATCTGCAGTGTCACTGATGAAGATATTGAAGAGGACTGGCCCCAGGACTGATCCTTGCGGTAACTTCTTGCTGGACTCGCCTTCACTTGTAGTCCTGACTGGGGAGGCGGTAGGAGGTCACTTTTCGCTTTACGCCATGGGTTTGGTGAAAGGTCACCGCCGACCAGTGGTTCCTGCAGATGATCACCAGAAGGCACTCTTATCAAATTATTACAGATACCACAGGACAGGCCACCACCACCCTCCCGTTGTTCCCCGGCTTACGCGGAGCTAATCCAGGGCTAAATGCAAGCTCTCCTACTTGAGGGCTATAGAACCTGCCCCCGAGGGGAGCAAGTTCTATTCACACTTCTTCCTCATGCCCAGAAAGATGGGGGACCTACGCCCCATCTTGGACCTCAGCAACCTCAATCAGTTTGTCGAGTAAAAACATTTCCAGAATGTCACCCTGCAAGGCTTACTGCCCATGATACATCAGGGGGATTAGCTAGCATCACTGGATATGCAAGACGCCTAGCTTCATATTCTAATAGTCAAACCTCACAGGAGGTTCCTCAGATTCACGTTTCAAGGAAGGCACTACCAATTCAGAGCATTGCCCTTCGGTCTATCCTCAGTCCCAAGGATCTTTACCAAATGCCTGGCGGTTGTTGCAGCAGCCCTCCGGAGGAAATGTAGTACGTTTTCGCTCACCTGGACGACTGACTCTTGATGGCCCCATCTAGTGGGCAGCTACAGCTCACAATCCAGGTCACCTGATCTTACTTCGAGATACAGCTCTTGCAGCAGGTTACACCATTAGGACTGAAGCAGTCGGGCGCCAGGACCCCACGGAAATTTAGCTAGCTGCTATCTTCAGCGGGGACCCATCGGCGTCGGTCCGCCTCCGGCGTCAGGCGTGGTACATAAGGGCGGTCCTTAGAATCCCAATTCTTTCCGCCGTCGAACTGCATGCCTCGACCCTCCGGTCACTGTCTAGCGCGTGGTTTCAGAACTTCCCGGAAAATTGAAGAATTTCAAGAATTGATCATCGCTGATGTCCTCTCCGACCTCCGGTCATCCTTCCAAGTGCGGCGTGTGGAAAACAGATCCTTCAAGAACCCGCATTCGCGTCGTTCAGTGCCTGGGCCCAGACCACGACACCAAGGCCTGCTCCTGTGCCAGAGGTTCAACAACCGCACCAGAATCCGCCGGCAGAAGGCCCTTCAAGCGTTCTTGTTAGAAGAAAAACTTCAGGCCATGTCCTCGAAGGGGGAATCTTCCCACAAGCACGCGGAGAAGAAGAGGAGAGAGAAGGATCTTCCCAGGTCGCCAGCTCGGGCCTCCGAGTCCTGCAGCTCCGGTTCGCGGTCGGACCGGTCCCCGTCCAGGGCTTCTTCCCTTCCCCCGGCTGCGGCTCCAGCTCCCAAGTCTGCTCAGGCTCCTACCGCCAGGCCGCCGTCTTCTTCCACCCCGAAGGCCGTGGCGAAGTCCGGAAACGCCACCACCATCATCATAAGTCGGGCTCCGCTCCTCTGCCCCGGCCCGGTCCTCCTCGGTACCCCGGAGACTCTGGATCTGGCCCTTGAAGAGACCGATGGACCCGGCGTCGGCCAGACCGCCCGTCTGCCGTCGCCATCGTTCGGAGCGCCGTTGCCGGCGACCGTCGTCGGCCTCGTCTTCCGCGATCGGACGCGGTGGGGGGTCCGGCGTCGCTCTGCCTGAGCAGAGGGCTCCTGCGCCTCCGGCGGCCGTGGGCAGAGTCCCTCCGCGGAGGAGGAGATCGGCACAGCCGAAGACCAGATGGGCATTCCCGGCCTCGAGCAGTCTCTGGGGTCCCTCGCCGCTGCCCGAGGCCCCCGCGGGCCGTCACGGGACAGGCGTCCGGCCCTCGTCCTCGGGCCCGAGCGCGGACTGTCGCTGCATGGGGTGAAGGACCTATTCACGTATTGGTGGGACACCATTAGGAAGGATGTGGCACCCGCAGTCCTTCCTCCTCCTCCTCCTCCTGTACCTACTCAAACTCCGGCCCCGGCCCCACCTCCGCCAGTGAGGTCGGTCGACCGGTCTGTCCCTAGGGAGCCTGAATCCCCTCCCAGGGCTCGCCATTCCAAGAAGAGACCTCCGTCGAGATCTTCCTCTTCTGGATCGCCCAGCCCCAAGAGATCCAGAAGACGTCGTCCGTCGCCGTCGACGGAGGACACGGGATCAGCTTATTCCGCTTCAAGATCCCCGTCTCCAGTCTCTCTTCCTTCACTGGACCCACGTGAGACTCCACGGTCTCCTCCGGATGACCCCTCGTTCATGGATATTTTACGTCATATCCAGGAGAACATGGGGTGGAAGCTGAGAGTTGGACCGAGAGGTTACGCCTGGCCAAGTACCTTGGCAGAAGGACCCTAAGCCTGTGGTGGTGCCACCTTGGTGGACACCTTTGTGGGCGTCACCAAGGCTGCGTGGGACGTCCACACTCGCTACGGCAGTGCGAAGAAGGCTGACCGTTTGTACAGGGCTCGAGGAGGACCAGTACCTGTCACAGCATCCTCTGGCCGATTCTCTGGTCATTACAGCCTCACATGACCGGTCTCAGAGGCGCAGCATCTGAGCACCCTGCCACGGACCCTGAGTCCAAGCAGTTGGACTCTTTGGGTGGCGCGCGTCACGCATCCTGCATTGTGCCATTAGGTCCCTGAATTATCTCACCCATGGTGCGGTTCCAGAACGCCTGTGGGAACAGGGCCTAGAGGTGGCTGAGAAGCTGCCTGATGGTGAGCAGAAGGAGGAGATGCTTCAGCTCCTCCGCGGGTTCAGGCGTGGGGACCCAAGTTCTTAGAGCTGCATACGACTCGCGGACTCTTCGACCAGGCGTCAGCGTCAGGCGTTTACCTCGGAGGCACTCATAGCCGTGTCTCGGTTTCACCCGGACGTCCAGAAAAATATTATGGACGCCACCTTTGAGGGAGAGGTTTTGTTTGGCAACCCATCCGAAAGGATCATTACCAAACTCCAAGAGGCCGGAAAGGCGGTTCGGTCGGTCCAGGCAATGTACCGGCCGAGGCTTGGTTCCTTTCGCAGGCACCAAGGCCGTTTTCGTGGGCGGACTCAGAGGCAGCAGCCCCGTTCCGCCACACAGCAGAGGGGCTCCGGTTTCCGAAGAACCCAGGGAAAGCAGCCCGTCAGCAGGGGTCAGCGCACTCCGAAGGCCTCCCAGCCGGCGGGCCCTTCCGCCGCCACAGCATGACTCCTTTCCGGCCCCCGCCCCTCAGGATCAACGGGATATTATGGTCGGGGGTTGCATTGCGAACTTCCTGTCGGGATGGCAGGCAATTACCACCGACAGGTGGGTGCTTCAGTTGGTCAGCATCGGCCACTTTTTAGAGTTCGCAGAACAGCCACCCTCGAGGCCTCCTCTGCTCTCCCGGTATTCGGGTCAGCACGGCGCCTTAATTTGGCGAGAAGTGATCACGCTCCTAAGCAAGGGGGCGATACAGCATGTCCCGGGAAACCAGAGAGGACTAGGGTACTATTCTCACTTCTTCCTGGTTCCCAAGAAAACAGGGGACCTCCGTCCTATTCTGGACCTAAGCGACCTCAACTTATCAGTCGCATACAAAAGATTTCGCATGGTGACCCTTCCGGGTCTGATCCCCATGCTAAAACAAGGCGCCTATTTAGCGTCCTTAGACATGCAGGATGCCTACCTGCACATCCCCATAGCTCAGGCGCATCAGAGGTTCCTGCGCTTCGAGTTTCTAGGCCACCACTTTCAGTTCCGGGCTCTCCCTTTCGGACTGTCATCCGCTCCAAGGGTCTTTACCAAATGCATGGCAGTCGTGGCAGCTTCTCTGAGGAGAAAGGGCCACTATGTGTTCCCGTACCTCGACGATTGGCTTCTCATGGCCGTCTCCAGAGAGGCGCTTCTGCAGGCGATCCAGGACACTCAGGATCTGTTCGGATCGCCAGGGATTCTCATAAACCAGGAGAAGTCTGTCTTGGTACCGTCGCAGAACCTGCAGTTTATAGGTGCAGTGCTGGACACGGTCCAGGGAAGGGCTTTCCTTCCAGCCGACAGGGCGGAACACATCAGGTCGCTTATAGAGGACCTATCAACTAATCAGACCGCTCCGGCCAGATCGGTCCTTCGTCTGCTCGGACACATGGCTGCGGCCATTCCTACGGTCCTTCTCGCGCGACTCCACATGTGAATAACGCAGTGGATGCTCAAGGCGCAGTGGGACCAAAGGCAAGACCATTGCAGCATCCAGTCAGGATCCAAAGCGGGTGATTCGGGATTGGCAATGGTGGTTAGCCCTCGGTCGCTTTCCAAGGGCGTTCCGTTTGCAGCGCCGTCCCCGGAGATAACCCTCACCACGGACGCCTCAGGTCTCGGGTGGGGAGCACACCTGGATGGGGTGAAGTCTCAGGGTGTATGGAGCCCGCTGGAGGCTCATCTCCACATCAATGTCCTAGAGATGAGAGCGGTCCTCTACGCACTTCAGGCTTTCCAGTCCATGATTCCGCCGTGCACTATCCTGCTTCAGACGGACAACACGGTGGTGATGTATTACCTCAACAAACAAGGAGGCACTCACTCTTACCCCCTTTGCAGGGAGGCCATGAGAGTGTGGGATTGGGTAATCGGACACGGCGCAAGCTTGATCGCTGTACACGTTCCTGGTGTGGACAACACGATCGCAGAGCGGTCTGAGTCGCTCCCAGGCCAGAGTCCACAGTGGGAACTTCTTCAGGAGGTGGCAGAGGATCTGTTCCTTGATGGGGAACTCCAGAACTGGATTTGTTGTCGTCCCCATCCAGCATAAAACTGCTCAATTTTTGCCTCGCTAGATCCAGGGCCTGGTGTTTTCTGGCGAGGCACGTTGTCCTCTCTGGGTGAACAGATTCCTTTACGCTTTTCCTCCCTTCCCGTTGATCCAGAGAGTTCTTCTCAAACTCGCGAGGGAGCATGCACGGATGATTCTGGTAGCTCCATTTGGCCCAGACAGATTTGGTTCCCATTGCTGGCTCAGCTATCCGGAACCACCGCTCCGTTGCCGCTCAGCTCCCACCTTCTGTCTCAGGAGAGAGGTTCATTGCTGCATCCGGATCTTCGCTCTTTGAACCTGCATGCATGGCTCCTAGAGACATAGCCATTTTGCGACATGGGGTCTCGCAAGAGGTTGCGAGTCTCTCTGCAGCCAGAAAGCCGGCAACACATGCTACATCGCCATGAAATGGCGTCGTTTTTTGTTTATGGTCCGGGCTCGTGACCTCTCCCTTAGGTTGTTCCGTCGGGGCAGTCTTGGACTACCTCCTTTCCCTATTCCAGTCAGGGCTAGCCTACTCCTCTATTAAAGTGCACCTGTAAGCTATTTGACCTACCACCCGCGGTGGGGCAGCGCACTATTGCTCAGCTGGGACGCTTCTCGGGAGTTTCTGAAGGTGTTACACCTTAGGCCTCCTATCAAGGACCCGGTTCCTCCATGGGATCTCCTTTTGTCCTGGAACAGCTCACGCTCCTCCTTTGAACCAGCCAGATTGCGAGCTTCGTTTTCTGTCGTGGAAAACATTGTTTTAGTTGCTGTTACTTCAGCCAGAAGATTTCTGAGCTTCATGCTCTCATGTGTAAAGAGCCCTATTTGGTTTTCACGGGACAGAGTATCTCTGAGGACCAACCAAGTTTTGCCTAAGGTGGTTTGACACTCACTTTAAATCAGGACATCGACCTTCGGTCTATTTCGAGTTATTCAAATAGAGGCTTTGCTCCACACTCTGGATGTTCACGCAGCCTGAGTAGTACCTCAACAGAACCAAACCCTTTCGGGCCTCTGACCAGCTCTTCGTCTCTTTTGCGCAGAGAATGAGAGGCCAACAGGTTTCTAAGCAATCCTTATCCCGCTGGCTTGTGCATGTATCTCACACTGTTATCAGTCTAGGCAAAGCCCTCTCCGGTTCCATCCGGGGTCATTCTACCAGGGGTGTGGCCACTTCCTTTGCAGCGCTCAAAAATGTCTCAATCTCTTCCATCTGTGCTGCAGCTACTTGGAGCTCTGTGCATACCTTTATCAGGCATTACAGTCTGGATATAGCCTCTAGGCGAAGGGCCGGTTTCGGCCTAGCGGTGTTGCAAGGCCTCTTGTCCTGAGTTAGGATTTGGTTTGGTTTTTCTCTGTTTCTTCCTCTTCCTCCTCCCAAAGTTTCTTTTGGGCAAGCGTTACTGCTTGGGAATCAGTCCTAATGGTGTAACCTGCTGCAAGAGCTGTATCTCATAAGATGGTACAGTTACGTAAGAACTTACCGTAACAGTAGATCTTCGAGAACAGCTCTTGCAGCAGGTACCTTCCCGCCCAACATATCCCCCTTGGAAGAGACATGGCTCGTTTTAAAAAAAAAAAAAAAATTTTTTTCAAATAAATAACGAGCGAAGAAGTCTGGGGGTCATTTGGGAAATGAGCAAATTTATTTTGATCCAGTCGGGAATTTGTTCCCTTATTGCCTTCTGACGGTGGATCCTTGGTCTCTCCTTCTGATGTCATCGCATGCGGCGGAGTCTCCAGCGGAAAATCAGGGATTCGGCGGACCGCTCCTTATGTACCACGCCTGACGTCGGAGGCGGGACCGACGTCGGGAGCGGTCCCCGCTGAAGATAGCTAGCTAGAAAATTTCTGTGGGGTCCTGGCGCCTGACAGCTTCAGTCCTAATGGTGTAACCTGCTGCAAGAGCTGTTCTCGAAGATCTACTGTTACGGTAAGTTCTTATGTAACTGTACTTTCTGTCTTCAGAGAACTGAGCATCACCATCAATGCAGTGAAGGCCTCCTTGCTTCCAACCCAATCCCTCCAGTTCATCGGGGCATTGCTCAGTACCACTGAGGAAAGGCCTTTCTCCCAGAGGACAGGGCACTTCGACTCCGCGGTCTAGTCCATCACATTTTGTCCCTCTCAATGGTACCAGCCAGGACGCTTCTCAAGCTCTTGGGCTGCATGGCTGCCTCCATCACTACAGTTCCCCTAGCCAGATTGCGTAAGAGGACAATTCAGTGGACTCCGATAGTCCAGTGGGACCAACAGTGGTACGACCTGGACCAGCTGGTCTGTACCCCAGAAGCACTTCGTTGGGAGCTGGTGGACAACATCCCCTTCTTTTGCAGAGGAGCTGCCCTTCCAAAGAACTGACGTCAGATGCTTCCGGCACAGGTTGGAGTGCACATCTGGGCATCCAAAGGTCACAGGGCACTTGGTTCGTGGCCAAGGAGCTCCTACACATCAGCATCGTGGAGATGAGAGCCATTCGCTACGTCTTGCAGGCATTGAGTACCGCACTTCTTCCAGGACACCTCCTGATACAGATGGACAACATGGCAGTGCTGTTTTACCTCAACAAACAGGGCGGTACCCACTCGGCCCTTTGTCTAGAAGCAGTGCTGCTATGGAACTGGGCCATAGCTCAGTGCCTGGATATCTCGGAGGTTCATGTCCAAGGAGTTCAAAATACCCTGGCTGATACACTCAACAGGACAAGGTCCAGAGTGCACTAGTGGGCCCTTCTACAGTCTGTAGTAGAAGACCTCTTCGACAGATGGGGCAAACCAGAAATGGACCTCTTTGCATCCTCTATTAACACAAATTTGCCCAATATTTGCTTGCTAGATTCTGGGCCTGGAGTTTTCTGGCGAGGCACGTGTTGTCCCTCTCCGGCTCTCGGGGGGAGGGTTTAACTACGTGTTCCCGTCGCTTCCTTCTTCTGCATAAGGTACTTCTCAAGCTGCAAGCGGAAGGGGCAGTAATGATCCTGGTGGCCACGGCAGATTTTGTTCCCCCTGCTGCAACAGCTGGCAGCCGAGCCACTGCTACCTCTGCCACTGAGCTCTCACTTGCTCTCCCAGGACAATGGGACCTTGGTACACCCAGACCTGTGGTCATTGCATCTCCATGCATAACTTCTTCTTTTTTTAATTCTTTGTTTTTCCTCTTGCATGTTCCTCACATTAGCCCCCCTTTTCAGGACTTTCAGGACTCCTATGGTGACCTGCGTCGGAGCTCCTCCGAGGGTCGTCGGCGCATATGTGTGCTACGGTCAGTGAACCTAGATTTCCGGATTACCCCCTAGTTGGGATGGAGGACTCTCCCACTCCTCCAGACCTGTGATGGAGTGTTCACCTTATGCCTAGACCTCCAGATTCCCCAATCGCTGGCACCTGGAGTTCGTCTACCAGCGCCAATGTAGGGAATTTTTCGGTGTCTTTCTCTCCACCCCCTGGTGTCGGCACACTAGGAGGGCCAATGAGCTAAGGCACACTGAGACATGTCCTGCTCTGGTCCTCGACCGACGTCCAACCCCTCCCCATGCTGTTACCTCTCCTGCACCTTCCACCCAAGTTCCCCCAGGTGGAGGTGTTGCAGTGAGGCTTTTAGATCCCCCCCCTTCCCGGAGAAGGAGAGCATCTATTGGGCGTGCGATCCTTCTCCTCCCCTGCCAACCCCCGGCGACCTGTGCTCATTCTCGAACATGGGTCGCCGGCGTGATCTGAGGTAAGGCATTTAGTGCCTCAGCCCTCAGCGCCACCAGGCCGGCATCCATGCATGACTTCGGAGGACTTAGCCATGTCATGCTTTGGGGTCTTGGACAGGGTTGCCAATGTTTTTGTGGTCGCCAGAAAACCTTCCACCAGAGCTATCTATGCTATGAAATGGAAGCGTCTTTGCCTCTAGGCTGCTGCCTGCCTTCTAGATCCTTTGGCCTGTCTTGTTCCCTTGATCTTTGAGTTCCTGTTGTCGCTCTCTGATTCAGGGTTGGGCTGCTCGTCCATTAAAGTCCATTTGTCTGCAACTTTTGCCTACCATGCCTCTGTGCAAGGCAGAACTGTGGTACAGCTGGACCTGGCCCACACCTTTCTGCAGGGCATTCTCTACATGAAGCCCCCCATCAGGGACCCCATCCCCAGTTGAGACCTTCTGTTCCTGCTGGAAAAGCATACCTTACCCCTGTATGAGCCAGCCGAGGAATGCAAGCTTCACTTCCTTTCCTGGAAAGCTTTATTTTTGGTTGCCATTACTTCAGCTCGGAGGATTAACGAGTGACGGGCTCTGACGTGTAAAGAGCCTTCTTTGGTGTTCCACAAGGACCGGGTGGCCATGAGAACCTATCCTAAGTTCTTACCAAAGATGGTGTCCGGGTTGACTCTGAATCAGGACATACACCTTCCGGTGTATTATCTGGAATGCTCAGATTGGAGTGAGGCTATTCTCCACATACTGGATGTACACTGTATCTTGTACCTCTCCAGAACATGAGAGTTTACATGCTCCAATCAGCTTTTTGTTTCCTTTTCCCCTAGAATCCGTGAGGCTCCTGTAGCCAAACAGACTCTCTCCGAATGGTTGGTAAACTCTATTTCTTTTTGTTGCCAGACATATGACAAACCCTTGCCGGGCTCGGTGAAAAGTCACTCCATGAGGGGAGTAGCTGCGTCTTTTGCCGCTTTAAAGAACATGTCTGCGGCTGCCATGTGTGGCCACCACATGGAACTCTGTCCCTACTTTAATCAGGCACTACAGTCTTGACCTTGCCTCCAGATGCAGAGCAGGCTTCGGCCTTGCTGTTCTGCAGGGATTGCTCTCCTGAGGGCATTGCCCTCTTAGTTTCTCTCTGCTTCCTCCATCCAGGAATAGTTTGGGTCTCCTCTACTGCTTGGGACTCAGTGCTGCCAGTGTTAACTGCTGCAAGAGCTGACTCTCGAAGTAAGATAGTACAGTTACGTAAGAACTTACTGTAACAATAGATCTTTGAGAGAAGCTCTTGCAGCAGGTACTGCTTCCTGCTCACCTTGCCCCTAGAGGACTCTTTCTGCGTTGTGCTTCAACAACGCTGTTGTTGTCCTGTGTGGAATTCACCTCTGTTCTCTTGTTCCTGATTACCTTCCATCCTCAGTGTCAGAGTCTCTGGCAGGAGAACTCAGGAATGCAGGTGACCGCCCTTCCTTTATACCATGTGTGACATTGAGAGTGGGCCGATTTTGGGGGGGGACTGCTAACTAGAAGTTCTCCATGGGGCAGGCATCAACAAATCCCATAGCCCGACATCTCGGGCTACAACTTTCAGCCATCGGACAATCAATTTCACAGCACTTGGTTGTCCACGGACAACCACATCATTTCTGTCTCTCTTTTTTTGGATACTCTTCATTGTTTCTGCCACTAGATGTCCCTCGGCTCATTCTGTCCCTTGTTTGGAGAGGCAGCGGTGCCAGTCACATGACCACAGTCTGTCTTGCTTGCACACATTTGCTATGCCCTGTTGTGTGCAAAGTAGCAACAATAAGGACCTCCTGCCTTCCAACCCAGCCATTTGGGGCGTCATCACCCTGTCAGTGTACCACCCACAGGATTGACAGGTAACACCACCAGTGGATTTGTTGATCTGTGCCTGTAAGTCCTGGCATGATATTTTTGGGGGTGTTTGGACAGGCAGAGGAGGACATTCACTAAGATGCACCATTTCAGCTGCAAGATTGAGAGAGGTGTGCCGATGCAGTTTGCATCTCAAGCCAGAGTGCAAATCAATTTATTTGGGGCCACCTCGGGGGAAGTCTTCAGTGCAGTTACTCCTGAGCTGTGTTCTCCTACTGTGCTGTGCGGTGTTTTTTTTTTTTAGAGGTTGCTACTAAAGAACAAATTTTTGTGAAAAAAAAAAAACTGGACACTGAAATGGAGAAGGGAGGAGGTGGGGAAGGGTAGGCCAGTTGGGTGATGGATGACGACCGTCTGAGTAGTGAGTTGGTTGGGCACACAGAATCAGTGAATCAGGAAATATGTTCTTTTTGGCCTATAATTTAAAAAGGGGGTGCTTGTGGGAGAGGGAAAAAAAGAAATAAAAATATACACACAGTCACTGACTGAGGACCCCGAGTTGTCAACCAGGCAGGGAACCAAAAAGATTCAGAAGTGGTTGCTTGTAATTTAGCAAAAAAAAAAAAAATGATGTGTGGGGGGATACTGACAGTTCAGTAGGAAGTGGGACTGGGTTTTGTAGTGTGAGGGGAGCAGGGCAGTTTTGGCTGGGGGTGACACAGGAGTACTGTATCTAATTGTAGAAGATAGAAACAGCACACAGTAATTAACTGGACTTGTGTGAGGGTCTTGTGTGGTCTAGTGTGGGACTCTTGTCTTGGGCAGTTGGGGAGAGGACTGAGGTGTGTTGTGTTTAATTTAAGTCAAAGAAAGAAGATTAAAGAAAAAAAGAAGAAAATTCTTGTTGTGTACACTGAAACAAAAGTGTAATATAATAAAAAAACTAATTCAAAAAAGTACCCTATCCTGGTTGACTGAGGTGGGTGGGTGGGTGGGGGGCAGGTGACCCTTGTATGAACTGTTGTGCTGTGGATTGTTTTTTTCTTTTGTAAATACATACACACAACAAAAGGGTGTGGGGCAGTAAGAGGAACGAATTGTCAGGTATGGGCTTACTGTACAGACTAAACAAATCTCTAGCGTACAGTACAAACTGAAGTGTAGTACCAGTGTCCCTTTGTACCACAATAAATATTTACCAACAAATATAAGCCACCTAGTCTGCCTTGTACCCTACCTTGATTGACATACCCTACCCTCCACTGGATGTTGATGACAGTTTTTCTGAGTCGTCATTCTCATTGCCCTTCTCATTATTCCCTGCTTTGCTCTGGGACTGGCACATGACTCGGACTTCAACTCAACCTATGTTAAATTAACAGTAACATTTACAAATACATAATTGTTACTGTTTTCAATAGCTTACTTCTGCATAGTATTAATAATGCAACCCCCACACCATTTACTTTTTTGTTATGTAGTTTATTTACATTTTCCTTAAAATATATCCTTCCGACCATGGACTACCACTCCCAATACTGGGACTACCGTTTTTGGCTAGGCCAGTTGTTGTGGACTAGCATGTAAATTTGAAATTTGTCGATCCATGCCGTGGGGTCCTGCCTCCTGCCAGCTTCAGTCCTACCAGTGTTACCTGCTACAAGAGCTTCTTTCGAAGATCTACTGTTACGGTAAGTTCTTACGTAACTGTTCTTTTTTCTTTCCTAGTGCTGGTTGCAGGGCTTCCGTACCACTGGGATCTTCCCTCTAGTGCCTCTGTAGAGGCAAGCTTATTTCACAGTTTTTGTCCTTAACCACATTGCCTCATTGCTTTCGTTGGCGACACAGTACCAGTTGCTGTACTTTCATTGGCGACACAGTACCAGTTGCTGTAATGTTCTGTGGAAAAGTCAATAAAGGGAATTAACAGCAACAACAACAAAAAGTTTAATCCTGTACAGTATTGTTAATTTTAGGGATGCGGATATGGTGTACTTATCCACACTTCCGGTAGATTCCTTTGCCTTTAAGAATGTCCGGACGTTCTTCAAGCTGACTCCTCCCACCCACCCACCCTGGTGGTATCATCCTTGGCACCGCCCTGTGATGTCTGATCTTTAAGCGCCTGGTTCCCTTCACTGCTGCTCCAACGAGGTGTAGACCCTAACTTTTCTGAACTGTTTTCAGTCTTCAGGTGTCATGCTTTCAACTTCAGATTTATGGATTAGGAATACTAATCCGATCCCGGCTTCAAACTGCACTTTCGTGAAAAGTAATACTGACCCGGCTTTTCCTTGTACATCTACTGTTTGGGTCCGTATCTTTCACCCCTCCACCTTGGGGGACGCTTATACACTCGTCTTCTCCTGGACCGTCCAGACGAACAGGATGCCCCCTGTTAAATCTTAAAGATCATGTGCAATGGTTTTTACATATTTTTAATAAAAGCTTAAAAAGTTGCAGTTCAAGTCCTTGTGTCATGATTAGTGTTCCCTGAAAATGTCACGCTGTTTGGTTCTGTGGTTTTCTTTAAATCAGCATGTGTTAACTTTCTCTGCAGTGGCTGAAAACAGTGGAGTTATTTCTGTCCTCTCAGTCAAACTTAGAGTGTGATGACATCATTTTGGAGTAGCTTGCTGTTTCAGATTCCCAATCAGAGCAGTACTCTGTAGAGTTTATGGTTTGCTGAGCTCTCCAGGTTTCTTACAAACCCAGTCTCTGGTTTGTGTTTAGATAGATCAGCTTAAAATATATAATTCTCTTCCTTTAAAAAGCTGTTCATTTTAGTTTCAATGCTGAACTGAAGTAGTGGAAATCTTTTCTCTGAGAAATCAGCATGTCTGTATCACAGCTCTGTTCTTTCTAATCAAACCTCAATTTTTTTTCTAACTGTGTAACACAGGACTGTTTAATGAATATAAAATAAATCTAAATTTTGTTCATTCATAGAAAGTTTGTTTTTGACGTAGCCTTCATAAATATAATCACGTAAGAACATTTTTTTCATGTCAGATTAACAAACAGGTGCTTGTCACATTCTGCTACAGCATTTCAAGCACATGACCTGTCAGAACTCACAAATTTCAGTTCTTTGGCGGTTTCTGTGTGAAAATACATCATGTACGTGTATAACTAAAACCACTATGTGGTTTCCCGATGCACCATGTCTCTGGCCCACAGTTGAGGCAGCTGTAGTCTACTGCCACCAGTCCCCTGCTCCACAAGCCCCCTACCTTCTGCTCCACATTCGGGGCTGCACCCTCCTGCCCACTGTCTTCTTCCACACAGTCAGGGATTGTGCACCCTGCTGCCTCCATCCCTTGCCTAAAGAATCAGGACTACTGCACCCTCCCACCCTGCTGCCCTCTCTCCCCACCGTCACAGTTAGATGCTGCACCTGTTGCCCGTTCCTGTCCCACAGTCAGGGTTGCAGTGCTGTGCTAAGCCCTAGAGTGCCAGATTCCTTGCCTCCACAGCTGGGGCTGCTGCACCATGCTGCCCTAACACCAGAGGTGGGGCTTTTGATGCACCCTGCTACCCACTTCCATTGCCCCAAATGGTCAAGGCACCATGCTGTCTTCTATCCCCTGTCACCACTGACGGGGTTGCTCCTTTCTACACAGTTGGGGTTGCTGTGGCCTGCTGTACCCTACAGCCCCATGCCTCTGCAGTTAGGGCTGCTGCACCATGCTGCCACTTGCCACAACATTCAGGGCATTTGCTGCGCCCTGTTGCATGCCTCCACAGTTGAGGCAGTTGCACCCAGCTGTCTCCCTGCCACCAGAGTCAGATCTTTTGCTATACCCTGCTGAGACAGGACCAGGGGGCAACATGAGCAGTGTCCCTGATTGTGAGGGTGAGAGAGAGAGGGTAGCTGGGTGCAGCAACCCCATCTGTTCGGGAAGGGTGCAGCACAAGAGTAAGGGCATTTACTGCACCCTGTCCGTGGAAGCAAGGGGCTCTGTGGTGCAGCAAGGCATAATGGTGGCAGGGGACAAAGGACAGCATGAGGCAGAAGCCCTGACTGTGGGGCAGGACACAGGTGTGCATCAGGGTACAGCAGCCCTGACAATAGCACAGAGTGCAAATTGTGCAGCAGCCCAGACCATTTGGGGCAATGGAAGTGCGTAGCAGGGTTCCACAGCCCCAACTGTGGATGAAGGCAGCATGAGACTCTAGGGTGTAGCACAGCACAGCAGCCCTGACTGTGGAGATAGGAACAGTGCGCAACAGGGTGCTGTGGCCCTGACTATGGGTGTGGGGACAGAGGGCAGCATGGTGCAGCAGCCCTGAATGTTCAAGCAGGAGACAAGGGTGGCAACAGGATACAGCAGCCCAAACTGTGGGACAGGGTGCAGCAGTCATGCCTGTTTGGGACAAGGGATGTGGGAAGCAGGGTGTAGCAAAAGATTTGACTCTGGTGGTAGGGGGAAAGCAGGGTGCAACTGCCTCAACTGTGGTGGCATGCAACAGGGTGCAGCAAATGCCCTGACCAAAGGTGGCTCATCGAGGAGGGAATAACGGCTGTCACAGAGGAGTGTGTTTGGCTCAAGGAGAAAAAGATAATGGGACAAACATAGAAACATAGACTTTGATGGCAGATGAGGACTGCTTGGCCCACCTAGTCTGCCCATTTCCCTACCTACAGGATAAGCCGCAGATCCTAGTTAACCAACAGCCTATTTCTTCCTACCCCCCACAAGAATTGCCTTATGTCTGTCCCATGTATTCTTGAATTCTCCCACAGTTTTAGACCCCACTACCTCCTCAGGAAGGCTGTTCCATGCATCCACTACCCTCTCTGTGAAAAAATACTTCCTTGCATTGCCCCTGAACTGCCCCCCTTCTATCTTTAAATTGTGTCCCCTTGTTCTTGCATGTCTCTTTTTCTGAAAGATGCTACCCTCTTGGACTTTGTTGATTCCACTGACATACTTAAACGTTTCTATCATGTCCCCCCCTCTCCCTCCTTTCCTCAAGGGTGTACATATTAAGCTCTTTTAGTCTCTCCTCATATGGCCTCTCTTGCAGACCCTGCACCATTCTAGTTGCCCTGCTCCGGACCGCCTCTATCCTGTCTATGTCCTTGCGGAGATGGCTTCTCCAGAACTGGACGCAGTACTCCAGATGGGGTCTCACAAGCTGTCTGTACAGAGGGATAACAATTTCCTGTTTTCTGCTAGTGATGCCTCTCCCTATGCATCTCAGCATACCCCCAGCCCTCCCTGCTGCCTTCTCACATTGCTTGCTAACCTTAAGGTCATCTGATATGATTACCCCCAGGTCTCTTTCCATTTTTGTTTTTGTTACTACCCCCCCCGCCCCATTGTGTAATCTACCCCTGGATTTTTCTTTCCCAGGTGCATTACTTTGCACTTCTTTGCATTGAGTCCTAGCTGCCATACTTTGGACCATTCCTCCAACCTTGCCAAGTCCCTTTTCATCCTTTCCATACCTCCTTGTGTGTCATCACTGTTGCAGATCTTTGTGTTGTCTGCAAAGAGGCATACCTTTCCTTCCAGTCCCTCTGCAATGTCTATTATAAAGACATTAAAAAGGACTGGACCCAGTACTGAACCTTGCGGTACCCCACTAGTAACCCCTCTTTCTTCAGAGTTGACTCTATTTGCAATTACCTTCTGAGTCCTGTTGTCCAGTCAATGTTTTACCCAGGCTACCACCCTGGGACCCACTCCCAGGCTGGTTAATTTGACTATTAATCTTTTGTGTGGAACTGTGTCATATGCCTTGCTAAAGTCTAGGTAGGCCATGTCCACAGCCCCTCCCTGGTCTATTACTTTGGTCACCCAGTCAAAGAAATCAATTAGATTTGTCTGACATGACCTTCCCACTGTGAACCCATGTTGCCTTTGGTCCTGTGCCCCACTGGTCTCTAGGTACTGGACAGTTCTTTCCTTCAAAAGTGATTCCATCACTTTCCCTACCACAGAAGTCAAACTGACAAGTCTGTAGTTTCCTGCCTCTGTCTTGGTCCCACTTTTGTGAAGGGGAATCACATCTGCTTTCCTCCAGTCCTCGGGTTACACACATCCTCCATGATTTGTTAAAGGGTAGTCAATGGTTTCACTAGTTCTCCCTTAATTCTTTTAGAATTCTGGGGTGAATTCCATCAGGCCCCATTGCTTTGTCCACCTTCAGTTTTAGGAGTTCTTTCAGAACCCTTTCTTCTGGAAAGGACTGGGATCAACCGCCTTATCCAGAATGCTTCTGTTAATTGGATTAGGCACCTCCCCCTCTTTTGTGAATACTGAGCAGAAATATTCGTTCAGTATCCCTGCTTTTTCGCTATCCCCCTCTGCCCACCCACTGTTCATTCTCTTCAGCCTCACTATCCCTCCCTTTGTCCTTCTTCGCTCCCTGATGTACCTATAAAAGGTTTTATTCCCCTTCTTAACTGAGTTGGCTGTCCTTTCCTCAGTTTGGGCCTTTGCTGTTCTGACTTCCCTCCCTGCTTCCTTCTGCCTTAACTAGTACAGCTCTCTGTCCTGCTCCTTCTGTGTTTCCTTATACTTCCTGAATGCTGTCTTTTTCTCCCTGACTTTCCCCACCACCTCTTTTGAGAACCATAGTGGCTTTTTCTTTCGTTTTGATTTTTTATTTGCTTCACACAAAGGCTTGTTGCCTCTGTGGTGGCAGTTTTGATGATTCCCTATTGTTGCTTCACCCCTCCTTCTAGCCTGTTTGCTAGTGCTTTTGTGAGGCACTCTGCCATCTTGCCAAAGTCAGCCCTCCTGAAGTCCAGTACCCTCACTTTTGTATGGCTTGACTCTGTAGCTGAGTTTAACGTGAACCACACTGATGGTCACTTGTTCCCAGATGGCAACCCACTTCTAGATCTGAGATCCTCTCACTGTCCCCATTTGAGAGTATGAGGTCTAAGATTGCTCCCTGATGAGTGGGTTCCGAAACTAGCTGTCTGAGGCATGCCACCTGTAGGGCATCGAGAATGTCTCCGCTCTTGGATGTGGCTGCAGCTAGTGTGCTCCAGTTAACATTTGGCATATTCAGGTCTCCCATCGACAGTATCTCCCCTTTCTCTGCCAACTTGGGGTCTGTATACAACCCCTTTGCGGATTGTGGTGCCACTTCCAGTCTCCAAGGTGACCCACAGTGCCTCCTCTCCTCCCTGTTTACTCTTTTGTTCAGTTGCTTTTATCCCTTCCTTTACATGGAGAGCTACTCCTCCCCCTCTTCTCCTCTCCCTGTCTCTCCTGTAGGTTGTGTACCCTGGTATGCTAACATCCCAGTCATGGTTCTCTATGTACCATGCTTCTGTGACTGCTACGATATCCAGGCATCCCTCTTCCATCAAGGCCACCAGTTCAGGGAGCTTGTTGCCCAGGCTACGGGCATTGGTACTCATTATCCTCCATTTCCTGATGGCCTTACTCCTTTTTGCCCCATTCCTGTCCGTTTTGCCTTTGTCACTTTCTCCATTTACCCCTGCCCTTCTCCCTATCAACATCTCTATGTTGGTGTTTATGGCACTTACTACTGTGACCTTTTTTGGGGGGCTAGGATTTCCCTGCTCCTTTCCAGTGCCTCCCCCTTGGCTAGTTTAAATACTTGCCAATGAAGCATTTAAACCCATCACCTAGGATCCTGGTTCCCTTCCTGGACAGATGCAGCCCATCATGCCAGTACAGGCTTGCATCACTCCAGGTGGACCCCCAGGCCCCAGTGAAGCCAAAACCCTGAGCTCTGCACCAGTTTATCAAACACTGATTGAATTCCATGGTGTGGAGCACCCTAGCCTCTCATACGCCATAGACAGGCAGCACCTCCGAGAAGGTTACCGTGCGTGCACTGCTGTCTAAGGCCCCTTCCCAATTCCACAAACTCTTCCTGCACTGCTCTGATCTCCTTCTTAGCCAGGTCATTTGTCCCTAGGTGGCTTAGTGCTGAGGTTGCCCAGGCAGTAAGGGACAAGAAGTCGGCCTACAAGAAATTCAGGAGGACTAAGAGAGAGGAAGATGGGGAGGATTCCCTGAAGATGGCTACAGTAGCAGGTAAAGCAGTCCGGTCTAAAGCTCAGAAGGAACTGCAGCTATCCGAGGCAATAAAGGGGAGAAGGCCTTTTTTCGTTATATTAATGAAAAATGGGGACAAGAAAGATGGGATAGTTGGGCTCAGAAAAGGGGATGGGTGGGTGGAGGATAATGGTGGTGAGGCAGATGCACTGAATGGGTTCTTTTCTGTCTTCGCCATGGAGAAAAATGGACTTTGGGGGGGTGGGGAGCACAGATTTGGTGGTTGAGGTGGATAAGGTGAGAACAGGGCTGCTATCATTGAGGGTTTATAGATCTCCAGGCCTGGATGACATACACCCTGGGTTTCTGAAGGAACTGTTGGAGAAGCTTGTAGATTCCTTGGCTGGCCTGTTCAGTAGTTCACTGGAGTCAGGTGTGGTACCACAGGACTGGAAAACAGCACATGTAGAGTCTGTCCATAAGAGTGGTCCCAAGTATGACCTAGGGAGTTACAGACTAGTCAGGTTGACCAATCATGTGCAGACTCATAGAGACCATGCCTAAGGAAAGTCTGGTGGAATATCTTGATGAGCATGGTCCCCAGGATGTGAGGCAGCACAATTTTACGGGAGGAAGGTCACGTTAAATGAGTCTGACTGACTTCTTTGAGTGAGTCACTAAAACAGTGGACAGGGGCCAGGTGGTTGACATCCTTTACCTGGACTTCAGCAGAGCCTTTGACGCTGTACCACACAGAAAGTTGATCAGGAAGTTGGCGGATCTAAGGGTTGGAGAGAAGTTGACCAGATGGGTGGAAAACTGGCTGAGGTGCAGGACCGAGAGAGTGGTGATGTAGGGGTGAGATATCTAGCACCAGGGAAGTTACCGTGGGGGTCCCACAGGGCTTGATGCTCAGATCGGTACTGTTCATTGTTTTCATCAGTGATATTGGGGATGGCATTAAGGGCAAAATTTGCCTATTTGTGTATGACACCAAGCTGTGTGGGAGGGTGGACACAGCAGAAGGAATACAAGACCCAGAGGAGGATCTGGAGAAACTGGAGAGGTAGTTTGTGATTTGGCAGCCTGGCTTCTGTGCAAAAAAAATGAAGAGTTATGCACATAGGAGCCAAGAACCCCAGGCCTCCATACCGTGGTGGTGGTGGCGGTAGCAGTGGGGTTCCAGGTATCTGCATTACAGCAGGGGTATTGGGAGTGATGATCACTAGTGACTGGAAGCACTCCATGCAGTGTAGGAAAGCAGCAACACATGCAGATAAAATGTTGGGCTGCATCGTCAGAGGGATCAGCAGCAGGTGAGAGGAGGTAATACTGCCCTTGTACAGGTCTTTCATGAGGCTACATCTGTGTACAGTACTGGTGCCCATGCTTTTAAAAAGGACATAAACCTGCTTGAAATGGTCCAAAGGAGGGCAACAAAGATGATCATGGGCCAGTAGGGTAGAACGTATGAGGAGAGGTTGAAGGCCCTGAACATGTACTCCGGGATTCATAATTGAGACCATCATGTATTTGAAAGGAATACATAGGGTGGATAAGGAGAGTGTCTTCAAACTTAGTGGAAACCAAAACAAGAGGGAGACTGTCTCAAGTTGGGGGTTATTTATTTATTACTAGGATTACGAAAACCTTTGAACCAAGGGTTCTTTTACAAAGGTTCCGCATCAGCTAAGGTTAGGAGAGAGGCTAGGAGGTACTTCTTCATGGAGAGGGTGGTGGTGAGTAGGAACGTGCATCCGGAAGAGGTGGTTTGATTAAAGATGGTGGGCATCTTCAAGAGAGTCTGAGATAGAGTTAATGGGGGGGGAGGGTCAGTGGAGTGGTAGACAGAGGGGAAGGGCGGATTGGGGAGGGAGTAGAAGGGTTTGTATCTAAAGCTGAAAACTGTGCAATACGAGCAGACTAGATAGACGAAATGGCCTTCTACGGACTTCTTTGTATATTCATATGATTACACAGCCAGGCTGTGCATTTGGATCTTCATGTCTAGTGCAGTGCTGGGTGTTGAGGTCACTTCACACTTGGCTGCAAATTTACATCTTCATGTCCGGTGCACTGCTTGGTGTTGCTATGACTACACACTCAGGCTGAGAGTTTGGATTTTGATGCTGCCTGTGCGTTCGAGATTCAGAACTAAAGCACTGGAGTGTGTTGCCCTAAAGAGTGAGATTAATCTCTAGAAACCAAGATTTCTGTCTTTTTATAATTCTGGCAAAGTAGTGAGAACTAATCCAGTTTCCTTCTTTTCCCACCCAGTGAGTGCTGTGGCAACCTGGAGTACTATGACAAGGCTTTTGACAGAATTACCACAAGGAGCGAGAGGCCTCTGAAGAGCATCAAGAGGATTTTCCACACAGTCACCACCACTGATGATCCTGTGATAAGAAAGGTGGCAAAGACACGGAGCACATCACTAAGGACAAGCTGATGCACATTTTCCAGCTGGTCAGAGTTAAGTCAGCATAAAGGGGTATGAATGGAGAGGAAGTCTGTTCTCTTATCTCAGAACTGGGTGCATTACGATACTTCTGTCGGATAGAGACACAGATTGTTTGTGTTTCCCCAACCCAGAAACCATTGATGGGAAGGGAGCATTTACTGAGCAACGTGCATGCATTATGTATATTGTTCTTGACTCTGTTTTTTGACTTTTTATTTTGTTTTTTTTTGTGGTCCACGCCCCCCCCCCCATGAAGGGAGCTCAGCCTCATCCGTATGTCACCTCCCCCCAGTGCTCAGGCATATGCCCCCACCCCCGGGTGCCAGGCGGGCACCCCCTTCCCATGGTCCTTGGTATCGTGCCCTGGCTTACCCCTCAGGGTGGGGCCACGGGAGCAGGGGGACTCCCCCCCGCGGTCACTGTTGGCAGTGGGAACAGGTCATCATGCTCAGAGGTCAGACTTTTTTGTAGCTTGCTGCAGTAACTGGGGGCAGTGACGTCCCACGTCCGCTCCGCTCCCCAAAGGTAATGGCGCCGACACAGTTTGTCCCTCCAGCCTCCACCAGAGGTCTGTGCTGTGTCAGAGACTGTCCATGGTCTCGGTGCCGCTCGGTGCTGTGTTTGACGCCGAGTCTGCCCTCGGGGCCGTCGTCAGTGCCGCTTCGGTCCTCAGTGCTGCTTGTGGCGCCGAGGGGCCTGGCAGTGTCGTCTTCGGCACCGAGGTTGCCACTGGGGCTGCTGTTGGCGCCGTCTCTGTCCGTGGTACCACCCCCGGTGCCTTCTGCAGGTCCCGCCTGCGGGGTTGCGGAGGGCATGGGTGCCATCTCGGACACAGCTCTGGCAAAATTGATCTCGCCTGCCCTCCTACTGTTTGGCTCAGAGCCTCGGACTCTACCTCTTCGGAGTCTGAGTCGAGCTCGGAGTCAGACGGGCAGTCACACCCTTCGGGGTTGTCTGCGGAGGAGGGCGCTCCCGTGGTCTCATCGACGAGTCGAGGCCAGCCACCTACTGAGGAGAGTCAGGTGGCCGCCGAGGCTAGGGTCAGTGGTGCTGACCAGCGGTCAGTGGTGCTGACCAGCAGGCAGTGGTGCGTGCCACCATTGCTCTACAGCCTGGCCTTGGGGGTTTCATCGACCCCTCGGTGGTGGTACCCCCTCCGGTGGTGTGTCTTGATCACCTAACTTTGGGGCCCATTGAGAAACCTACAGGAGGGGAGGGTGTTGTTCCCTGGGTCTCCGCTTCGGGGGCCGCACAGAAATGCCAGCTACCTAGGCTGGCCCTCTCGAGGAGGAGGACTCTTTCGGACTCTGAGGGGTCGAGGGGTGTGGGGTCGGCGCGTTGGCCTTTCTTTGGGGTCCACTTTGCGGATTTCCACCCTTCCCCCTCGGGTTCCTTGAGGGAGTCCCATTCTTTTGAGGCAGGGGACCGTCCTTCTGGACTTTTACGGCTCCAGTCACCTCGCTGAGGGGTTTCTTCTGGGCGCAGCCAAGGCAGTACCAATGTGGTTGTACAGCTTTCGGCTGTGGAGTCTTCCGGGGCACCCTCCTCGGGTGCTCATGGTCCACTCCCTAGCCCTGGCAGAGGTCAGCCGACTTCTTTTCTTGGCTCTGCCCCTATCCTTCTGCCACATTCTCCTGCGCTCCCAGCAATTCATGGTCCTAGCGGCCCTCTCACCTGGGAGCAGTTCAGAGTGGTGGCTGTCCGGTTCCCTGCCTACGTTAGGGCAATGGACAGCCAGGTTTTTCAACCTCCCCCCGTGCAGCCACCCTCGGAACATATGGTGACCTCCAGCTCCTCATCCCCCTCTTCTGGGGGAGAGGAACCCTCTGTCCACATCTCTCTAGCTGCTGATCTCTCAGAGTATCAGCGCTTCCCCGTGAGGATGTTGGAGGACTTGTACCTTTCTCCCTCTTCTGTTAGCAATCCTGAGCATGCGGCGCATGCCTTTTTAGGCGATTATGGTGAGGCCACCCCTGTGGTGCCGCCCTGGCCTGCTCCCTTTCGGGAGGCGTCCTTGCGTTTCTCGCAGAGGCCCTTCTCCGGAGTTCCTGCCCCTAGGGACCTCAGCCAGAGGTATTGCGCTCCCCCAGAGTCTCCAGGTTCTATGCCTCATCCGCAGTCCGGCTTGACGCATCTGGACACCCCTGATGGGCTTCGCGCCCTCCACCATGACCGGCCCCCGGATCAAGACTCCTCGGATTTTGATTTTTGGGGGAGGAGAACCTTCTACTCGGCACGGTTGCTCCTTTCTATTTCCGCTCACCAGGCCCACTATGCAGTCTACAACAGGTTCTTGTGGTCCACGCTAGGTCAGGTCCTAGCTGCTTTGCCTGACTCTGAGCAAACCAGACAAGCCATCATGCTCTCTGTACGTGGCCTGGAGCTAGCAAGGCACCAAGCGAGGGCATCTTACGACGCCAACGAGATAGCTATCAGGGTCGTAGGGACAGCGATCTGCACCAGGAGATCGGCATGGCTACATCTTTCCCGGTTGTCACCTTTGGCCCGGCGTAGGATGATTTGCTCCGCCCACCTGGGAACCTACCTTTTCTCCTGTAGAGCGAGACGGCGCTTGTCGGGGCAGCTTCTTTCCCCCTCGGGGGACCTCGTCTCGCTCTCCCCACTCTCGGGCCTCCCCAGGCCTGGAAGGTCCCCCCCCCCTTAGTGTGTCACCCACTGAGGACTAAGGGACTCTGTCCCTTAGGGTGTAAAGAAACAACCCCCTTCGGGGGGGGCTTGGTACACACCCATTTGAGATGAATGGTGAAGATTGACCCAGATAAGATATGAAAATTACGTACCTACCATAATTCTGATCTTTCTGTGTATCTTCACCATTCATCACAACCCCACCCACCATCCCCCTGGGGCCTCAGTCTCTGGGCCTTCCTCCCTCTGTGGCTCCCCCTCTCCTTTTTGGAGTGGGTAAAGTAGGGACACACGGGGGTATTCTCCTTTAAAGGGTACAGCTCGAGCGGCACTCCTTCTCTAATACATGTCTCCACCCCGATGGGGTGGGAGTTGGTGGTTGCCCTCCTCTTGTTCTCCTTCTGGTTTCCATCCAACTGTTTCAAAAATTCCTTTTTTTCACCAAACATCTTTCCTGAGAGAGTATTAAATCCCTGTACCCTGTCCTTCTTCCAGAATAGCCGACTCTGCTTCTGGGGTATTTGCCAGTTATTCTGTGCCTTGAATTCTGGCAGAGAGCTTTGCTATTCCTTGCAGTTCCTATACAATCTGGTGACGGACAAAGGTCTCGGATTCCTTGTTACCTCTCATTCTCTCCTAAATTTTCTCCCCTCCTTTTCCTCCCTTCTTCCGCTTCCAGAGATTGGGGCCCCTACCCAATCCCCTTAGTCTCATCTCTTCTTTGCTGCCCTCTCAGTCATTATTTCTCCTTTTAGTTCAGTTTTCCTTTCCTTTTTCTGTCCCTTGGACTCTCTTGTCCCACCCTCCATACCTTCCTCTTACCTCTCCGGCAACTCAGAACTGGTAGGCAGGCGGAGTCGACTCTGCGTAACGGCCAACCCTCGAGCGCCACGCAGTACGTCGGCCTCGAGGGCGGCACTGATGCTGTTGGCTCCGCCTACCCTTTTTAAAAAAAAAAGCTAATAGCTCCCGCGGGGTCATGATCTCCGGCGAGTACCCCATCTGTGATGAATGGTGAAGACAAAGATGATCAAGGGGCTGGGGGACTTATACGAGAGGAGGTTGAAGGAGTTGAACATGTACTCACTGGAGGAGAGGAGAGACAGGGGTGACATGATTGAAACCTTTAAATACATGAAAGGAATAAACAAGACAGGTACAGAGGGACTGTTCAAAGTAAGGGAGGGGAGGGACACCAGGGGTCATGATATGAGACTAGAGCGAGGAAGGTTCAGGAGGGAGATGAGGAGACACTTTTTTACAGAGAGGGTGGTGGCTGGGTGGAATGCGTTACCTGCTGAAGTGGTATGCAGTAGAACAGTGGACTGCTTCAAACGAGGATGGGACAGGACAAGGGGAGGGTTAATGAAGGGGAAGGGTGGAAGGGAGGGGCAGCTGCAGAATAAGGGGTGCTAGCTGCACATTCGAGCAGACTTGATAGACCTCTAGGCCTTTATCTGCTGGCAAATTTTGTATGTTCGCATACACAGAAAGATCAGAATTACGGTAGGTACGTAATTTTCATTTTCTGTCACTTGGTTGCATAATGGTGCTCCCCGGGCTACTTTTAATACTCATTTTGCTGGAACATAGCAGCAGGGATGACCAGGACATGCGTTCTGTGGATGTGACTGCTCAGCACCTTTCACCCTTACTGTGGTAACCCACCACCTTGTCTGTGCTAATTTCCCAGTGAGAAAACCTGATTGAGCATTTGGCCCATGTACACGGGAAGTCCTAAGTAGAATGGAGTAGCAGTTTGCTTCACTTGTGCTACAAGTCTTCTTTGTTTCCTTCTGTTGTAGTTGGCAAAGACACAGGGGAACGTGTTCGAAACAGATGCTATCCTGGCCACGCTGATGTGCTGCACCCGGTCTGTGTACTCCTGGGACATTGTGGTCCAGAGAGTGGGCTCCAAGCTTTTCTTTGACAAACGAGACAACTCGGACTTTGGTAAGGACTGTTACAGTGTGGTGGGTTAGAAGTGTTTACAGTGTTCTCCATTGCTGAAAATGGGGTCTTTGGATGAAGTGCTCATTTAAAAGTATAGAGGTGAAAAAAGAAAGGACCCAGACTTACAAGACCAAAGGTTAATTTGGGCTGGTCTTATTGCAGAACTTAGTATTTTTTGTTTGTTTAGGGGGCAATCTCTGCACTTACCATGATGGAGAGGCATTGGGTGGTGGGGGAGAACAGTAACTGAGGAGAACCTTCTCTTGACTCCCTGTCTGTATTGTGCAGCTTTGCTTCTCTCTCCTTTTTTTTAATAGCACTAATAAAATGGCACAGATAAATCCTGCACTGTGATTGGTAAAATCTGATTGTGTGACTGGCAGTTTGACTCACTGCATGATCGTGTACTTATCTGTACCTTAGCAAAATGCAAGCAAGTAACAAGCACAGAGTTCTTAAAAGTTCTCTGGTAACAGTGAACTCGCATTGTAATAAACTTATCTGAATCATAGCAGCATGTACTGTATATGTAAACATGCGCTTGTGCATTCTAAAAAAAAAAAAAAAAAAAAGTAACCATCCCATAGCAACAGGCACAAATGCAAGTTTAATTTTTAAACTCATTTTAAATAGTGTTCTGCCTTTTTCCAAAAAGTTCAGAAAAAGACCTTTTTATAAGTGTAGTAACGCACTCCTGGATATGTGTTTAAATGAAACTGCCACAGTTCTCGAAAGTTTGAAGGCACTTTGCCTCATCTGTGCCTCACAGTATGCCAGGGGCATGTGGCGGTTTAACTTACTGCACACGCTGTTACATCTTTTTGATTACTTGCATAAGTTTGTGGAAGGGCTTCTGCTGTCATCCTATGGAAAACACTGCATGCTGTGTTTGACAGGCCGAGAGAAAGGACTAGAATGCGAGTCACAGTCTACAGATATTTTTAGAGCTGCTTCTGTAGAACGCAAGATGCAGCGCCTGCCAAGCAAGTGTGGCCCCCTGCTGGCTGGCCCTGGAGCAGTATAGGTGTCCCCTCTGAGGTGGATACTTATCAGCCCGCTGGAGGGACAAAGTGCTGTAGTGGAGCACCACGTTGAGAGGGAGAACTAGGGATATAACATGAGCAAGTACTGACACTCTGCATGAAGAGGCAGGCAAACCCAGCAGTTACGTGTCAAGGAGAGCTTAAAGCAGCAGTGCAAGTTGTGGTGAAACTATTGACCTATATTTTTCTGTGCTATTCAGACCCCAGGAATCCCTCACTGTTGCTTCACAATTTTTGTTTTTTTTTTTTTTGTTAACTGGGAAAAGTGCACTAGACATAAAAATGCCTATTTTCAGACACGACCTGGGAGGTTACAACTTAACAATACAAAACAAGAACAAAATACAGTAATGAGAAGTAGATCATAATACAACAATGGTAAAACAAGTCAAAGTACAATAATTTGACAGAAATACATCAGAGGGCAAAAATTGTACAGGGTAAACAAGGTAAGAGCTACGACAAAAGGGTTTGTAGAGGTTAGTAATATAACAGTAAGGAGAAGAGGAGCAATGTAGGCCACAGCATGGAAGAACAAAATACTGAGACCACTAACAGTTTAAGTGCCAAACCTAGTCAGTAATGCAAGAAGGTATGGGGTAGCTCATTAGAAAAGTGGGAGGCATAGTGGGAGGGGTGAAGGAAAGGAGGCTAGTCAGTGAAGGGTAGAATGGGACAAGGGATGGGACAAGGAGGAAGAGGAGAGGGGGGCATAGACATGAGTCGAGTCAAGATAGAGCATGCAGGTGTAGGGGGACAGTAAAAGTAGGGTAGAATAAGGGAGGAATGGGTCTAGGCAGTAGAGGTAGGCGAGATATAAGTCTGGGATGGATTAAAGCACGTAGAAGGGGCAAGTTTGGTTAGGAGAGCCTGCTGCTTCATTTTAAAGATGGCATGACTTGGTGCGAGTTGGATATCTAGGGGAAGGGAGTTCCAGTATTTTGGGGTAGCATGGGAGAAAGCACAGGCACCCTTGGAAGTTTTATATCATGGAATGTGTAGGGGAGTTTGGTCAACAAATCTTGGGCCATACAAGGAGGATTGGGGGAGAAGCATGGAGGCCAGAGATAAAGGGGTGTCCAATCTAATGATACTATCAGTCTGGGAGCCAAGGGATGGGAGTCGACGGGTGGTAGGGGAGGGCCAGTTCGGATCATCATATAACTGACAAGGTTTACACGGCGAGGATGCTGAAGCATACCGGCAGATATGTCCCATTTGTGAAGGGCAGTTTTTGAGACACCAACATATGCAACAGCACCATAGGTGAGTGATGGAAGCAGAATGCCACGTGCAGTGGCCCGTTTAGCTGAGGGGTTAAGACATACCTTGTTCTATACGCAATCCCAATTTTGGCATTAACTGATTTACAGGTGGCTGAGATGTGCTAGTAGAGGTAAAGGGATGTAGAACACCAAGATATTTGAAGGAGCTTACAGTTTCCATTAAGAAGCCATTTGCACAGAAGATTCTGAGCTGGTTTTGGCAGGTTCTAAGCTTGGCAGTGGATCCAAAGAGCATTGCTTGAATTTTTACCCACATTTAGGATGAGTTTGTGTTCTGAGAGCCACGCTTGGATGTTTAGGAAAGCAGATGAGATAGTATGGTTGATATCAGATAAGGACTTGGAGCTAGTATATAGGACCAGGTTGTCCGTATATAGGAGGAATGAGCAAGAGGGGGGAGTGTTCTGAGAAATATTGTCAGTAAAAATGGGAAAAAGGAGGGTTGACCCCTGAGGAACACCTGTGTCGATTGTTTGATCAGATATAACGGAGTTAAATTTCATGACCTGCTTTCTGTTAGATAAGTAGCTATTGAACCAGGCCACAACTTGTGGCGAGAAATCAAGAGATGGTAGATTGTTGAGAAGGATCAGGTGGTCGATGAGATCAAACGCTTTCATTAGGTTTGTGAAGACAACACCTATCAGAAGGCCATTATCCATAGCAGAGAACGTTTCATTAGTGAATTTGATAAGGGCAGTGGAAGTACCATGTCCTTTATGGAACCCGTGTTTGTTGTCAGAGAGGAGGTTGCATTTAAGGAGAAAGTTGATGGTTTGTGAGGTAACCAGTTTTTCAAGGATTTTGCTCTAAACTGAGAGGATGTCTATAGGCCAGTAGTTATAGATGTCCTTTGGATACCCTTATTTAAAAACTGGAGTGATTCTAGCAATTTTCTAAATATTGGGGACTTGACTATGGCAGAAAGATAGTGAATATTCTCGCCAGGGGTAATGCAATAAAGGGAGAAGCAATTTTCAGGAGCCTGGGCTTAAGACCATCAGAGACAACACTGGTAGTGTCAGAGATGGTATTTAGGAGTTTTAAGACATGATACCGAGTTCTAGCATTGAATCAAAAAGGTGGGTGGTCAGGGATAGAGTCAGCTAAGGTGTGAGGGGTAGAAGGTTGGGCAAAGGGGCAAGAGGAAGTGTATTTAGATAGATCAGAGAAATGGAGGTTGAACAAATTGGCAATGGTGGTCAGATCGTTACAATGCGCACCATTTAGGACCATATTATTTGTTGGCTGTGAATGTTTAATACCAAGGAAGGCTTTTACGTGAGTCCAAAATTTTCTTGTTACCAGCCACATCTAATAGAAGTCCTTTGCAAAAGGAGCTCTTAGCTAGCTGAATTTGTCTTTTGCAGGCATTACGCCGTGTCCTGTAGTCATAGTAGTCAGATGGTAGGCCAGAGATTTAAAAGCGTCTCCAGCTTTTGTCCCTCGGCCAGAGTAAAGAAAGTAGGTCTTTATGGAGCCAGCTGGTTTGCATGCCTCGGACGCTGCGTGTGATTTAAAGGGGTGTGCCTGTCCTGTAGAGCCCCAAATTGTTTAAGTAGTTTAGAGCAGTCTGAGCATCTTAGGCTTGGTATAGGCACGACTAGTCTACTAAAGAGACATCATGTAGGAACATGGTCTGATCTAGGTTGGTAGAGTTCCAAATGATAATGTATCTAGGTGGGGGAGAAGGGACCGATGTGGGATTCCAGATACAAAAAATGGGGTGGTCGCTTGTAACATCCGCTAGTGTACCAGCGGTAGATATTCCATCAATGTGATTTGTCAGGATCCAGTCTATCGGTATGAGATTTGGAAGAAGACGTAACCCTAGTAGGGTCAGTTATGATTTGGTGTAGGTTGTGGCCTTGCAGTAAGGAGTAGGAGGGAATTGTGTGCTTTACCCATCCAGTTCAGATTCAGGTCACCAAGAATAAGTACTTCATTGTGTCCTACCAGCAGGGCCATCTGGTTGATGAGTTCTACGAGCCCAGTTACCACTTTAGGGTGGGTTTATAAGTACAGAGTACATGTCATTTTTTTGTGCCTAGAAGGGAGAATAGCATGAAGGAATTCACATTGGGAGATGGTAGGAGTAGGAAGGGTGGAGAGGTTGAGATGAGCTTTGTAGAATATAGCAGCCCCCATTTAGAGGTGCATTTGTCACACCTGTTTAAGCTATAGTTTGGTAGGGAGCAAGCTGAATCTGCTATACAAGGTTTGAGCTAGGTCTCAGACAGGCATATAATGTCGAGGTGATGGAGATCTAACCATGCCTCGAGCTTAGGTAGGTTGCAGAGTAGGCTTCTGATATTAAGGTGAGCCACGCGTAGACCCTTCGTCATTCCAAGATGAGTGAGTGTGAGAGTAATGGATAGGAGGGCTGGGGTTGAGTTCAGCATCAGTCGTTGCCTTGGAATGAGCTGTTCCAAAGCCTAGAATTTTATGCTAATTTGGGAACCTTAAAATTATGAAATTCGAAATTCTGCAGTGTGGTCACACTCTCCCCTGCCCTCTAACGGCAGATGTATTGCTCTTTGCTTGAGAGGAAGCATCGTCCCAAAGTTGCTCTTCACAGTTCGACCTCCTGCTTAATTTCTTTGTTTCCTTCTGTCAGTAAAATGTTTAGTTACGTTTCGATAACTCTGCATTAGGGGATATTTTCTCTCATTTCGGTAATTTCTTCAGTTCCCTTATGGTTCCAGGGAACCTAGAAAAGGCCTTAGTGGAAAGTGTATTTTACTGTTCTGACTAGCAGTTGCCCATTTTTCTGTCTCTGCTTTGCGGTTCCTTACCACTTAGGTCCCAGTTCCTACTTGTGGGAAACGAGACGGTGTTTTTCACTTTTGGACATTTAAACAGTAAAATAACATTCCAAGGACATGGCTGTGATCTATCCACACTATCTGGCAGTTGCCTTTCCCTTTAATTCTGGCCGGAACATCTTCAAGCTGGCTCCTCCTACCCACCTGGGTGGTAACTCCTTCGGCTCTACCCCATGACGCCAGACCTTCCTTTTCACTGGAAGAAGCAAGTTCCCTCCTTGTCACTCTCCATGTTGAGTAGGCCATTTTGCTCTAAATCTTCGGATTTGCTTCCACAACCTTCAAAACTTTATCTTCCGGCTCAATCTTCAATCGCAACCGTTATGAACTACGAGTCCGCTTCGGGGTTCCGCTGGTGCCTTAGCAGGCAAAAGATGTCTTGAATGGATCCGCATTCTGCATGTGTCTACTGTCTAGGCCATGAGCATGATCCTCAGGCCTGCGACATCTGTTGTTCCTTCTATCCCTCCGTTTTCAAGGACTGCTCCAGTCGCCTTGTTCGCGGATGGCTGGACGAATGGGACCCGCCAGTCAAGTCCAAAGATGCCTACCGGCTGGTCTCCGTGACTGGGATGTGCTGTCCAGCTTGTGGCATTTGAGGAGGTGGTGGCCCAGGCCACAGCACAGAACCTTCGGTCTTCATTCTGCTTTTGCTGGGCGCTTAATTTTCAGGCTCTTTTAAGGAGTTGTGCCAGTTCTTTCCCACTCGCGGTGAGGTCTCGTCCTCTGAGCACAGGTCAAAGAGAAAAAAAAAAAGAGGCTAAGAAATGGTCTCATTGTTGTTTGTGGGATTGGGGACACTCTCTGTCGAAGCCTTCTGATTCCCTCGCTTCTCCACATCCGACTTCAGTCATATCTTCAGCCCAGGCCGCCAGCTCCATGGTAATCCCATTGGACCAGTTGTCCAAGACGCTGGTGGATGCACCGTCCAAGTTATTTCTGGATTCTGTCAACCAGTTGTTGACTGAAGAGGCCGACGCTCCGCTTTCTGGGACGCCGGTCTTGACTCAGACCGTTGGGATGGATTAGACCGCTGACCCGGAGGTTCCTCGACTCGAGGGCTCCCTCCATGCCATGCTACCGGTTCCCCCGGCAGTCCAGGTCTCGGTCACTATCCTGGGGGTCGAGTGCTTCCGTCCGACATCTGCATTCACTCTCTGCACAATGAGAAATGGCACCACCCCTACTCATCATCCTTGTCCTCCTTAGGTGAGGCGAGGCTTCGATGCAAGTTGTGTCGACACTACGAGGATCTTTTGTGGCAACAGCTGGTGTTCTCCGATATGAAGCTGACTCCAGCCATCACTTGACTCTCACTTCAACGGCTGATGCCTTCTCTGCCTCAGGAGCCGACCAAAACTGTCCCGGCTGGCCGACCCTGGCATCTCCACCGATTCCCGTGGTGCTGCCACCTCTACAGCTGAAGACTGGCGCTCTGACCAAGGAATCTCTGCCTGCTAAGGGGCTTCCTCATTGGCTGTCGATCACTTCACCCCTGACCGTCCACGGAGGGTGAGTGGGGAATCTGGCAGTTGACCCCTCTTTGACGACTCCTCAGAGTCAGAGTGTTCCTCCTTGCACTCCTGTCCTGTTGATGTGGAGTTGGTTGGGGTCTCAAGATGGATGAAGGCCCTACTTGAAACCACAAGAAATCTTACTGTATTCTGACTTCTGCAGTACGGTCTCCCTGCAAGACTGCCCCGGAGCCAAAATGGTTAATAGAACCTGTGCTAATCATGAAATGTTACGCTCGAGCTTAGTTTTCAAACCACTGTCCCTGGTAAACATCCTACAACTGTCAGATTCTAGGGACGTGGATATGTTGTTCTTATCCAGACTTGTTGTCATGTCCTTTTTCTTTAAGAATCTTTCCGGAAGGTCTACAAGCTGGCTCCTCCCACCCACTTGGATGGTATAACCCTTGGCTCTGCCCCCTGACGCCAGATCTTCCTTTCCTCTGGAAGATTCAGGTTCTCTCCTTATCGCTCCCGTGTTGAGTAGGCCCTGGTGCCTAAATCTTCGGAATATTTACCTAAGCTAAAACTCGTCATAGTTTCTCCGCATCATTTCACCATTGTGACCACAGTGGTGGACAAGTCCTCACCCTGGTTTCGCCAGTGCCCCTGTGGGCAGTAGATGTCTCGCACCAACCCACATGCACGTGTGTCTACTGCCTGGGCCACGATCATGATACCCAGGCCTGCAACGTTTGCTGCTCGTTCATGCCAAATGTGTTGGACGATCGCCTTGCTGGCTTACAGCTCGGATGACCAGAAAAACAGAATCTGCCGGTCAAATTGAGAGAGGCCCGTTGGGCAGTCTTCACGGCTGCGGGGTCCACTGAGCAACTTGAAAAAATGAAGGCCATCGAAGAGGAGGCGGCTCGGGCTGCTGATCAGTCCTCTTTAGCATTGGTCTTCGTACCGCTCAGACAGTGCTCTACCTTTACAGGCTCCTTCAAGGAGTTGTGCCAGTCTCTCCTGACTGAGGGGAAGGCCTGTCGACTTTGCACATCTCCTGTTCCCGTAAAAAGAAATCCAAGGAGTCAAGAGATAAGTTTCGTTGACGTCATTCTTGGGATCGAGAGAGGTCTCTGTCTCCGGAATCTCCTGTTTCGACTTTGGTTGAAATTGTGGCCTTGGCCACTGGCTTCACGGTGCCCCTGTCAGGCCAGCCAGCTAAGACGCGTGACCATAACCCGGTCGAAATTATCGACCCAGTCGACCCGTTGTCACTGGATGAGGCTGCCAAATCCTTGTTTAGGACTCCGGTCCTGACTGGACCCACTGAGGAAACCCAGCTTGCTGGCAACCTTTCTGCGGTCCCGGACCCTGGCCGGGAGGAGCCACAAGTTTCCTTGGCTTCTTCTGAGCACCCCTGTCTGTCCCCTCGACGGTCCAGGTCTCGGTCATCCTCGACCGGGTCCAGGAGAACTCACAGACACCATTCTGGGCATTCTAAGAAGCGGCGCCACCGCTATTCATTGTCCTCAGATGAGGAGAGGCTTCGGCACAAGTTGTGTCGACGCTATAAGGATCTCGTGGCAACAGTTGGTGTTGGCTGGTCTGAAGTCAGCTCAGGCTTCCACATGGGCATCACATGGCTGTCGCCCTGTAGGCCGATGCCGACTCCTCCGGAGCCAGCCGACACCCTCCATCTGCTCGCAGAGCTGGTGAAAGTCCTCCTGGCTTGACCGCAACTGACCTCTCCGACAATTGTGGTGGAGCCACCACGTATACGTCTCCCTCCGGGGCTCCTATTAAGGAGTCTCGGCCCACTAAGGGCCTTCCCGCATAGGCTGTTGGTTACCCTTACTCCTGACCATCCGTGGCGGGTCGAAAGTGACTTAGATGGTTGGCCAATCTACCTGGACTCTCCTTGCAGTCTCGCCAGTTCGCCGAGGCTTTGATGAGGAGTCTTTCGATGGAGGAAGCTCCCACTTCCTTCATGGGCATTCTCTGTCTCATCTCCAAATCCTCGGGGATGAAACTGGAGCCTGTCCAGAAACGGGCTCGGTATCCCTTAACAGATATTCTGAGTAAAGGGGATTCTCCGACAGAGGCCTTCCCAGCAGCTGAAACCATTATTGGCCCGGCTCTGGAGCTTTAGCAGCATCCTGCCTCCTGTCCTGTGCCATTTGCCCAGCTGGCCTGCAAGTATGTGGATCCCATAGGCACCCCTCTGCTGAGGGATTGATGACCGAATTTGTGTTCTGTTGCTCTGGGAAATTCAGGAGACACTGATAGACTCCCAGACAGAGTCCAAAAAACTGGACTATTCTGCCCGAAAAGTTCTGCCTCTTCACTCGGTCTCCGTCAGGTGAGCTCTGCTGTCATCACGACACACTTCTCCGATGCCCTCCTTGGCTCTCTGGATGAGGTGCTTTCTCATCTCTCTACAGACCTTCAGTACCTTCAGCCTACGGTCAAGTAGGTTTGGGATCAGGGTCAGGCTGTTGTTAAACAGCAACTCCAGATGGCTGTGGACATTGGGGATTCCTGTGCCCATTCGGTGGCTGCCACAGTCACCATGCGACGCAGGTCCTGGCTGAGGGTCTTGACCTTTACGGCAGACACTCAGAACAGGCACTCAGGCAGGCAGTATAGCGCAGTGGTTTAAGGCTCTGAACTGCAAATCTAGAGACATGGGTTTGAATCCCACAGCCCCCACTTGCATACTGTGTGACCCTGAGCAAATCACATAACTTCCTTGTGCTCCCAGGTTGCACCTGTAAACAAGCTTTCAGCTTGAGTGTGTCTCGCCTTGGAAAAAAAAAAACTGGCGGACATTCCCTTCCTGTGCACCGACTTGAGCCCGCGCACCATGGGAGGAGAAGGTATTCGTGGACACTCTGTTGACTCTCCAAGATGACCTCACCCAACTCCTCCGCAAGGAGGTAGTGGTCAGTGTCGCGGATTCCCCTGTTAACCCAGGGTTTGTTTCCAGGTACTTCCTGGTCCCGAAACGGAGAGGGGCTTGCTCACCATTCTAGATCTACACGACCTAAACGGGTTTCTCAGGTTTCGCACCTTCAGGATGGTAATTCCATCTCGGATCATACCATCTCTTGAGCAGAACATGTGGTTTTGCTCTCTAGATCGGCAGGGTGCATTCTTTCACGCCCTGATTGTCACACTGAAGGTTCCTCCGCTTTCGGGCAGAGGGAACCCTCTGAGTTCTAAGCCATGAGGTTCAGCCTGTGATCGGCCCCCAGGGTCTTCACCAAAGGCATTGCAGTGGTGGCGGCCCATCTTTGGTGTCAAGGTGTCAGGGTGTACCGCTCTCTTGACGATTGGCTCATAGCGGGTCCCTCCAGGCAGGAAGTGGAGAGGTCCAGGGATCTGGCCCTCCAGACCTGCATCAATCTTGGCCTTCTGGCCAACAAGGCCACGTCAGAACTCGTGCCTTCACAGATGATTTGCTTCATCGAGGCAGATCTCAACTCTTACCAAACCAGAGCCAGGCTCCCAACTGACAGGGCAGAGGTTCTCTGTACTTTACTCGATCATTTTTGGTTGGGCACATGTGCCCTGCCTGGGACTTCCTGCGACTTCTGGGCTACATGGCGGCCTGCATCTCTCTGGTCCGATGGTCCCACCATCACATGCGCACCCTTCAGTGGGAGCTGGCCAGCCACTGCACTCAGCGTCCAGGTCATTTTGAACCCCAAGTAATCCCGATGCCACATCAACCTGCTGGAGTTCTGAGCAGTTCGGCTAGCACTGATTGCATTGGCTTCATTCCTTCGGGGTCAAGTGGCTCGGGTCCAGACGAACAACACCACAACAATGTACTACCTCAACTCCTGGCTTCCGTGCAGGGAAGCTCTCCGCATCTGGACCCTTGTGAGCCAACTAAAGGCAGATTTCCTAGTCATTCACATGGCAGACACCTCAAATGAGCAGGCAGACTCCCTCACCCGTGTGGGTGAGGCGTCCCACGAGTGGTCTCTCCATCCAGAAGTAGTACACAGCCTGTTCTCCCAGTGATGCATCCGTCAGATGGACCTGTTCGCCTACAGGGAGAACGCAAAGCTGAGGCTGTTTTGTACCTACTCCCCTCAGCAGGGCCCGCTGCAGGGGGATGCCATCAATCAATCAGTCTTTATCCAGATGGAACATCATTGAGAAGAACTCCTTTACAAGATGGACCGGCACATATTAATAATAAAAAAGACAACGGTAGGGAACTCTGAGAGGGTCAAGGGAATACAATAAATCATACCAAGTAGCATAAGAGGGCATGAGTTACCATGTAGCAGCATAACTTGACTAGGCGGAGACATAAGACTAAGCAAAAATTAATTTTTACAAGTTAAAGTGACACTAAGAGAGGTAAGGGAGAGGGGGAAGGCAGGCAGGGTTACAGTGGCGACTAGGAGTGGTAGGAGCAAGACAAGAGAGGAGGCAGCCTGTGATGTAAATTGGGGAGGGAAGGCAGAGACAGACGACAGGACACTGTGCAAGACATGTCGGGTCCTGCAAGAGCAAGATTCAGGAAAGGCTCGGGAAAGCATAATCTTAAAAGTGAACAGTCCAACCGGCACGGCTATTCTAAGTTTTTTTGCAGCATATTTCACAAGGGTGGTAGGAAGTGACTGAAGGATGATTTGCCAAAGTGTGTTCTGGCTTTAGGAATGACGAGCGATATGTAAGGAAGACTTCTCAAGGCGTAATTTCCAGGAGGTCATTTAGGGAGACAGTCGGAGATATAAGGGGGAAAGCTTTTTAATGATGGCTCAGAGGGTCCAAAGGGCTGCATTTCTTTGTCTGTAGGTGAGCATGGTCCAACCCACTATTTTGTGTAGATCACAATGATGGGTGGAAGGATGAGCTCCTATAATGAACCTTATAGCCCGGCGATATGGTGATATAGGGTGTCATATTTCTTAAGGGCGGAACTAGAGCCTTGTCCATATAGGAGGTCTGTATGATCCAGAAGGGGTCACCCCGTGGAAGATCTACTGTTACAGGTGAGTAACCTGTGTTTCTAGGTATGTGGTTATGTTGTTTTTATCCACACTTGTTGGCAGACTCCTAGCAGTTCTCCGGGAGGAAGTAGGCAAGGTACATATCCCCTACTTGGGGAAGAGAGATTGGAGGCCCCAAAACCAGTAGCTCGACGTGATTTTAGGTCAATGTAGTAATGGGAAATGAAGGTGTCTGCAGACTTCCAGGTAGCAGCCCTGCAGATATCCTAGATAGGGACATCCCTAGAAGCAGCCACCAATGCAGCAGTATGGCAGGTGGCATGTGCCCTAATCCCTACGGGAGGCTCCCTACCCACCAACCGATAGCAGAGATTGATGCATGATATAATCCATCTGCCAATCGTCTGCTTGGCTGCAGGTCTGCCAGGTGCGGCTTCAGTATAAGTGACAAACAGCTGGCAAACCTCTCCCCGAACTCTGGACTTGTGCTCTTTATAATAAGAGACAGCTCGTCTCAGATCCAAAGTATGGAGCCTGTACTCAGCCTCCAAGGTGTAATAGGGGTAATACACCAGCAGAGTCATCACCTGGATCAGGTGAAACTCCGACACAACCTTCAGAAGGAACTTAGGGTTGGGGCGAAGGACCACCTTGTCCCTGTGGAAGACCAGTTAGGGAGACTCAACAGAGAGCACTTGGAGTTCCCCAATCCCTCTGGCTGACATGATAACCACAAGGAAAGCGGTCTTCCATGACAGGTGTGACATCTCACTCCTGTGCACTGATTCAAATGGCCTGCCCATGAGCTTTGCCAGTACCAGCAGCAGATCCCACGGTGGTGGTGGTTCATGCACTGGAGGGGAAATATGGTCAAGACCTTTGAAGAAACGCTAGACCACCCTCTATCTCCCTTAGTTTTCCAAAACTGGGTGGAGCAGTTGGTGGAGACCACCAGTTTATTATTATTATAGTGGCTGCTTTTTGCAGCCCTCTGTTTCACTTACTACATCGACGAATGTCCAAAGAATCTACAAGCAAGTCAGCGTTCTTTCGCTCGTGTCGTTGCGGTAGGAAGATCATCTGCTTTGACAACGCCGTTTGTGTTAGGTGACTGGGATCCACACACTACACCGTCTCCTGCATTCTTTGCCAGGAATTCAACCAGGCAACTCACTGACGACGACTACAGTAGACAGAATCCTATCTTATGGATCAGAAATTGTCTCTACTAAGGGGCCCGTCCCAAGGACCCCCCACCCGCCACTGCTTCACAAAAAAAACACAAAAGGGAGAAGGAGAAGCCCTCCTCATCTTCCTCAGGCAAACACTCGTTGACTGCCACTGTTACAGGTGCTCCACTGTTGGGGTGGGGGGGATGTTTCATCAACAGTGCTTTCAAGCACTCTTACTGCAGTTTCTGATGAACCTTATGTTGGTTCTATTGATGTTCTGTTGACAGGGGATCGTTTCCCATTGACGGCTTCCTCTTTCAGGCATTCTAATGCCTCTTCCCTCACTGCCCCATCGATGATGGATCACATTTCCATGGGGAAGCCTACTGCTTTTGCAATACATAGTGCCCCCTCCTCCTTCACACTCATTTTCTCATAAGGGTCAGGTGGACACAGATTGAGACCCTGGGCTTTACTACCCTGGGGCTAGATCTTCTTGTACCTCACGTCCTATTTTATCCACGATTCCCTTGGTTTCTTAAAAAAACTCCTCTCCCTAACCCCCTCCAGTGGATGTTACTACTGTGGTACAGAAGGTTCTGTAAGCCATTTGGCATTCTCAGCTTCCCCCTCCAGGGAAGCAGAGTCATCTTCTTGTTCTCTTACCCCTCCGCCAAAACGCTTTCAGGGTGACAGGGACCCTTCTCCAACCTGGTCACCTCCCTCATACGAAGATGATTACCTATCAGATGAGGCCAAATTTACGGCTGATTTCACCGGAGACCTGAAGGATGCGGAGTTACAGGACTTGGACTCCCATCCCCAGTCCCCTCTTTCTACTATTTCCTCTTTAAATGAGGACCTCTCCCACCAGGTGGCTGCCTCTTCTCCAGATGGCTCATCTTTTCATGAGATGATGATCCAAATCCAAAAAGTCATGGGATTTTCAACTACCGAACATGACAAAGAAAGGACAGGACAGACTATCTAGAACTGCCTGAAGAACCTGTCATAGTGGTACCCCACTTATACAAACCTACCCAAACGCTATGCTGGTGGCCTGGACCCAGCCTTTGGCTGTCCTGGCCATTCCTTGGAAAGCAGATTGCCTTTATCAGGCTCCTCTTGATCATCCCTTTCTTTCTACTACCCCTGAAGCAGATTCAATAGTAATTCCTGAAGCTCATGATCGTACCAAATGACCGAGGCACATGAGCTCTTTACCTCCTGATAAGAAATCCCGTAGAATTGATTAACCTAGGGAAAACAGTGTTCCAAGCGGTTGCCATGAATCTCAGAATTCTAAACTATGTGGGACTGTCATCAAGGTATAGGTCAGGAAGCATAGGAAAAACCAGGAGCAGTTGTAAAATTCGCAACAAGAGTTTTAACTGTACTAGCAGTTACATAAAAAAAAAAAAAAAAATACTGTTGTTTGGTATAACTATTTACAAAGGCCAAATAAACAGAAAAAGTCCATCTGAGTTTTTTCTTCAGTCTCTGTGTCCATCTAACATGCAGTTGCAGCTCGACTCTCTTCTAAGTCCTTCCAACCCCCATGCTTAACAAGCATACTGTTTCTTCCAAAGTGTTCTTGTATATTTCAGGCAGGTGCTGGCAGGAACACAGTGTCCCAGAACTGAGACCCCATCCCCACAGCTTTTGCAAAAGGCTTAAAAATTGCACCCTGATAACTTCTTGAGTTTCCAGTAGCTTTCATTAGTCATCTCAAACCACAATTATGTGCATTTCAAAAATTAACACTATATCATTTCTAAACAAAAGGGATCCTAATATCAGTTACATTTCCATACAGTGATTTGCCTTTTATATCGGCAGATATGCAAGGGAGACTGAGGGACAGTGAAAGGCAAGGAATTGCAAGACTGTTGGGGTGATCAAATCCTAAGTCTTACAGGAAAATGCGGGTTGCACAACCAGACAGACGAGACAGGAAAGGAATAGAACAGATCCTTGCATTTAAACTCTTTCCATAACAACTGGGACAAGGTCCTATTCCATGCTGTCACATACACCCCCTCCTTAAGAGGGAACCTGCTTTTATCAAATGGGTTTCCAAAACTTTCTATTAATACTTTAATAATATTAGCTTCTAATTTTCAGAAATTAAGCACACGTGCAGTATCCCTTTTTCTATAACAGTACAGCAAATGGTAAAGTTTAAACTCGTACATTTGTTTTTCAACCTTCAGAACCCTCAGTTCCTGATCCATATCGTGACAGAAAATCAGCATTGCTATTCTCTTCACCAGATTTGTGTATCACCTTGAATTTAAATGGCCGTAGTGCCAGGTACCACTTTGTGATTCTGGAATTTGTATCCTTCATTTGGTTAAGCCAACAGAGAGGATTGTGATCTGTTATAAGTACAAAGCCCGTTCCTAGCAAATAAAACTTATGGGACTCCATGGCCAACTTTGCTGCTGAACATTCCTTTTCAGTGGTGGAGTACTTTTTCTCTCTGTCGTGCAACTTCCTACTTATGTACAGAATAGGATGTTCTTTCCCATCTATATTTTGACTCAGGACTGCAACTAAGCCTACTTCTAATGCATCTGTAACAAAAATGGTTTCTAAAAGTCTGGGCTCCTTAAAACGGGCTGAACATGATGCAGCCTTAATGGCTTGAAAAGCTTTATCACACTCTGGAGTTCGTTTCACATTATTTGGGTACTGTTTTTTCGTGAGTTCAGTGAGGGGAGTAGTTAACTCAGCAAAGTTGGGAACAAATCTCCAATAATAACCAGCCCTAAAAATGACCTGTTTTTTTGTTTTAGGGACAGGGCTGTTGGCTACAGCTTCTATTTTAGAAATTTCTGGCATAACTTCTCCATTTCCCAACACATAGCCCAAATATCTGGTTTCCTGCATGCCTAATGCACATTTGATAGGATTAATAGTCAGACCTGCATTTTTGCTAGCTTGGATAACTGCTCGAAGGTGTTCCAGGTGGCTTTTCCAGTCTGGAGTGTACACCATGACATCATCCAATTACGCAGCACAATAACGAGTGTGAAGTGATAAAATTACATCCATGTACTGCTGGAATGTAGCTGGCACACCATGTAAACCAAGTGGCATGGTGGTGAACTGATAGAATCAAATAGGAGTGGCAAATGCAGTTTTGTCTCTGGATTTTTTAGCTAAAGGGATTTGCCAGTAACCCTTGGTGAGATCGAGGGTACTGATATACTTTGCACTCCTCAGTCAGTCCACCAAGTCATCTATTCTGGGTATAGGATAACTGTCAAATTCTGACACTTGATTAAGTTTCCTAAAATCAAGGCAGATTCTAACACCCCCTTCTATTTTGTTCACAGTTACCATTGGAGATGACCAAGCACTCCTCATCTCTTCTGTGATACCCAGTTCTTTCATTTTTTGTATTTCCTTAACCGTGTTGGCTCTTAACTGCTCTGGCAACCTGTATGTCTTTTGCCGAATAGGACGAGCATTCCTTGTCGCTATAACACGCTCAGCCCCTTTTGCTCGGCCTGGTACAGTGGTAAAAGTACTAATCTTACTTCGAGAAACAGCTCTTGCAGTAGTTTACACCATTAGAATTGAAGCAGGGAGGCGCCAGGACTCCACGGAAATTTTCTAGCCAGCAGTATTCAGCGGGGACCGCCTCCGATGTCTGTTCCACCCCCGACGTCAGGCATAGTACATAAGGAGGCAGTCCCCCAGAATCCCCAGTTCTTTTCCCACCATCGACTCGCCAGCATCGGCCTCTCAGTCTTAATCTAGCGCACGACGACTAAGAACTTCTCAGAGTAGTTTTACAAAACTAATGTCCTCTCCATCTCCTTCTTCTGAGGGACACCCTTCCAAGTGTGCCTGTGGAAAACAGATCCCCTTCGAGGATCCTCATTCATCCTGCCTGCTGTGCTTAGGCCCAGACCACGACACCAAGGCCTGCTCCTTCTGTCAGGGGTTCAACAGCCATACCAGGATCCGCCGTCAGACGGCACTTCAGGGGTACCTTTTAGAAGGAAAAACTTAGCAGGATGGATAAAGAACCTTCCTCCAGAGGTGAATCTTCCTCGAAGGCCCACAAACACTGGGATAAGGCAAGGTCCAGATCCCTGAAATGGGCCTCAGACTCGTGTAGTTCAGGCTCCACCCAATTTGACTGCTCTCCCTCCAGGGCTCATTCTCAGCCCCCTCCGATCAAGGTAAAGGCTACAGGTGGTTCTTTGGCTTCGCTTCAGCCCATAAAGACTTCCAGGCCTTCGGCTTCCTCCACTCCCTCCCGGGCCTCTTCCAAGTCTTCTGACCATCACAAGTATTCCTCTTCTGTCCAACGTTGGGACCCCGACTCCAGATCGGTCTCCCTGGGGTCTGGATCCTCCACCCAGGAAGACAAAAGACCTGACATCCCTAAAGCGGACGATGGACCCGAAGTCGGCCAGGCGTTCGCCAGAGCCAAGGACATTGGCCAGGTGTTCGCCAGACCCAAAGTCATCGGCCAAATGACAGATGTTGGCCTCACACTCGCTGGAGCCGAAGACCGCCCCCAGTCACCAGTAGATTCCGGTCAGAGGGACTCCATGGAGGAGGACAGGATATTGCCTGAAGACCAGGCAGGCGACACAGAGGGCGCCAGGCTTCCAAGGGAACCTTCGCCCATCCTGGAGACATCTGCGGACCCTGACGCCCGACCCCGGTGACAGACCACCGGCACCAGACCCGTCATCTGGCATGAACATTCAAGAGGTCGAGGATCTCTTTACTTTCTGGTGGGACACTATCTGGAAAGATGTGATCCCTGTAAAACCACCTCCTCCTCCTTCACCTCTTACGCCCCCTCCTCCACCACAGGGGCCAGCAGGACGACCACCAACCTTTAAGGAGCATACTCCACCTCCTAGGGGTAGATCTAAGGATCGCAGAAGGCCTCCCTCAAGATCTCCCTCAGGGTCTCCCAGCCCCAAGCGACCCAGACGTCGATGGTACACTCCGTCAGGGGAGAATTCCAGATCGGATACCTCTGAAATCTCCAGATCTCCTTCTCCACCCAGCATCCCTTCACCCGACCCGCAAGACCTGCCCAGGTCACCTCCGGATGATCCCTCCTTCTCTGAGATCATGAGGCACATCCAGGACAACATGGGATAGGATGCTGAAGACCTCAACCCTGAGAGACAGTGCCTTGCCCGTTATTTTTGGCAGAAAAATCCAAAGCCTGTGGTAGTGCCACCCTTGGTGGACACCTTCACAAACGTCACCAAGGCTGTGTGGAAGCGTCTGCACTCCACCCCTGCTGTGCTGAAGAAAGCTGACCACCTGTACAAGGCCCTGAAAGAGGACTAGTGCTTGGCACAACAACCTCTGGCTGATTCCTTGGTCATTACGGCTACTCATGACCGGTCCCAGCGATCGCAGCACATGAGCACACAGCCACCGGACCAGGAATCCAAACAGCTGGATGCCCTGGGGAGGCGCATGTATGTGGCTGCTACATGCTCCATCAGGTCCCTGAACTACCTATCTCACATGGTACAGTTTCAGAATGCCCTGTCGGAACAGGGCCAGGACATTGTTGACAAATTACCGGATGGCGATCAGAAGGTAGAGCTTCTAAACCTCCTCCGCACAGGGTCTGATGTGGGAACCCAAGTGCTATGAGCCGGATACGACTCAGTGGACTCGTCTGTCAGAGCTGCAGCTTCGGGCATCTGTCTCCGGAGACGCTCTTGGCTCCATGTCTCTGGCTTTACCCCGGACATGCAGAAGAACATTCTTGACGTCCCGTACAATGGCGAAGTCCTCTTTGGTGAACACTCGGAGAAGGTTATCACCAAGCTCCAGGACGCTGGGAAGGCAGTCAGATCCATACAGGCCATGTATAGATCATGGCCTGGTTTCTTTCGTAGGAATCTGAACCATTTTCGCAGCCGGCAACAACGGCAGCAACCACGTTCCAGCCAGCAACAAAGGGGCATCTTTCATCATAAAGCCCAGACTAACTCTTCCCTAGGCAGAGGCCAGCGTTATACCAAACCAGCTCAGCCTGCAGGAACCAGTACAGCCACAGCAGGACTTCTTCCTGGCCCCCGCCCCTCCCCTGGATCAATGGGCACAGAAGGTCGGGGGTCGCATCGCTCGCCACTTTTCAGGGTGGCAGTCGATCACCGCCGACCGATGGGTTCTCCAGTTGGTCAATAAGAGCCACTTAATTGAATTTCTCGACCACCCACCGTCAAGACATCCCCTGCTTTCCCGTTATTCGGGTCAGCACGCCCTGCTCATGCAGAAGGAAGTGCTCGCGCTTCTCAGAAAAGAAGCTATAGAGCACATACCGCGGAACCAGAGAGGTGCAGGTTATTATTCTCACTTCTTTCTGGTTCCCAAGAAGACTGGGAACCTCCATCCGATACTGGATCTCAGCGACCGCAACGCTTCGGTCCTATACAAACGCTTCCGCATGGTGACCCTCCTAGATCTGATACCCATGCTCAAGCAGGGCGCCTTTCTAGCGTCCTTAGACATGCAGGATGCTTATCTGCATATACCCATTGCTCAAGCGCACAGGAAGTTTTTGCACTTCGAGTTTCACCATTATCAGTTCCGAGCCCTCCCCTTCGGACTGTCATCGGCACCTCTGGTATTCACGAAGTGCATGGCGGTCATAGCAGTGACTCTGAGGAGACAAGGCCTCTACGTGTTCCCCTACCTGGATGACTGGCTTATCATGGTGCCCTCTCGGGAGGCCCTGATGTCCACCATTCATTGTACTCCGTCTCTGTTCAAGACATTGGGCATCATTATCAATCAAGAGAAGTCGCGCCTGGTTCCGTTGCAGATTCTGCAGTTCATAGGTGTAGTTCTGGACACCGTCCAGGGCAAAGCTTTTCTACCCTTGGACCAGGCGGAACGCATCAGATCCCTCATCAGGGACATCTTGGCAAAGAAGACCGTCCTAGCAAGGCGGGTCCTTTGCCTGTTCAGACACATGGCTGCGGCCATTGCAACTGTCCTGCTAGCCCGTCTCCACATGTGGGTGACCCAGTGGATGTTACGGGTCCAGTGGGATCAAAAGCAAGACCATCTGCAGATCCCAATTCGGATCACAAAAGCCGTAATCCGGTATTGGCAATGGTCGCTAGATTCGAAGAACCTGTCGGTGGGGGTCCCCTTCATTGCGCCGTCTCCGATTGTGACTCTCTCCACAGATGCCTCAGGACTCTGGTGGGGAGCACACCTTGATTGTGTCCGGTCTCAGGGCCTGAGGACAGCCCAAGAGACTCTTCTCCATAAAAATATCCTGGAAATTAGAGCAGTTCTTTATGACCTGCAGACTTTCCAGTTGGAGATTCCACCAGGTACTCTTCTGTTACAAACAGAACATTCTGTGGTGATGTATTACCTCAACAAACAAGGAGGCACCCATTCCTACCCGCTTTGCAAGGAGGCCATGAGGGTGTAGGATTAGGTTCTACAACACAGTGCAAACCTCACTGCTGTTCCTGTCCCAGGGGTGGAAAACGTCATCGCAGGTAGCCTGAGTCGCTCTCAGGCCAGAGTCCACGAGTGAGAACTACTCCAGGAGGTAGTAGAGGATCTGTTTCGCAGATGGGGTACACCATAAGTGGACCTTTTCGCATCCCCATACAACGAAACTGCCCAATTTCTGCCTCTAGATCCAGGGCCTGGTATTTTCTGGCGAGACGCATTGTCCCTCTCCTGGGCTGGCAGATTCCTCTATGCTAACCCCCCACACACACTTTTCGGTAATCGAGAGGGTCCTTTTGAAACTTCGCAGAGAGCAAACGACGCTGATACTTATCGCGCCGTTTTGGCCCAGGCAGATCTGGTTCCCTGTACTACATCAGCTGTCTTGGGAACCTCCAGTGTCTCTGCCAATCAGCTCTCGTACTTGCTGTCTCAGGAGGCGGGCTTCTTGGTCCGTCTGGACCTTCGTTCGCTGAACCTGCATGCTTGGCTCCTAGAGACATAGCCATTATGTGATACGGGGTCTCGCAAGAGGTAGCAGACGTTCTAGCGGCTGCTAGAAAACCGGCCACTCAGTGCTACTTACACCATGAAATGGCGCAGATTTTGCCTCTGGGCTCAAGAGCGGGAGGTTTCGCCAATGGAATGTCCAGAAAGGTTGGTCTTGGACTACCTCCTGTCTCTTTTTCAGACAGGCTTGGCCTTCTCCTCAATAAAAGTACACCTTTGTGCCATCTCAGCCTATCACACTTCTGTAGGCCAATGTCCCATATCTCAGTTGGACACGGCATGAGCTTTCCTGAGAGATGCCCTCCACCTTAGACCTCCGATTAAGGTTCCTATTCTGCCTTGGGACTTACCCTTTGTCCTGGAGCAGCTTACGCTGCCACCTTTTGAGCCAGCCGCGTGTTGCGAGCTACGTCTCCTTACGTGGAAGACGTTGTTTTTGGTTGTCATTACTTCGGCCCGAAGAATTTCTGAACTATATGCACTGATGTCCAAAGAACCTTATTTGGTTTTCCACCAGGACAGGGTATCCTTACGGACTAATCCGAAATTTCTGCCTAAGGTGGACTCAGCTCTAACTCGTAATCAGGATATCAGTCTACCAATGTACTTCCCTAAATATTCTAATCGAGGAGAGGCCCTGTTGCACACTTCAGATGTGCATAGGTGTCTTCGATACTACCTGACCAGAATCAAACACCACCGAAAATCTGATCAGCTTTTTGTCTCCTTCGCCCACAGGATGATGGGAGCTCCTGTTTCCAAACAGTCGCTGTCCAGGTGGATGTATCACGTTCTGTTACCAGAAGCATAATCTACCCTTACCGAGCGTGGTTTAGGGTCATTCCACAAGGGGGGTGGCTACATCCTCTGTGGCCTTAAAGAACATGTTCACCTCAGCCATCTGTGCAGCAGCTACTTGGAGCACTGTGCACACCTTCATCGGGCATTATAGCCTGGATGTTGCATTGTTTGCATCGAAGAGCAGGTTTTAATCTAGCAGTCCTTCAAGGACTTCTGTCCTAGGCTTCGGTTCTACCAGGGATTTCTACCTTCCCTCCTCCCAGTGGTGAGGGATTTCCAGTATTGTTTGGGAATCAGTCCTAATGGTGTAACCTGGTGCAAGAGCTGTTTCTCGAAGCAAGATAGTACAGTTATGTAAGAACTTACCGTGACAGTAGATCTTCGAGAACAGCTCTTGCAGCAGGTACTTTCCCTCCCACCATCCTTGCTGGAGGTAGATTTTTGTTCCGATATCCTTCTCCTAGGATCGGGTGTTCTCAACACCACTCTGATTGTCATTTGGTGGCAGATCCTCAGTCTCCTCTTCTGATGTCATCCAGCAGCTGGGAGTCTCCGGCGGGAGAACTGGGGGTTCTGGGCTACCGCCTCCTTATGTATTGTGCCTGACGTTGGGGGCTGGACCGACGTCTGAGGCGATCCCCGCTTAATACTGCTAGCTAGAAAATTTCCGTGGGGTCCTGGCACCTGCTGGCTTCAGCCCTAATGGTGTAACCTGCTGCGAGCTGTTCTCGAAGATCTACTGTTACGGTAAGTTCTTACATAACTGTACTTTAAATGTCTATCATAAGCTACATCAGTGTCTTCCTTATCAATTTCTGGTAAAACTAGCAAGAGAGCTTTTGATGTTTTTTTCAACCCATTTCTTGAGGTTAGCATGGTATATCTTAGTAGGATTTTTCCTGTCGGGAGTCTCAATCTCGTAGTTAATGGTGCTAGTATGTCTAAGCACTCTATAAGGCCCTTGCCACTTCATTAACGGTTTATTTTCTGTTGTGGGTAATAGTAGCAAAACCTTTTCACCTGGCTCAAACACTTTTTCCTTTACTCCATGGTCATAATATACCTTCTGCTGATTTTGTGCCTCTTCATGATTACTGTCGGCAATTGAAACATATTTTTTATTTATTTAGTTTTTGTTGACCGGGTAAGTGCACTAGACATATCCTACCTATTTTCAGGCACGACTCGGGGGAGAGGGATACAGATGAATGCCAACTAACCTTGCCAGATTAAGCTGTTGCTTAATTTTGCTAGCCTCTCTTAGGGCACATATAAGACGTTATAGATTGTTTCTGAGTGGGGTTATCTTCCCACATTTCTTTTATCACATTCAGTGGCCCTCTTGGCTGCATGCCGTACAGTATTTCAAATGGTGAAAACCCTGTTGATGCCTGTGGCACTTCTCTGTAAGCAAAAGTAGGTAAGGCAAGAACTGGTCCCAATCTTTCTCTTCCCCTTTTTAACATGCATTTTAGGGTTTGGTAAAACGCTCAACAAGACTGTCTGTCTGACCATTTGGTAGTCGTCGGCCAAAGAAACAGCCTTTTCCCCATTCTCTGGTAAGTGTTCCTTTACCCAAAGCAGCACATCTGTAGGTAGGATGTTGATGAATTGCTCCATGGCAAATGTGTTGATCTATGGGACTGTTTTGCATTCTGGTTGGAGCCATTTTATCAGGAGTTCTCTGAGTCGGGTGAAGGCTTCTTGAGAATTGTCGACTGAGTTGTACCTCAGAGATCAAAATCTCTGCCTGTAGGTCTCTCCGGAGAGAGGTCATAACTTTTCAGGATTTTGCTTTTCACAAAGTCATAGTTTTTTGACTGTGCAGTGTCCATATTGCTGTAGGCAAGTTGGGCTTTCCCTGTCAGGTAGGGTGCCAGTCTGATTGTCCATTGCTGCTTTGTCCACTGGCAGGCTGTGGCAACTCTCAGAAGATGTCAGGTATTCCTCGATATCATCCGAGGGACACAATTTTGTAAGTTTAATGGCTTTTAAGTTGGTTGTGTTTTGTTGCTTGTCTAGATCTGTGCCAGATCCTCTGCCTTTGATAGCTTGAAAAGCATCCAGCCATCACTGCTCCTGTCGCTGCATCTCTTCTCTCCTCTGCTGCTCTTGTCGCTGCATCTCTTCTCTCCTCTGCTGCTCCTGTCGCTGCATCTCTTCTCTCCTTTGCGCTTCCAAATGTTGAATCTCTTTTTCTCTCTCTGCTTCTCGATCTCCCTTTGTTATATGGCCCACCATTTGAAAAAGTCCATCAGGCTTTCAGGTTCTGTCACTGTCTGTTCTTTTTTCTATAACTTGTGCTGGCTGTACAATCTCAGACTGGACTTCTGTCTCTGCTAGTTTGGCTGCCATTCTCCTGGTAACCTCTCCTGGACTTGTAGCTGCAGAATCAATACCTTTCTCTATATTTCCCTGGTACTAGGTCCAGTACCCACGCACAAAACTCCTGGCTTGGAGTATGCATGGCGTAAATCCCACTTAGACTGACACCATCTGTCGTCGAGGCGCAGGTCAGGAAGCATAGGAAAAACCAGGAGCAGTTGTAAAATTCACAAGAAGAGTTTTATTTGTATTAGCTGATACATAAAAAAATATATAATTCAGTATAACTATTTACAAAAGCCAAATAGAAATTGTCTAAGTTTTTCTTCAATCTCTGTGTTCATCTAACATGCAGTTGCAGCCCAGCTCTCCAAGTCCTTCCAGCCTCCATTCTTAACAAGCATACTGTTTCTTCCAAAGTGTTTTTGTATGTTTCAGGCAGGTGCTGGAAGGAATACTGTGTCCCAGAATTGAGGCCCCATCCCCACAGTTTTTACAAAAGGCTTAAAAATTGCATTCTGGTAACATCTTTTTTCCAGGAGCTTTTTGCAATCATCTCAAACCACAATTATATACATTTCAAAAATTAACAGTATATAATTTCTAAACAAAAGGGATCCCAATATCGGTTACATTTCCACACAATGATTTGATTTATATTTTTATATCGGCAGATATGCAAGGGGGGAAAAAAGACAGACAGCAGGGGAGACTGAGGGACAGTGAGAGACTGGGAATTGCAAGACTGTTGGGTGATCAAATCCTAGGTCTCACAGGAACATTTGGTTGTGTAACCAGACAGGAAAGGAATAGAACAGAACAGATCCCTGCAGTGGGACCCTGTCCCATAACAACTGGGATAGGGTCCTATTCCACCCTGTCACAGGGACACATGGTCAAGTACCAGCGTACACTCTGGTCCTCTGCTATAGAACTAGTCAGTAAACTCCCTCCTTCATAGAAGAAGGATAATCTGTTGGCTACAGTATCCACTGGCAATTCCATCTCCTGACATTTAACTCCATTCGGGTTATGATGTGATTGATACTTCGGCCCGTATGTCAGCCACAGGCATTACCCTACGACACCATGCTTGGCTTCGCGTCTCAGGGTTCACAACAGATGTACAACCTAAAGTCATCAATACCCCCTTTAATATGTCCAAACGTTTTTGGTCCAGGTACCAAAACGCTTCTAGACGATCTCCAGTACGGACCCTACGTACAGCACATGGCATGTGCCATACCTCAGAACCATCTTACCATCCCCAGTCCTCCTTTCATACAAAGAGTGGTGGTAAATACAGAGGCTCATACAGAGGCGGATCCCATGGTCATTCCCAGTCCTCTTCCAGGACCGCCATTTCTGCCACCAAGAGCTCCCGCTCTCACCCTGTGGGTGGAGCTGGCCAGCCCCTTCCAAGTGACCAACTGGGGCATTACCCCGGCTTCCTTGACCAGGCCTCAGAAGCTGTGGGCGATCGTCTTGCCCTCCATTTAGAGGCGTGGTGAACGAACATTTCTGATAAGTGGGTGCTTCAGATTATTCAGAGGGGTCACACATTGGAACTCATGCCTCCCCCCCCGCTCTGTCCATTACCCACCTGAACCCATTCCTTTTCTCCAGTAGGAACTCCAGGCTCTTCTGCTCAAGAAGCCCGTCTTATCCAGTCCCTCCATCAGAGCACCAACAAGGATTTTATTCCCACTTCTTCTGGTACCCAAATGAATCTGGATGACTGGCTCTTAAAAGCGGAGTCAAAAACTTCTCTTCTTTCTTCCCTTCAAGCAGCCCTAACTCTGTTTCGATACATAGGGATTACGGTCAACTGGCCAAAGTCCAAACTGACCCCTACCCAGTCACTCCAGTATATAGAAGTGGTCCTAGATATTACCTCCACCAGGGCTTACCTCCCTGCCACCCAGCAAGACGAGCTTCAATCTTTGGCTTCACAGATACAAACTCAAAATGTTATCACAGCAAGATGACTTTTATGCTTTCTAGGGCACATGGTCGCTACCATCCCTACAGTAGCATTTGCCTGTGTACATATGAGACAAGTCCAATGAACTCTCCAAAACCAATGGTGTCAAAGAACCAGAGACTTAAAAGACAGTCAGAGTCACTCCTACTCTGAGACCGGCCCTGTCCTGGTGGACCCAACTTGCTGTCAGGAGGTCTAAACCTCAGTCTCAGGTTCTTGGCAATATTGGGAATGGAAGAAATCACAGATAAGTTGCATAAGAGTAATAAACTCGTTTATTACTACCAAAGGGATAAATCACAGTTGCCCTAAGCAGTTCTTACCAATTAGAACTGGGAGCCAATGCTAAGCATTCCCTATACCTCGAGGTTTCTTCGTGTTTCTTGGGGTCTCAGAGATATGACAGTGTCTCACATTATATACCTATGTTAATTACTTTGGTTACTGTAAGATAGAAACATTTCTAGTTACAGAGATGAGCCCTATTGGCTAAATTAGAGGTAGGTCCACGGTCCAAGATAACATTATACAATTTTGTAGTAGTTGTCAGTTTGTAAAACAAAAGAGTACAGTGTACAGAGCCTTACACAAATCAGTGTAGTAGTAGTAGTAGTAGTAGTCGTACAAATCACCAAAAGGTGGCAGTGCTGACTTGTAAATCATAATCATTCCAAGGACACAGATGTTTTAACATTTGTAAGTAAGAAATGCACAGGAAAAAAAAAATATATATATAATTTATTAGCAAGCGAAGTGTATAACAATAATATGCATGCATATCCTGACATCTACTCTTGTATGGTAGATATCCTTAGCCCTATATGTTAGTATAACATATGCCTAAGCACTAGCTGTTCACGAGTGTACCTTTGGGGTACCAATAGAAAGCGGGACTGTAACAGTGCTAACTCTCCCGAGACATGCCATTCCAATCTCCCCCACCCCGGCAGACATTGACTACGGATGCTTCTCTTGAAGGGTGGGGTGCACACCTGGGTCCCTGCAGAACGCAGGACAGGTGGTCCTGATCCTCCACTGTCCCTCATATAAATATCCTGGGAATGAGGACAGTCCACCTAGCCCTTCAGGCTTTTCAGCCTCACCTTTCCCCTGGGACCTCTGCTGATCCAATCAGACAACACCTCAGCGGTATATTACCTCGGCAAACAAGGCGGTACGAAGTCCTGCACTCTGCAGAGACGATGACGGTTTGGCAGGAAGCCATACAGCAACACCTGTCTTTAACAGCCATCCATCTACTGGGACACCACAATACCCTGGCCGACATTCTCAGTCGCCAGTCCTCCACGCATGAATGGACACTTCATCAAGAAGTTCTTCAGAGAGTCTTTTGCTTGTGGGGGACCCTGCATCTGGATCTATTTGCCTCCCCCATCAATCACCATCTCCCCAGATACTATTTCATTATCCCGAGCAAAAAGGGACAGTCTACGGATGCCTTGTCCCAACCATGGACAGGACTCTTCTTGTATGCTTTCACCCTCCCCTGTCCCAATCTGACAACGGACTGTGCTGAAACTACATCTCGAACCTGCTACCATGATCTTCATAGCCTGTCTGTGGCCTAGGCAGGTGTGGTTTCCCCTACTTCAGCAACTCTCAGTGGCAGGACCCATCCCATTACCAATCAGGCCAGACCTGTTGACTCAGAATCAAGGAACCCTGCTTCATCCCAACCTGAGATCACTACACTTTCACGCTTGGCTCCTGAGGTCACTTTCATAGCCTGTCTCCAGGTCTCCTCACCTGTGGCCAGTATTCTGTTAGCCTCACGTAAACCAGCAACCAGGGAAACGTATAATGCTAAGTGACAACGCTTCTCCATTTGGGCCTCTTTCCAGTTGTCTGACCCCTACTCGTGACCACTGACTACTGTCCTGGATTACCTGGCCTCACTTGCTGAGACAGGGTTGAGCTATTCCTCAATTAAGGTCCATTTGGCTTCTGTTTTGGCCTTCCTTGAACCCCTGGATGGACGATTACTGTATCAACATCATCTAGCCAAAATGTTTCTAAGAGGAATGTTGCATATCAAACCTCCCATTAGACGACCTACACCTCTGTGGAATCTGAATTTTCTTTTAGAGAAACTTGCCCTTGAACCTTTTGAACCAGCGGCCACTTGTGAGCTCCATTTTCTTTTTTAGAAGACATTATTTATAGTGGTCGTCACTTCAGCTCGGCGAATCTCCGAGCTTCATGCCCTCGTGTAAAGAGCCTTATTTAATCTTTCACAAAGACAGAGTGGCAATTCGGATAAATCCTTCCTGTTTACCTGTAGTGGTCTCAAAACGCACCTTAAATCAGTCCATAGAGATGCCATTATATTACCCTGAACACTCCAGTCGGGGAGAATACCACCTACAAACCCTAGATGTCGATCGTATATTATACTAATTGTACCAATTCGATTAGAAAGACCTCTCAGCTTTTTGTTACCTTCGCTTCAGCTATCTAAGGTCTCCCAGTCATTAAACGGACCCTCTCCAATTGGCTAGCACACTGTATCATTTTTTGCTATAAGAAATATAACAAACCATTACCAGGAAATATCCAAGCCCATTCTACCAGAGCTATGGCCACCACAGTGGCCTGCTTCAAGGGGGCTTCTATCACAGATATCTGCTACGCAGCCACATGGTCCACAATACATACCTTCATGAAGCACTACAACTTAGACGTTGCTTTGTGCCGTAGGATGGCCTTTGACCGAGCTGCCCTACAAGGCTTTCTGTCATAATTCCACCCTTCTTGGGTTCATTACTTGGGAGTCATCCCAAGTGTGTTACCTGCTGCAAGAGATCACCTCATGGAAGATAGTATAGTTACGTAAGAACTTACCGTAACAGTAGATCTTTGAAGGATTGTGGAGGGATTGTGGGATAACAGATGGACCAGACACCGAATTTCATGTTCAACACACAATCTCTGTGTGATGTTTATTCAAAATACAGAAATGACTATCAGCAATGGCATATTCCTTCTTCAGTACATCAGTTTGCAGCAACAGACTATGAATGTCCATTCTAGGATCGTGGATATGTTTATCCATGCTTCTTGGCATGTCACTTTCCCTTTAAGGATCGCTGGAAGGTCTTCAAGCTGGCTGTGCCCCATGATGCCAGATCTTCCTTTCTGCTGGAAGATTCAGGTTGCCTCCTTAGTGTTCCCGCATTTTATAGGCCCTGGTTTGAAAACCTTCAGTTATTCCGAATATGTGTCTAGTACTGGAAGGGGTATAGAGCACGGCACCAAAGATGATCAAGGGGCTGGGGGACTTACACGAAAGGAGGCTGAGAGAGTTGAACATGTACTCACTGGAGGAGAGGAGGGACAGGGGGGACATGACTGAAACCTTTAAGTACATGAAAGGAATAAACAAGACTGGTACAGAGGGCTGTTCAAAGTAAGGGAGGGGAGGGACACCAGGGGCCATGATTTGAGAGTGGAGGGAGGAAGGTTCAGGAGGGAGATGAGGAGACACTTTTTTACAGAGAGGGTGGTGGCTGGGTGGAATGCGTTAACTGCTGAAGTGGTATGCAGTAGAACAGTGGACTGCTTCAAACGAGGATGGGACAGGACAGGACAAGACAAGGGGGAGGGTTAATGAAGGGGAAGGGTGGAAGGGAGGGGCAGCTGCTGAATAAGGGGTGCTAGCTGCACATTTGAGCAGACTTGATAGACCTCTAGGCCAGATAGAGTGGTGGCTGGGTGGAATACATTACCTGCAGAAGTGGTATCCAGTAGAACAGTGGACTGCTTCAAAAGGGGATGGGACAGGGCAAGGGGGAAGGTCAATGAAGGGGAAGGGTGGAACGGAGGGGCATCTGCAGAATAAGGGGTGCTAGCAGCACATTCGAGCAGACTTGATAGACCTCTAGGTCTTTATCTGCTGGCAAATTTCGTATGTTTATCTTTGATTATAGAAAACAAGTCTTCCCCCGGATTTCGCCGGTGTTTGTGCGACCAGAAGATGTTGCGCACCGATCCTCACACCGTGTGTCTATTGCTTGGGTGCTGATCTTGACACCTTGAAGTGCGATTTTTGTCTTCCATTTCATGCTAACGTCCTTGACGACTGTCTCACACACCTGAAGTTGGGGAGGCCGGAAAAACTGAACCCTCCGGTGAAATCAAGGGAGGCTCGGTGGGCTGTTTCCACGGCCACGGGATCTGCCGAGCAATTGGAACGAATGCAAGCCTTCGAGGAGGAATCTTCCTCTCTGAGCTTCTTCATTTTGCTCAACCTGGGCTCCACTTTCTCGGGTTCTTTCCTAGAGTTGTGCCAATCTCTCCCGACTAAGGGAGAGGGTCCTGCGGGCATGAACGCCTCTCGGTCCCATAAGCTGGAAAAGGACCCGGGATGGTCTTCGTCTCGGCAAAGACGTTCTTGGGATTGGAGGAGATCTCTGTCCCAGGAACTGGTAGTCTCGACTTTGGTCAAAAATTGCCTCTCCGACCGCTGGCTTCTTGGCTTTGCCGTCCGGTGAGTCAACTGAAGTCTCGATCGACAAGGTTGAAATAATCATCGATTCGATCGACCCATTGTTGCCGACTCCAGCCGACAATTCTGTCAATGGGACTCTAGTCCTTTCTTTCCCTGATGAGGGGATCCAGACCGCTGGGAATCCCAGCGAGGAAGTGGTCCCTGACCCCGAAATCTCTGGTCCCGCTGGTGTCTCCCGAGCCACCGAATCGCCCGGTCCCGATCTTGGATCGGTTCAGGACCCCACTGACAGGCCGAGAAGAGCCACAAGCGACAAAACAGAGGCGAAGCCATCGGTCGCCCTTCCGGATGAGGAGAGGCCCGCGGAAACTCCGCGCCACGCCGAGAACCCTTATGTTGCAACAGCTGATTTTGACCAGTCACAAGCTGACCCCCGCTTTTCCCTGGCCATTACTTGGCTTTTCGCCTCCCAGGCCGGCAGACTACTTCTGAGCCGATGAATCAGTTCTCTGGCCAGAGAGTTGGCGGTAAATCCTCCGGTTCGGCCTAAACTGGTCTCTCCACCAATTGTGGTGGAACTGCCACCCAAGCAGCCTGTGGGAGGGGCTCCTTCTAAGGAAGCTAGACCAGACACCGGGCTTCTCCAGCGTCTTTCAGTCACCTTCACCCCGGACCGCCCTGTGCGGTCGACCGTTGTATCCAGATTCCTCGGTTTCCGATGAGACTGGCCTGCATTCTCATCCCAGGAACGATGAATCGGCTGGTGGGATAGAGACAGAGAAAGGTCCTTCATCCTTTCAGGGCATTCTTCATCTCATCTCTGAGTCTACAGGGATGCCCCTAGAACCTAACCTGAAGAAGGTGGAGTACCCTCTCACGGACATCCTCAAGAGCAGGGATACCCCGACGGAGGCCTTTCCTGTGGCCGAGGCCATAGTTGGCCCAGCCTTAGAACTTGCAATGTCCTGCCTCCTGTCCAGCTCCGTCTACCCACATGGCCCGCAAGTATGCGGTACCCATGAGGTCCCTTGTGGAGTTCACAGAGCACCCTTAGGCTGAGAGCCTGGTGACCGCCTCTGTGTTCAGGCGTACTGGCAGATCTTACTTCGAGAGGGCTCTTGCAGTAGGTAATTACATATAGGACTGACGCCGGCCGGCGGCAGGACCCCACGGAAAAACTTCTAGTTAGTAGTCCCTGCTAGGGACCGCCTCATCGCCAGGTGACTGCATCATACGACGTCGGTATAAAGGGGCGGTCCCGGATGCCCACCTTCCAGTTCTTTCCCGCCGTCAGCTCATGCAGCACCTCACGGTGAAGTTCCTATCGCTCAGTCCTGTTACTTCGTTGGTTTTTCCGAAAAGTTTCAGTATTTTGTATTTTGTATTTTGTATCGTCAGGTGAACGTCGGTATATGTTGTCCCCTTCAGATTCGGCCCCAAAGTCACACGTCGGCTCCTCTGATGTGCGCCGGGCCTCGGAGCCTACGGCAGACCCTGCTTCGTGTGTCATACCAGGTTCCCCGAGAAGCTGTCGCCAGGGGAGCCCGAGTCCCCTGCCCGACTCCCCGGTGATTTTTCTCCTCCGTCCCCGGATGAGGCTCGGGATCCTGGGCTACCGTCCGATCTCTTCCTACAGCGCCTGCTCACGCCGGTTCCACACCGCCCCTCCGACGCCAGCGGGGGATATTCCTCTTCCATCGGACCCTCCACCCTACGGGCCTATCCCGGTTGATCCGCCCGTGGAGTACCCGGCTGAGCCGTCTGCTCTGGCAGCTCCTCCAGTGCCTGGGTATCCGACGCCGGTTTTCCCAGGTCCACAGTATCCTGCGCTGCAGTACCCAGCGCCGACTCCTCCGCCGCAGTGCCCAGCTCCAGTATTCCTGCAGCCGGGTTACGGATACTCTCCCTACGGATTTCATCCGTACAACTATCCCCCTCCTTCTCCTCCACCGCCCTCTAGGCCGCCGGTTCATCTCCAGGAGACTCTTGCCTCCTGGTGGGCTGAGGCCAAGGCTCAGCTCACCAAGGAGGAGAGCCGCTCACGGCGACGGTGCCACCACGCCCCGTGACGCCCCAGACTGCACACTCCTCTCCACTCCTCCGATCTCGGCTTTGCCCTCGGGATCCAGAGAGGGGCAGGACACACGTCCTGGGATTCTCCCTAAGGAACCTGTTCTAGGGACATGGATATGTTGTTCATCCACACTGTCTGGCAGGTATCCTTGCCGCTTTAAATCTTGCCGGAAGGTCTTCAAGCTGGCTCCTCCCACCCACCCGGGCGGTAAAACTCTCGGCTCCGCCCCATGACGCCAGATCTTCCATACCGCTTGGAAGCTCAGGTTCCCTCCTTAACGCTCTGCGTATAAGACTGGTTCCTAACTCTTCAAAATTTCGAATTTAAAAGTTCTTTTGCTTAAAAGACTTCGGTCTTCTCTCCCTTGCGGCTGCGATGGACAAATCGACTCCTGGTTTCCAGAGATGCCCTTGCGGGCAGAAGATGTCTTGGACGGATCCGCACTCCACGTTCGTCTACTACTTGGGCCTTGAGCACGACCCGCAGGCCTGCGACCTGTGCTCTTCTTTTTCGGCCTACGTCCTTGAAGACCGTGCTGCCCCTTTACAACTAGGGCATCCTGAGAAGCGTTTTCCTCCGGTGAAGTCAAAAGAGGCCCGGTCGGCGGTTTCCGCGGCGGTGGGCTCGGCGGATCAGCTCGAGCAGATGATCGCCCTCGAAGAGGAGGCGGCGCGGGCCGCTTTTACCTCAGCTGCGGCATTTGTTCCGCTATCTCTCGGTGCCTCTTATTCAGCTTCTTTTAAGGAGCTTTGTCTGACCCTCTCTACCAAAGGTGAGGGTCCATCTTCTTCTGGACCGTTTTATCGGTCAAAAAAGAGCAAGGGTAAGTCCCACTGTCGACGCTCTTGGGAGCGGGAAAGATCCTCTCCCGAGTTGTCGGCTCACGTCGACTTCGTCGCACCCTTCGCTCTGGTCAGTGGTCTCACGGTGTCCCGCCAGGCCAGTTGACCGAGACTCGCCGACGCGTCCAGATTTTTCTCGACCCGCTGGATGGGTTGTCAGCAGGCGGCCGAAAATCCCTCTCCCCGGTTCCCCCGTGGAGTTGACCTGGCTCGCCTTGTGCCTCCGGTCTGGAGCCTTCGGTTGAACCTCCTCTCAACCGAGGGGAGTGCCGTTTCCTACGACACCTCCTGTACCGCCCTCGGAAAGCCGAGGTTCTCGGTCTCGACTTCTCGGTCCAGCCGATCCCGCATAGGCGGTCTGTCTCCGCTGGCCATCCTCTCTCCTCCTCCTCGGACAAGGGAGGCTTCGCGTAAATTGCGCTGACGATATGAGGACCTCATGTGGCAGCAGCTCCTTCTGACTGGGAACAAGCCGACGCCGCCGCCTTCCCTGGCCATTATGGCTGTCACCGAGCGGGCCGAACAACCCTCGCTTTAGCCGAGAGTCGTTCCCAGGTTGTTCGCCAAAACCAGCTGCCCCACCGATTCTGGTGGAACCTCCGCCTCCACAGCCGCTATTCGGGCTCCACCAAAATTCTCGGTCGGCTCAGGGACTGCCCCATAGGCTGTCTGTTACCCTCACTCCCGATCGACCTCGGCAGGTGGAGGGTGGCTCAGGCCCGAGGCAGCTTTTCGAGGACTCTTCCGAGTCCGAAGACGATTCCTCCCTTTACTCCAAGCGAATGGACTTGGAGTCCTCAGGGGGACAGTCGGTGGACGATAGCCCTTCGTCCTTCCTGGGTTTGCTTCGGCTTATCTCGGAGTCCACCGAGATGAAGCTCGAACCCATTTCTAAGCGGGCCAGGTATCCCCTCACGGAGATTCTGGACCGAGGGGATTCCCCTACGGAGGCCTTTCCGGTGGCCGAGGCCATAGTGGGCCCGGCCTTGGAGCTCTGGCAGCTTCCTGCCCTGCGCCTTCGGCCAGGATGGCCAGGAAGTATGCGGTCCCTACCGGTTCCTTGTCTGGTTTTTCAGAACACCCCTCGGCTGAGGGGTTAGTTATCTACGGCTTCTGGTGTGCCGAACGCTTAGGATGTGGGATGCTTCCCGACAAGGAGTCCAAGAAATTGGACTATGCCGGGCGAAAGTCTACGCTAAGGCCCCTCCTCGGCCTTCGCCAGGCCAGTTCGGCCGCCCTATGGCACATTTCTCTCACTGTTGGGCTCCCTGGACGAGGTTGTCCTCATCTTCCCGCTGGATCTGCAGACCACAGTTAGGCAGGTGCGGGACCAGGGCAGGGCATTGGCCAAACAGCAGCTTCAGACTGCTTTGGACATCGGGACTCATGCGCCAGGTCTGTGGCTGCCGCAGTGGTTGCTGCCGCCGGGCTTGGCTGAAGATATCCACCTTCACTTGATACCCAGCACAAGTTGGCGGATGTCCTCTTGGGACCCACCTCTGCCCTGGGGTGGAAGGTCACCTGCAGAGGATCTAGAAGCCCAGTGCTACCTTGGACTCGGTCTCATACGCTCAGAAGGACAAAGGCCGCAAATCACAGCCTAAGTCTCTTTCGTCCTCTGTGCTCATGCACGTCCGGCCCAGCAACGCCAGGGCTAGCAGGCACGAGCTTGGCATCCCAAGCCCAAGCCGCCGGCTTCCTCCAACAGGAAGCAGGGGTAAAGGCCCAGGAGGTCCCTCGGCCGTCCCTCCTCCAAGCCTGCCCAGTGACGGGTTGAGGGTGTCCTCAACCCGGCCACTCACTCCCAGGTTCCCCCGTGGGGGCGGCCTGCACTTCCTTTCCGCCTGGTCCGCTATTACCACGGACAGGTGGGTGTTGGAGGTGGTGGGAAAAGGTCTGTCCTTGAATTCAAGCATGCCCCGCTTCAGAGCTGCGCACTGGGGCATCGGGATCCGAGAGCTTCACTGTCGGCTCGCCGAGCCGACATCGCCTCCCTCCTCCAAAAGGAGGTGATCAGGGAGGTGTGGCGGACCCTTCCTCAGACCCGGGGTTTATGTCCAGGTACTTCCTGGTTCCGAAACTGACGGGGGGCTGGCGCCCCATTCTCGACCTACATAACCTAAACAAGTTCCTAAGGTCTCGAACCTTCAGGATGGTCACTCTGGCTCAGTTAATACCATCTCTGGAACCCGGCGTGTGGTTCTGCTCTCTGGACCTGCAGGACGCGTTCTTTCACGTCCCTATCCGTCCGTCACATCAGAGGTTCCTTCGCTTTCGAGCGGAGGGATCCCTTTTCGAGTTCCGAGCCATGCCCTTCGGCCTGTCTCCAGCTCCCAGGGTCTTCACCAAATGCATTGCAGTGGTGACAGCTTTCCTGCGGCCCCGAGGGGTCCGGGTGTACCCTTACCTGGACGATTGGCTGATAGCAGCCCCTCCAGACAGGAGGTGGAGCGGTCCAGAGATCTGGCCCTCCAGGTTTGCTCTCAAATCGGCCTTCTTATCAACGAGGCCAAGTCGGAACTCGAGCCGAAGCAGGTGATTCTGTTCATCGGCAGAGCTCGACTCTCTTCGAGCCAGAGCACGGCTCCCGGCGGACAGGGCCGAGGTTCTTCCTCCTTGCCCAGTCATTTCTGGTTGGCACCGCGCCCTGCCCGGGACTTCCTGCGCCCTGGGTCCTCATGGCGGCCTGTACCACCGTGTCCATTGGGCGCCACATGCGCCTTCAGTGGGGACTAGCCAGCCAGTGGTCACAACACTGCATCCATTGGACCAGCTAGTGACGGTGACCTGGGGATGTGAACGCCTCCGTGGTGGACCGCTCCAGTTCATCTGCAGGAGGGCATCCCGCTTGTCCGCCCCTTGCCGACAGTCTCTATCGACCGATGCCTCTCTGATGGGTTGGGGTGCCCATCTGGGGAATACGGCCACGGCCTCTGGTCCCCGCGGGAGTCCCGATGCCACATCAACCTGTTGAGTTCCGAAAGGTCCGCCTAGCTCTCACCGCTTTTGCTCAAGCTTTCTCCGGGGTCAAGGGTCTGAGTCCAGACGGACAATACCACCACTATGTACTTATCTAAACCGGCTAGGCGGGACGCGCCCATGCTTCTATGCAAGGAAGCTCTCCATTTGGTCACTGCAGCAGCCTGAGGCGGATCTCCTAGCTATTCATGTGGCAGGAGCCCACACCCTGGCCGATGCCCTGCCGGATAGGGGCTGCATCCCACGAGTGGTCTCTCCTGCCGGAGGTAGTACAAGATCTGTTCTCCCATTGGGGCATTCTCAGATGGACCTGTTTGCCTCAGGAGAACGCTGTTGAGGCTGTTCCATGCCCGCCCCCCCTCAGCAGGGCTCGCTGCAGGGGGATGCCTTCTCAAGGCCGTGGACCCCGGGCCTCTTCTACGCCTTCTCCCCATTTCCCTTGATACACAAGGTGCTTCTCAAAGCAAGGAGGGGCAAGGCTCAGGTGATTCTGATAGCCCCAGACTGGCCCCACCAGTTCTGGTCCCCAGATCTCCTCAGCCTCAGTTCCAGGCTCCCGAGGCAGCTTCCAGCTTGCCCGGACCTGCTCTCAGTCAATCAGGGGAAGGTGTTCCATCCGGACCTTCAATCCCTGCACCTGACGGCCTGGTTCCTGAGCGGCTAGAGTTCCAGGCCTTAGGTCTTTCCGACGAGGTCCTCAATGTAGTTGAGGCGTCCTGTAGTGAGTCGACTCAGGAATGTTATGCCTTCAAATGGAAGAGGTTTTCCATTTGGTGTCAGGGCAGGGCTTGACCCTTCCTCCTGTTCCTGGCAAGCATCTTGGACTATTTATGGTCCCTTTCTCAGCAAGGGCTTCGGTCGACGACCCTGCGGTGCACTGCAGCCATCTCTGCTTACCGGGCGCGGCCGGAAGCAGTCGGGGCACAGGAGAAGGCGGTTCATGCTCAAAGGCCTGATCACATTTCCTCCGTGCGTAGAACCTCCACCTCTGTGGGATCTACTGCTGATACTGGCAATGCTCATGGACAAGCCATTTGAACCAGTGCACAGGTGTGATCTCTCTCACCTGTCGTGGAAGACCGCCTCTTGGTGGCTATCACGCCAGCCAGAAGGATGGGAGAGCTCCAGGCGCCTGCATCGAGTCTCTTACCTGGTCTTCCACAGGGACAAGGATGAATCCTGCGCCCCACCCGAAATTCCTTCCAAGGTGGTGTCGGAGTTTCACCTTAACCAGGTGTTGACTTTGCCGTGTTCTACCCCAATCACACCTGGAGGTCAATATAGGCTCCATACTTTGGACCCTAGAAGGCGCCCCTTATTATAAGGAGCGACGGTTGAAATTCAGGAGAGGTTCGCCAGCTGTTTGTCACCTGCGCTGAAGCCGCACCTGGCAGACCTGCAGCCAAGCGGGACTATAAGCAGGTGGGTCACCTCCTGCATAGATCTCGTTATAAGTTGGCGGGCATGGAGCCTCCCAGAGGATAAGAGCTCATTCTACCCGCCATACTGCTGCATCGGTGGCTGCTTCCAGGGACGCCCTGTATCCAGGAAATCTGCAGGGCTGCTACCTGGAAGTCAGCACACACCTTCATTACCCATTACCACATCGACCTTGAGTCACGCCGGGATGCTGGTTTTGGGGCCTCGGTTCTCCAGTCTTTATTCCCTAAGTAGGGGGTGTGCGCCTTGCCTCCCTCCTCCCGGAGAACTGCTAGGAGTCTGCCAGACAGTGTGGATGAACAACATATCCATGTACCTAGAAATACAGGTTACTCACCTGTAACAGGAGTTCTAGGAATGGTATATGTTGTTCATCCACACGACCCACCCGACCTCCCCGGCTTCGACGCACAACCTGAGCTTCCAGCGGGCCAGATCTGGCGTCATGGGGTGGAGCCGAGAGTTTTACCACCCGGGTGGGTGGGAGGAGCCAGCTTGAAGACCTTCCGGCAAGATTTAAAGCGGCAAGGATACCTGCCAGACAGTGTGGATGAACAACATATACCATTCCTAGAACTCCTGTTACAGGTGAGTAACCTGTATTTCTCCTCTAGACGAGCTAGGAGTCTTACTCTGCTTCCAAATTCTCTTCTTCTTCTCGGACTCCTCGGAGGCCTCCGATGGGTGTTCCGAGAAAGACGAGCCGCCTCCGTCCAAGCCCCGCCGAGGACTCCTCCGAAGTCTCCTCCGGAGGATCCTTCCTTCATGGAGTTGCTCAGGAAGATCCAGGAAGTCCATCAGTGGCATTCCTTAGAGCCAGATCCTCAACGGGTTAAACTCGACGAACATCTGGACTTGCCCCTTACCGCTCTAGTGCCACCCTGGATCGAGCCTCACGCCCACCTTGTTTCCACTATTTGGAAGCAACCGTTGGCTTTAGCCTCACTTCCTAGGAAGTCCAACAGGCTATGCCAGGCTCCGGAGGGTGTAGACTTCTTAGACTCTCACCCCCGTGCAGACTCTGTTGCGATTAGCGCCGCTCACGGCCGGTCAGCACACCCGAAACACTTGAGCTTGTCTCCCCTGGATAAGGAATCTCGCCTTCTGGTCAGTATGGAAGGAAGATCTACGCTTCTTCCACACTGGGAATTAGGGCCCTGAATTATGTAGCACATATGGGGGATTACCAGAAGGCTGTCCTTACCCAGGCGGAATCTAAGATTGACTCCTTGCCTGACTCACAAGTCAAGCAGGAGTTAGCCAACCTGGTCCGTTCTGCTCGTTCGGCCAGTTGTCATATTCTGAGGACAACCCACGATGCAGTAGACACCGCAGGGACAGAGCTCTCTGTCACTGTAAGTCTTCGGCCATGTTTGGCCCTGTGTCAGGGTCTGGTCCCGGAGGCAGTCAGCAATTCAAGAAGCACCTTCAGGGGTTCTGTGCTTTTCGCTGTGATGTCAAGGACATAATCACTGACTTGCAGGAGAAGGGACGACCCTTAAATCTGTTGATTCAATGTACCGCCCCATCCCCCTCAGCGCCGTCCTTTTGCAGACGCAGCCGGCCTCAGCGTAAACTCTCAGGGAATGCGGGCTACTAAACGCCGGGCCCCACAGCTGCCAGGCCCCCGCCCAAAAAAGCAATGGTGCCCCAGCTGCGGCGGCTGCCTCACACCACCTGACTCTTCCCTCCCACCGCCTCCAGACGCCTCTGAGGAACCGGTCGGAGGGAGGTTCTCCTCCACCTTCCGGTTGGGAGAGGATGACATCGGATTCATGGGTGCTTCAGATCATAGCAGAGGGCACTCATAGAGTTTCTGCAGAAACCTCCACGTCACCCCCCTCTGAACTCCTCTTACTCAAGGACCATCTTCCTTTGGTCAGGGAAGAAATCTCTGCTCTCCTTGCGAAGCAGGCTATAGAGCCCATCCCCTCTCACCTCCACGGGACGGGTTACTATTCCCATTTCTTTCTCGTACCAAAGAAGACTGGATATCTCAGACCCATGCTCGATCTCAGCTCCCTGAACCTATATGTGGAATACAAGAGGTTCAGGATGCTCTCCCTTCAAACCGTCTTGCCCCTGCTTCGGCCGGGCCAATGGCTTTGTGTATTGGATATGCAGGATGCGTACCTGCACATCCCCATTCGCCCTTCGCACCGAAAGTACCTCAGGTTTGCATTCCAGGGGGACCAGTACCAATTCCGGGCACTCCCTTTTGGTCTTTCCTCGGCTCCCTGAGTCTTTACCAAATGCCTGGTGGTGGTAGCGGCCCACCTGTGTACTTTGAGAGCTCAGGTTTTTCCCTACTTTGGACGATTGGCTCCTGGCGGCCCCGTCCAGGGAGGAACTCCTACATTTTCTCTCCCTCACCCAGCAGGTTTTCACTGGCCTGGGTATACCATCAACCATTCCAAGTCTCACCTGGATCCTTCACAGAGGCTCCAGTTCATCGGGGCAATCCTCGACACGACAGTGTGCAAGGCCTTCCTGCCTCTGGACAGGGGTGCCTCTCTCCAGTCCCAGATTTCCCTCCTATCGGAACACCGAAGGGTTCCGGCGAGGTCGGTGCTCCGTCTACTGGGGCTTATGGCAGTGGCCATCCTGACGGTTCCGCGAACGTGCGCCTCCACATGAGAATCTCTCAATGAACTCTCCGATCTCAGTGGGATCAACGGGTAGACAACCTAGATCATCTGGTTCTGATCTCCTCGCCGATGGTAAGAGACTTGCAATGGTGGATGGTTTGAGAGAACCTATTCCGAGGGGTCCCCTTTTTTCATCCTCCCCCCGAGCACACTCTGACCACGGACGCTTCAGGCGAAGGTTGGGGAGCCCATCTGGGTCCTCACCGAACCCAGGGCCTATGGTCAAACTTGGAGATAGTTCTCCACATCAACGTGCTCGAGCTTCGAGCAGTGCTGTATGCTCTCCAGGCCCTTCACCAAGACATCCTTCCCGGTCACCTAGCTGTCCAAATGAACAACATGTGCATGGTGTGGTACATCAGCAAGCAGGGAGGGACTCGGTCCTACCCGCTGTGCAGGGAAGCAATGAGGGTTTGGGAATGGGCAACGCTTCACAACCTTCACCTCACGGTGATCCATGTTCCGGGAGTCGACAGTGTCCTGGCAGACAGACTAAATCGCTCGTCGGTTCTACCACACGAGTGGGAACTGGATGAAAAAGTTCTAAAAAGCATCTTCCAGATTTGGGGGACTCCTCAGATAGACCTTGTTCGCCTCCTCCTAAAATGCAAAGCTTTAAATCTTTTGCTCGCTCGCTGCAGAGCGAGGCGCTTTCTGGAGCGACACTCTATCTCTAAGCTGGAAGGACAGATTCATCTATGCTTTTCCCCCCAATTCCTCTGGTCCCTCGTGTGCTGCAGAAGCTTGCTTTGGAAGGAGCAAGAATAATTCTGATCGCTCCTTTCTGGCCCAGGCAAATCTGGTTCTCTCTTCTACAACAATACTCAGAGGATCCTCCTCTTCCCTTATTTCCAGGATTGCTGACCCAGGATCAGGGGACCCTGGCCCATCTGGGACTCAAGTCCCTTCAACTTCATGCATGGCTCCTGCAGACCTAGCTCAATCTCGTTTTGGCGTTTCTCCTAAGGTGGCCGAGATTCTGGTGGAGGCTAGAAAACCCTCCACTAGGTGACCTACGCCATGAAATGGAAAAGATTTTTCATCTGGGCTGCGTCCAGGAACGTGGAGCCCTTTTCCTGTCCTGTGACCATTTTACTTGAGTACATGTGTCATCTTTTCGACCTGGGTCTCAATCACTCCTCTTTGAAAGTTCATATGGCGGCTATTTCAGCCTACCATGTCCCTTTCACTGATAAGGCGTTTGCCCAGCTGGAGGTATCCAAAATTTTTCTCAGAGGGGTCCTTCATCTCAGGTCCCCTGTCCGGACTCCAGCTCCCCTTGGGACTTAAACTTTGTCCTCGAGAAACTTACCCTTCCTCCCTTTGAGCCTGCGGCTTCCGCAGACTTGAAGTTTTTATTGTGGAAGACACTCTTCTTGGTGGCCATTACTTATGCTCGCAGAATTTCCGAGCTCCAGGCCCTGATGTGCAAAATCCCTTATCTGATTTTTCACAAAGAACGAGTGGCTCTTCGCACGAATCCTAAGCTTCTCCCAAAGATGGTAGCAGAATCTACCTTAAATCAGTCTATTGAATTACCTGCTTTCTTCACGCAGTACTCCAATCAAGGAGAATTCCTGCTCCATACCATGGATGTTCACAGGATTCTGAGATACTACACCGATAGGACGAAGGATCTCAGAAAGACTGATCAGTTGTTTGTCTATTTTGCTCACAAAAGAGAAGGCAATGCTGTCTCTAAGCTATGCCTATCAAAATGGTTGGCCCATTGCATCACTTTCTGTTATGACAAGTACAACAAGACCCTCCTGGGTCAAGTCAGAGGTCACTCCACTCGTGGAGTTGCACCTTCTGCGGCTTGTTTCAAGAACGTGTCTACGGCAGACATCTGTGCTGCCGCCACTTGGACTTCAGTCCATACCTTTACTAAACATTACAGTTTGGATATTGCCTCTCGCCGTAGAGCAGGCTTCGGGTTAGCTGTCTTGCAAGGCCTCCTTTCTTGAGACCTGCTAGATTATTTGCTACTTTTTGGAGTAGTTACTCCTCCTGGTGCCTTTCATTTGTTCCAGATTGCTTGGGATTCTGTCCTATATGTATTACCTGCTGCAAGAGCCCTCTTGAAGTAAGATAGTACAGTTACATAAGAACTTACCGTAACAGTAGATCTTCGAGAGAGGCTCTTGCAGTAGGTAATACCTTCCCGCCCTCCATCCCCCTAGGCTTTTTCAGCTCCTTTTCCATTGAGGGAAATATCTGATCCCTCTCATCCGGGCCTGTGGCGGGAAAGAACTGGAAGGCGGGCGTCCGGAACTGCCCCTTTATATCGACGTCGTATGATGCCGGTCACCTGACGTGGGGGCGGTCCCTTGCCAGGGACTGCTAGCTAGAAATTTTTCCGTGGGGTCCTGCCGTCGGCCGGCATCAGTCCTATGTGTAATTACCTACTGCAAGAGCCTCTCTCGAAGATCTACTGTTACGGTAAGTTCTTGCGTAACTACTTTCTGCCAACACTGATCGACCTCCTGAGAAGGAATCTAAAAACTTGGATTATTCGGCTCGGAAGGTCTGTGCAGCCTCATCTTTAGGCCACCGTCAGGCAAGTTCGGCTGTCATCAAGGCACACTCCTCCCATGTCATCTTGGGGTCTTTGGATGAAGTCCTCCCACATCTCCCCGCGGACATGCAGACCATGGTCAAGCAAGTCTGGGACCAGGGCTGGACTTTTGCCAAGCAGCAGCTTCAGATGGCTCTGGACATTGGGGACTCTTGTGCCCACTCATTGGCAGCTGCAGTTGCCTCTCGCTGCAAGGCTTGGCTGAGACTCTCCTCTTTCCCAGCAGATACTCAGCACAAACTAGCTGATGTTCCTTTCCTGGGCACCGATCTTTACGGCACAGGTGTGTCTGGTCACCTTCAGCGCATTGAGCAGTCCAGTGCCACCTTGGATGCCACTTCTGCTAAAGGTTCTTCGAGTAACAAGCAGCAGAAGAGGAAGAAATCTTTTTGGCACTCTTCCCCTGCAGCCCAACAACCCTCCTTTCAAGGAGGGCAGCAGCAGCAGGCTCAAGCTTGGCGCTCCTGGCCCAAGCCTGGGACTCCCAAGGTCCGTAAAAGGAGGCAGAGGTTCAGGTCCTGGATCATCATACTCCTCCATGCCTGCTCAGTGATGGGGTGAGGACTGCCACCCCCTCTCCCATCACACCAGCTCTGGGTCCTCCCGTGGGGGCCGGCTCCACCACTTCTTTTCCGCCTGGTCCGCTGTCACCACGGACAGGTGGGTCTTGGAGGTGGTAGGTCAGGGATTGCCTCTGGAATTCAAGCAGTACCCTCCAAGTTGAGCCCGCGCCCAGCAAGAGGAAAGAGTATCCGTCTATACTCAGTCGGCTCTCCGAAACAACATAGCTCAGCTCCTCCTCAAGGAGGCAGTAGCTCCAGTGCTGGATTCTCCAGCAGACCCAGGCTTTGTCTCCAGGTACTTCCTGGTGCCCATGCTGACGGGGGGCTGGCGCCCCATTCTAGATCTCCACGACCTGAATCAGTATCTCAGGTCACGCACCTTTCGGATGGTCACTCTATCCCAGATCATTCCATCCTTGGAGTGAAAGATGTGGTTCTGTTCACTGGATCTGCAGGACGTTTTCTTTCATGTCCCAATCTGTCCGTCTCATTGGCGGTTCCTCCACTTCAGAGCTGAAGGGACCCTATAAGAATTCTGAGCCATACCGTTCGGCCTGTCATTGGCTCCATGGGTCTTCACCAAATGCATCGCAGTGGTGGCAGCTCATCTGGGGGCAGAATTTACCCTACCTTGATGACTAGCTCTTAGCAGGTCCCACCGTCAGGAGATGGAGAGGTCCAGGGACCTGGCCCTCCAGACATGCTCCCAACTCGGCCTCCTGATCAACGAGTCCAAGTCGGAACTCGTTCCTTCCCAGGTGATGTGCTTCATCGGGGCAGAGCTCGACTCTCATCAAGCAAGAGCTCGGCTCCCGACGGACAGGGCAGAGGTTCTCTCCTCCTTTGCCCTGTCATTTCTGGTTTGGCAATAGCACCCTGCCCAGGACTTTCTGCATCTTCTGGATTACATGGCAGCTTGCACCTTCGTGGTCCGTTGGGCCCGATGGCACATGCGCCCCCTCCAATGGGAGCTTGCCGCCCAGTGGACTCAGCGCCACAGTCATTTCGACCAGCTGATCACTGTAACCCAGAAGATGTGGGATGCTCTCCAGTGGCGGACCGCCCCAGACCGGTTGCAGGAAGGGATCCCGTTTGTCCACCCTGAACTGATGGCTGTCCTCATGACCGATACCTCTCTTATGGGCTGGGGAGCCCACATGGGGTACAAAAAGGCCCATGGGTTCTGGACCCCCGAGGAGTCCCGATACCACATCAACCTGTTGGAGCTCAGAGCAGTCAGACTGGTACTGTCGGCTTTCGCTCCTCAGCTCCGGGGTCAAGTGGTTCAAATCCAGATGGACAATACCATGACCATGTACTACCTCAACAAACAGGGTGGCACATATTTCTGTCTGCTTTGCAGGGAGGCGCGCCGCATGTGGACCCTAGGCAGCCATCTGGAGGCAGATCTCCTAGCCATTCATGTGGCAGAAGCCTCAAACCATCTGACGGATGCTCTCAGCTGCTTAGGCGAGACATAGAAACATAGAATTTGACTGCAGATAAGTACCACTTGGCCCACTTAGTCTGCCCATTTCCCTACCTAATGGATAAGCTGCAGATCCTAGTTAACCAACAGCCTACTTCCTTCTCTCCCGCACTAGAATTGCCTTATGTCTGTCCCATGCATTCTTGAATTCCTCCACTGTTTTTGACTCTACGACCTCCTCAGAAAGGCTGTTCGATGTATCCACAACCCTCTCTGTGAAGAAATACTTCCTCACATTACTTCTGAGCCAACCCCCCTCTATCTTCAAATTGTGACCCCTTGTTTTTGCACATCTCTTTTTCTGAAAGATGCTACCCTCTTGGACTTTGTTGAATACCTTGAGGTATTTGAAAGTTTCTATCATGTCCCCCCCTCCGTCCTTTCCTTGAGGCTATACATCTTTAGTTCCTTTACTCTTTCTTCATATGTTTTCTGATGCAGACCCTGCATCATTTTGGTTGCCCTCCTCTGGACAGCCTCCACCCTGTGTCTTTGTGGAGATGTGGTCTCCAGAACTGTACACAGTACTCCAGATATGGTCTTACCAACTGTCTGTACAGAGGGCCAACAACTTTCTGTTTTCTACTGGTGTTGCCTCTCTCTATGCATCCTAGTATCCCCCCAGCCCTCCTTACTGCCTTCTCGCATTGCTGGCCCACCTTTAGGTCATCTGATATGACTACCCCCAGGTTCCTTTCCATTTTTGTTGTTGTCAGTATCTCACCCCCCATTGTGTACCCTTCCCCTGAGTTTTTGTTTCCCAGGTGCATTACTTTGCACTTTTTTGCACTGAATCTAAGCTGCCATACATTTGACCATTCCCCCAACCTTGCCAAGTCCCTTTTTATCCTTTACACCCTACCTTGTGTATCAACCCTGTTGCAGATCTTTTGTGTCATCTGCAAAGAGACATGCTTTCCTTTCCAGTCCCTCTGCAATGTCACTTATAAAGAACATTAAAAAGGACCGGCCCCAGTACTGAACCCTGCGGTACCCCACTAGTAACCCTCCTTTCTTCACTGTGGACTCCATTTTACTATTACCCGCTGTGTCCTGTTGTCCAACCAGTGTTTTACCCAGGCTACCGCCCTAGGACCCACTCCCAAGCTGGCTAATTTGTTTATTAATCTTTTGTGTGGGACTGTCAAATGTCTTGCTAAAGTCTAGGTATGCCATGTCCACAGCCCCTCCCTGGTCTACTGCTTTTGTCACCCAGTCAAAGAAATCAATTAGATTTGTCTGACACAACCTTCGAGCTGTGAAGCCATGCTGCCTTGGATTCTGTGCCCCACTAGCCTTTAGGTACTCAACAGTTCTTTTCTTCAGAAGTGATTCCATCATTTTCCCTACCACTGAGGTCAAACTGACAGGTCTGTAGTTTCCTGCCTTTCTCTTGCTCCCACTTTTGTGAAGGGGAAGCACATCCGCCCTCCTCCAGTCCTCAGGTACCACCCCATCCTCCCATGATTTATTAAAAAGGGTAGTCATTGGTGTTATTGGTTCTTCTCTTAGTTCTTTTAAAATCCTGGGGTGAATCCCATCAGGCCCCATTGCTTTATCCACCTTCAGTTTTAAGAGTTCTTTCAGAACCCTTTCTTCTGTGAAAGGACTAATATCAACCCCCCCCATCTAGAGTGCTTCTATTAACCGAATTAGGTATTTCCCCCTGCTTTTCCATTGTGAATACTGAGCAGAAGTATTTGTTCAGTATCCCTGCATTTTCACTGGCTCTCTGCCCAACCACCTTCCTCTTTGTTCAGCCTCAGTATCCCTGCCTTAGTCTTTCTTTGCTCTCTAATGTACCTATAAAAGGTTTTATCCCCCTGCTTAACCAAGTTGGCTGTCTTTTCCTCGGTTTCGGCCTTTGCTGTTCTGATTGCCTTACCGCTTCCTTCTGCTTTAACTGGTACAGTTTCTGTCCTGCTCCTTCTGTGTTTCCTTATACTTCCTGAATGCTATCTTTTTTCCTTACCTTCCCTGCCACTTCTTTTGAGAACCATAGTGTTTTTTTCTTTCGTTTTGATTTATTTGCTTCACACAAAGACTTGTTGCCTCTGTGATGGCAGTTTTGATGTTTTCCCATTGTTGCTCCACCCCACCTTCTTGCCTGTTTGCTAGTGCTTTTCTGAGGCACTCTCCCATTTTGACAAAATCAGCCCTCTTAATGTCCAGTACCTTCACTTTTGTGTGGCTTGACTCTACAGCTAAGTTTATCGTGAACCACACTGTTTGGTGGTCGCTTGTTCCCAGATGGCTACCCACTTCAAGATCAGAGATTCTCTGTCCATCCCCATTTGAGAGTACCAGGTCTAAGATTGCTCTCTCCCGAGTGGGTTCCAAAACTAGCTGTCTGAGGCATGCCCCCTGTAGGGCATCGAGAATGGCCCTGCTCTTGGATGTGGCTGCAGCAAAGGTGCTCCAGTCAACATCTGGCATATTCAGGTCCCCCGTCAGCAATATCTCCCCTTTCTCTGCCACAAGTGGTCTCTCCATTCAGAGGTAGATTACAGCCTGTTCTCCCACTGGGGAAAACTGATGGTGGGCCTGTTTGCCTCCAGGGACAACACCAAGCTGAGGCTGTTTCATGCCCGCCCTCCTCAGCAGGGCTCACTGCAGGGGGATGCTTTCTTGAGGCAGTGGACCCCTGGCCTCTTCTACACCTTCCCTCCATTTCCCTTGATCCACAAGGTACTCCTCAAGGTGAGGAAGGACAAGGCGAAGGTGATCCTGGTAGCCCCAGACTGGCCGCGCCAGTTCTGGTATCCAGATCTCCTCGGCCTCAGCTGCAGGGCCCCTGAAACAGCTTCCAGCACAGCCGGACCTGATCTCTCTCAATCAGAGGAAGGTATACCATCTGGACCTTCAGTCTCTGCACCTCACAGCCTGGTTCCTGAGCAGATAGAGTTCCAGGCTTTGGGTCTTTCCAATGATGTCCTCACCGTGGTGGAGGCATCCAGAAAGGAATCTACCAGGAAACGTTATGCCTTCAAATGGAAAAGATTTTCCATTTGGTGTTAGGGCAAGGGCTTCGACCCTCTGTAGTGTCCAGTGGCTAACAGTCTCAACTACCTTTGGTCTCAGTCCAAAGAGGGTCTTCGGTCATCGATCCTTAGGGTGCACCAGGCAGCCATCTCTGCTTACCGGGACGTTGGGGGCGGAGACAGTGGTCGGGCACTTTTTTAAAGGCTTGGATCACATATCCCCTCCAGTGCATGAACCTCCACCTCCATGGGATCTACTGCTGGTACTGGCAAAACTCATGGGCAAGCCATTATAACCAATGCACAAGTGTGCATTATCACACTTGTGGAAGACAGCCTCCCTCGTGGCTATCACGTCTGCCAGGGTGACGGGGGCGCTCCAGGCACTTTTGGTGAACTCCCCTTATCTGGTCTTCCACAGGGACAAGGTTGTCTTATGCCCACACCCGAAATTCCTTCCGAAGGTGGTGTCAGAGTTTCACCTTAACCAGGTGTTAACTCTGCCAGTATACTACCCTAATTACGCCTCTGAGGCCGAATACAGGCTCCATACCCTGGACCTGAGACGAGCGCTCTCCCATTATGAGCAGAGAGGTTCGCTAGCTGTTTGTCACCTATGCTGAAGCCGCTTCTGGCAGACCTACAGCAAAACTGACTATTGCAAGATGGATTACATCTTGCATAAGTCTGTGCTATGAGTTGGCGGGCATGGAGCCTCCCAGAGGGATAAAAGCTCATTGTGCCTGCCATACTGCCTAATCGCTGGCTGCTTCCAGGGACATCCCTATCCAGGAAATCTGTCGGGCTGCTACCCGGAAGTCAGCAAACACCTTCATTACCCATTACCACATCAACCCTGAGTCACGCCGGGGTGCTGGTTTTGGGGCCACAGTTCTCCAATCTCTTTTCCCCAAGTGAGCATCAGTGGGGGTGTGCACCGTGCCTCCTTCCTTCTGGAGAGCTGCTAGGAGTCTGCCAAGAAGTATGGATGAACAACATATCCACGAACCTCAAAAACAGGTTACTCGCCTATAACAGTAGTTCTAGGAGTGGTATATGTTGTTCATCCACACGGACCCACCCGATCTCCCCAACTGCGGATGCACAAAACCAGGCTTCCAGCAGGCTAAGATCTGGCATCGTGGGACGGAGCCGAGGTATATACCATCGGAGTGGGTGGAAGGAGCCAGCTTGAAGACCTTCTGGCAATTCTTAAAGGGAAAGGGACATGCCAAGAAGTGTGGATGAACAACATATACCACAACAAACCAAAAAAAAAAGCTGTAGACAAAGAACCTCAATGCAGAGTCACTGAAAAAAAGGTTACCCCAAGGGCATTTGCAACAAATCAGATTTCAAAGAAATACATAATCATACATACTTCCATAGTGCAAAGCATCATGGGATATATGCACATCACCATGGACTTTCAAACTTACTCAGTCTACAGCAGTTTACGTGCATTTTAAATAGCACAACTAACTTAATTTCTATAATAGTCACCTAGTACTTTTTACCATTCTCAAAAACACCTAGTGCCATGGTATGTTCAGCATTTACAGGTTTCATAAACATAAGGTATATACATCAAGGTATTTTATGACATAGTGCTGTTACATACTAAATCCAACAACGATAAACACAACCTGTTTTACATACACTTGGAGGTCACCACAATAACCTCCCTGTACGAGGACTGAGAGGGAAAAGGAAGATTAAAGAGGACATATAGCATAGTCAAGAAATGGAAGGGGATACCCATAGGTGGCCAACCTTATGGACTAGAAATTGTAAAGGATAGATTAGACTAAGAAATAGAAGAAATGTTGCAACAGATTTAAGAAAAAGTCGGTCCTCGAGTGGCAGGAGCTCCCTGTCACAGGGTATCTCTTGCAACAGGTACGATCTCTCCCTCCCTCCCTCCATCCCCTCCTTCTCTAGGAGAACAACTTCTGATCCAGTTATTTATGGGATGAGATGCCTGTGGTACCTTGGGTCTCCCTCTGTCCTCGCTTAGTCAGCTGAATCCGGTGGGGGAACGGAGATAGCAGGGACCACCCACTCGTATAGGAAACAGGAAGATGTCACGTGTGGACGGCCCCTGGAAATAGACTACTAAAAGAGCTGCCATGCACCACAGCGCCTTCTGGCAATGACCCAAGTGTATTACCTGCTGCAAGAGACGCCCCTCAAACATCTACTGTTATAGTAAGTTCTTGCGTAACTGTACTTTCTAGGAATGGTATATGTTGTTCATCCACACTGACCCACCCAATCTCCCCAGCTTCGACGCAGAACCACTGCTTCCAGCGGGCAGGATCTGGTGTCAAGGGGCAGAGCCGAGGGTTGTGCCACCCCAGTGGGTGGGAGGAGCCAGCTTTTAGATCTTCCAGCAAGAGGGAAAGGACATGCCAGCAAGTGTAGATGAACAACATATACCACTCCTAGAACTACTGTTAGAAGTGAGTAACCTGTGTTTCTTTAATCTGCTTGCCTAGTACAGAAGCCTCGGAGAGCCCTCCTTCATTTTTCTTGAAGATTTTAATTTTTCAGTTTCTTGAAGTAACGTTTTATTTCTGTTCATTTTTAAAGCACTGTCCTAGAGTTTACAGGTAGATTAGCCTAGATTTAATGTTATTCCGGAAAGTTTTTTGGTTTCATCTCGGTTCTTTTAACTAGGAGGAAACCGAATGTTTGTTTATATTTTAAAAGTATTTATTTCAAATTTGAATCCTTTCCGAGCCGGTTATTTTATTTGTGGAGAAACTGGGGTAATACTTGGTTCTCTCTTCGGTCGCTAAACTGACTGCAAAAAAAAAAAAAAAATGGATATTCTTTGTGTGTGGCCAGGGCTCACTAATCCCACTTTTAGGATTTTGGTTGGTTGTCACTACCCAATAAAAGAACCAGCCTATCAGGTTTTCAGTATTGTACAGAGTGTGGGGAAGCATTTACTGAAGAAGATTCTCACTTAATTTGTGTTCTCTGCCTGGGATGCGAACATTTGAAGGCAGATTGTGAAATTTGTAAAAAGTTTCCTCAGTCGACACTAGAGAGGCCCTTGAACCAACTGAAAGAGAAAGTGTCCGAAAAAGCTTCCACTTCTCAGAAGGAGCAGTCCAAAGAGTGAGCAGCCCTCTGACCATGGTAGTGTTCCTCATCTATAAAGAGAACTGCAGACACTGCTGCTGAACCAGTAAGCTCTGCAAAGAAAATGAGAAAGGAAAAGCACTCTGCTAAGGAACTGCAACCGATGGTCCCAGCCGCAGAGGCTATAGCTAGTGCCATAAGCCCTTTACAGGCATTGCAAACTGGTACCGCGGGATCGGTTCCGTGTCCCGGTTCAGAATCCTCTGTTCCAGATCCAGGTTCCCAGTTTTTTGGAACAACTAACCAATGTTTTTGCTGAGGAAGACGATGACTATGATGATGAAGATGATGACTGTGGAGAGCCTATAGAACCAGAGGTTTCTCCTGATCCCCATAATCCTAATTCCTCTGATAAGGCAGTGGAAGATTATTCTACCCACTTTACCTTTATGAAGCAGGTGGCACAAACCCTGGACCTCTCTACTCAGAGGAGGAAGAGGAGTCAGATTATATGGAAATGGATATTCCCGCAATAAAAAGACTGTTGCTGCCCATCCATAGATCCCTTAAAATACGAGCCGCAGATATTTTGCAGACACCAACGTCCATTTTCCCAGTGGATAAGTGGATCGACAGGAATTATTGGATGGCCAAGTCAGGGTCTGAATTCCTTTTTGGGCACCCTAGTCACGAAGGGATGGTGCAGGCTGCTGCTTGAGACAAAGCAGGCATCCCCTTTGCATCCCGCCCCCCCGGAGAAGGACTGTAGGAAAATGGACTCTATGGCTAAGAAGTCATATTTGGGAGCCTCTTAAGCCATCAGACAGACCACCTGTATGGATTATATTTCCAGATACCAGAAGACACTCTGGAATACAGTTCTGGAAAATAGTCCAGGCATGTCCTGGATCTATGGCATCTGACTTCTCAGAGGCAGCTAAGAGGGGCATTGAAGCCTCTTAAGTGCCAGTTTCGGAAGGCAGTGGATAAGAGCAACAAATTTGTCTCAGGATACCCAGACAAAAGCACTGGATTTTCCCTGTGAGCCCACATCCCTCTTCGGGGAACAAATGGGAGGCTTACATGAAAAAGATTGATGATTACAAGGTGGCTTACAAGAGTGCTGCTGCTGCTAAGGAGAAAGCAGTAACACCTCAGAAATTCCATGGAAGGGGGGGCAGGGGTAGAACTCATTATAGGCCCTTCTTCCAGGCACAGCTCTGCCTACCTACTAGCTTCAGAGGTGGTACTTTAGAGGCAGAGGCAGAAGAGGCAGCAGCAGCAGGGCTGGCCCCAGCACTCAGGCTAGTTCATAGGCAAAGCAGACCCCCTGAGAGGTCTGCCAAGGTCACCTCCCCACTTCCAGTAGGGGGCAGACTGGCTCACTACCTCCAGACCTGGCAGTCCATTACCACAGACAAGTGGGTCCTGGAGGTAGTAGGCCAGGGCCTTGCTCTCCATTTCAAGTGTCTGCCCAAGTGACAGCAAGACTATTCAGACCTGCCAGCCCATCAGATGCATCTCTGTTAGAGGAGGAAGCAGCAAAGCTCATTCAGGACCATGCAGTAGAACCTGTTCCCTTTGCTCACAGGGGAAAGGGTCTCTACTCAAGATACTTTCTCACTCTAAAGAAAACCAGAGTGGAGACCCATTCTGGATCTCAGATTTTTAAACAAACACTTGGCAAAACCTAAGCTCAAGATTGTCACTCTGGCTACCATCTTCCCCACATTAAGGCAGGGAGACTGGTTGGCATCCCTGGATCTAAAGGTTACCTATTTCCACAATTCCATTAGGCAGTCACACAGAAAGTACCTCAGGTTCAGTTTGCCATCAAGCCACTACCAGTTGAGGGCCATGCCCTTTGACCTCACCTCTGCTCCAAGGGTGTTCAAGTGCCTAGAAGTGGTGGTGGTGGCACACCTAAGGAGGCAGGGGGTCTTAGTCTTCCCATATTTGGACGACTAGCTGGTGGTAGGTCGGTCTCCTCCACAGGTACAGGAGGCACTGTCCACCACTCAAGACGCACAGAAGGCACTGGGCTTCCTGGTAAACCAGAAAAAGTCTGTGCTAACCCCTGTTCAGCTCTTGGAGTTTATAGGGGCGGAACTGGATACCCTAAGAGGAAGGGACTTCCTCCCTCAGGGAAGGGCAGACTGTCTGGCACAGCTGGCAAGCTCATTTCGGCTCCATACCCCCTGACCAGCAAGACATTGTCCGGGATAGTGATACTACTAAGGATAACGCCAGTTCTTCGGGGTCTTCCTCCTCTCCTGGTGAGTCTTCAGACGGGGCTGACCAGGCTAAAGAGGTGCCCAAGACCCCCTCAATGATCCATCGTTTATGGATGTCATGTGCCACATCCACTCCATCATGGGCTGGGAAGACAGACTGGGAGAGATGCAGTTTGGCCATCTACTTCTGGCAGCAGGATGCCCTTCCTGTGGTGGTGTCTTCTTTGATTGACTCCTACAGGGATGTCACTAAGGTGGCCTGGAACCACCCTTTTACCACCCCTTCTCCACCTTTTCTGGGGAGCCACCCCAAGGCAGTGGTAATTAATGTGGCACATGACCGTACTAAAAAGCCCAAGCACCTTAGTACCTGTCCCTCAGACTGGGAGTCCAGGCAGCTGGATCACCTTGGCAGGGTTTTTGTCTCTACTACTCTGGCTATCCAGGCCATAAATTATCTGGCCCACATGATCCAGTACCAGCATGTTCTTTGGGACCATGCCAGGGACCTGGTGCAGACTTTACCAGAGGACCCCACTAAGATGCAACTTGCCCAACTTATGAAGTCGAGCTTGGGCGTTGGCAGTCATGTCCTCCAGGCTTATGATGCTGTTGACATCTCTGGGGGTGGAGTAGCTTCTGGAGTCCGTCTCTGATGCCATTCTTGGCTCCGGGTATCCAGCGTTGCCTAGTATGTACAGGCCAGCATTTTGGATGCCCGTTTCTGGGAACAGACCTTTTGGGGGATGTCCAGAACATCATTTCTGCCCTGCAGGGAGTCTGGGCAGGCCCTTAAGTCGGTCCATTCGCTCTGTCACACCCAACCTAGAGCAGATCAACATCCTTTTGTAGGCCCTCCCGCAAACAGTCTCAGAACCAGCCTGCCAAGGGTCAGCACAAGCATAAGGCTACGGCAGCCCCTGCTGCTGCCGCCGCCAGAGCCCCCTGCCTGTGCCCACCCCCATCTCTTGACTCCTTAGCTGCCCCCATCGGCCGAGGATCCAAGGGAGGCTGTCTGGTCGTTTCTCCCTCCACCTAGAAGGGTGGCAGAGGGTGACCACAGACAACTGGGTGCTCCAGATCATAGCACACGGTCACACTCTGGAGTTCATAGAGTGGCTACCCAAAAACTCTCCTCCATGCCGCTGCCACCCACCCCCACCCCCCACGGATGCTTACCTGCATATCCAGGTCTTTCCTGCCCATTGTCTCTTCCTCCACTTCCACTTCAGGGTGCCCTTTTCCAATTCCAGGCCCTCCCTTTTGGCCTCTTCTCGACTCCTCCCTTGGTATTTACCAAATGCCAGGGGGCAAGGGAGAGTATGACCACACAGCAGTGTTTCAAATTTCATTCTAAGGTTCTCTAATTAGCATAAAATTCTAAGCTCTGGGGCAGCTCATTCCAGCAGAACGATCACATTTGTCAAGCATAGTGAGGGATCCCTTTGGAAGAAATGGCATTACTACAGTAATTTTTTCCTTTAGATTGCCCTTTAGCTCCTGTCTCGAATAATAAACTTCTTTCCACAGTTTGAGGCTGCTTTAGCACTTTCTAAATTAGAACTAGTAAAAGAAGGCCCAGTGGTGTAGAGGGCTGAGGTGCTGTGCACCTTTTCTTTCCCATGCTGGTGACCTGGGTTCAGGGATGAGCTTGGGTTGCGGGGGATGGAGAAGACTGAGCATTCGATGGGCAGCTCTCCGGTACCAGGGAGGGAGCTAGCTGACTCGGCCCTTGGCTGCCCCTGGGTGGAGGCCTGGAGATAGCGCAGGCAACTCGAGCGGCACGAAGGGAAGGAACGCGGTTCCATAGTTTATGTGCGCCTCCACTTTCACACACTTGCGTGCTGCTCTGGCAGGGGATTGCGGGGATATTACAGAAAATGGTTGTTGCAAGCTATATGAACCCTTGCCTGCCTCTGTCCTGCGCTATCGCTGGTCACCTGGCCCACAAATCTGCATGAGAGTCAGTGAATGGGGTGAGGACACCCTCCCCTTCCTATCCCTGCTATGGTGTTTGGGGGGGGGCAGTCCATGGGGGATCAAGTGCTTGGGGATTGTGGAGACAAGTGCCAGCTGGGGGTTGGAGACTGGGACGAGAAGCCGCCTGCGGCAACCAGCAGGAATTAAATGCTTAATGTGGGAGGGGGACAGTAAAAGGAGTACATCTTTTATTATGGCTATCCCCAGGTTTTCATCAGCATTCTTTTTTTTTTCCTCTATTTCTTTCCAGAGCTCCTGGCTGCAAGCCTGCCATCAGTTGTCTCCCCAGCGCTAACCCCCGAAGGTCAGACCCCCTCCCTTATGCATCCATGACTTACCGTTCGTGGTTGGGTTGTGGGGAGCGACTCGACCCACCCCAACAGATCAATGCCATGGAGGTGCCTTCTTGGGGGCGGCACTGCGGGTACAACTTCATTCTTCCGGGGCTATTTTCCGCTTTACTGCCCTTGTGTGTGGAGGTGTGGCGTCCACTGATGCCTGCGGTGAGAGTGCGACGCCTCCGCACGCCTCCAAGTTGCCGGGCGTGCTGCCCCCAGCAGCGCCAAGCTTTAGCCAGGGGAGCACCAACAGCTGAGATCCCCACCCAGAGAAGGAGAGCAGTCCTGTGGACACTCAATCCTTCTCCTCCTGCTGAACCCAGACGGCCCGTGTTCGTCCCTGAACACGGGTCCCCGACGTGGCTTGAGGTAAGGTGTTCAGCGTCTCAGCCCTCAATGCCACTGGGCCGGCCTTTCATCAGCATTCTCGGTAATTTGTGTACATCTGTTGTCCCACAAGGTCAGGAAGCACTGTTTGCTGGGTGCTGGTTCATCATAGTCACAAGAAAAGTGTTCTTGGATGTTCATAAGCAATAGAGATACAAAAGGAGTGCTCTTTTTATTATTTCAGCTGCACAAAACATTGAACTAAAACAGACACAAAAAGTGTGTCATACAAGCCAGGAGATAAGGGACAATGTAAAACGGAATTAAAAATATTTTCACCATATTTTCATCTTTAGTCACAGGACTGAAGTTGGTACCCTAATATATTCTCCATTGCAGGTTGAAGGGAAGACCAGTGGGTGGGGGCTACAAGTTTAGTACGATTAAGAAAAGTAATAAGTATTCATCAACTCGCTGGGTTGTATGTCTCTGAAAGGCCTTGAGTGAGGTTGTTAGCTGTTTTGTTTCTTCATGGACTCGGCTGTGTGTGCAGTGCTAGTGCTCAGACCAGTCTTATTGTTTGCCTCCCCTCTGCAGATTTGCTGACTGTCAGTGAAACCGCAAATGAACCTCCCCAGGATGAAGGGAACTCCTTTAACTCCCCGCGAAATCTGGCTATGGAAGCGACCTATATCAACCACAACTTCTCGCAGCAGTGTCTGAAGATGGTAAGAGCTGCTTTTCACAGTACGATCAAGTCACCTTCCTGATTCATAATCCAGAATAATGCAGGTTTGCATTCAAAGCTGATGCACAACTAAACAAACTTTAGTCTGGAGTGTGAACTTCAGCTGTCTGTCTTCTCACTCAGGTACACACGGAAATATCTGTAGCTCTACATTTTGGTCTGACCAATACTTTAATGATCATTTGCTCCACCTCAAGAATCCGTAGGAAAAAGGAACTGTTAATGTTACACATTTTTGTTTCCTCTTTATTTACATCCTGTGTTTCTACGCTTTTCGCCCTCTGCGCCCCCCCAATTACCACCCTCCCAGCTTTGTCACCTAGTTCCTTCTGGGATTACGTCAACACCATCATCCTTTGCCACAGGACTGGCGGGTGCCTGGCCACTGGTGCGGCGCCTGCAAGGGATTGGTCTTTATCCATCACCGAGGGTGTTTTTCTGCCATTTTCTCCCCCTACACCCCCAGAGTCTTGTTGCGAGGATGCGCATGCGTGTGGAGGTGCACATGCACACCTTGGCCACACACAGCCCTGATTCACCCACCCAGCCTAGCGCCTAACCTTCCGTAGCTCACACTAATATCAAGCCTCCAATTGGTATCAGCCAAGGGCCAGGAAGGATAACCTCCCCAATCCACTTAATCCTCTCCCAGGCCAACCCTCAGTGCCCGGAGCTTGTTCCCAACTTGGGTCAAAAGGGAGAAGTGACGGGCGCAGGCACCTGGCCTATTACACCACCAGGCCGGGCTTAATGTTCTATTTTTAACATTAATTTGCATATAAACTCTGTCCCATGGTTATCCGGTTTATACTGTGTGGGAATAACAGCACGGTGAAATACACGCTGATAAAACAGCGTGAGTGAAAACGGCTATGTGTACATAATAGCAGGGATAGTATAGTGCTGTGCATATAGCTGTTTTCACTCAATGCCGAGTAGTGCAAGTCTGTGAGTATGTGCGGCCTAACTGTGCTGGCAGCGTAGCCTAGAGGTTCGAGTCACAAGCTATGAATGGGCTTGCTATGTCCAGCTGCCCTGGATTCGATCCTGACCCCCCCCCCTTTTTTTTATTGTATGGAGGAGTTAGGCTACACCCTCGGCTGTGACGGATGGACCACTTTACTATCTCCTTATTTTCTAGCAACAGCTAACACTTTTCTCTTTGCTTTTCTTCTTTCCCCCCCACCTACCCTAAGGTGGCCACCAAGTGTAGCTCTTTACTATCCCTACTAAACTTCCTACTAGTTCTCTCTTTTCATTCTTTTTCCATTTCTATCCATCCAGTCCTGAATGATGCCAAACACCCGGAGAGGTGTTGTATAAAGTACTTAAGTGCATTTTGTGTGCAAAAAGCATGAAGGCTATTTGAGATAGCAGGAATGAATACAATTAGTAAAACCTTTGTAAAGAAGAAAAGACTCAGAAGCCATATAAAACAATAATAATTTCATGATTCATATAGTTAGAAAAAATCCTTAAGATATTTTTACAAATTCACACTATAAACCTGTTGCTGTAAAAGGTTCTATGTATAAAAGAGCTTAGTCACTATGGATCAGAGATATAGAAAGCCATTACTTGCGTGTGTGTGTGTGTGTGTGTGTGTGTGTGTGTATATATATATATATATATATATATGTGTGTGTGTGTGTGTGTGTGTGTGTGTGTGTATATATATATATATATTTATATTTATGCAATAGGGGTGGACATATATTAAGTGTGATAAATGTTTTCTAGGGACATGGATATGTTGTTCAATCCACACTTCATGGCAGGTTCCTTGCTGCTTTAAATCTTGCCGGAAGGTCTTCAAGCTGGCTCCTCCCACCCACCCAGGTGGTAAAACTCTTGGCTTCGCCCCATGACGCCAGATCTTTCTTACCGCTTGGAAGCTCAGGTTCCCTCCTTAGCGCTCTGCGTTTAGACTGGATCCAAACTGTTTGGTTAAAATGAAACTCATTTTAAAGTTTCCAAGACTTCAGTCTCTTTCTTCCTTCGTTTCTGCGATTGATAAGTCGACTCCCGGTTTTCGGTGGTGCCCATGCGGGCAGAAGATGTCTCAGACCGATCCACACTCCACGTGCGTTTATTGCCTCAGGCTTGACCACGATCCACAGGCCTGCAATTTGTGCAAATCCTTCTCAGCCAATGTCCTTGAAGACCGTGCTGCCAGATTCCAACTTGGACACCCCGAGAGACGTATTCCACTGGTGAAGTCAAAGGAGGCCCGTTGGACGGTGTTCTGCGGCGGCGGGCTCGCTGAGCAACTTGAGTGTAGATGATCGCCTCGAGGGCAGGCGGCCCAGGCAGCATCTTTGTCGTCCTCGATCGCGGCATTTATCGTGCTCTCCTTGGGCTCCTCCTACACTGCTTCTTTTAAGGAGCTTTGTCAGTTTCTCTCTACGAAAGGTGAGGGTCCATTGGGACACTCCTCTCGGTCAAAGAAGAAGGACTCGAAGGGTAAGTCCCACCATCTGCGTTCGTGGGAGCAGGAGAGGTCCCCTTCCCCGGACAGTCGACACTCTACTCGGTTGAGGTTGGCGGAAGGCCGCTGGTTTAACGCAGTGTCCCATCAGGCTTCAGCTTCACGATACCCCTGCATGACGCCGGGTTTGAGATTTTTCTCGACCCGTCGGATTGGCTGTCGACTGGAAAAGCCAACTTCACCGGTTTGGAAACCGAGGACTTGCCTGCACCTCCTGTGCCGGAGTCCCCGGTTAAGGTTCCCGAGCCGAGGGAGGAACGGGTTTCCCTCGCTCCCTCCCAGACCCATCCTCAGAAACACCGACGGTCTTGGTCTCGGACTTCCTCTTAGTCCAGCCGATCCCACCGACACCGGCAGTCTCGGTCTCGGCACTGAGGAAAGCGGCGGCGCCGCTCGGCCTCTTCCTCCTTGGAAGAAAGGCATCGGCGCAAGTTGCATCGACGCTATGAGAACTTAATGTGGCAGCAGCTCCTTCTGACCGGGAACAAGCCGACCCTGTCGCCTTCCCCGGCCATTAAGTGGCTGTCACCTGAATGGCCGAAACAACCCCTCGTGGTTGTAGAGGAGCCGAAACAAGCTGTCCCGCCTATTGTGGTGGAACCCCCGCCTCCACAACCTAAATCTGGGGCTCCATCCAAGGATTCTCGGTCAGGTCAGGGGTTGCCCCATCGGTTGTCGGTCACCCTCACTCCCGACCGTCCTCTGCAGGTGGAGGGTGGTCAGGTGCTAGGCAGCTGTTCGTAGACTCCTCGGAGTCTGATGACAACTCTTCCCTGTTCTCCAGGCCCCTTGACCTGGAGCCCTCTGGGGGACAGTCGGTGGATGAGAGCCCATCCTCGTTCATGGGTCTGCTTCGGCACATCTCAGAGTCTACTGGGATGCAGCTCGAAACCGTATCCAAGCGGGCCAAGTATCCCCTCATGGAGATACTGGACCAAGGGGATTCTCCCACGGAGACCTTTCCGGTGGCTGAAGCCATTGTTGGCCCAGCCTTGGAGTTATGGCAGCGGCCGGCTTCTTGTCCTGCTCCTTTGGCCAGGATGGCCTGGAAGTACGCGGTCCCCACTGGGTCACTGTCCGGTTTTTCGGAGCACCCCTCTGCGGAGGGGCTTGTTACCGATAGTGTTTTCCGGCGTTCTGGGAACACCAGGGACGTGGACAAGCCTCCAGACAGAGTTCAAAAAGCTGGACTATGCCGGTCGTAGGGTGTACGCTGCGTCCTCCCTAGGCCTCCGTCAGGCCAGTTCAGCCATATTGATGGCACACTTCTCCCACGCCCTTATGGGCTCCCTGGATGACGTGATCCCTCATCTCCCGGCTGACCTCCAGACTATGGTCAAGTTGGTGCGGGATCAGGGAAGGGCAGTGGCGAAGCAGCAGCTCCAAGCTGCTCTGGATATTGGAGACTCTTGTGCCCAGTCAGTAGCGGCCACAGTGGCCAAGCGCCGCAGAGCTTGGCTGCGGATCTCCACCTTCACGGCGGATACCCAGCACAAGTTGGCAGACGTCCCCTTCCTGGGCACCGACTTGTTCGGGCCCAGGGTGGAAGGCCATCTCCAGAGGATCGAGAAGTCCAATGCCACCTTGGAACCGGTCACGTCTTCCCAGAAGGACAAAGGCCGCCAGCAGCAGCGTAAGCCCTTTCGCCCTTCTGCCCCTGCTGCATATCCAGCCCTGCAACACCAGCATCAGGGCCAGCAGGCTTGCACTTGGCACCCTTAAGCCAAGCCTGCAGCTTCTTCCAGCAGGAAGCCTGGAGGAAAAGGCCCAGGAGGCCCCTCGGCCGGCCCCTCCTCCAAGCCTGTCCAGTGACGGGTTGAGGGGTGTCTCCCCCAGCCTCGTTGCTTCCCCCTGGGATCCCCTGTGGGGGAACGGCTCTGCCATTTTCTTTCCGTCTGGTCCACTATCACCACGGACCGCTGGTGTTGGAAGCTGTAGGAAAGGGTCTGCCTCTGGAGTTCAAGCAGGCCCCACCCTTCCAAGCCGTCGCCCCACAGCCTCTCTGTCGGCCCGTCGAGCCGACATTGCCCTGCTCCTCCAGGAGGAGGTGATCAGGTAGGTGGCGGATCCTCCACCAGACCCAGGGTCTGTGTCCAGGTATTTTGGTCCCGAAACGGACGGGGCTGGCGCCCCATTCTGGATCTGCACGACCTGAACAGGTTCCTAAGGTCTCCAACCTTCAGGATTTTCACTCTGACTCGGATCATTCCATCCTTGGAAGGAGGTGTGTGGTTCTGTTCTCTGGACCTCCATGACGCGTTCTTTCATGTCCTAATCCATCCGTCCCACCAGCGATTCCTCCGCTTCAGAGCAGAGGGGTCCCTTTACGAGTTCCAGGCCATGCCCTTCGGCCTCTCTCTAGCTCCCATGGTCTTCACCAAATGCATGGCAGTGGTGACAGCATTCCTGCCATGCGAAGGGCCTGGGTGTACCCTTACCTGGATGACTGGCTGATTGCAGCCTCCTCCAGTACGGAGGTGGAGCGGTCCAGGGATCTGGCCCTCCAGGTTTGCTCTCAGGTTGGTCTCCTCATCAATGAGGCCAAGTCGGAACTCGTGCCAAAGCAGGTGATCCAATTCATCGGGGCAGAGCTAGACTCTCTATGAGCCAGAGCATGGCTCCCAGCGGACAGGGCCGAGGTTCTTTCCTCCTTTGCCCAATCATTTCAGGTTGGGCAATTGCGCCCTGCCCGGGACTTCCTGGGCCTCATGGCGGCCTGCACCAGTGTGGTCCATTGGGCCCATTGGCACATGCGTCCCCTACAGTGGGGACTGGCCAGCCAATGGTCACAGCGCTCCGGTCCTTTGGACGAGCCAGTGGCAGTGACCCAAGAGATGTGGAACGCCTCTGGTGGACCTGTTTGCCTCCAAGGAGAATGAGAAGCTGAGGCTGTTTTGTGCCCGCTCCCCTCAGCAGGGCTGGCTGTAGGGGGATGCCTTCTCGAGGCCGTGGACCCCAGGCCTCTTCTGTGCCTTTCCCCCAATTCCCTTGATCGACAAGGTGCTTCTCAAGGCTAGGAGGGACAAGGCGCAGGTGATTCTGGTAGCCCCAGACTGGCCCCGCCTGTTCTGGTATCCAGATCTCCTCAGTCTTAGCTCCAGGCTCCCGAGGCGGCTCCCAGCCTGCCCAGGCCTGATCTCCGACAACCAGGGGAAAGTTCGTTTATGCCACTCGTGAGGTTACCCAAGGTCAAACAGCACTTGTGTAGATAAATCATTTATCTGACAGCTCACCATTCTATATCCCATATATATATATATATATATATATATATATATATAGGCAAAAAACTCCATTTAATGCATCAGTTAGGGTTGTTCCACAGCGATAAAAGCGAGGAAATTCGATGTTAGGGTTGAAACCCCCTTTGCACCCCACCAGTCCACTCCCCCAACTGGAATCGGGGTGCGCATTGGGGTCATCGGTCCTAACCTCCACATTACATGTCCAGACATGTAAGGGCTCAGTCAGGTGACCCTACCAAGAAGACCTAAAAACCTTTGCACAGAGTTTATTTCAGTTCAGTCTAATAGAGTTCAGTCTTGAGAGTGAAGGAGAGAGATGCTCCTGCAGACAAGCTGTTTAATGCAGATAAGAAGGGTCTTAGGAGCTCTATCATCCAGGACTGTATTGTGTGAGAAGCTACTGATAAGTAGTGATTTGCTTTGCAATTTTTTTGTTTTCGTTTATTATTTTTCGAACTTTTGAAAAATAAATATCACACCAAGGTGTGTTCTAAACCTGTAAATTTGCCTTGTTTGAAGTTTATTCCCTCATGCTGTGACATATTGCCATCACACCCCACCCACGTTACACTAGTAAATCCCACCCCCCCCCGACTTTCACCTTTCCTAAGTTGGCAATAGTTAATCCCACCCCCCCAGCTGCCACGTTGTCATTAGTTTACAGTGTGTTTTTTGTTGGCTTTTTAACCGCACTGTTATTGACTGCACGTTTTTATTTGCACGGTCTTGACCTGGGTCCAGCCCACTGCAGTACCATGCAGGCGATCTGAGTTTGTGATCAAATTGGCAACGTCCCTCTGGGAGGCAGGCCAGACCATGTTAGTGCACTGTGGCTGGGGATGGATGACGTTGGCTTCAGTACCACAGCATCCTCTGCAGAGGACCTAGTGAGCTAGCTCCCTCCACATCATGTCGCTGCGTGAAACTGAGGCTGATTGATGGACTACACCTGCGCCAGGGAAGGAGTGGGGAACATGTTCATCTATATGAGCGCCAGGGCTTCCCTTGGGTCCTGGTGCCCGCCAATGTTGGAGCCTACTTTAGATAGTGGACTGCCTCAGAGGGGTGGACAACCCCAACCCTAGAGCCCCTGTCATGGAGATGAGACCCGAGAGGTTGTGGTGGGATGAGGGTCAACATTTATGGCGTACTTATAATACAAACCTGCCATTTGTCCTTCGTTTTCTCCACCTCTCATCTCTCTTCCTCATGATCACTGCACTCTCCCCCACCCACATACATAGCTTCACTCAGCACTTCTTTCTGCACTCTCCACATCTATTAATGGCTGCTTTTACAGTTTCCAGTCTCTTCCTTTGTTTCTAGCATAATGACAAGCTGAGGTGATTGAAGGCAACAGGGTGGAGGTTGGAGTGTACTTGGAAGAGGTCCTGCTCAAAGAATGACAGGGTGGTTATGAGTTTGTATTATAAGGACTACCAGAGGGCAGTTACCCTGAAAAAGGAAAGGGACCAGGGAGTCATCATAACTCCCTGAAACTAAGTACTGTAACAAGACGTACAGCAGAGCAGCCAGGATGTTGGGGTATATCATGAGATGGATTGACAGCCAGAGGAAGGAGTCGATACTGCCTCTGTATAGATCACTGGTGAGGCTGAATCTGGAATACTTTGCCCAGTTCTGGTGCCCCCACCTAAGACAACACAAAACCTGTCTAGAGACGGTACAGCAAATGGTAACTAAAATGACTCCAGGCCAGCAGGATAGATCATTCGAGGACTGGGTTAAGGCTCTGAACATGTACTTGCTGGAGGTCAGACTGGAGAGATGATCGAGACCTTTAAGTTCCTGAAAGGAAAGAACAAGATAGGTTGTGTGGAAATATTCAGCAGGTCTGGCAGATTAAGAACACAAGGATGTGAGTGGAATCTTGCAGGTGGGATTGAGTAGGGATGTGAGAAAGTTTTATTTTACAGAGAGTGTGATTGAGCCATGGAACAGCCCACCATTAGAGGTAGTGGGGGTAATTGTTTCAGACACAGCTGGGGGGGGTAGGTCAATAACCCCAAATAGATATCAGATCTGGGGTAGGATAGGGTAAAACTGGCAGGCTGGCTGGACCAGGGGTCTTTTTCTGCCGACATTTTCTGTGTTTCTCAGAAATCATTTGTCTATGCCTGGCAGATGGAATTTTTCCCACGCTTGCCACTGCGTCCAATTTAGTTGCTCTGTAAATTTCTCTAGTCAGTGGGGCATTATGCTCCACTGGTCTGTGTGGGAGCCCCCCTGTTGCACTCCTCCGGGATGGCTGAAGGATGGGCACATGTAGCACACCCTTAGGGTGACTTTTCTCTGCCCCCCAGCTTAACTCTTGAGACTGTGGCATTGTTTGCCACTCTGATGTTCTCCTTGTCCTCCACAGTGACTCCTTCCATTTTCCTTTTAGGCATATCCGTAGGAATCTGTATGTCTCCGTCATTTTTCTCTCCAATAAGGTTTCAGAAAGTGCCATTTACTACCGACCTTCAAAGTGCTCCAGGCCTCCAAGCTCTCCCATTTTGCTGGTGCGCTCCTAATACTGGCCTGCATTCAAGTGAAAACCAATAACAGAGCTTCATGTTTACTGTGATTCTGCAGTTGCAGCAACCACTGCAGAAACTTGGTTTTGCTGTGGAAGTGAGACTCTGCTGCAGCAACAGAAGTAAGGATGGCTGCTGCCTCTGAATACCCACAACTAAACTGCTAAAACAACCGTGAGCAAGCCTAAAATGGCACTAGTGTGAGTTGGCTGGCACCTCCATTCCACATCTCTTCCTGCGGGGAGGTTTGGTTGCTTTACACCAGTCAGTGGGGCAACCCTTTTCCAATCCACAGACACTCTGCACTAAAGCTTATTGACAGTTATGGCCTTCTACAAACATTGAGGAAGCCTCAGCAAGTCTGTTTCATGAACAAAGTGGTGGTTCTATTTGCTGATTGCGCAATTATGAAATAAAAAAGTTTTGTAATTATTGCAAAATTACTAAAGGTTTCTGGACCTGTGTCTAATGTAAAATGATAGAGCTGCTCCTTAGGTTTGTGGTAAATCCTTACAGGGTGGGAGAGGAGGAGATGTGGAGGTGGCATTCATGCAAATGTCATTAGCGGTGTTGAAGTGGGCAAGCAAGAAGAAGCCACTGGAGTGACCTTGGAGTACAGACGGGCACCATCAGTCTTTAAGCAAGTGGGTGAGTGGGAGGGAGTCATTGGGTAGTGCTGCATCACAAGCTGGTACTGCTAGTCATAAAGTAAGTGGGCAGATAAGGGGAGAAATCTATAGGAGTGTCACGCTGCAATAAACCCGCATGGGGCAGGTGGAAAGGAGCAACAGGAGTATAAAACAGATTTGTGGTGGGAAAAAATGAATCAAATGAATGACTCCATTTTCCCCTTTGCTCTCCCTCCAAACCAAATGATGCTGTTGGAATAGCTTTGTATTGCCTTGCCTGTGTATCTGCTGAACTGCCCCGGGTCTAGGCAGTTTTTGTGTGCATATTGGCTCAGATCCACACTGGCTTATTCACAGCATCTACTGTGTTGGTCAAAATTGGGCAAGTTTACCCAATGGTTTACATGTGTTGAAAGTGTACTGCCATTTGTTTGACCTGGCGTCCCTTCATTTTTATTATTTTTTTCCTCTTGTTTTTTTTCTGCGCTGTCCCTTTCTAGGATTTGACTGGACTTTTCTAACAAAATATTACAGTATACTGTCATGCCTTTGTCGTCCAGGCCATGAAGCATGGTTTTTAATGTTGTACCCTTCAGGAGGAAAGGGATCAGAAATTGGCCAGAGACGGTCAGCTGATCCCTTCTGCTTCCTGGTGTGCCTGCTTCTCCCCCCCCACACTCTGGTATTTTATGATGTTTAACCAGGAAGAGTGTGGGGGTATGCTCCATAGAAGTCTAGGGTGGGATTTTATAGCATTATTTTATTTCCGTTAAATCATACTTTGATGCTGATGAAAGCTACTGCTCAGCTAACAAGGCCTTGTTATTAAAGTTAACAGTGTACTGTATAACTGTACAGTAGGCATAGTTATAATGTATGATGCATTGTAGTGTGCATATTGTTGTTTTAAGTGTCGGGCGTGGCTGAAAAAGGGCTGTGCCCAGTCCGCCTCCTGGTTAAAAATGAAAATGCAGATTCCTGCACTCTGATTCCTACAACCACTGGCTGCCTGAGAGGCTTCTGTTGGTGGGTTTCTGCAACAGCTGCAGAAAACCTCCTCTTAAGCTTATTTTCATTTCTAAATGTAAAGAATTGTAGGTACTTCCAATTCCTGAATAAAGATCAAATGTCACGGCATCCATCATGTCTGTGGCTGCCGTAAAAAATTTACATCCTTTACAAGAGTGGCTGGGATTAGAAAAAGTTATATTAAAAAAAAAAAAAATGCCCAGAACAGTACCAGCTGGAGATGCTACAGAGAGGTTCTCTGGGGCTAGGAGTGTCCCATCAAGGCAAAGCGGTCGGGGCAGGGGGGTCTTCGGGAGAACAGTTTCAGGGATGGCTCTAAAAAGACAAAGCTGGACAGAGGACAGTCTTGTAAAAGAGGGGAATAAGATGCAGGGAAGAGTAAGGAATTAGAGGGTTGTAACTAAATGAGCAGGTGTGGGTGGAGGTGTCACAGTGGAGGGCTATGAATGATGCAGTGGAAAGGGAGAAACAGAGAGCTAGAGGGAGATTGTGTATAGGAGGGGCGAGCAGAAGCCAGGTTGTCCATCTGGGAACAGTAAAGGAACACGTATTGAATGAGCAGAAAGCGAGGTAATGGGAAGGGGTCGGACCAGAATTTGGAGAGAAAATGAGGCATATTGAGATTAGTGCCAGGGATCAAGTGAGAGGAAGGAGATATTCTAGGGACATGGATATGTTGTTCATCCACACTGTCTGGCAGGTATCCTTGCTGCTTTAATTCTTGCCGGAAGGTCTTCAAGCTGGCTCCTTCCACCCACCCGGTTGGGTAAAACTCTCGGCTCCGCCCCATGACCCCAGATCTTTCTTACCGCTTGGAAGCTCAGGTTCCCTCCTTAGTGCTCTGCGTTTGAGACTGGATCCTAATTCTTCGGTTCGCTCGAAATTGATTTTGAAGTTTTCCAAACTTTGGTCTTCTTTTTCCCTCGCTGCTGCAATGGACAAATCTGTTCCCGGCTTTCGGAGGTGCCCCTGCGGGCAGAAAATGTCCAGGACGGATCTGCACTCCACGTGCATCTACTACTTAGGCCTAGATCACGACCCCCAGGCTTGCGAGTTGTGCCGTTCCTTTTTCGGCCAATGTTCTGAACGATCGCTGCCAATTTGAAACTCGGGCGCCCCGAGAAACGTTTCCCGCCGGTGAAATCCAAAGAGGCTCATTGGGCAGTGTCTGCGGCGGCTGGCTCGGCTGAGCAGCTCGAGCAGATGATCGCCCTTGAGGAGGAAGCGGCCCAGGCCGCATCTTCTTCTTCCTCGGACGCGGCATTTATCCCGCTCTCTCTGAGTTCCTTGTACACAGCTTTGTTCAAGGAGCTTTGCCAGTCCCTTTCCACGAAGGGAGAAGGGCCTTCGGGACATTCTTCTCGGCCCAGAAAGGGGCGAAGGTAAGTCCACCGTCGGCGTTCCTGGGGCGAGAGGTCCCCTCCTGGACAGCCCGACCCGTCAACCGGTCGGAGGTTGCGGCTGGGGCCGCTGGCTTCTGATGCCCCGTCAGGCCAGCCTGCCGAGACTTCCGTCGGCAAGTCAAGATTTTCTCGATTCGTTAGGCGGACTGTCGACTGGAGAAGCCGACAACCCTACTTCACGGTTCCCCGGTGGATACCGAGATCTGCCTGCTCGCCGGGACCGCGGTCCCTGGTTAAAGCTCGAGGCGAAGGAAGGCGGGTATCCCCGCCTTCCCAGACCCACCCTCAGTTCCCCGGGGTCTCGGTCTCGGACCTCTTCTCTGTCCAACCGTTCCCATACGTCATGCGGTCTAAGTCTAATTACGAAATGGCAGGCGACACTGCTCTTCTCGTCCTCCTCCTCGGGTGAGGAGAGACTTCGATGCAAGTTGCGCCGATGCTATGAGGATTTGATGTGGCAGCAGTTGCTGTTATCCGACCCCGGCCATCAAGTGGCTGTCGCCGGAACGGCCAAAGCAACCACTCGTTCCAGTTGAGTTGCCCGCCCCAGGGCCGGTTGCTAAGCCGAAACCAGCTGGTCCACCGATTGTGGTGGAACCTTCGCCTCCTCAACCTAAGTTGGGGGCCCCGACCAAGAGTTCTCGGTCAGGTCATGGTTTGCCCCACAGGTTGTCGGTCACCCTCTCTCCCGACCGTCCTCGGCAGGTGGAGGGTGGCTCAGGGCCGAGGCAGCTCTTCGCAGACTCTTCGGAATCCGACGACGATTCCTCCCTGTTCTCCAGGCAATGCGATCTGGAGTCTTCCAGGGGCCAGTCAGTGGACGATAGCCCATCGTCCTTCTTGGGTCTGCTTCGACTCATCTCGGAGTCCACCGGGATGCAGCTCGAGCCCATGTCCAAACGGGCCAAGTATCCCCTGACGGAGATTCTGGACCGAGGGGATTCTCCTACAGAGGCCTTTCCGGTGGCTGAGGCCATTGTCGGCCCAGCTTTGGAGCTTTGGCAGCGGCCTGCTTTCTGTCCTGCGCCTTCAGCCAGGATGGCCAGGAAGTATGCAGTCCCTACCGGCTCTTTGCCCGGTTTCTCGGAACACCCCTCTGCCGATGGGTTAGCCACCGACAGCGTTTTCCGGTGTTCCGGTAACGCTCGGGATGTGGACAAGCCCCCTGACAGAGTCCAAAAAGCTGGACTTTGCCAGATGCAAGGTGTACGCTGCGTCCTCCCTCGGCCTCCAACAGGCCAGCTTGGCCGTGCTGATGGCACACTTCTCCCACGCCCTCATGGGCTCCCTGGATGAGGTTGTTCCTCATCTCCCGCCTGACCAGCAGACCACGGTCTGCCAGGTGCGGGACCAGGGTAGGGCGTTGGCGAAGCAGCAGCTCCAGACTGCTCTGGACATTGGTGATTCCTGTGCCAAGTCAGTAGCGGCCGCGGTGGCCATGCGACGTGGGGCGTGGCTGAGGATATCCACCTTCACAGCGGATACCCAGCACAAGTTGGCGGACGTCCCGTTCTTGGGGACTGACCTCTTCGGCCCTGGAGTGGAGGGACACCTCCAGCGGATCGAAAAGTCCAATGCCACTCTGGACTCAGTCACCTCTGCCCAGAGGGACAAAGGCTGCCGTCAGCAGCAGAAGTCCTTTCATCCTTCGGTCCCTGCTCTCCTCGACCGGCCCAGCAGTACCAGCAGCAGGGCCAGCAGGCTCGCACTTGGCGTCCCAAACCCAAGCCAACGGCTTCCTCTAACAGGAAGCAAGCAGGTAAAGGCCCGGGAGGTCCCTCGGCCGGTTCTTCCTCCAAGCCTTCCCAGTGACGGGTTGAGGGGTGCCGCCCCCAACCTCGTCACTCCCCCCTGGGCTCCCTCCGTGGGGGGACGGCTCCGCCACTTCCTTTCCGCCCGGTCCGCTATCACCACGGACCGCTGGGTGTTGGAGGTGGTAGGAAAAGGCCTGCCTCTGGAGTTCAAGCAGATTCCGCCTTTTTGAGCCCTCGCCCCACGGGGGGGCCATGGGGTCCGCAGCCTCGCTGTTGGCCCGCCGGGCCAACATTGCCCTGCTCCTCGAAAAAGAGGTAATCAGGAAGGTGGCGGATCCTGCTTCAGACCCGGGGTTTGTGTCCAGGTACTTCCTGGTCCCAAAACGGACGGGGGGCTGGCGCCCCCATTCTCGACCTGCACGACCTGAACAAGTTCCTAAGGTCTCGGACCTTCAGGATGGTCACTCTGGCTCAGATAATCCCATCCTTGGAACGAGGCGTGTGGTTCTGCTCCCTGGACCTCCAGGACACGTTCTTTCATGTCCCAATCCATCCGTCCCATCAGAGATTCCTCCGCTTCAGGCGGAGGATCACCTGAGATTCAAGCCATGCCCTTCGGCCTCTCCCTAGCTCCCAGGGTCTTCACCAAATGCATGGCAGTGGTGACAGCATTCCTGCGGCGCCGAGGGGTTCGGGTGTACCCTTACCTGGACGATTGGCTGATAGCAGCCCCCTCCAGACAGGAGGTGGAGCGGTCCAGAGATCTGGCCCTCCAGGTTTGCTCTCAGGTTGGCCTCCTCATCAACGAGGCCAAGTCGGAACTCGTGCCAAAGCAGGTGATTCTGTTCATTGGGGCAGAGCTTGACTCTCTGCGAGCCAGAGCACGGCTCCTGGTGGACAGGGCCGAGGTTCTTTCCTCCTTTGCCCAATCATTTCTGGTTGGGCAATTGCGCCCTGACCGGGACTTCCTGCGCCTCCTGGGCCTCATGGCGGCCTGCACCAGCATGGTCCGTTGGGCCCGTTGGTACATGTGTCCCCTTTAATGGGGACTGGCCAGCCAGTGGTCACAACGCCATGATCCATTGGATCAGCCCGTGACAGTGACCCAGGAGATGTGGAACGCTCTCCAGTGGTGGATCGTTCCAGCTCATCTGCAGGAGGGTATCCCGTTCGTCCGCCCCAAGCCGACGGTCTCTCTCTCGACCGACGCATCTCTGATGGGTTGGGGTGCCCATCTGGGGGAACACCGAGCGCACGGCCTCTGGTGCGCCTCGGGAGTTCGATGCCACATCAACCTGCTGGAGCTCCGGCGGTCCATCTAGCTCTCACCGCCTTCGCTCCATTTCCAGGGGTCAAGTGGTTCCAGGTCCAGGCGGACAAAACCACGACCATGTACTACCTGAACGCCAGGACGGGGCCGCGCTCCTTGCTGTTATGCAAGGAAGCTCTCCGCATTGTTCCCTAGTCGCAGCCTGGAGGCGGATCTCTAGCCATTCATGTGGCAGGGCCTCCAACTCCCTGGCCCGATGCCCTAAGCGGATAGGGCATGCGTCCGCAGTGGTCTCTCCTGCGGAGGTAGTACAATCTCTTCTCCCACTGGGGCACGCCTCAGGTGGACCTTTTGCCTCCAGGAGAATGCTGAGCTGGGTCTGTTCCATGCCCACTCCCTCAGCGGGCTCGCTGCAGGGGATGCCTTCTCGAGGCTGTGGACCCCGGGCCTCTTGTCGCCATTTCCCTTGATCCACAAGGTGCTTCTCAAGGCGAGGAGGGACAAGGCGCAGGTGATTCTGGTAGCCCCAGACTGGCCCCGCCAGTTCTGGTATCCAGATCTCCTCAGCCTCAGCTCCAGGCTACCGAGGTGGCTTCCAGCCCGCCCGGACCTGATCTCGGTCAACCAGGGGAAGGTATTCCATCCGGACCTTCAATCCCTGCACCTGACGGCCTGGTTCCTGAGCGACTAGAGTTCCAGGCCTTGGGTCTTTCCAGCGAGGTCCTCAACGTCGTTGAGGCATCCCGTAAGGAGTCGACCAGAAAATGCTATGCCTTCAAATGGAAGAGGTTTTCCATTTGGTGACAGGGGAAGGGCTTGGACCCTTCCGACTGTCCCTTGGCAAGCATTCTGGACTACTTGTGGTCCCTTTCTCAGCAAGGGCTTCGGTCGACAACCCTTAAGGTGCACCTGGCAGCCATCTCTGCTTGCCGGGCGCGGGCCGGCAAGCAGTCGGTGGCACAGGAGAAGGTGGTCGGGTGCTTTTCAAAGACCTTGACACATTTCCCTCGGTGCGAGAACCTCCACCTCCGTGGGATCTACTGCTGGTATTGGCCAAGCTCATGGGCAAGCCATTTGAACCAATGCACAGGTGTGATCTTTCACACCTGTTGTGGAAGACTGCCTTCTTGGTGGCTGTCACGTCAGCCAGAAGGATGGGAGAGCTCCAGGCACTTTCCATCGAGCCTCCCTACCTGGTCTTCCACAGGGACAAGGTTGTCCTGCGCCCCCACCCGAAGTTCCTCCCGAAGGTGGTGTCGGAGTTTCACCTTAACCAGGTGTTGACTCTGCCGGTGTTCTACCCCAGTCACACCTCGGAGGCAGAGTATAGGCTCCATACTTTGGACCCTAGATGAGCGCTTGCTTACTATAAGGAGCGGACGGCTGAAGTTCGGGGAGAGGTTCGCCAGCTGTTTGTCACCTACGCTGAAGCCGCACCTGGCAGACCTGCAGCAAAGCGGACGATAGGCAGGTGGATCACCTCCTGCATAGAGCTCTGCTACAGGTTGGCGGGCATGGAGCCTCCCAGAGGGATAAGAGCTCATTCTACCCGCCATACCGCTGCATCGGTAGCTGCTTCCAGGGACGTCCCTATCCAGGATATCTGCAGGGCTGCTACCTGGAAGTCGGCACATACCTTCATTACCCACTACCACATCGACCTCGAGTCACGCCGGGATGCTGGTTTTGGGGCCTCAGTTCTCCAATCTCTCTTTCCCAAGTAAGTATTGGGGGTGTGCGCCTTGCCTCCCTCCTCCCGGAGAACTGCTAGGAGTCTGCCAGACAGTGTGGATGAACAACATATCCATGTCCCTAGAAATACAGGTTACTCACCTGTAACAGGAGTTCTAGGAATGGTATATGTTGTTCATCACATTCCTACGACCTCGGCTGCACAACCCTGAGCTTCCAGCCCAGATCTGGCGTCATGGGGCGGAGCCGAGAGTTTTACCACCCGGGTGGGTGGGAGGAGCCAGCTTGAAGACCTTCCGTCAAGAATTAAAGCGGCAAGGATACCTGCCAGACAGTGTGGATGAACAACATATACCATTCCTAGGACTCCTGTTACAGGTGAGTAACCTGTATTTTTGCTAAGTATAATAGAAATTTGTACAGCCATTAAGACATTACAGATGCTGTTTGCTCTGCTTATAAAAGGGATGTTTTCAAGTGACAATATCTAGCTACTCACGAACGACCCAGCATTTTGTTTTCATTCTGCCTCTGGTGGATTGCAGTTATTTTTATTCTCCAGAAATGCTTGCATGAGTTTAATCTTAAGCATTGCAGAAAAATAGTATGCTTTGGTCAATGGAGTCTTTTGGAACACAGAAGGGCTTTCAGTTCCTTTAAAAGAAAATGTTTTATTCACTTGTTCATTTTGCTTTTTTGTATTTTAATGTATTTTTATTTGTTAAAATATTTGTATTTGAATATAGTTTTGCTCATACTTGGCCCATCTGTTTCTACAGTTTTGAGAATGCAGTAACCCAGTTTTTGTGACATCACAGTTTGTCGTCACTGAAGTAATTGTGGTAACTCAGCCACATAATTGTGCTTGCATGTTCAAGCATTAACTTATTATAGATCTTACTTCGAGAGGGTTCCTGCAGTAGGTCTTCACATATAGGACTGCACCTCCTGGCGTCAGGATCGCACGGCAAACTTGTAGCTAGCAATCATCAGCGGGTAACGCACCCTGTCGTCAGGTGATGGACGTCAGCGTGACTATAAAAGGGGCGGTCCTCCGCCTGTCCTCCAGTTCTTTCCCGTCGTCTTATGGTATCGTTCGTCAAACGCAGTAGAACAGCTTTTAGTCGCCTGCCATTTTCTACAGTGAATTTTTTCTTAATTTCCAATTTCTTATCTCGATCTGTTACGGTGTATGTCGTCTCATCGGCCCAAGAAGTGTTCCAAGTGCGGCGTGCAGATTCCGCATGGGGACGACCATTCCCAGTGTGTCCTGGCCTAAGCACAACTCCACCAAATGCACCATTTGCCAGGGTTTCAACCAGGCCACGCACACTGGTTGCAAGAGCACCCTCAATGACCATTTGTTGACTCAGAGACTGGCATCGATGGAAAAAGAGCTCCAGGAGCTGAGGGAAAAAGATAGTTGTCGCCAGCCCCGGAGAAGAAAAAGGAAAAGGAGAGATGCCGGGAGTGGAGCCATTCTCCTCAAGGGAAGTCCCGTCAGACAGCAGACACCGACCAGGGTGGGCCTTCCACCTCTGTGAATACCCCACTTGTAGGGCCTTCTTCTTCTCCGGTGGACCAGACGCGCTCTTCTCCCCCCTGACGAGATTAGCGGGCAGTTGGGGGTTGCCTCTTCAGAGGTTCTTCATGGTCTCCTGCTTTGAGCTCCGCTGCCAAGTTGCCCTCCAGCTCCGCCACCGGGTGACCAGCCCAGGCCTATCAGCCTAACCCTAGCCTTCTGCTTTCTGTCAGCCCAGCCACATCCAGTAAGCCAATAGACGACTTCTCCGCCGATCGCATGGCTGCCACCTCTCTCCCGTCGGACTCCCTTGTGGACACAGATGCCAGGCAGAGAGAGCTCGCAGGTTCCTCTTCATCCCCTCAGGGTTCTCTCTCCAGAGATTTGCTACCTTTATCCGACATCCTTGGGACAAATCTCCTCCTGTCGGATAACCTTCTTGACCTGTCGAAGGGGGCTTTACCTGACCTCTCCCGCCGACGGATCCTCACTCTTTGCCGGCTCCCTCGCCAGACCTTTTTGTGGGTGACATGGACCCTCCTCCTGTGGGACCTTTGGCTCCTCCGCCTACCCAGTCTCTCGACCCGCTTTCTAACAGCCCTTCAGCACCCCCTTCGGCGGGGCCCTTTGTTCCTCCTTTAGGCCCAGTCAGGTACTTTTCTGGATATACTCCTCAATATCCACAGTACTCCGACACCGGGAGGTCTATCACCGGGTTATAACCCACCAGCACCAGGCTACCCAACGCTGGGAAAGGCATACTATCAAGGCTACCAGTACTCTTATTGGTATCAGACACCCAGCTACCCTTTTAAGCAGGATACCCAAGTTACCCGCCTCCACCACCACTGCAGCCAGAACGAGAAGCCATCCCTGAGTGGTGGAAGGATGCTAAGTCCCAACTCCTTCAAGAGTTGGGTCAACCACAGGTAGTGGTCAGGACCACCCCACCTCTCAGGGTGCCGCCAGGTAGTCCTGCACCCACCCGCCACGTCCATAGGTTCCCAGGCCTGGCTCAGGAGGCATCCTTGCCCAGTAGATCGGAATTGTAAGAATCTGATGAGGAATTGGACTTGGGAAACCAGTCTGAACCTCACTCTCCCGTCGAGCCTCAGCCGAAAGAGTACCCAAGATCCCCCCTCCCCCGAGGATCCTTCCTTTGTGAAGCTTCTCAGGACCATTCAAAAATCGTGCAGATGGGCCTCCCAGGAATTGGACCCCAAACGCAGGAGACTGGCAGAGGACTTGGATCTGGTCAATGCGGACCCTCTACCCATTCCTCCCTGGATGGGCCGCATGAGGACCTTACATCCACCATTTGGAAGCAACCTTCATCCATACCGGCCGCATCCAAGAAGGCCAATAGGACTTAACTACCCCCCGGAAGAGGTCTTCCACCTAACTGCACAACTTAAGGCTGATTCTATCATTATTACAGCTGCCCACGACCGATCAGCCCAACCTTAAGCATCTTAGTGCCTCCCCAGCAGATGAGGAGCAAGCAGATGGATCAGTATGGTAGGAAGACCTACTTCCCGTCCACCTGCGCTATGCGTCCCCTGAACCATGTAGCCCATATGGTGGCTTTCCAGAAATCCTCCCTTTCGAATTTGGAAAAAGACTTCAAGGAGATCCCTGACAAACAACTAAGAAACAAACTCCTGGATAAGGTCAGGATGAATAAGTCCTCTTGCCACCATGCCCTCCATGCCACCTATGACTCGGACTCTGGCACAAGGAGCAGCTACAGGAATCCGCCTCAGACGTCTAGCCTGGCTTCACCTGATGGGGTTTGCTCAGGATGTACAGAGCTTTCTTCTGGACGCTCCATTTAGGGCTCCAATTCTCTAAAGATATCATTCCCAAGCTGCAGGAGAGCTTGAAGCATGCCCATTCTATGTACCGTTCCGGTCAAAAACAATGACAGCAGCCATTCCATCACCAGCGGAAATGGAACAAGCAGAACCAGTGCAGACGACAGAGCAAGTGTCGTTCCCTGGGTTCTGGCGCCCAAACTCCCCAAGCCAAGTTTCCCAAAGCTGCCTCTGTGGGAAAGGTGCCCTTCCCCTCTGCGTCCTAACTCCCTCCCTCTCTTCCCCCTTTCACCTCTTCCTCTGACTCTCTCTGAAGAATCAGTGGGTGGAAGGTTCAGCCTCCACCTGGATGGGTTTAAGGTTGTCACCGCAGATGCATGGATTCTTCAACTCATTGAAAGAGGTCACTCGATAGAGTTCCTGGAGAGACCTTCTCCCAACCCTCCGGGAAGGTTCTTTTACCCGTCGGGCCAACTACAGTTGTTTTTTCTAGAAATTCAAGCTCTACTGCAAAAAGCGGCCATAGAGCAAGTTCCACTGGAACAGACAGGAAGGGGATTTTATTCCCACTTCTTCCTAGTTCCCAAAAAGACGGGGAATCTAAGGCCAATCCTAGATCTCAGCATGCTCAACCTCTTCATAGAATACAAGAGGTTTCGCATGCTGACACTCTAGGGACTCCTGCCCTTGCTCCTCCCCAATACTTTGCTGTGCTCCCTGGATATGCAGGATGCTTACCTCCATATCCCTGTTCTGCCACTCACCACCACTTTCTGAAATTCTCTTTTCTAAAGGATCATTTCTAGTTCAGAGTCCTTCCATTTGGCCTTTCATCAGCACCTCGGGTGTTCACCAAGTGCCTTGTGGTGGTTGTGGTATTTCTACACCACGGGGGCATCTGTGTGTTCCCTTATCATGATGACTGACTCTTTTCAGCCCCTTCCTCGGACAGTCTGAAGGCATCTTTCCTTCACTCTGGACCTTTTCTTCAGTCTGGGCATTTCAATCAACCTTCCCAGGTCCCAGCTGATACCCTTCCAGCGCCTCCAGTTCATTGGAGCGGTGCTGGACACTGTCCATAGCAAGGCCTTTCTTCTGTCTGACTGAGCAGAGGCCTTAATCTCCCAAGCGATGCTTGTGGCTTCATCTCGGTGAACCACAGCAAGTTCTGTCCTACAACTTCTGGGGTTGATGGCTGCCATACCCACAGTCCCTTTGGCCAGACTGCATATGAGGGTTACCCAGTGGTCTCTTCAAGTCTAGTGGGACCAGTGCTTGGACGACATGGACCAGAAAGTCCTCGTCTCCAACAGCCTTCAAAAAGATCTCCTTTGGTGGGAGGACCCAGCCAACCTTTCGGTGGGGGTTCTCTTCAGCCCTCCATCTCCCTCTGAGTCTCACCTCGGATGCCTCAAACTTGGGATGGGGAGTGCATCTGGGAGACCACCGAACTCAAGGTTCTAGGGATATGGATATGTTGTTCATCTACACTGTCTGGCACGTTCCTTGCTGCTTTTTAAACCTTGCTGGAAGGTAAAACTCTCGCCTCCGCCCTGTGACGCCAGATCTTCCTTACTACTTGGAAGCTCAGGTTTCCTCCTTAGCGCTCTGCGTTTAGACTGGATCCAAACTCTTCGGTTCACCTGAAAATAATTTAAAAGTTTTCTAGACTTCGGTCTGCTTCTTCCTTCGCGGCTGCGATGGACAAATCGACTCCCGGTTTTCGGCGGTGCCCATGCGGGCAGAAGATGTCTAGGACCGATCCGCACTCCACGTGCGTCTACTGCCTCGGGCTTGACCACGATCCGCAGGTCTGCGAGTTGTGCAAGTCTTTTTCAGCAAACGTCCTCGAAGACCGTGCTGCCTGGCTCCAACTTGGGCTCCCCAAGAAACGTTATCTGCCGGTGAAGTCCAAGGTAGCCCGTTGGGCAGGTTCCGTGGTGGCTGGCTCGGCTGAGCAACTCGAGCAGATCGCCGTCGAGGAGGAGGCGGCGGCCCAGGCCGCACCTTCATCTTCCTCGGTTGCGGCATTTATCCCACTCTCCTTGGGACCCTCATATACTGCTTCTTTTAAGGAGCTTTGCCAATTTCTCTCCACAAAAGGTGAGGGGCCATCGGGACACTCTTCTTGGTCCAGGAAGAAGGACTCGAAGGGTAAGTCCCACCGTCGACGTTCGTGGAAGTGGGAGAGGTGCTCCTCCCCGGACAGGCGACACTTGACTTCGGTCGAGGTTGCGGCAAAGGCAGCTGGCTTCACGGTGTCCCTATCAGGTCAGCCGGCCGAGACACCCGTCAACACGGTCGAGATTTTTCTCGACCTGTCGGACGGGCTCTCCACTGGAGAAGCTGACAACCCTTCTTCACTTTCACCGAGGACTTGCCTGCACCTCCTGTGCCGGAGTCCCGGTTAAGGCTCCCGAGCCGAGGGAGGAACAGGTTTCCCCCGCTCCCTCCAAGACCCACCCTCGGAAACACCGACTGTCTCTGTCAAGGACCTCTTCTCTGTCCAGCCGCTCCCAACGGCACAGGTGGTCTCGGCACCGAGGAAAGCAGCGGCGCCACTCGTCCTAGTCTTCCTCTGAGGAGGAGGAGGAGAGGCCTCGGCAGAAATTGTCGATGCTACCAGGACATAATGTGGCAGCAGCTCCTTCTGACCGGGAACAAGCCGACGCCATCACCTTCCCTGGCCATTAAGTGACTGTCACCCGGAAGGCCGAAACAACCCCTCACGGTGGTCGAGGTGCCCAAACCGGTGCCGGTTGTTCGGCCAAAACCAGCTGCCCCACCGATTTGTGGTGGAACCCCGCCTCCACAACCTAAATCTGGGGCTCCGACCAAGGACTCTCGGTCGAGTCAGGGACTGCACCACCGGTTGTCGGTCATCCTCACTTCCGACCGTCCTCGGCAGGTGGAGGGTGGCTCAGGCCCCAGGCAGCTCTTCGCATACTCCTTGGAGTCTGACGACGACTCCTCCCTGTTCTCCAAGCCACTTGACCTGGAGTCCTCCGGGGGTCAGTCGATGGACGAGAGCCCATCATCGTTCATGGGTCTGCTTCGGCTCATCTCTGAGTCCACTGGGATGCTGCCCGAGCCCGAATCCAAGCGGGCCAAGTATCCCCTCACGGAGATACTGGACCGAGGGGATTCTCCCACAGAGGTCTTTCTGGTGGCTGAAGCCATTGTTGGCCCAGCCTTGGAGTTATGTGGGCAGACTGCTTGTCCTGCTCTTGACCAGGAAGATGCGGTCCCTACGGGTCTCTGTCGGTTTTGGAGCACCCTCTGTGGAGGTTGGTTATCAACAGCGTTTTCCGGCGTTCTGGGAACACCAGGGACGTGGACAAGCCCCCCGGCAAAGAGTCCAAAAAGCTGGACTATGCTGGTCGTAAAGTGTATGCTGCGTCCTCACTCTGCCTCCGTCAGGCCAGTTCGGCCGTACTGATGGCACACTTATCCCTGTATTTCTAGGGACATGGATATGTTGTTCATCCACACTTTCTGGCAGGTATCCTTGCCGCTTTAAATCTTGCCGGAAGGTCTTCAAGCTGGCTCCTCCCACCCACCCGGGTGATAAAACTATCGGCTCCGCCCCATGACGCCAGATCTTCCTTACCGCTTGGAAGCTCAGGTTCCCTCCTTAACGCTCTGCATATAAGACTGGTTCCTAATTCTTCGGTTTACCCGAAATTGAGTTTAAGGTTTTCAAGACTTCGGTCAAATATTTCCCTCGCGACTGCGATGGACAAATCGACTCCCGGTTTCCGGAGGTGCCCATGCGGGCAGAAGATGTCTCAGACGGATCCGCACTCCACATGCGTCTACTGCTTAGGCCTTGAGCACGACCTGCAGGCCTGCGATCTGTGCTCTTCCTTCTCGGCCTACGTCCTGGAGGACCGTGCTGCCCGTTTACAACTTGGGCGCCCCGAGAAACGTTACCCGCCGGTGAAGTCTAAGGAGGCCTGTTTGGCAGTGTCCGCGACGGCTGGCTCGGTGGAACAGCTCGAGCAGATGATCGCCCTCGAGGAGGAGGCGGCGCAGGCCGCATCTGCGTCTTCCTCTGTCGCAGCCTTTATCCCGCTGTCTTTGGGATCCTCCTATTCGGCTTCTTTTAAGGAGCTCTGTCAGTCCCTTTCCACCAAGGGAGAGGGGCCATCAGGACTTTCCTCTCGGTCCAAGAAGAAGGACTCTAAAGGTAAGTCCCTCCATCAACGCTCTTGGGAGCGAGAGATGTCCCCCTCCCCGGGTAGTCGACTCTCGACTTTGGTCGATCCTTTGGCTTCGGCCACTGGCCTCACGGCGTCCCCGTCAGGTCAGTTGGCCGAGACACCCGTTGACGCAGTCAAGATTTTTCTTGACCCGTCGGACGGGTTGTCGACTGAAGCCGACAACCCTCACTCCCCGGTTCCTCCGGCGGAGATCAAGGTGGCCGAGGACTTGCCTGTGCCTCTGGTTCCGGAGTCCATGGTCAAAACTGCCGAGCCGAGGGGAGAGCGGGTCTCCCCCACCCTGCCCCAGAGCCCTCCTCGGAAACACCGAGGTTCTCGGTCTCGGACATCTTCACGGTCCAGCTGATCCCGCCGGCATAGGCGGTCTCGGTACCGTAGTAAGCAGCGTCACCACTCGTCCTCGTCTTCCTCCTCGGACGAGGAGAGACTTTGACGCAAGTTGCGTCGGCACTATGAGGGACCTCGTAGGCAAGCTGCTCCTTCTGTCCGGGGAGCAAGCCGGCGTCGTCGCCTTCCCGCCCATCAAGTGGCTGTCACCGGAGCGGCGAAGCAACCTAGCCCTTGTCGCGGCGCCTGCCCCTGGGCCTGTTGCTCGACCGAAACCGGCTGCCCCTCCGATTCTGGTGGAACCTCCGCCTCCACAGACGAAATTTGGGGCCCCAACCAAGAATTCTCGGTCGGGCCAGGGCCTGCCCCATAGGCTGTCTGTCACCCTCACTCCCGACCGTCCTTGGCAGGTGGAGGGTGGCTCAGGCCCAAGGCAGCTCTTTGCGGACTCGTCCTGAGTCCGGCGGCGATTCCTCCCTGTTCTCCAGGCAGGTCGGCCTGGAGTCCTCTGGAGGTCAGTCGCTAGATGATAGCCCATCGTCCTTCATGGGTTTGCTAGGCTCATCTCGGAGTCCACGGGATGCAGCTCGAGCCGCATCCAAGCGGGCCGTATCCCTAACGGAGATATTGGACCGAGGGGATTCACCCACGGAGGCCTTTCCAGTGGCCCAGGCCATTGTCGGCCCGGCCTTGGAGCTTTGGCAGCGACCTGCTTCCTGCCCTGCGCCTTCGGCCAGGGTGGCGACGAAGTACGCGGTCCCTACCGGTTCCCTGTCCAGTTTTTCGGAACACCCCTCAGCCGAGGGGTTGGAGAGTCACCTCCAGAGGATCGAAAAGTCCAGTGCCACTCTGGACTCAGGTCTCCTCCGCCCAGATGGACAAGGGCCGCAGACCGCAACCCAAGCCCTGTCGTCCGTCTGCGTCCACGGCACGTCCGGCCCAGTAGCATCAGGGCCAGCAGGCTCGCACTCGGCATCCCAAAGCCAAGCCTGTGGCTTCCTCTTCCAGGAAGCAGGGAGGCAGAGGCCCAGGAGGTCCCTCGGCCGGTCCCTCCTCCAAGCCTGCCCAGTGGCGGGTTGAGGATGTGCCCCAACCTCGTCCACTCTACCCTGGGTTCCCTGTGGAGAGGACGGCTCCGCCACTTCCTTTCCGCCTGGTCCGCTATCACCACGGACCGGTGGGTGCTGGAAGTGGTGGAAAGGCCTGCCTCTGAGTTCGAGCAGGCCCGCCCGAGCTGCGCCCGGGGCCTCTGGTTCATTCTTGTTGTCGGCTCGCCGAGCCGCCATCGCTCTGCTCCGCGAGAAAGAGGTGATCAGAGACGTGGCGGACCCTCCCTCAGACCCGGGGTTTGTGTCCAGGTACTTCCTGGTCCCAAAACGGACGGGGGGCTGGCGCCCCATTCTCGACCTGCACGACCTGAACAGGTTTCTAGGTCTCGGACCTTCAGGATGGTCACTCTGGCTCAGGTAATACCATCCCTGGAGCAGGCGTGTGGTTCTGTTCTCTGGACCTACAGGGCAGCGTTCTTTCACGTCCCTATCCGTCCGTCCACCAGAGATTCCTTCGCTTCGAGCGGAGGGATCCTTTCGAGATTCGAGCCATGCCCTTGACCTTTCTCTTGCTCCCAGGGTCTTCACCAAATGCATGGCAGTGGTGACAGCATTCCCACGGCGCCGAGGGGTCGGGTGTACCTGCCACCTGGGCGATTGGCTGATAGCAGCCCTCCAGACCCGGAGGTGGGCGGTCAGAGATCTGGCCCTCAGGTTTGCTCTCAGATCGGCCTTCTCATCAACGAGGTCAAGTCGAACTTGGGCCGAAGAAGGTGATACATTTCATCGGGGCAGAGCTCGACTCTCTTCGAGCCAGAGCACGACTCCCGGCGGACAGGGCCGAGGTTCTTTCCTCCTTTGCCCAGTCATTTCTGGTTGGGCAATCGCGCCCTGCCCGGGAGTTCCTGCGCCTCCTGGGTCTCATGGCGGCCTGTACCAGCGTGGTCCGTTGGGCCCGCTGGCACATGCGTCCCCTTCAGTGGGGATTGGCCAGCCAGTGGTCACAGTGCTGCGATCCATTGGACCAGCTAGTGACGGTGACCCAGGGGATGTGGAACGCTCTCCAGTGGTGGACCGTTCCAGAACATCTGCAGGAGGGCATCCCGTTTGTCTGCCCCAAGCTGACGGTCTCTCTATCGACCGATGCCTCTCTGATGGGTTGGGGTGCCCATCTGGGGGAGCACAGAGCGCACGGCCTCTGGTCCCCTCGGAAGTCCCGATGCCATGTCAACCTGCCGGAGCTTCGGGCGGTTCGTCTAGCCCTCACCGCCTTTGCTCCGTTTCTACGGGGTCAAGTGGTTCAGGTCCAGGTGGACAATAGCACGACCATGTACTACCTAAACTGCCAGGGTGGGACGCGCTCCATGCCTCTGTGCAAGGAAGCTCTCCGCGTTTGGTCACTCGTGCTCAGCCTGGAGTCTGATCTCCTAGCCATCCATGTGGCAGGAGCCTCCAACACCCTGGTCGATGCCCTAAGCCGGATAGGGGCTGTGTCCCATGAGTGGTCTCTCCTGCCGGAGGTAGTACAAGATCTGTTCTCCCACTGGGGCATACCTTAGGTGGACCTGTTTGCCTCCAGGGAGAATGCGAAGCTGAGGCTGTTTCATGCCCACCCCCCCTCAGCAGGGTTTGCTGCAGGGGGATGCCTTCTCGAGGCCGTGGACCCCGGGCCTCTTCTACGCCTTTCCCCCATTTTCCTTGATCCACAGGGTGCTTCTCAAGGCGAGGAGGGACAAGGCGCAGGTGATTCTGGTTTCACCAGACTGGCCCTGCCATTGCTGGTATCCAGATCTCCTCAGCCTCAGCTCCAGGCTCCCGAGGCAGCTTCCAGCTCGCCCGGACCTGTTATCAGTCAATCAGGGGAAGGTGTTCCATCCGGACTTTCAATCCCTGCACCTGACAGCCTGGTTCCTGAGCGGCTAGAGTTCCAGGCCTTGGGTCTTTCCGACGAGGTCCTCAATGTAGTTAGGCGTCCCGTAAAGTCGACCAGAAAATGCTATGCCTTCAAATGGAAGAGATTCTCCATTTGGTGTCAGGAGCAAGGGCCTGGACCCTTCCTCCTGTTCCTGGCAAGCATATTGGACTACCTATGGTCCCTTTCTCAGCAGGTCTTAAGTCGATGACCCTAAGGTGCACCTGGCAGCCATCTCCCTTACCGGGCGCGGGCGGGCTTGATCGATGGCGCGGAGTGGGTCAGTCGGGCGCTTTTTCAGAGGCCTGGATCACATATCCCCTCCGGTGCGTGAACCTCCACCTCCGTGGGGTCTACTGCTGGTATTGGCAAAGCTCATGGGCAAGCCATTCGAACCAAAGCACAGGTGTGACATCTCTCACCTGTCGTGGAAGACCGCCTTCTTGGTGGCTATCACGTCAGCCAGAAGGATGGGAGAGCTCTAGGCGCTTTCCATGGAGTCTCCTTACCTGGTCTTCCACAGGGACAAGGTTGTCCTGCACCCCCAACGAAATTCCTTCCGAAGGTGGTGTCGGAGTTTCACCTTAACCAGGTGTTGACTCTGCCGGTGTTCTACCCCAATCACACCTCGGAGGCTGAATATAGGCTCCATACTCTGGACCCTAGAAGGGCGCTTGCTTACTATAAGGAGCACACAGCTGAAGTTCGGGGAGAGGTTCGCCAGCTGTTTGTCACCTACGCTGAAGCCGCACCTGGCAGACCTGCAGCCAAGCGGACGATAAGCAGGTGGGTCACCTCCTGCATAGATCTCTGCTATAAGTTGGCGGGCATGGAGCCTCCCAGAGGGATAAGAGCTCATTCTACCCGCCATACTGCTGCATTGGTAGCTGCTTCCAGGGACGTCCCTATCCAGGATATCTGCAGGGCTGCTACCTGGAAGTCGGCACATACCTTTATAACCCACTACCGCATCGACCTTGAGTCACGCCAGGATGCTGGTTTTGGGGCCTCGGTTCTCCAGTCTCTATTTCCTAAGTAGGGGGTGTGCGCCTTACCTCCCTCCTCCTGGAGAACTGCTAGGAGTCTGCCAGAAAGTGTGGATGAACAACATATCCATGTCCCTAGAAATACAGGTTACTCACCTGTAGCAGGAGTTCTAGGAATGGTATGTTGTTCATCGACCTGAACTCCCCGGCTTCGACGCAGAACCTGAGCTTCCAGCGGGCCAGATCTGGCGTCATGGGGCGGAGCCGAGAGTTTTATCACCTGGGTGGGTGGGAGGAGCCAGCTTGAAGACCTTCTGGCAAGATTTAAAGCGGCAAGGATACCTGCCAGAAAGTGTGGATGAACAACATATACCATTCCTAGAACTCCTGTTACAGGTGAGTAACCTTTATATCCTGGTCTTCCATGGAGGAAAACCTTCACATCAATGTTCTGGAGATGAGAGCAGTGTTCTGTGCTCTCCAGGCCTTCCAGTTGCTTCTAAGTCTGGGAACACTCCTTATCCAGACAGACAACATTGCCACTGTCTGGTATTTAAACAAACAGGGAGGCACCGCGGATGTGGTACTAGGCGGTACAGCACGGCCAATCCCTTGACAGCAGTCCACGTGTCAGGTGTTCACAACAGTCTGGCGGAGAGTCTCAGCCGATCAGTTGTCAGGGCTCGTGAGTGGGAACTAAAGCAGGTAGTAGTAGAAGACCTGCTTCTTAAGGTGGGTCGGCCAGACCTAGATCTCTCGCCTTCCCATCCAGCGCAAAACTACCCAGTTTTTGCACACTCGTTCCAGGGTGTGGTGCTTTTTGAAGGGACGCATTGCCTTTGTCTTGGACAGGGAGATTTCTCTTTACGTGTTCCCTCCCTTTCCTATTCTTCAGAAGGTTCTGTTGAAACTACAAGCTGAAGGGGCGCACATGATCCTTATTGCCCCCCCACCTGTGGCTTTTCGACAGATATGGTTTCCGTTGCTACAACAGCTGGCACTGGAACACCCAGTACCTCTTCCTCTCTCTCACTACCTTCTGTCCCAGGAGCTGGGCACCCTGGTACATCAGAGCCTCAAGTTTCATCTTCATGTGTGGCACCTGTGGACATAACAATTTCAAACTATGGGGTCTCTTCAGGAGTCGCTCAGGTCTTAGTTGGAGGCCAGGAAACCCTCCACTAGATCCACTTATGCCATGAAGTGGAAGAGATTTTCTTTCTGGGCCTCAGCGAAAGGACTAGATCCCTTTTCTTGCTCTGCTTCCCAGGTTTTGGAGTATCTCTTGCATCTGTCAGAGTTGGGCCTCAGCTATTCCTCCCTGAAGGTACATCTCTCTGTGGTTTCGGCCTACCACCTCCTGGTGAAGGGCAAAACCCTAGCACAGCTAGAAGGTTTCCAGGACTTTCTTGAAGGGGATCCTTTACATCAGCCCTCCGGTCCAGAATCCCCGGATCTTAACTTTATGTTGGAAAAGCTTACTTTGCCTCATTTTGAACCGGCAGCAAGCTGTGATATGTGTTTTTTTTAGCATGGAAAATGCTCTTTTTAGTTGCTGTCACTTCAGCTCGAAGAGTTTCAGAGCTTCAGGCTCTAGTTTGTAGAGATCCTTATTTAATTTTCCACAGGGACTGGGTGGTCCTGCAAACTAACCCTTCCTTCCTTCGAATGGTTTCAGAATTAACTCTTAACTAGAGTGTTGAACTGACTGTTCTTCCCAGAGCATTCCACTGGGGGTTATCTTCTGCACACCTCGGCGTGCACAGGATTTTGAGGTGTTATACCTAAAGGACTAAGGAGGTTCGAAAGTCGAACTAGATCTTTGTGGCCTTTGCTCCTAAGTGCCGGGGTAAGGCTGTCACGAAGCAGACTCTGTCTAGGTGGCTGGCAAATTGTATTCACTTCATTTACCAGAAGTATGGGAAGCCCCTTTCGGGTATGGTCAAGGGCCACTCCGCTAGGAGTGTGGCCACTTCCACTGCCTTTTTCAAGAATGTGTCCACTGCAGACATCTATGCAGTGGTCACTTGGTCTTCCGTCCATACCTTCACTAAACATTACAGTCTGGACATTGCCTCTAGGCAGTCCTGCAAGGCCTTCTGTCTTGAATAGACCTTTAGTTGGCAGACATTTTCCTCCTCCCAGAACCTCATCTCCGACTCCTCCTTTTTCATTAGACTGCTTGGTATTCAGTCCTATATGTGAAGACCTTCTGCAGGAACCCTCTTGAAGTAAGATACAGCAGTTACGTAAGAACTTAACCGTAACAGTTGATCTTCGAAAGAGATTCCTGCAGTAAGTCTAGATTCCCCACCCACATTTCCCCCAGCTCCTGCGTTTCTTCTCTTTATTCCCTGCACAGGACTCAGACTCCTGGTACCCTGTGCCCTGGATGAGACAGTCACTCGTCTTTTCTTCTTCCTTTCTATAGGTCTCCAGTGGAAAAGAACTGAAGTGTGGGTGGGGGACTGCCCCTTTTATAGTCACGCTGACATTCATCACCTGATTTTGGGGGGTGGTCCCTGCCGACGATTACTAGCTACAAGTTTGCCATGTGGTCCTGACGCCAGGGGGCGCAGTTCTGCATGTGAAGACCTACTGCAGGAACCTCTCTTGAAGATCTACTGTTATGGTAAGTTCTTACATAACTGCTATTTTTCAAGTGCTGAATGGTAAGTGCTATGCTTGTAACGTGCTTGTAGAGCCGAATGTTGGCATCCCTTTATTCTCATTGAATTTAGCAATAAAACAGTTTAAAATAATGTATCGATAATCTACGATGAAGTCCACTACATGTTTTCTTTTGGTCACAGAGGATGGTAGTACATGTTTATTTCTGGTTGCAGAGCATGTATGATTGGCCATTTTACCACGGGGGGGGGGGGGCTCACACGGCCATACTGTGCACATTGCACTGGATTATATAACCATTGCAGCCACAACAATGCAAGACTACTACAATACAATACTGTAGTTAACAACAAAAAAAAAAAATACTCTGAAATACAAAACTGTGTCTTCTCTGTGTTTGAAACAGGGTGGTGAAAAATTCAAGTTCCCTAACTCAAACCCGTTCATCGAAGACGATATTGATAAGAATGAGGTGGCATCTGTTGCATACAGGTACCGAAAATAAATGCTCTGCTCTTCTCCCATCCTAGCGAGTGCTCATTGTCAGTGGCAATTCTGAGGGTGGTTTTGTAGAACAGAGGATTGGGGGTTGAAGTAAATCAAAACTGACATCTAGGTTCAAGTGAGTTGGGAATTGGTTCAGAGTTCACCCATTCCCACACTCAAAAATGGTAAACTTTCAGAACTCACTCATGGCTTTGTCACTGTCTTCAGAGGTGTGCAAATCATTTTTTTTAATACTTCCTCAGGGCAAGTGATAGTATGAAAATGACTTGCCCACAAAATGTTGTACTTGTCCTACCGCAAAACAGACTGATGAAAACAACGTTGAAACAAATAATTTACTCTGTAATATAAAAAAGTTAATTTTTTCTTACGTTGTGTGATGGATCTTAAGAGCAAAAGACAGGACATTATGTAAAAATTGAAGATGTGCTTATTGTGCTGCTGTGCTGGCTACTTCAATGAAGCTTTCAAAATAATTACTGGTAATGAGCTGTAGTAAGGAAAGCTTGTAACAGTACAATAAAAGATTCAGAAGAAGCCAGCAGGCCACTAGGGTGCAACTACAACAGCAGGCTTATTTATTTATTTATTTCAAATCTTCTACATAAGTTATCCACACCAACACAACCACCACCACCACCACCACCACCACCAGGGTCTCCTCACTGGTATGCCACACTAAGGGGCAAAGCCACTGTGATGTCCAATTAAAAGCAGGACTGCTTGGTTATGTCCAGGGCAGGCTTTATATAAAGTTGCTGAAACTAGTCTACTCTGCAGCCAGATCAAAAGAAAATGGTGGTGTCGGGCCACAGTTTCAAGTATTACAAGGGCACAGTGATATCAGTGACGCATCGTGATGGAATCAAATTATTATAAGGGCACAGTGATATCAGTGACTCATCGTGATGGAACCAGATTATTACAAGGGCACAGTGATATTAGTGACGCATCGTGATGGAACCAGATTGTTACAAGGGCACAGTGATATCAGTGGCCATCGTGATGGAACCAGATTGTTACAAGGGCACAGTGATATCAGTGACGCATCGTGATGGAATCAGATTAGTGCAAGGGCACAGTGATATCAGTGACGCATCGTGATGGAATCAGATTATAAGGGCACAGTGATATCAGTGACGCATCGTGATGGAACCAGATTATTACAAGGGCACAGTGATATCAGTGACGCATCGTGATGGAATCAGATTATTACAAGGGCACAGTGATATCAGTGACGCATCGTGATGGAATCAGATTATTACAAGGGCACAGTGATATCAGTGACGCATCGTGATGGAATCAGATTATTACAAGGCACAGTGATATCAGTGACGATCGTGATGGAATCAGATTATTACAAGGGCACAGTGATATCAGTGACGATCGTGATGGAATCAGATTATTACAAAGGGCACAGTGATATCAGTGACGCATCGTGATGGAATCAGATTATTACAAGGGCACAGTGATATCAGTGACGCATCGTGATGGAATCAGATTATTACAAGGGCACAGTGATATCAGTGACGCATCGTGATGGAATCAGATTATTGCAAGGGCACAGTGATATCAGTGACTCATCGTGATGGAATCAGATTATTGCAAGGGCACAGTGATATCAGTGACGCATCGTGATGGAATCAGATTATTACAAGGGCACAGTGATATCAGTGACGCATCGTGATGGAATCAGATTATTACAAGGGCACAGTGATATCAGTGACGCATCGTGATGGAATCAGATTATTACAAGGGCACAGTGATATCAGTGACGCATCGTGATGGAATCAGATTATTACAAAGGGCACAGTGATATCAGTGACGCATCGTGATGGAATCGGATTATTACAAGGGCACAGTGATATCAGTGGCGCGTCGTGATGGAATCGGATTATTACAAGAGGCACAGTGATATCAGTGATGCATCGTGATGGAATCGGATTATTACAAGGGCACAGTGATATCAGTGACGCATCGTGATGGAATCAGATTATTACAAGGGCACAGTGATATCAGTGACGCATCGTGATGGAATCAGATTATTACAAGGGCACAGTGATATCAGTGACGCATCGTGATGGAATCAGATTATTACAAGGGCTGAGTGATATCAGTGACCGTCGTGATGGAATCAGATTATTACAAGGGCACAGTGATATCAGTGACGCATCGTGATGGAATCAGATTATTACAAGGGCACAGTGATATCAGTGACGATCGTGTGATGGAATCAAATTATTACAAGGGCACAGTGATATCAGTGACGCATCGTGATGGAATCAAATTATTACAAGGGCACAGTGATATCAGTGACGCATCGTGATGGAATCAAATTATTACAAGGGCACAGTGATATCAGTGACACATCGTGACGGAATCAAATTATTATAAGGGCACAGTTGATGGAGTCGGGGAGGGAGGGCAGGCCCAGCTGGACGACCCATATCCATATGATTACAAGTAAGCAGCACTGATGTGCATGCAAGCACCCACGACCCCCATCCCCGGCACAAGCCAGCACACAGTTTTTTCTGGGTACTGCAGCACCTGCCCAACTGTGTAACGTACATGCCAGGAGGAAGAAGAGAACAGAGGGAGGTAGGGTCTGGGAAGGGATCGAGGCACAGTACACAACACTACCGGCACAACTGTGTGGGAAAACAAGTTTGTGTGGTCAACCCAGTGCTGGAGCAAGTGCCTCTAGAACGCCAGCTCCTGACCTGACCTCTGACTTCATCCTCTTGCCTGCTCCACTGACTAAACTACACTTGGCATTACTGAGTCTCTCTTAGTCTGCTGATGTATATACTAACTGGGTCAGCAGTGGGGACAGCAACACCCCAAGCGCCTGAGTCCCAAACTGCTGAATCAAGCAGGGGTTGGGGGCGTTCAGAAAGCCAAATACTCACTGATGGATACTACTGGACAAGCAAACTAACAATTTAGTTGGGAGGGGGTTCAGAAAGCCAAATACTCTCTGATGGATATTACTGGACAAGCAAGCTAAAATTTAATTTGGGGCGGCAGAGCAGCAGGATCAGAGCCTGATGGCGGGATGCTGAATGAACAAGTCGACAGCTGAACAGTATGATGGTCTGATGGCATGCCACATTTACACACACACACACACACACACACACACACACACACACCAAAGCAAACTGCAGTGGCCCAAAAAGTCAGGCAAGTGTCAAAAACCTACTAGCAACACACCGCCATGCTTGCGTCGGCTCTACCACAAAATTAAAATGCTGCTGACTTGCCAGAGGACCAGGTCACAAAGGTACGTTCTTCCCCCACAGGCCCACAATCCACACTCTGCTAGTGCTGCCACAGAACAGAGCGTAATAAACCTGGCTCCAGCCTCTAATACTGACCAGCCAATGACGAGTCCATATCCGTGCCCACAACCCCAACTCAGCTACCCCCCCCCCAAATAAAAATAAGGCACTGGTGTGGACACACGTTTCTTAATTACACCTCAGTCCTCTCGAGCATAGCAGAATGAGGGATGTAAAGGAGAGGCAGGGCAGAGGAGAAAACAGAGGCATAATAGTGGGGGAGAGGGGGCCGGGAACAACGCATCCAATCCATCCACTTCAGTTGCTCACTGTTTGATTTAAGTCAGCGCTCAAATCTTTCTCTACCCACGGTTTAAATTGAGGTGTCCTCAATTCCCCCACACACTTAAGATTGCCCTCGAGGCAGCGCCTCAACCGATTCATGACTCCTCAGACTGTAGCTTGATGGCATGCACCACTGGTCCTTCCTGCCGTCACAGTGAGGTCCTCCTCCTTCTCTGAGCTGATTGCGGCCAATGAAAATAAACCACCAATGTTGCTATGCTGCAGAGTGCTTAAGAGATGATTCAGAGGCACAGAACGGCTGCAGAATTGTACAACGGATGGGGGGGGAGGTCAGACCGAGAGGGTGAGGGCGCCTGTACAGATGGCGAACAACAACGGTACCAAAAAAAAGGTGTGTGCAGCCCATAGGGGAAAGAAATGCAGCCAGAGGGGAAAAAACAGCCAAAAAATCACTTGGCCTCTGGCTGAAGACGGCAAATCAAAGGATCTGCCCTACAGTGATTATTGGTCAGCCTCGAATGTTGGGCAGTGCAGTTTGCACACCCCTGCACTGTCTGGTATGCTACCTCCAATAGTGCAGAATGCCTGATTACCTCTGGGGCTGACCTGATTTCTGGCTGTGCTAGAAAACTTCTCTGCACCAAGGAGTCCCAACAGGACAAAACACGTCTGTAGTTTCCTGTTTAAGAGGAAGCTTTTGTTCTGTCATTCCGCATAGTTAGAGACCTGTGTTTTTCTTGTATAAGGATTAACAAGAAATTCAAGGTATAAAAAGAAATAAAACGGAAACAAGCATATGAAAAAAGTTGAAAAAAAAGCTTGATTTTTTTTTTTGCAAAAACTAAATGAATTCTTGCAGCAGTTGTTTAGGCTCTGTTTTTACTACAGAGACGGTTTGCAAGGAAGCAGTAGCAGAACTGTGATTCACAAAGCCTTTCAAGAGCATAACATAAGGCTGCTTAATACAATGTAGTATACTAGAAATGTGATTTCTAGGGACATGGATATGTTGTTCATCCACACTCATTGGCAGGTATCCTTGCCGCTTTAAATCTTGCCGGAAGGTCTTCAAGCTTGCTCCTCCCACCCACCCGGGTGGTATAACTCGAGCTCCGCCCCATGCGCCAGATCTTCCTTACGCTGGAAGCTCAGGTTCCCTCCTTAACGCTCTGCGTTTGAGACTGGTTCCTATTTCTCCGTTTGCGGATTTAAAATAAATTTTAGCGAAAAGACTTCAATCTTCCTATCCTCGACTGCAATGGACAATCGACTCCCGGTTTGGAGATGCCCATGCGGGCAGAAGATGTCTCGGACGGATCCACACTCCGCGTGTGTCTACTGCTTAGGCCTTGAGCACGACCGCAGGCTTGCGACCTGTGCTCATCTTTCTCGCCTCGTCCCTCGAAGACCGTGCTGCCCGATTGCAACTGGGCCGTCCGAAGCGCTTCCCTCGGTGAAGTCCAGGGAGGCCGGTTGGCGGTGTCCTTGGTGGGGTCAGCTCGGCGGATGGTCGCCCTCGAAGAGGAGGCGGCGGGCCGTATCTTCCTCGCGCGGCATTTATCCCGTCTCTCTGGGCTCTTCTTACGGCTTCTTTTAAGGAGCTTTGTCTGTCCCTCTCCACTAAAGGAGAAGGGCCTACGTTCTGGACCTTATTCTCGGTCCAAAAAGAGGACAGGGTAAGTCCCTCCATACGACGCTCTTGGGATGGAAGGTCCCTCTCCCGGGCCGTCGACAGTCTGCTTCGATCGACCGCTCGGCACTGACCACTGGCCTCACGGTGTCCCCGTCAGGTCAGTTGACGAGACTCCCACCGATGAAGTCGAGATTTTCTCGACCCATTAGACGAGCTGTCGCCTTTAGCAGCGAGATTCCCTCTCCCGGTTCCCGGGAGGAGTTGAGGATCCCGTGGGCTCGCCTGTGCCTCCGGTTCCGGAGCCCTCGGATGCACCATCCGAGCCGAAGGGAGTGCCGGTTCCGGCCGACACCTCCCCGCACCGACCTCGGAAATTCCGGGACTCTCGGTCTCGGTCTCGGACCTCTTGGCGGTCAGCGATCCCACCGCATAGGCGGTCTCGGCACCAGCTGATGGCGGCGTCGCCCGCTCGGCCTCGTCCTCCTCCTCGGATGAGGGAGGCTTCGGCGTAAGTGACGTCGGCGATACGAGGACCTTATGTTGCAACAACTCCTCCTGGCGGGGTAAGCCGACCCGTCGCCTTCCCGGCCATTAAATCAACTGTCACGGACGACACAACCCTCGACTTATCCGAGCCTATACCCAGGCGGTTGTTCGGCCAAAACCAACTGCTCCACGATTCGGTGGAACCTCCGCCTCCACAGCCACAATTGGGGCTCCGACCAAGGATTCTCCGTCGGCTAAGGGTCTACCCATCGGCTGTCAGTTACCCTCACTCCCGACCGACCTCGGCAGGTGAAGGTGCCTCAGGCCAGAGGCAGCTCTTCGAGGACTCTTCCGAGTCGAAGATGATTCCTCCTTTTCTCCAAGCGACTGGACTTGGAGTCTTCAGGAGGTCAGTCAATGGGCGATAGCCCGTCGTCCTTCCTAGGACTACTTCAGCTCATCTCGAGTCACCGGGATGGAGCTCGAACCCGTTCCAAGCGGGCCAGGTATCCCTCACGGAGATTCTGGACCGGGGATTCTCCGGCGGAGGCCTTTCGGTGGCGAGGCCATAGTGGGTCGGCACTGGAGCTTTGGCAGCGCCCTGCTTCCTGCCCTGCGCCTTCGGCCAGGATGGCCAGGAAGTATCGGTCCCTACCGGTTCCTTGTCGGTTTTAGAACACCCCTCTGCTGAGGGGTTGGTTACCGACAAGCGTTTTCCAGAGCGCCCGGCATGGCATGAGGATGGACAAACCTCCTGACAAGAGTCCAAGAAATTGGACTATGTCGGGCGAAAAGTCTCGCTGCGTCCTCTCTCGGCCCGATCAGGCCAGTTCGGCCGTCCTCATGGCACATTTTTCTTATGCCCTGTTGGGCTCCCTGGATGAGGTCATCCCTCATCTTCCCGCCGATCTGCAGACTACGGTTAAGCAGGTGCGGGACCAGGGCAGTGGCCAAACAGCAGCTCCAGACTGCTTTGGATATAGGGGACTCATGTGCCAGATCGGTGGCTGCCGCAGTGGCTATGTGTCGGCGGGCTTGGCTGAGGATATCCACCTTTACTTCGGATACCCAGCACAAGTTGGCGGATGTTCCTTTTGGGGACTGACCTCTTGACCCCTGGGGTGGAAGGTCACCTGCAGAGGATCGAAGTCCAATGCTACCTTGGACTCGGTCTCTTCCGCTCAGAAGGACAAAGGCCGCAAACGCAGCCTAAGCCCTTTCGTCCTTCTGTGCCCCCGGCGCGCCCGGCCCAGCAACGTCAGGGCCAGCAGGCTCGGCCTTGGCATCCCAAACCCAAGCCGCCGGCTTCCTCTAACAGGAGGCAGGGAGGAAAAGGCCCAGGAGGTCCCTCGGCCGGTCCCTCCTCCAAGCCTGCCCAGTGACGGGCTGAGGGGTGTCGCCCCCATTCCCGTCACCTTACCCTGGGTCCCCATGAGAGGGCAGCTCCCAGCACTTCCGTTCCGCCTGGTCCGCTGTTTCCACGGACAGGTGGGTCTTGGAGGTGGTGGGAAGAGCCTGCCTCTGGAATTCGAGCAGGCACCACCTTCAGGCCGTCGCCTCGGGGCTTGGGATCCCCAGCCTCACTGGCGCTCATCGAGCCGACATCGCCTCCTCCTCCAGAAGGAGGTGATAGAGGTGGTGGACCCTCCTTCAGACCCAGGGTTTGTGTCCAGGTACTTCCTGGTTCGAAGACGGACGGGGGGCTGGCGCCCCATTCTCGACCTACACGACCTAAACAAGTTCCTAAGGTCTCGAACCTTCAGGATGGTCACTCTGGCTCAGATAATACCATCCTTGGAACGCGGCGTGTGGTTCTGCTCTCTGGACTTGCAGGACGCGTTTTTTCACGTCCCTGTCCGTCCGTCTCACCAGAGATTCCTTAGCTTCCAGCGAAGGATCCCTCTTGAGTTCCAAGCCATGCCCTTCGGCTTGTCTCCAGCTCCCGGGTCTTCACCAAATGCATGGCAGTGGTGACAGCATTCCTCTTGGCGCCGAGGGGTCGGGTGTACCCTTACCTGGACGACTGGCTGATAGCAGCTCCCTCCAGGAAGGAGGCGGAGTGGTCAGAGATCTGGCCCTCCAGGTCTGCTCTCAACTGGGCCTCCTTATCCAGCGAGGCCAAGGCCGAACTTCGAGCGAAGCAGGTGATTCTATTCATCCGGCGCAGCTCGGCTCTCTTCGAGCCAGAGCGCGGCTCCGGACAGGGCCGGTTCTTTCCTCCTTTGCCCGATCATTTCTGGTTGGGCAATTCGCCCTGCCGGGACTTCCTCGCCTCCTGGGTCTCTTAGGCGCCTGCACCAGCGTGGTCCGTTGGGCCCGCTGGAACATGCGTCCCTTCAGTGGGGACTGGCCAGCCAGTAGTCCTGGCCTGCGATCCTTTGGACCAGCTTGTCGGTGACACAGGGGATGTGGGCAGCTCTCCAGTGGTGGACCGTTCCAGATCATTTGCAGGAGGGCATCCCGTTAACTCCGCCCGAGCCGCGGTCTCTCTATCGACCGATGCCTCTCTGATGGGTTGGGGTGCCCATCTGGGGAACACGGCTCATGGCCTCTGGTCCCGCGGGAGTCCCGATGCCACATCAACCTGCTGGAGCTCCCGGCGGTCGCCTAGCTCTCACCGTCTTTGCTCCGTTCCTCCGAGGTCAAGTGGTCCGAGTCCAGGCGGACAATACCACGACCATGTACTATCTAACCGCCAGGGCGGGGCGCTCCATGCTTCTATGCAAGGAAGCTCTCACATTTGGTCACTCAATGCGCAGCCTGAGGCGGATCTCTAGCCATTCACGTGGCAGGAGCCTCCAACACCCTGGCCGATGCCCTGAGCGGATAGGGGCTGCATCCCACAGTGGTCTCTCCTGCCGGAGTAGTACAGCATCTGTTCTCCCATTGGGGCACACCTCAGGTGGACCTGTTTGCCTCCGGGAGGCAGCGAGCTGAGTCTGTTCCATGCCCGCCCCCTCAGCAGGGCTCGCTGCAGGGGGATGCCTTCTCGAGGCAGTGGACCCCGGGCCTCTTTTACGCCTTTCCCCCATTTCCCTTGATCCACAAGGTGCTTCTCAAGGCGAGGAGGGACAAGGCGCAGGTGATTCTGATAGCCCCAGACTGGCCTCGCCAGTTCTGGTACCCAGATCTCCTCAGTCTCGGCTCCAGGATTCACGGCAGCTTCCAGCTCGCCCGGACCTGCTCTCAGTCAATCAGGGGAAGGTGTTCCATCCGGACCTTCAATCCCTGCACCTGACGGCCTGGTTCCTGGCTAGAGTTCCAGGCCTTGGGTCTTTCCGACGAGGTCCTCAATGTAGTTGAGGCGTCCCGTAAGAGTCGACCAGAAAATGCTATGCCTTCAAATGGAAAAGGTTTTCCATTTGGTGTCAAACAAGGCTTGGACCCTTCCTCCTGTTCCTTGGCAAGCATCTTGGACTGTTATGGTCCCTTTCAGTCAAGGGCTTAGGTCGCGACCTAAGGGTGCACCTGGCAGCCATCTCTGCTTACGCGGCGCGGGCGGGAAGCAGTCGGTTAGCAGGGAGAAGGTGGTCTGGCGCTTTTTCAAAGGCCTTGATCACATTTCCCCTCAGTCGCGGAACCCCACCTCCGTGGGATCTACTGCTGGTACTGGCAAAGCTCATGGGCAAGCCATTCGAACCTATGCACAGGTGTGCTCTCTCTCACCTGTCGTGGAAGACCGCCTTCTTGGTGGCTATCACGTCAGCCAGAAGGATGGGAGAGCTCCAGGCGCTTTCCATCGAGTCTCCTTACCTGGTCTTCCACAGGGACAAGGTTGTCCTGCGCCCCCAACCGAAATTCCTTCCGAAGGTGGTGTCGGAGTTTCACCTTAGCCAGGTGTTGACTCTGCCGGTGTTCTACCCCAATCACACCTCGGAGGCCGAATATAGGCTCCATACTCTGGACCCTAGAAGGGCGCTCGCTTATTATAAGGAGCGCACGGCTGAAATTCCGGGAGAGGTTCGCCAGCTGTTTGTCACCTACGCTGAAGCCGCATCTGGCAGACCTGCAGCCAAGCGGACGATAAGCAGGTGGGTAACCTCCTGCATAGATCTCTGCTATAAGTTGGCGGGCATGGAGCCTCCCAGAGGATAGAGCTCATTCTACCCGCCATACTGCTGCAGCGGTGGCTGCTTCCAGGGACGTCCCTATCCAGGAAATCTGCAGGGCTGCTACCTGGAAGTCAGCAAACACCTTCATTACCCATTACCACATCGACCTTGAGTCGCCGGGATGCTGGTTTTGGGGCCTCGGTTCTCAGTCTCTCTTTCCCAAGTAAGTATTGGTGTGCGTCTTGCCTCCCTCCTCCCGGAGAACTGCTGAGAGTCTGCCAATGAGTGTGGATGAACAACATATCCATGTCCCTAGAAATACAGGTTACTCACCTGTAACAGGAGTTCTAGGAATGGTATATGTTGTTCATCTGACCCACCCGACCTTCCCGGCTTCGACGCACAACCTGAGCTTCCAGCGGGCCAGATCTGGCGTCATGGGGCGGAGCCGAAAGTTATACCACCCGGGTGGGTGGGAGGAGCAAGCTTGAAGACCTTCCGGCAAGATTTAAAGCGGCAAGGATACCTGCCAATGAGTGTGGATGAACAACATATACCATTCCTAGAACTCCTGTTACAGGTGAGTAACCTGTATTTCTAGTGTATACAAGGTCATTTTGAGGTATTTTATGAATGTAAATGTGATAAGAAATAAAACTACATTTTCAGTTAATAAAATAAATTGTACAAAATAAAAAGAATTTCACAGGGCTCTACGCATTGTCTCCGGTCTATTCATTAACCACTGGGAGTCATCCCTAATAGGGATCAACACCCCCACCCCAACCATGGCATCATTATAGAAACTTGATACATCCTCTTTCACAGAGACGGCTTGGAACCCTTATCTCGACTCCCTTGGATTGTCCAGTCCAGCGACTCCAGATGCATTTAGGTTCCCCCTTTCTTCTCTGATGTAAGAAAGAAGGACATGGTTAGCTCACGAGTTCAGTCCACTCCCTATCTGGTAACATGGAGTAGACCCCTTTTCCAGGGATCTGTGTGTGTCTTTTTTTCTTTCCTTTTTTTTGTTTTGTTACATTGTTCCATCTCATTTACAAGGGGGTCCCATTCTTGGGCACCTCCCTCATGCTTCTGCCAGAACTACATGCTCAGGGCTGCTGCTCTACTTTTTTCTGGACCACTATCTGCCTTCCATCTGGCTAGTGGTGTGAGGTTCTGGCTGTACTCATCCAGCTACCTCTTGTACCACTTAGTGTGCCCTGTTCTTATTCTGAGCTGGTAGTCTGGTTTTATTTTGTTTCCTGTATCCTTTCCCTACACCTTTGGGCTATAAAATCTCTAGCCTGCTCTTATTTCTCTCCACTGTGTTGCTCTTTCCTGGCGAACAGAACTCGGATGTGTCAGAGAGCTGGCTATGGTTATTGGCTGACACGCAGCACCACGTGACATGTGCATGCATCGTGCATACCTGATCAGCTCCTGCAAAAAATATTTTTTCCCGCGTGGTCCTAGTGCCCTAGCCCCAGACCCATAAGTGGTAATCAGTGGTGAAGATAGTCTGGAAGATCAACAGTTACGGTAAGTACTTAATAGTCATTTGTAGAGATGTGGATATGATGTACAACTCCACACTTCTGGCAGCGTTATTTTCCTTCTAATTCCTGCCAGAACATCTTTAAGCTGACTCCTCCCACCCACCCAGGTGGTAACTCCCTTGGCATGGCCCTGTGACATCAGATCTTCCTTTCTACTGAAAGAAGGTTCCCTCCTTATCACTCTCCACGCTGGGTAGGCCCTTAGCTTTCAAAATTCAAGTCTTCAGGCTAATTTTGAACCCATTCGAAACCTTTGTCATGGACAAGTGGAAGCAAGTGCGGGCCGAAGACGTCCCGGATGGACCCACACACTTTGTGCATCTATTGCCTAGGCCACGATCCCGATCCCAGGTGTGTGACCTGTGTCGCATCTTGCATCCAAGTACTGTAGAAGACTGGCGCACTTGGCTACTTTTAGGGTGCCCAGATGACCAGGACCCTCCCGTTTGATTGAAAGGTGCCCATCCAGCGGTCTCCATGGCTGCGGGGTTTGCAGAACAACTGCCGGCTTTTGAAGAGGTGGCTGCTCAGGCCATGGAGCGTGCCTCATCAGCTGTGGCCTATGTACTGCTTACCTTTAGTGGTGTATCCTTCGGTCCAGGCTGCTGGCTTCATGGTCTCCCCATCAGGCCAGTCGGTCAAGACACCCATCGACCAGCTTGTTGAGATATTTCTGGTCAATGCGAGGCAGGCTACCTACGTGGTTTACACCACCCAGTACCAGAAGGACCTATGGAGCTCAGTCTTGGCCATTTGCGACAAAATCCTCACTGAGGTAGGGCATGACATAGCAGACGCTGCCAGGACAGCACTGGTTGCTTTGAAGTACCAGTTTCACATGGCAGTGGATGCCAGCGACTCTGTTTCCAGAATCATTGCCCTGGCCATCTCCCTAAGAAGGTTTGCCTGGCTCTGGGTTGCTAACCTGGCCCAGGACACGGCTATGGATTTTCCCTGCAAGAACAACTCTTTCTTTGGGGATAAGACTGAGGCACACAAGAAGAAGGTGGGGAATACAAAACCACCTGCAAGAGCAACTCGGCCAAAGAAAAAGCCTCCACTTCCTGCGGGTCTCGGGGATGGGGAGGCAGGGATTAGAGGCTACTATCATAGGGCCTACTACCAGTCTGCCATGGCCATAGACTACTCTCAGGCCAGCGGATATTTCAGGGGCAGTGTTAGACAAGGTGCCAGGAGAGCTGAGCCTGCTCCAGCCACCAGGTCCCACTGAAAGCAGAATCCCTGACTGCTCTCCCCAAGTCACCAACCCATTCCCGGTAAGAGGGAGGTTGGCTGACTTCTCCAAGCGTGGCAACACATTACCACAGACATGTGAGTCTTGCAGGTGGTTAGACAGGGCCTCTCTGGAGTTCAAGGCTTTTCCAAAGTTGCAGGCTCACTGGCACTTTGCACCCTCAACCCCAACAGAAAAGATTCTGTTGGAGTTTGAGGTCAAAACATTGCTGCAAGCAAAATCTGTCTGGGGAAGGGCCTCTACTCAAGGTATTTCCTTACTCAAAAGAAAAATGGGAAGTGGCGACCCATTCTGGATTTCAGATATCTGAACAAGCACTTGTCAAAGCCCAAATTCAGAATGGTCACTCTGTCAGTAGTGATTCCCTCCCTCCAATAGGATGATCGTCTGACATCTCTAGACCTGAAGGATGCCTATTTCCTAATCCCAGTCTGGCCCAGTCACAGGAAGTACCTGAGGTTCTGGTTGCCCTCGGGCTACTACTAGATTTCATCTCTCCCCCCGCTTCGAGGGTGTTGACAGTGTCTTGCTCTGGTGTCGGCCCAGCTAAGGAGACCGGGAGTCTCAGTCTTCCCCTACCTGGACGACTGACTGATTGTGGGTAAGTCCTCCCAGCAGGTCAGGGACCACCTAAGGCTCACCCAGGACACTCTAGAGTTCCTGGGCTTTCTTTTGAACCAGCAAAAATCCTACCTGCATCCAGTACAATCTCTGGAGTTCATAGGGGCAGAGTTGGATACTCTACAGGGAAAAGCTGATCTCCTGCAGAACCTGGCAGGATCATTCTTCCTGGGACAGCCCAGGCCAGCAGGGTACTTCCTCTGGTTGCTAGGGCGCACGGCGTCCACCACAGCCATGGCTCCAGGTGCCAGATTTAAAATGTGAGACATACAGTACCACCTCCGGTCCTATTGGTCCCAAAGAAGGGATCCACTGTCTAAGGTAGTGCCAGTCACAGAACCCTGTTACAAGCACTGGAGTGGTTGAAAGAGGAGGAAAACCTGAGGCGCAGGGAGTTGCTTTTCAGCAGCAGGCTCCAACTGTAGTCTTAACTTATACTTCCCTCCTAGGCTGAGGTGCACATCTGGGTGACCAGTTAGCCATTATCTGTTTGATTTATTTCTTTTTTGGAGTCATAAGAATTTTTTGTTAACTTTTTTATTTTCATTTCTATTACTTAATATTAGTCTAAATGTTTATTCATAACTTGACTGTATAGAAACTGATGTTTACAGTTGTCAGCAAAGCTGTAGAATGCATGTAAAGGCCGGCGTCACCCCGTGATTGCGTTGGCAGTCTGTTATTAGCACTGCAGCCCCACTCCCTATTTGGCGTCCACATAATACGAATTTGTTAACCGGGTAAGGAAACGGGACCAAAGGCCCTTTTACAGGTCCAACCCGGGACATAAAAAGAAAGACAGATAAAAAAAACAAGACAAAAACATCACATAAACAGCATCATGTTGCAGGTACAACATGACTTGTCAAGTAAAAAAAGATTTAAATACAGCTTTAAAATATGATTTACATGTAATCAAACAGATAGTAACAGGTAAACTATTCCAGTAAGATGGGGCTGAATTACTAAAAGCACGGAGCCCTGACTTACGTTTACAAACTGTGTCAAGCAACAAACCATTTGATAACCTAAGCATTGAAGGAACGGAGCATACAATAGTCAAATACGATAAAGGGACGGAGGGATGTTCATGAATTGCTCTAAAAATTAATAAACCAAAAAAATATTCACTATGACAATATGGGGAAAACCAACCCAGCTGGGAATATAACTCACAAGAATGGGTACGATAAGGAACTAATAAAGTGAAATAACATATATTGTTATAAATAACTGAAAGAGTATGTAATCCCCTCGAACCCAACCTAAAACAAATTCCAGCTACATAAACCAAATGGGGAAGAAGAGTACCGACAGCAATAGCTTTCTTAATAGCAAAGCTAAAAAAATTTAAATTTTAAGTAAAATACCTAATTTCTGATAAATTTTCTTGCTAACTTCAGAAATCTGCAAGGAAAAATTCTATGTAGGGTCCAACAGAACCCCAAGTTACTTGAATTGCTGGACTTGAGCAATAATAATCCCACCCAAATCAAATACGTTTAAACATGGACCAGTCTTTAGCATTGCATTGGTTCCAAAGACCATAGATTTTGTAGTCTTTGAATTGAGGATCCGCAAATTGTGACCAAGTCAATCACAGATTTTATGAAAATCAGACTGAATCTTAGCTGAAATAACATCAATAGAGTTTCCCTGACAAAACAAAATTAGATCATCATCATAAAGTAACATTTCACAATCAGAACCAACAAAAGATAACTGATTAATAAAAAGAGAAAATAATAATGGACCCCTATGGAACACCACATTCCAAAAGAGCCATGAGGGACTCAATAGAATCAGTTTTAACAACCTGCAATCTCAAGGACAGATAATCCTCAACCCATGCTGCAGAAGAACAGACAAATCACAATTCAATGAGCCAACGATAAGTAAGGCCATGGTCAATCAAGGCAGTCCCCATCGAATGCCTTGGTCAGGTCCACAAACACCGCACCAGTCATCAAACCTCTTTCAAAACCACATAGTACAGTGTCTGTGAACCTGACCAAGGCAGTCCCCATCCCACAGTTCTTTCGAAACCCATGTTGAGCATGACTCAATAACCCATACGCCAACAAATAATCATTAATCTGATTCGCAACAATCTTCTCCATCAGTTTACTTAATTGATTAAGAATTGAGATAAGGTAAAAATCCTCAGCTCATTCAGCCTCTGATTTTTTCAGGAATGGGGGTAACCTTAGCTTGCTTCCAGCTGGAAGGAATTGCTGAGAAACCAATGATAAATGAAAACTATAACAAAGAGGGTCAACAAGGTTGGGTCATGGCAGTGCTCAGCGGCTTGGCTGGTACCAAGAAGTGGGATTCTGATAGTTTAAAATAATCCTTAGGCAATGAAATTTTAATCCTAGCTAATTTTGCTGTTCATACATGCAGCTCTTTGACATGGGTTTCTTGCTCCCCAGTGGCCTTTGTGGTGGAAAACTGTCTCCCATTGGTTGAAGAGGTTGTTTGACTACTAGCAAATGTGAAATCCCAGTTGGCATCAGCAGAACTCTGCTGCATTGCATTCCCAACAAACCTTACATTTCAAGCATTCCAGTCTTCATTACTAAGATTACTTACATGATAATGGAAACTTTTTTCTTGGTTTAAATACCCATAGGAACAGAGAATAGAAAGGCTGACAGTTCGCCCTTTTTTCTTTATGCTGCGTAACTGAGTTCTGATGCCAACTGATTTTTATTTTTTTTGCTGGTTGCCTCCTCACCCCCTTTGTGACACTGTAGTGGAGTTGTCCTCTGCTGAGAATACAGAACTGTGAAACGGGAGATAACTGGGTCAGATCTCACCTCAGTCACAGATTCATGACCTTTAGCAGAATCACTTGACCTCCTGGTAGAGCTTCATTCTTCCCAACAATAAAACATGATTGAAGCTGGACCCTTCTAAAAATAATGTTTCAACTCTGTTGGGCTAGCTTTGGTAAATAAAATGTAAAAATAAATAGAGCAACGCCACTATTGTGTAAATAACATGCTCGCAGTAAATACCTACTGTGATTATTTTTCACAATAGGTTCTGTCTTAATGCTTAATTACTTTGTTGAATTTGTTTGAGGGGAGATTTGGAGGTGTGATGAAAGAGGTAGGGGAGTCCTCTTATCGGGGGCGAGTGTTGCCTCCTCTGGTCCAGTTTTTACTGGAGGTGATTGGTTTGTTGGTAAAGATCCTTGGCCAAGCTAGAGTGAGTTTCGGCCAATTTTGGCAGTTGAGGTCCTCTGTGTGCTTACCAGCTTGTGCCCCACCAGTTGTGCCCTGGACCCAGGCCTAGCGTGACTTGTCATCAGCTGCCTGGATTCCCTGGATCCAGTGTTTGTGGAGATCGTAAATGGGTCTTTAAATGAGGGTATCTTTCCCACAGCCTTGAAAGAGGCTGTGGTGAGACCCTTCCTTAAGAAGTCCGCTTTAGACCCTGATGTTCTCCTGAACTATAGGTGTATCTGTAATCTTCCCTGTTTGGGGGAGGTTATTGAGCAGGTGGTGGTCAACCAGCTGACTAAGCGTTTGGAGAGTTTGTCCATCTTTGAACCTCTCCATTTGGGTTTTCGGCCCCGATACATCACTGAGATGGCTTTGATCAGGGTGGCACATGATCTCTTCATAGAGAGGGACCGAGGGAAATCTACCATCTTGCTGCTTTTGGACCTATCCTCAGCTTTTGGCATGGTAGAACACGGGGTGCTACTGGATCATCTGTGGAACTATGTAGGTGGTACAGTGTGGTTTAGCTCATATTGAACTGGAAAATCGCAGTACGTTGTCCTTGGGAATTTTTCCTCTGGACTCTTTGCACTGCCTTTGGTGTTGCGCAGGGCTGTATTTTGGCGTGTCGTCCCCCCCCCCATTCTCCATGTACATGTTGCCACTAGGAAAGATCGTTAGGCGGTACAATCTGGGGTTTCACTGCTGTGCGGATTAACAACTTGATGTCTGCGAACTGGCTATGTCACAGTGCTGGCAAGACAGAGATTATGGTGATCATGGAGGTGTTTCCACTGACGGAAGGTTGCTTGCCCCTGCAGTTGGTGGGCGACCCCTGTTGGTGGTAAATGTGGTCGAAGGTCTTGCCATTTTTCTAGATGACCGACTGATCATTGAACAACAGGTGGTGTTGGTTGCGCGATCTGGCTTTTCCATTTCTGGAATATTGCCAGGATCCAGCCGTTCTTGACGCCTGATGACCTGGCTACAGTTATCCATGCCTTTGTCACCAGCAGACTTGGTTACTGCAATGCTTTTTACCTAAGGCTGTTTGGAGGATTAATGCATCAACTACAGCTAGTGCAGGAATGCTGCAGCCAGAATGTTGACGGGTGCCTAGTTGAGGGATCATGTCACTCCTGTTCTGTGCGCTCTGCACTGGCTGCCTGTGAGTTTGCACATCATCTTCAGGATTTGCTTATTGACCTACAAGGTCCTGCATGATTTGGGACCTGACTACCTCAAGGAGCTCCTGGTGCCATATCGCCTGATCTGCCCCCTATATTCTGTCGAGGCTGGCTTACTTGTTGTACCCTCTTCTCATCTTAAGAGATCAGGTGACAGAACTTTTGGTACTGCTGTACCATTGCTGTGGAATTCTGTTCCACCTTGTATATGCACAGCCAGTTCGCTGGAGGCCTTTAAAGCCTCTTTAAAAACTTTTCTTTTTGAAAAAGCTTTAGTTTTATTTAAAAATTCATTTTAACTTTTGAAGGGGTATTGTTTTTACTGTAAAGTGCTCTGAGCCCCTCGATAGGGCACCATACAGTGTGTTGGTTTTCTGACTACTCTGTCTGTTGCTCTCCTTGCTTTCTGTTAATCTGTGTATTGATGATCAGTGTGGGGAGAGATCCTATGCGTTTTGGCCTGAGGATTTGATTTAAGGAACGGTTCTCTGCTGTAGAACCGACTGCTCTTTGTGACTTGTGTTTGCTCGCTGGTCCTGGGTGGAGGTGAGAGCCCACTGGAGAGACCTAACAACATTGCTTTTGGGTCCCTGGAGGTGTGAGCTCCTGGTCAAGAGAAGCATTGCACAAAGTTACTTTGAGACTGGATTTTAGTTGTTATATTTCTATTTATTTTCATCTGTTTTTCCCCTTCTGTGTGAGAGACAGTGTGTGGGACTATATTTGTTGACCTTTCCCTCTATTTCTTTTACTCTGTGAGAGAGAGCAGTAGAATAAATTACTTATCACCCTAGAGTGGATTGGTCTTTCTTTTGTTTGTTTTTATTATTTTATATTAATCCTGTAGTTTTATTAAGATTGATTCACCTTTCTAGCTGGGTTGGTTGATTTTAATTATTGTTTTATTTTATAATGTGTTGGGGAGGCTTAGTATCAGTTTGGCATTACTCCCCCACCAGGCTCAGGGAATTATGCCCTTATGAGTGCCCCACCGTTGCCATCTGACACCTATTTTAGGTGTCGAGCTTTGGGCATACTAAGAAAACAGAAAAGGAAGAGGGAGGGCGGATTGGAGTTGTGAGATCCAGCAGATGCCTTGGGGCAAAATGGAGTCATGATAGGGGCTCTCCCTGTCTTGTCCCCATACTCAAGGGCCCTGATATAAATGGGCAGGTGCCGAGGTCTTCCTCGGCAGCTTATCCTGCCTTGGCGGTGTTATGCAATGCCAGATCAATTAAAAACAAGACAGCTGTTATAGATGATCTTGTTGCAACAACTGATCTGGATTGCATCACCGAGACCTGGCTGGATGAAAATGCAGGCCTTATATTGGCCTTGGCAACTCCAGCCGGTTTCTTGGTGATGCATCATCCAAGGTTGGATCATAGAGGCGGTTGTGTGGCCATTATGTTTAAGACTGAGCTGGGCCTTATGGATGTGCCATTGGGAAGCACCAGATCCTTCAAATATATCCTGGGTGAGGGTGTAGGCTGCGGGATTCTCCTCATCTACCGTCCACCAGGAGATGGTGGAGAATTCCTGCAGGAGAAAGCGGACCTCATCGTCGAGGCGGTATTGAGGTCCCCCAGATGGATAATTCTGGGGGACTTCAGTGCCTGGGTCGATGATGAACTCTCGCACTTTGGTCAAAATCTCCTCCAGCTGATGGTGACGCTGGGCCTATCACAGGTAGTTACCTCCTCAACCCATGTAGGGGGTCATTCGTTGGATCTGCTCTTTCTTCTGGGTGTGAAGATTACTGATCTAGGGGTGGAACCGGTCAGCTGGTCTAACCACCACACCATAAGGTTCAGTTTCAGGGTCCCTCCTAATAGGTCTGCCCGTACAGAGTTGGTTCAGTACCGTCCTTTAAGGGGGATTAACCCCAGTGACCTGTCGGCGGTATTGGACCTCTCGGGCTTGTTGAGTGAATACATGAGTTCAGATGATCTTGTTCTAGCCTATAATAAGGCTGTTGGAGATGCTCTGGACAAGATTGCTCCTGTTTGTGTTCAGCCTCTCACTCTTCGCCCAAGGAGCCCGTGGTTTGATGGCTCCTTGAAGGAGATGAGGCGGGTTGGTCGAAGGATGGAGAGAGTTTGGCAGAAGTCCGGCCATGATGATGACAGGCTTAGATTGATGGCACATTATGATAGCTATCAATCAGAAATCACCCTTAAGAAGGCAGAATTCCTGTCTAGGGAGATTTCTGCTGCACAGAATCGACCAGCTCAGCTTTTCCAGACTGTTGACAGATTGTGTAATCAATCTGTCTCCAGCCCAGAGAAGCTTTTTCTCAGCTAAGATGCGAGGAGTTTGCTCGATTCTTTGCAGATAAGGTTACCAGCATCAGGTCTGGCATCGGTTCATCCTCCTCTATGAGTGATTGCAGTGGTCAACGGGAAGTGACTGGCACTTTGTCTGGTCAGATTTTCACCAGCTGGACTTGAATGACATTGTGAAGATCATCCAAACATTGCATCCAACCAGGTATAGTTTGGATCCGGGCCCTACACCCCTTTTGATGGGTTGTGTAGATGTTATCTGCCCAATCCTTGCTGACTTTGTCTGGAAGTCCTTGGAGAGGGGAGTCTTTCCTGACTCCCTCAAGGAGGCGGTTCTTCGACCACTCCTTAAGAAATCCTCCTTGGATCCAGACTGTCTAGCTAACTACTGACCTATCTCTAACTTGCCATTTGTTGGTAAACTTATTGAAAAGGTGGTTGCACTGCAGTTGGATGATCATCTTATAACTCACAATGTCTCTGATACTCTTCAGTCCGGTTTTAGGAGGAAGCATAGCACGGAGACTGCTCTTGTCCGGGTATTGAATGACCTCCTAATGGCTAGAGATCGAAAGGCATGTACCATTCTGGTCCTTCTCGATCTCTCTGCTGCATTTGACACTGTAGATCATGGTGTGCTATTGGAGCGCCTGCGGTTTTTATGTGAACTGTCTGGCACAGTCCTAAATTGGTTCCATTCATACCTCACCGGCAGGTCTCAGAGAGTGACCACTGGAATTTATTCCTCTGGCGCTCACTCTCTGCCTTGTGGGGTGCCGCAGGGCTCTATATTAGCCCCCATGTTGTTTGCAGTGTATATGCTGCCATTGGGAGATATCATCAGGCGATAGTCTGAGTTTTCACTGCTATGCAGATGATACTGAGCTGTATATGTCCTTTCTGCCCGGACAGAATGATGCAGTCTCCGTGCATTGCCAAGATCAGATCTTGGATAAGTTCCAGCTGGTTGAGACTAAATCCAGACAAGACTGAAGTGTTGGTTGTGGACCCAGGTTGTCTGAGGGTGGGTTTGGGGGTTGGACAACCATCAGGTTTATTACTCGGTGATGTGCCACTCAGTACCTCAGACCAGGTGTGTAACCTGGGTGTTATTTTTGATGATGGCTTGACCTTAAAATCTCAGGTTTCAGCTGTTGTCAAATCCTCTTTTTATCATCTGAGGAATATTGCCCGGGTGAAACATCTGGTTCCCTCGGATGATCTTCCTACATTGGTTCACGCCTTTGTTACGACCCGTCTTGACTACTGCAACTCCCTCTACCTAGGGCTTCCAGGGGTTGATATCCGCCGCTTGCAGCTGGTGCAGAATGCGCCGGCCAGGCTTTTGACTGGGACATCTAGGTCCAGTCATATTACGCCTGTGCTCCGCGGGCTGCACTGGCTGGCCTGTTCAGTAGCGGATCACCTTTAAGGTTGGCTTGCTAACCTTCAAAGCCCTACATGATCAGGGACCCGACTACCTGCAAGATCTCCTGGTATCTTACAGCCCCCTCCATCCTCTCTGTTCCACCAACGAGGAATTGCTAGAGATTCCCAGGGTACAATTAAAGGTGTGTGGTTCCCGTGCGTTTGCTTTTTCAGCGCCGACCCTGTGGAATTCTCTACCTCGTCGGTTGAGAGAATGCCCAACCATCAGTAGATTTAAAACTGAGCTTAAAGCTTATTTATTTGACCTGGCCTTCCCTAGTGATTGATAATGTAACTTTTATGTTTTAATGTTATTTATATTGGTTGTTTGTTTTTAAGTGCCTTGATTTTGAAAGGCGCTATAAAAATAAAGTTGAATTGAATATAAATAACATTTGCCTTGCCTTGCCTTTATTTTACACAAGACATGAATCATAATGTGGTGCACACCTTCTTGTTTGTCTTCAGGTACCGAAGGTGGAAGCTGGGAGACGATATTGATCTGATTGTTCGATGTGAGCATGATGCAGTGATGACAGGAGCCAATGGTGAGGTGTCGTTTATCAATGTCAAGACTCTGAATGAATGGGACTCCAGGGTAAGCATTTCAGGAATTTCCTCCCATCCAGTGTGCATACCACACTTGTTTTCTGAACACACACCCGCCCCCCACCACTACCACCACCACCGTGTTGCTGCCCTGCTGGGAACAAGGGCAGGAAAAGCATTCAGACTTTCTGGTGGGCAGCTTGCTATTTCAGATGAGATCATTTTCAGGGTTATCTCTGGCTTTTTCTTTTTCTGCGCCATTGTCTTAAGAATGTTGTTTCTTATGCACCATATGGTAAGCAGTACTTGTTTTAATAAACACTTGGTAGCACCAGTTTAAAAAATCGACATATGAGAAAAAATTCGTTTTCCACTTCAGTGGCGAGTGGCAAAACTATGCTTAATTTTTCAATTAACTAATCGTCTCTCTTGTTTTCTCTCTCTCTCTAACGATTCTTGTCTGGTGTTGAATCTAATAAAATTTGACTTAACTGTGATTTCAGAGACAAAAAAATCGACAGATAATGTGCTGCAGAGGATGAGAAAGATCTTTTCTAGGGACGTGGATATGGTGCATTATCCATACTTCTGGCAGTGCTTTCTTTCTCTTTAAGACTTGCTGGAAGGACTTCAGGCTTGCACCTCCCACCCACTCAGTTGGTATCCTCTTGGCACTGCCCTCCAATGTCAGATTTTTCTGTCCACTGGAAGCATCAGATTCCTTCCTTTGCAGCTCTGTGTTTGGCGTAGGCCTAGCTTTACTGGTTTTCAAGATGTTCAGATTCTTCAGCCTTTGGGTTATCTTACTGTATTTTTGATCCTTCGTGAATTGCAAAGAACCCAAATTGGGTCCTAGATTTAATCAGAGCGCGGTCTGTTTACAAAAGATTTTGTGCACTGATCCAGATACTCTGTGTGGTTATTGCTGAGGCCCAGCATGATCTGTAGGCTTGCAGCCTGTGCTGGACCCTTCAGCTCTCCACGTTGGAGGATCGCTATCCCCGCCTTCTCTTAGATCACACAGTCCAATGAGATCCGCCCATTAGGTCTGAGGACGCGCGTAAAGTGGTTTCTGCAGCAGCCGGTTGACTGCACAGCTTGCCACCTTCGAGGGCCTCTAAATCTTAAGAGATCCCGTCATAGGTAAAGGTATCGGGAGCAGGCTCGCTCCTCCCATTCCCATGCTTCGGCTTCTGGCTTAATGGTTGAGCCATTGGCTTCGGCTGACACTTATGCTGTTCCTGTCCATCCCTCTGGCCCCACATTGTCCTTGTTGGCTTTACTGGCCGAGACGTGGGTCAACTTGCAGGCCGAAATCTTTCTCGACCCAGTCAACCCATTGTCAGAGGACGGTAGGGATGATTCCCTTTTGAGGTTTCTGGTCTTTATATCCCTGTCGCTGGAGGGGCCGGATGAGCTGGCTGATTCAGCTGTCTCTCCCCGGTGGGGGGGGTACCTCGGTGTACTATGCCTTCCCCGTGTCTCCTCCCCGATGACTGATGTGTTGTCAGTTGAGATCCCGATTGAGATCTCTGGACTCAAGATGTTCCCCCTTTCGACAGTCGGTGAAGAAGTGTCGTCACCGCTCCTCATCCACTTCTTCCTCGTCTTTTGATGAGGAAGGGCTGTGCTGCAGATTGCGGTGCCAGTGTGAGTAGGTTGTCTGGCAGCAGCGGATTCTTGGCCAAGACCATACACTACAGCAGGCACTGGTGCTCCCCTGGTTGCCCTTTTCCGTGGCCTGTGCCAGTTCCCCCGGCCTAGCCAGTGCCAGCTTCTCCATTCGGGCTGAGCCACTGCCCTTGCACAGGGCCCCATCCAAGGCTGCGCACCCTGCATCCGGGCTTCCTGGTAGGCGCTCAGTGTAGATCTCATGCTTGGATGAGCCACAGATTGTCAGTGGGGAGCCAGGGTCGTGGGTGGCTTTTGAGGAGTCCTCAGACTTGGAGGACTGCTCCATGTACTCCCTTCAGACCCTGGCCTTTGATCTGGAGTCCTTTGCGGAGCTCTCTACAGAGCAGAGGCCAGCTTTCTTTGAGGCTGTGCTCCGATTGATCTTGGACTGTATGGGGATCCTGCTGGAACCAGTACAGAAGTGGGCTAAGTACCCCTTTGACCTTTGACAAAGACATGTTTGAGAAACCATTTCTCCTGCTATTGTCTGCTCCCCACACCTTTCTCTTACCCTCTCTGTCTGGACTTTTTGCCTATTTGATTTTTCCCTAATCTGGCATGATCTCTTTTTTGTAATAATAATGTGATTATTGGTATCTCATGTCCTTTGCACAAATGATTTGATATGTATTTGTATATGTTTTCTTGCTCTTGACACAACACAAATTGTTGTGTTATCTATGTAACCTTTTGTTCTGTACCTAATTGACGTGGAACCTTTGTAAAAGAGCCTCTGGCTCAAAGGTAGTAATTCCTAGAACAATAAACTAAACTAAACCCCTTGACCAAGATTTTGGACAGGGATGACTCCCTTGGGGTTGCCTTCCCTGTAGTGCAGGCCATTCTTGGTCCCGCCCTGGAGCTGTGGCAGCACCCTGCCTCCCGTCTGGTGCCATCGACCCACGTGATCTGCAGTGTCAGTGGCTCAGTAGGTAGCACACTCGCCTCTGAGGCCGGGAGATCAGAGGGTTGTGGGTTCAGTTCCCACATCTGGCACTTGAGTTAATATCCCAGTACTGACACTGTAGTGCAGCATGAGAGGGGTGCTGCACTTCTGAGGTGCCGTTTTTTCGGATGAGACGTTAAACCGAGGTTTCATCTGCCTGGATTGGTGGTAGTTCAGGTGGATGTTAATTTGTCTAATGCACTTACCCGGTCAACAAAAACGTAAAAAAAAAGTATGTGGTCCCCATCAGGTCTTTGCTTGGGTTCACTGACCATCCTTAAGCCGAAGGATTGGTTGCAGACTCAGTGTTCCAATACACAGGCAACATCTGGGACGTTGACAGGCCTCCGGTCAAGGAGTCGAAAAAGCTAGACCATGCGGCAAAGAAGATTGCTTTGTCCCTGGGCCTTCTGTAGACCAGTTCGACCATCTGTGATGGCCAACTTTTCCCATGCTGTCTTGGGAACATTCCCCACCTTCCTGCAGTTTTGCAGCTTGCAGTCAAGCTGGTCCAGGACCAGAGACGTGTGGCCAAGCAACAGCTCTAAATGACCCTGGACAAGTCTGTGGCTGCAGTGGTAGCCATGCAGCGCCAGGCATGGCTGAGGATCTTGACCTTTATGGCCGAGCACAAGTTGGCGGATCTCCCCTTCTTGGGTACCGAGCTGTTTGGGCCAGGTGTTGATGGTCATCTCACGGGTGAGAACTCCAGCGTCACACTGGACTCAGTCATGTCCTCACAGAAGGACATTAAGGACCAGAAGCAACAGAAGAGAAGCTCTTACAGATTCAGCCCTGCTTTGCGCCTCCATCCAAACTGCTGCAGCCCAGAGCAGGGCAACATGAGGCCTGGCAGCCCAAACCTAAGCCAGCCTCCTCTGGCCCCAAGAAATCCGGGGTCTCTCGACTCCCTTGGCAGCCAGCTCTGGAGCTGCCTCCAAGCCTACCCAGTGACAGGTGTGTCATTCTCTCAGCGGTCCTGTCCTGCATGAGACCTCCCATTACATTGGCAAAATGGGTGCTTGAAGTGGTGGGTCACGGTTTGCTTCTGGAATTTGAGGCTCTCCCACCCAGCTGAGGCCATGGCCCATGGGAAGATGTGGTATCTGGGGACATGTCCGCTCTTCGGGAGGACATCTCCCAGCTTCTTCAAAAGGAACCCGTGTCCCAGACTTCACGACTGGTCCGGGGTTTGTCTCTAGATATTTTCTGGTTTCAAAGTGGATTGGGGGAGGGGGGTGTTGGCACCCCATACTGAGTCTTCATGATCTCAATCAGTATTTGAGGCTGCGCAAGTTCCAGATGGTCACTCTTGACTCATATAATTTGGTCCTTGGAGCAGGACATGTGGTTCTGCTCCCAAGATCTCCAGGATGTCTTCTTCCACATCTTGATCCATCCATCCCACCGACGGTTGCTGCAGTTCTGTTCGGAAAGGATATGTTACGAGTTCCGGGCCATGCTATTTTTCCTTTCCTCAACCCCCAGTGTCTTCACTAAGTGCATCGCAGTGGTGGCAGCTTACCTGAGATGACAAGAAGTTCAGATTTATCCCTACCTGGATGACTGGCTGATGGCAGGTCCCTCCAGACAGGAGGTGGAGCAGTCCAGGGACCTGGCCCTCCAGACCTGTGCTAAACTTGGCCTCCTGGTCAACGAGGCCAAGTCGTAAGTCGTACCCTTGCAGGTGATCAACTTCATTGGGGCAGAGCTCAACTCTTGCAGAGCAAGAGCCCGGATCCCGGCAGACAGGGTGGAGGCTCTCTCCTTCTTTGCCCGATCACTTCGGATTGGGCAGTTGCACCCTGCCCGGGACTTCCTGCATTTGCTGAGCTACATGGTGGCCTGTACCAGCATGCTCCAATGGGCCTGCTGGAGAATGAACTCCCTGCAGTGGGAGCTGGCCAGACAGTGGTCTCAGCACAAGGGGTATTCAACCAGCCGGTCATGGTGATGCAACGGATGTGGGATGTCATCCAGTGGTGGCTCAGAGTGGACGGTTATCCTGACGACCAAGGCCTCTCTCACGGGCTGGGGTGCCCACCTGAAGAAACATGAGAGTCCACGGGCTCTGGACCCCTGAGGAGTCCCGATGCCGTATCAACCTGCTGGAGCTCCGAGCAGTTTGGCTGGCGCTGGCTGCATTCGCTCCACACATTCAGGGTCAAGTGGTCCAAGTCCAGAGTGACAACACCACAACTATTTACTACCTCAACAATCAGGAAGGAATGCACTCCCTGCTTTTGTGCAAGGAAGCTCTCCATGTCTGGACCCTTGTGCACAGCCTAGAGGCGGATCTCCTGGCCATCCATGTGGCAGGAGCCTCAAATCAGCTGGCAGATGCTCTGACGGGTGGGCGAGGTGTCTCATGAGTGGTCTCTCCACCCAGAGATAGTTCACAGTCTGTGATCCCAGTTGGGCACACCTCAGGTGGACCTGTTCACCTCCAGGGAGAACACAAAGCTGAGGATGTTTTGTGTCCACCCCCTTCAGCAGGGAATGCTGCAACGGGATGCCTTCTCGATGCCGTGGACCCCAGTCCTCTTTTTTTGCCTTCCCTCGACTCACAAGGTGTTTCTCAAGGCCAGAAGGGACAAGGCACAGGTGATCCTGGTGGCTGCGGACTGGCAACACCAGTCCTGGTACCCCGATCTCCTCAGCCTTAGCAGGCTCCGAGAACTAACCTTAAAACTCGTTCGAGTTAGCGATTCCAATTGTAGCGCATCGGACAAGGAGGATAAATTGTCCCCCGGATTTCGCCGGTGTACCTGCGGCCAGACGATGTCACGCACCGATCCCCACCTAACATGCGTTTATTGCCCAAGTGTCAGACATGACACCTCATCTTGTATTTTCTGCCTGTCGTTCCATCCCGAAGTCCTGCACGACTGCAGGGCGCACCTAAAACTGGGGAGACCAGAAGAAATGAACCCACCGGTTAAATCGAAGGAGGCGAGGTGGGTAGTTTCTGCGTCTGTGGGATCTGCCGAGCAGCTGGAGCAAATGAAGGCATTCAAGGAGGAAGCAGCTCAAGCTTCGGCCAATCGAAGCTTTTTTGTTCTGCTCAACCTTGGCTCCACCTTTATGAGCTCCTTCATGGAGTTGTGCCAGTCTCTCCCCACCAGGGGTGAGGCGCCCTCGGACTCGCACTCCTCCCACCCTTGTAAGAGGGGTAAGGATTCGAAGTCTTAGTCCAAGCGAAGATGTTTTTGGGACCGAAAAAGGTCCGAGTCCCAAGAGCACTCGGTCTTGGCCTCGGTCAAGATCGCATCCTCTGCAGCCGGCTTTTCTGACATCCTCTCTGGCCAGGGGACTGAGGAAATGGCCAATGAGGCTGAGATTACTCTCGAACCAATCTACCCTCTGTCGCCGACCCCGGTTGATGATTCTTTGAAAAGGACTCTGGTCCTTGTTTTTCTGGATGAGGAGACCCAGCCTGCTGGTGTCCCCATCGAGGAAACTGTTCCGGACCCTCAATTTTCACCGACACTGGCGTCTCCCGATCGATCGGGTCGACTCCTTTGATCTCGGTCGAGGTCCAGAACCCCTTCAGACAAACGGCTGAAAAAGAGTCGTAATCACTCTAAGAAGAGGCGTCGCCACAGATGTTCATCCTCTTCAGACAAGGAGAGGCTTAAGCGGAAACTCCATCGATGCTATGAAGATCTCATATGGCAACAGCTGATTTTTGTCTGGGCAGAAGCCGGCCCCGCTGGCCACCCCGGCCATCACTTGGCTTCTGCCTCCTAGGCCGATGCCGACCCCTCCGGAACCAAAGTCTTTTGTTCCCCCACCTGTGGGGCCAGCCCATATCCCGGCTCAGCCTGCCTAGGTCTCTCCACCGATTTTGGTAGAACCACCGCCTAAGCAGACTCAGGGAGGGGCTCCCTCGAAAGAGGACCGAACAGACACCTGGCTTCCCCGACGTCTGTTGATAATGGTCGTCCCCGATTGCCCTCTGCGTATCGAGGGAGACCTAGGTGGAGGCCATTGTATCCTGACTCTTTGGACTCTTGATGCCACCGGATTGCACTCCCATCCTGGGGATGATGAGTCATTTGTGGCAGGTTTGGAGGAAGGCCCTTCTTCTTTTCAGGGCATTCTCCACCTGATTTCTGAGTCCACAGGAATGCCCCTGGAGTCCATCCAGAAGAAGGCAGAGTACCCCCTTATGGATATCCTCAAAAGGGGGGGATACCCCGACGGAGGCCTTTCCAGTGGCCAAAGCCATTGTTGGCCTGGCCCTTGAGCTTTGGCAGCACCCAGCTTCTTGCCCAGCACCTTCTGCCTGCATGGCCTGCAAGTACATGGTGCCCATGGGGTCCCTGGTGGGGTTCACAGAGCATCCTTGACCAAGAACCTGGTGACCGCTTCTGTGTTCAGGCGTACTGGTAGTTCGACCGACACTGACTGATCCCCGGACAAGGAGTCCAAAAATGTGTACCATTCTGCCCGAATGGTCTATGTGGCCTCTTCCTTAGGCCTTCGTCAGGCCAGCTCGGCTGTTATAATGGCACACTTCTGTCATGCCCTCCTAAGGTCATTAGACAAAGTCCTCCCTCATCTCCCGGTGGGCATGCAGACCACAGTGAAGCAAGTCTGTGATCAGGGTCATGCTGTTGCAAAACAGCAGCCCCAGACGGCCCTGAACATCTGGGATGCTTGTGCCCGCTCTTTAGCAGCTACAGTAGCCACTCGCCGCAGGGCTAGGTTGAGGCTTTCCTCCTTCCCGGCAGATACTCTGCACAAGTTAGCTGACGTGCCCTTCCTAGGCACTGACCTGTTCGGTCCAGGAAGGGCCGGTCACCTTCAACCCGTAGAGCAGTTCATTGCCACCTTGGATGCTACTTCTGCAAAGGGTTCTTCGGGCAAAAACCAGCAGAAGCGTAAGAAGAAGCCTTTTCGGCATTCTTTCCCTGCGGTCAGGCAACCCTGCTATCAAGGAGGCCAGCAGCAACAGCAGCAGCAGCAGGTTTAAGCTTGGCGCCCAAGCAGGGTTCACAACAGCCTTGTAAAGGAAGCCGAGGTGCTGGTCCCAGGAGCCTCCTCCTCCTCTAAGCCTGCTCAGTGACGGGTTGGGGGTTGCCACCCCTACACCTGTCACGCCAGATCTGGGTCCTCCCGTGGGGGTCCGGCTCCGTCACTTTCTTTCTGCCTGGTCTGGTATCACCTTGGACAGGTGAGTTCTTGAATTGGTAGGTCAGGGACTGCCTCTAGAGTTCAAGCAGCACCCTCGCAGCTGTGCCCACGCCCCTCAGGAGGAAAGGATCTCAGCTTGCACCCAGTCGGCTCTCCGAGGTGACATAGCTCAGTTTCTCCGCAAGGAGCCGGTAGCTCCCAGTGCCAGATCCTCCTACAAACCCAGGCTTCCTGTCCAGGTACCTCCTGGTGCCCAAGCGGACGGGGGTTGGTGCCCCATCCTAGATCTCCATGACCTGAATCAATATCTCCGGTCTCACACCTTCCGGGTGGTAACTCTGATCCAGATCATACCATCCCTGGAGCGAAACGTGGTTCTGTTCACTGGATCTGCAGGACGCATTCTTTCACGTCCCAATCCGTCCGTCCCACCAGCAGTTCCTCCGCTTCAGGGTCGAAGGGACCCTGTACGAGTTCCAAGCCATGTTCGGCCTGTCATCAGCCCCACGGGTATTCACCAAGTGCATTGCCGTGGTAGCAGCCCATCTTCGGCGTTGAGGAGTACGAATCTACCCTTGTCTCGACGACTGGCTCTTGGCAGGTTCCTCCATTCAGGAGGTGGAGAGGTCCAGGGATCTGGCCCTCCGAACCTGCTCCCAACTCGGCCTCCTGATCAATGAGGCCAAGTCGGAACTCGTGCCCTCTCAGATGATGGGCTTCATCGGGGCAGAGCTCGACTCTTGTCAAGCCAGAGCTCGACTCCCGGCGGACAGGGTTGAGGTTCTCTCCTCCTTTGCCCGATCATTTCTGGTTGGGCACTTGCGCCCTGCCCAGGACTTTCTGCGCCTTCTGGGTTACATGGCGGCGTGCATCTCAGTGTTCCATTGGGCCAAGTGACACATGAGCCCCCTCCAGTAGGAGCTGGCCGCCTAGTGGACTTGGCACCACGGCCATTTCGACCAGCTGACCACTGTAACCCAGAAGATGTGGGACACTCTCCAGTGGTGGAACGCCCCAGAATGGTTGCAGGAAGGGATCCCGTTCGTCCGCCCCGAGCTGACTGTCGTCATTACGACAGATGCTTCTCTCATGGGCTGGGGAGCCCACATGGGGGACAACAGGGCCCACGGGTTCTGGACCCCCGAGGAGTCTCCATGCCACATCAACATGTTGGAGCTCAGAGCAGTCAGACTGGCACTGTCAGCTTTCATTCCTCGGCTCCAGGGTCAAGTGGTTCAAGTCCAGATGGACAATACCACGACCATGTACTGCCTCAACAAACAGGGCGGCACGCACTCCCATCTGCTGTGCAAGGACGTGCTTCACATCTGGACCTTTGTAAGCGGTTGGAGGCGGATCTCCTAGCCATTCAAGTGGCAGGAGTCTTGAACCAGTTGGCAGATGCTTTGTCATCTAGGCCAAACATCCCAGGAGTGGTCTCTCCATCCAGAGGTAGCTTACAGTCTGTTCTCCTGTTGGGGCAAACCATTGTTGGACCCGTTTGCCTCCAGGGAAAACACCAAGCTGAGGCTGTACGATGCCCGGCCCCCTCAGCAGGGCTCGCTGCAAGGGGATGCCTTCTCGAGGACGTGGACCCCAGGCCTCTCCTACGCTTTACCTCCATTTCCCTTGATCCACAAGGTGTTACTCAAGGTGAGGAGGGACAAGGCGAGGGTGATCCTGCTAGCCCCAGAGGGGCTGCATCAGTTCTGGTACCCAGATCTCCTCAGCCTCAGCTGCAGGCACCTGGAACAGCTTTGTACATGCCTGGACCTGATATCATTGAACCAGGGGAAGGTATTTCATCCGGACCTTCAATCCCTGCACCTCACAGCCTGGTACCTGAGCGGCTAGAGTTCCAGGCTCTGGGTCTTTCCGAGGATGTCTTCACTGTGGTGGAGGCATCTCGTAAGAAACAGACCTGGAAATGTTATGCCTTCAAATGGAAAAGGTTTTCCATTTGGTGCCTGGGTAAGAGTCTGGACCCCTTATCCTGTTCTGTGGCTAACATTCTTGACTACCTTTGGTCTCTCTCCAGAGGGGTTCTATGGTCATCGACCCTTAGGGTGCACCTGGCAACCATTCCTGCTTACCAGGCATGGGCTGGTCAGCCGACATTGGCACAGGGGACAGTGGTCGGGCGCTTATTCAAAGGCCTGGATCACATATCTCCTCTGGTGCGTGAACCTTCACCTCCGTGGGATCTGTTGCTGGTTTTGGCAAAGCTCATCGGCAAGCCATTCGAACTCATGCACAAGTGTGAGCTCTCACACTTGTGGAAGACGGCCTTCCTGGTGGCTGTCACGTCAGTCAGAAGGACAGGGGAGCTCCAGGTGCTTTCGGTGGACTCCCCTTATCTGGTCTTTCATAGGGACAAAGTTGTCCTGTGTCCCCACCCGAAATTCATTCCGAAGGTTATATTAGAGTTTCACCTTAACCAGGTGCTGACTCTGCCAGTATACTACCCTAACTACAACTCGGACGCTGAGTACAGGCTCCATATTCTGGACCTGAGATGTGCTCTCTCTCCTATTATAAGGAGAGAACGGCGGAAATTTGTGGAGAGGTTCGCCAGCTGTTTGTCACCTATGCTGAAGCCGCTTCTGGCAGACGTGCAGCCAAATGGATCATTCCAAGGTGGATCACTTCATGCATAGGTCTGTGCTATGAGTTGGCGGGCAAGGAGCCTTGCAGAGGGATACGAGCTCGTTCTACCTGCCATACCGCTGCATCGGTGGCTGCTTCCAGGGACATCCCTATCCAGGAAATCTGTCCGGCTGCTACCTGGAAGTCGGTGAACACCTTCATTACCCACTACCACATTGACCTTGTGTCTCGCCGGGATGCTGGTTTTGGGGCCTCGGTTCTCCCAATCTTTATTTCCCAAGTAGGGGGTGTGCACCTTGCCTCCCTTCTCCCAGAGAACTGCTTGGAGTCTGCTAGAGAGTGCGGATGAAAAACATATCCACGCTCCTAGAAGAACAGGTTACTCACCTGTAACAGTAGTTCTAGGAGTGGTATATGTTCATCCACACGCACCCTCCTGACCTCCCCGGCTTTAGGCACACAACCTTGCTTCCAGTGGGCTAAGATCTGGCGTCATGGGGTGGAGCCGATGTATTTACCACCTGGGTGGGTGGGAGGAGCCAGCTTGAAGACTTTTCAGCAAGATTTAAAGGGGAAGGGGACATGCCAAATAGTGGATGAACAACATACCAGTCCTAAAACTACTGATCTTACTTCGAGAAACAGCTCTTGCAGGAGGTTACACCATTAGAACTGAAGCCGGCAGGCGCCAGGACCTCTCATAAATTTTCTAGCTAACAGTATTCAGTGGGGACCGCCCCCGACGTCGGTCCCGCCCCCGACATCAGGCACAGTATATAAGGGGGCGGTCCCCCAGAATCCCCAGTTCTTTTCCCGCCATTGACTCGCCAGTATTGGTCTCTCTGTCTCTACCTAGCGCACGACGACTTAAAACTTCAAGAGTTTCTACATAACTAATGTCCTCTCCAACTCCTTCATTTGAGGGACACCTTTCAAAGTGTGCCTGCGGAAAACAGATCCCTTTCAAGGATCCTCATTCTTCCTGCATGCAGTGCTCAGGCCCGGACCACAACACCAAGGCCTGCACCTTTTGCCAAGGGTTCAACAGTTGCACCAGGATCTGCCATCAGAAGGCACTTTAGTCTTACCTGTTAGAGGAAAAACTTGGTAGAATGGACAAAGAACCTTCCTCCAGGGGCGATTCTTCCTTCAAGGTCCATAAACACCGGGACAAGCACCGGGAGAAAACGAGGTCCAGATCCCCGAATCGGGCCTCGGATTTGCGGAGCTCAGGCTCCACCCGATCGGACCGCTCTCCCTCCAGGACTAGGTCTCAGCCCCCTCCGGTTAAAGTCCCGGCTTCCAGTGGTTCTTCGACTCTTCAGCCCATCAAGACTTCCAGGCCCTCTGCTTCCTCTACTCCCTCTCGGGCCTCTTCTCGGTCCTCCGAACGCCACAAGTCTTCCTCATCCACCCGACATCGGGACCCCAACTCCAGGTCAGTCTCCCACTCCCATAGGACCGCCCAGGAAGATGAAGGACCTGACGTCCCTCAAGCGGACGATGCACCTGACGTCAGCCAAGCACCTGAAGTCGGGCAGGCATTCGCCAGACCCGAAGTAGTCGGCTTCACTGGAGCTGAAGACCGCCCCCCCCCCAGTCACTGGTGGACACCGGTCACAGGGATTCCACGGAGGAGGACACCACATTGCCTGAAGACCAGTCGGGCGACACAGAGGATGCCGGGCTTCCGAGGGAAACTTCACCCAACCCGGAGACACCAGAGTACCCGACGCCCAACTCTGGCGACAGACTACCGGCGCCAGGCCCGTCATCGGGTATGAATATACAAGAGATAAAGGATCTCTTTACTTTCTGGTAGGACACCATCTGTAAAGATGTGGTCCCAGTAAAGCCTTCTCCTCCTCCTCCTCCTCCTCCTCCTCCTTCACCTCATACGCCCCCCTGAGGAGCAGACTCCACCTCCCAGGGTAGATCCAAGGATCAGAGAAGGCCTCCCTCAAGATCTCCATTAGGGTCTCCCAGCCCCAAGCGACCCAGACGTCGGCGGTATACTCCGTCAGGGGAGGACTCCAGATTGGATACCTCTGATTTCTCCAGATCTCCTCCTCCACTCAGCATTCCATCACCTGACCCACATGACCTGCCCAGGTCTCCTCCGGATGATCCCTCTTTTTCTGAGATCATGAGGCACATCCAGGACAACAAGGGATGGGATGCTGAAGAACTCGATCCTGAAAGACAGCGCCTTTCCCGATATCTTAGGCAGAAAGACCCAAAGCCTGTGGTAGTGCCACCCTTGGTGGACACCTTTGCAGACATCACCAAGGCTGCATGGAAGCATCCGCACTCCACTCCTGCGGTTCTGAAGAAAGCTGACCGCCTGTACAAGGCCCCGAGAGAGGACCAGTACTTGGCTCAACAACCTCTGGCAGACTCCCTGGTCATTATGGCCTCACATGACCAGTCCCAAAGATCACAACACATGAGCACACAGCCACCGGACCAGGAATCCAAACAATTGGATGTCCTGGGGAGACGCGTGTATGCGGCTGCTACATGCTCCATCAGGTCCCTGAACTACCTAACCCACATGGTACAGTTTCAGAACACCCTGTGGGAACAGTGCCCGGACCTGGTCGATAAGCTTCCAGATGGCGATTGGAAGGCGGAGCTCCTAAACTTTCTCTGCACAGGGTCTGAAGTGGGTACCCAAGCGCTACGAGCTGCATACGATTCTGCGGACTTGTCCGCCAGAGCTGCAGCTTCAGGCATCTGTCTCCGGCGACACTCTTGGCTCCATGTCTCTGGCTTCACCCCGGACGTACAGAACATTATTCTTGACGTCCCCTACAGCGGCGAAGTACTCTTGGTGAACCCTCGGAGAAGGTTATCACCAAACTCCAGGACGCTGGGAAGGCAGTCAGGTCTGTACAGGCCATGTACAGATCCAGGTCCGGTTCCTTTCGTAGGAACCAGAGCTGTTTTCACAGCCGGCAATAAAGGCAGCAGCCACGTTCCACCCAAGCTAAGTCATCCCCTAAGCAGAGCCCAACCTGCAGGGACCAGTGCTGCCACAGCATGACTCCTTCCTGGCCCCCACCCCTCCTCTGGATCAATGGGCATAAAAGGTTGGGGGTCGCATCGCTCGCCACTTTTTAGGGTGGCAGTCGATTACCAGTGACCAGTGGGTTCTCCAGTTGGTCAAGAAAGGTCACTTCATAGAATTTCTTGACCACCCACCGGCAAGACCTCCCCTGCTTTCCTGTTACTCTGGTCAGCACACCCTGCTCATACAGCAGGAGGTGCTCGCGCTTCTGGAAAATGAAGCGATAGAGCATGTACCACAGAACCAGAGGAGTGCAGGGTATTATTCTCACTTCCTTCTGGTTCCCAATGTAACCCCTCACCCCTGCCTTTTTAGCAAAATGACAGGTGGCATGCTGTTGAAGCTGACAGCAGTACCTGGTGGGGACCTGGGTTCGGGGAGGATGAGGTTACTCGGCACAAGAGGACCTAGGTTTGGCTACTCTGAACAGGAGCACCCAAGTAAATCTGAACACAGGAAGCAATAACTAATGTCCAGAACCAGGAATGGGATTCTTCAGTGTGGCTTTTATTCACTTCCCAAGCTGAACAAACAAAGCATAGACGGACTCCCATGGGGCTACATTTCCTGGTAATGCAAATTAGAGACAACAGAACACTTTATCACCATTTCCAGCCCTCAGGCTCTAAACCCACCAGGCACACAGCCCGAACTTGCCTTTGGGTACACAGCCCGACTTGTACACTCTTGGGTTTTCCCCACTGGACCGGCTCCCCCGCCGGCCACTTGATCTGCGGTCCATTGGACGAATGAACCAATTATCCTGTTCACGGTCCATTTGAGGAATGAACCAATTATTCCATTCGCGGTCCATTTGAGGAATGAACCAATTATCCTGTCGTGGCTCCCCACACCACACTAGAGTCTGCGACTCTTAGAGAGAATTTTCCTTACAACCCCACGTCTGGGTACTTCCCCCATCATTGGCCAAGTGCCTGAGGCAAAGTCAAAAACCACAGAAGAAATCCGAAGAGGTGGACCTGGTCACTAAAGATGGGGGGCCATCCACCTCCAGCTCCCACAGCCCATACCCGGCCATTTCTCTGGAAAACTGAACAATTCCTTTACTGAACTTTTAAATGTAGATTAAGGGTAGACGTGTGCCACATCACCTCTACATATTATTTGCATCCCAACAAACTCTGGAACTTGAGACTACTTTTACTTGCTTGGCCCATTTTTCTAGGCTTCCCAATATTTAGTAGTTCAATCCCTACCTTGTCACACAAGTCCCAGGGTGAAAAAACATATGCCTTTTTAGCCAGAGCAGACACTCACCCTTACGTTGCAGGTGCCCCACAGGTGACTCACAAATCTTCTTTTCTCCCAAATAAATACTGGAACAAACAGGCAGCTTTTCCTCCACAAGCAGAACTAGGGGGGTTGCCCCAGGAATTTACAGGGAAACCTTCTCTCCCTTCCCAGGAGGGAGGGGGCACTGAGACCCGAAAACAGCGGTCTCCACCACTTCAGTACTCTTCTGTGTCTCTCTTTAAGGTGGTGACGCACACCCTATTACTGAAGAGTAGCCCTCTGTCAGGGCTGAGGCTCCTAGAGCCTTCACTGAGCTGCTTTACCAGCTTCTCACTCCACTCACTGAAGACAAACTGAAGATTCTCTCTTTAAAATTCCCAAGATTCTATCTAACTCCCTTTGCTGTAGATTCCAATGTGGCTCATGCAGCTGCGACAGTTCTATGGTGATGTCAACCCTCAGTCTCAGCTGAGACTGAGAACAGAGTGAGACAGTGTGAAACCCATTTAACTGGAGTTTCACAAGCTGCCTTCCCTGCCTACCACTAGGTCTTACTGGGATTCTAGTAACCCCGGGTAACAAGGGGGTTACACCAAGAAAACAGGGACCTCCGTCCGATACTGGACCTCAGCGACTTCAACGAGTTGGTCCTGTACAAACGCTTCCGCATGGTGACTCTCCCAGGTCTGATTCCCATGCTCAAGCAGGGTGCCTTTCTAGCATCCTTGGACATACAGGACACTTACCTGCATATTCCTATTGCTCAAGCGCACAGGAAGTTTCTGCACTTCGGGTTACAGGGCCACCATTATCAGTTCCGAGCCCTCCCTTTCGGACTGTCATCGGCACCTCGGGTATTCACGAAGTGTATGGCGGTCGTAGCGGCGACTCTGAGGAGACGAGGCCACTACGTGTTCCCCTACCTGGACGACTGGCTTCTCATGGCACCCTCTCGGGAGGCCTTGATGTCTGCCATCCATTATACTCAGTCTCCGTTTGAGATGCTGGGCATCATGATCAGTCACGAGAAGTCATGCCTGCTTCCGTCACAGACTCTGCAGTTCATAGGTGCAGTTCTGGACACCGTCCAGGGGAAAGCTTTTCTTCCCCAGGACAGAGCGGAACATATCAGATCCCTCATCAGGGACATTTCGTCGAAGAAGACCGTTGCTGCCAGATTGGTCCTTTGCCTGCTCGGACACATGGCTGTGGCCATTGCAACAGTCCTTCTTGCTCGTCTTCACATGTGGGTCACCCAGTGGATGTTACGGGTCCAATGGGATCAAAAGCAAGACCATCTGCAGCTTCCAATCTGGATCACGAAGTCCGTAATCCGGGTTTGGCAATGGTGGCTAGATCCTAAGAATCTATCAGCAGGGGTCCCCTTCATTGCGCCATCTCCAATCGTGACACACTCCACAGATGCCTCAGGGCTCGGATGGGGAGCACACCTCGACGGTGTCCGGTCTCAGGGCCTGTGGACAGCCCAAGAGACTCATCTCCACATAAACATCCTGGAAATGAGAGCAGTTCTTTACGCCCTGCAGGCCTTCCAGTCAGAGATTCCACCGGGTACCATTCTGTTACAAACAGACAATTCCGCGGTGATGTATTACCTCAACAAAGGCCATGCGAGTGTGGGATTGGGCTTTGCAACACGACGCAAACCTCATTGCTTTTCATGTCCCAGGAGTGGACAGCGTCATTGCAGACGGCCTGAGCCACTCTCAGACCAGAGTCCACGAGTGGGAACTACTCCAGGAGGTAGTAGAGGATCTGTTTCACAGATGGGGTACACCAGAGTTGGACCTTTTCGCGTCCCCATCCAATGCAAAACTGCCTAATTTTTGCTTGCTAGATCCAGGGCCTGGTGTTTTCCAGCGAGACGCGTTGTCCCTCTCCTGGGCGGGCAGATTCCTCTATGCCTCCCCCTTCCGTTGATCCAGAAGGTTCTTCTGAAACTTTGCAGAGAGCAAGCGATGCTGATACTCATCGTGCCATTCTGGCCCAGGCAGATCTTCCTGGACATAAGTCTCCACCACTTATTCACACTAGTGGGATTAGCGCCGGAGGCACTAGGACCCATCGGGAGCAAACTTTTTGCTGTAGGGTCGGCGCGAGAGACGGGCCTGCGAGGCATGGCGCCGTGAGCAGCGGCTTTCGGCGGCAATGGCCATCTCGGCGACCCTCAACCCGCCTCAGTTCCTTTTTCCCGCGCGTCGAGTGAGCTTCAGAGCGGCGCGCTCGCCTGTCGAGTCAAACTTCAAACTAGCATAGTTTTCAGTTTATTTTTGTAACATTATCTCGATAGTAGTATCGCTTAATTTTATTCTATTTTCGTTAAATTTTTCTAATATTTTAAATTTAACTTACTTGAAGAAGTCTCCGGTCTACTGGTGAGTCCGACCATGAAACCAGGTCAGGTGGCGGTAGGGAGACTTCGTATGAAAGCTGTTCGAGTCAGCTGGGCTGGGTCCGGTCAGCCTCCTTCTCCTCAGCGAGGGTTCCGACAACGGTCAGTCCGATGCCGGGGGATGGCGGTCCCCGTCGGCATAAAATAAGCGGTCGCATTCGGCACGTTAGGCCTCGAGCTCTTCTTGACCCACAGGTCAAAAGAAGGCATCTTTCGAGGTACGCCCTCTGGTATATCTGCGGCGTCGACGGTCGGTTATCGTAGCTAGTTGCGTTCTCCTTCTTGGGTCGCCAACTGCTGGTGACCGTCGTCCTCGACATCGGGCCCTCAGCGTAACGGTAGGGCTCCCAGATGAGCAGTTTCATCAGTGGGTGCTCTTATGGAGCGATGGGCTCGGAGGTTGGTTCTCCTGCCTGGCTTGGTTGCCTCGGAGCCCCCGGGCTCCTCCAGCGATCGGGTAGGGCGGTTGGACCTTCCTAGTCATGCGGCGCCTTCTTTGGTGCCGTGACTCCGTGCTTAGGTGTTTCCCTCCTCACATGGCTGCGGCGCAGGGGGCCACACCGATGCCCTTATCTCCTGGTTTTTTTCCTTCTCTAGCTTTCCAGGTTCCTGGGGCGTTTCCGGCGCCTTCTGCGGGGTCTGTTGGCTTGTCGGCGCCGTTTTCGGTGCCACTGGGCCTTGTGGCGCCGTCCACGGCACCACGTGGTCTCGCGAGGGCCGCCTCGGCGCCGTTGGGTCTGGCGCCGCTTGGATTTGATGGGCGCCCGCTTGCGGTGCAGCGTGCCTCTTGACGCCGTGCCCCTCTGCGGTGCCGTTTTCAACCCGTTTTGCCTTCTCGGGCCGGGGCCCTCGGGGACTCTCCTTGTTTCTCTGCTATTTCCTCCTCTCCTAATTTTCACTCCTTTCCTGTCCAAACAGTCCTTCCTGGACCATCAGGAGATGATGTTGAGCCTGACCCAGACCTCGGTTGGGTGATGAAGTGGAGGAAACAGGATCTTTCTTTGCTACAGAGCCTGTGGTGAGGACCTGTCCTTTAAGTCTCTGTTGAAGAACCTGAGATCACTCTTTCTCTCAGACTACAAACATCGATCCTGGGAAAGATATTAAGACTCCAGTACCTTCATGCTTCGGAGATCCCTCAGTTTGACTCCTCGATCCAGCCTTCCTTCGAGGCGCTGTCTCAAATGGTATGGAATAATCCTGCTCTTATTCCCTCAGTGGCTAAATCTATTGATAAGTATTCAGCTCCCAAGGATCGTCCCATTTGGCATCCAAGCCTTGCGGATCCTATTGTAGTCCTGGCAGAGAATGATAAATTAGCTCTTCCTCAAACTACTACAGCTCGACCTATTAACAAGAGTCTCGTAAGATTGATACATTAGATAAGAGTCTTTGCTGCCTCCACTCTAAGTATCGTATTGCCAGTTATCAAGGCTATTTTCTCAGTATGAGTATATCCTGTGGCACTCTTTGAAAGAATGGTTGAAGCTCTTCCAGTTCTGACTCCAAGTCAGAGCTTCTTCTGACCATTACTAGAGTATTGGTCCAATAACCAACAGGTCAAAGCCGCTGTGGGCCTTTCGACACTGCTTCTCGCTCAGCAGCGCATGTATTTGTACTCAGCGCCATTTCCTGGCTGCGTGCTTCTGGCTTCACGAATGATGCTCAGCAGCAGGTAATGGCGCTGCCCTTTGATGGCTCCTTTCTTTTCGGCCCTCAGGTGGAACAAGCCTTAGAGGTCACTCAGAAGACTAGGTCGGCCATTAAGTTGGCCAGACCTCCGCCTGTTCCCTCTCGGGGGCATGTGAACAGACGTCAGTTTCATAGTAGTCAGTCCTTTCGAGGCAGAGGCAGAGGAAGCTTCCGCAAAAGCCAACCTGCCTAACCTCAAAGAAAGCGCAGCAAGCGCCCAGGGCCTAAAGCCCCAAGCGCCACCTTATAGTGCTGGCCCAAGTTCCATCCACATTGCCGGTGGAACTTTCTCCTCCAGTGGGAGGTCGTCTGATGTACTTCTACAACCAGTGGAAGTCCATAACCGGACAAATGGGTCCTTCGGATAATGCGTGAGGTTATTCTCTCAATTTTGGAACCCCAGGTGTCCTCCCAGGCGACAACCAGGTTGTCGGCCTCTCAATCAGACCTCCTCACCGCCCGAGATCCAGGGCCTTCTAAGCAACAGGGCAATAGAACTGGTGCCCCGCATCTGAAGCACAGGGTTCTCTCATTACTTCCTGGTTCCAAAGAAATCTGGGGAATCGTCCCATTCTAGACCTCAGAAAGTTAAACAAATTTCTCCCCAGGAGAAATTCAAAATAATTTCCTAGGTACCCTTTTACCCTTGCTGCATCAACGCGACTGGCTGGCCTCCTTGATATGGGGCGGCTACCAGCATATCCCCATCCACCCAACCCACGCAAGTTCCTCAGGTTTGTAGCTCTGGGTCAGCATTATCAGTTCAGAGTCCTGCCTTTTGGGCTATCGTCGGCCAGCGAGTCTTTACAAAGTGTTGTGCAGTTCTGCTTAGCGCATCTCAGGAAGATCGGACTCGAGTGTTTCCCTACCTGGACGATTGGCTTCTAGCAAGCCCTTCCAGCCAAGGGACTTTGGAAGCCGTGCAAGCGACTTCTCGTCTTCTACGTCCATAGGAATTCTGCTCAATTTGAAAAATCACAACTGCAGCCCTCCCAGAGCTCCTTTTCATAGGGGCGCTTCTAGACACCTCTTCATGAGGCTTTCCTTCCAGAGGACAGAAGACTCGACATCCTCCGGATGGCCCGTTACATCGGGGAGAACCAATCGGTTACAGCTCTCTGATGCAGCGCATGTTAGGTCTCATGGCGTCCTCGGTGTTCACTGTACCCTGGCCGTTGCACAAGGAGAACCACCAAGGGATGCTCTCCACTCAGTGGTCTCCGACCTCTCACCCCAGTCTTATCCCATCAAGGTGGCGGGCCCTTGAGGTCTCTCACCTGGTGGACTCAAAGAGCAATCTCCTGGAAGGGTTCCCTTTGCTCCCCGGATCATCAGATCTCCATCACCACAGGCGCGATCGCTAATGGGATGGGGAGCTCACTGTAGCTCCTCCACACTCAAGGTGTATGGACTCAGTTGAAACTCTTCTCCCACTAAATGTCCTGGAGATGAGAGGCGGTCCTCTCTGATCCGAGGTCTGAAGGATATCGTTTGTCACAAGAACATTCTCCTTCAAGCGGACAACAAAGCTGTGATGTATTACATCAACAAAAAAGCGGTGCTCATTCTTACCCTTTGCAGGGAAGCAATGAGGGTGTGGAGTGGTGCTTGAGCACAAGTCTCTGATTCAGGCTTATCTGCCAGGTATACAAAATGATCTAGCAGATCACCTCAGCAGAGCAGGCAGACCCTCACAGTGGTCTCTCGATCCAGCCGTGGCTCGGTCACTATTCGAGAGTGGGGGACTCCAGACCTGGACCTTTTGCATCCCCACTCAGCATAAAACTGCCTCTCTTCTGCTCCAGAAATCCAGGGCCTGGCATTTTCTGTCAGGATGCGTTCAGGCTGCGGTGGACAAAACTTTTCTTCTACCTTTCCACCGCTCCCTCTAATCCAGAGAGAGTTCTCCTCAAGTTCGAGTCTCAGGGGACCAAAATGATTCTCATTGCTCCCTCCTGGCCTCGCAGCTATGGTTTCCTCTGCTCAACAGTATGTTGGCAGCCTCTCGAGACCACTTCCTTGCAAATCAGCCTTTTGACTCAGGGTTCGTTGGTCCATCCCAACCTGGAAATCACTTCACCTTCATGCTTGACTCTGAAGAGGTAGAAGTGAATCAGTTCAACGTCTCTGCGAGAGTCTCGGACATCCTTCTGGCTGTGAGCCAGCCACCAAAACGATCGCTTCAAATGGAAACGCTTTTCTCTCTGGTTTGCAAAGTCCTCTTGAATCCCTTTCCTGTCCTCCTGACAAGGTTCTGGAGTATCTTTTGGACCTATCAAACTCAGGTCTCCAGTACTCCACAGTTAAAGTTCACCTTAGTGCCATCTCAGCGTTCCATGAGGCGGTTTCTTCCTTGACTCTGGCTCAGCTTCCTATGGTGAAGAGATTTCTTGAGGATTCTTCATACCAGACCCCTGTTAAGCGTCCAGTTGCAACCTGGGACATTAACCTGGTGCTGGACATGCTCACTCGGAAGCCTTCGAGCCCTAGCTACCTGTGAGCTAAAATTTCTTACCTGGAAGACTGCCTTCCTGGTGGCCATTACCTCAGCCCGCAGGGTCTCGGAGATTCATGCCTTGGTGACGGACCCTCCGTATACTGTATTCCATAATGACAAGGTAGTTCTCCGTACTCATCCTAAATTTCTTCCCAAGGTTGTGTCAGAATTCCATCTAAACCAACCTCTGGTACTTCCCTCTTACTTCGCTAATTTCCAAAATGAAGGGGAACGATCTCTTCATTCCTTGGATGTTAAGAGAGCCTTGCGGTTCTATTTAGATAGAACCAAGAATTTTCGCAAGACTCAGCAACTGTTTGTTTCTTTCAGCGACACCCGGCTGGGTCAACCCGTCGCTATTAGATGCATCTCATCATGGTTAGTGGCATGCCTCGACATTGCTACTCCATGAGCCAAGTTAAATTGGAGGTAGAGTGTCGCTCACTCTACTAGAGCGGTCAGCGGCATCTTTAGCGGAGATTCGCAATGTTCCAGTGCGGATATCTGCTCGCCGCCACCTGGAGCTCAGTGCATACCTTCGTTAAGCATTATGCACTGGATGTTCATGCCAGGCGACATTCCGCATTCGGCAGAACTATCCTTAATGGGCTTCTATCTTAGACGCATGAGCTCTGGCTCTCCTGCCGCCCTTTTGGGGCATTATCAGCTTGGTACTCTCCCACTAGTGTGAATGAGTGGTGGAGACTTATGTCCAGGAAGATATGAAAATTACGTACCTACCGTAATTTTGATCTTCTTGGGCGAGTCTCCACCACTCATCCTACGCCCCACCCTCCATCCCCGAGCTCACGCTGTGTTGGTCTTCCTCCCTCAGATCTTTAGGCCGTGAGGACTTCTTTGCTGACCCTTCTTACAGGGTCATCGGACTATCTTATGTCCGTTTTAAGGTTAGATTTACTCTTCGTTAGTTGCGCTGCACCTCCTTGGTAAAAAGTACTGAGGCGGTTGGAGGATCGTCGCCGAGATGGTCGTGTAAGCCAGGCGCTGCTCACGGCGCCATGCCTGTGGCGCCGTCTCTCGCTCGACCCTCCAGCAAAAAGTTTGCTCCCGTTGGGTCCTAGTGCCTCCGGCGCTAATCCCACTAGTGAGTGAGTGGTGGAGACTCGTCCAAGAAGATCAAGAATTACGATAGGTACGTAATTTTCATATCTGGTTCCCTCTACTACATCAGCTATCCCGGGAACCTCCGGTGCCTCTGCCAATCAGCTCTCACTTGCTGTCTCAGGAGGAGGGCTCCTTGGTCCATCCGGACCTTCGTTCACTGAGCCTGCACACTTGGCTCCCAGACACATAGCCATTTTGCGACACAGGGTCTTGCAAGAGGTAGCTGACATTCTGGTGGCCGCGAGAAAACCGGCCACTCGTGCTACTTACGCCATGAAATGGCGCAGTTTTTGCCTGTGGCTCAAGTGCGGGGGTTTTCACCTCAAGACTGTCCAGAAAAGTCGGTCTTGGACTACTTTCTTGTCTCTTTTTCAGACAGGTTTGGCCTACTCCTCGATCAAAGTACACCTCTGTGCCATATCAGCCTATCATTATCCTATAGGCTAACGCACCATATCTCAGTTGGACACGGCACGAGCCTTCCTTAAAGGTATTCTCCACCTTAGATTTCCGATTAAGGATCCAATTCCGCCATGGGATCTAGCCTTTGTCCTGGAGCAGCTTACGCTGCCACTCTTTGAAGCAGCCGCGGATTGCGAGCTATGTCTTCTCACTTGGAAGACGTTGTTTTTAGTTGCCGTTACCTCGGCCAGAAGAATTTCTGAACTCCATGCATTCATGTGCAAAGAGCCTTACTTGGTTTTTCACAAATACAGGGTATCCCTACGGACTAATCCCAAATTTCTGCCTAAGGTGGTCTCAGCTCTCACCCTTAATCAGGACATCGATCTACCAGTGTACTTTCCCAACTATTTAAATCAAGGGGAGGCCCTGTTGCACATTGTGGATGTGCATAGGTGTATCCGGTACTACCTGACCCGAACCAAACACCCAACGAAAATTGAACCAGCTTTTTGTCTCCTTTGCCCACAGGATGATGGGAGCTCCTGTTTCCAAACAGTCGCTGTCCAGGTGGCTCATTCAGTGTATCACGTTCTGTTACCAGAAGCGTAACAAACCCTTACTGGGCGCTGTCAATGGTCATTCTACAAGGGAGGTGGCTACCTCCTTTGCAGCCCTTAAGAATGTGTCCACCTCGGCTAGCTGTGCTGCAGCTACTTGGAGCTCCGTGCACACTTTCATCAGGCATTATAGCCTGGATATCGCATCGAGGTGAAGAGCAGGTTTTGGTCTAGCAGTCCTTCAAGGACTTCTGTCCTGGGCTTAGGTTCCATTAAGGATTTCTACCTTCCCTCCTCCCAGTGGTGTGGGATTTCCATTATTGCTTGGGAATCAGTCCTAATGATGTAACCTGCTGCAAGAGCTGTTTCTCGAAGTAAGATAGTACAGTTACGTAAGAACTTACCGTAACAGTAGATCTTCGAGAACAGCTCTTGCAGCAGGCACTTTCCCATCATCCCCGCTGGAGGCAGCATCTAGTTTCAGCATCCTTCTCCAAGGATCAGATGTCTCAGCTTCTCTCTGACTGCCATTTGATGGCGGATCATCAGTCTCCTCTTCTGATGTCATCCAGCAGCCGGGAGTCTCCGGCGGGAGAACTGGGGATTCTGGGGGACCGCCTCCTTATATAATATGCCTGACGTCGGGGGCGGGACCGACGTCGGGGGCGGTCCCCGCTGAATACTGCTAGCTAGAAAATTTACGTGGGGTCCTGGCGCCTGTCGGCTTCAGTCCTAGTGGTGTAACCTTCTGCAAGAGCTGTTCTCGAAGATCTGCTGTTACAGTAAGTTCTTACGTAGCTGTACTTTACAGGTGAGTAACCTGTTCTTTTTTTCTTCTGTGTGCATTACCTTGCATTTCTTTTCATTGTAATGCAGTTGCCTGATCTTAGACCATTTCTCCAGTTAATCTAGGTCCTGGCACTACTCCCAGATGCCCCTCTTCATTATCTACCCTTCCGAAAAGTTTTGTGTCATCACATCTTCCCTTCAGTGCCCTCCTTTACTGCTATCAACCCCCACACTTTTACAGAATTCTGTTGCACAGCTTAAAATATACTCAGATTTGTGGAATCAACAGTATTTTTCAAACCTGCAAAAAGTATAGTTACGTAAGGACTTAACGTAACAGTAGATCTTCAAGAGAGGCTCTTGCAGTAGGTAATTACATATAGAACTGACGCCGGCAGGCGGCAGGACCCCACGGAAAAAGTTCTAGCTGGCGGTCCCGGACGACCGCCTTTCAGTTCTTTCCCACCACAGGCCAAAAGAGGCCGGATGAGAGAGAAGTGGATATTTCTCTAGATGGAAAAGGAGCTGAAAAAAGCCTGGGGGATGGAGGCGGAAGGTGTACCTACTGCATGAGCCTCTCAAGATCTATCATTACGGTAAGTCCTTGCGTAACTGTACTGTCTTACTTCGAGAGGCTCTGCAGTAGGTATCATATAGGACTGAATTCCAAGCAGTCTGGAATAAAGAAAAGGCACGGGAGGAGGAAGCTACTCCATGAAATAGCTCTAGCGTGCAAGCCTCAAGACAGGAGGCCTTGCAAAACAGCTAGCCCGAAGCCTGCTCTACGGCTAGAGGTAATATTCAAACTGTAGTGTTTCATAAGGTATGGACAGAAGTCCAGGTGGCGGCAGCGCATATGTCTGCCACAGACACATTCTTGAAACAAGCTGCAGAGGCAGCTACTCCTCTTGTGGAGTGGCCTCTGACTTGACCCGGGAGGGTCTTGTGATACTTGTCATAACAGAAAGTGATGCAATGAGCCAACCACTTCGACAGGGATTGCTTGGAAACAGCATTGCCTTCCCTTTTGTGAGCAGAAGAGACGAACAACTGATCAGTCTTTCTGAGATCCTTCGTCCTGTTGGTGTAGTATCTCAGAATCCGGTGAACATCCGTAGTATGGAGTAAATATTCCCCTTGGTTACTGTGTAAAAAAGGCAGGTAGCTCTATGGACTGATTTAAGGTAGACTCTGCTACTACTTTAGGTAGAAACTTAGGATTCGTGCGAAGAGCAATTCGTTCCTTGTGAAAAATCAAGTAGAGGATTTTACACATCAGGGCCTGGAGCGCGGAGATTCTTCGAGGCGAAGTAATGGCCACCAAGAAGAGTGTCTTCCACGAAAGAAACTTCAAATCTGCAGAAGCTACAGGTTCAAAGGGAGGAAGGGTAAGTTTCTCGAGAACAAAATTCAAGTCCCGAGGGGGGCCTCAGATGGAGGACCCCTCTGAGAAAGGTCTTAGAGACCTCCAGTTGAGCGAAAGCTTTGTCTGCGAAGGGAACATGATAGGCTGAGATGGCCACCATGTGTACCTTCAAAGAGGAATGGCTGAGACCCAGGTCGAACAGATGACGTAAATACTCCAGCAGAAGCCCCGCTGAACAGGAGAAAGGCTCCACGTTCTTGGAGGCGGCACAAATAGTGAATCTTTTCCACTTCATGGCATAAGTGGACCTGGTAGAGGGATTTCTGGCCTCTACTAAAATCTCCACCACTTTGGGAGACACACCAAAACGGGATTGGGCTAGGTCTGCAGGAGCCACGCATGCAGTTGAAGGGATTTGAGGCCTGGATGGACCAGGGTCCCCTGATCCTGGGTCAACAAACCTCGAGATAGAGGAAGAGGAGGATCCTCTGAATATTGTTGTAGAAGAGAGAACCAGATTTGCCTGGGCCAGAAAGGAGCGATCAGAATCATTCTCACTCCTTCTGAAGCTAGTTTCTGCAAGACTCGTGGGGAAAGGCATAGACGAATCTGTCCTTCCAGTCTAGAGGCAGAGCGTCGCTCCAAGAGCCCGCCTGGAAAACGAGCGAGCAGAAGGTGGAAGTTTTGCATTTTGGGGGATGCGAACAGGTCGACCTGTGTGTTCCCCAAATTGGAAGATATCGCCTAGGTCATGGTCCAGTTCCACTCATGAGCCAGAGCAGAAGAGCGACTTAGCCTGTCTGCTAGGGTGTTGTCGACTCCTGGAGCGTGAATCGCCATGAGTGAAGGTGATGTTGTGTTGCCCAATCCCAAACCCTCATTGCCTCCCTGCATAGAGTAGGAAGGATTCCTCCTGTTTGTTGATGTACCACACTACACATGTTGTCGTCTGGATGGCTAGGCGCGGGAAGGATGTATTGGTGAAGGGGTTTGAGAGCATACAACACTGCCCGAAGCTCGAGCACATTGATGTGAAGAGCCTGTTCTATCCTGGGCCAAGAGCCCTGGGTCCGATGAGGGCCTAGATGGGCTCCCCAACCTTCGCCTGAGGCGTCTGTGGTTAGAGTCTGGGAGGGGGGAGGATGAAAGAAAGGGAACCCCCAAAACATGTTCTCTCGAACCATCCACCATTGCAAATCTCGCATCATCGGCGATGAGATCAGAACTGAATGATCTAGGTTGTCCACTAGTTGATCCCACTGAGAGCGTAGAGTCCACTGAGAGATCCTCATGTGGAGTAGAGTGCGGGGGACCGTCAGTATGGCGGCTGCCATGAGCCCGAGAAGGCGAAGGACCGATCTTGCCGAGACCATCCTGCGGTTGGATAACAGACATAGTTGGGTATGAAGGGAGGCCGCCCTGTCCGGAGGCAGGAAGGCCTTGCCCATGATCGTACTGAGGATCACCCCAATGAACTGTAGCCTCTGGGATGGGTCCAGATGAGACTTGGAATGGTTGATGGTAATACCCAGGCAGGCAAAAACCTGCTGGGTGAGGGAGAGAAAACACAGGAGTTCCTCCCTGGATGAGGCCGCTGGGAGCCAGTCACCCAGGTGAGGAACACCTGTGCTCATAATGCGCAGGTGGGCTGCCACCACTGCCAGGCATTTGGTAAATACTCGGGGGGGCCGAGGATAGACCAAACGGGAGCACCTTGAACTGGTAGTGGTCCCCCTGGAACGCAAAATGAAGGTATTTGCGATGGGAGGACCGAATGGGAATGTGCAGATAGGCATCCTACATATCTAGGGCACAAAGCCATTGACTGGCCGGAGGAGGGGCAGAAGGCTCTGCAGAGAGAGCATCCTGAACCTTTTGTATCCTACATAAAGATTGAGGGAACTGAGATCTAAAATCGGTCTGAGATATCCCGTCTTCTTTGGGACCAGGAAGAAATGGGAATAGTAACCCATCCCCTGAAGATGAAGGGGGACGAGCTGTATCGCTTGCTTCACCAGAAGAGCCAAGATTTCCTCCTAGACCAAAGGAAGGTGTTCCCGTGAATACGACGACTTCAGAGGAGGGTGGCGGGGTGCTTTCTGAAGAATCTCTATGGAGTGTCCTTCTGCTATGAGTTGGAGCACCCAAGAATCCGTGGTTATCCTCTCCCATCCTGGAAGTAGGAGGGAAAACCTCCCTCCTACCGGGGAGTCCGGAGGCAGTGGGAGAGGAAAAGAGTCAGGTGGTGTAGGGCAGCGCCGCAGCTGAAGCACCTGCTGCTTTTTTGGGCGGAGGGGGCTTAGCAGCCGCGGGGGCCCAACGTTTGTAGCCAGGCCTTCCTGGGGTTTCGCCTTTGGCCCGATTCCGCTCATGCAAAGGGATGGTGCTGCTGCTGATGGGGACGGTACATAGAATCAACTGATTTAAGAGCCGTCCCTTCTCTTGCAAATCGCCAATCATGTCCTTGACATCACCCCGAAAAACACCGACCCCAGGAAGGTGCTTCCTGAACAATGAATTACACCTCCGGGACAGACCTGACAGCGAGCCAAGCATGATGCCGTGAGCCCACGGTGAAAGCAGAGCTCCCGCCCAGCAGTGTCCACTGCGTCATATGTCGATCGAAGCATGGCGCGACTGGCTGAACGAGCAGAGCAGACGAGATCAGCCAACTCCTGTTTGACTTGGGAGTCAGGCAAGGAGTCCAGCTTGGTTTCCACCTGAGTAAGGATGGCCTTCTGGTAGTCCCTCATGTGACCGACGTAGTTCAGGGCCCGAATCCCCAGTGTGGAGGAAGCGTAAATCTTTCTCCTGTACTGGTCCAGAAGGCGAGATTCCTTATCAGGAAGTGACGAGCTAAGATGCTTTGGGTTTGCCAACCAGCCATGAGCCGCGCTAATCACGACCGAGTCAGCACGAGGGTGAGAATCTAGGAAATCAACACCCTCTGCAGCCTGATATAGCCTGTTCAACTTCCTGGGAAGTGGGGCTAAGGCCGACAGCTGTTTCCATATCGTGGTGACAAGATTGGCGTGAGGCTCTATCCAGGATGGCACTAGTGTAGGTGCTGTCATGGGCAGATCCAGATGTTCAGCAAGTTTCAGACGCTGAGGATCTGGTTCCAAAGAGTGCCACTGATGGACCTCCTGGATTTTTCTAAGCAACTCTGTAAAAGAAGGATCCTCTGGAGGGGACTTCGGAGGAGTCCTCAGCCGGGGCTTCAACAGAGAGCGAGGGTCGTCGTCTCTCTCTCGGAACAGCCATCGGAAGAGTCTGAGAGTGAAGAGGAGGAAGAAGAGTAAGACTCCCTTTCCCGACCCGGGGGAGGAACGGGTCCCTTGGGTAGTCCCCGGGGACGCGTGTCCTGCTCCTCTCTGGACCCAGACAGAAGAACCGTGGAGTCCAGAGGTGGTGAGGGAGTGTGCCGCCTGGGGCGTACAGGAACCTGGGACGGCACTGTCGCCGGGAGGCGGCTCTCGACCTCTTTGGTGAGCTGAGCCTTGGCCTCAGCCCACCAGGAGGCCAGAGTTTCCTGCAGGTCCACCGGCGACCGGAAGGGCAGTGGAGGAGGAGGAGGAGGAGGCGGGGGACAAGAGTATGGGCTATACCCATATGGAGCGTATCCAGAACCTGGCTGCGGGTAACCCGGTGTCTGGTATTGAGACATCGAGTACTGTGGTGTCGGGAAGCCCGGCGTCGGGTACTGCGATGTGAATAAGGCGAGGTACCCGGAGCTCGCAGAGGCTACCTCAGAGAGCGGCCCAGCTGGGAACTCGCGGGCAGGTCCATAGCGGAGGGCCCGATGGGAGCAGGAACTCTACCTGAGTTGGTAAGGCCGACGTCAGGGCCGATAGCGGAGGCCCTGACGCCGGACGTACCGACGTCGAAGGGGCCGGCGTCGGAGCCGCCATCCGGGGAGCCAACGTCAGGTCCGTCGCTCCAGATGGAGGAGGAACTAACGGAGGCAAAGGATCCCCAACTGCGCCCAGGGACGGAGGGGAAGTCCCCGGGGTCAGGATGGGGGGACTGTGGTTCCCCAGACGGCAGTGAAAGGTGGGGGGGTCGCCGCGGGTTCCTCGCCCGGCGGACGCCGGACGAGCTGACGTGAGGCGTGAGGTCAAGCCTCGGCGGGTGCCGAGGAGCCGGCGTCCGACTTACAAGAGCCTTCCCCAGAGGCAGGTCGAGAGAAAGGGTCAGCCTGGTCCGGTGGGGAAGAAGCCGTGCGTCGCCCCGAAGGGTCGGACGTCTTACCAGCCCTCTCCAGGCGGACGTCAGAGGAGCCGATGCCTGGCTTACCGGAGCCTCCTGTGATGGTAGGCCGCAAGCACTGCAGCTGAACCATCACGGAGGTCTCCAACTGCGAGGCGCCCTGGTGGCGTGGAGCCAGACAGGCGGGCGACGCTGTTTCCAGAAACCTCCGAGGTGGCCATCGAGCGATTTCCGAGGGATGTTGTTTGTAAGCCCGCGACTCCTGATGGAGACGCGGTGGAGGAGCCTTTGTCCCAGTGCCTCTCCTTGTCCTTCTTGCGATGGCCTTTGGGAGAAGTGGACGCTTGCCTTAGCTTTTTAGGCTCCTTCTCCATAGAGGTCATTTTCTTTTTAAGAATATGGGCCTCCAGGGATTGCTGCCATCTTTTTCCGGTAGCCGCGTTAAAGCTAAGGCAATGCTGGCACATCTCGACTGGATGATCCAGGCCTAGGCAGAACAGGCACAGGGAGTGGCCGTCTTTGTGCGGTAGTTGGGAGCTGCACGAATCGCACTTGTTCTTGTGCTCGGAGGGTGTAGGGGACGACATATACCGAGCGTTAGTACTGAGCGTTGTCAAAAATAAGATTTTTCTGTAAAAATGACGAAGGTAGGGCTGGACGGCGATCTAACCTTTCCGCCGGTGATGCACCCAGCCAACGGGCGGAAAGAACTAGAAGGAGCGTCCAGGACCACCTTTATACCGACATCTCCTGATGCCGGTCACCTGACGTGGGGGCAGTCCCTCGCCAGGGACTGCTAGCTAGAAATTTTTCCGTGGGGTCCTGCCGCCTGCCGGCGTCAGTCCTATATGTAATTACCTACTGCAAGAGCCCTCTCGAAGTAAGATTGTGTTTTCTGCTGGGTTCTTTTGGGGGGGGGGGGTGAGATAGGCTGTGGAAAAATATGCAGATCATACTACTTTTGGTTTCGTGGGGGGAGTGGGATTCTGCAGATCACATTTTATTTCCTACAAATTCTCTGAAAACAGCAGAACTCTGTAGAAGTTTTCTAGTGTGGAATTCTGATCAGTCTACAGAAATTCTGCAAATGTGGAAATCAAAATTCACAGGATTCTGCTGGGGGATCTATACTGCCTTAGTCTTCCTGAACATGGCAGCCACAGATTTATACCCTCAAAACAGCCTCGCAGATGTGTTCCTTAGAAGACCAAAAACTGCTGCCTCTTGTTTATTTGGAGCTTTTCTAATCGTTCGGATTTGTAACTGGCCTGGGTGTTGTTTTGCAGCACTGTAATGGAGTGGACTGGCGTCAGAAGCTGGATTCGCAGAGAGGAGCCGTCATTGCTACAGAATTGAAAAATAACAGCTACAAACTGGCTCGCTGGACCTGCTGCGCACTGCTTGCAGGCTCTGAATATCTAAAACTTGGGTAAGGTTTGTGTTTTGGTTGGGGGGAGAGCTCTGTTAACCTGTGGTATCCTTCTCATTGTGCACCAACCCCTTGTCTCTCCCAGAGTCATAAAGGGCTGATCTCAGATTCTCCTTGGAAGTCGTGGACATTCTTGCCTCCTCCCTGTGTATCCACTGGGTATTTTTTTTGCTGGCTGCAGTGGCTGAAAGACTAACATCTTTAGCCAGCCAACAGTACATAAAGCGTAGCCATAGTCATGTTACATCAGATGCTCGTTCTCCACATTCTTGTATAGTTGATGACATAGTTTGAAAGCCTGTGAAAAACTCTTTCAAATTACTTATTTATTTAATTTTGGTAACCTGGTGGGCCCACTGAGACCATTACAGTCCCTTTTTCAGAGGTGACCCGGAGTTAATTACAGAAATAATAAAGGTTTTACAGAGTAACGGGATAATTGTTCACATAACATACAACAAACAATAAATTGTTCACATTACAATGTACAGCAATATTTGACATTTGTTAAAACATGTAATACATTTGTGGATACAAATACTCACAATAGATTTGGCTGGAGTGTAATACAGTGTGGTATCAACAGTGACAAGTGCATTGGTTAAGCTCCAGTAGGTGAGCCTTGAGTCCCCTTTTAAAATCCCCAAGAGAGTTACACTCCTGGATATTTACTGGGAGCGTGTTCCAGAGGGGTGGGATGTGGGCTGAAAACACCCTCGGGTGGACTTTACTTTGGGCTCATGCAGGAGCTGTTGGTTGGAGGACCTGGGTGTCCTGCTGTTATGTTTAACCACTAGTATCTTGGCCAGACTTGGTGGGGTACTTTCCAGTCTGAGTTTATATGCTAAGCATAGAGATGGGTGTCTTAGTTGGCCTTTTACCAAGGGCAATAAAGGGATTCAAAGCACCTGACAATGGTGTTCCTGGGATGGGGCACCTGCCGCAAATCTGCTTACCCTATGGTACAAGGTTATACGCTTTTGCATTTCTGCACTTTGTGAGTACAGAACCGGGAACCATACAGCAGGATGGGTAGTAGTGTGCCATTTGCTACCTTTAGCCGGGAATCCTGTGTAAGGAAAGGACTAAGGTGATACAGAAGTCCGATGAGGTATTGGGCTGTTCTGTAGCTGGAAGTACTCCAGAGTTAGACAACTGAACCTGTGCAGTATTAGTACTGCATTGCAGCCATTCGTAGAACATTGTGATGCAATAGAGGAACATGCTATGCCTAAATACAATGAGTCAAGCACAACTTGTTCCTTGATGACATCACAGTGTTCCAAAAATGCTTCCAGCTACTGGTTTCAGCTTTTTATGGGCTTTCAGATTATGATGGCCACTGGGCATGAATATGTTTCTTTAATGCTTTTGTCCTGTTAGTGAACTAGTTAAAAATTGTTTCAGCTACTTAGGAAATCTCTTAGTATTTGGCTGCATGGTGACTGGCTAGGAGGAATATAGCCTCCCCCATTCTAAGAGGCAAAGGATTTACCCCCTTTTGATACAGTGTGTAAGTTAAAAGCATTGGACCAGATGAGTCATTTGCCTCTGCGCTTTGGTTATGCAGATTATGAAATATTTAAAGAGAACACAGATTGCACATACCCCAGTAATGCAAAGCATCATGGGAAGCTTGTGTAAATGCCCACAAATTAATTTGGACTGGCTCAACTTTAAGCAGAATTGCATGATGCCAAAAGGCCTCACAGTACAAGCAGCAAAGGCTGAGAACAGCAGACACAGACACGTGTTTCGTCCTCATTTGGACTCGTCAGTGTGCCATATCTGTATCTCAGGCCAGGAAGAAGGAGCCAGCCATCCCATAGGGGATCTTATTGGTTTGGGTCATGGGCAGCCCAAGGTAGGGAGAGAAGAGAACTACAAAAGAAACCCAGAGCAAATGCACTGGGTATATGAAATATTTGGTTTGGTGGGTGAATGCTTAACTAGGATGTTTGTAATGCTTATTCATTCTGGTGATGAGTTCCCTTGAAATTCTAGGAGAGGAATTTCCCTCCTTTATTATTTTGAAAATCTTCAGGAGCAGACAAGTTGTACATGCAAATGATTGTAAGTATTTGGTCCCTTTTTGGGGGAGGAGAGGGGAAATGGATCTGTGTGTGAAGCAGCACAAACATACACATTCTAGGGGTGTGAATATGGATTGTAGTTAAGCAAAGCTCTTCCTGCTACCCAGGTGGTATATCCCTCGGCTTTACCACGTGGAGTCAGATCTTCCTTTCCGTTGGAAGAATTGGATCTCCTCCTTTGTAGCTCTGCATATTAGAGTAGGAACATTGATTTTCTGTGACCGTGGATGGGCTCACAGAAAAAGGCCATTTGTCTTGAAGGGCACAGAATCGGCAATTTGTGTTTATTTTGAGACCTAAATTTGCAGCTGGTACAACAGGTGCTGGAAAAAAAAATTAAATACTGGTGCTGCTTGTTTTGATAATCTTTTTACTTGTCTCAGGTCATTGCTCAGGCACTCCCACCCCACCTGTAGCAAGTGTCTGACCGAGTCACGCTACTTCAGCACAGTTGATCACAAATGCTGATTTCCATCTTGGTGATCAGCCGTGCCGGAGTAGCGTGACTTGGACAGACACTTGCTATAGGTGGGATGGAAGTGCCTGAGCAGTGACCTTAGACAAGTAAAAGATTTTACAAAACGAGCAGCACCTGCTGATCTCTTTGGTAAGGTTCCCCCATCATTGAAAGTGCCAGAATAATGAGGATGTACTTAACTTCTCCAGCTGTTTCAGGGTCTGATTTGGTGGTGTGCCTGCCGTGGCAGTGCCAGCCTCGCCTCCTAGCTTAAGGTCCAGGCCATGTTGGTGGTCTGGCCCTTGTACCCCTGCTGCTGCTTCTGATGTTCTGTGAAGTTAAACTGCAGATGAGGCCCTGTGATCAGTTCGCAGTCTCTCGCTACGTTGACTGTGCTACTTGCAGGACCACTGTTCATGCGACTCCCAGTCCTCCCTCTGTACAGTCTCGGTCAGGTGGTTGACAGCTTAGACAGGTCAGCTAAAAAAAATTAAAAAAAAAAACGGAATTTGCCATTTTTTTTTAAAGTGAAATTGGCCATTTTTAAAAACAGAAGATCATTGTCCCTATCCTTTATAGGGCATGTTTAAATGCATCATTGGCAAACTTAGTGATTTTCTTTTACTTTGGATTCTAACTATATTCCTCAGTACTGCTCTCATTGGCCAATCCAACAATGGAATGCAAGAAAGTGAAGCCCACTTCTGGCTTCAAACAATGAGTCGCATGCCTGCAGAAAATGTCACTGATTGACCCACACGTGTCATGCCCATAGTGCCTAGGGATGACACATGATGTTATAGGTTGTGGCCTTTGCCAGTTGATGCTACTGTCGTCTCTTAAAGACCATCAGGCTCGTCTTTACCTTAGCTGGTTATGGGGTGGGTCGCTAGCTCCATGGTGCCCCTGTTGGGCCTTACAACCTCGGCACTGGTTGAACAGGTGGCCGAGATTTTTCTTGACTTTGTTGACCAGTTGTCAGAGAGGATCGACACAGTTGATCTCCAAGACCCTGGTCATCCCAGTCCTCAGGAGGACATGGAGCGTTCGGTATCCCCAGCCGTTTCCACTCTGGATCAGTGTCAACCGGAGGTTGTGCAGTTGAAAATGGTGCATGTGGTGTATATAGCACACCTGGCTGCATCTCTTCAACATTGGCCCCAGTTTGACAGTTGAGATAGAGATCCAGGTTGAGGTGCTCTTCAGATTCTTTATCCTGCTTGACTGAGAGGCATCACCATCCGTAGTTCTCATCCTCTGACCTCCACAGCAGTCCCTATGGGGGGCTTCTACTAAGAACTACTGCCATGCATCCAAAAATTCCGAGCCAGTTATATGTGGAAATCACTCAGTCAGATGTCTCCAGAGTGGTTCATGGCGGGAAAAGGTAGAGGGCTGTATTGGAGTTATCAGACAACTCCAATGGGTCCTCTCTGCAGTCCTCAAGGACACATACGTTTGACTAGGAGTTGGTTAAGGAACTGACCACCGACAATTGGCCAGTGTCTTTTGTGGCTCTCCTCAGACTTCTGTTGGAGTCTGTGGAGGTTCCTTTGGAACTAGTTCAGAAAATGGCTAAATACTCTTTCTAGGAGCATGGATATGTTGTTCATCCACACTGTCTGGCATGTCCCTTTCCCCTTTAAACTTACTGGAAGTCTTCAGGCTGGCTCCTCCCACCCACCCGGGTGGTAAATACCTTGGCTGCGCCCCATGAAGCCAGATCTTCTTTTCTGCTGGAAGATACAGGTCCCTCGTGCTACTTTTGTAATTTGTAGACCCTGGCTTTACGTCTGTTTTACCACAACTTGCTATTGAACTCGTTAGAGTTATTGATTCCGATTCAGATATGGAGAACAAATTGTCCCCTGGATTTCGCCGGTGTACCTGCGGCCAAAAGATGTTGCGCACTGATCCCCACCTAACATGCGTGTACTGCCTCGGCATCGGACATGACAACTCGTGCATTTTTTTTCCTGGCCTTCCATCCCAGTGTTCTGGACGACCACAAGGCGCGCCTTCAGCTGGGGTGACCGGAGAAAAGGAACCCATTGGTGAAATCTAAAGAGGCGAGATGGACGGTTTCCGCGGCCGCGAGATCCGCCGAGCATTTGGAGCAGATGAAGGCATTCGAGGAGGAAGCGGCTCAAGCTTCGGCCTCTCGCAGCTACTTTGTTCCCCTCAACCTCGGCTCGACTTTCACGGGCTCCTATAGGGAGTTGTGCCAGCCTCTCCCAACCAGGGGAAAGGCGTCCATGAGCTGGAACTCCTCCCGCCCTCAGAAGAGGGATAAGGACCTTAAGTCTTCTTCCTCCAGAAGAAGACGCTCCTGGGATCGAGAGAGGTCGGAGTCCCAGGTACATGCAGTCTCGACTTTGGTTGAGATGGCTTCCCTCTGCTGCCAGTTTCACGGACCTTCCGTCCAGGCCAGGAGCACCGAGGACTGAGGAAGCGGCCAGACTGGACAAGATGCAGCAGCGACCCGGTCGAGGCCTTTGTGCGCCGACTCCTGTCGGCTGATTCTTTAGAAAGGACCCTGGTCCTTTCCTTTCCCGACGAGGGTACACTGGCTTCGAGTTACCTCATCGAGGAAACTGTCCCGGAACCTCGGTTTTCACTGACTCCGGCATCTCCCGATTGAACAAGCCGACCTCGTCGGTCTCGATCGAGGACTAGGACCCCTTCAGTCGAAACACCGAAGAAGGGCCATAAGCATTCAAAAAAGAGGTGCCACCACCAATCCTCAGATGAGGAGAGACTTCGATAGAAACTCCATCGACGTTATGAGGATCTCATGTGGCAACAGCTGATTTTGTCCGGTCAGAAGCTGGCCGTCATTGGCTTCCGCCTCCAAGGCTGACACCGACCCCTCCGGAACCGAAGGCTTCGGTTCCACCCGGCCTGTATTCCGGCTCGGCCTATTACGGTGTCTCCACCGATTTTGGTGGAGCCACCGCCTAAGCAGCCTCAAGGAGGGGCTTCCTCGAAAGAGGACCAGCCAGACACCGGAGTTCCCCGTTGTCTGTCCATCATGGTTGTCCCCGATCGCCCTTGGCGCATCGAGGGAGACGTAGGCAGGAGACCGTTGTATCCCGATTCCTCAGACTTGGACAACACTGGTTTGCACTCCCATCCTGGGGATGATGAATCATCAGTGGCTGTTTTAGAGGAAGGTCCTTTCTCCTTTCAGGGCATCCTCTACCTAATCTCCAAATCCACCAGAATGCCCCTGGAGCCTATCCAGAAAAAAATTGAGTACCCCCCTTACGGATATCCTCAAAAGGGGGGATACCCCAATGGAGGCCTTTCCTGTGGCCGAGGCGATTGTTGGCCCGGCCCTTGAGCTTTGGCAGCATCCTGCTTCATGCCCAGCTCAGTCTGCCCACATGGCCCGCAAGTATACGGTGCCCATGGGGTCATTGGCGGGGTTCACAGAACATCCCTCAGTCAAAAACCTTGCGACTGCTTCTGTGTTCAGATGCACTGGTAGCTCAGCTGACACAGCTGCCCCCGGACAAGGAGTCCAAGTATATGGACCATTCTGCCTGTAAGGTCTACGCGGCCTCCTCCTTAGGCCTTCATCAAGCCAGCTCGGCTGTTATCATGGCACACTTCTTTCATGCCCTTCTGTGGTCATTAGATGAAGTCCTCCCTCATCTTCTGGTGGATATGCAGACTGCAGTGAAGCAAGTCCGTGACCAGGGCCATGCTGTTGCAAAACAGCAGCTCCAGATGGCCCTGGACGTTGGAGATTCCTGTGCCCGCTCCTTGGCAGCCACAGTGGCCACTCGCCACAGGGCTTGGCTGAGGCTATCCTTCTTCCTGGCAGATACCCAGCATAAATTAGCTGACGTGCCCTTCCTAGGCACCGACCTGTTCGGTCCAGGAGTGGCTGGTCACCTCCAGCGCATAGAGGAGTCCAATGCCACCTTGGACGTTACCCCTGCGAAGGGTTCTTTGGCAGCTCCTCTGCAAGGAGGCGGTAGCTCCAGTGCCGGATCGTCCCACATACCCAGGCTTCGCCTCCAGGTACTTCCTGGTGCCCAGCTGAACGGGGGCTGGCGCCCATCCTAGATCTCCACCACCTGAATCAGTATCTCAGGTTCTCGCTCCTTCGGATGGTAACCTGAACCAGATCATACCATCCCTGGAGCGAAACATGTGGTTCTGTTCACTGGATCTACAGGACGCATTCTTTCACGTCCCAATCTGTCCGTCCCACCAGCGGTTCCTCCGCTTCAGGGTCGAGGGGACCCTGTTCGAGTTCCGAGCCATGCCGTTCGGCCTGTCATCGGCCCCACGGGTCTTCACCAAGTGCATTGCAGTGGTGGCAGCCCAGCTTCAGCATCGAGGAGTTCGGATATACCCTTATCTCAATGACTGGCTCTTGGCAGGTTCTTCCTTTCAGGAGGTGGAGAGGTCCAAGGATCTAGCCCTCCGAACCTGCTCCCAACTCAGCCTCTTGATCAACGAGGCCAAGTCGGAACTCGTGCCCTCTCAGGTGATGGGCTTCATCGGGGCAGAGCTCGACTCTCGCCAAGCCAGAGCTCGGCTCCCAGCGTACAGGGCTGAGGTTCTTCCCTCCTTTGCCTGAACATCTCTGGTTGGGCAGTTGCGCCCTGCCCAGGACTTTCTGCACCTTCTGGGTTACATGGCGGCGTGCACCTCAGTGGTCCGTTGGTCCAGGTGGCATATGCGCCCCGTCCAGTGGACTCAGCGCCATGGTCATTTTGACCAGCTGATCACTGCAACCCAGAAGATGTGGGACGCTCTCCAATGGTGGACCGCCCCAGAACGGTTGCAGGAAGGTATCCTGTTTGTCCGCCCAGAGCCGGCGGTCATCCTGACTACCGATGCCTCTCTCATGGGCTGGGGAGCCCACATAGGGGACGGCAGGGCCCATGGGTTCTGGACCCCCGAGGAGTCCCAATGCCACATCAACCTGTTGGAGCTCAGAGCAGTCAGACTGGCACTGTCAGCTTTCGCTCTTCAGCTCCGGGGTCAAGTGTTTCAAGTCCAGACGGACAATACCACGACCATGTATTACCTCAACAAACAGGGCGGCATGCACTCCCATCTGCTGTGCAAGGAGGTGCGCCGCATCTGGACTCTCGTAAGTCGGTTGGAGGCGGATCTCCTAGCCATCGCATGTGGCAGGAGTCTCGAACCAACTGGCGGATGCTCTCAGCTGCATAGGCAAGACGTCCCATGAGTGATCTCTCCATCCAGAGGTAGCTTACAGTCTGTTCTCCCATTGGGGCAAACTGTTGGTGGACCTGTTTGCCTCCAGGGAAAACACCAAGCTGAGACTGTACCATGCCCGGCCCCCCTCAGCAGGGCTTGCTGCAGGGGGATGCCTTCTCGAGGCTGTAAACCCCAGGCCTCCTCTATGTCTTTCATCCATTTCTCTTGATCCACAAGGTATTACTCGAGGTGAGGAGGGACAAGGCTAAGGTGATCCTGGTACCTCAGATTGGCCACGCCAGTTCTGGTATCCAGATCTCCTCAGCCTCAGCTGCAGGACCCCGGAGCGGCTTTGTACACACCCGGACCTGATATCACTCAACCAGGGGAAGGTATACCATCCAGACCTTCAGTCCCTGCACCTCACAGCCTGGTACCTGAGTGACCAGAGTTCCAGGCTCTGGGTCTTTCCGAGGATGTCTACACCGTGGTGGAGGCATCTCGCAAGGAATCGTCCAGAAAATGTTACGCCTTCAAATGGAAAAGGTTTTCCATTTGGTGTCAGGCTAAGAGTCTAGACCCCCTTATCCTGCTCTGTGGCTAACATTCTAGACTACCTTTGGTCTCTCTCCAAAGGAGGTCTACGCTCATCAACCCTCAGGGTGCACCTGGCAGCCATTTCTGCTTACTGGGCTCGGGCCGGTCAGCCGACTCTGGCACAGGAGACCGTGGTTAGGTGCTTATTCTAAGGCCTGGATCATATATCCTCTCCGGTATGTGAACCTCCACCTTCGTGGGATTTGTTGCTGGTTTTGGCAAAGCTCATGGGCAAGCCATTCGAACCTATGCACGTGTGAGCTCTCACATTGGTCGTGGAAGACTGCCTTCCTGGTGGCTATCACGTCAGCCAGAAGGACAGGGGAACTCCAGGCGCTTTCGGTGGCCTCCCCTTATCTGGTCTTCCACAGGGACAAAGTTGTACTTTCATGCCCCCACCCGAAATTCCTTCCGAAGGTGGTGTCTGTGTTTCACCTTAACCAGGTCTTGACTCTGCTGGTATACTACCCTAACTACACCTCGGACGCCGAGTACAGGCTCCATACTCTGGACCTAAGATGTGCTCTCTCTCCTAGTATAAGGAGAGAATGGTGGAAATTTGGGGAGAGGTTCGGCAGGTGTTTGTCACCTACGCTGAAGCTGCTTCTGGCAGACCTGCTGCTAAACGGCCCATTGCAAGATGGATTACATCATGCATAGGTCTGTGCTATGAGTTGGTGGACAAGGAGCCTCCCAGAGGGATAAGAGCTCATTCTACCCGCCATACTGCTGCATCGGTGGCTGCTTCCAGGGACATCCCTATCCAGGAGCTCTGTCTGGCTGCTACCTTGAAGTCAGCAAACACCATCATTACCCACTACCACATCGACCTTGAGTCATGCTGGGATGCTGGTTTTGGGGCCTCGGTTCTCCAGTCTCTCTTTCCCAAGTAGGGGGTGTGCGCCTTGCCTCCCTCCTCCCGGAGAACTGCTTGAAGTCTGCCAGAGAGTGTGGATGAACAACATATCCACGCTCCTAGAAGAACAGGTTACTCACCTGTAACAGTAGGTCTAGGGGTGGTATATGTTGTTCATCCACACGCACCCACCAACCTCCCCGGCTTTAGGCGCACAACCTTGCTTCCAGCGGGCCAAGATCTGGCATCATGGGGCGGAGCTGAGCTATTTATCATCCGGGTGGGTGGGAGGAGCCAGCTCGAAGACTTCCGGCAAGTTTAAAGGGGGAAGGGACATGACAGAGTGTGTGGATGAACAACATATACCACTCCTAGAACTACTGATCTTACTTCGAGAAACAGCTCTTGCAGTAGGTTACACCATAGGGACTGAAGCCGGCAGGCACCAGGACCCCACAGAAATTTTCTAGCTAGCAGTATTCAGCGGGGACCGCCCCCGACATCGGTCCCACCCCCGATGTCAGGCACTGTACATAAGGGGGCGGTCCCCCAGAATTCCCAGTTCTTTTCTCGCCGTCGACTCACCAGCATCGGGCTCTCGGTCTCTACCTAGCGCACGACGACTTAGAACTTCCAGAGTTTCTACATGACTAATATCCTCTCCAGCTCCTTCATTTCAGGGTCACCTTTCAAAGTATGCCTGCGGAAAACAGTTCTCTTTCAAGGATCCTCATTCTTCCTGCATGCGTTGCTTAGGCCCGGACCACGATACCAAGGCCTGCACCTTTTGCCAGGGGTTCAACAGCCGCACCAGGATCTGCCGTCAGAAGGCACTTCAGGCTTACCTGCTAGAGCAAAACTTAGTAGGATGGACAAAGAACCTTCCTCCAGGGGCCATTCTCCCTCCAAGGTCCACAAACACCGGGACAAGCACTGGGAGAAGGCAAGGTCCAGATCCCCGAACCGGACCTTGGATTCACGGAGCTCAGGCTTCAACCGATCGGACCGCTCTCACTCCAGGGCTCGGTCTCAGCCCCCTCCGGTCAAGGTCCGGGCTTCCAGTGGTTCTTCGACTCTTCAGCCCATTAAAGATCTCCAGGCCCTCGGCTTCCTCTACTCCCTCTCGGGCCTTTCAAAGTCCTCTGAACACCACAAATCTTCCTCTTCCACCCGACGTTGGGACACCGACTCCCGGTCCATTTCCCAGCCCCCTAGGGGCCCGGATCCTCCACCCAGGAAGACGAAGGACCTGATGTCCCTCAGGCGGACGACTGACCCGACGTTGGCCAAGCACCCAACATCGGCCAGGCATTCCCCAGAGCCGAGAACATCGGCCAAGCACCAGACGCTGACCCATGCGTTCACTGGACCGAAGTCATTGGGCTGCCACCATGTCTGCCCAATCGAGCCAGAGACTCGTCCCCAGTCACCGTAGACACCGTCACAGGGACTCCACGGAGGAGGACACCGTGTTGCCCGAAGACCGGGTGGATGACACAGAGGATGCCGGGCTTCCGAGGGAACCTTCGCCCACCCCAGAGACACCTGAGTACCCGATGCCCGACCCCGGCGACAGACCACCGGTGCCAGGCCCGTCGTCGGGCATGAATATTTAAGAAGTAAAGGAACTCTTTACTTTGTGGTGGGACACCATCTGCAAAGACGTCGTCCCAGTGAAAACTCTTCCTCCTCCTCCTCCATCATCTCCTACGCCCCTCCTCCACCACAGGGGCCAGCAGGACGACCACTAACCCCCAAGGAGCAGACTCCACCTCCTAAGGGTAGATTCCAGGATCGGAGAAAGCCTCCCTCAAGATCTCCATCAGGGTCTTCCAGCCCCAAGCGACCCAGACGTCGGCGGTATACTTCGTCGGGGGAGGACTCCAGATCGGATACCTCGGATTACTCCAGATCTCCTCCTCCACTCAGCATTTCATCACCTGACCCATATTTATTTGCTTTTGTTGACCGGGTGAGTACACTAGAGATAAGAATGCCTATTTTCAGGTACGACCCGGGAGGGTACAAATGAAATACAAAACATCAGTGTGACGCAGCTCACATAAACCATACAGTAAATAGTAAGCCAGGAGAGTACAAAACATCTCAAACACTAATAAGACTATAATAATACATGATCAAGCAAAGTAGGTAGTAGAAAACATGGATAACAGGTTCATAGAAAAGAATGAGATAAGTGCAACACAGGTTGAGAGATTCCTGTAGGTCCTTAACAAGTAGCTAGTTAGCAAGTCTGAGATAGAACAGTGACTGGAGGAGGCGGAGAGGAGGGGGTAGAGTAGAAGAGGATAGATTGGGGAGTATAACTGGTAGGGTGGAAATAGGAAAGGGCAGGCAGAGCTGGGTATTGGTTTATGGTGGCTGGAAACAGGTACAGGGACTTACTGTGAGTTGGTGTTGACGGTGGAGCTTCTTAAAACAAGTATGCGTTGGGGCAAGACGAATAGCTAGAGGGATAGTATTCCAGTATTTAGGAGCAGCATGGGAGAAAGCTCGTGTACCCATTGAGGTCCTACATCTAGGGATGTACAGAGGTGTCTGGTCAACTGAACGGAGACCATAGGAAGGGGTTTGAGGATGTAGTAGCAAAGCAAGAGATTGAAGGAGGCCTGCTCTTATCGTTCCATCAATTAAGGCGCCATAAGATAGGAGGCGATGGGCCACAGGACTGGGCCATTCTAGGTCCGCATAGAGCAGACAGTGATGTTTGAGCCGAGGAGAGGCAGACGCATAATGGCAAATGTTATTATATGTAGTGTCCCATGCACGGAGGGAGATCTTAGTTGCACCTAGATAGATGACAGAGCCATAAGCCAAGGATGGGAGAAGAAGGCCTTGTGCCACGGCAAGACTAGCTGATAGGGTAAGGGCATAGTTAGTGCGGTAGGCTCCTCTGATCTTTGCATTGACTGATTTACAAGTTGTAGTGATGTGGAGATCAAAGTCCAAGGATTCATCAAGAAGAATACCAAGGTATCTAAAGGATGAGGTGTTGACTAACTGGGAATTATCGGAACAGGATATTTTGAAGGAGTTACAATTTAATTTTAGTTTAGCTGGAGAGCCAAAGAGCATTGCCTGAGTTTTCGTTTCACTGAGAACAAGATGGTTTGCAGTAAGCCAGGATTGTATGTTTTGGAACTCTTGGGATAGAGAGTTAGTTAAGTCCGATACGTTACTGGCACTATGGTAAGAGTGCAAGGTCGTCTGCATAGAGCAAGTAGACACTTGTTGAGGGAGGTCGTTTATGAAAATCGAGAAGAGCAGTGGACCAAGTATGAATCCCTGTGGGACACCAGCTTGTATGTACGATAGGTCTGATAGGACTGAGTTAAAAGCAACAGCCTGCTGTCGATTATATAGATAGATAACTCCGAAACCAGTTCACTGATTCAGCTGACAAACCAAGGGAGGTAAGCTTTGTAAGGAGAAGGGTGTGATCAACAAGGTCAAAAGCCTTGGTGAGATCAATGAAAGTGGTACCTGTCAAGAGACCAGAGTCCATGGCTGTGTAAACGTCATTAGTGAGTTTCAGAAGGGCAGTGGAAGTACTATGGCCTTTGCGAAATCCATGCTGTGATCCGGAGAGGAGGTTGTGTTTAAGGAGATATTCAATAGTTTGCCTTGCAAACTATTTTTTCAAGAATTTTACTGAGTAATCGAGAGAATGGCAATAGGGTCAGTTGGCCATCTCTTTAGGATCACCTTTCTTTGGATTGGCGTTATCCTAGCTATCTTCCAAATGTTGGGGAACCACACCATGACATAGCTGATGGCTGAAAATTTTAGTTAGGGGAAGGCTATGAGCGGGGCAGCGGCTTTCAGAAGCCTAGGTTCAAGACTATCAGCGCCAGGGCTAGTATTGTCAGGGATAGTCAGCAGCAGCTTTAGGACTTCAGATTTAGTGACAGTCCGGAACCTGAAAAGTGGACGGGAGAGCAACGAACCCTTGGCCACAGGAGAGGATGCCAGGTGGCTGGGGGAAGAGGCTAAGTAGCGTGGACAGATCCAAGAAATGATGGTTGAAAGAGTTGCCAATGGTCACAGGGTTGTTACAGTGTACTCCATTCAGCAGCATATCATTAGAGGTGGAAGGTTTATCAGAACCAAGGAGAGTTTTGATGACAGACCAAAATTTTTTGTAATCTCCTCCAGCATTAAGTAGTGAATCTTTACAGAAAGAGCTTTTTGCTAGACGGATGTTTCTTTTACAGGAGTTTCTCAAAGTCCTGTAGTGACTGTAATCTGCTGGCAGTCCTGAGGCCTTAAACATGCCAGCTTTTTGTCCCTGTTTTCAAGCTGAGCCAGGAGATCCTTGGTTAGCCACTTTGTTTGTGTGCCTCTGATACGGGCGAAAGGTGACACGTGGTGCATGAAGGTCCTGAGAACCAACAAATTTTTCAAGGAAATAGTCTAAGGCAGATTGAACATTAAGAGAGGTAAAGATAGGTGTCCAGTCAATGAGTGAGGAGATCGTGCAGGAACTGTGTCGGATTAAAGTTAGCTATGTTACTTAAAGGTGATTAATTTCGAGGGGGAGATGATTGTCTGTGCACGCCAGGTGCAAAAACGTGGGAGTGGGTCACTAATTGAGTCAACAAAGGTACCCAGCTGGAGACGATGTGGTCAAGACGGTTTGTGAGGGCCCAGTCAAGCAAGAAACTGGACCGGGAGTGGTGGGAGCCATGATCCTGGTAGGGTCACCGATCAGTTGATGGAGGTCATAGTCTTGTACAATAGTATGGAGGTATTGGCAGGTATATCCCAACCAGTTTAGATTTAGGTCCCTCAATGATGAGGACTTCATTACATCCAATAGCTAGGCTCACCTGGGACAGGAGTTTAACTAAGCCTGGGGGTACCACACTAGGAAGGTTGTGTGCTTACACAATGTGTAGCCACTTAGATCCAAGCTGGGAGAGTAGCATGAATAGCCACAGAGTGTGAGAGTGAGGGAGATATTCTTGGTGTACTGAGAGGTAGAGTTATATGGGATTGCAAACCCCACCCCACGCTTAGATGTGGACTTATCTTGTCTTATCATTTTGTAGTTTGACAGACGGCATAAATGATCATATGTAGAGGGCTTGAGCCAGGTCTCTGTCAAACAAAGAATAGCAGGATTATGTTGGGTGACCCAGGCCTCAAGTTCCGTTATATTATGGGGAAAGCTTCTGATATTCATATGAACAATGCTCAGATCCTTGGTATTAGTCCAGTAGGTGTCAGAGATGGGGATATTACATCCGGGTCCTGGATTCAGCTCAATATCACCAGCTAATAGTAGTGCAAGAGGGCAAGGTACCACAGTTTGTGAGTAAACGGGTAAGTAGGGGCAAAGCATCGAGAGCAATCTTGTAGTAGAGAGATAATATAGTAAATTATCCGATTAGGGACTAAAGTGGTGAGGTGCCTGGTGGCATATGAACCAGGATAAGCATGTTTGAGAAAGTATAGTCTTGGGGGTGATGGTAGTGACCATCTGGGGAGAGAGGGCTACTAACCGTCGGGATCCACATAATGGTAACTAGAAGTGAGGCTTGTAGCAGCAGTACACCTAGGTCGAGTGCCCAGGGATATGAGTGCAGGGAGGGCATTTTATGTAGGTATGTTGCAGTGAGCAGGAGAGGCCAGTAAAAGATTTTGAGTACAGCCCAACTAAAAACAGCCAGAAAAATAAAGGCTAAGAAACAGGAGAGATAAGCAGGGTTGTTAGGACTGTAGATGCCCTCTAGTGGTAAAGAGATATAAAGTGCGAATGAGAAAGTAGGGAGATAGTTAGAATTACACTCCCACTGGGCGTGGAGATCAGGATTCGGACTATTTAAGTAATGCCGGACAAGGGTGGGGGTGGTGGGGGCAGGTGGGGAGCTGGTGGGGAGCTACTGAGGGAGTCCCTCTGAGCTGAAAGGCGTCCTTCTTGAGTCCCCGAGATGAGGAGGTGAAGTCCCGAACCTATGCCAAAATCCTCCTGCTGCAGCAGTCGCGAGAAGGCGTGAAGATTTGAAACGCCAAACGAACGTGCTCCAGCAGAAACAGTTACCTTCAAGTCTCTTTACTTGAAATAACAGCTGCAGCGCTCTCCAGGGCTGCGTAGTTCTTCGGGGCAGGGGTTGAAGAAAGGAGAAAAATCCAGTGGTTCAATCAGGTCGAGACTACAGGTTCGGCTGTATTGGAGAAGGCGTTCAGGAGGAGGGGCAGAGAGAGAGGCGTGAGGTGTGGGCTGTGTAAGAGGGCGGGAGAGAGGAATAGGAGAAAAGATGAGAAAGCAGTATTTCACATTAGGTTACTCAGCGAAATAATAGTCAAGTTACAGTCAAGTTAAATAGTACTTTGCAGCATAAGTCAAATCTAATTGGGCTACGCTTTACGGTTTGTAATTACATAGGCTAAGGAAGGAAAGAAACAAATTTTAGCCCGCTACACAACAGTTCTGACTGGGAGGTAATTGTAGGCAGGTTAAACAGGGCTGAGGTAAAGCATTTAACAGTGTAAACTTTTGCTTAGATATAGAGTCTCTTAAACAGTTATCTGAGCTGCCCCAACAATCTGGGAGTCCTCTGAATGAAAGGCGTCCCTTCTTGAGTCCCCGAGATGAGGAGGTGAAGTCCTGAAGCCTGTGCAGAAATCCCCCACGGTAGCAATGTACAGAAAAGCGCGGAGATTTAAGCATGGCAAGTGCCCGCCAGCAAAAACAGTTACCTTAGGTCCTCCAGATGACCCTTTTCTCTGAGATCATGGGGACATCCAGGACAACATGGGGTTGATGCTGGGGAGCCCTCACCTAAAGGCAGTGCCTTGTCCGTTATCTTCGCAGAAAGACCCAAAGCCTGTGGTAGTACCACCCTTGGTGGACACCTTTGTGGGCGTCACACAAGGATCGTGGAAGGTCCACACTCCTCCCGCTGTGCTGAAGAAGGCTGACCGCCTGTACAAGGCCCCGGCGAGGACCCAGTACCTGGCGAACAACCTCTGGTGACTTCCTGGCTACTGGCCTCGCATGACCAGTCCCAAAGACCGTAACACATGAGCACACTACCAACGGACCAGGAATCCAAACAATTGACGCCTGGGAGATGCGTGCTCTGCAGCCGCTACTTGCTCCATCAGGTCCCTGAACTACCTAACCCACATGGTGCAGTTTCAGTACGCCGTATGGGAACAGGGCCAGGACCTGGTTGATAAACTTCCGGATGGCGAAACTCCTAAACCTTCTCTGCACTGGGTCTGATGTGGGGACTCTGGTATTACGAGCTGCATACGATTCCACGGACTCGTCCGCCAGAGCTGCAGCTTCAAGCGTCTGTCTCCGGCGACACTCTTAGCTCTGTGTCTCTGGCTTCACCCCGGACATACAGAAGAACATTCTTGACGTCCCCTGCAACAGCGAAGTACTTTTTGGTGCACCCTCGGAGAAGGTGATCACCAAACTTCAGGACACTGGGAAGGCAGTCAGGTCTGTACAGGCCATGTACAGTCCCAGGCCCGCTTTCTTTCGTAGGAACCAGAGCCGTTTTCGCAGCCAGCAACAAAGGCAACAGTCACATTCCTGCCAGCAACAAAGGGGCACCTTTCAGTGAAAAGCCCAGGCTAAGTCGTCCCCAGGCAGAACCCAATGCTACACTAAACTGGCCCAGCCTGTAGGGACCAGTGCTGTCACAGCATGACTCTTCCCGCCCCCCGCCCCGGATCAACGGGTGCAAAGGTCGGGTTGCATCGGTCATCACTTTTCAGGCTGGCGATGCGTTACCCGCGACCCGATGGGTTCTCCAGTTGGTCAAGAAGGGCCATTTCATGGGGTTTTTCGACCACCCCGTGGCAAGACCTCCCCTGCTTTCCCCCACATTTTAATGGTATCGCCCCTGCTCATACAGCAGGAGTGCTTAGCTTCCCGGAAAAGAAGCGATAGAGCACGCTCCATGCAACCAGAGGGACGTGATATTATTCTCGCTTCTTTTGGTTCCTAAGAAAACGGGACCCTGTCCGACATTGGTACCTCAGCACCTAACTAGTCGGTCCTGTATAAACGCTCGCATGGTAACCTCCCAGGTCTGATTCTTCCATGCTCAAGCAGAGGCGCCTTTCTGGCGTCCTTGGACATGCAGGACACCTACCTGCATATACCCATCGTTTCGGCGCACAGGAAGTTCTGTGCTTGAGGTTCCAGAACCACCATTATCAGTTCCGAGCCTCCCTTCGGACTGTCGCCGGCACCTCGGTATTCCCGCAGAAGGAGCATAGCCGTCGTAGCGGCGACTCTGAGGAGGCAAGGCCACTACGTGTTCCCCTACCTGGATGACCGGTTCTCATGGTGCCCTCTCGGGAGGCCTTGATGTCTGCCATTCATCATACTCAGTCTCTGTTCGAGACGCTGGGCATCTTGAGCAATCAAGAGAAGTCTCTTCTGATTCGGTCTCAGACTCTACAGTTCATAAGCGCAGTTCTGGACACCGTCCGAGGGAAAGCTTTTCTTCCCCAGGACAGATCACATCAGATCACTCATCGGGGACATTTCGGCAAAGAAGACCATTCCTGCCAGATAGGTCCTTTACCTGCTCGGACACATGGCTGTGGCCATTGCAACAGTCCCGATTGCTCGTCTCCACATGCGGGTCACCCAGTGGATGTTACGGGTCCAATGGGATCAAAAGTAAGACCATCTGCAGCTCCCAATCTGGATCACGGTGACCGTCATCTGGGATTGGTAATGGTGGCTAGATCAAAGAATCTATCAGCAGGGGTTCCCTTCATTCGCCGTCTCGATTGCTTGACACTCTCCACAGATGCCTTAGGGCTCGGATGGGAGCACACCTCGGCGATTGTGCGGTCTCAGGGCCTGTGGACAGCCCGAGAGACTCATCTCCACATAAACATCCTGGAAATGAGAGCAGTTCTTTACGCCCTGCAGGCCTTCCAGTCGGAGATTCCACCGGGTACTCTTCTATTGGAAACAGACAATTCCGTGTTGATGTATTACCTCAACAAACAAGGAGGCACCCATTCCTACCTGCTTTGCAGAGAGGCCATGAGGGTGTGGGATTGGGCTTTGCAACACGGCGCAAACCTCATTGCTGTTCATGTCCCAGGAGTGGACAATGTCATCGCAGACAGCCTGAGCCGCTCTCAGGCCAGAGTCCATGAGTGGGAACTACTCCAGGAGGTAGTAGAGGATCTGTTTCACAGGTGGGATACACCAGAGTTGGACCTTTTCACGTCCCCATCCAACGCAAAGCTGCCCAATTTTTGCTCGCTAGATCCAGGGCCTAGTCTTTTCTGGTGAGATGCGTTGTCCCTCTTGGGCGGCAGATTTCTCTATGCCTTTCCCTTTCTGCTGATCCAGAGGGTTCTTCTGAAACTGCTTAGAGAGCAAGCGACGCTTGATACTTATCGCGGTTGTCTGGCCCAGCGTGATCTGGGTTCCTCTACTACATCAGGCTATCCCTGGAACCTCCAGTGTCTCTGCCAATCAGCTCTCACTTGTTGTCTCAGGAGGAGGGCTCCTTGGTCCATCCGGACCTTCGTTCGCTGAGCCTGCACACTTGGCTCGTAGAGACATAGCCATTCTGCAACACGGGGTCTCGCAAGAGGTAGCTGACATTCTGGTGGCTATGAGGAAAACCGCCACTATGCTATTTATCATGAAGTGGCAACTGCTTTTGCTTCTATGGGTCAAGCGTGGGGTTTTTGTTTAGACTGTCCAGAATAGTCGTGTCTTGGACTACCTCCTGTCTCTTTTTCAGACTGGCTTGGCTCCTGCTCCTTGATCAATGCACACCTCTGTGCCATCTCGGCCTATCATTGTCCCATGGCCAACGCACCATATCTCAGATGGATGCGTATGAGCCTCCTGGGAGGTATTCTCTCCATTTTAGACCTCAGATTAAGGGTTCATTTCCGCCATGGGATCTATCCTTTGTCCTGAGCAGCTCACGCTGCCACTCTTGAACCAGCCTTGGTGTCGAGCTATATCTCTCACTTGAAGACGTTGTTTTTCATGTTGTCACTTGACAGAAGAATTTCTGAACTCCATGCACTCATGTGGAAAGAGCCTTATTTGGTTTTTCACAAGACAGGGTATCCCTACTTGGACTAATCCCAAATTTCTGCCTAAGGTGGTTTCAGCTCACCCTTAATCAAGACGCTCGATCTATCAGTGTACTTTCCCAACTATTCAAATCGAGAGAGGCCCTGTGCACACCCTAGATGTGCTATATGTGTCTCGATACTTCCTGACCAGAACCAAATACCACCGGAAATCGGACCAGCTTTTTGTCTCCTTTTGCCCACAGGATGATGGGAGCTCCCTGTTTCCAAACAGTCGCATGTCAGGTGGCTCATTCAGTGTATCACGTTCTGTTACCAAGCGCAGCAAACCCTTACCAGGGCGGCGGTTGGGGTCATTCCACAAGGGGTGGCTATTTATTGCCCTTAAGAATGTGTCCATCTGGGCCATCTGTGCTGCAGCTACTTGAGCTCCGTGCGCATCATCAGGCATTATAGCCTTGATATTGCATCGAGGCGAAGACAGGTTTTGGTCTAGTAGTCCTCAAGGACTCCTGTCCTAGGCTTTGGTTCATTATGGTTTTGTACCTTCCCTCCCTCACAATGGTGGGATTTCATTATTGCTTGGGAATCTGTCCTAATGGTGTAACCTGCTGCAAGAGCTGTTTCTCAAGTAAGATTGTACAGTTCTAGGACATGGATATGTTGTTCATCCACACTGTCTGCAGGTCCTTGCCGCTTTTAAATCTTGCCGGAAGGTCTTCAGGTTGGCTCCTTCCACCCACCCGGGTGGTAAAACTCTTGGCTCTGCCCCATGACTCAGATCTTCCTTACCGCTTGGAAGCTCAGGTTCCCTCCTTAACGCTCTGCATGTAGACTGGATCCTAATTCTTCGGTTCGCCCGAAACTTATTCTAAAATTTTCAAGACTTTGGTCAAATTACTCCCTCGCGGCTGCGATGGACAAATCGACTCCGAATTTGGCGGTGCCCATGTGGGCAGAAAATGTCCAGGACAGATCCGCACTCCACGTGCGTCTACTGCCTCGGCCTAGACCGTGACCCGCGGGCCCTGCGAGGTTATGCCGTTTGTTGGCCAGCGTCCTGGAAGACCGCTGCCGATTACAACTTGGGCCCGAGAAGCTACCGCCAGTGAAGTTGAAGGAGGCCCGTTGGGCGGTTACCGCGGCAGCTGGCTCAGCTGAGCAACTCGAGCAGATGATGGCCCTTGAGGAGGAGGCGGCACAGGCCGCATCATCCTCTTCCTCGGTCGAGGCATTTATCCCGCTCTCTCTGGATGCCTCATATTCAGCTTTTTTCAAGGAGCTTTGCCAATCCCTTTCCACGAAGGGAGAGTGGCCATCGGGACATTCTTCTCGGTCTAAAAAGAAGGACTCGAAAGGTAAGTCCCATCATCGGCGTTCGTGGGAATGGGAGAAGTCCCCTTCCCCGGACAGTCGACACTCGACTTCGGTCGAGGTTGCGGTTAAGGCCGCTGGCTTCACGGTGTCCCGTCAGGTCAGCCGGCGAAACACCCCGTCGGCAGCGGTTGAGATTTTCTCGACCCGTCGGATGGGCTGTTCGACTAGTGAAGCCGACAACCCTTCTTCCCCGTTTCCCCCGGTGGAGACCGAGGACTTGCCTGCGCCTCCGGTGCTGGACTCCCCGGTCAAGGCTTCCGAGCAGAGGGAAGAGCGGGTGTCCCCCAACCCTTCCCAGACCTGTCCTCAGAAACACTGAGGATCTCTGTCTCGGACATTCTCTCGGTCCAGCCGATCCCGCCGACACCAGCTGTCTCGGTCTCGGCACCGAAGTAAGCAACGACGACGCTCATCCTCGTCTTCCTCCTCAGAAGAGGAGAGGCTTCGGCGCAAATTGCGTCAACGCTACAAGGACCTGATGTGGCAGCAGTTACTTCTGTCTGGGCACAAGTCGACGCCGTCGCCTTCCCTGGCCATCAAGTGGCTGTCACCCGAGCGGCCGAAACAACCCCTCGCTGTAGTCGGGGTGCCCAAGCCTGGGCCAGTTGTTCGGCCGAAACCAGCTGCCCCACCAATTGTGATAGAACCTCCGCCTCCACAACCGAAATCGGGGGCGCCGACCAAGGACTCTCGGTCGGGTCAGGGGCTGCCCCACAGGTTGTCGGTCACCCTCACTCCCGACTGTCCTCGGCAGGTGGAGGGTGGCTTAGGCCCCAGGCAGCTCTTCGCGGACTCCTCGGAGTCCGACGACGACTCCTCCCTCTTCTACAGGCCCATTGACCTGGAGTCCTCCAGGGCCAGTCGATGGACGAAAGCCCATCGTCCTTCATGAGTCTGCTTCGGCTCATCTTGGAGTCTACCGGGATGCAGCTCGAGCCTGTATCCAAGCGGGCCAAGTATCCCCTAATGGAGATACTGGACCGAGGGGATTCACCCACGGAGGCCTTTCTAGTGGCTGAAGCCATTGTCGGCCCAGCCTTGGAGCTCTGGCAGCGGCCTGCTTCCTGTCCTGCGCCTTTGGCCAGATGGCCAGGAAAATATGTGGTACCTACCGGCTCTTTGTCGGTTTGTCAGAACACCCCTCCGCCCGAGGGGTTGGTCACCGATAAGCGTTTTCGGTGTTCTGGGAATGCTAGGGCGTGGATAAGCCCCGACAAAGGTCAAAAGCTGGACTATCACGGGGCCCAGGTATGCCTTCGTCCTCCTTGGCCTCTGCCAGGCCAGCTCGGCCCGTGCTGGTGGCACACTTCTCCCATGCCATCATGGGCTCCTGGATGAGGTGATCCCTCATCTCCCGGCCGACCTTCAGACCATGGTCAGGCAGGTACGGGACCAGGGAAGGGCGGCGGCAAAACAGCAGCTCCAAACGGCTCTGGACATCGGAGACTCCTGTGCCAGATCAGTTGTGGCCGCGGTGGCCATGCGCCGCAGAGCGTGGCTGAGGATATCCACCTTCACGGCGCATACCCAGCATAAACTGGCGGATGTCCCCTTCCTGGGGACTGACCTCTTCGGCCCTGGAGTGGAAGGTCACCTCCAGCAGATCGAAAAGTCCAGTGCCACTCTGGACTCTGTTACCTCCGCCCAGAAGGACAAGGGCCATCGACAACAGCAACATAAGTCCTTTCGACCTTTTGTGCCTGTGGCACGTCCGGCCCAACAGCACCAGGGCCAGCAGGCTCGCACTTGGCAGCCCAAAGCCAAGCCTGCGGCTTCCTCTAATAGGAAGCTGGGAGGAAAAGGCGCAGGAGGTGCCTCAGCCGGTCCCTCCTCTAAGCCTGCCCAGTGACGGGTTGAGGGGTGTCGCCCCGAGCCTCGTCACTCCCCCCTGGATTCTCCCCGTCGGGGGATGGCTCCGCCACTTCCTTTCCGCCTGGTCCATTATCACCATGGACCGTTGGGTGTTGGAGGTGGTAGGAAAGGGCCTGCCCCTGGAGTGTGAGCAGGCCCCGCCCCTCGAAGGCTCACAGGGTCCGCAGCCTCTCTTGTCGACTTCGCCGAGCGTGTCATGCCTCCTCCCGAAAGAGGTGATCAGGAAGGTGGCGGATCCTCCTCAGACCGGGGTTTGTGCCCAGGTACTTTCTGGTCCTAAAGCGGACCCGGGGGGGCTGTCGCGCCATTCTTGACCTATACGACCTGAACAGGTTCCTAAGGTCTCGGACCTTCAGGATTAGTCACTCTAGCTCAGATAATCATTTCTTGGAACGAGGTGTGTGGTTCTGTTCTCTGGACCTCCAGGACGTGTTCTTTTACGTCCCAATCCGTCCGTCCCACCAGAGATTCCTCCGCTTCAGGCAGAGGGATCCCTCCACGAGTTCCGGGCCATACCCTTCTGCCTTTCCCTAGCCCCCAAGGTCTTCACCAAAAGTATGGCAGTGGTGACAGCATTCCTGCGGCGCCAAAGGGTCTGGGTGTACCCCCAGCTGGACGACTGGCTGATTGCAGCCCTCTCCAGAATGGAGGTAGAGCGGTCCAGAGATCTGGCCCTCCAGGTTTGCTTTCAGGTTGGCCTCCTCGTCAACGAGGCCAAGTCGGAACTCGTGCCAAAGCAGGTGATCCAATTCATCGTGGCAGAGCTCGACTCTCTATGAGCCAGAGCATGGCTCCCGGCGGACAGGGCCGAGGTACTTTCCTCCTTTGCCCAATCATTTCAGGTTGGGCAATTGCATCCTGCCCAAGACTTCGTGCGCCTCCTGGGCCTTATGGCGGCCTGCACCAACGTGGCCAGTTGAGCCCGCTGGTACATGCGTTCCCTTCAATGGGGCCTGGCCAGCCAATGGTCACAGCACTTCGATCCACTGGATCAGCTAGTGACAGTGACCCAGGGGATGTGGATCGCTCTCCAGTGGTGGACTGTTCCAGCACATCTGCAGGAGGGCATCCCGTTTGTCCGCCCTGAGCTGATGGTCTGTCGACGGATGCCTCTCTGATAGGTTGGGATGCCCATCTGGGGGAGCACAGAGCGCACAGCCTCTGGTCCCTTCGGGAGTCCCAATGCCTCCAGCCTGCTGGAGCTTCGAGCGGTTTGTCTAGCCCTCACTGCCTTCGCTCCATTTCTACGGGGTCAAGTGGTTCAGGTCCAGACAGACAATACCATGACCATGTACTACCTAAATCACCAGGGCGGGAAGCGCTCCATGCCTCTATACAGGGAAGCTCTCCGCATTTGGTCACTCATGCGCAGCTTGGAGGCGGATCTCCTTGCCATCCATGTGGCAGGAGCCTCCAATACCCTGGCCGATGCCCTAAGCTGGATAGGGGCTGCGTCCCACAAGTGGTCTCTCCTGCTAGAGGTAGTACAAGATCTGTTCTCCCACTGGGGCACGCCTCAGGTGGACCTGTTTGCCTCCAGGTATAATGCGAAGCTGAGACTGTTTCATGCCCGCCCCCGTCAGCAGGGCTCGCTGCAGGGGATGCCTTCTCGAGGCCGTGGACCCCGGGTCTCTTCTACGCCTTTCCCCATTTCCCTTGATCAACAAGGTGCTTCTCAAGGCAAGAAGGAGGACAAGGCGCAGGTGATTCTGGTAGCCCCAGACTGGCCCCGCCAGTTCTGGTATCCAGATCTCCTCAGTCTCAGCTCCAGGCTCCCGAGGCGTCTTCCAGCCCGCCCGGACCTGATCTCAGTCAATCAGGGGAAGGTATTCCACCCGCACCTTCAATCTCTGCACCTGACGGCCTGGTTCATGAGCCGCTAGAGTTCCAGGCCTTGGGCTTTCCGACGAGGTCCTCAGAGTTGTTGAGGTGTCCCTTAAGGAGTCGACCAGAAAATTCTATGTCTTCAAATGGAAGAGATTCTCCATTTGGTGTCAGGGCAAGGGCCTGGACCCTTCCTCCTGTTCCCTGGCAAACATTCTGGACTACCTGTGGTCCCTTTCTCAGCAAGGGCTTCGGTCAACGACCCTTAAGGTGCTCCTGGCAGCCATCTCTGCTTACCGGGCATGGGCTGGGAAGCAGTTGGTGGTGCAGGAGAAGGTGGTCGGGCGCTTTTTCAAAGGCCTGGAGCACATATCCCTCCGATGCGAGAATCGCCTCCTCCATGGGATCTACTGCTGGTATTGGCTAAGCTCATGGGCAAGCCATTTGAACTGATGCACAGGTGAGACATCTCTCACCTGTCATGGAAGACTGCCTTCTTGATGGCTATCACGTCAGCCAGAAGGATGGGAGAGCTCCAGGCGCTTTCCATCGAGTCTCCTTATCTGGTCTTCCACAGGGACAAGATTGTCTTGAGCCCCTACCCGAAGTTCCTTCTGAAGGTGGTGTCGGAGTTTCACCTTAACTAGGTGTTGACTCTGCCGGTGTTCTACCCCAGTCACACCTCGGATGCTGAATATAGGCTCCATACTTTGGACCCTAGAAGAGCGCTCGCTTATCACAAGGAGCGGACGGCTGAAGTTTGGGGAGAGATTAGCCAGCTGTTTGTCACCTACACTGAAGCCGCACCTGGCAGACCTGCAGCCAAGCGGACGATCGGCAGGTGGATCACCTCCTGCATAGATCTCTGCTATAGGCTGGTGGGCATGGAGCCTCCCAGAGGGATAAGAGCTCATTCTACCCGCCATACTGCTGCATCAATGGCTGCTTCCAGGGATGTTCCTATCCAGGAAATCTGCAGGGCTGCTACCAGGAAGTCAGCACACACCTTCATCACCCACTACCACATCGACCTTGAGTCACGCTGGGATGCTGGTTTTGGGGCCTCGATTCTCCAGTCCTTATTTCCTAAGTAGGGGGTGTTCGCCTTGCCTCCCTCCTCCCGGAGAACTGCTAGGAGTCTGCCAGACAGTGTGGATGAACATATCCATGTCCCTAGAAATACAGGTTACTCACTTTTAACAGGAGTTCTAGGAATGGTATATGTTGTTCATCCACTCGACCCACCCGGCCTCCCCGGCTTCGATGCACAACCTGACTTCCAGTGGGCTAGACCTGGCATCATGGGTCGGAGCCGAGAGTTTTACCACCCGGGTGGGTGGGAGGAGCCAGCTTGAAGGCCTTCCGGCAAGATTTAAAGCGGCAAGTAACCTGTCAGACAGTGTGGATGAACAACATATACCATTCCTAGAACTCCTGTTACAGGTGAGTAACCTGTATTTACGTAAGAACTTACCGTAACAGTAGCTCTTCGAGAACAGCTCTTGCAGCAGGTACTTTCCCTCCCACCATCCCCGCTGAAGGTAGATTCTAGTTCCAACATCCTTCTCCTAGGACCAGGTGGCTCAGCATCTCTCTGACTGCCATTTGATGGCGGATCCTCAGTCTCCTCTTCTGATGTCATCCAGTGGCTGGGAGTCTCCAGCGGGAGAACTGAGGCCACCCCCTTATGTACTGTGCCTGACGTCGGGGGCGGTTCCCGCTGAATACTGCTAGCTAGAAAATGTCCGTGGGGTCCTGGCCCCTGCCGGCTTCAGTCCTAATGGTGTAACCTGCTGCAAGAGCTGTTCTCGAAGATCTACTGTTATGGTAAGTTCTTACGTAACTACTTTACAGGTGAGTAACCTGTCCTTTCCTGGCATCCTGGATAAGGACGAATCTCTGGGGGGGTCATTCCTGTGGCTGCAGCCATTATGGGACCAGCTCTAGAGCTTTGGTAGCATCCAGTATCCTGCCCAGTACCCTCTGCCCATATGGTCCGCAATTATGTGTTCCGTACTGGCGCTCTGTCCAGATTCTCTGACCACCCCTTGACCAAGGGTCTAGTTGCTGACTCTGTCTTCTGGAAACCAGGGAATACTTGGGGACATGGACAAGGCCCCCAACAAGCAGTCAAAAGCATGACCAAGCTGCGGAGATCAGCACTGCGTCCTCTCTTGGTCTTGGTCAGGCAAGTTACGCCCTGATGATGGCTCACTTTGGTCACTCCCTACTGGGAGTGCTTGATCAGATCCTTCTTTAACTGCCTGCTAATAAGCAGCCACTGGTAAAAGTCCTCAGAGTGCCAGGTCAAGCACTGGATAAACACCGGCTTCAAACAGCTTTGGACATTGAAGATTCCTGCGCCCATGCTGTGGCAGCAGCTGTCGTGATGCATCACATAGCTTGGCTGAGAATCTCCACCTTTACAGCAGATACTCAGCATAAGTTGGTCGGTCCCTTTCTTGGACACCGACCTGTTTGGCCCAGGGGTGGATGGGTATCTCTCTGTAGAATCAGGAAGTCCAGTGCCACTCTCTATTCTGTGACTCCCCACCCCCACCCCCGCAGGACCCGAAATGGTCAGAAGAAAAGGGCCTTTCAGTTTGGGGGTTTTAAAGCCACAGCAGTCTCCACAGCAACAGCTCCACCAGGGGCAGTTCCATGCCTGGCGTCTTGAGATCAGATTCCCTGACCAGGGGCCCCCCAAAAAAGGCAGATATTTAGGCAGCGGTGCCCCTCCAGCCGCAGGGGCCAGTGTCCCCTCCAGAGCTGCCCAGTGGTGGGTCGGGGGTATCCACCTCCCGCCTGTCCAGTCCCTGACCCAGTTTCTTCTGGGGGGGTGGTTTGCCACTTCTGCCCTCACTGGTCCGTCATTACTACGGTCATGTGGGTTCTTAAGGTGGTTGGCAGAGGGTTGTCTCAGGACTTCAAGGCTCTCCTGCTTTACCAATCCCACTTTCTTAGGGAGTCCAGCCCTCAGGGAGGATGTTGCTTGGCTCTTCACAAATGGAGTCTGTGTCCCATATGCTCTGGCAAGTCAGGGGTACGTGTCAAGGTACTTCCAGGTCCTGAAACGGATGGGGGTGGGGGAGGCTGGCGCCCTATGCTGGATCTACACAATCTGAATCAGTTTCTTAGGAAGTGCAAGTTCAGGATGATCACACCAAACCAGATCATGCGTCACTGGAGCAGGGCATATGGTTCTGCTCCCTGGACCTCCAGGACACGTTCGCCCAGTCTGTCTGTCCCACTGGCGATACCTCCAGTTCTGCGCAGAAGGGATGCTTTATCAGTTTCTGGTCATGCCATCCAGCCTGTCCTCTGCACCCAGGGTCTTCTCCAAGTGCATGGCAGTTGTCCAACCTTCCTGCTGCACAGGGGCATCAGGATTTATCCCTACCTGGACAATGGTCTAATAGCTGGGCTGTCCAGAGAGACTGTGGAGTGGTCCAGAGATCTGGCCCTCCAGACCTTTAGAGACTCGGTCTTCTTGGTCACCCTGCCCAAGTTTGAACTGATCCACTTGCAGCTGATTCATTTTATCTGGGCAGAGCTAGACTCCATATGGGCCAAGGACCACCTCCCTGCAGACAGGGCATTTGACCTTACCTCCTTTGCCCAATCATTTCAGGTTGGGCACTTGTACCCTCCCAGGACTTCCTGAGGCTGCTGGGGTACATGGCATTCTGCATCAGCGTGCTCTGGTGGGCTTGCTGGTGGATGCTGCAACTACAATGGGAGTTAGGCCGTCAGTGGTCCCAATGCCTAGGTCCCCTGGGCCAGCTGGTCACAGTGACCTAGCCGATGTGGGATGCCATCCAGTGGTGGCTGATCCCAGAACACCTGGAGGAAGGAGACCCCATTTGTTCACTGATCACAGACTGTCACTCTCACAATGGACACGTCTTTGGTGGGGTGAGTAGCGCACCTGGTTGACCACAGGACGTATAGGTTCTCGTCACCCAGGGAGTCGCAGCACCATATAAATGTGCTGAGTCTCCATGCAGTGTAGCTAGCTCTGATGGAACTTGCTCCTTTAGTAGGGGGACAGGTTGTGCAAGGCCAGACAGACATCATGGCCATGTTCTACCTGAACAAGCAGGGTAGCATGCACTCCTTTCCATTGTATCAGGAGGCCCTCCACACCTGTACCCACATGCACAGCCTGGGTATAGATCTCCTGGTGATCCATATCGCTGGAGCAGTCATCTGGCAGATGCTGTTGGCAGGGTGGGCGAGATGTTGCACAAGTGATCCCTGCAACAGGAGGTGGCAGGCCACCTGTTGTCCCTGTGGGGCACACTTCTAGTGAACCTGTTCGCATCCTGGGAGAGCACAAAACTGAGACGGTTCTGTGCCTGCTGCCCACAGGCCAGGACACTGGTAGGTGATGAGAGCTTTTTGGTCTCAAAGAAAAGACTCCCTCTCCAAGTTGATTCCAGTGTCCCTAACTCTGGTTCAAGCCCTCCAGTGGTGGTTGGAGGAGGACAATTTAAAGCAAAGGGTTCCCTTCCTCAGTCCGGTGCCCACAGATGCTTCCCTACTGGAGTGGGGAGCTGATCTGGATCAGCACACAACTCAGGGGACTTGGTCTCCTCAGGAGTCCCTTCTGCATATAAACCTGCTCGAACACAGGGCTGTCTTTCTAGCAGTTCAGACATTTTCGAACATGATCCAGGGGAAAATGGTGCACATCAGTACAGACAATACCACAACCATGTGGTACATCAATAAGCAGGGGGGCACTCGGTCTTCGGCCCTGTGCACCGAGGCCATGAAAACATGGTCTCTAGCTTATTCCTTGCAAGCTTCTCTGATTGCAGTGCATCTCCCAGGAAAGGACAATGTACTTGCAGATGCTCTCAGCAGGATTTCTCCAGGTCACCACGAGTGGTCCCTGGACCCTCTCATTCTCCGAACCATTTCCAAAAGATGGGGCACTCCAGAGATAGATCTCTTTGCAGCCCCGGACAACCATCAGTTCCCCTTGTTCTGTTGCAGACCCCCTCTTCTGGAGTCTGTTCCTCTGGATGCTCTCCTGTTAGATTGGACCAACAAGTTTCTCTATGCTTTTCCTCCCTTTCCTCTGATATTCAGAGTGCTGGTCAAGATCAGGTCCCAACCTTGCACAGTGCTCCTGTTAGCCCCGGACTGGGCCAGGCAACCTTGGTATCCTCTTCTGTTGTTACTGTCAGTAACAATACCTCTGTGTCTTCCCAGACAGTTCAGTCTCCTCACCTCTTCTCATGGGAGGATCCTATATCCCGGCCTTCACTCTCTCTCAGGCTCAAAGCCTGGCTCTTGAAGAGCTAGAGTATGCAGGTCTTAGTCTTTCCCATCCAGCTCTGGATATCCTTAAGGCTAGTAGAACGCCTTCCACCAGAAAGATTTACAGCTCCATTAGGAAGAGGTTTGGGATTTGGTGTGCTCAGAGGCACATCCAACCGGATTCAGCTGATAATTGCCATTGTTCTGGATTACATGATGCATCTTAATAGTTTGGGCCTTCGGCCTGCCACCCTCAAGGTGCATTTGGCAGCTGTGTCTGCTTTCATTTCAGCAGGGAAAGTCTCTTCCTTAGCCTCTCATCCAGTTTTAAAAGATTTTTCAAAGGGCTGATTCATATCAACCCTCCCTTCAAGAATCCTACTCCTCTGTGGGACCTGCATATTTGTATTGCACAGCTGATGCAGCCTCCTTTTGAGCCTCTTTCTTCAGCTGAACTAAAGTACCTGACTTGGAAAGCTGTATTCCTGGTGGCTATCACATCTGCCAGGAGAATCAGTGAATTACAGGCCTCATCAGTGGAACCTGACTTCATTTCATTTCACAGGGATAAGGTGGTCCTTCGCACAAATAGGAAGTTCCTTCCCAAGGTGGTGTCAGACTTTCATCTGAACCAATCTATGACTTTGCCTGTTTTCTTTACTGACCATTCCTCCTCTGGAGAGAGGAGATTGCACAGTCTTGATGTCAAAAGGGTTTTGAGTTACTACTTAGACTCCAGTAAACCTCACAGAAATGACTGATCTTACTTCGAGAGGGCTCTTGCAGTAGGTAATTACATATAGGACTGCAGGCGGCAGGACCCCATGGAAAAATTTCTAGCTAGCAGTCCCTGTCGAGGGACCGCCCCCACGTCAGGTGACCAGCATCAGGAGACGTCGGTATAAAGGAGCGGTCCCTCACGCCCGCCTTCCAGTTCTTTCCCGTCATTAGCCTGTGCCAGCGCCTCGCGGAAAAGTTCCTTGCTCGTCAGGCTCCTTCGTCGGTTATTTTACAGAGCTTTTTTTTGCTTTTTTCTTAGAAATCGTCAGTCATCCGTTGGTGTATGTCGTTCCCTACACCCTCCGAGCACACAAATAAGTGTGACTCGTGCAACGCCCAACTCCCGCACAAGGACGGCCATTCCCTGTGCCTTTTTTGTCTAGGTCCCGACCATCAAGTAGAGAAGTGCCAGCACTGCCTGAGTTTCAACGCGGCCACCCGGAGAAGGTGGCAGCAGTCCCTGGAAGCCCACATTCTCAAAAAGAAGATGAGCTCCATGGAAAGAACTCAAAAAACTTTGGCAGGCGTCAACTTCCCCTGAAGGCCATTGCAAGAGAAAGGACAAGGAAAGCACCGGGACAAGGGCTCCTCTCCCACCACGACTCCCTTGGGAGTTGCCGTGTTACAGGTAACGTTCCCCGGAGGACTGCTCCTCGGCGGCCGCCTTAGGGCTTCTAGGAGGCGTCGGCCCGCCCATCTGGCTCACGCTCTGGCCCTTAGAACCTCCGGGCTCTTGGGCTTCTGCCCCGGTAAAGCTGCTGCTTCGACCTACGGTGTGGGCGGCTCCGATAAGCTGGACGTCGGCTCCTCCGATGTCCGAGGAGGAGAGTCGACGAAGTCGCCCGACCCTTCGGGTGGCGCGCGACCCATCTTCCGCCAGACCAGGCCGCCTCCATCGCGGCCTGCCTCCAGGCGAAGGTTCCGTTAAGTTGGGCGCCGGCCCCTCTGGCGCCCGCCCGGATCCCACTGGCAAGACGCACGTCGGTCCGCCCGACGTCTGCACAGCGGATGAGCCAACGCCGGACCCTTCCATGTCCGTCGTTCCTGGCTCCCCGCAGCCTTTGCTGCCCTCCGGAGACCCAGAGTCTCCTCAGCCCAACCCCGGGGATTTTTCCCCTCCATCCCCTGGCAACGCTGAGGTCCCTGTTCCACCTCTGTCGGACCAACCTCCTGCTGATCTGATGGCTCCCCGGACACTGGCACCTCGGCCGCCAGCTCAGATGCCGGTAGTGCCGGCTCCGGGCATCATCCCGCTTCCGGATGTCGCCCCGACGCCGGGCCCTTCACATCCCCGGGCCTTCTGCCTCAGTCCCGCCCGCGGGGCCTCAGGCGGGGCCGTCTGTTCCGACAGCTCCCCTGGCTCCCGGGTACCCAACCCCGTCGTATCCGATGCCATCGTACCTGGGTCTGCAGTGTCTGACACCGCAGTACCCAACACCGGCCTACCCGACGCCGGGCTTCCCGCCGTCGGGTTATGGATACTCGCTCTATGGGTATAACCCATACCCTTATCCCCCTCCTCCTCCTCCTCCACTGCCCCCCCCAGCCGCCAGTGGATTTGCAGGAGACTCTAGCCTCCTGGTGGGCTGAGGCCAAGGCTCAGCTCACCAGATAGTTGGAGAGCCATCTTCCGACGACAGTGTTGGTACCGGTTCCCGTACGTCCACGACGGCAAACTCCCTCCTCTCCTCCAGACACCAGGGCTAAATCCTCTGGGTCCAGAGAGGGGCAGGATACGCTTCCCCGAGGGCTTCCAAAGGGGTCCGTTCCTCCCCCTAGACGGGAAAGGGAGTTGTCGTCTTTGTCAGTTTCTTCCTCTTCCTCCTTGGATGCCTCCGATGGCTGCTCCGAGAAGGACAACGAGCCTCGCTCTCCGTCAAAGCCCATGCCAAGGACTCCTCCGAAGTCTCTTCTGGAGGATCCTTCCTTCACGGAGCTGCTACATAAAATCCAGGCAGTGCATAAGTGGCAATCCTTGGAGCCAGATCCACAGCGGTTAAAACTCGCTGAGCATCTGGATCTGCCCGTGACAGCTCCCACCTTGGTGCCACTCTGGATCGAGCCTCATGCCCACCTTGTTACCACGATTTGGAAACAGCCGTCGGCATTAGCCCCTCTTCCACGGAAGTCGAACAGGCTATACCAGACTCCAGAGGGTGTTGACTATTTAGATTCACACCCTCAAGCTGACTTGGTCGTGATTAGCGCCACTCACGGCCGGTCAGCTAATCCAAAACACCTTAGCTCGTCACCACCTGATAAAGAATCCCACATTCTGGACCAGTATGGCAAGAAGATTTTCGCTTCTTCCACGCTGGGGATCAAGGCCCTGAACTATGTCGGTCATATGGGGGGTTATCAGAAGGCAGTTCTTTCTGAGATGGAAACCAAATTGGACTCCCTGCCGGACTCTAAAGTCAAGCAGGAACTGTCTGACCTCGTCCGCTCTGCATATTCGGCCAGTCGACACATGCTTCGTGCGACTTATGATGCGGTGGACACTGCTGGATGGAGCTCAGCTTTCACCGTGGGCTACTGACGTCATGCTTGGCTCCGTGTGTCAGGGTTGGTCCGGAGTGCAGTCCGCTACAGGGACGCCCTTCCGGTGGCGGTGCTCTTCGGGGGTGATGTCAAGGACATCATCACTGATCTGCAGGAGAAGGGGACGGCACTAAAGTCCGTCGACTCTATGTACCATCTCCGTCAACCGCAGCACCTTCCCTTTCGCAGACGGAACCGGCCAAAGGCGAAACCTCCGGGAAAGCGGGCCACTAAACGCCGGGCCCCTTCAGCTGCCAAGCCCCCTCTGCCCAAAAAAGCAGCGGGCGCTTCAGCTGCAGCGCTGCCCCACACCACCTGACTCCTTCCCTCTCCCACAGCCTCCGGGCTTTCCGGAGGAACCGGTTGGAGGGAAGTTCTCCCTCCGCTTTCTGGGCTGGGAGAGGATAACAACAGATTCATGGGTGCTCCAGCTAATCGCAGAAGGACACTCAATAGAGTTTCTACAGAAACCATTTCGTCACCCTCCCCAAAGGTCGTCATACTCTTGGGAACATCTGTCTCTGGTCCAGGAAGAGATCTCAGCACTGTTGCTGAAACAGGTGATAGAACCTGTCCCACTTCCTCTTCAGGGAATGGATTACTATTCCTACTTCTTCCTGGTCCCGAAGAAGACAGGAGATGTAAGACCTATCCTAGATCTCAGTTCCCTGAACCTATTCATGGAATACAAGATGTTCAGAATGCTCTCACTGCAGAGCCTTCTGCCCTCCTCCGCTCGGGCCAGTGGATGTGCGCTCTGGATATGCAGGATACCTACCTACATATATCCATTCGCCCGTCCCACTGAAAATACCTCCGTTTTGCCTTCCAGGGGGACCACTACCAGTTCAAGGTGCTTCCATTTTGTCTCTCCTCGGCTCCCCGAGTATTTACCCAAATGCCTTGCGGTGGTGGCGGCCTACCTGTGTACCCAGGGGTGCAGGTTTTCCATACCTGGACGACTGGCTCCTGTGCCTCGTCCAGGAGGAACTCCAGGCTGCCTCTCCCTTACCCAACAGGTCTTTTGCCTGCCTGGGTATTACCATCAACCATTCCAAGTCTCACTTGATCCCATCCCAGAGACTCCAGTTTATCGGGGCGATACTGGACACGACCCTGGGCATGGGCCTTCCTGCCACCGGACAGGGTGACCACTATTCAGACTCAGGTAAGCCTGTTGTCCGGCCGCAGGCGAGTCACTGCAAGGTCGGTTCTTCGCCTTCTCGGGCTCATGGCAGCTGCTATCCCGACAGTTCCTCGCGCTCGGCTCCACATGAGGGTTTCTCAGTGGACGTTTCACTCCCAATGGGATCAATTGGAGGATGACTTGGATCAGCTGGTCCTGGTCTCCTCTCCCATGATTCGAGACTTGCAATGGTGGATGGTCAGAGAGAACCTGTTTTAGGGTGTTCCATTCTCCCTTCCTCCCCTCCAGACTCTGACCACAGATGCCTCAGGTGTAGGTTGGGGAGCCCGTCTCGGTCCTCATCAGACCCAGGACTCTAGGTCCAAGCTCAAACAAACTCTTCACATCAATGTACTTGAGCTCCAGGCAGTGCTTTATACACTTCAAGCCCTCCATCTGTATCTCCTTCCAGGCCACCTAGCCATCCAGACGGACAATATGTGTGTGGTATGGTACATCAACAAACAGGGAGGGACTCGATCCTACCCTCTCTGCAGGGAAGCGATGAGAGTGTGGGATTGGGCAACACAACACAACCTTCACCTTACGGCAGCTCATGTTCCGTGAGTCGAGAACACCTTGGCAGACGAGCTGAGTCGCTCGCCCACCCTGGTCCAGGAGTGGGAACTGAATCAAGGGGTCCTAGACGATATCTTCCTACGTTGGGGAACACCACAGGTCGACCTGTTCGCTTCCCCTCAGAATGTAAAGCTTCCAGATTTCTGCTTGCTCGTTCAAAAGCGAGACACTTTCTGGAGAGACGCTCTGTCTCTAGATTGACAGGACAGATTCGTCTATGCCTTTTCCCCAATTCCGTTGATCCCACGGGTCTTGCAGAAACTAGGTTCAGATGGAGCACGAATGATTCTGATCGCTTCTTTTTGGCCCAGGCAAGTTTGGTTTTCTCTTCCGCAACAATTCTCTGGAACCTCCGCTTCCTCTTCCTCTGTCACGTTGTTTACTGACCCAGGATCTGGGACCCTGGTCCATCCAGGTCTCAAGTCCCTTCAGCTACATGCCTGGCTCCTGCAGACATAGCCCGAGCCTGCTTTGGAGTTTCTCCCCAGGTGGCGGACATTCTGGTGGAGGCTAGGAAACCCTCCACTAGGCCTACCTATGCCATGAAGTGGAAAAGGTTCACAGTCTGGGCTGCTTCAAAAGATGTTGAGCCTTTCTCCTGCCCCGACGGGCATCTCCTGGAGTACCTGCGCCATCTCTTCGACCTAGGTCTTAGTCACTCCTCTCTGAAAGTCCACATGGTGGCCATTTTGGCCTATCATGTTCCGTTTGCAGACAGAACGTTTGCTCAACTGGAAGTCTCGAAGACTTTCCTCAGAGGGGTTCTCCACCTGAGACCTCCCATTCGAGTTCCCGCCCCTCCTAGGGATTTGAATTTTGTTCTTCAGAAACTAACTCTGCCTCCTTTTGAACCGGCAGCCTCCGCAGACTTGAAGTTCCTTTCTTGGAAGACACTTTTTCTCGTGGCCATTACCTCAGCTCGGAGGATTTCCGAGCTCCAGGCCCTGATGTGTAAAATTCCATACTTGATTTTCCACAAGGAACGTGTGGCTCTGCGCACCAATCCTAAGTTTCTCCCTAAGGTGGTAGCGGAGTCTACATTGAACCAGTCCATATAGTTACCCTCTTTCTTTACACAATATTCCAATCAAGGGGAGTATTTACTACATACTATGAATGTTCACCGGATTCTGAGATACTACACTAACAGGACAAAGGATCTCAGAAAGACTGATCAAGTGTTTCTCTTTTGCCCCCCAAAAGAGAAGGCAATGCTGTTTCTAAGCAATGCCTATCCAAATGGTTGGCTCATTGCATCACTTTCTGTTATGATAAGTACAAGAAGACCCTTCTGGGTCAAGTAAAAGGCCACTCCACCAGAGGAGTCGCGGCCTCAGTGGTTTATTTCAAGAATGTGTCAGCAGCAGACATCTGTGCTGCCGCCACTTGGACTTCCATCCATACCTTTACAAAACATTGCAGTTTGGATATTACCTGTCGCCGTAGAGCAGGCTTCGGGTTGGCTGTTCTGCAAGGACTCCTTTCTTAAGGCCTTCTCAGCTAAAGGATCTACTCTGAGTAGCTTTCCTCCTCACGTGTGCTTCTTCTTGTTCCAGACTGCTTGGGACTCAGTCCTATATGTAATTACTTACTGCAAGAGCCCTGTCGAAGTAAGATAGTACAGTTACATAAGAACTTACCGTAACAGTGAATCTATGAGAGAGGCTCTTGCAGTAGGTAATACCTTCCCGCCCTCCATTCCCCTAAGCTTTTTCAGCTCCTTTTCCAGTGAAGAAAATCTCCACTTCTCTCTCGTCCGGCCTCTTTTGGTCTTTGGAGGGAAAGAACTGGAAGGCGGGCATGAGGGAACACCTTTATGCCAACATCTCCTGATGCCGGTCACCTGATCGGGGCGGTCCTCACCAGGGACTGCTAGCTAGAAATTTTTCCGTGGGATCCTGCCACCTGCCGGCCTCAGTCCTGTATGTCATTATCTACTGCAAGAGCCTCTCTCGAAGCTCTGTTACAGTAAGTTCTTACGTATCTGTACTTTCCCAGTTGTTCCTTACATATGGAGAGGTGGGTAAAGGTAAACCTGCCACTAAGAGAACCATTGCTCAGTGGATTGTCTCTTGTATTCAGTTCTGCTATTCAAAATTGGGGAAGGCGCCTCCATCAGGCCTGAGGGCTTACTCCACCAGAGGTACAGCTGCCTTGGTGGCAGCTGCAAGGGATATACCCTTAGTGGAAATCTGTAAAGCAGCCACCTGGAAGACTGTTCACACATTTACCAAGCATTATTCCCTTGACATCCAGTCAAGAAGTGTTGCTAGGTTTGGCACAGCAGTACTGCAGAGCCTGTTCCCAAAATAGGTTCTGTAGTTCCCTCCTGCTGAGGAGTACTGCTTGGTAGTCTACAGTTAGTCAGAATACAGCAAGACTTCATGTTTGAAGAAAAAATTACTCACCTTAGTAATGTTGTTTCTTCTAATGGAGTCTTGCTGTATTCTGACCTCCCTCCCTACCTCCCCTCCTAGAACCTAGCTGTTTTGGGATGTGGCTGGGCAGGTGTAGTGCTGTATCCCGGGGTGGATTGGTTATTTCTTCTAATTATTATTCTCATTATTTAATTGTCTGCCTACTTTAATTCGTTTTGGGGGTCTCGACTTGAGTCTTAGTACCCTCTTTTACATATGTATGGTCTTTTGGCAAGCATTTTAAAACCATTTCTGGACTGTTAGCCAGTTAGTTTAGTGCTCGTAAGAATCTGCCGGTTACGCTTCAGAGTATCTGGGACAGAGGTTTGAAGACCGAGCTCGAGATGAACGTTTTATGCCCGGCATAGACTTTACCCCTTTCATCTTCGGGGCGGTTGAAGTGCTGGGGCTAACTGCAGTTAGTCAGAATACAGCAAGACCACATTAGAAGAAACAACATTACTAAGGTGAGTAATTTTTTCTTCTTGCGTAACTGCACTTTCTAGTGGCTGCTGAAAAACAGTCCTTCGGATCCAATTACTTCATGAAGTGGAAGCAGTTTGCATTATGGACTGCATCTCATCATCTGGATCCCTTTACCTGTCCAGTTAATCAGGTTCTAGAGTACCTTCTGTCCTTATCAGACTCCAGCATGCAGAATTCCTCTATCAGAGTGCACTTGACTGCCATATCAGCTTTCCATGTGCCTATAGAGGGTTGTACTGTAGATCAGCTGGAGGTGGCCTGTACGTTCTTGAGAGGCATTCTACATCTAAAACCTCCTGTCTGATATCTAGTCCTGGCTTGGGGCCTGATTTTTATTTTGAAAAACCTTACTTTGGCTTCTTTTGAGCCAGCCACAACTTGTGGCTTACATTGTTCTCTCTTGGAATGCATTATTTTTAGTTGCAATCACTTCTGCTTGAAGGATTTTGGAGGTATAGCCCCTAATGTGTGAGGCTTCTTATTTGATTTTCCACAAAGATGGGGTATCTTTGCGTACTAATCCTAATTTTCTCCCAAAGGTGGTGTCTTAAGTTTATTTTAATTCAAATCATCTGCCTGGCAGTGTATTACCCAGAGCATGCCAATCTGGGGAAGCATTGCTCCTTACTCTTGGTTTGCATAGAATACTCTGATACTATACACACCATCCAAAGAACCTCCAGCTTTTTGTTTTGTTCGCCTCTGGGAAAGAGGGTGCCCCATTTTCTAAACAGTAGTTGTCCAAATGGCTAGCAAACTGTATTACTTTTTGTTATTACAGAAGTATGGTAAGTAATTTCCTGGGGTGGTTTGTGGTCATTCCACTAAAGGCATGGCCACCTCTATTCCTTGTTTTAAGAATGTACCTGCTGCAAAGATCTGTGCAGCTGCTACCTGGAATGCCGTCCACATCTTCGGTAAGCACCACAGTCTGGACATTGTCTCTCATAGACGGGTTGACTTTGACCTAACTGTACTACAAGGCTTGCTTTCATAAGGCTATAGTTTCCAGCCACCCAGACTGTTTACTTGTCATTACTGCTTGGTACTCATTCCATAGGTATGGCCTAATGTGAGAGATTCTCGAAGAAGATAGAACAGTTACATGCTTACTGTAACAGGAGACCTTCAGGAGAATCTCTTTCATCAAGCCATGCTGTTCCTCCCTCTTTTCCCTTTGTTGGTCTGCAACATTGGATTTTGCTGCACCTATCTCCATTGTGCCTTCTTCCAGTCCTCTGCCTCGCCTGGTTCATGGAGTGCTGGGTTCTGTCCTGGTTCTCTGCAGGGAGGTCTTCTGCACATGATCTCTGGCGGGAAACTGAGGAGGGGAGGGGCTGCTCACATCATGTGCAGCCCTCGTTGACTGCTTGCAAAAGTTTCCATGTGGTCCTAGTGCCTGGCGGCTATAACTTCCATAGATATGGCCTGATGAACGAGATTCCCTGAAGATCTACTGTTACAGTAATACATAACTGTTCTGTGTGGTTCCTGCAGAGTCCTATCACCACCAGCTGTAAGTCCAAAGAATGTGGCTCCATGGAGCATATTGTCTTGAAGATCTAGAGCTACAGTGCCTTCAGAAAGTATTCACCCCCCTTGGATTTTGTCACATTTTGTGATGTTGCAAACTCAAATTAAAATACATTTTTATGGGATTATTTTTTGTCACGTATCTACACAAATTACTCTATAATGTCAAAGTGGAATGAAACTTCTGGATTTTTTTTGTACATGTAATTTAAAATAAAAACTTGAAATGTCTTGATTTGATATGTATTCACCCCCTTTGCTATGACACTCCAGATTGAGCTCTGGTGCATCCAATTTCCTTGTGAGATCACTCTAAAACTTGAATGGAGTCCACCTGTGGTCATTTCAAATGGTTGACATGATTTCAGAGGAAATACACCTGTCTATATGAGGTCCCACTGTTGACAGTGCATGTCAGAGCAGAAACTCTACCATGAAGACCAAAGAGCTGTCCGTAGAACTCCATGATAGAATTGTGAGGAGGCATAGATCTGGGGAGGGGTATAAAAACATTTCTAGGGTGTTGAAAGTTCCCAGGAGCACAGTCAAGTCCATCATTAGGAAATAGAAAGATTACGGAACCACCCAGACTCTTCCTAGAGCAGGCCGTCCTCCTAAACTGAGCAACCGGGCAAGAAGGACCTTGGTCAGGGAAGTGACCAAGAACCCAGTGACCACCCTGACAGAACTACAGAGTTCCATGGCTGAGATGGGAGAACCTGTCCAGAGGACAACAATCTCTGCAGCACTTCACAGATGTAACCTCTATGGGAGAGTGGCTAGACAGAAGCCACTCCTGAGAAAAGGTCACATAATATCATGCCTGGAGTTTGCACGAAGGCACGTGGCAGACTCTGAGACCATGTGGCAAAAGATTCTCTGGTCCGATGAAACAAAAATTGAACTCTTTGGCCTGAATGCAAAGCGCTATGCCTGGGCGCAAACCAAACACAGCTCATCACCCGTGTAACACCATCCCTACCATGAAGCATGGTGGTGGCAGCATCATGTTATAGGGATGCTTTTCAGCGGCAGGGACTGGGGCACTTACAGGCACATCCTTGAGAAGAACCTGCATCAGTCTGCAATAGACCTTGGACTGGGGCGAAGATTTACGTTCCAACAGGACCAGGACCCCAAGCATACAGCCAGAGCAACACTGGAGTGACTTCAGAACAAGAAGGTGAATGTCCTTGAGTAGCCCAGCCAAAGCCCAGACTTGAATTCCATTGAGAATCTGTGGAAAGACTTAAAGATTGCAGTTCACTGACGCTCCCCATCCAGCTTGACAGAGCTTGAGCAAATCTGCTAGGAAGAATGGGCAAAAATCCCCATATTCAGATGTGCAAAGCTGATACAGACATACCCAAGAAGACTCAAAGCTGTAATTGCTGCGAAAGGTGCTTCTACAAAGTATTGACTCAGGGGTGAATACTTAAGTAAACAAGATATTTCAGTTTTTAATGTTTCATAAATGTTTGTTACACAATAAAAATATTTTTGGCCCTTTAAATTGTTGATATGCTGCGTGAATCGAGGGGGAAAAAATAATTTCAATGCATTAAAAATTCTGGTAGTAACACAACAAAATGTGACAAAATCCAAGGGGGGTGAATACTTTCTGAAGGCACTGTAAGATGAGTTACTTCATGCTAACACTGACGCCTCGAGGGGCTGTAGTTACCAGCAGAAAAATCCAACTTTGCATCAGCAAAATTGAGTTTCAGAATGTCATTTCAAGCCATTCTCTTTTATATTATAATTATTATGGGTATCTACTTGAAAACTGGACACTTTTCCTTACAGTTCACCTACAGCTGAAGCCAAAATCCCCTGCTATTTCGCATCACACTGTATTGCTGTGGAAATGACTTGAGATAAGGACATACAGTTGAGTTCTGCAGATGCCAGCTGCAGTGCATTTTGCAGTGGCTGGATCCCCTCTTTAAGATCATAAACTGATGCTGCTTTTAATGTACCGAATTAACTGTGCCATTTCACACATTGTTCTAATTGTTTCAGGTATGTATCCCGTTACCATGTCAAAGATTCTGCCCGCCATGTCATCCTGGGGACCCAGCAGTTCAAGCCCAATGAGTTTGCCAGCCAGATCAACCTGAGCATGGAGAACGCCTGGGGGATCCTGCGCTGTGTTGTCGATATCTGTATGAAACTTGACGAAGGGAAGTATCTCATCCTGAAAGACCCTAATAAGCAAGTAAGCCATCTGCACTGAGGGGAACAGTTGGTCAGTGAGCCCATGGGTATCATAAAGAGCTCAAGAGGGTCTTTGGTCAACAACAAAAAAGTTTCCATCGACAGAATTCTCTTAAACGATACTTCCCCAATCAAGCACTAAATCTGAATTTTTAGATAGTGTGCTTTTTATTACTAAAGGTATATACCACACCCAGGGTGAATAAACTGGATAAATAAATCATGTTATTTTCCAAACATTTGAAATAAAAATGTATTTTTACCCATATCATGTTAGTCTGCCTACCTACGAACATGCGAAGAAACCAGCAGAAGAAGGCCATTTGGTCTGTCTAGCCTGCTGGTATTGCAGGGTCCACAGCTTGAGCTATAGTCCCTAGATTGTTTAATGTCCACAGTCTTTAAAGAGCTGGTGACACAACTCGGACAGACAACTCATTTAGGAGGTGCCTGCCTGATTAGCTAAAAAAAACTTGTGCTGCAATTTTTTGGTCAGAATAAATACTAAAATATGTGATATATCACCCCCATACATGTATAACTGCCAGCAAAGAGAACGTTAGTACATTTAGACAGACCCTCTCTCCCGATTCTATTTCTGTCCTTCCTATTACTTACTATGTAGAGTTCCTGCAGCCCCGACCCATACTGAATGTCATCAAAAAGCAGATTTTCTAGCTGGGGCTGCAGCGCTGAGATGGTACGAGCTGGGCATTTTAAGTTGAAAATTTTAGTGTTCTGACCAAAAGCATTGCAGCACAAGTTTATTTAACTAATCGAGCAAGGAAACTTGCCCGAAACGTGTCACCAGCTCTTTAAGCTCACCTAACCAAGTAGTTCTCTGTTTCAGCCCCCATTGCACTCAGCACTTTTCATTCACTGAAAGAAAGAGGTCTCCTCATTCACAGCTACTGCTGCTGAATAAGGATCCTTTTAGTTCTCGGGCTTTTCAGATATTTTTTGCAAAGTTTTCACTTCAGTTTCAACTTATCCCTGTCACTGTTGATTTATTGCTCAGTCGTTGATGTTCTACAGAAAGGTGGCTGAGACCCTCCAGCTTCCATGGAAGAGGCAATGGAGGATCAGGAGGAGCCTGATTTTGTAGAAATGATGGACATCCCAGAGCCCAGGAGGCTATCTATTCCCCTCCACAAATCTTTTGGGAAATGGACACAAAAAAGTCTGAAGTCTCCCAATTCTATACCGCCTGTGGACAGAAGAATGGACAAGAGGTATATACACTGAGGCTCAGAAACTGAGTTTTTATATCACCAATGCAGCCATGTTGGGGTTGTGCAGGCTGCTGCCTGTGATAAGGCAAGCATTCCCTTGGCTTCACACCCTCCAGACAAAGACTCTAGGAAGGTTGATGCCATGGCAAAAAAGCTGTACATGGCATCTTCCTTGGGACTCAGACTGGCGAATTATATGGCCTATACAGCTAGGTACCAGAAGTCCAGGTGGGACACTGTACTGGCACTGGCTAAACGGGCCTCCCCCCAGCTTGCCAAGGAGCTGGAGGCGGTGGCTGCAGATGGGATTGAGGCATCTAAAGTTCAGTTTCATGCTGCTGTGGACTGTAATGATGTGTCATCAAGAGTCATGGCTACATCTGTGGCTCTTCGGAGAATGGCTTGGCTCAGATGTGCTAGCCTCTCGCAGGATGCCCAGGCTAAGGCCATGGATTTTCCTGTAGTGGTTAATTCTCTGTTTGGGGAGCAGACAGAGAATTACATGAAGAAAATGGATGAGTACAGGACCACCTACAGGAGTGCTCAGGCCAAAGAGAGGCAGGCAACTCCTCAAAGGCAGCAGTCTAGGGGCAGGGGCAGGCCTTTTCAAAGGCCCTTTTAGCAAGCACAAGCCTCCTCTTATTTTCACTGGGGGGATTCTTCAGGGAGCGGCAGAAGGGGGATGAGCAGGGCTGCATCCACTCCTCCGCCTAAGGCCCCTGCCAAGCAGACACCCTGATGGGCCTGCCCGAGTCGACTCTCCTATTCCAGTATGAGGCAGGCTGGCTTACTTTGTCCAGGACTGGATGTCTGTTACATCAGACAAGTGGGTCCTGGAAGTAGTAAACTCAGGGACTGGTTCTCAGCTTCAGAAAATTTCCAAAGATGAGAGCTAGATCTTTTCCACCTGCAAATCTCTTCGAAACCCTTGCCGTAGAGGCAGAGGTTTCATCTCTTCTGGCCTTAAGAGCCATAGAGAGAGTACCTACCCTACACTGGGGCAAAGGGCTGTACTCCAGGTACTTCCTGACCCCCAAAAAGACAGGGGAGTGACGACCCATCCTAGACCTAAGCTATCTAAACAAACATCTTTTAAAACCAAAGTTCAAGATGATAACTCTGGGAATAATCCTTCCCTCTCTAAGGCCAGGGGACTGGCTAGCCTCCCTGGACCTCAAAGATGCCTACTTTCACATTCCCATCAGGTGCTCCCACAGAAAGTACCTCAGGTTCGAGTTGCCCTCAGGCCACTATCAGTTCAGTACAATGCCCTTTGGCCTAACCTTAGCTCCAAGGGTTTTCACAAAGTGCTTGGCAGTAGTAGTTTCCTTTCTAAGAAGGCAAAATATTTCCATTTTTCCACATCTGGACGATTGGCTAATAGTGGGCCAGTCTCCAGACCAAGTCAAGTCTCACCTGCAAGTGACCCAGCAAGTGCTCACTTCTCTAGGATTTCTTCTCAACCTTCCCAAGTCAGTTCTCGAACCAGTCCAGCTTCTTACCTTTATAGGGGCAGAACTGGACACAGTCAGAGCAAGAGCCTTTCTTCCCCTGGAAAGAGCAAGGGTTCTTATAGAACTAGCCTCTTCCTTCAGCCTTCGGGTATCTCGACCAGCAAGGCATTTCCTCCAGCTCTTGGGCCACATGGCAGCTTCAACAGCAGTGGTCCAAGGGGCAAGATTCCAGATGAGGAGATATTCAGTTCCATCTGAGAGCTTTTTGGTCTCAGAGGAATGATTCCCTTACCAAACTGATCCCAGTGACTCTGACCTTGATCCAGGCCCTCCAGTGGTGGCAGGATCAGGACAATTTAAGACAAGGGGTTCCTTTTGCAACTCAGCCTTGTTCAGTGGTCCTTACCACGGACGTTCTCTTCTGGACTGGGAGCCCATCTGGGGCCCTCACTGCCCAGGGACTGTGGTCTCCAAAGAATCCTTCTTTATATCAACCTCTAGAACTCAGGGCAGTTTTTCTGGCCCTGAAAGCTTTCTGTCAGTCCGTGCAGAACAAGGTAGTTCAGGTCAGGACAGACACTACATCAACAAACAGGGAGGCACTCGGTCCATGGCCTTGTGCACAGAAGCCATGAAATTGTGGTCCCTGGCTTATTCCCTGCAGACCTCTCTGGTAGCAGTCCACCTTCCAGGGAAGGACAATGTGCTAGCCAATGCACTGAGCAGGATTTCTCAGGGCCATCACAAATGGTCCCTGGACCCTCAGGTGTTGAAAGTGATTTCTAGGGACATGGATATGTTGTTCATCCACACTCATTGGCAGTATCCTTGCCGCTTTAAATCTTGCCGGAAGGTCTTCAAGCTTGCTCCTCCCACCCACCCGGGTGGTATAACTCTCGGCTCCGCCCCATGACGCTAGATCTTCCTTACCGCTTGGAAGCTCAGGTTCCCTCCTTAACGCTCTGCGTTTGCGACTGGTTCCTATTTCTCCGTTTGCGGATTTAAAAATAATATTTTGCAAAAAGACTTCAGTCTTCGATCCCTCGCTGACTGCGATGGACAATCGACTCCAGGTTCGGAGATGCCCATGCGAAAGAAAATGTCTCAGACGGATCCACACTCACGTGTGTCTACTGCTTAGGCCTTGAGCACGACCCGCAGGCTTGCGACCTGGCGCTCATCTTTCGCCCTCGGCGCACAAGAACCGTGCTGCCCGATTGCAACTAGGCCGCCCCGAGAAGCGCTTCTCTCCCGTGAAGTCCAAGGAGGTCTGTGGCGGTGTCAGCAAGGGCGAGCTCGGGCGGATCAGCTCGAGCGGATGGTCGCCTCGAAGAGGAGGCGGCGCGGTCAGATCTTCCTCGTCATGCATTTATCCCGCCTCTCTGGGTTCTTCCTACACGGCTTCCTTTAAGGAGCTTTGTCTGTCCCTCTCCACTAAAGGAGAAGGGCTCGTCTGCTGGACCTTATTCTCGGTCCAAAGAGGACAAGGTAGAATCCTCCGTGCGCGCTCTTGGGAGGCGGGAAAGGTCCCTCTCCCGGGCACGTCGGCCGTCGAAGCGGTCGACCGGCTCGGCTGGCCACTGGCCTCTCACGGTGTCCCCGTCAGGTCAGTTGACCGAGACTCCCACTGATGAAGTCGAGATTTTCTCGACCCATTGACGGCTGTCGCCTTTAGCAGCCGAGATTCCCTCTCCCGGTTCCCCGGGAGGAGTTGAGATCACTAGGCTCGCCTGTGCCTCCGGTTCCGGAGCCCTCGGATGGACCTTCCGGGCGAAGGAGTGCGGTTCGGCGACACCTCCTGACCGACCCGGAAATTCCGGGACTCTTTCAGTCTCGGTCTCGGACCTCTTCGCAGTCCAACCGTTCCGTCATAAGGCGGTCTCGGTCTCGGCACCCATGATGGCAGCGTCGCCGCTCGTCCCTCGTCCTCCTCTCGGATGAGGAAGCAGGCGTGGAATTACGCCGACGGGCACGAGGACCTTATGTTGCAACATCTCTCCTGGCCGGGAATGTATCACTCCCGCGCCTTCCCGACCATTAATGGCTGTCACGGGAACGGCCGACAACCCTCGACTTGTCCGAGGAGCCTATCCAGGCGGTTGTTCGGCCAAAACCAGCTGCTCCACCGATTCGTGGAACCTCCGCCTCCACAGCCACCACTGGGGGCTCCGACCAAGGATTCTCGGTCGGCTAAGGGTTTACCCCATCGGCTGTCAGTTACCTCACTCCCGACCGACCTCGGCAGGTGAAGGGTGGCTCAGGCCAGAAGGCAACTCTTCGAGGACTCTTCCGAGTCGAAGGCGATTCCTCCTCCTTCTCCAAGCGACTGGACTTGGAGTCTTCAGGAGGTCAGTCAATGGGCGATAGCCCGTCGTCCTTCCTAGGACTACCTCGGCTCATCTCGGAGTCTACCGGGATGGAGCTCGAACCCGTTCCAAGCGGGCCAGGTATCCCTCACGGAGATTCTGGACGAGGATTCTCCGGCGGAGGCCTTTCCGGTGGCCGAGGCCATAGTGGGTCGGCACTGGAACTTTGGCAGCGCCCTGCTTCCTGCCCTGCGCCTCCGGCCAGGATGGCCAGGAAATGTCGGTCCTACCGTTCCTTGTCCGTTTGAACACCCTCTGCTGAGGTTGGTTACCGACAGCGTTTCGGCCGGCAACGCATCGAGGGATGTGGACAAACCTCCTGACAAGGAGTCCAAGAAATTGGACTATATCGGCGAAAAAGTCTCGCTGCGTCCTCTCTCGGCCTTCGTCAGGCCAGTTGCGTCCTCGCCATGGCACTTTTCTCATGCCCTGTTGGGCTCCCTGGATGAGGTCATCCCTCATCTTCCGCCCGATCTGCAGACTACGGTTAGCAGGTGCGGACCAGGCAGGAGCAGTGGCCAAACAGCAGCTCCAGACTGCTTTGGATGTAGGGACTCATGTGCTAGATCGGTGGCGGCCGCGGTGGCTATCGTCCGTGAGGCTTGGCTGAGGATATCCACCTTTACCGGATACCCAGCACAAGTTGGCGGATGTTCCTTTTGAGGACTGACCTCTTCGGCCCTGGGGTGGAAGGTCACCTGCAGAGGATCGAGAGTCCAATGCCACCTTGGACTCGGTCTCTTCACTCCAGAAGGACAAAGAGCACTTAAACCACAGCCTAAGCTCCTTTCGTCCTTCTGTGCCCCGGCCCGCCTCGCCCAGCAACGTCCAGGGCCAGCAGGCTCGGCCTTGGCATCCCAAACCCAAGCCGCGCTTCCTCTAACAGGAGGCAGGAGGAAAGGGCCCAGGAGGTCCCTCGGCTGGTCCCTCCTCCAAGCCTGCCCAGTGACGGGCTCAGAGGTGTGGCCCCATCCCCGCCACCTCACCCTGGGTCCCCGTAGAGGGGAGACGGCTCAACACTTCCGTTCCGCCTGGTCGCTGTTACCACGGACAGGTGGGTCTTGGAGAGTGGTGGGAAGAGGCCTGCCTCTGGAATTCGAGCAGGCACCACCCTTCAGAGCCGCCGCCTCGGGAGCTTCAGGATCCCCAGCCTCACTGGCGGCTCGTCGAGCCGACATCACTCTCCTCCTCCAGAAGGAGGTGGTAAGAGAAGGTGGTGGACCTCCTTCAGACCCAGGGTTTGTGTCCAGAGTACTTCCTGGTTCCGAAGCAGACGGGGGCTGGCGCCCCATTCTCGACCTACACGACCTAAACAAGTTCCTAAGGTCTCGAACCTTCAGGATGGTCACTCTGGCTCAGATAATACCATCCTTGGCAGCAGTGATAGTTCTGCTCTCTGGACTTGCAGGACCCAGCGTTTTTCACGTCCCTTCCGTCCAGTCTCACCAGAGATTCCTTCGCTTCGAGCAGAAGGATCTCTCTTCGAGTTCCAAGCCATGCCCTTCGCTTGTCTCCAGCTCCCAGGGTCTTCACCAAATGCATGGCAGTGGTGACAGCATTCCTGCGCCCGAGGGGTCCGGGGTACCTTACCTGGACGACTGGCTGATAGCAGCTCCCTCCAGGAAGGAGGCGGAGTGGTCCAGAGATCTGGCCCTCCAGGTCTGCTCTCAACTGGGCCTCCTTATCAACGAGGCCAAGTCGGAACTCGAGCCGAAGCAGGTGATTTTATTCATCGGGGCGCAGCTCGACTCTCTTCGAGCCAGAGCGCGGCTCCCGGCGGACAGGGCCGAGGTTCTTTCCTCCTTTGCCCGATCATTTCTGGTTGGGCAATTGCGCCCTGCCCGGGACTTCCTGCGCCTCCTGGGTCTCATGGCGGCCTGTACCAGCGTGGTCCGTTGGGCCCGCTGGAACATCACGCCCCTTCAGTGGGACTGGCCAGCCAGTGGTCACAACGCCGCGATCCCTTGGACCAGCCAGTCCGGTGACACAGGGATGTGGAATGCTCTCAGTGGTGGACCGTTCCAGATCATTTGCAGGAGGGCATCCGTTCGTCCGCCCGAGCCAGACGGTCTCTCTGTCGACTCGATGCCTCTCTGATGGGTTGGGGTGCCCATCTGGGGGAACACGGGCTCATGGCCTCTGGTCCCCTGGAGTCGATGCCACATCAACCTGCTGGAGCTCCCGGCGGTCCGCCTGTCTCTCACCGCCTTTGCTCCGTTCCTCCGGGGTCAAGTGGTCCGAGTCCAGGCGGACAATACCACGACCATGTACTATCTAAACCGCCAGGGGCGGGGCCGCTCCATGTGCTTCTATGCAGGAAGCTCTCCGCATTTGGTCTTTTCGTCTGCGCCTGGAGGCGGATCTCCTAGCCATTCACGTGGCAGGAGCCTCCAACACCCTGGCCGATGCCCTGGGCGGATGGGCTGCATCCCACGAGTGGTCTCTCCCTGCCGGAGTAGTACAGCATCTGTTCTCCTTTGGGGCACACCTCAGGTGGACCTGTTTGCCTCCATGGAGAAGCGAAGCTGAGTCTGTTCATACCACTGCCCCCTCAGCAGGGCTCGCTGGCAGGGGATGCCTCTCGAGGCAATGGACCCCGGCCTCTTTACGCCTTTTCCCCCATTTCCCTTGATCCACAAGGTGCTTCTCAAGCGAGGAGGGACAAGGCGCAGGTGATTCTGATAGCCCCAGACTGGCCTCGCCAGTTCTGGTACCCAGATCTCCTCAGTCTCAGCTCCAGGACTCACTGGCAGCTTCCAGCTCGCCTGGACCTGCTCTCAGTCAATCAGGAAGGTGTTCCATCCGGACCTTCAATCCCTGCACCTGGCCTGGTTCCTGGCGGCTAGAGTTCAGGCTTTGGGTCTTTCCGTGAGGTCCTCAATGTAGTTGAGGCGTCCGTAAGGTCGACCAGAAAATGCTATGCCTTCAAATGGAAAGGTTTTCCATTTGGTGTCAGAACAAGGGCTTGGACCCTTCCTCCTGTTCCTTGGCAAGCATCTTGGACTATTTATGGTCCTTTCTAGTCAAGGAGCTTGGAGTCGGCTGACCTAAAGGGTGCCTGGCAGCCATCTCTGCTTACCGGTAGCGGGCAGGAAGCAGTCAGTGTATAGGAGAAGGTGGTGTGGGCGCTTTTCAAAGGCCTTGATCACATTTCCTCCAGTGGGAACCCCACCTCCGTGGATCTACTGCTGGTATGGCAAAGCTCATGGGCGCTTATTCAACCTATGCACAGGTGTGCTCTCTCACCTGTCGTGGAAGACCGCCTTCTGGTGGCTATCGCCAGCCAGAAGGATGGGAGAGCTCCAGGCGCTCCATTGAGTCTCCTTACCTGGTCTTCCCAGGGACAAGGTTGTCCTCGCCCACCGAGAATTCCTTCCGAAGGTGGTGCGAGTTTCACCTTAACCAAGTGTTGACGACTCTGCGGTGTTCTACCCCCATCACACCCGGAGGACGAATATAGGCTCCACTCTGATCCTAGAGGGCGCCGCTTATTATAAGGAGCGCACGGCTGAAATTCGGGAGAGTTCGCCAGCTGTTTGTCACCCACGCTGGAAGCATCTGGCAGACCTGCAGCCAAGCAGACGATAAGCAGGTGGGTCACCTCCTGCATAGATCTCTGCTATAAGTTGGCGGGCATGGAGCCTCCCAGAGGGATAAGAGCTCATTCTACCCGCCATACTGCTGCAACGGTGGCTGCCTCCAGGGACGTCCCTATCCAGGAAATCTGCAGGGCTGCTACCTGGAAGTCAGCAAACACCTTCATTACCCATACCACATCGACCTTGAGTCACGCCGGGATGCTGGTTTTGGGGCCTCGGTTCTCCAGTCTCTCTTTCCCAAGTAAGTATGTGGGGTGTGCGTCTTGCCTCCCTCCTCCCGGAGAACTGCTAGGAGTCTGCCAATGAGTGTGGATGAACAACATATCCATGTCCTAGAAATACAGGTTACTCACCTGTAACAGGAGTTCTAGGAATGGTATATGTTGTTCATCCCACGACCAACCCGACCTCCCGGCCCGACGCACAACCTGAGCTCCAGCGGCCAGATCTGGCGCCATGGGGCGGAGTCCGAGTTATACCACCCGGTGGGTGGGAGGAGCAAGCTGAAGACCTTCCGCAAGATTTAAAGCGGCAAGGATACTGCCAATGAGTGTGGATGAACAACATATACCATTCCTAGAACTCCTGTTACAGGTGAGTAACCTGTATTTTTTTCAAGGTGGGGCACCCCAGAGATAGATCTCTTTGCAGCCCCAGACAATCAACAACTTCCTCTTTTTTGTTGCAGACCCCCAGTCTTGGGCTCAGTCCCCTTGGATGCCCTGATTCTGAATTGGGAAGGGGAATTTATGTATGCCTTCTCTCCCTTCCCACTCCTGTTCAAAGTTTGTCAATATAAGGTCTCAGCCTTGCAAAGTGATTCTGATTGCTCCAGATTGGGCCAGACAGCCCTGGTACCCCCTGTTGTTGTCCCTAGCAGTCCATCTTTCCCTGTCCCTTCCCAGGGATTACAACCTGTTAACATCCTCTCAGGGGAGGATTTGGTACCCCAATCTTCAGTCTCTGAATTTCAAGGCATGGCTCTTGAAGAGTTAGAGTTTGCAGATTTGCATCTGTCTCTGGGGGTTCTGGATATTCTCAAAGCTTCTTGAAAGCCCTCCACCAGAAAGACGTACAACTCCAAATGGAAGAGATTCAGCATTTGGTGTTCTAAAATGCATATTTCTCCAGATACTGCTGAATTATCTACGGTTCTGCATTATATGGTCCATCTTAATGGCCTAGGCCTCAGACCAGCTACTCTCAAGGTACACTTGTCAGCTGTTTCTGCGTTTCTGTCTGTGGGGAAGTCTTCCCCACTGTCTTCTCATCCTGTGTTCTGTAAATTTTTTAAAGGATTGCTTCACACCAATCCTCCTTTTAGAGACCTGCCGCTGCCTGGGATTTGAATGTTTGCATTGCTGAACTTATGCAACCTCCTTTTGAGCCTATGTCCTCAGTAGAGCTTAAGTACTTGACTTGGAAAACTGCGCTCTTGGTAGCCATTACCTCTGCCAGGCGTATCAGTGAACTGCAAACCCCATCAGTGGAACCTGATTTCATCTCCTTTCCCAGGGATAAAGTGGTCCTTAGAACCAGTAGAAGGTTCTTGCCCAAAGTGGTTTCAGACTTCCGTTTAAATCAGTCTGTCTCTTCCTGTTTTCTTCACTGATCATTCTTCATCAGGAGAGAGGAGGCTATACAGTTTAGATGTTAAAAGAGCTCTTAGTTACTACATAGAGCGTCCCAAGGGTCACAGGTTTGACTCCCTCCACTTGTTCCTCACTTATGGAGAAGTGGGAAAGGGCAAACCTGCCACCAGGAGATCTATTGCCAGGTGGATTGTGTCTTGTATAAAATTCTGCTATGAAAAACTGGGAAAAATTCCACCCACAGGCCTGAGGACTCATTCCACAAGAGGTACAGCTGCTTCCCTGGCTGCTGCCAGGGATATCCCTCTCTTAGAAATTTGTCAAGCAGCCACCTGGAAAACAGTCCATACCTTTACCAAGCATTACTGTCTGGATATCCAGGCTAGGAGTGATGCTCGGTTTGGCACAGCAGTACTTCAGATCCTGTTCCCAAAGTAGGTTCTGTCCCTCCTCCATGGAGGTACTGCTTGGTAGTCTGCACTTGTCAGAATACAGCAAGACTTCATGTTATTTGAAGAAAAAAATTACTCGCCTTAGTAATTATGTTTCTTCTATTGGAGTCTTGCTGTATTCTGACCTCCCTCCCTCCCCTCTCAGAACCAGGTTTTGGGAAGTGGGTGGACACCCTCTTCTTGTGTGGGTGTTAATTTCATTATATTCCTCTTTGGTTTGGGTTTTGAGTTTTGGGTTTCCTGACTTGTCTTCTTTTGGTAGTCCAGAACTCTTTGTTGCCAGTTGGCTATTAAAATTTTTTTTTACAATTTCCACATAGAATACTATTAGAGTGCTGCTCGTAAGAATCTGACGGTTAACTTTCAAAGGGAAACGGACAGAGACATCAACCGAGCTCGAGCTCTGCATAGGGGCAGTTTAAAGGCTGGGGCTAACTGCACTTGTCAGAATACAGCAAGTCTCCAATAGAAGAAACATAATTACTAAGGTGAGTAATTTTATTTTCAAGTACATTGCAGGAATAACTCCATTGAGCAGGCTCATTCACAAGGAGGTACTGAGAACATACATCAGGAACGTATACAGAGGAACACACAGGATGATACATAGATACTTAGAACACAGTACACTGTGCAATATATACATGACAGGACCTTGACATTATGGTCCTCCTGGTCAGCACTACCTGTCTATGTGAAACTATTCATATAGTTATTACCTTAGGTCTCACTAAGTAGCTAAATGTAGTGTGCATCTATAACCCTCCTAAAAATTGACTAACAGGCCTGACTAAGGTAATTGACCATCTTTCCTCATTAAATGGTAGACAAGAGCTCATTATTATTGGGGACCTCAACCTGGATTGGCTAGGGAAAAACTCTAGTCTCCATGCTGCTGAACTCAGCAGGTTTTACCTGTCTCAATTGGTCACTCTCCCAAACAGACAGGCTAGCAACAGCAGTCTTCAGTCTCTTCTAGACTGGGTCGTCTCCCAACAGGCCTGAGAGGTTCAATGCTGTTGGAGTTTTACCAGACTCAATCAGTGACCACTCCCCAGTTTACTGTGTTTGGAAAGCTAGGGCCCCTAAACCACCCCTTCAGAGAAATTCTTTTCAGGGATTTTTCCAAAATGGATAAGAGAGCCCTAATCTTGGAGCTACAGAACACGGACTGGGCACCTCTGTATAATACTTGTAGTACGGAACGTGCTGCTCAGTACCTCCTTAGCATGCTTTTGAACCTTCAAGACAAATATATCCCAGTAAAAAGGCGCCATATCTGGGGATCTGCTACCCGCTGGTTAAATTCTTCACTCCTGTCCTCTCTCAAAAAGAGGGATAAAGCCTGGAACAAAGCTAAGCTAACCCAGTCCCCATCGGATTGGGCGGAGTACAGTAGACTCCGAAACCTATGTAAGGTTTCCATCAGATCTGCTAAAGGCAGTTACTACCGTCAGCTCCTTAGTACCTCTGTCAGTGACTCTGGTGGTTTTTGGAGTCATTTTAACACCATCATGGGGAAAAACAAGTGCAACGCCATCTCTGATATGGTTGTGGATGGTTGTAATTGCAATAACCTGATCACTATCGCCGAGGCTCATAACTCCAGATTCACTGACCTCTCCTCCTGTACTGCACCTCCTGGGCCTTTACATGTCACTCCGCAGGATAATCTTAAACCTTCCAACCCATCTTTCACCCTTCGCCCAGTCTCTGAGAGTGAAATCTTGCGCTTACTTAAGTCCATCTCTCCTGCTGGATCGGCAGGGGCAGATGGAGTCTTACCAAAAGTCCTAAGAACCGTTGCACCGTCTGTAGTCTCTCCAGTGACTAGACTTTTCAATCCATCTCTTCTTACAGGACATGTCCCTTCCCTCTGGAAGACTGCTTGAGTTGTACCGGTCTCCAAAAAGGGGGACACCACTAACCTGGATAACTACCACCCTATTGCCATCCTCTCCACCCTCTCTAAAATACTGGAGAAAATTGTTGATACGCAAGTCTCGGATTACCTCTACTCTTTCAAACTCCTCACCAGCATGGTTTCTGACGTGGGCACAGTGCATCCACTGCTCTCATACAGTTTACAAATGATGTCAGACTCGCTGTGGACAAAGACTCTCTCACTGGGGCTACTTTTGTTGATCTTACAAAAGAGTTTGATTTAGTTGACCACCCACTGCTCCTATCAAACTTGTCATCCCTAGGCTTCTCTACCTCCGTCACTGCCTGGTTCCAAAATTATCTTTCGGAGCGTCAACAATTTGTCCAGATCGGAGATGCTGAGTCCACTCTTGCTCCTACTTGGATCGGAGTGCCTCAGGATTCGATTCTTGGTCCTCTCCTGTTTACAGTCTTCATAAACGACATCCCACCGCTTACTGGTGCTTGCTCAGATCTGCTATATGCCGATGATCTTGTTCTTTACTCATCCTCCTCAAACCTCTCAGATATCAACTGGAATCTTTTTTATTTTTTTTTTATTTTCATCTTTATCCCTCCTTACTGCCTCCGGTGCCCCCTCCTTCCGTCCGCTCATGTCCCCCCGGTACCTACCTTCAGGGATCTGCCCCTAGAGTGCCCAACCTCCTCTCCTTTTGCACATTGGGTCTGTCCCTATCGGTGGTCCGGGCGGACTTAGAGCGGACTTCATCTAGAGCTACGGAGGTATTTCAGTTTTCTCCCTGGCGTCCCGCTCCCCAGGGCCTTGCGCTAAGACGTACATCCCAGTGGTAGCGTGCTTCGCACGCCCAGACCCTCATCTTGCCGAGGCGTCCCCCTTCCCGACTCCGACAAAGCGGGCCGCCTCCACCCTTCCCTCTGCGGTGCTTCCACGGCTATGGAGAGTGCAGGCCTGATCGCGCTCTTGGTAACCCACCCTAGAGGAGAGAGCATCCGTTGGGGCGCTCAATCTCCTCCCTCCCCGGCTGCCCAGTCCGTTCCGAACCGGGTCGCGTGCGTGAAGCAGGTGTGGCATCTAGCGCCTCAACCCTCAGCGCCACCGGGCCAGCTCAACTGGAATCTTAATAGTAACTTAAGTACCTTTCAGAGCTGGCTATTGCAAAACAAACTTGTCTTAAAAATAAAACGGTGACTATGCTCTTCGGTTCAGGTTCAAAAATTTGGTCCTGCACACAACCATTAAGTATCAGAGCGCTTGATGGCCCTCCCCTTAACACAGTTACGTCTTGTAAATACCTAGGAGTAACCCTTGATCCTGCCTTGGATTTTGACCTGCACCTAGCCTCAGCCATTAAATCCATCAATATTCAACTTGGGCTGGCATATAAGGTGAGACATAGCCTAACATCCGTGGCGAGGTTGGCCATTGCACAGGGTATCCTGAGACCCATTTTGGCATATGGGTTAATAGTACAGCCCCGATTTTTCTGCAGCACTTTGGAGCAAAGATCTGCGGCAGGGTTCCCATTTGCCGCAGAACTTCTGCGGCGGTGGATGGGTATTTCTGCGGCAATTCTGCAGCACAAATCTGTTGCACTATTCCCCTTATTTTTATACTTCTGTGTTATTTTTCTTCATATTAGACATTTTCTTTGTAGAGTCAAGTGTTTATATTGTGATGTTCACCATTAACATTCAGTACATAATGACATGAGCCCAAAGGACTAGTGGTTTTAAAGAAGACAAAGCAAGCCTCTGCATACATTTGTATGGTTATGGAATTTTTCATCACAATACTGTATGCTGTGAAAAGTTTTTATTTTTGGGGTGTAATGTGACATGCATATTATATATATTTTTTCTCTTGAACTACTTTCATGCCCCACACCCACAGGATGCATCTGGAAACAAGCTGTTTCAGATCAGTATTCCTGGTAATAGTTTTGAAAGATGTTTGACAGATAGACAGACGGTTTAACAGACAGATAATATAGATAAGACAGAGGGATAGACAGGCAGACAGACTTATTTGTGTATGTATATGTTAATATGTGTCGGTGTACGTGTTATGTCACTTTCGGTAAGACAAAATGTTTTCATCTGCTAATAAATCCTTTTCGCAACTATGTATGTCTTTGTTTTATTTGTACTATGAAATTAAAGATGTGAGATTCACTGCACACCACCTTCACATACCTTCATGTGGTTCATGATGTTTCATGCATGCCACATAAAACATAATATTAATACTTCATTTCTTAGAACACCAGACAAGCCTTACACACAGCAAGAGCATGTTTTTTGGCTAGAATTTGACACACACATACACCTGATGAATAAATATTTTTGTATGTTTTGTACAATTATTTTTACATCACAGCAGGGGTTCAGTTGATTAATTTAGAATAGATTTTTATGTTGCCGCGCTTGCGCAGCCAACATCTTGGGGCAGTGCAGCTTTGAAGGCACGATCGCTGTTGGGCGAATGCAGGGCATGCACCAGTAGGTGCGTCCGCATTCCCTAATCAGCCTGCGTGCGGCGCCACCTGTCATGCATAATGTGGCGAGCACATCTAAGAAAAGGTCCGCTGCAATCTGAGCAAAGCTCATCAGACGCAGCGGTCCTTTTCTTGACGTGCTCGTGACATTATGCACATGGCGACACACTGGCCGCCGAACTGCCGACCGGTGTTGCCCAGTCCCTTGTCAGCTGACCCTGCCCTCATGAATGTGCCACGGGGAGCCCACTCCCCATTGGCATAAAGCATCCCATTTCTGATATGCCCCTTGGCACTTACCCGCCCCGTCGGCAGAAATACACCCCAATTGTTTAATGCCAGAGAGGTGCCCAGGCCCTCGGCTCTCGTCCCTGCCCTTCTTTGTGCGTCGGCGCCAATCCCCCATGTTGTTTGCCGGTCGAGGGTACCCAGTTCCCGTCTGCTACAGACACCTCCAAAATAGTTAGGTGGCACGCTTGGAGCCCACCCCAGCATGCCAGATCCTGCAAAAAAAAAACTGTCCCGCGATGTTTATTTTTTCTTTTTAAACCTGTAAAACGAAAACGGTCTCTCGGAGTCTCCGTGTCCCCACCCGCACCCACCCACTGCGCACCCTGCCTCCCCTCACCCCTACTTACAACCGGAGACCGGCATAGCGATCTTCAGTGGACGGGAACACGTCTGCACTCTTCAAAGCCAGCTGCGAACTGAGGAAATGCCGGTAAGCTGTATAATGTAATAAATAGGTTTTTTTCAACTTTGCTGCATATCTCAGGCATTTTTGCGAATTTTGGCCCCAAATTTTCAATATGGGGTTTTTGGGATCCCTTCTCATGAATTCTTGCACTGTCATGGCATTATTCGGTCCCGAAAGGTGATTTCGCAGTCACTGCGCGGAATCACCTTTCAGGACCACGTAATGAAATGGCAGTGCCACTGTTCATGAGGGGGGCTCTCAGAAAGCCTATGTTGCACATTTGGTGGGAAAAATCCAAACCATGACTGTTTTAGGAGCGCATGTAGCAAACCGCAAGAACGCATGCTCGTAGTTGGCAAATTACAATATTTTCATGCCAGATTCTCAACATTGGCATTTTCCACACCTTCTTGTGAACTGTACAGCTGTCATGTTTCACATCCTGGCTGAAATGTTTTCGCACTTCCGGCGCAAGAATGTCATGCGCGAAATCAGTGTTCGGGACACATTACAAAATGTCAGTGACACTGTTCATGAGCAGAGGTCCTAAACTGCCTGTGTTGAAAATTTGGTGACACTACTCCATAAAATGACTGTTACGAGTGTGCGTTGCGCAGTTTGCACGCACGCTCGTACATTCGCAAACTTCTAATATTTTCACTCCAGATTTTCAACAGTGCCATTGTTCTGCACCTCCTAATGAACAGTGCAGCTGTCATTTTTCACATCCTGACCAAAATCTGTTTTCGCAGTTCCGGCGCAGAATAGCGTGGTCGCTGTGGAAAGTCCGTGTTCGAGACACATGATGAAAATGACGGTGACACTGTTCATTAGCAGATGTCCTAAAATGCCTATGTTGAAAATTTGGGAACGAAATTCAATAAAATGAGTGTTTTATGAGCGTGCGTTGCACAGTTTGCACGCACGCTCATGACTTTGTGAATTTGTAATAATTTCACTCCAGCTGTTCATCATTTGCATTTTTCCATGCCTCCTTATGAACTGTACAGCTGGCTGAAATGTGTTTTCGCACGATGGCGCAGAATTGCACGGTTGCTGTGCGAAATCAGTTTTTGGGACACTTTGAGGAAATGACGGTGACACTACTCATGAACAGAGGTCCTAAAATGCCAATGTTGAAAGTGTGGTGCCAAAAGTCCATACAGTGACTGTGTTGCAAGCGTGCATTGCACAGTTTCCACGCACCCTTGTTCCTTCGTCAGTCTGCAATATGTCTATGAAAGGGTGGTGCAAGTAATCAGAAGGGAGTACTGGAGATTAGTGGGAAAAATTATGTACAGTTGACAGTTTTTAGATTTGTTTTTGAACTAAGTTGTAAAGAATTGCCTAAATGCAGCCTGAGTCCTGTCATTATTTCACTTAATGTACACAGTCTGGCATGTTTCAGGGACTACTCACTGACTCACTTGCTGTCTTCTGCATTTAAACTGTAATCACATGAGTGGGAAAAGAGCAATTCATTTACATCCATCGTCTTTGCTGTATTCCATAGTAAAAAGAAGTGCAACTTTATTTTTAATGCAGTGCCTTGTATATGGTAACCGTGGTCACTCTGCATCATCCATGATAAAACATTGTCAAACCTTATTTTGAAAAGTAAATACATTTGACAGATGAAAAACAGAATTGCTGTACAGGTTTCCTATAGGAGAAAAGCAAAACTTACACTAAAACAGAAGGTGCCTTTGGTTAGGGAAACGAGTCTGTGGCTATATAAAAAAAAAAAGTCATGCAGATAAGGGAGTTCATTCCTTAAATGTCTGCCACAATTAAAAAAAAAAAATATCAAATAAGACGGCAGTTGTGGGGAATGACCTAAGCAAGGGGGTACTGGGAAGTCTATGGCACTGCTGCTCTTTTTCTTATATAGCCTTCTGCTTAGCAGATTTTCAATACAGTAATTCAGGAAGACTTGACAGGTCCTGAAATTGCATGCAATGTGCTTTGTCAACCACAGGTTAAACCGTAATCCCTCCGTCTTGCACTGCATTTGTTATATATCTTGCCATGGAAAAAAATAATTGCTGAGAGGGGGTGGAAAGAACAGCAGAAACAAAAAGTAGCGCCCCCCCCACCCCAGTTTTTGCAAGTCAGGAAAACTGCATGCCAATTAACCCACCTCAACAAAAAAAATCCTGTACAAGTTTAAAAAAAAAAGTAATGGTTTCATTTTGTCATTCTTGCCTCCGGCATGTGGATCTCCAGGGTCAAATCATTCTAAGTAGTGATATGCAGTGCAGGAAAGCTCTTACTGTGTGCGAGCCATCGAGAAGATTTCCACAGTGAGTTCTGAGGGTGTCAGCCAGTTCTGTGGCTGGAAAGGAAATCCTTGGGTGGAGCAGAATTCTGTGGTGCACTAAATATGTGCTGATCTTATCTCTGTCAGTCTTCACCATTCATCACTGTTGAGGTATCTGCCGGAGGTCAGGACTCCGCAGGAACTTTTTTTTTTTTTTTAAAGGTGGGTGGAGCTGACACACCATCGGGGCCAACGCACTGCGTGGCGCTCGCGGGTTGGCTGTTAGGCTGCGTTGACTCCTCCTGCCTGCCAGTCAGTTCTTCGTCTCCCACCATAGAGGTCGCCTCGTGGGAAGCTGTGAAGAATGGGAACTACTCCAGGAAGTAGTAGAGGATCTGTTTCACAGATGGGGTACACCAGAATTAGACCTTTTCGCGTCCTCATCCAATGCAAAACTGCCCAATTTTTGCTTGCTATATCCAGGGCCTGGTGTTTTCTGACGAGACGCGTTGTCCCTCTCCTGGGCAGGCAGATTCCTCTGTGCCTTTCCATTGATCCAGAGGGTCCTTCTGAAACTTCGCAGAGAGCAAGCGATGCTGATACTTATCGCGCTGTTCTGGCCCAGGCAGATCTGGTTCCTTCTACTACATCAGCTATCCCAGGAACCTCCGGTGCCTCTGCCAATCAGCTCTCACTTGTTGTCTCAGGAGGCGGGCTCCTTGGTCCATCCGGACCTTCATTCGCTGAGCCTGCACGCTTGGCTCTTAGAGACATAGCCATTTTGCAACACGGGGTCTCGCAAGAGGTAGCTGACGTTCTAGTGCCCACGAGAAAACCTGCCACTCATGCTACTTACGCCATGAAATGGTGCCGTTTTTGCCTTTGGGCTCATGCGCGCGGGTTTTCACCTCTAGACTGTCCAGAAAAGTTTGTCTTGGACTACCTCCTGTCTCTTTTTCAGACAGGCTTGGCCTACTCCTCGATAAACGTACACCTTTATGCCATCTCAGCCTATCACACTCCGATAGGCCAACGTCCTATCTCTTAGTTGGACACAGCACAAACCTTCCTGAGAGGTGTTCTCCACCTTAGACCTCCGATTAAGGATCCTATTCCGCTGTGGGATTTACCCTTTGTCCTGGAGCAGCTTACGCTGCCACCTTTTGAACCATCCATGGCTTACGAGCTACATCTCCTTACATGGAAGACTTTGTTTTTAGTTGCTGTTAATTCGGCTAGAAGAATTTCGGAGCTTCAAGCACTAATGTGCAAAGAACCGTATTTGGTTTTCCACCAGAACAGGGTATCCTTACGGACCAATCCGAAGTTTTTGCCTAAGGTGGTCTCAGCTCTCACTCTTAATCAGGATATCGATCTACCAGTGTACTTCCCTAAATATTCAAATCGAGGAGAGGCCCTGTTGCACACTTTAGATGTGCATAGGTGTCTGCGATATTACCTGAACAGGACCAAACACCACCGAAAATCTGATCAGCTTTTTGTATCCTTCGCCCACAGAATTCTGGGAGCTCCCCATTTCCAAACAGTCGCTGTCCAGGTGGCTTATTCATTGTATCACATTCTGTTACCAGAAGTGCAACAAACCCTTACCGGGCGTGGTTAAGGGTCATTCCACAAGGGGAGTGGCTACCTCCTTTGCTGCATTAAAGAACGTGTCCACCTCAGCCATTTGTGCAGCAGCGACTTGGAGCACTGTGCACACCTTTATCTGGCATTATAGCCTGGATGTTGCATCGAGGCGAAGAGCAGGTTTTGGTCTTGCAGTCCTTTGAGGACTTCTGTCCTTGGTTTAGGTTTCGCTTAAGGATTTCTACCTTCCCTCCTCCCGATGGTGTGGGATTTCCACTATTGCTTGGGAATCAGTCCTAGTGGTGTAAGCTGCTGCAAGAGCTGTTTCTTGAAGTAAGATAGTATAGTTACGTAAGAACTTACCGTAACAGTAGATCTTCGAGAACAGCTCTTGCAGCAGGTACTTTCCCTCCCACCATCCCCGCTGGAGGTAGATTTTTGGGTTCCAATATCCTTCTCCTAGGATCAGGTGTTCTCAGTAACTAATCTGGTTGCCATTTGATGGTGGATCCTCAGTCTCCTCTTCTGATGTCATCCAGCTGCCGGGGAGTCTCCGGCGGGAGAACTTGGGATTCTGGGGGACCGCCTCCTTATGTACTATGCCTGACGTCGGGGGCAGAACCGACGTCGGAGGCAGTCCCTAACTGAATACTACTAGCTAGAAAATTTCTGTGGGGTTCTGGCACCTACCGGCTTCAGCCCTAATGGTGTTACCTGCCACAGGAGCTGTTCTCGAAGCTCTACTGTTATGGTAAGTTCTTGCGCAACTGTACTTTCCATTGCTACGTCAGTTGTAAGACTGATTTTTTTCATGACCGACTGCCTTTCAGTCTTCTCTTAACCGCAACTGCCGAAAAAAATCCAGTCCAGAAAATATCCCACATATGAACTAGATAGCACACTGCCGGAGAGCCTTGGGGTTAAAAGATTTTATTTATTTTTTTAAACTAAAGCCTCCCTGTCTCTCGAACCTGGGACAGCAGAAACTTAAGAAATCAAGATCTTATTTCGAGAGGGCTCTTGCAGTAGGTAATTACATATAGGACTGACGCCGGCTGGCGGCAGGACCCCATAGAAAAATTTCTAGCTAGCAGCCCCCACGTCAGGTGACCGGCATCATACGACATCGGTATAAAGGGGCGGTCCCGGACACCCGCCTTCCAGCTCTTTCCCGCCGTTAGCTCGTGCAGCACCTCGCGGAAAAGTTTGTGCTTCGTCAGCCCTACCCTTTCGTCGGTTTTACCAAAAACTAAAATAATTTTTTCTTCTATCGTTAGGTCAGCGTCGGTGTATGTTGTCCCCTACACCCTGCGAGCACAAAAACAAGTGCGACTCGTACGGCGCCCAACTGCCACACACGGACGGCCATTCTCTCTGCCTTTTCTGCCTAGGCCCCGACCACCCAGTCGACAAGTGCCAGCATTGCCTCAACTTCAACGCGGCTACTCGCAAACGATGCCAACAGTCCCTGGAAGCCCATCTTTTCAAGAAAAAGATGTCTTCGATGGAGAAAGAGTTGAAGAAGCTGAGGCAGGCGTCTACTTCTCCGGAAGGACATTGCAAAAAGCAGGATCAGGAGAGGCACCGGGAGAAGGCCTCCTCTTCTGCGACTCCGGCCGGAGTCGTGGCCCAGGTAACATCCCCTCCGGGGGACCGTCCGATGGCAGCCTCCAAGGGTTTGGAGAAGGCGTCTGCATGCCCGTCTGGCTCGCGCTCAGGCCTTGCGGGCGCCTCTGGGCAAAGGCTTCACTTCCCGGTTGACAGGACTTGGCCCTACTGGCATGAGGCGACTCCCATAAGTGGACGTCGGCTCTCCGGCGTCCCGCCGAGAGGGTCGAGAAGACGCCTGACCCGGGCGGCGACGACCACGCCCTCCGACCAGGCGCGCCTCCTCCTCGGCCCGCCTCCGATGAGAGACCCAGAAGTCGGGCGCTGGCTGCCCGCACCTGCCGGAACTAGCCCTGCCGCACATCGGCTTCCTGACGTACCGGGCGACGGAACCTACTACAGACCCCCCCACGCCGTAGTTCTGGTTCCTCAGAGCCTCCCTGCCGCCTGGGAGCCCGAGTCACCCCAGCCTGACCCCGGGATTTCTCCCCATCCCCGGCGATGCAGGGTTTTCCAACTCCGTCAGACCCTCCTCCGAAGAACGGATCTGACGCGGCCCCGCCAGCGCCCGTCAGGGATTTTCCCCTCCATCGGGCCCTGCACCTCCGGGCCTCTCAATGTTGATCTGCCTGTGGGGCCACCATCTGGGCCGTCTGCTCCGGCAGCTCCTCCGGCGCCCGGGTACCCACCGTCTTATCCGATGCCATCGTACTCGGGACCGCAGTATCCAGCGCCGCAGTACCTGACGCCGGTCCCTCCGACACCGCAGTACCCAACCCCACAATTCCCAGCGCCGGTTTTTCCGCAGTCGGGTTTCGGATACTCGCCTTACGGGTACAACCCGTACGCCTTTCCCCCTCCTCCGCCCCTACGGCCGCCAGTGGATCTGCAGGAGACTTTGGCCTCATGGTGGGCTGAGGCCAAGGCTCAGCTCACCAGAGGGCAACCTTTGGCTGACGGTGCGTCCCGGCTCCCCATCGCCCGGTAGCTTGCTCCTCACCGCCTCCAGACTCCAGAGCCCTTCCCTCTGGATCTCGAGAGGGGCAGGACACGTGTCCAGGGATACCCCCCAAGGAACTCGTTCCTGGCCCAAGCCGTGTTAGGGAGTCTTATTCTGCTTCCGATTCTTCTTCCCTTTCTGATTCCTCGGATTCTTCCGAAGGATGCTCTGAGAGAGATGACGAGCCTCGCTCTCCATCTAAGCCCCAGCCGAGGACCCCTCTGAAGTCGTCTCCGGAGGATCCTTCCTTCACGGAGTTGCTCAGAAAAATCCAGGAAGTTCATCAGTGGCGCTCCTTGGAACCAGATCCTCAGCGACTTAAACTCGCCGAACATCTGGACCTGCCCCTGACAGCTCCAACTTTAGTGCCACACTGGATTGAGCCTCACGACCACCTTGTTTCCACGATTTGGAAACAACCGTCGGCATTGGCCCCACTTCCTAGGAAGTCTAACAGGCTATACCAGGCTCCAGAGGGTGTAGACTGTCTGGACTCCCACCCTCGTGCGGATTCAGTTGTGATTAGCGCCGCTCACAGCCGGTCAGCGCACCCCAAACATCTAAGCTAGTCTCCCCCGGATAAGGAATCTCGCCTCCTGGACCAGTATGGAAGAAAGATTTATGCCTCTTCCACACTGGGAATTCGGGCCCTGAATTACATCGCTCATATGGGAGATTACCAGAAGGCCGTCCTTACTGAGGCGGAATCTAAGATAGACTCCTTACCTGACTCTCAAGTCAAGCAGGAGTTAGCCGATCTAGTCCGTTCTGCTCGTTTGGCCAGTCGCCACATTTTGCGGATGACATACGATGCAGTGGACACTGCCGGGCGGAGCTCCACTTTCGCTGTGAGTCTACGGTGTGATGCTTGGCTCCGCGTGTCAGGTTTGGTCCCGGAGGTGCAATCCGCGATCCAGGAAGCACCTTTCGGGGGGTTGGTACTTTTTGGTGGTGATGTCAAGGACATCATCACCGACTTGCAGGAGAAGGGGACGGCTCTGAAATCCATGGATTCCATGTACCGTCCCCATTACCCGCAGCACCGTCCTTTTCGCAGATGCAGTCGGCCACAAGCGAAACCCCAAGGAAGGCAGGCCACTAAACGGGCCCCCGCAGCTGCCAGGGCCCCCACCGCCCAAAAAAGCAGCGGGTGCCCCAGCTGCGGCACTGCCCCACACCACCTGACTCCTCCCCTCTCCCACCGCCTCCGGACACACTGGAGGAACTGGTAGGAGGGAGGTTCTCTCTCCACCTTCCGGGTTGGGAGAGGATAACAACGGATTCTTGGGTGCTCCAGATTATAGCGGAAGGGCACGCTATAGAGTTTCTACAGAAACCACCCCGCCAGCCTCCCTTGAAATCGTCCTACGCAAGTAATCATCTTCCTTTGGTCCGGGAAGAAATCTCTGCCCTCCTCGCGAAGAGGGCCATAGAACCCATTCCCCTTCATCTTTAAGGGACGGGTTACTATTCACATTTCTTCCTGGTCCCAAAGAAGACAGGAGATCTCAGACCCATTCTTGATCTAAGCTCCTTGAACCTTTACGTGGAATACAAAAGGTTCAGGATGCTCTCTCTGCAGACCCTTCTGCCCCTCCTTCGGCCGGTCAATGACTTTGTGTGCTGGATATGCAGGATGCATATCTGCACATCCCCATTCGCCTTTCTCACCGCAAGTATCTTCGGTTTGCGTTTCAAGGGGACCATTACCAATTCCGGGCACTCCCGTTTGGTCTTTCCTTGGCTCCCCGAGTATTTACCAAATGCCTGGCTGTGGTAGCGGCCCACCTGCGTACGATGGGAGTACAGGTGTTCCCTTACCTGGACGACTGGCTCCTGGTGGCCTTGTCCAGGGAGGAGCTCCTGCATTTTCTCTCCCTCACCCAGCAGGTTTTTACTTGCCTGGGTATTACCATCAACCATTCCAAGTCTCATCTGGTTCCCTCCTAGAGACTACAGTTCATCGGGGCTATCCTCGATACGACGGTGAGCAAGGTCTACCTGCCTCCGGATAGGGCAGCCTCTCTTCAGTCCCAGATCTCCCTGCTGTCAGAACGCATGAGGATTCCGGCGAGGTCGGTTCTCCGTCTACTGGGGCTCATGGTGGCCGCTATACCGACGGTCCCCTGAGCTCAACTCCACATGAGGATCTCTCAGTGGACTCTTCGCTCCCAGTGGGATCAACTTGTAGACAACCTAGATCATCTAGTTCTGATCTCCTCGTCGATGGCATGAGACTTGCAGTGGTGGATGGTTCGAGAGAACCTGTTTCGGGGGGTTCCCTTCTGTCATCCTCCCCCCTCCCAGACTCTGACCACAGACGCATCAGGCGAAGGTTGGGGCCCATCTGGGTCCTCACCGAACCCAGGGCTTATGGTCCAGATTGGAATTAGCTCTCCACATCAGTGTGCTCGAGCTTCAAGCAGTACTATATGCTCTCCAAGCCCTTCACCAATACATTCTTCCGTCACCTAGCCGTCCAGACGGACAACATGTGCGTGGTGTGGTACATCAACAAGCAGGGAGGGACTCGATCCTACCTCTATGCAGGGAAGCAATGAGGGTTTGGGACTGGGCAACTCAACACAACCTTCACCTCACTGCAATTCATGTTCCAGGAGTCGACAATACCCTGGCAGACAAGTTAAGCCGCTCCTCCGCCCTTCCACATGAGTGGGAATTGGACCAAAAGGTGCTAGATGATATCTTTCAGCTTTGGGGGACTCCACAGGTAGACCTGTTCGCCTCTCCCCAAAACGCAAAACTTCCCACCTTTTGCTCGCTCATTCCAGAGCGACGCTCTGTCTCTAGACTGGAAGGACAGATTCGTCTATGCTTTTCCCCCAATTCCTCTGGTCCCTCGTGCATTGCAGAAACTAACCACAGAAGGAGCGAGAATGATCCTGATCGCTCCTTTCTGGCCCAGGCAAATCTGGTTCTCTCTTCTACAGCAATACTCAGAGGTTCCTCCTCTTCCTCTTCCTTTATCTCGAGGTTTGCTGACCCAGGATCAGGGGACCCTGGTCCATCCCAGCCTCAAGTCCCTGCAACTTCATGCATGGCTTCTGCAGACCTAGCTCAATCTCTTTTTGGTGTCTCTCCAAAAGTGGCGGAGATTCTGGTGAAGGCTAGAAAACCCTCCACTAGGTCCACTTATGCCATGAAATGGAAGATATTTTCTATTTGGGCCACCTCTAGGAACGTGGAGCCTTTCTCCTGTTCAGTGGCCGTTCTGCTGGAATATTTAAGTCATCTCTTCGACCTGGGTCTCAGTCTTTCCTCCTTGAAAGTGCACTTGGCTGCTATTTCAGCCTACCATGTTCCTTTCGCAGATAAAGCGTTTGCCCAACTAGAGGTCTCTAAGACCTTTCTTAGAGGGGTCCTTCATCTGAGGCCCCCCATCCGAACTCCTGCTCCCCTTGGGACTTGAACTTTGTTCTCGAGAAACTTACCCTTCCTCTCTTGAACCTGCGGCATCCGCAGATCTAAAGTTTCTTTCGTGGAAGACGCTCTTCTTGGTGGCCATTACTTCCGCTCGAAGAATTTCCGAGCTCCAGGCCCTTGAGTATAAAATCCCCTATTTGATTTTTCACAAAGAATGAGTGGCTCTTCGTATGAACCCTAAGTTTCTACCTAAAGTGGTAGCAGAGTCTACCTTAAATCAGTCCATAGAGTTACCTGTCTTTTTCATGCAGTACTCCAACCAAGGGGAATATTTGCTCCATACCATGGATGTTCACCGGATTCTGAGATACTACACCAACAGGACAAAGGATCTCAGAAAGACTGATCAGTTGTTTGTTTCTTTTGCTCACAAAAGGGAAGGCAATGCTGTTTCCAAGCAATGCCTGTCGAAGTAGTTGGCTCATTGCATCACTTATTGATATGACAAGTACAACAAGACCCTTCCGGGTCAAGTCAGAGGTCACTCCACTCATGGAGTAGCGGCCTCTGCGGCTTGTTTCAGGAATGAGTCTGCGGCAGACATCTGTGCTGCCACCACCTGGACTTCCGTCCATGCCTTTACGAAACACTACAGTTTGGACATTACCTCTCGCCGTAGAGCAGGCTTCGGGCTAGCTGTTTTGCAAGGCCTCCTGTCTTGAGGCTTGCAATTCTGCTGCTTCTTTCTGGAGTAGTTTCCTCCTCCTCCTCCTCCCGGTGCCTTTTATTTGTTCCAGACTGCTTGGGATTCAGTCCTATATGTAATTACCTACTGCAAAAGCCATCTCGAAGTAAGATAGTACAGTTATGTAAGAACTTACCGTAACAGTAGATCTTCGAGAGGCGCTCTTGCAGTAGGTAATACCTTCCCTCCCTCCATCCCCCTAGGCTTTTTCAGCTCTTTTTCCAGGAATGGAAACATCTGCTTCTCTCTCATCCGGGCCTGTGGGGGAAAGAACTGGAAGGAGGGCATCCGGGACCGCCCCTTTATACCGACGTCTTATGACGCCGGTCACCTGACGTGGGGGCGGTCCCTCGCCAGGGACTGCTAGCTATAAATTTTTCCGTGGGGTCCTGCCGCTGGCTGGCGTAAGTCCTACATGTAATTACCTACTACAAGAGCCTCTCTCAAAGATCTACTGTTACGGTAAGTTCTTACTTAACTGTACTTTCTTCTCCTTCCTGGCATAAGCTGCCCATGCCATGTTGGAGACATATTTGGTAAATTAAATGTTTGCCATAGAGCTATTGCTCTCTCGGGTTAAACTGTTTTAAAAGGAAGAGTGCCCTCCTGACAAGCAAACTACAAGAGGCCATCAGTTAATTAAATGTAAGAACCTCCCTTGGTTCTGTGGGCTCAGGTCAAGGTTCTTTTTGCAGTGTGGAGGGGGGTGCCAGAACAGGTATGAGAGCAGAAGGGACGCAGGTCTGAGAGCAGAATATTTGCCCATAGGATGGCACAGAATTGCAGCTCTGAGAGGAAAACCATTTTTGCATTCTTGAAATGGTAGCCTAGGACTCGATCTGCTGTATCTTCTATGGTCTGCCGCTGCAAATTCCGTGGTTGGCTGTGAATTCCATGGGCATCTGATTTCCACGGGTGGCTCCAAATTCCACGGCTAGTTCCACGGTCAGGTGCTTGGAGATAGGCTGTGGACAACTGTAAGTTCCGCTGTTTGTAGCCTAAAATTCCGCGGGCGGACATGAATTCCTCGAGTAGCCGCTAATTCTGTGGGTGGCCACTAATTCTGCGGGTGCCGAAAAATTCTGCAGGTGGCTGCATCCGCGGAACCGTGGAAAACTCGGGGGGCCTTGGTTAATCGCCTTTCCAGCAAGTACTGGAGGGCTCCTCCGAAAGTGGGATGTCTGCTACAACAGCATTTGCCGTTTTGCTTTGTCTTTACCCAGACTTGCTCACCGATGCACACCATACTCCAGTCTAGGATGATTTACCCCCTCAGCCTTCCGTCAATTTACTTCCTACTGTTTTTTAAAGAATATAATCTCCTCCCAGATACCTGACACATTGGCACTACTGCTCAAACCTGTGACCTTTGGCTACCCACTGAGATCAGCTGACAAATCCCTGCTTGTCCAGCCGAGTTGTAAAACCAAAATGGGGGAGAATGCTTTCTCTAGCTGGGCCCCTAAATTATGGAACTCCCTTCCACCGAGTCCAAGAATCTCCTCCATGCAGCTTCAAACAGGAGCCTTATATGGCTCTTCTAAGCTCTGAACCCTGCTCCTGTTCTCTGTCCACCCACTCCTGTACTGGTTCCTCCTAGTTACCTTCTGGCTCCAACTTCTACTATTCTCAAACCTGCCTGGAAATCTTGCTATTTTATCTCTCCTGGCACTTACTCACTAGTTGTATCACTTATGACTGTTATTTGCTTGCACTTATATTCCTGTTTTGTTATTACATATAGATTCCTGAAAATGTACTGTGATTGCTGAAAATTTTGTATACGTGTGCTATGTCTGACTTCTACTTGTTCCCATTGTTTTCTTGTATCTACTATTGTCTACATACCCCTTGTTGTAATCTCCCGGGTCGTACCCGAAAATAGGCAGCTGTGCTGTCTAGTGTACCTGCCCAGTTAACAAAAACTAAATAAATAAATACGTACAAAGCAACAAATGTGCATCAAAGGAAAGGGTACTGCCACTCTACTACTTTACCAAATATACAGCTCAAATTCTGAAAATGTGACATGGGCTAAAATGACAAATTGCTTTTAAAGACATCATTTCCTTCCATACATTAATATCAGAAGATGAAAACTTTTATCGGTTCCGATTTCATTTAACCTTTGTTTCCTGGAGAAGGGTGGGGCTCACCTACTTTCACCAATTTTTAACAAATACTGGTATTATCTCATTCACAGACTTACAGGGGGAATAGGGACTCCCAAATAGGGACTCCTTCCACTACCTCCAAGTGAGAAATTATGTTTTAAGACACCGGGCTAATGTATCTAGGGCATCTACATCCTTGCCTTTATTTTCGGCTTTACTAAAAGAGACAGTGGAGGGTCACCCCTGGGGTCACTTGATAGGCCACCTTTACAAAATTTTAAGAGAATACTTGGGGGGGGGGGGGGCACAACTCAAATGGTGGAGGAAAGCTGGAATAATGACCTCGCCCTTACGATCCTTCTCACCCAGTGGCAAGAAATAACCTCATTACCTCCAGTAGCTTTTTATGAAGTCTGAACTATCCGTTGTTTACCTAACACAAAATGGCCGCCCAGGAGGTAATGAGTTTTAAAAGCAATCAAATTAACTTCCTCAAATCTATGGGTAGAATTTACATGGAAGTGTCCCACCAGGTTCGCTCCCCGGCGGTACTTGGCAAATATCATCCAGCTTCATATGGGAAGTGCTGGAGGGGATGTAATTGCAGAGCTAGGACATCATTTCTGACTATGCCCCATGTTAATGCCATACTGGTGTTCTATGCAGGAAGAGCTACGGAAATGTCTAGGGGAGCAGGTGGAGCCAACAGCAGAAATGGTGGTTCTATCAATTTTTCCTACAAACATAGACTTTGTCAGCAGATAAGGACCATACAGCCCACCTAGTTTGCCCATTTCCCTACTTGGTTTGACAATCCCTACTCTTATCTGGACTGCCTTTCCCCTGCTCTGCTGTACAGCAGGATGCCTTTATGCTTATCCCATGCACTTTTGAATCCCCGTACTGTTTTTGCTTCCACCACCTTCGCTGGTAGACTGCTCCATGGATCCACCACCCTTTCTGTGAAAAAAGTACTTCCTAACATTCCCCCTAATCCTCCCTCCCTCCAGCCTCATGTTATGCCCCCTTGTCCTTGTGCACTTTCATCTCTGAAATATGCTCCCCTCCTGTACCCTGTTTATTCCTCTAAGGTATTTGAAAATCTCTATCATATCCCTTCTCTCTTCCAGTAAATAGATGTTTAGTTTCTTGAGTCTTTCCTCATAAGGCTTGTGGTGCAGTCCATGTATCATTTTTGTTGCTCTTCTCTGGACTGCTTCCATTCTGTCTATGTCCTTCCTGAGATGCAGTCTCCAGAATTGGACACAGTATTCCAGATGAGGCCTCACCAGTGATCCATACTGTGGCATCACCACTTCACTGTTACTGGTTATGCCCCTTCCTATGCACCCCAGCATTCTTTTCCAGAACATAGTCCTTCATGGCATCGAACCTGGTTACCACTGTACCTCCTAGTAGCAAAAAAAAACATAACCCATAAGTGGATGTCTACTATTATGCCCACAGTATCAGATTGGCGGCAGATAGTCTTGGATATATATAAGCTAGAAGGCCTAATGGCAGCGATACACAGTAAGCAAACATCTTCAGGGAGAAATGGCAAAGATGGATATACTATATGGCGCTTCTTGACCCGCATTTTGTGCCATAAGAGAGAGAGGGTGGGGATTTTTAATTTTCCTGGGAGGTGGCAAGGGGACTTATAATACATCCCCTTATACCCAGGCACTTGTCCCAGTGAAGAAGTCAGGCATGTCGAGACTATGTTCGGTTGGCGGAGGGGGACCTTCTGTGAAACTTTCTTAAATTCTGAGCTTTTTCTGATCATTAGGGATTTTAATACCTTAAGGATGGTTCTAATGACTTTTACCTACTTCGTATTTGAAACCAAGGATCTTCTTCGAGGTACAGCTCTTGCAGCAGGTTACACCATTAGGACTGAAGCCGTCAGGTGTCAGGACCCCACGGAAATTTTCTAGCTAGCAGTCTTCAGCGGGGACCGCCTCCGACGTCGGTCTCACCCCCAACGTCCGGCGTAGTACATAAGGAGGCGGTCCCGCCAGAATCCCCAGTTCTTTCCCGCCGTTGACTTGCATGTCTCGACCTCTTCGGTTTAGTCTAGTGCGTAACGACCAGGAAATCTCTTCAGAAATTCAAACTTCGGAAGAAATCCTTCTTCAAGCAGCCTTTCTTTGTCTGATGTCCTCCCCAACTTCAGTGGAGGGCCATTCTTCAAAGTGTGCCTGTGGGAAGCAGATTCCATTCAAAGACCCTCATTCGGCCTGCGTTCGGTGCCTGGGCCCGGACCACGACACCCAGGCTTGCTCCTTCTGCCAGGGCTTTAACAGCCGAACCAGAATCTGCCGACAGAAGGCTCTCCAGGCTTTCCTCCTTGAAGAAAAGCTCAAGGCCATGGAACCTTCCTCCAAGGGGAATCTGCAAGTCGCACAGGCACCACGAGAAGCACCGGGAGAAGGTGAGACCTAGATCCCCCTCTAGGGCCTCGGACTCCCACAGCTCCGGCTCCAGGTCGGACCGCTCCCCGTCTAGAGCCCACTCTCAGCCCCCCGGGTCGTGGTCAAGTCAGCCAGCGGTTCTTCGACTCTGCGGCCTGTCAAGACCTCCAGGCCCACTTCTTCAGCTAAGGCCTCGTCCAGGTCAGGGGAGCATCACAAGTCCCCGCCCGCACTCGCTCTCGGACCTCCGGCTGTCTCCTGCCGCCGCCACCTAACGCAAGACCAAGGAGCTGACTTCCTTAAGCGGACGCCAGGACCGACCGCCGCCCATCCGGACGCTGACCAAGGTTCACAAACACTCCTGTGAACCGCGGCAGTTCGTCACCCGTCGCTGGTCAGGCATTCACCCTCCGGACACCGGTGGGGGACCGCGCCAGACAACGCAGCCAGAAGAGCCACACCGCCGCCTACCGACGCCGGTCAGGAGGCATTGTCGGAGGAGGAGTCCACTCAGCCCGAAGACCAGGCGGGCGATTCCAGATCCGCCGAGCTCCCACGGGAGCAGACGCCCGCCCCGACGACAGGCCACCGGGCGCCCGGTCCGCCGTCGGTCTCAATCTCTGGCAGGAAGTGAAGGAGCGCCACTTTCTGGGTGGGACACCATCAAAAGATGTGGTCACCACGCACCCTCCTTCCACACCCGCGGCACCACCGACGCCTGCACCCCCTCCTTCGCCAAAAGGGGCAGCAGGCCGAGCACCTTCCCCCCCCCAGGAGCCAGCAGCACCTCCTAGGGGCAGATCTACAGAGAAGAGAAAGCCTCCATCTAGATCCTCCTCAGGGTCACCCAGCCCCAAGAGACCCAGAAGACGTTGGTATTCGCCGTCTACAGAGGACTCCAGATCTGACATCTCTGAACGCTCCAGGTCTCCTTCACCAATCAGCGTCCCTTCTCCGGACCCACGTGACCTCCCTAGGTCTTCTCCAGATGACACCTCATTCTCCAAGATAATGAGACACATCCAAGAGAACATGGGATGGGATGCGGAGGAACTCGACCCCGGAAGACTACACCTTGCCTGCTAACTTCGGCAAAAGGATCCCAAGCCTGTGGCAGTGCCACCCTTGATGGACACCTTTGTGGATGTCACCAAGGCAGCGTGGAAGCGTCCACATTCGACCCCAGCAATGCCAAAGAAGGCTGACCGCCTGTACAGGGCCCCAAGGGAGGACCAATACCTGGCTAACCATCCTCTGGCCGACTCCCTGGTCATTACAGCCTCTCATGACCATTCTCAAAGACCGCAACATCTCAGGCTGACCGCCTGTACAGGGCCCCAAGGGAGGACCAATACCTGGCTAACCATCCTCTGGCCGACTCCCTGGTCATTACAGCCTCTCATGACCATTTTCAAAGACCGCAACATCTCAGCACGCAGCCACCCGACCCGGAGTCCAAGCAACTGGACGTGCTGGGTAGGTGCACTTACGCAACCGCGACTTGCACCATTAGATCGTTGAATTACCTGACCCACATGATACAGTTCCAGAACGCGCTGTGGGAACAGGGACAGGAACTGGCAGAGAAATTGCCAGACGGTGGCCAAAAGGAGGAACACCTCCAGCTCCTCCGCAACGGGTTCAGACATGGGAACTAAGTGCCCGAGAGTCACAGACGACTCTGCGGACTCTTCGGCCAGAGTGGCAGCCTCAGGCGTATGTCTCCAGAGACAGTCATGGCTCCGTGTCTCCGGGTTTACCCCGGACATCCAGAAAAACATTATGGACGCCCCCTTTCATGGCGAAGTTTTTTTGGTGAAGCCTCGGAAAAGGTCATCACCAAATTACAGGAAGCTGGGAAAGCTGTTAGATCTGTCCAGGCCATGTACAGATCTAGACTCAGTTCCTTTTGTAGGAACCAGAGTCGTTTTCGCAGCCGGACTCTGAGGCAACAACCTCGTTCCGGTCAGCAACAGAGGGGCTCCTTTTCCTGGAAAGCCCAGATCAAGACGTCCTCAGGTAGGGGCCAACGTGCTACCAAGTCGGCCCAACCTGCAGGATCCTCTGCTGCCACAGCATGACTCCTTCCCGGCCCCCGCCCCTCCTCAGGATCAACGGGAAACAAAGGTCGTGGGTCGCCTCGCAGACCACCTGCCAGGGTGGCGCCGATCACCACCGACAAGTGGGTGCTACAGTTGGTCGTAAAAGGCCACTACATAGAATTCCTAGACGAGCCCCCCACAAGGCCTCCTCTGCTCTCCTGTTACTCGGGTCAGCACACTCTGCTCGTAAAGCAGGAAGTGCTCACGCTTCTACAGAAAGAAGCTGTGGAGCACGTTCCAGGGAACCAGACAGGAGCAGGTTATTATTCACACTTCTTCCTGGTTCCAAAGAAACGGGGACCTCCGTCCAATCTTCAACTTCAGCGACCTCAATATGTCGGTTGTTTACAAGCGCTTCCGCATGGTGACCCTCCCGGGACTAATCCCCATGCTGAAGAAGGATGCTTTCTTGGCGTCCCTAGACATGCAGGACGCCTACCTGCACATCCCCATCGCTCAGGCGCACAGGAAGTTCCTGTGCTTCGAGTTTCTCGGTCGCCACTACCAGTTCCGAGCACTTCCTTTCGGGCTGTCATCTGCACCCAGGGTATTCACTAAGTGCATGGCAGTCGTGGCAGCGTCACTGAGGAGACAAGGCCACTACGTGTTCCTGTACCTGGACGACTGGCTTCTCATGGCCTCCTCCAAGGAGGCATTGCTGCTGGCCATTCAGCATACCCAGGCTCTCTTTCAGTCTCTGGGCATCTTAATCAACTACGAGAAGTCTCTCCTGGTGCCGTCCCAGAAACTGCAGTTCATAGGGGAAGTTCTGGACACCGTCAAGGGGAGAAAGCCTTTCTTCCCAAAGACAGAGCGGAACGCATACGATCCCTCATAAGGGACATGTCAGCGAAGAAGACCGTCCCGGCCAGATTGGTCCTTCGCCTGCTCGGACACATGGCTGCGGCCATTCCAACCGTCCCGATGGCAAGACTCCACATGTGGGTAACCCAGTGGATGTTAAGGGTGCAGTGGGACCAAAGGCAAGACCATCTGCAGCAGCCAGTCAGAATCACAAAGACTGTGGCTCGGGACTGGCAATAATGGCTAGATCTGGGAACCCTCTCAGTGGGGGTTCCCTTCACAGTGCTGTCCCCGATGATAGCACTCTCCACAGACACCTCAGGGCTGGGGTGGGGAGCGCACTTGAACGGGGTGAGGTCTCAGGGTACATGGACTACCCCGGAATCTCATCTCCATATCAACATATTGGAGATGAGGGCGGTCCTTTATGCCCTGCAAGCCCTCCAGTCTGAGATTCCACCGAGTACTCTCCTGTTACAAACAGACAATACTGCGGTGATGTATTACCTCAACAAACAAGGAGGCACACACTCCTACCCCCTTTGCAGGGAGGCCATGAGGGTGTGGGAATGGGTAATACGACACGGCGCAAACCTCATTGCAGTTCACGTTCCCGGGGTGGACAACACTGTCGCAGACAGCCTGAGTCGTTCCCAGGCCAGAGTCCACAAGTGGGAACTTCTACAGGAGGTGGCAGAGGGTCTGTTCCACAGATGGGGTACTCCAGAATTAGATCTATTCGCCTCCCCATCCAATGCAAAACTGCACAATTTTTGCTCGCTAAATCCAGGGCCTGGTGTTTTCTGGTGAGACGCGTTGTCCCTCTCCTGAGGCGGGCAGATTCCTCTATGCCTTCCCTCCTTTCCCGTTGATCCAGAGAGTCCTTCTCAAACTTCGAAGGGAGCACGCAACGCTTATTTTGATAGCGCCTTTTTGGCCCAGGCAAATTTGGTTCCCGCTTCTGAATCAGTTGTCCCGGGAACCTCTGCTTCCTTTGCCAATCAGCTCCCACCTGTTGTCTCAGGAGGAGGGTTCACTAGTCCACCCGGACTTACATTCACTGAACCTGCATGCTTGGCTCCTAGAGACATAGCCATGTTGCAACACGGGATCTCGCAAGAGGTGGCAGAGGTGCTTTCTGCCGTCAGAAAACCGGCAACATACGCCATGAAGTGGCGCAGGTTTTGCCTGTGGTCTCAGGCACGCGGTTTCTCGCCCTTAGACTGTCCTGAGAAGCTGGTTCTGGAGTACCTGCTTTTCCTCTTTCAATCCGGGTTAGCTTACTCCTCTATCAAAGTGCACCTTTGTGCAATCTCAGCTTATCATGCCCCCGTAGGCCAACGCATGGTGGCCCAGCTGGATTCTACCCGTGCCTTTATAAGGGGGGTCCTCCACCTTATGCTGCCCATTAAGGATTCTGTCCCTCCTTGGGATTTACCTTTCGCCCTGGAGCAGCTTATGCTGCCACCGTTTGAGCCTGCCGCAGATTGCGAGCTACGTTTTCTGTCGTGGAAAACGTTGTTTTTGGTTGCCGTTACTTCGGCGAGAAGAATCTCCGAATTACATGCTGTCATGTGCAAGGAGCCTTATTTAATTTTTTATCAGGATAGGGTGTCCCTGAGGACGAATCCTAAGTTCCTGCCTAAGGTGGTTTCATCCCTTACTCTTAACCAGGACATTGATTTACCAGTGTACTTTCCTAAGTATGTCAGTCGAGGAGAAGCAATGCTCCACACCCTGGATGTTCACAGGTGCCTCAGGATATTATTTGACCAGAACCAAACAGCACCGGAAAGCGGAGCAGCTGTTTATTTCATTCGCTGAGAGGATGAAAGGGGCCCCAGTTTTGAAACAGACCCTTTCACGCTGGCTCATTCAATGTATCTCGTTTTGCTACGACAAGCGTAAGAAACCCTTACCAGGAGTGGTCAAGGACCATTCAACAAGAGGAGTGGCTACCTCTTTTGCTGCACTGAAGACCGTATCTACGTCGGCCATATGTACCGCAGCCACCTGGAGTTCGGTGCACACTTTTATCAGGCATTATAGCCTGGATATCGCCTCAAGGCGAAGAGCAGGTTTCAGCCTTGCTGTTCTTCAGGGCCTCCTGTCTTAGGCTCAGGACGGGTCTGAATGTCCGTATTGCCTCCTCCCAATGGCCTCTCAAGGCGTCATTGCTTGGGAATCAGTCCTAATGGTGTAACCTGCTGCAAGAGCTGTACCTCGAAGAAGATAGTACAGTTACATAAGAACTTACGTAACAGTAGATCTTGAGACAGCTCTTGCAGCAGGTACCTTCCCGCCCACCATTCCCACTTGGAGGAAGTAGGTTCCAGCCTAACACTATCCTTAGGATTGGAAAGGTTGGTTCTTAGTCTTGGCCATCTGATGGCGGGTCCTTGGTCTCCTTTTCTGATGTCATCCAGCGACCGGAAGTCTCCGGCGGGAGAACTGGGGATTCTGGCGGGACCGCCTCCTTATGTATTATGCCGGACGTCGGGGGACCGATGTCGGAGGTGGTCCCCGCTGAAGACTGCTAGCTGAAAATTTCCGTGGGGTCCTGACGCCTGACGGCTTCATTCCTAATGGTGTAACCTGCTGCAAGAGCGGTTCTCGAAGATCTACTGTTATGGTAAGTTCTTACGTAACTGTACTTTACCAGTGATATATTGAAAGTTACTGCATTATAAAAATTTACTGTGCTGCTCTCAATAAAAAAGGTATAAAAAAAAAAAAACCAAAAAAAAAACTGCTGTGTTCCTGCTCGCTCGCTTCAGGGCCTGGAGTGTTCTGGTGAGACATTTTGTCTCTGTCTTGGAAAGAGAAATTCCTGTATGTATTTACCCAATATTGTCAAATACAGAGGGTACTGCTCAAGCTGCGGAGGGAGAGTGCCACTCTCATACTCATTGCTCCATTGTGGTCTCATCAGATATGGTTTCCACTTATGTAACAGAAGGCAAGGGAGCCTCCTTTGCCCCTGTCTCTGTGTCCGGGGTTTGTTGTCACAGGATAAGGGTCCTTGGTCCATCCAGACCTGAAGTCCCTTCATCTGCATGCTTGGCTTCTGACAACATAGCCATTGCACGTTTTGGGGTATCCCCTAAAGTTTGCTACCAGAAAGCCTTCTACCAGACACAGTTATTCCTTGAAGTGGAAACAGTTCATTTTGTGGGCTGCTTCCATGAGTTTTGACCCATTTTCATGTTCTGTAAAAGCCATGTTGGAATACTTGCTCTCTTTGTCATAGTCTAGCTTATAGTATTGCTCATTTTTTCCCCCCATATTCCTTTTTCTCCCACAGGGCGCCTGGCAGGCACAGCTACAGCGCTTTCTCTGTGAGGGCTCGATTCCGCCCATGAACACAACTCTCTCAACTCTAGCTCTGACCCAAGCAAGTCCCCCACGGATCCCCCCCCTCGTGGTGGGGCCAGGGAGGGGAGGGCTATCCTCCTCCACCCCAGTGAACAGTCCAGATTCTTGGGTGGAACCATGAGTCTGGAGCATGGCCAGGGCATCATGGAGCCTGCCAGCGACCCCTTTTCTGTTTTCTCCCTTCCCTCCACATGCACACGCTGCAGAGTTCCGCAAGCACCCTCCCATCTGTGGCGCCCTCGGACTCACTACCCTCAGGCCTCCACCTGGTGGCAGTCATTTGGTAGGCATGCCAATCCCCCCTTCCCCGGAGAGGAGAGTAGTCCTCCAGACGCTCTATCCTGTCCCTCACTGGCCAACCCTTCGCAACCTGCAGTCGCCACCTAACATGGATCACCAGTGTGGCAGGAGGTAATGCACCAATGCCTCAGTCCTCCATGCCAGTGTGCTGGCTCAGTATTGCTCACTTAAGGTGCATTTGGTCTCTATATTATCTTTCCATTTCCCTGTTGATGGTCGTATGGTTTCCCATTTAGAGGGGTCCCATACTTTTCTGAGAGGTATTCTTCATATGCATCCTCCTGTCTGCAGTCCATTCCTGCCTTGGGACTTGTATTTTGTGCTTGAGAACTGACTTTGACTCTCTTTGAGATGGCAGCAAGTTGTGGCTTACGTTTCCTGTTGTGGAAAACATTATTTTTAGTTGCAGTCACTTATGCTCGAAGGATTTCAGAGCTTCAGGCTCTAATGTGTGAGCCTCCTTATTTGATTTTCACACAGTCTCTCTTTGGTACAAATCCTAAGTGTCTGCCCAAGGTGGTACCTGAATTTCCACTGAATGGGACAATACACATTCCTGTTTATTAGTCTGAGGATTCCAGTGAGGGTGAGGCATTGTTCCATTCTTCATATGTACTTAGAATACTCAGACAATGTCACTTGCATCAGGGACTGCAGAAGGTCCTCTCAGCATTTTGTTTGCCCATGGAAAAGAGAGTGCCCCCTGTTTGAACATTCCCTTTCAAATGGCTGGCACATTGTGTTCTGTTCTGTTACAGGATGTATGATAAGGGAACTGCCTGGTGCAATTCGTGGTCACGCCACAAAGGGAATGGCCCCTTCTGTTGCTTGTTTCAGAAAATGTTTCTGCTGCTTGACATTTGTGCTGCAGCCATGTGGAGCACTATCCACACTGTCACTAACATGACAGTCTGAACATGGTCCAGCTACCAACTGGAGGAAGTGCTGTTAGCTGTGACTGAGGAGTAGAAGGATCCGAGGGTGCTCATTACGGGAGCAATGAACAACTCAGCACAATGTAGAAAGGTGGCTGCAAAGGCCAACAAAATGCTGGGTTGTATTGCTAGAGGTTTATCCTCAAGGAGGAGGGAAGTGATTCTGTCATTATATAGATTCAGTTAGGCCACACCTGGAGTTCTGTGTGCAGTACTGGCACCCATACCTGAATAGGGACATTGAGTTACTGAAGGGGGTGCAGCGCAGGGTGACAAAGATGATCCGTGGACTGGGGAATTACTTTACGAGAGCAGGCTGAGGGAATTGAACATGCACTCACTGAGGAGAGGAGAGAAGGGGGGATATGAATGAAACCTTAAAGTACATGAAAGGCATAAACAAGTCTTGTATGGAGGAGCTGTTCAAATTGTGGCAGGGGAAGGGCACTCGAGGCCATGATATGAGATTGGAGGGGGGAAGACACTTTCTACGGAGAGGGTGTGGCCATGTGGAACGTGTTATCGGCAGGGGTGGTATCCAGTAGAACAGTGGGTGGCTTCAAAAAGGGGATGGCACAGGGCAAGAGTGAGGGTCAAGGGAGAGGTGGTAAGAGAGGGAGGGGCAGCTGCAGAATAAGGGCTGCTAGCTGCACAATCGAACAGACTTATTAGACCATACGGCCTTTTTCTGCTGCCAGTTTTTGTATGCTTATTGTCTCTTGTAGACGTGTGGGATTCAGTTGCTGTGCTACAAGCGCTGCTATCTTGAAAAAAATATTTATATATATGTGTGTGTGTGTATGTGTATATGTATATGTATGTGTGTGTACTGTGTATGTATATATATATATATATATATATATATATATATATATATATATATAATGTGTGTGTGTGTGTGTGAATAGATACATGATGGCTAGGTGTGTATACAGAATATATCTGAATGAATGGCAAGTGAGCTCGGGGAATATCACAAGTGACGGAGCATGGTGGAGTATAGCGGTGCCATGAGTGATGGTTCCCTGAGCTCACTTGCTACGAGTTCAGATATATTCTCGTATCACACACCTAGCCATCACGTATGCCTTTTATACAATAGGATTGTGTTTTGTGCCGTGTTTTTTTTTTTTTTGGGTTTGATGATGTCACCACACTGTGATATCTGGAGGTATCGCACTGCAGTGAGAATACGTGTTTTGTCTAATGAGTGTGTGTGTGTGTGTGTGTGTGTGTGTGTGTATAGATATATATGTGTGCAAGGGTGTAGGCAGGCATACTCACTGTACACATTTGAGTACAGTTTTGTTGAGTGCCTGTCGCAAACCATATGCCTTTCTGTTAACATTTTCATTCTGATCTGTAGTATGTGGGTTAGTGTAGGCCACTGGGGAGTGTATCTGTTTAAACTTCTGTTGTTTAGGAGACAGATGCGTGTATAACCTCTTTAGAGATTAGAAGAATTATCTGACAAGCACTCTGACTTGTTTGAAAGGGGGTACCATTTGGAGAGGATGTGTACATTTTTTAAGTGGTGGGTTGCAACTGTTGGAGACCGTGTACAAAGTGGAAATTTCTGGCTACACCCCTGTGTGTGTGTGTGTGTGTGTGTGTGTGTGTGTGTACCATCCTCCCAGTTTTATTTGGGACTGCTTGGGAATCATTCCAAAGGTGTTGCCTAATGGAGTAGATATCTTCGAAGAAAATGGAATGGTTGCGTACTTAACAGTAGATCTCCGAGAGAATCTTCTCCATTAGGCCATGCGGTCTCTCTCCCCATCCCCATCCTTTTTCAGTGAGGATTAAATCAGATGCTGTACCTGAACCTACTCCATGCATCATGTATCCAACCCCATGCCTCTCCTTGAATGCCTGGTGCTGGTCTCATCTCTGTCCCTGTGACTGGAGGTCCTCCCAGTCTAATCTCTGTCATGGAACTGAGCAGTGATGGGGCGAAACATGGAACGTCATTGTGGTTGACCCCAGCTAGCAAAGGTTTTCGTGTGGTCCTAGTGCTGACTGCTATAGTTTCAAAAGTGTGGCCTAATGGAAGAGTCTCTCTAAGTTCTATTGTTACAGTAAGTGCGTAACTATTCTATGTTTACAGAGAGGGCTAGCGTGCTGGCAAGTCATGTAACACTTCCCTACTCATGACACGTTTTGTGTGTGTATAATGCTTTTTCAGGGTTCTTGCCCCCATTCCACCAGATGCGTTTTTATGCTCCTGTGTCTTACTCTGACAGTACTTCATTTTGCTACCAAGTGAACATCTAATTGGGGTGGTTTCCTGCAGTGCTGTACAGTGCAGTACTGTAAAATACAAAGTGTAAAGCCTTCCTATTTGAGCAGTTCATTGTGAAGCAGTTGATGTGCAAGGAGGTGCAGTCTCCAAACTACAAAACCTCAATCCTGTCCACAGTCTTCCTCGAGAGTGATATCATTTCTGCCATTATACTCTTCCTCATGGTAGGACCATGACTCCTCTTTATCTTTTTGCAAAGAATGGAATATATTAAATTTTGATTATTGGTTCCTCAGCAGCTGTGAAAGAGCTGAGAGTTCCATTTTGTCGCTGTGGGGGGGACAGTCGGGGTTCCAAGATGAGTGGGGGGCCTGTTAGGGATGCATGATAAACCTAGTGGTAATAGTCCAGTGACCACACTGGAACTAACAAAAAATAAAATAATAATTGTGTTAAGTCTAATAGAATTTTATCTTTTCTACAGCTTTGCTGTCTAATGTGGGCACAAAATCTGTTTCTTCTTGCAGCAAGTGATCCGTATCTATAGCCTGCCAGATGGAACTTTCAGTTCTGATGAGGAAGATGAAGAGGATGACGACGATGAGGAGGAAGAGGATGAGGGTATGTAGTAAGCTAGAGAGTATGTGCTAGTTTTCTGTGTTTGATATCAACAGTCAGCAAAAGGTTTGGCCAGTTTCCTTTTTTTTTTTTTTCCTCCAAGATTTGAAGTGATCTCTCTTCTGCTCTAAGGCACCATTTTGTATTAAGGTTAAGTGAAAGTAGGGCTTTCAGATGATTGTCCTAGCATCCAGTTGCATTTCCAGGGGAAACAACGTGCTCAGCAGAAGGCAGTGATAGAGCCTTATTGTGAAGATTCTTTTACATTACAAATGCTGATGCAGTTTGTCCTGTCGTCCTCGCTCCCGTCTCTCGCTCATTTGGGCAACTGCTTGAAGTGCATTTCCTGAAAATGACCTGCTGGATGAATTGAGGCCTGTAGATTCACTGTTCCATTGGAGGTCAATAGCATTAATATATGCTGTAAAATATTTTGCCAAGGAGTAGCCATTCAGGTCACAAGAAATATAACAGCAACAAAAATGCACGGCACCAGAACTGCAGTGAAAAAATATATTTATTATCAAGGTACAATAAATACCTGGCTGAGCTGTGCAGTGCTGATGTGCAACACAAAATCCTGGCTGGTGTATGACCCAAACTGGTTTCACCAAAACGTGTCCTTCTGAAGGGATAGGGGTATATTGCATACGGGCATGTTTAAATAGTGTTTACCACTGGGTCCCATGACTAAAATCTTAAAGGTGCAATACAACAATATGTAAAGTGCTACCAGTGCAAATCACAACTATAAATATAGAACAAACTGTACACACAAAAGCTTACTGTGGTCGTAGCACTATCAAGAAAGGAATTCTCAAGGAATTATGTATTTATAAACATTTGAAAGGGCAATAAGTTAGAAACTGGGGACTAAAAATACCCAGTTCTACAGCCTTTTATATATAAGCATTTTTATACTACCCAATACAATCTATCAAGGGCTAAGACACAAACAGTAGGTACATAAAACAACTTACAACTGACACGAGGTAAAAGTAAATAACAGATTACAGTTCATCATAAATTTTAAAATTTATTTGAATTTTTAAAGCAGGATATACTAAAGAGAAAAGAAGTTGCCGACACCTTCTGGCAAGCCACTCTCTTCCACTCCGATCGTGAATCCAATGAATTTTATCTTACAACTCGACCTGAAAAAGTAACACAAGGGAAACCCTGTTAATATCTTAAGCTATGGGTAATACACATTTTTCTAGAAATTGTCAATACAATATTTACAGATTTTTAATAAATATATACTGCATTTAAGCAGTTGTTAAGGAAAGTGGGACATTCAATCCTATCTGTTTTTTTCCCTCCTCCTCCTCCTTCTATTAATAAGTGACATGACTTCCAGTCTCTCATTGAGACCTGTGGCCAGGTGTCTCTCCCCCCCACCCACCACCACCACCAAAATGAAATATCCACAGTGCCTCTCACTCTAAAATGAAGGTTTTCAGATCTCCACCTCTTTTGCCCAGAGTTGCCTTTTCCACCCCACAGAATTTAAAAACATGTTCTGATGTTGTAGTTGCATGCGTGATGTGTGGCCAAATCATTTCTGGTATCCCCACTCTAAGATGCACACATTTGCTCACGTACCTTAACTTTGAAGGCTCTGGTGGTCTTACCAATGTAAAATGCAGAACAGCTGCATATTGCCAGATAGATCACATTGTTAGTATTGCAATTAATTAAATTGTAAATGTCGTAATCCCTCTTAGTTTGAACAGTATTAAAGTGCGTAGTTTTCTCAATAACCTATCAATATTTACATCGTCCACATTTGAACATGCCCATGCGTAAACCTGGCAGCCATGTTCTGGATTTCAATTCTGTGTTTTGTTTGGTAACTGTGTAAGTAAATCCCCAATGTCTGGGCTCTCCTATAGCTAAATCTAGGTGGGAATGGATAGTAGCTTCTAAGATCTGGGTCTGAGCTGATGATGCACCAATTTTTAGTTATGATCTGTCTCACACTATTGGAGCGTGTCGTGTATATCTGTGTCACACTATTGGAGCGTGTCGTGTATGCTGAAACTAAATGAAGTTTAAGCTCTATTTCTTCAGCAATATCCTTCTACGTTAGGAGGTCACTCCTAGCCATGGTCTGAACAACACCCTCTGCCTGGTCTAGGATCCCCGGACTATAGCCCCTAAGTCAGAATCCTGCACACATTTCACTTTTTCTGCTTTGGTAGTCCTCTTCCAGACTACAGTTTCTTTCCAGGCGCATATATTGGGATTTAGGGATATTTTTAGTCAGATGTGAAGGGGGGCAGCTGTTGGCATGGAGTATTGTGTTTCTGTCGCTTTCCTTGCGAAAGAGGTCAGTTCTGATGGTGCCATCATCCTGCTTTGTTGTTATGAGGTCCAGGAAATGCACCTCAGTCGCACTCACCTGTGCTGTAACCCTTAACTTTTAGTTCGTTTTCCCCATCCCAACCAATTAAATCCTCCAGTTCAGCAAAATTCCCTTTCCACGCCATAAGCATGTCCTCTATAAAACGGCTCTATACATCTATCCTATGGAAAAAGGATTAGTCTCGGGGCTAATGACTTTTGTTCTCTTCCAATATCCCAGGTACAAATTAGCATAATTGGGTGCAAACGTGACCCCAATAGCAGCACCTTTGACCTGTAGATAGTGTGCATTGTGAAAGAGTAAAGTATTGTATTCTAGGACCAACCTGGTGCATTACACAGGAATTCCACCAGGTCTAGGACAAAGTCTGTATATGATTCCAACCAGAAGCGCATGGCCTGGATATCTTCATGATTGGGTATATTGATATAAAGTGCCTCAATAGCTAGAGACACTAGATGCCATTCTTTTTCTAACTGGATATCTTCCAAAAGTCCAGGTACCTGAGTAGTATCCTTCAGGAAGGAAAGCAGTTTGGTAACGAGACCCTTAATGAGCTTCAGTGTACTGTGATAAAGGTTCTAAAAGACTACCTGTGCCCAATACTGTAGGTCTCCCTGGAGGTGCACTTAAATTTTTGTGCACCTTCGGGAGGGTATAGAACCAGGCTTTAACAGGATATGACACTGACAGGAAATCAAAAACATCTTTGTCAGTAACTCCTTTCTCTAAAGCAGTGTCCAAAAGATCATCCACCTTAAGCTTAAAAATAACTGAAGGATCTGATTTTAACAATAGGTACTGTTCTTAGTTACCCAGTTGTCTCATACATTCTTGTACATATTTCTGTGTCTTGCAGTACAATCTCACCCCCTTATCCGCCTTTTTTTTTTACAGTGATTAAATTGTCACTGTAGATTTTTTAAGGCAGTCCTTTCACCTTCAGCAGTGTTATTAAAAGGAACATTTTCCTGTAGAAATAATTGGTTAATTTCATACTCATATCTCGAAGGTTGCCACTCTGCTGTTATACAGCGGGTTAAAGGTCGAAAGTGATTTAAATTTAGTCCTTTGTATATCCACAGTGCCTCTCGCTCGGTTCTTGTGTCGCCCGAAAATCTCCCTCCTGATTTGATGCCTTGAGCGAATATATAGATAAATCCTCGGTTCCTTCCAGAATGGTTGATCCAGTCGAGTCCTGTTCAAATTCCCATCTTTTCTGAAGGTATCATCCTCCTTTGATGTTTATTCCAGAAGGCTGATAGATTAAGGTTCCTTGTGAATCTTCTCCTATCGATATAGAGTTCAGAAGAGTTGGAGTCGCAGCTAGGTATAAATGAAAGACCTTTTGTAGGAGTTCCAAATCTGTTTCTTCAAGGACTTTACTAGAAAGGTTTATAACATTTACTGCTACTTCAGGTTCTTGTTCCCCTGTCCCCTCCCTGTTCTGGCAGTTATGTTTTTGCCACCTCTTACCGGCCCTTCTGGTTTCTAGTGGGAGGTGGATGTTGGAAACTCACTGTTCTGGGGCTCCTCTGGGGTCCCGTTTGAGGTTACTGTTCCTCCACTGAAAAACAGTCTGTAAGATCACTTTCAGATCCACTCATGGATGTGTTAGTGGAAGAGGAGGTACCAGATCTTTTCAGTATTGATTTAGGGTGTCCTGATTTGCTCGATTTTCTGTTTCCAGTTTTTCTTTTATTATTATTCCTCCTGGTCGTCTTATTTGGATTTTTTGGCCAGCTGAAGGTTTAGCCTTTAGCATAATCGTTCTTTTCCCTGTCAGATTTCTGGGTTTATTATCTTGTTTTTCTATTTTGTCACTCAGTTTCTTTTCAAGGCTTGGAAAAAGTTCAGAGTCTTTAAACTCTGCTACTGCAGCTTCTTTTTTTCTTCTTGTGTGTCCGGTTGCTGGTTATTATAGTCCCTAATGGCACAGTTCACAGGTGCTACCGAACCAATCTGTAATGCAGCATCCCAGTCTGTTACAGACTCCTTCCTTTCATGTCCATAACCTAATGTTTTTGTCAGTCTTAGGCCCTTGGAGCTCGTCCCACCTTTAAACCTGCCTTCAAATAAGTCTTGTGCCAAAAGTGGTGTCTGGCTTTTAAAGCCATTCTCTAAATCCATAAAAGCTCATTCAGTGCTTGATACCTTCTCCCTTGCATCTGGGTTATGTGCATCTACATTTCATCCCGCTTCTGTTGTTGCCGCTATGTCGGTGAAAATATCAGCTTCTCCCCATTCTGAAAACACCGAGCTCTGAAGTCCAGTCCCTTTCCCAAGATGTAGTCCCGCCTGTTCCACTGATAACATTTCTCACAGGAACGTTTTATTACAGCCACAACGCTATTAGGATATGTTCAACTTTCTTTTTGTAAGTGTATTTAATTATTTTCAGTTCACTGTAACCATGCTTGCGTCTCTTCCTGGTTTTCAGGGATTGGATGTATGTAGATGGTGCCTAACCACAGCGTCACAACATCATGACTTCAGGAAAGTGCAGAGAAAAAATACTTCAGAGAAAAAGCTATTTATTCTCAAAGAAGAGGGAATGTATAAAAATGTCTACAAACATGGGGGCCGGGAAAATTGACCCGTCCCCATTGCACAACTGCACAGCACCAACACTTCAGGAAAAACACAGAGTTAAAAAATGACAAAATGCTTAAATTGCACAAAACTCCCAGTCATTGCGTAGCGAGCAGGCTCCAGAAATAAACAAAAATAAGCAAAAAGGAGAGCTGCTCAGCTACTAGGTTCTCTGCCGTGCAGTAAATCAATAATAGCGACAAAAACGCACAGCCCCAGGACTGCAGTGAATAGATTTCTTTACAAAGTACAAAATACCTGGCTGAGCTGTGCAGTGCTGATGTGTAACACAGAATTCCGACTGGTGTATGGCCCAGCCTTGTTTTCGCCAAAACGTGGCTTTCTCAAGGGACATGGGGTATATTTCATACGGGCGTGTTTAAATCGTGTTTACCACTGGGTCCCATGACTAAAATCTTAAAGGTGCAATACAACAATATGTAAAGTGCTACCAGTGCAAATCACAACTATAAATATAGAACAAACTGTACACACAAAAGCTTACTGTGGTCGTAGCACTATCAAGAAAGGAATTCTCAAGGAATTATGTATTTATAAACATTTGAAAGGGCAATAAGTTAGAAACTGGGGACTAAAATACCCAGTTCTACAGCCTTTTATATATAAGCATTTTTATACTACCCAATACAGTCTATCAAGGGCTAAGACACAAACAGTAGGTACATAAAACAACTTACAACTGACACGAGGCAAAGATAAATAACAGATTACAGTTCATCATAAGTAATTTTTTTTAAATTTTAACATTTATTTAAATTTTTAAAGCAGGATATACTAAAGAGTAAAGAAGTTGCCATCCCTTTCTGGCAAGCCACTCTCTTCCACTCCATGGATCATGAATCCAGTGAGTTCAAACAACATGAAGTCTTGCTGTATTCTGACAATTGCAGTGATTCTCAACCTTTGAACTGCCCCGGAGAACAACAAGTTAACTTTCTATGCAGGAGCTCAGTTGAAGTCTCTGTCTGGAGTGATTCAAACCTAAACCGTCATTCTTTATTCCGCCTCACTGAACGGTCGCTCCGGAGATTTCTCCTTCAGCTCAGTTCGACAGTTGGTTAAAGTTTTCATTTTTTGTCGGTTTTTAAACCGAAAAAAGTATCCGCATAGTTGGTTCAGTCTCTCTCTGTGGTGCCGTGAGTACTAGATAGGAATTATTCTGTTTTCTGTGTGGAACTTGTAAGTGTGTGTCTCAGTTCGGCTGAACCGGCCATTTGATAGTGAAATGTGTTTGTTTACTTAGTGTGTGGTTACCGGTTCTTATCGGTTTAAAAAAAAAAACGTGTTTTTAACTGTTTTTTTCCAATACCCGTGACACGGTTAGGAACCGATAAGGGAGTCTTGCCTGGCGGTTGCCGAAAAAATGGTACATTTGGTTAGGTTGGCCATGTCTGAGAAACCCAAGAAAAAAAACGGGCCCACTGGGTTTCAACACTGCAGTGAGTGTGGGGAGGTCTTTGCTAAGGCCGATCTCCACACCACCTGTGTGTATTGTCGGGGGTTTGACCACCTCGATTCAGACAGCCAAATATGTAAAAACTTTCCCAAATCTACCCTTGAAAAGAGATTAGGTAGACTGAGGGAAAAGGAGGCCGAGAAGTCCGCTGACCCGGATGGCCAGCCCAGTTCGGTTTCGACCGAACCAGAAGGAGTGCCCTCTGACCAGGGCAATACTTCTTCGGGCAAAAGGAGAGCCAATTCCAAGGGATCGGTTCCGACAAAAAGAAAGCGTGATAAATCGACTGGTTCGGATTCAGAGGTTCATGTTCCGACCGCCAAAGAGATAGCCAGGGTGATTCAGATTGTGGAATAGCTCCGTCCGGTTCCGACTGATCCAGCTCCTTCTGGCAGGGGTTCGGCTGGTTCCCTCGGTTCAAGAGTATACCCTTGAAGATTTGTATGAACCGGAATTTGAAGAGGAAGGGGAATTTGAGGACAATGATGTAGGTGAACGTCTGGATGTGCCTGTGGAACTGGACATCTCTCCAGACGGACCTTCAGGTGTTTCCCCTCCTAGGCTTTCTGAGTCCCCTTCTCACTTTATATTTTACAGAAAGGTGGCTGAAACCCTCCAGCTTCCTATGGAGGAGGCTGTGGAAGATCAAGAGGAGCCTGATTATGTAGAGATGATGGACATCCCAGAGTCCAGGAGACTATTTCCCTCCTTAAATCTTTTGGGAAACAGACACAACAAATCTTTAAGTCTCCTAACACTATACTTCCTGTGGATAAAAGAATGGACAAGAGGTATACACTTTCAGGCTCAGACACAGAGTTCTTATATCAAAATGTAGCCATGTTGGGGTAGTGCAGGCTGCTGCGGTGACAAGGCAAATATTCCCTTGGCTTCACCCCGACAAGGACTCCAGGAAGATTGATGCCATGGCAAAGAAACAGTACATGGCATCTTCTTCTTTGGGACTCAGGCAGGCGAATTACATGGCCTATACAGCCAGGTACCAGAAGTCCAGGTGGGACACTGTACTGGCACTGGCTAAACAGGCCTCCCCCCAACTAGCCAAGGAGCTGGAGGCGGTGGCTGCAGATGGGATTGAGGCACCTAAGGTTCAGTTTCATGCTGCTGTGGACTCTAATGATGTGTCATCAAGAGTCATGGCTACATCTGTGGCTCTTCGAAGGATGGCTTGGCTCAGATGTAGTAGCCTCTCGCAGGACACCCAGGCTAAGGCCATGGATTTTCCTGTAGTGGGTAATTCTCTGTTTGGGGAGCAGACAGAGAATTACGTGAAGAAAATGGATGAGTACAGGACCACTTACAGGAGTGCTCAGGCCAAGGAAAGGCAGGCAACTCCTCAAAGGCAGCAGTCTAGGGGCAGGCCTTTTCAGAGGCCTTTTTACCAAGCACAGGCCTCCTCTTCCTTTTCTCAGAGGGGGTTCTTCAGAGAGAGAGAGAGGCAGAAGGGGTGTGAACAGGGCTGCATCCACTCCCCAGCCTAAAGCCCCTGCCAAGCAGACACCCTGAATGGCCTGCCCGGGTCGACTCTCCTATTCCAGTAGGGGGCAGGCTGGCTTAATTTGTCCAGGACTGGATGTCTATTACATCAGACAAGTGGGTCCTGGAAGTAGTAAGCCAGGGACTGGTTCTCAGCTTCAAAAAATTTCCAAAGATGAGAGCCAGATCTTTTCCACCTGCAAATCTCTTCGAAACCCTTGCCCTAGAGGCAGAGGTTTCTTCTCTTCTAGCTTTAAGAACTATAGAGAGAGTACCTACCCTACACTGGGGCAAAGGACTGTACTCCAGGTACTTCCTGACCTCCCAAAAAACAGGAGAGTGGAGACCCATCCTAGACCTAAGATATCGAAACAAACACCTTTTAAAACCAAAGTTCAAGATAACTCTGGGAATAATCCTTCCCTCTCTAAGGCCAGGGGACTGGCTAGCCTCCCTGGACCTCAAAGATGCCTACTTTCACATTCCCATCAGGTGCTCCCACAGAAAGTACTTCAGGTTCAAGTTGCCTTCAGGCCATTATCAGTTCAGAGCAATGCCCTTTGGCCTAACCTCAGCCCCAAGGGTTTTCACAAAGTGCCTGGCATTAGTAGTTGCCTTTCTAAGAAGGCAAAAGATTTTGATTTTTCCATATCTGGACGATTGGCTAATAGTGGGTCAGCCTCCAGACCAAGTCAAGTCTCACCTGCAAGTGACCCAGCAAGTGCTCACTTCTCTAGGATTTCTTCTCAACCTTCCCAAGTCAGTTCTCGAACCAGTCCAGCTTCTTACCTTTGGAGGCAGAACTGGACACACTCTGAGCAAGAGCCTTTCTTCCTCCTCTAGAAAGGGCAAGGGTTCTTATGGAACTAGCTTCTTCCTTCAGCCTTCAGGTATCTCGACCAGCAAGGCATTTCTCCAGCTCTTGGGCCACATGGCAGCTTCAACAGCAGTGGTCCAAGGGGCAAGATTCCAGATGAGAGATATTCAGTTCCACCTGAGAGCTTTCTGGTCTCAGAGAAAGGACTCCCTTACTAAGCTGATCCCAGTGACTCTGACCTTGATCCAAGCCCTCCAGTGGTGGCAGGATCAGGACTATTTAAGACAAGGTGTTTCTTTTGTTGCTCAGTCTTGTTCAGTGGTCCTTACCACGGATGCTTCTCTCCTGGGCTGGGGAGCCCATCTGGGGTCCCTTACTGCCCAGGGGCTGTGGTCCCCCCAAGAATCCCTTCTCCACATCAATCTCCTAGAGCACAGGGCAGTTTTCCTGGCTCTAAAAGCATTCTCACAGTCAGTACAGAACAAGGTGGTTCAAGTCAGAACGGACAGTACCACCACCAAGTGGTACATCAACAAGCAGGGAGGCACTCGGTCCATGACCTTGTGTACAGAAGCCATGAAGTTGTAGTCCCTGGCTTATTCCCTGCCAGCCTCTCTTGTAGCAGTTCACCTTCCAGGCAAGGACAATGTGCTAGCAGATGCACTGAGCAGGATTTCTCAGGGCCATCGCAAATGGTCCCTGGACCTTCAGGTGTTGAAAGTGATTTTTTCAAGGTGGGGCACTCCAGAGATGGATCTCTTTGCAGCCCCAGACAATCACCAACTCTCTCTCTTTTGTTGCAGACTTCCAGTCCTGGGCTCAGTCCCTCTGGACGCCCTGATCCTGAATTGGGAGGGGAAGTTTCTGTATGCCTTTCCCCCCTTCCCACTCCTGTTCACAGTTTTGGTAAAAATAAGGTCTCAACCATGCAAGGTGATTCTGATTGCTCCAGATCGGGCCAGACAGCCCTGGTACTCCCTGTTGCTGTCCCTAGCAGTCATCTTCTTCCCAGAAATTACTACCTGTTAACATCCTCTCAGGGAAGGATTTGGTACCCCAATCTTCAGTCTCTCAATCTCAAAGCATGGCTTTTGAAGAGTTAAGAGTTTGCAGATATGCATCTTTCTCAGGGGGTTCTGGATATCCTCAAGGCTTCTCGAAAGCCCTCCACCAGAAAGACTTACAACTCCAAATGGAAAATATTCAGCATTTGATGTTCTAAGAAGCATATTTCTCCAGACACTGCTGAATTGCCTACGGTTCTGGATTATATGTTCCATCTTAATGGCCTAGGCCTCAGACCAGCTACTCTCAAGGTACACTTGTCAACTGTTTCTGCATTTTTGTCTGTGAGGAAGCCTTCCTCACTATCTTCCCATCCTGTGTTCTGTAAATTTTTTGAAGGATTGCTTCACACCAATCCTCCTTTTAGAGACCCTGCCCCTGCCTGGGATTTGAATGTTTCCATTGCTCAACTTATGCAACGCCCCTTTGAGCCTATGTCTTCAGCAGAGCTTAAGTACTTGACTTATAAAACTGTGCTCTTGGTAGCCATTACCTCTGCCAGTCATATCAATGAATTGCAAGAACTGTCAGTGGAACCTGATTTTATCTCATTTCACAGGGACAAAGTGGTCTTTAGAACCAATAGAAGGTTCTTGCCTAAAGTGGTTTCAGACTTCCATTTAAACCAGTCTGTGTCTCTCCTGTTTTCTTCACTGATCATTCTTCCTCAGGAGAGAGGAGGCTACACAGTTTAGATGTCAAAAGAGCCCTTAGTTACTACATAGAGCGTACCAAGGGGCACAGGTTTGATTCCCTCCAGTTGTTCCTCACTTATGGAGAAATGGGAAAGGGCAAACCTGCCACCAAAAGATCTGTTGCCAGGTGGATTGTGTCTTGTATACAATTCTGCTGTGAAAAGCTGGGAAAAACTCCACCCTCAGGCCTGAGGGCTCATTCCACAAGAGGTATAGCGGCTTTCCTGGCTGCGGCCAGGGATATCCCTTTCTTAGAAATTTGTTAAGCAGCCACCTGGAAAACAGTCCATACCTTTACCAAGCATTACTCTCTGGATATCCAGACTAGGAGTGATGCTCGGTTTGGCACAGCAGTCTTCAGAGCCTGTTCTCAAAGTAGGTTCTGTCCTCCTCCTTGGAGGTACTGCTTAGTAGTTCATAGTTGTCAGAATACAGCAAGACTTCAAGTTGTTTGAAGAAAAAATTACTCACCTTAGTAATTATGTTTCTTCTAATGGAGTCTTGCTGTATTCTGACCTGCCTCCCCTCTCAGTACCTGTTTTTGGGAAGTGGGTGGGCAGGTGCAGTGTTGCATCCCAGGGGTGTTTTTTGTTTGCACCCTCTTCCTTTTTTGTTTGGGTGCTGATTTATTATTATTTGTAGTAGATTGGTTTTTGGGTTTCCTGACTTGATTCTTCCTTGGAAATCCAAAACTTTTTCCAGCCAGTTGGCTAGTAAGAATTTTTACAATTTCCACATAGAATTTTTAGTTTAGTTGGGCTCGTAAGAATCTGACTGTTTAGGTTTGACTCACTCCAGATAGAGACTTCAACCGAGCTCGAGCTCAGCATTCTGTGCCCTGCATAGAAAGTTAACTCTTTGTTCTCCGGGGCAGTTCAAAGGTTGGGAATCACTGCAATTGTCAGAATACAGCAAGACTCCATTAGAAGAAACATAATTACTAAGGTGAGTAATTTTTTCTTTTATCTTACAACTCTGACCTGAAAAAGGAACACAAGGGAAATCCTGTTAATATCTTAAGCTACGGGTAATAAATACATTTTTCTAGAAATTGTCAACACATTATTTACAAATCTTATTTGAGAGAGTTCCTTCAGTAGGTTATCACATATAGGACTAGCACCACCTTGCGTCTGGCTACACGGCAGACTTTTTCTAGCAGTACCTGATGGGACTGCCACCGGCCACGTGACCAACGCCATCGTGACACTATATAGTGGATGGTCCCACGCCTGCCTTCCAGTTCTTTCCGCTATTGCCTCGTGTCAGTCACATTGCAGACTTCCCAAGCGATCGTCATTGAAAGTGCATTTTTTCATCCGCTTCACCGCTGCTTTTTTCATCTATTTGTCTAATTTTCTTCTGTGTTCACCCAAGAAGTTATTCAGCTGTGGCACGCAAATTCCCACACAGACAGCCACGTGAAGTGTGTGATCTGCGAGGCCCAGACCATCCAGTTTCGCTTTACCGACCGCCAGCCTTTAACCAGGCCACACGTAAAAGGAGGCAGGCTCTGAGGCCCATCTTTGAAGACCCGCTGGCATATTTAGAAACCAGATGGAGTGGATCCGATCTTCTTCTTCATCTCCTTCGAGAAGAAGAACATAGGAGAGAGAAAGCATGGGAGTGGGAGTGCTCATGAAGATGTCCCAGCCTGAGGCTTCCGGCCCTCGACCAGCAAGGCTTTTTCCCAGTTGCCGCCAAGGCCAGCCGCTTTGAAGGTAAGTTGACAAGTCCCACTTGTGGGTAAGTCAGCCGCCGCTTCTCCGACTGCACCATGCCTGTTGTTGTTGACCCCCGCCTCCGGAAATTACCCGGCCACTGTTAAGATGGCTCCCCAGGCCTCGGGAACCCACACAGCACCAGCCGCTAATCAGCATGGGGCTTCTCCTCCCACCCGGCTCCATCTGGTCAGACGTCCGCTCCTGGTGGGTACTGAGATGCAGTTTGCACCAGGGCCTAATGGCACCCAACCTGATGTCCGCAAGAGCCTGGGGAAGACTGCCCCTCCCTCCACTTCTTTTCACTGGTAGCATCCCTGTTCAGGCTGCTACCAGGAGCGACGACAGTGTGGAACCCTGGACGTGTCCACACCTCCAAGTCCGTCTCCAGACTCTCTGACTGGGTCGCAGGGATGGAGGCTTCTCCACAGCCGCCTGGCCCTACCCAGTGGCCCTCCTGTACTTTCTAGGAGATCACTTCCGACCCGACGCCTGTCCCGGTCGAGATCCCTCTGCCCGATCCGGCGACAGCCCCTTCCTCCTCTGGTAATCCCTCCACCTACTCTTCCTCCCCCTTCCCCGGTTCAACCAGACTTCAAGACACTTAGCCAGTCTTGGTGGCAGGGGGTGTGCTCGGAGCTGGTATCTGACCTGGAGAGCAGACTCCCACCTCCGCGCTCTCCTAGGACTCCGTCTCCAAGGAGCTCGTCCCCCTCTACTGTTCATGTTCTGGAGACTTCTCACAAGGACATCACTCTTCCGGATCTTGGCGACAATCCAGACATGGGGGATGATGATGAAGTGGAGGATGGTGATAGTTGCCGGAGGAGCCCTTGGATCATGAGCCTTTGATCCCTAAGGGCAAGATTTCCCCCATATCCCCTCCGGAGGACGCTGCCTTTTCGGACCTCCTGAGGTCCATGCAAAACTACTTTGAGTGGGAGTCGGAGGAACAGGATCCGATGTGGCAGACACTCGCCAAACACCTGGACCTGGAGTCTCTGTCCCCAATCCCTATTTCCCCATTGATAGGACCTCACCTCTACTGCCTGGCAGAATCCTCATCCCATCCCGGCTGTCCCCAAGAGGGCAGACAGGGTTTAGTGGGTGCCCAAGGATGCTCCGTTTCTCAACGTTTATCCGAAGGCGGATTCCGTCGTAATTTCAGCCGCTCATGACCGCTTCTTCAGCACCTAAGCACATGAGCACCTCTCCTCCAGACAAGGAGTCGAGGCAGATGGACCAGTTCAACAAGAAGGTCTATTCTTCGGCCACATGTGCGCTTTGGTTCCTCAGTTATGTTGCCTACATGGTGTTGCACCAAAAGGCTGCCTTGGCCAGGCTCTAGGCCCGAGTCCAGTCTGTGGAACCTTCAGATCTTAAGGAGGAGCTCACCAAGGAACTCCGCCTGTCCCACTTTTCCTGCAGGCATGCAAGGCGGGCTACTTACGACTCTGTCGATTCAGTAGCCCGTGCCTCGGTGACAGCCATTGCTTTGAGATGACAGGCCTGACTTGATTTCTGGCCCTCACAGCGAGGTCCAGTCTGTGATTCAGGATAGCCCCTTTCGAGGCTCGGTGCTCTTTGGCGGTGACACCAAGATGACATCACCGATCTCAGAGATAAAGGTCAGGCCCTGAGATCAGCATGCTCCATGTACCAATCAGGTGCCAACAACAACAGCAGCAGCCCTTTCGGAAAAGGACCTGGAGGCAGAGGAAGCAGGCCTGCGTCTCACCAGGGCAGGCGAAGTCCACAAGTTCCACCACCCTCCTGCCTCCAAGAATCAGAGACATTCAGTTGGCCCTCCCTCTGACCATCCTGCCATCTCCTAACTCCCTTGCCCCACCCTCCCCACCTCTGTGCGAGGAGCCAGTGGGGAGGGGTTCACCCGCCACGGCAAGAGTGGCAGGGCATTAGCTCTGATGCATGGGTCCTGCAGCTAGTGTCCTCCGACACACCATAGAGTTTCTGGAGATTTCACCAGATTCTCCATCAATCCTGTTGTCCTACTCTTGGGACCAGGCTCCTCTGGTCAGAGAAGAAATCATCTCTCTCACTCAAGGAGGCTATAGAGAGCGTTCCCCTCCAGCAGAGGGGAAGGGGGTTCTACTCCCACTTCTTCCTGGTTCCAAAAAAAGTTAGGTGACTTGAGACCCATTTTCGACCTGAGCAGTCTCAACCTGTTCGTCGAGTACAAGAAATTCAGAATACTGACCTTCCAAAGTCTTCTCCCCCCTCTCCTGCTGGAGAACCATCGGCTTTGTGCTCCGGATATGCAGGATGCTTACCTGCGCTTTTCAATTTTCCCCAGCCACCGCCAGTTCCTGCAGTTTTGTTTCCACGGAGGAGCATTTCCAGATCTTCCCTTGTCAATCTTCACCATTCATTACCGCTTGGTAAGTTGGCGAGGAACGCGATCCGCTATGGGAGTTTTTTGTTGTTTTTTGCTTGAGTCGGCTCAATGGTGCCGCCCAGGAGCACGTGACCATGCCATGCACGGACGCCGTTAGGTGCCGCAGACTACTCCTGTATCTCAGTTCTGTTTCTCCCACCGCCGAGGCTGTACCTGCCGCGCTTGTAGCGTATAGTGTTTTCGGTTTCTTCTAGACTCCTCGCTTTCTCAGAAGGTTTCACGACTCACTCGACGCGTGCATAACGTAAGACCGTTCCTTTGTTTTCTATCTACGTGTTTAGTGATTTATTGCTTTTTTCCTTGTTTAGTTTGCATCATGTCCGTTCGGGAGCAAGGCGAAAGTCGGCGGTGGCCGCTACTTCATGCGCCGGTGCTCCTGTGGCCGCATTTTTCCGCCTCGACCGGCATGATGTCTGTCTCCATTGCCTGGGACCCAACCACAACATGGACGCGCTGTGACGCTTGTTTCTCCGCGGGACCATCGTGTCTTCAAGTCCGCGCTGCCTGCTCAGCAAGGCCCTCACGACCTTCGGGACGGCGTTGCTCCAGGGATTCCCAGGTAAGATCTCTAGGCCTCTTCCTCGGTCCCTCCTTGGCCTATACGGTCCATGAGGAGGAAGCTTCCTCCCTTCTCTTGCCAAGAGAAAGCTTCTTGTGGTGTCGGGGAACGCTAGAGTCCCATCCGGGCCGGCGAGGGACACCACTCGGCACTCATCTCCTCAGAGGTGCAGGCTCCCCCAGTGTTGAGGCCCACGCCAGCTGGGCCTGGCACCGTGGGACCTCGGCGCGCCGGTGATCGAGACGGCGCCGCAGGCCTGGTTTGCGCTCCCGGCGGTGCCGGGTTGGGTTCCGACGCGGGCCGGGCCGTGGGCCTAACTGGCGCGGCAGGGGAGCCAGGACCAGGCCTGGCTGTCGCGGGTGGGCTAGGGTCATCCGGCGCCGTTCCTCCGGGGACCCTGGGGTTGCCAGCATCGAGGTTCTGCTGGTCTCATCCTTCGGGGCTCGATGACTTGGATGAGGACCCATCCTGGCTCCCTGACTGTCGGGGTCCCGGTGGCACGGGGTGCTAGGTGGCACAGTGGGCCCCTCCTGCTGTCCCCGCCTCCTGTCCTCCCCTGAGGGCCCTCGGCTAGGGGTGGCCCGGGTCCCGGGGTGATGTGGTGGGGACTGAGGGGGGCTCAGCCCTAGGGGGTCTGTGACAGCTACCTCTCTGGTGCTGTTGCCACCTCGGGGTGGGGAGCGCTGGAGTCGAGGAGGAGGGTCTTCTGAGTCCGAGGGGGCGGGGATGGTCGTCATGTCTCCGGCCACCCTCGGGTGGCTAGGAGTCGCTATGCTCAACCCCGCCTCTTCCTCTTGGGCCCCAGGGTTCCTCCGGTGGGCTGCTGTGGACTGCCCTTCTGGATCCATGCGGTCCCGGTTATCACGGAAGACCCCTCCGGCTCTTCCAGGCATCACATCCCCAGGGTCTCGTCCTTGCGGCCTGGTTTGTTGTCTGGGATCTCGCCAGCCTCGGCCTGCTCCCCAGATTTCAGAGCCCTAGCAGAGGTCAGTTGCCTCTTCGTGGGTGCCCTTCTCCAGTACCCTCTGCCACCCCCGCTCTTCCAGGCCATGTCAGTCCCACGGGTCCGTTATCCTGGGAGCAGTTCAGAGGTTCTCATGCTGCCCTCTCCTCATATCGCTAGACATATGCATGAGCGGTCTTTCACTTCTCCCACCGCAGGGAATCTTCTGACATTCAAGCTTCCATCATCCTCGCTCTTCCTCCTCCTCTGAGGAGAGGAACCCTTGCTCACCTTTCTTCCGACGCTGATTTCACTGAATATCAGCGATTCCTTTGAGGATGGTGAGGGATCTTTCGAATCTCTTACGTTAGGCGAGACAATACTGAACGGGAGACGCGTGAATTCCTTGGAGAATTCAGTGCCCAGCACCTGATGGTACCTTCCTGGCCTATTCCCTTCCAGGAGGCGTCTATCTGATCTTACTTCGAGACACAGCTCTTGCAGCAGGTTACACCATTAGGACTGAAGCTGGCAGGCATCAGGACCCCACGGAAAAATTCTAGCTAGCTATCTTCAGCGGGGACCGCCCCCGGCGTCGGTCCCACCTCTGACGTCAGGCGTAGTATATAAGGGGGCGGTCCCTTAGATTCCCCAGTTCTTTCCCGCCTCGACTTGCATGTCTCGACCTTCGGTTCAGTTTCTAGCGACGCTTGGTAAAGTGTTTTCCTATGGGAAATTCGCTCTCTGCATTCAGCTTTTCTCTGATGTCCTCTCCACCTCCGGTCACTCCTCGGCGTGCGCCTGTGGGAAGCAGATCCCATTCAAGGATCCGTGACTGGCCTGTTCCGTGCCTAAGCCCAGACCACGACACCCGGTCCTGTACCTTTTGCCAGGGTTTCAACAGCAGAACCCGGATCCGTCGCCAGAAGGCCCTACAGGCATTCCTGCTGGAGGAACTACTCAAGACCATGGCTTCCAAGGGGGATTCTTCGCAGAAGGCCCGCAAGCATGCTGAGAAGCATAGGGAGAAGGCCCCTTCCAGGTCCCTGTCTAGGGCCTCCGACTTGCACAGCTCTGGCTCCAGGTCTGACCACTCTCCTTCACGGGCCAGCTCTCGGCCTCCCCCCGCTGCAGTGAGAAAGTCTTCAGGCTCCTCTTCTCAGGCCAAGACTCCCAGGCCTTCCTCATCCTCCAAGGCCCTGGCTTAGTCAGGGGATCGCCATCATCACCACAAGTCGGGTTCCCGCCATTCTGAACCCAACGTCAGGTCTGCTTCCTTGTCTCCTCCTCTCCACTGGAAAACCAAGGAGCTCACGTCACTTAAGAGGCCGCTGGACCCGACGCCGGTCCGTCCGACGTCTGTCTCTTGCCACAGGTCCCCAGAGCCGTTGTTCATCAGAAGACCGTCGCCGGCCAGGTCAACTCATCACCGGACACCGGTAGGGGGACCGGCGCCCGCTCCAATTGAGAAGAGGACCCTGACGCCTCCGACCGACGTCGGTCAGGAGACCATCACTGAGGAGGAGTTAACTCAGCCCGAGGACCAGACAGGCGACCCCGGTCCTGTTGAGACTCCCAAGGAACCCTCGCCGCAACCCTCACCCCTGTGGAGCCGACGCCGGGACCAGACGACCATCCACCGGTGCCCAGGCCGTCGTCGGGCCTTTCTTTTTCAGAGGTGAAGGAGCTTTTCACTTACTGGTGGGATACTATCAAAAAGGACATGGTCCCCACTCCACCTCCGCTTCCTCCTCCTCCTCCGCCGGTTGCTCCTCCGGTTCCTGCGCCCCCTTCTCCGTTTGGGTCTGCAGGCCGGTTACCTCCTCCCTGGGAGCCCAGGACCCCTCCAAGGGGGAGCCCAGACAAAAAGAGACCTCCGTCTAGATCCTCTTCTAGGTCACCCAGTCCCAAGAGACCCAGAAGACGCCGCCATTCGCCTTCGACTGAGGACACGGGATCAGAATTTTCAACATCCAGATCCCCATCTCCCCTCTTCATCCCTTCTCCGGACCCACGTGAGCTGCCAAAGTCTCCTCCGGATGACCCTTCGTTCTCGGATATCATGAGACACATCCAAGAGAACATGGGATGGGATGTGGAAGAGTTAGACCCGAGGCTACGCCTTGCGAAGTATCTTCGGCAGAAGGACCCCAAGCCTGTGGTGGTGGTGCCACCCTTGGTAGACACTTTCGTGGACGTCACCAAGGCAGCGTGGAAGCGTCTGCATTCACTCCCGGCGATGCCGAAGAAAGCTGACCGCTTGTACAAGGCTCCAAGAGAAGACCAGTACTTGACTCGGCATCCTCAGGCCAACTCTCTGGTCATAACAGCCTCTCATGACCGGTCCCAGAGACCGCAACATTTGAGCACCCTGCCACCGGACCCAGAGTCCAAGCAGCTGGACGCCATAGGTAGGCGCATGTATGCTTCCGCTATCTGTGCCATCAGATCCCTGAATTATTTGACCCACATGGTGCAGTTCCAAAATGCCCTGTGGGAGCAGGGTCTGGATGTGGCTGAGAAATTGCCGGAAGGCGAGCAGAAGGAGGAGATGTTGCAGCTCCTCCGTACGGGTTCGGACGTGGGAACCCAAGTGCTATGAGCCGCGTACGACTCAGCGGACTCCTCTGCCCAAGCAGCAGCTTCAGGCGTATGCCTCCGGAGGCACTCTTGGCTCCGTGTCTCCGGTTTTACCCCGGACGTCCAGAAAAACATCATGGACGCCCCATTCGAGGGAGAAGTTTTGTTTGTAAACCCTCAGAGAAGATAATTACCAAACTCCAAGAGGCGGGAAAGGCGGTGAGGTCAGTTCAGGCCATGTGCCGCCCAAGCTTGGATTCCTTTCTTAGGAACCAAAGTCCGATTTAAGTGGGCCGGACGCAGAGACAACAGTCCGCCCGTTCCACAACAAAGGGCTCCAGTTTTAGCGAGCCCAGGAAAACAACCCGAGTCGAAGCCAGCGCACTCCTAGCGGACTAGCCAGCGGGACCCTCAGCTGCCACAGCCTGACTCCTTCCCGGCCCCCGCCCCTCAGGATCAACGGGATGTCATGGTCAGGGTCGCATTGCAATTTCTGCCAGGATGGCGAGACTATAACCACCAGCAGGTGGGTTCTACAGCTAGTCGGAAGAGGCCACTTTATAGAATCGTGGAGAAGCCACCTCGAGGCCTCCTTTGCTCTCCCGGCACCGGGTCGCTACAGTCATTGATCAAGGCAAGAGTACGCTCCTGCAAGGGGCGATAGAAATGCGTCCCAGAGAACCAGAGGACACGGATACTATTCCCACTTCTTCCTGGTTCCAAAGAAGACAGGGACCTCCGCCCGATTCTGGACCTCCAGCGACCTCAATTTGTCGATCGCCTACAAAAGATCCGCATAGTAACTCTTCCAGGTCTTATTCCATGCTGAAGCAGGGCGCCTTTTAGCGTCTCTAGATATGCAGGACGCCACCTGCACATCCTCATAGCTCAAGCGCACAAGAGGTTCCTGCGCTGAGTTTCTCGACCATCATCTTCAGTTCCGAGCCCTTCCATTCAGGCCATCCTTGACACCCAGGGTCTTTACCAAATGCATGGCAGTCGTGGCAGCGTCTCTATGAGGCAGGGGCCATTGTAATATTCCCGTGCCTGGACGATTGGCTTCCTAATGGCCGCCTCCAGAGGCGTTGTCCGGTGATCCAGAGCACACAGGACCTGTTTCGATCTCTGGTGCCCTAATCAACCCGAGTCTCTCCTGGTACCGTCATGAAGCTGCAGTTCATAGGCGCAGTACTGGACAGCCGTTCAGGGAGAGCATTTCTTCCAGGCGACAGTGCGGGCGCATCAGATCCCTCATCAGGGGAGCTTTGCTAGAACAAGACCGTCCCAGCCAGGTTGGTCCTTCACTTGCTCGGACACATGGCTGCGGCCATTCCTACTGTCCCTTTCAGAAAGGCTCCACATGCGGGTAACTCAGTGGATGCTCAAGGTGCAATGGGACCAAAGGCAAGACCACATACAGCATCGGTCAGAATCACGAACACATGATTCGAGACTGGCAGTGGTAGCTAGAACCAAGGGACACTCTCTATGGGTGTCCCGTTCATCGGCCGTCCCCAGAGTAATCCTCACCACAGACGCCCAGGTCTGGGGTGGGGAGCACACCTGGGCGGGGTGAAGTCCCAGGAACGTGGACCCCTGGGAAGCCCACCTACAACAACATCCTAGAGATGGGGCGGTCCTTTATGCCATGCAGGCATTTCAGTCAGAAGATCCCGCCTAAGTACTCTCCTGCTTCAGACAGACAACACGCGGTGATGTATTACCTCAACAAACAAGGGACGCACACTCTACCCCCTTTGCAGGGAGGCCAGAGGTGTGGGATTGCGTGGTCGACAGGGCGCGAACCTGATCACAGTACATGTTCTCGGGGTGGACAACACAATTGCAGACGGCCTGAGTCGCTCCCAGGCCAGAGTCCACGAGTGGGAACTTCTTCAGGAGGTGGCAGAGGATCTGTTTCTTCGATGGGGAACTCCAGAGTTGGACTTGTTTAGCTCCCCATCCAACGCAAAACTGCCCAGTTTTTGTTCGCTAGATCCAGGGCCTGGTGTTTTCTGGCGAGATACGTTGTCCCTCTCCCGGGCGGACAGATTCCTCGCTTCCCTCCCTCCCTTGATCGAGAGTACTTCTCAAACTGCGCGAGGGTGCATGCAACAATGATCCTGGTGGCCCCTTTCTGGCCCAGACAGATCTGGTTCCCCTTGTTAATACAGCTATCCTGGGAACCTCCGCTCCTTTGCCATTCAGTTCCCATCTCTTCTCTCAGGAGGAGGGTTCACTGGTCCACCCAGACTTGTGCTCACTGAACCTGCATGCATGGCTCCTAGAGACATAGCCATTTTGCGACACGGGGTCTCGCAAGAGGTTGGAGAAGTTCTTTCTGCAGCCAGAAAGAGCGGCAATACATCGATATGCGCCATGAAATAAGCGCCGTTTTTAATCTGTAAGTACATGAAACATAAGCCTTTCCCCTGAGGTTGTCCGGTGAAAGCGGTGTTAGAAATACTCTCCACTATCGTTCAGTCTCACCTACTCCTCTATTAAAGGTGCACCTCTGTGCCATTTCAGCTTATCACCTCCCGGTGGGACAGCGCACAGTGGCACAATTAGATGCCTGTCGAGAATTCTTGATAGGGGTGTTACATCATAGGCCACCCATTAAGGACCCAGTGCCTCCATGGGACTTGCTTTTTGTCCTGGAGCAACTCACGCTCCCCCTTTTGAGCCTGCAGCGGATTGCGAGCTCGTTTTCTGTCGTGGAAAGCGTTGTTTTGGTTGCTGTTAATCAGCGAGAAGAGTTTCTGAGCTTCATGCTCTCATGCCAAAGAGCCTTGTTTAATTTTCCACCGGTACAGAGTATCCCTGAGGACGAATCCTAAATTCTTGCCTAAGGTGGTTTCCACACTCACTGTCAATCAGGATATTGACCTGCTGGTCTTCTTCCCTAATTATTCTAATAGAGGAGAGGTGCTGCTCCACACCCTCTTTCTAGTTTCCTCCTCCCAGAGTGTTTGCAAGCGCTACTGCTTGGGAATCAGTCCTAATGGTGTAACCTGCTGCAAGAGCTGTGTTTCAAAGTAAGATAGTACAGTTACGTAAGAACTTACCGTAACAGTAGATCTTGAGACAGCTCTTCGGCAGAAACTTCCCGCCCACCTTCCCCTTGGAGGAGGCATGGCTTAAGCCTTTGTTAACAGGATTTTCCCGTTTGTCTTCTGGCGTGTGGATCCTCGGTCTCCCATTCTGATGTCAACCTGCAGCGGAAGTCTCCGGTCGGAGAACTAGGGAATCTGGTGGGACCGCCCCTTATATCTCGCCTGGCGTCGGAGGTGGGACCGGCGTCGAAGGGCGATCCCGCTGAAGATAGCTAGCTAGAATTTTTCCGTGGGGTCCTGATGCCTGCGGCTTCAGTCCTAATGGTGTAACCTGCTGCAGAGCTGTTCTCGAAGATCTACTATTACGGTAAGTTCTTACGTAACTGTACTCCTGACAGTCGCCAGCCGCCCTTTCTCCAGCCCCAGCGGACTGTCGTCCAAGGATTGTGCCCCTCGGAATCCCTGGGTACCCTTCCCAACCTGTCCCTCGGGTTTGGTCTACCTAGAGACTCAATCCAGGCATCGCCCGCCTGGTGCCCGACCGTCCACGGATTCGAATACTACAATTAGGCCGGTGGGGGCGAAGTGTTCTCTTCTTCTAGATGCGGTGGCGCTTGCATGCATCATCAGGCGCTGCCTACAATCAGCATCTGTGGTTGATGCTCTCAGCTCTTAGCATCAATGCCTGATCTGCGGAGCACACCAGACAGGCTGTTTGCCTTCTCTGCTATAGGCCTGGGCTGGCAGACACAAGCAAGGGCATCTTATAGCGCCAGTGAGGTGGCTTCCAGGCTTCTTGAGGACAGCGATCTGCATTAGGCGGGCGGCATGGCAAATCTATCAGGTTGTCACCCTGGCCGGTAGTAGGGTGCTGCGCTCCGCTTCCCGGGGACCCGTCTTTTTCCTCCAGAGCTAGGAGACTTCTGCAGGGGCTTCCTCCATCTCCCGTCCTTGGGGGGGCACCTCTAGCTCTTCTCCCATAGGCTTCTCTCTGTAGTGCGGGTCTTCCCTTCTGTTTCTCACCAACAGGAGGCTGGGGTCTTGTTCCCTCAGGTTGTACCCCCCCCTTTTTTAAGGGTGAGGGGGCTTGGTACTCACCCAAGCAGTAATGAATGGTGAAGATTGACAAGGGAAGATATGAAGTGCGTGCCTACCTAATTCTTGATGCTTCTCTTGTATCTTCACCATTCATTACTATCCACCTTCCCCTCAGTGGCCTCCTTCTGTGGCGTCTCCCCCTCCGTCTCGTTCCTCTTACTCCCCTTGGCCTTTATGCCAAAAAATAAAAAACTTTTCTGCTCTTTTTCCCCATTCTTGTGAATGGATCTCCTTTTTTCCTCAAGGTAAAGGGGAATGAGCACGGTTCCAAATTTCTCTAATTCTGAGGGAACTCTTTCTGACTGCCCTATGGTGCGATTCCTTACCCTCTTCAGGTCATGCAGTTTTCACAGCCCGGGTGGCCACGTCCTGTCTTGGCCTCTGCAAAGTCTGGAATCCCCCGGCAGGTCCTACTTCAAGCTCTTCTAGCTGCTGACCGAACTTGTCAGCTCTGAGCATCTGTCTGCCTTGCCCTGGAAAGTCTGAGTTCCACTCTACTTTTCATACAAAACTGCCTTCGAGAAGGCATAGTCTTTCCCATACACTTCCGTGTTAGCACTTAACAAGGTGCTAAGGGATTTAGTCCCCTTCCTGGATGGGCGCTCTACGGAACAGTTTCTGTCGGACAGTCTAAGGAGCCCTCAACTAGGATGAAGGGACTTGCATGTTGAGAGTTCAGAGAGTCTGCCCTCTTTGGATCTGTTCAGGTGGTTCGGTTGAACCTCCCCTCAGTCCTGCCAACTGGGATTCTTGCTCCCTGGTCAGTTTCGAGCCTTTAAGCCTCTCAACCAATGCTCGATGGGCACTGTCCTCCCTCTCAACATGTTTCTTTCTTTCCTTCTCTTCCTCTTCTTTCCCCTTTCCTCCTCTCTGTTCCTCCCTTAGAGCTGCCCCGGAAAGGAGGCCCTGCAGTCCCTTAGGGTAGGAATTCTCTCTCCTTTGACTACTCTCCATCGGCTTTTTCCTTTTTCAGTTTATTTCCTTTCCTTTTTCTATCCCTTGGCTCTCTTGCCTCGCTTTCTTTTTTTTTACCTTTTATTTTCGCTGCTCCGACTACCAGAACTGAGATACAGGAGGAGTCCTGCGGCCTGCTGACAGCCCTGGCGCGCGATGTCGTCGTCATCCTCAGGGTGGCGCCGTGAGCCGACTCAAAAAAACTCCTGTAGCAGGGTGCGCCTCCGGCTTAATCCAAGCAGTAATGAATGGTGTAGATACAAGAGAAGATCAAGAATTACTGTAGGTACGTAATTTTCATTTCCGGGTCCTCCCCTTTGGTCTGTTTTCGGCACCTTGGGTCTTTACCAAGTGCCTGGCGTTGATGTCTGCCTTTCTGCGTCGCCTGGGCTTAGCAGTTTTCCCTTACCTGAATGACTGGCTGATTTCAGCCCCTCCCAGGAGCTCTGCATTTCATTCTGGATCTGTTCTCCAAGTTGGGTATTACTGTCATTTTCCCCAAGTTGTCTCTTTCCCCGACTCAGAGGCTTCAGCTCATCGGGGCAGTCTTGGACACTGTCCAGAGGCAGGGCTTTCCTACCTCGGACAGGGTGGAAACCATAGTCCATCAGGCTTCAGTGGTGTCCTCATCCAGGACCATTCCAGCAAGGGAGATCCTTCGCCTTCTCAGCCTGATGGCGGCTTCCATCACTGTTGTTCCCCTGGTGAGGCTCCACATGAGAATCACTCAGTGGTCCTTGCTGGTGCAGTGGGATCAATTCCTGGACGACCTGGATCATCTGGTCTTGGTATCGTCAGCAGTCCAGAAAGATCTGCTTTGGTGGAGGGATCCCTGCAACCTTTCTTTGGGTCTCCCATTCAGGAGTCCTGTCCCTTTGGCATCTCTGACTACAGATGCGCCGATTATGAGCGGGGGGTGCATTTGGGGAACATTTGGTCCAGCTCAGAGACACTGTTACACATCAATGTTCGGAGATGACAGTTGTCTTGTCGCCCTTCAGGCGTTCCAGACTCTTCTCCCCAAGGGATCACTGCTCATCCAGACGGACAATATGTCGGTGTGTGGTATCTCAACAAACAAGGAGGAACTCACTCCATCCCTCTCTGCAGGGAAGCGATGAGAGTGTGGAACTGGGCAGTCCAGCACGATCCGTCCTTAGTGGCCCTGCATGTTCCATGGCATTCAAAACATCTGTGACAGTCTCAGCAGGTCTCGAACCCTCAGTCACGAATGGAAGCAAAGTCAGGAAGTGCAGCGTCTCACTTCCTAAGTTGGGAAATCTGAACTCGACCTTTTCACCTCCACTTTCAGCATAAACTTCACAGATTTTGCTCTCTCGCTCCAGGGCATGGTGCTTTCTGGCCACACGTTGTCTCTCTCTTTGGACAGGGAAATATTTGTACCTTCCCTCAGTTTCCATTCTCCAGAGGGTTCTCCTCAAGCTTCAGGCAGAGAGGGCACGGATGATCCCCCTCGCCCTCCTCTGGCCGAGACAGATTTGGTTCACACTTCTGCAACAGTTAGTGGAGGAACCTCCGGTTCCACTTCTTGTGACTCATGATCTCTTGACACAGAATCAAGGCCGGCTCATCCATCCTGGGCTCAGGACCCTGCATCTTCATGCGTGGCTTCTGTAGATCTAGTGATCTCCCACTTTGGGGTCTCCTCTTGGGTCGCTCAGATAATTATTGAGGCTAGAAAGCCGTCTACTCATTCCACCTGTGCTATGAAGTGGAAACATTTTTCCATTTGGGTGGCTTCCAAAGATTGGAACCCTTTTTCTTGTTCTGTCCCACAAGTCATGGAATACCTCATTCATCTTTCAGATTTGGGCCTATCCTTTTCCTCTTTGAAGGTCCATCTTTTGGCTATTTCGGCATACCACGAGCTGGTGAATGGTAAACCCGTGGCTCAGTTGGAAGCCTCAGAAATATTTCTGAAAGTGATTCTTCATTTGAAACCCCCGATCCGCAGCCCCACATCACCTTGGGATTTAAACCTTGTGTTGGAGAAGCTCACTCTCCTGCCTTTTGAACCAGCGATGAGCTATGATTTACGCTTCCTGTCCTGAAAGACGTTATTTTTAGTTGCACTTACCCTCCACTCGAAGTTCAGAGCTTCAGACTCTGGTTTGTAAGGAACCTTATTTAATTAAGCAATAAGGCACGACAGGGTGTGTTTTATTGCCTAATAACGTCACTCCTGAGATGGGTTGAAGCATGAGGCAAAGCCTTATGCTTCCACCACCCAAGGAGGACATTATTTGACAATAACACACACCCTGTCGCTTTATTGCTGTTTATACAATGGCTCTTTTTTGTTTGTTTTTTTTAAAGAAAAATGAAAAACATTTTGGCTTTTTTTCTCCTTCATCTTTTCTGTGTGAGGCATATGTTTAAAGAAAAACGTCCATATAGTTTTCCACCAGTAGGTGGAGCTGCTCTCTACATAATGCTGCTTCCTGGGCTGTACGTCTCCTCCGTGTTGTTTCAGAGATGTTTCTGCAGTGAGGGGTTACATGTAACCCACCCCGACGTTCCTGAACTGTTGACCCAGATTGCTGAACTGGGCTGCATTTTGTGTTTTTCTGTTCTTTTTTTTCTCTGTTGTTGTCACCATTACTAAGCATGCTCACGGTGTGCTTAGCTTTCTGTAAAAGGCGCCATGTTATAGTCATGGACATGGTTTGCAATACCTGGGTTCAGGCAAGAGAGGGATCGAGAAAGGTTTCACGGAATATCTTGCCTTTACGTTGTGGTGCAGGCCAGACTTTCACAGGTGAGATTGAAAGAAACGGCAAAATGTGTCATTTGTGGGGTTTTGTTGTTTTTGTTGGTCATCTCCAGTGACTGTCACACGGTGGGCAGTTTTGCTTTCTAGCTCCCTTTCTGCGATTTATTGAAACCAGAACTGACTGTACAAGGTGAAGTGCTGTTTTGCAGAAAACCAGGGATTTCTCTGAAAAAGAAAAGGATGGAATGTTTTGGGGGTGGGCTGTGGGCTGAAATTGTTTACGGCAGTGTCCCAGATCATTGGCAACGTGTGGACAGGAGACATGATTTCACAGTGTGTCATTCGGTCATGTGTGTTTCTGGACTTCATACAGTGATGTTATTGTCTAATAACATCACTGTTCCAGGCACACACTGACCAATCAGATTAAAGTAAATTCTAGGAGCGTGGATATTTTGTTGATCCACACTCTTTGGCATGTCCCCTTCCACTTTAAGATGAACCGGGAGTCTTCAAGCTGGCTCCTCCCACCCACCTTGATGGTATATACCTCGGCTCTACCCCATGACGCCAGATCTTCCTTTCCGCTGGAAGATTCAGGTTGCCTCTCTCGTGCTCGCGCATCTTGTAGGCCCTGGTTTTCAAACCTTCGGTCATTCGAAAATTCGCATTGTTCACATTAGCAATTGCAGGTTTGTTGCCGATTATGGAAGACAAGTCTTCCTCCGGATTCGTCGGTGCCCTCGTACAGAAAATGCTCATGCACGATCCCACACGCGTGCATCTATTGCCTCTATGTAAGCCATGCCTTTCGAAATCGATCGCCTTGCCTTTCATCCCAATGTTCTCTCACGACTGTCTCGCACGCCTGAAGCTGGGGAGGCCGGAGAAGAGGAACCCTCCAGTGAAATCATAGGAGGCTCGGTGGGCAGTTTCTGCGGCCGCGGGATCCGTCGAGCAATTGGAACGCATGCAAGCATTCGAGGAGGAAGCGGCTCACGCTGCACAGACTTCTCGGAGCTTCTTCGTTCCACTCATCCTGAGCTCCACCTTCTCGGGTTCCTTCCAAGAGTTGTGTCAGTCTTTCCCGACCAAGGGAGAGGCGCCTGCGGGCTTGCACTCCTCTCCATCCCGTAAGTGGGAGAAGGATCAGGGATCATCTTTGTCTCGATGGGGACATTCTTGGAGTAGGAAAGATCTCAAACCCAGGAACATGCAGTCTAGGCTTTGGTCGAGATGGCTTCTTCGGCGCTGGCTTTTCGGCTTTGCCGTCTGGTCATTCGACCGAATTATCAACCGATGATGTTGAAATCGTGATCAATCCGATCTTGTTGACTCCGGTCGAGGATCCCTCGAACAAACCCCTAATAGATGATGAGACCCAGTCTGCTGGGACTCCCATCGAAGAAGTGGTCTCTGATCCCAGGAAATCACCGGTCCCGCCAGTGTCTTCCAAGTGACTGAGTTGGCCCGTCTGATCTCGATCGAGGTCTCTGACCTCCTCAACCAACAGGCCGAGGAAGAGCCATAAACGCTCTAAAAAGAGGTGATGCCATCGGTCGTCCTCGTCCTCCTTGGATGAGGAGTGGCTCCAGCGGAAACTCCGGCGCTACGAGGACCTCATGTAGCAATAGCTCATTTTGATGGGGCACAAGCGGACTCCGGCCTCTACACCGATGATTACCTGGCTTTCACTTCCTAGGCCGAAGCTGACTCCTTCGGAGCCGATTAAATCGGTTCCTCAGCCTGCAGAGCTAGCAAAACCACCAGATTGGCCCAAAACTGTCTCTCCACCGATTGTGGTGGAACCACCACCCAAACTGCCTGTGGGAGGGGCTCCTTTCAAGGAAGATAGACCAGCCCCCGGGCTTCTCCAGTGGTTGTTGGTCACGGTCACCCCAGACCGCCCTCGAGTCGAAGGTGACCTGGGTGGTCGGCCATTCTACCCAGATTTCTCGGATTTGGATGTCACCAGCTTGCATTATCATCCAGGTGATGATGAATCAACCATTGGCTTAGAGATGGAGGAAGGCCTCTCGTCCTTTCAAGGGATTCTTCACCTCATCTCTGAGTCTACAGGGATGCCCCTGGAGCCAATCCAGAAAAAGCCGGAGTACCTCTTACGGACATCCTTAAGAGAGGGGATACCCCGATGGAGGCCTTTCTGTGGCTGAGGCTGTTGTCAGCCCTGCCTCTTGTCCAGCTCCATCTGCCTGCATGGCCCGAAAGTATGCGGTGCCCATGGGGTCCCTTGCAGGTTTCACAGAGCACCCTTCGGCCGAGAACCTTGTGACCAGCTCTGAGTTCAGGCGTACTGGCAGTTCTGCCGACACTGACCGACCTCCTGATAAAGAGTCCAAACTTATAGACCATTCAGACAGGAAGGTCTATGCGGCTTCCTCCTTGGGCCTTAATCAGGCAAGTTCTGCCATCATCATGGCGCACTTCTCGCATGCCCTTTTAGGGTCACTGGGTGAAGTCCTCCCACATCTCACCGCGGACGTGCAGACCACGGTCAAGCAGATCCGGGGATCAAGGCCAAGCTGTTGCCAAACAGCAGCTTTAGCAGCCCTGGTCATTGGGATTCTTGCACCCCTTTCGATGGCTGCCGTGGTTGCCTCTAAATACATGAGAGCTTGGCTGAGGCTCTTCTCTCCCTTTCTGGTGGATACCTTCAAACTAGCTGACGTGCCCTTCCTTGGGACTGACTTGTTTGGCCAAGGAGTGGCCGGTCACCTTCAACGCACTGAGCAGTCCAGTGCCACCTTGGATACTACTTCCACCGAGGGTTCTTCGGGCAAGAACCAGCAGAATAAAAAGAAGCCTTTTTGACATTCTTCCCCTGCGGCTCAGCAGTCCTCCTTTCAAAGTGGACAGCAGCACCAGCAACAGCAGCAGGCTCAAGCTTGGCGTCCCCAGCCCAAGCCCAGACCCCAACAGTCCCGGAAAGGAGACTGAGGGTTCCGGTCCTTGTGCCTCCTCCTCCAAGCCTGCTCAGTGACCGGGCGGGGGCCATCAACTACCTCCCATCACCTCAGCTCTATGTCCTCCCGTGGGGGGCCGGCTCTGCCACTTCCTTTCCGCCTGGTTTGTTGCCACTTCGGACAGGTGGGTTCTCGAAGTGATCAGTCAGGGACTGCCTCTGGAGTTCGAGCAGTACCTTCCAAGCTGAGCCCGTGCTCCTCGGGAGGAAAGAGTGTCTGCTCAGACCCAGTCGGCTCTCCGAGATGACATCGCTCAGCTCCTTCTCAAGGAAGCAGTAACTCCAGTGGCAGATCCTCCAGCAGACCCTGGCTTTGTCTCCTGGTACTTCCTGGTGCCCAAGTGGATCGGGGGGCTGGTGCCCCATTCTAGATCTGCATGACCTGAATCAATATCTCAGGTCACGCACCTTTCGGATGGTCACTCTGTCCCAGATCATTCCATCCTTTGAACGAGGCATGTGGTTCTGTTCTCTGGACCTCCAGGACAGGTTCTTTCACGTCCCAATCCATCCGTCCCACCAGCGATTCCTCCGCTTCAGAGCAGAGGGGTCCCTCTACGAGTTCCGGGCCATGCCCTTTGGGCTTTCTCTAGCTCCCAGGGTCTTCACCAAATGCATGGCAGTGGTGACAGCATTCCTGTGACGCCGAAGGGTCCAGCTGTACCCTTACCTGGACGACTGGCTGATTGTGACCTCCTCCAGACCGGAGGTGGAGCGGTCCAGGGATCTGGCCCTCCAGGTTTGCCTCCTCATCAAGCGAGGTCAAGTCGGAACTCGTGCTAAAGCAGGTGATCCAGTTCATCGGGGCAGAGCTCGACTCTCTGCGAGCCAGAGCACGGCTCCCGGCAGACAGGGCCGAGGTTCTTTCCTCCTTTGCCCAATCATTTCAGGTTGGACAATTGCGCCCTGCCCGGGACTTCCTGCGCCTCATGGCGGCCTGCACCAGCGTGGTCTGTTGAGCCCGTTGGCACATGCATCCCGTACAGTGGGGACTGGCCAGCCAATGGTCACAGCGCTCCGGTCCTTTGGACCAGCCAGTGGCAGTGACCCAGGAGATGTGGAACACTCTCCAGTAGTGGATCATTCCACCTCATCTGCAGGAGGGCATCCCATTTGTCTGCCCTGAGCCGACGGTCTCTCTGTCGACCGACGCCTCTCTGATGGGTTGGGGTGCCCATCTGGGGGAGCACAGAGCACATGGCCTCTGGTCCCCTCAGGAGTCTCGATGCCATATCAACCTGCTGGAGCTTTGAGCAGTTTGTCTAGTCCTCACCACCATCACTCCGTTTGTATGGGGTCCGTCCAGATGGAATATACCACCATGTACTACCTAAACCACCAGGGCGGGACCGCTCCATGCTTCTGTCAGGGAGGCTGTCCACACTTAGTCCCTCGTGCACAGCCTGGAGCGGATCTCCTAGCCATCCATGGGGCAGAAGCTGCCAACATTCTGGCCAATGCCCTAAGCCGGATAGGGCTGCGTCCCACAGTGGTCTCTCCTTCGGAGGAGTAGTACAAGATCTGTTCTCCCACTGGAGCACGCCTCAGGTGGACCTGTTTGCCTTCAGGGAGAATGCGAAGCTGAGGCTGTTTCATGCCCACCCCCCTCAGCAGGGCTTGCTGCAGGGGGATGCCTTCTCGAGGCTGTGGACCCTGGGCCTCTCTTACGCCTTTCCCCTATTTCCCTTGATCCACAAAGTGCTTCTGAAGGCGAGGACGGGCAAGGTGCAGGTGATTCTGGTAGCCCTAGACTGGCCCCACCAGTTCTGGTATCCAGATCTCCTCAGCCTCAGCTCCAGGCTTCCCAGGTGGCTTCCAGCCCGCCTGGACCTGATCTCAGTCAACCAGGGGAAGGTATTCCATCCGGACCTTCAGTCCCTGCACCTGACGGCCTTGGGTCTTTCCGACGAGGTCCTCAACGTTGTTGAGGCATCCCGTATGGAGTCAACCAGGAAATGCTATGCCTTTAAATGGAAGAGATTTTCTATTTGGTGTCAGGGCAAGGGGTTGGACCCTTTCTCCTGTTCCTTTGCAAGCATTCTGGACTACCTGTGGTCCCTTTCTCAGCTAGGGCTTTGGTCAACGACCCTTAAGGTGCACCTGGCAACCATCTCTGCTTACTGGGTGCAGGCCAGGAAGCAGTCGGTGGCGCAGGAGAAGGTGGTCAGGCACTTTTTCAAGGCTTGATCACATATCCTCCAGTCACGAGACCTCCACCTCCGTGGGATCTACTTCTGGTATTGGCTAAGCTCATGGGCAAGCCATTCGAACGATGCACAGGTGTGGCATCTCTCACCTGTCGTGGAAGACCGCCTTCTTGGTGGCTATCACATCAGCCAGAAGGATGGGAGAGCTCCATCAAGTCTCCTTATCTGGTCTTCCACAGGGACAAAGATGGTCTCTTGCCCCACCGAAATTCCTTCCGGAAGGTGGTGTCAGTTCACCTTAACCAGGTGTTGACTCTGCGGTGTTCTGCCCATTAGCACCTCGGATGCCAAATATAGGTTTCCATACTTTTGGGCCCTAGAAGGCACTCTCTCTTACTATAAGGGGAGTGGTTAAGCCAGCTATTTGTCACTATAGCTGAAGCCACACCTGCCAGACCTGCAGCCAAGTGGACGATAGGCAGCTGGGTCACTCCTGCATAGATCTCTGCACAGGTTGGCGGGCATGGAGCCTCCCAAGGGATAAGAGCTCATTCTACCCGCCATACCGCTGCTTCGGTGGCTGCTTCCAGGGACGTCCCTATCCAGGAAATCTGCAGGGCTGCTACCTGGAAGTCAGCACACACCTTTATTACCCATTACCACATCAACCTTGAGTCACGCCGGGATGCTGGTTTTGGGACCTCGGTTCTCCAGTCCTTATTTCCTATTCCCTAAGTAGGGGGTGTGCGCCTTGCCTCCGTCCTCCCGGAGAACTGCTAGGAGTCTGCCAGACAGTGTGGATGAACAACATATCCATGTCCCTAGAGATACAGAGTTACTCACCTGTAACGGAGTTCTGGGAATGGTATCTGTTATTCATCCTAAGACTCTCTGACCTCGCGACAATCCCGGCTTCCAGCTGCTAGATCTGGCCATGGGCGGAGCTCTAGAGTTTTACCACTGGGTGGGTGGAAGGAGCCAGCTTGAAGACCTTCCGCAAGATTTAAAGTGGCAAGGAACCTGCCAGACAGTGTGGATGAACAACATATACCATTCATAGAACTCCTGTTACAGGTGAGTAACCTGTATTTTCCACCCTCCTTCCTCTTTTTATTTGGGACTTCAGACTCTGTTTCCTCCTCCTCTTGTCGGCCTATACCAGGCTCCGCGAGGAAATGGAGGGCAGGCGCAGGACCATCCATCATATATAACGCTACACTGACGCCGGGTCACGGACGCCGGGTCGGCAGTCCCCGTCAGGTATTGCTAGAAAGTCTGCCATGCGGCCAGATGCCAGGTGGTGCTAGTCCTATATGTGATGACCTACTGAAGGAACCTCTCTCGAAGATCTATTGTTATGGTAAGTTCCTATGTAACTGTACTATTTACATATAAGGATATACAGCATTTAAGCAGTTAAGGAAAGTGGGGCATTCAATCCTATCTGGGTTTATTGCTCCTTCTGTTAATAAGTGCTATGACTCAGTCTCTCACTGAGACCTGGATCCAGTGCCCCAAAAAAACACACACACACACACTGAAATGTTCCGGTGCCACTCAAGCTAAAATGAAGGTTCTAACCCCAGTAATGCTCAGTATATTTCCCTAGCATGCAGTAAGCCTGAGGGGGTGGATTGGACTGCCCGGAGGATGGAACACTTTGCACGTGAGCATCTTTCAAACAGTGCCTCTACCAACTGCCTATGTTCTAACCTCGTCAGATTTTTCTCTCCGCTGGAAAAGTCTGGTTGCTCTGAGTTTCGTTAGTCCACTTTTTCCTGCGTAAAGAAAACTTTAGATTACTAAAATAAGTATATTTTGTTTTCATTTACTGCCTTAACTGATTGTTTAGTTATTTAATCTTAGTTTACGGTTAAAATTTATTATTTTCCCGGTTCCTTGTGGTTTGGGTATAACCGTGAGGAAAGTTTTAGTTGAAATCGGGTTCTCTGATTAAAGAACCCTTTTTTTTACTGAAACAACATTGTTTTAACATACTTTTATAACCGATAAATCTCGTTTGCTGAACAGTTCCTTTTATTCCCCACGGTTCGGTTCCTTCCGGTTCGGAACTGACTGCAACCGTTATCTAAAAAAGCTTATTTTCTTAACGGTTGGTGTTTTCTCCTGTTATTAACATCATGTCGGAGAAACCTAAAAAGACCAGTGAACCTGGTTTTAAAAATTATTTACAGTGTGGAGGAGTATTTGCAAAGGCAGATAAGCACACTTTATGTGTTGTTTGTCTGGGATTTGAACATCTGAAAGAGGAATGTGAGTTGTGTGAAACATTCCTAGATAAAGCTATTGAGAAATTCCTTGAAAGGCTAAAGAAAAAGTTTCCTAAGAGTCCCTCAGGCTCTGACCAGCAGACGCGCCAACCTACTGTGGCTGAACCCACAATTGTAACTACCCCTGGTCTTGAGATGGGCGAGAAGGGTATACAAAGAATAAATGAACTGGCTGACTCCCTGGTTCCTGCAAAGAAAACAAAGAAACTAAAACATGCAGAACCGTCGCCTACTAAACCGGGGACTTCTGTATCTGGTCTGACTGTGCCTTTGGCCCAGGAGATTGCCCAGGCATTTTAAGATGATTCAGACCCTGCAAACTATTATTCTTCCTCAGCAGCCTCCTGCCCTTCTCAGGGTCCCCAGGCTGGCAGTAATGTGCAGCCCTCATTGCAAGGGACTTCATGTTGCTGATGATGATTTTGGTGAGGAGGAAGAGCCTATAGAACCTAAAGTGTCCCTGAGCAGGACTTTGGTTTCTCCCCAAGGGTGTCTGAGGATTATTCCTCTCATTTTACATTTGTTAAGAGGATGGCAGATTCACTAGACGTCTCCACTGTGGAACAAATTGAGGATGAGGAGGTGGTGGAATATATGGAGCTGCTGGGGTTGACACCCACAAAAACCCTCCTCCTCCCTGTGTAAAAGTTCTTTAAAAAAAAAGATGCCTTGAAACACAGCAGACAACCTGTAATAATGCTAGGGTCCCTCTGTCCTCCGGACAAGGACTCCAGGAAACTAGTATGGCCAAAAACGGCTATTTGTCGGCCTCTTTGGCCATTCGGCAGGCTAATTTCTCAGGTCAGCACACGCCCTGCTCATACAGCAGGAACTGCTCGTGCTTCTGGGAAAAGAAGCGATAGAGCACGTACCACGGAACCGAAGGAGTGCAGGATTTTATTCTCACTTCTTTCTGGTTCCCAAGAAAACAGGGGACCTCAGTCTGATACTGGACCTCAACGAGTCGGTCCTGTACAAACGCTTCTGCATGGTGTCCCTCCCAAGTCTGATTCCCATGCTCAAGCAGGGCGCCTTTCTAGCGTCCTTGGACATGCAGGATCCTTACCTGCATATACCCATTGCTCAGGCGCACAGGGAGTTTCTGCACTTCGAGTTTCAAGGCCCCCATTATCAGTTCCGAGCCCTCCCCTTTGGACTGTCACCGGCACCTCAGGTATTCATGAAGTGCATGGCAGTCATCATGGCGACTCTGGGAGACAAGGCCTCACGTATTCCCCTAACTGGTCAACTGTGGCTTCTCATGGCGCCTCTCGGGAGGCCCTGATTTCTGCCATTCATTATACTCAGTCTCTGTTCAAGGCGCTGAGCATCATTATCAATCAAGAAGTCACGCCTGGTTCCGGCACAGACTCTGCAGTTCATAGAGCGTTCTGGACACCATCCAGGAAGCTTTTCTTCCCCAGGACAGAGCAGAACACATCAGATCCTCATCAAGGACATTTTGGCAAGAGACCATTCCTGCCAGATTCCTTTGCCTGCTCAGACACATGGCTGCGGCCATTGCAACAGTCCCGCTTGCTCATCTCCACATGCAGGTGACCCAGTGGATGTTACGGGTCCAGTGGGATCAAAAGCAAGACCATCTGCAGCTCCCAATCCGGATCATGAAGGCCATGATCTAGCCATTGGCAATGGTTGTTAGATCCGAAGAATCTATCGGCAGGAGACCCCTTCATTGTGCTGTCTCCGATTGTGACACTCTCCACAGAAGCCTCAGGGCTCGGATGGGGTGCACACCTTGATAGTGTCCGGTCTCGGGGCCTGTGGACAGCCTAAGAGACTCATCTCCACATAAATATCCTGGAAGTGAGAGCAGTTCTTTACGCCTTGCAGGCCTTCCAGTCGGAGATTCCACCGGGGACTCTTCTGTTACAAACAGATAATTTCGCGGTGATGTATTACCTCAACAAACAAGAGGCACCCATTCCTACCGCTTTGCGGGAGGCTATGAGGGTGTGGGATTGGATTTTGCAACACGGCACCAACCTCATTGCTGTTCATGTCCCAGGGGTGGACAGAATGTCATGAATGGCCTGCGCCGCTCTCAGGCTAGAGTTCACAGTGGGAACTACTCCAGGAGGTAGTAGAGGATCTGTTTCACAGATGGGGTACACCAGAGTTGGATCTTTCGCATCCCCATCAATATGCAAAACTGCCCAATTCTTGCTACGCTAGATCCAGGGCCTGGTGTTTTCTGGAGAAACACGTTGTCTCTCTCCCCTGGGCGGGCAGATTCCTCTGTGCCTTTCCATTGATCCAGAGGGTCCTTCTGAAACTTCACAGAGAGCAAGCGACGCTGATGCTTATCGTGCCGTTCTGGCCCAGGCAGATCTGGTTCCCTCTACTACATCAGCTATCCCAAGAACCTCCGGTGCCTCTGCCAGTCAGCTCTCACTTCTTGTCTCAGGAGGTGGGCTCCTTGGTCCATCCGGACCTTTGTTTGCTGAGCCTGCATGCTTGGCTCCTAGAGACATGGCCATTTCGCGACACTAGGTCGCGCAAGAGGTAGCTGACGTCCTGGTGGCCACGAGAAAACCGGCCACTCAGGCTACTTACACCATGAAGTGACGCCATTTTTGCCTATGGGCTCAAGCGCGGGGGTTTTCGCCTCTAGACTGTCCAGAAAAGTCGGTCTTGGACTACCTCCTGTCTCTTTTTAAGACAGGCTTGGCCTACTCCTCTATCAAAGTATTCCTCTGTGCCATCTCAGCCTATCACTTTCCTATAGGCCAACGCACCATATCTCAGTTGGATACGGCACGAGCCTTCCTGAGAGGTGTTCTCCACCTTAGACCTCCAATTAAGGATCCGATTCCGCCATGGGATCTTCCCTTTGTCCTGGAACAGCTTACGCTGCCACCCTTTGAGACAGCCGCGGATTGCGAGCTACGTTTTCTTACTTGGAAGACTTTGTTTTTAGTTGCCGTTACCTCGGCCAGAAGAATTTCTGAACTTCCTGCACTTATTTGCAAAGGGCCTTATTTGGTTTTCACCAAGACATGGTATCCGTCACGGACTAATCCTAAGTTTCTGCCTCACGGTGGTCTCAGCTCTCACCCTTTAATCAGGACATCAATCTACCAGTGTACTTCCCAAGTATTCTAATCGAGAGAGGCCTGTTGCACACTTAGATGTGCATAGGTGTCTCTGATACTACCTGACCGAACCAAACACCACGAAAATCAGACCAGCTTTTTGTCTTCTTTGCCCACAGGATGATGGGAGCTCCTGTTTCCAAGCAGTCGCTGTCCAGGTGGTTCATTGTGTATCACATTCTGTTACCAGAGCGCAACAAACCCTTACCAGGTGCGGTCAAGGGTCATTCCACATGGGGGTGGCTACCTCCTTTGCAGCCCTCAAGTGTGGGTCCATCTCGGCTATATGTGCTGCAGCTACTTGGAGCTCCATGCCTTTCATCAACATTACAGCCTGGATATTGCATCGAGGCGAGGGCAGGTTTTGGTCTATCAGTCCTTCAAGGACTTCTGTCCTAGGTTCAGGTTCTATTAAGGATTTCTACCTTCCCTCCTCCCAGTGGTGTGGGATTTCCATTATTGCTTGGGAATCAGTCCTAATGGTGTAATCTGCTGTAAGTGCTGTTTCTCGAAGTAAGATAGTACAGTTATGTAAGAACTTACCATAACAGTAGATCTTCGAGAACAGCTCTTGCAGCAGGTACTTTCCTCCCACCATCCCCGCTGGAGGTAGACTCTCATTCCAACATCCTTCTCCTATGATCAGGTGTTCTCAGCATCTCTGATTGCCATTTGATGGCTGATCCTCACTCTCCTCTTCTTATGTCATCCAGCGGCCGGGAGTCTCCGGCAGGAGAACTGGGGATTCTAGGGACATGGATATGTTGTTCATCCACACTTATTGGCAGGTATCCTTGCCGCTTTAAATCTTGCCGGAAGGTCTTCAAGCTTGCTCCTCCCACCCACCCGGGTGGTATAACTCTCGGCTCCGCCCCATGACGCCAGATCTTCCTTACCGCTTGGAAGCTCAGGTTCCCTCCTTAACGCTCTGCGTTTGAGACTGGTTCCTATTTCTCCGTTCGCGGATTTAAAAATAAATTTTGCGATAAAGACTTCAGTCTTCTATCCCTCGCGGCTGCGATGGACAAATCGACTCCCGGATTTCGGAGATGCCCATGCGGGCAGAAGATGTCTCGGACGGATCCACACTCCACGTGTGTCTACTGTGGCCTTGGCACGACCCGCCCAGGCTTGCGACCTGTGCTCATCTTTCTCGGCCTCGTCCTCAAGAACCGTGCTGCCGGTTGCAACTGGGCGCGTCCCGAGCGTTTCCCTCGGTGAAGTCCAAGGAGGCCCGGTTGGCGGTGTCATGGCGGCAGGCTCGGCGGATCAGCTCGGCGGATGGTCCCCTCGAAGAGGAGGCGGCGTGGGCGTATCTTCCTCGGCCGCTGCATTTATCCCGCCTCTCTGGGTTCTTCCCACACGGCTTCTTTTAGGAGTTTTGTCTGTCCCTCTCCACTAAGGGAGAAGGACCTGCATCTTCTGGACCTTATTCTGGGTCCAAAAGAGGGACAGGGTAAGTCCCTCCGTCGGCGCTCTTGGGAGCGGAAAGGTCCTCTCCCGGGCCGTCCGACCGTCGGCTTCGCTCGACCGCTCGGCTTCGCCACTGGCCTCACGGTGTCCCCTGCCAGGGTCAGTTGACCGAGACTCCACCGATGAAGTCGAGATTTTCTCGACCCATTGGACGGCTGTCGCCTTTAGCGGCCGAATTCCCCTCCCCGGTTCCCCGGGAGGAGTTGAGGATCCCGTGGGCTCGCTCTGTGCCTCCGGTTCCGGAGCCTGATGAACCATCCGAGCGGAAGGGAGTGCTGGTTTCGGCCGACACCTCCCTCGCACGACCTCGAAATTCGGGACTCTCGGTTCGGGACTCGAGGTCCAGCCGATCCCACCGCCATAGGCGGCCCGGTCTCTGCACTGCTGGTAAGCGGGCGCTGGCTGGCCCTCGCCCTCCTCCTGGGATGGAGGGAGGCTTCGCGAAATTACGCCGACGGTACGAGACCTTATGTTGTAACACTTCTCCTGACCGGGAGTGTTCTCACCCCGCCTTCCCCGCCATTAAGTGGCTGTCACCGAGCTGCCGACACAACCCCGACTTATCCGGGAGCCTATACCCAGGCCGGTTGTTCGGCCAAACCAGCTGCTCCACCGATTCGGTGGAACCTCCGCCTCACAGCCACCATGCGGGGCTCGACCAAGGATTCTTTGGTCGGGTAAGGGTCTACCCCATCGGCTTGTCAGTTACCCTCACTCCCGACCGACCTGCAGGTGAAGGGTGGCTCAGGCCAGAGGCAGCTCTTCGAGGACTCTTCCGAGTCCGAAGATGATTCCTCCTTTTCTCCAGCGACTGGACTTGGGTCTTCAGGAGGTCAGTCAATGGACGATAGCCGTCGTCCTTCCTAGGACTGCTTGACTCATCTCGGAATCCACGGGATGGAGCTCGAACCCGCTTCAAACGGGCCAGGTATCCCCTCACGGAGATTCTGGACCGAGGATTCTCCGACGGAGGCCTTTCTGGTGGCCGAGGCCATAGTGGGTCGGCACTGGAGCTTGGCAGCGCCCTGCTTCCTGCCTCTGCTCGCCAGGATGGCCAGGAAGTATGTGGTCCCCACCGGTTCCTTGTCGGTTTTGAACACCCCTCTCGGAGGGGTTGGTTACCGACAGCGTTTTCGGCGCCCGGCAACACCAAGGATGTGGACAAACCTCCTGACAAGGAATCAAGAAATTGGACTATGTCGGGCGAAAAGTCTCGCTCGTGCTCTCTCGGTCTCGTCAGGCCAGTTCGGCCGTCCTCATGGCACATTTTCTCATGCCCTGTTGGGCTCCTGGATGAGGTCATCCTCATCTTCCGCCGATCTGCAGACTACGGTTAAGCAGGTGCGGGACCAGGGCAGGCAGTGGCCAAACAGCAGCTCCAGACTGCTTTGGATATAGGGGACTCATGTGCCAGATCGGTGGCGGCCGCAGTGGCTATCGTCGTGGGCTTGGCTGAGGATATCCACCTTTCTCGGATACCCAGTACAAGTTGGCGGATGTTCCCTTTTTGGGGACTGACCTCTTCGGCCCTGGGGTGGAAGGTCACCTGCAGAGGATCGAGAAGTCCAATGCTACCTTGGACTCGGTCTCTTCCGCTCAGAAGGACAAAGGCCGTAAACCACAGCCTAAGCCCTTTCATCCTTCTATGCCCCCGGTGCGCCCGGCCCAGCAACGTCAGGGCCAGCAGGCTCGGCCTTGGCATCCCAAACCCAAGCCGCCGGCTTCCTCTAACAAGAGGCAGGGAGGAAAAGGCCTAGGAGGTCCTCGGCGGTCCCTCCTCCAAGCCTGCCCAGTGGCGGGCTGAGGGGTGTCAGCCCCATTCCCGTACACCTTTCCCTGGGTCCCCCGTGGGGAGGCGGCTCCTGCACTTCCCTTCCGCCTGGTCCGCTGTTTCCACGGACAGGTGGGTCTTGAGGTGGTGGGAAGAGGCCTGCCTCTGGAATTGAGCAGGCACCACCCTTCAGAGCCGGCCCCTCGAGGGCTTGATCCCCAGCCTCACTCAGCGGCTCGTCGAGCCGACATGGCTCTCCTCCTCCAGAAGGAGGTGATAAGAGGTGGTGGACCCTCCTTCAGACCCAGGGTTTGTGTCCAGGTACTTCCTGGTTCCGAAGCGGACGGGGCTGGCGCCCCATTCTCACCTACGACTAAACAAGTTCCTAAGGTCTCGAACCTTCAGGATGGTCACTCTGGCTCAGATAATACCATCCTTGGAGCGCTGGCGTGTGGTTCTGCTCTGACTTGTGTTGGAGCCAAGCTTTTTTCACGTCCCTATCCGTCTGTCTCACCAGAGATTCCTTCGCTTCCAGCGGAAGGATCCTCTTCGAGTTCCAAGCCATGCCCTTCGGCTTGTCTCCAGCTCCCAGGGTCTTCACCAAATGCAAGGCAGTGGTGACAGCATTCCTCATGCCGCGGGGGTCGGGTGTACCCTTACCTGGACGACTGGCTGATAGCAGCTCCCTCCAGGAAGGAGGCGGAGTGGTCCAGAAATCTGGCCCTCCAAGTCTGCTCTCAACTGGGCCTCCTTATCAACGAGGCCAAGTCGGAACTCGAGCCGAAGCAGGTGATTCTATTCATCGGGGCGCAGCTCGACTCTCTTCGAGCCAGAGCGCGGCTCCCGGCGGACAGGGCCGAGGTTCTTTCCTCCTTTGCCCGATCATTTCTGGTTGGGAAATTGCGCCCTGCCTGGGACTTCCTGCGCCTCCTGGGTCTCATGGCGGCCTGCACCAGCGTGGTCCGTTGGGCCGCTGGAACATCGTCCCCTTCAGTGGGGACTGGCCAGCCAGTGGTCACAACGCTGCGATCCTTTGGACCAGCTTGTGTCCAGTGACACAGGGGATGTGGAACGCTCTCCAGTGGTGGACCGTTCCGGATCATTTGCAGGAGGGCATCCCGTTCGTCCGCCCGAGCCGGCGGTCTCTTCGACCGATGCCTCTCTGATGGGTTAGGTGCCCATCTGGGGAACACGGGCTCATGGCCTCTGGTCCCAGCGGGAGTCGATGCCACATCAACCTGCTGGAGCTCCGAGGCGGTCCAGCTCCCACCGCCTTTGCTCCGTTCCTCCGGGTCAAGTGGTCCGAGTCAGGCGGACAATACCACGACCATGTACTATCTAAACCGCCAGGGCGGGGGCCAGCTCCATGCTTCTATGCAAGGGCTCTCCGCATTTGGTCACTGTGCGCAGCCTGGAGGCGGATCTCCTGGCCATTCACGTGGCAGGAGCCTCCAACACCCTGGCCGATGCCCTGGGCGGATAGGGGCTGCATCCCAGAGTGGTCCTCCTGCGGAGGTAGTACAGCATCTGTTCTCCCATTGGGGCACACCTCAGGTGGACCTGTTTGCCTCCAGGGAGAAGCAGCTGAGTCTGTTCCATGCCGCCCCTCAGCAGGGCTCGCTGCAGGGATGCCTTCTCGAGGCAGTGGACCCCGGGCCTCTTTTCGCCTTTCCCCATTTCCCTTGATCCACAGGTGCTTCTCAAAGGCGAGGAGGACAAGGCGCAGGTGATTCTGATAGCCCCAGACTGGCCTCGCCAGTTCTGGTACCCAGATCTCCTCAGTCTCAGCTCCAGGACTCGCGGCAGCTTCCAGCTCGCCCGGACCTGCTCTCAGTCAATCAGGAAGGTGTTCCATCCGGACCTTCAATCCCTGCACCTGACGGCCTGGTTCCTGGCGGCTAGAGTTCCAGGCCTGGGTCTTTCCGGCCGAGGTCCTCAATGTAGTTGAGGCGTCCCGTAAGGAGTCGACCAGAAAATGCTATGCCTTCAAATGGAAAAGGTTTTCCATTTGGTGTCAGACAAGGGCTTGGACCCTCCTCCTGTTCCTTGGCAAGCATCTTGGACTATTTATGGTCCCTTTCTAGTCAAGGGCTTAGGTCGGCGACCCTAAGGGTGCACCTGGCAGCCATCTCTGCCTTACAGGCGCGGGCCGGAAGCAGTCGATCGGCGGAGAACGTGGTCTGGCGCTTTTCAAAGGCCTTATCACATTTCCTCCAGTCGCGGAACCCCATCTCCGTGGGATCTACTGCTGGCTTGGCAAAGCTCATGGGCAAGCCATTCGAACCTATGCACAGGTGTGCTCTCTCTCACCTGTCGTGGAAGACCGCCTTCTTGGTGGCTATCCGTCAGCCAGAAGGATGGGAGGCTCCAGGCGCTCCATCGAGTCTCCTTACCTGGTCTTCCACAGGGACAAGGTTGTCCTCGCCCCACCGAAATTCCTTCCGAAGGTGGTGTCGGAGTTTCACCTTAACCAGGTGTTGACTCTGCGGTGTTCTACCCCAATCACACCTCGGAGGCGAATATAGGCTCCATACTCTGGATCCTAGAGGCGCTGCTTATTATAGGAGGCGCTGCGGCTGGAAATTCGGAGAGAGGTTAGCAGCTGTTTGTCACCTCGCTGAAGCCGCATCTGGCAGACCTGCAGCCAAGCGGACGATAAGCAGGTGGGTAACCTCCTGCATAGATCTCTGCTATAAGTTGGCGGGCATGGAGCCTCCCAGAGGATAAGAGCTCATTCTACCAGCCTATACTGCTGCAACGGTGGCTGCTTCAGGGACGTCCCTATCCAGGAAATCTGCAGGGCTGCTACCTGAGTCAGCAAACACCTTCATTACCCATTACCACATCGACCTTGAGTCACGCCGAGATGCTGGTTTTGGGGCCTCGGTTCTCAGTCAGTCTCTTTCCCAAGTAAGTATTGGGGTGTGTCTTGCCTCCCTCCTCCCGGAGAACTGCTAGGAGTCTGCCAATAAGTGTGGATGAACAACATATCCATGTCCCTAGAAATACGGTTACTCCTGTAACAGGGTTCTAGGAATGGTATATGTTGTTCATCCACACTACTCTCCCGACCTCCCGGCTTGACGCACAACCTGAGCTTCCAGCGGGCCAGATCTGGCGTCATGGGGCGGAGCCGAGAGTTATACCACCCGGGTGGGTGGGAGGAGCAAGCTTGAAGACCTTCCGGCAAGATTTAAAGCGGCAAGGATACCTGCCAATAAGTGTGGATGAACAACATATACCATTCCTAGAACTCCTGTTACAGGTGAGTAACCTGTATTTCTCGGGGACCGCCTCCTTGTGTACTGTGCCTGACGTTGGGGGCGGGACTGACGTTGGATGCGGTCCCCGCTGAATACTGCTAGCTAGAAAATTTCCGTGGGGTCCTGGCGCCTGCCGGCTTCAGTCCTAATGGTGTAACCTGTTCTCGAAGATCTACTTTTACTGTAAGTTCTTACGTAACTGTACTTTTCATCTCAGGGCTCACTCGAGTCAAAAGAGAGACTTTTTCAAAGCTCATTCCAGTAACAAGGTCCTTGCTACATGCCCTCCAGTGGTGGAAAAAGGAATCCAGCTTAGACAGGGGATTCCTTTTCAGAGGGAATATCCTGCAGTTGTTCTCACAACAGATGCATCCCTGCTGGGTTGGGGTGCCCATTTAGGGGACCACACAACCCAGGGTACCTGTTCAGCTGCAGAGTCCCTTCAGCACATAAACTTGCCGGAACTCAGAGCGGTGTTGCTAGCTCCGAAAGCTTTCCTTTCCCTAGTACAGGGCAAGGTGGTACAGATCAGAACAGACAATACCACCTCAGTGTATTACATAAACAAGCAAGGCGGCACCAGGTCAGGCCTCCTATGCACAGAAACCATGAAAATCTGGACTTTGGCTTACTCCTGGAGTATCCTTGCAGGCAGTCCACTTGCCAGGAAGGACATCACCTGACTGATGCTTTGAGTTGAATCAACCAGGTCCATCACGAATGGACCCTGAACAGACAGGTGGTACAGGTTATTTTCCGAAGGTGGGGCACTCCAGAGATAGACTTGTTCACGTCCCACCAGAACCATCACCTGCCACAGTACTGTTGCAGGCCACCAGATCAGGGCACACTTCTTCTGGATGCTCTGGCTCTAGAATGGTCAGGGACGTACCTGTATGCTTTCCCTTTGGTTTTCAGGGTGTTACTGAAACTCGGATCCCACTCAGTTTCTCTGATCTTGAGAGCTCCAGACTGGCCCAGGCAGTCATGGTACTCTCTTCTGCTCTCCATGTCTGTCACCAAACCGATACACTTCCTCTGAGGCACAATCTATTGACCTCCAATCAGGGAACTCTTGTATCCGAATCTCAAGTCCCTCAATCTCAAGGTCTGGCTCTTAAAGAACTAGAGTATACTAATTTAAACCTCTTTGAAGCTGTGCTAAATATATTAACAGGTTACAGAAAAACTTCCACTAAGAAAATCTATTCTTCCAAATGGAAAAGATTCTCTGTCTGGTGTTCAACTAGAGATTAAGTGCCAGCTCAGACTGGAGTTTCAGTTGTCCTAGACTATCTCACTCATTTGCATTCTCAGGCTTAACAACCCAGTTCCTTAAAAGTTCATCTTGCAGCAGTGTCCGCTTACCTTTCTGCTGGAACAAAGGTAGCAATGGCCTCAGAACCCATTTTCAGAAGGTTCTTTAAAGATTTGAGTCACTTGCATCCCCTTCACAGGGCATTAGTGCCAGCATCGAACCTTAGTGTGTATATAGCTAAACTCATGGGCCCTCCCTTTGAGCCCATGGTGACAGCCCATTTAAAATATGTCACATGGAAAACAGTTTTCCTAGTAGCAGTGACTTCTGCAAGAAGAATTATTGAGCTCCAGGCTCTTTGTATTGATCAGGACTATATCTCTTTTCATAGGGATAAGGTAGTCCTCAGAATGAATAGAAAGTTTCTCCCTAAGGTGGCTTCAGATTTTCATCTGAACCAATCCATCGCTCTTCCTGTCTTTTTCACAGACCGTGCCAGCTCTGGCGAAAGAAGACTTCACAGTCTGGATGTAAAAAGGGCTCTCAGATATTACATGACAGCCACCGAAGACCATAGGCAGGATAGAAAACAGATATTCCTGACATATGGGGATGTAGGAAAAGGCAATCCGGCCTCAAAAAGGTCTATCTCTCTCGATGGATAGTCCAGTGTATTCAATTTTGCTACACAAAAGCTGGTAAGAAACCCCCAACAGGGTTGAGGGCACACTTTACAAGAGGAACAGCTGCTACCCTAGCAGCTGTCAGAGATGTCCCATTAGTGGACATTGTAAAGCAGCTACCTGGAAAACAGTACACAACTTTGCAAAGCACTACAACCTGAATATTTTGTCCAGAAGTGATGCTAGGTTTTTATGGCAGTCCTGCAATGTCAGTTTCGAAATAAGTTCTGTGCCCACCTCCTGTGGTACTGCTTGGTAGTTTGCATAAAGTTAGGAATATACTGAGCATTACTGGGGTTGGAAGAAAAAATTACTTACTATAGCAATCTTGTTTCTTCTCAGCAATGCTCAGATATTCATAACTTCCCTCCTACCTCCCTTCCAGATCTTCAGCCTCTGCACTCCAGATGCTGGTGCCACGAATCACAGTATATCCTTAGAGTGCATGTTTCTCTGCACCTGGTAACAGTTTTAAATAAAGTTCATATGTGTTCTCTCTTTTTAGAGTTTTCTTTGATGTTTTGTTCTAATTTTAGCTAACTAATGATCTTATCTATGTCAGTCTTCACCATTCATCACCTTTGGGTTATTGGACGGAGGTCATGGCCTTGAGAACTTTTTTTTTTTTTTTGGATGGATGGAGTGGGAGGTGCACGCCCTCGAGGCAACACACTCGATGGTGCGTGCGGGTTGGCCATTAGGTGTTGTCGACTCCACCCTCCTGCCAGTTCTTCGTCTCCCGCCGTCGAGGTCACCTCGTGGGAAGCTTCTGAGAAAGTCTACTGAGAGGCCTACCTTAACCTTGTGACGTGGTTTCTTCTTTGACTCTGTTTACTACAAATTCCATGCCAAAGTCCGTCGGCTCAGAGTTCCTGCCATTTCTGTTTGCCTACTCAGTGTCGTCTGGTAAGACTGTTCCTAATTTTATTTTGCCACGCCGAGTCTTGTTTTTGGTGTTCTTTTTCCCCATAGGTCGTGTCTCGGAGGGCAAGAAGACTTCTAAGATGGGACGACCCCCAATGCGACGGTGCTCATGCAGCCGTAGGTATTCCATCACCGACCAGCACGACCGTTGGCTCGCATGTCTTGGCCCACTTCACAACATGGATTTATGCAACGCCTACTTCTCCATGGACCGCCGGGTCATCGAACGCGTGCAGAAAGTGGGGTGAGCTCCACCAACTTTCAGGGGTCTGGCACACACTCTTCTGGCCAAGCCGTGTTCTCTCAGCCTTTCCTCCGGGTCCCCTCCCAGTTCTATACGGACCGGGGAGGATGGGGGCCTCTGCCTGTTTTAGCCTAACCGTGGCAGAGGCCCCTCCCACGGTGCAGGAGGCCCGTCCCATTCCCTCCGGGGGACAGGCAGGAGGCACCACCTTGGCATTCGTTCCCTCGGGGGCGAAGGCTCCCCTGGTGTCAGATCTGCGGCTCGGAAGGCCTGGGTTGGCGACATCCTTGACGCAGTCAGTTGGCGCCGTCTTGGGTCTCGGCATCGTGGATCCGGATGGCACAGTCATCAACACCGGTCAGTCGCTCTGCACCGTGGCTGCTGTCGGCGCCATCCGCGGTGCCGATAGTGCTAATGAGGCTGTGGGAGGTCCTACGGCACCGTCCCGGACTGTTTCTCGAATGGTGCCGAGGTTGAACATGGCGCTGTGTCCGACTCTGGAGTCGTTCGTGGCCTTGGGCACGGTCACGGTGCTGTGGGGCTATCTTGATATCGGCGCCACTCACGGTGCCGTGGACCGACATGGTGCCGTGTTGTGCCTTGGCGCCGAGGCTGCTGCCCTTGTTGGAGCTGTATCCTCTTCTTGCACTGCTCGCAGTGCTGTTGGGGATGTTGGTACTGACTCTGGTGCAGTCTTGGTTCCTGGTGCCCCTTTCGGTTGGGAAGGTGTCAGGCATCCGCATACCGTTTGACATAGGGCTTCGGGCTCCACCTCTTCGGCAGGGGAATCGAGCTCTGAGACAGACAGGCAGTCTGACTCCTTGGAGTTGGCTGCTCACGTGGATACCTTGGTGGTGTCCTCGACGGACTGGGTCCAGCCCCCCTGCTGGGGAGCAGGCGGTGACCACCGGGACCAGGGTCAGGAGTGCTGACCAGCAGGCGATGGTACAGGCCTCCATTGCTCTTCAGCCTGGTCTTGGAGGGTTCTCTGATCCCTCAGCGGTGGTACCCCCTCAGGTGGTGTGCCTGGATCGCCCAACTTTGGGGCCGATCGGGCACCCACAGGAGGTGGAGTGCCTCTCTGGATAGCCTTTGGGAGCCTACCAGGGTTGTTTAGCTGCCTAGGCGGCTCTTTCGAGGAGGACAGCACTCTCTGATTCCCGAGGGGTCGAGAGGTAGGGGGTCCGTCCGGAGACCTTTTTCCGGAGCCTACCCAGGCTCTGGGAGAAGCCGTAGCACAGATCTCAGTCTTTCCCTTTCGGTTTCCTGGAGAGGGCCCCATTCTTTGGAGGTAGGGGGGGCCGTCCTTCTGGAGCTACACGGCCCTGGTCACCTCACAGGAGATTATTCAGGGTGCAGCCTAAGCAGTTCCAGTGTGGTTGATCAGCTGTCTGCTGTGGAGTTTTCCAGAGCTCCTTCTTTCCCTAGGGCTCCTGGTGCATCTCCCTAGCCCAGGTGGAGGTCAGCCAATTTCTGTTGTCTGATCTGCCCTCTCTCCTCTGCCACATTCTCCTGCACTCCCAGGAATCTTTGGTCCTAGCAGTCATCTCTCCTGGGAGCAGTTCAGAGCGGTAGCTGCTCAGTTTCCCACTTATGTCAGGGCTATGGACAGACAGGTTTTCCAACCTCCCCCTGAGCAGCACGCTGCTGAACCTCCAAGGTCCTCCAGCACCTCATCCCCCTCTTCTGGGGGAGAAAAGCCATCTGTCCACATCTCTCCAGCTGCTGATCTTGCTGAGTATCAGCGATTCCTTGTGAGGATGTTGGAGGATCTGTGCATCACCCCACCCACTCAAGATAATCCGGAGCACTCGATGCGTGCCTTTTTGGGCGATTGCAGTGCAGACACCCTGGTGGTGACTCCCTGGCCTGCTCCCTTTAGTGAGGAGTTGATGCGTTTCTGGCAGAGACCCTTCTCCAGAATTCCAGCCCCTAGGGATCTCCGACGGAGGTATTGTACCTCCTCAGAGTCTCCAGGTAATCGGCCTCATCAGGGCTGACGCACTTGGATACGCCCGATGGGCTTCGCGCCCTTCACTGTGACTGGCCCCCAGATATGGACTTCATGGATTTTGATTTCTAGGGTAGGAGGACTTTTTACTCGGTATGGTTGCAGCTATCTATAGCTGCTCATCAGGCCCGCTACACTTCCTATGACAGGTTCTTGTGGTCCAGGCTAGGTCAGCTCCTAGCCTTAATGTCTGACACGGAGGAAACCAGACAAGCCATTGCACTCTCTGCATGTGGCCTGGAGCTAGCAAGGCATCGAGCAAGGGCATCTTTCGACTCCAGTGAGGTAGCTGCCAGAGACGTGGGGACAGTGATCTGCATTATGCAGACGGCATGGCTACGTCTCACCCGGTTGTCACCCATGGCCCGGCGTAGGATGATTACCAGAGAACCCATCTCTTCTCCCATAGTGTGAGGCGGCATCTGTCGGGGCATCTTCCTTTTCCCTCCAGGGAGTCCCAGTCTCCCTCTCCCCACTCTCTGGCCTCTTCAGGCCCTGAAGGTTCTCCCCCTTAGTGTGTCACCCACTGAGGGCTAAGGCACTCTGTCCCTTAGGGTTGAAAAAAACCCTTTGTGGGGGACTCTGCACACACCCAAAGGTGATGAATGGTGAAGATTGATACAGATAAGATATGAAAATTATGTACCTACCGTAATTATGATCTTTCTGTGCGTCTTAACCATTCATCACAGTCCCACCCTTCATCCCCCTGGGGTCTCAGTTTCTGGGTCCCCCCCTCCTCTCTGTGTCCATCTCCCTCTCTGTTAGTCAGGAGCAGGGTAGACAGGGGCGCATGGGGGAGGACGTTTTTTAGAGGGAGAGTTGTCAGGATGGGGAGGGAGTTGGCAGTTGCCCTCCAGTCTCTCCTCCATTCTCCTCCTCTTTTTCCCGTCAATCCTTGGTTTCCTGTCCTTTGGACAGATACCTAAATTTCTTTAAGAAACTTCATTTTCTTACACCAAATTTTTTCCCTTGAGAGGGAGGAGAATTCCCTGCATTCTGTCTTTCTTCCAGAATAGCCGATTCTGCCTTGTGGAGTTATTGTCAGTGATTCTGTGCCTTGAATTCTGACAGTGAGCCTTTTTGGCTACTCCTTGCAGTTCCTATACAATCTCGAGACAAGTCAAGGTTCCTGGGTATGGTTCTTACCTCTTTGCTCCCCTCTCACTCTTATCCTAATTCCCTCCCTCCCTCCCTCCTTTTCTATTTCCAGAGATTGGAGCCTCTTCCCGATCCCCTTAGTTTTCTACTACTACTTCTTCTGCTGTCCTCTCAGTCGTTTATTTCTCCTTTTGGTTTTTATATCCTTTCCTTTGTCTGTCCCTTGGACTTCCTTGTTCCACCCTTCCAGCCCTTTTCCTCACTTCTCCAGCGACTCAGAACTGGCAGGAGGGTGGCGTTGCCAACACCTAATGGCCAACCTGTGAGTTCCACACAATGCGTCGGCCTCGAGGGCGGTGCCGATGGTGCGTCGACTCTGCCCATCCAGAAAAAAAAGCTCCCACGGGGTCATGACCTCTGGCCAATAACCCAGAGGCGATGAATGGTGAAGTTACACAGAAAGATCATAATTACAGTAGGTACATCATTTTCATTTGCTCCTCCCCTTGGGAGGCTGGTTATAAAACAAATTTTAAATTCTGGGAAAACCCCAATTTTAATAATTAAAATTATTGTTCTTATACCTTAAAGCCTGCCTTTCCAGGCTCCATACAAAATCTGAAGAGGTTAGAACACAGGCAGTTAGTAGAGGCGGTGTTTGAAACATGCTCATGTGTAAAGTGTTCCATGATTTGCATGTGTTCCATCTCTCTGGGCAGTCCAACCCCTCAGACTTACTGCATAAAGTTATGAATATTTGAGCATCACTGGGAAGAAACAAGGTTACTATGGTAAGTAATTTTTTCTTTCAGATCTCCACCCCTTTTGTCCAGAGTTACCTTTTCCGCCCCACAGAATTTAAAAACGTGATCTTGCTTCAAGAGGGTTCCTGCAGTAGGTTTTCGCTGATAGGACTGCGCCCCCTGGCATCAGGACCGCACAGCAAATTTCTAGCTACCGATACGTAGTGGGGGACCGCCCCCGGCGTTGCACGACAAGACATCAGCGTGACAGTATATGAGGTGGTCCCCACACCCGCCCTCCAGTTCATTCTCTCCATCGACCTGTATACGTCGGACCTTGCAGTGAACTCGGCTACAGTCAGCTGCCGTTTTAAAAGTATTTCTTGTTCTTTTTTCCTGTCTTTTTCTAAAAGTTTAATGCATGTCTTCACATAAAACCAAGACGTGCTCACAGTGCGACGCTCAGATTCCACATGGGGACGATCAGTCCCGCTGTGTCCTCTGCTTAGGCCCAAAATGCAGAGTTGACGTCTGCGACATCTGCCAGTCCTTCAACCAGGCCACATGCGTCAGACGCGAGAAAACACTCGATGCCCACCTTTTGGGGGGAAAAAAACGCCTTCCATCGATGGAAAAGGAACTTCAAGAGCTGCAGGAACATTAGTCTTCACCCACCTCTTAGCGCAAGAAGAATGAGAAGTGCTGGGACTGATCCCCCTCTACCCAGCTTTGCCAGGCAGCCAACACTACTTCAGGTGAGGTGTCCACCTCGTTGAGTACACCTCCCCGGTCTCCGTCTGCTCTGGCGGATCGGTTGCCACCCCCCCCCCAACCTTTTTCAATAGGCGACAGGGGTGTTCCTCCCAGGAGGCTACTGCTTCAGGGTCTGTCATTAGCTCTCAGGCCGATAAGTCACCCTTTGGCTCCACCGTCAGGTACACGTACTCTGTTGGCAAGCCGAATTTTAGCTCCGCTGTTGCCCGCCTTACCGTGACCGATAAGTCAGATGCCGGCTCCTCACACGTCTGCTTGGTCGAGGCCAATCAGTCTGTCGCTGACCTGTCCACCCACTTGGCCAAAGCTCTCCCGTCAAGCCTATCTCTTGTATCCAACATCGTGCAGAGCAAGCTTCTAGGCACCACCTTGTCCCGCAAGAGTTCTTCCTCACAGGACTCCCTGACTCAGTCCGACTCCTCATTTCCCCTGGACCTCCGTGACATGAGTGCTTCTGGCCAGAGGATTCCTTCTCCTATGTCGGATCTATTATCTGGGCTTCACGCTTCTCCAGTGGAGCAGTCGATGGAGGTCTCCATTCCTCTACCCCCCCCCAAACAGTCTCTGATCAGACATCTGGTCTTCTTTGGCCCCTGACGCCAGGCCACTCTCCCGTCTACGTCCTTTCAGACTCGGGAATGGCCTCTGGATTTCTCACTCTGATGCTAGAGCCCCCTCCTGGCCCTTCAGGGATTCCAATCAGGACCCCAGGCTTGCCGACGGACCTACACGTTCCTTGCAGTCCTTTGGCCCCTCCAGTCCTACAGGCGTGAACCCAGACTACCCTCTGCCACAGTTCCTCTTTATCCAGCACCATGGGGGTTGTCACTGGGCTACCAGTCGCATGTGCTGACTCCGGGCCATATGTAGCGGGGTACCATCATCAGCCCTACCCCTATCGGTACCAGGCTCCTGGTTATTAGTCCCCATATTCTCCCTCGAGGTTTCCAGGCTTTCAACCTCCACCACCTCCTTAGCCGGAACCACAGGGGACAATTTCGGCCTTTTGGAAGGATGCCAAATTGAAGCTCCTGTAAGAGCTGGGACACCCCCTTCCAGTCATGGTTTCTATCCTGACCCACAGGGTAATTCCTAAAGCCCATCCCGATTGACCATCAGTCGTCAGATAGGGATTCTGGCAGGCGCCCAGCTGGGGCCTCTCTGGCGTCGGGATCAAGGATGAGGTTCCAGACATTTCTCTACCCAGCAGACCGGAGTCTTCAAACTCCGATAACGATGCTGACTCTGAATCTCACTCAGAACCTCATTCTCCAATGGAATCTCAACCCAGGGAGTCTCCCAAATCTCCACCGGAGGACCGTCATATGCAGAACACTTTAGATCCATCCAGCAGGCTTGCGGTTGGACATCCCAGGAGATGGATCTAAAAAAGAAGAGGCTCGCAGAGCACCTGGATTTGACCAATGCGGACCCCCTACCTTTCCCACCTTGGACTGGACCGCACGAGGACCTAACATCCACAATATGGCAACAGCCATCCTCAATTCCTGCAGTCCCTAAAAGGGTCGACAGGACCCATCATCCCAGGAAGGGCAAGCCACCTCACAGCGAGTCAACCTAAGGCCAACTCGATGGTCATTACAGTGGCCCGTGATAGGTTCAGCTCAACCAAAGTATCTGAGTACCTCACCTCCGACAAAGAGTCCAAGGAGATGGACCAATACGGCCACAAGGTCTTCACTTCTTCCACTTGCGCTATTTGGTTTCTTAATTACGTGGCCCATATGATCTCCTTCCAGAAGTCAGCTCTGACTGACTTAGAGAAGGAGCTTCAGTCTATCTTGGATGAGGAACTCAGGAATAAGCTGTTGGACAAGGTGAGACTTGGTCTGCCTACCGCCATGCATTGCCTGCCACCTATGACTCGGTGGCCTGATGCACCACTTCGGGCGTTTGCCTGAGATGTCTGGCATGGCATGGCTCCGTCTTGCGGGACTGGTGCAAGACGTCCAAACCACTCTACTGGACGCTCCCTTTAGTGGTTTTGTCCTGTTTGGTAGTGACCGCGAGAGGATATTATTACAGAGTTACAAAGAGGTGGCAGATCCCTGCGAGGCGTCTGCTTCATGTACTGCTGGGGCCCAAAAACCAAGCAGCGTTTTTGTTTGCCCACAAAAGATGGAACAGACAGAACCAGAACAGGCGCCAGGGTGGCGTCGCACCACTGGATCTTACTTGAAACGCTCTTGCAGCAGTTACACCATTATGACTGAACCGGCGGCAGGCGCCAGGACCCCACGGAAATTATCTAGCTAGCAGTATCCAGTGGGACCGCCCCTGCGTTAGCTCCGCCCTGACATCAGGCATCACAAAGGGGCGTCCCCAGAATGCCCAGTTCTTTTCGCCAGCATCAGCCTCACAGACCCGCTCCCAGCGAATGACATCTAGAGCGTCCAGCATTTATCTACTAAATGTTGGCATCTCCAACTCCTTCCTCAGGACGACACCCCTCTAAGTGTGTCTGCAACAAACAGATCCCTTTAAGGATCTTCACTTGTCTGTCTGCGGTGCCTAGGCCTCAACACAACACCAAGGCCTGCTCCTTTGAACAGCAGTTCAGTAGTTGCACCGGATCTGCCGCAGAAGACACTTCAGGGTTCCTTTTGGAAGAAAGATTAAAGATTATGGATAAAGACCCTGCCTCCAGAGGTGAGTCTACCTCTAAGTCCCATGAGCGCGGGAGAAGGCCAGGTCCAGATCCCCGAACTGGGCCTCGGACTCGCGCACCAGCTCCTGCTCCATGCGCTCAGACCACTCTCCCTCAGCCCCCTCCCATTAAGGTTAGGACTTCAGGCAGTTCTTTGGCTTCTCTGCATCCGATCAAGACTTCCAGGATTTCGGACCCTTCTCCAGAGCCCTCCCAGGCTTCAGTAAAGTCTTCTGACTGTCACCGGTCCAAGTCCTCTTCAAAGATCTCTTCGGCTTCCTCGGACAGATGCTGGGACCCCAACGCCAGATCGGCCTCCTTGGGGACCAGACCCCCCCCCCCCCCGGAAGACCAAGGACCTGATGTCCCCTAAGCGGGCGACTGACACTAAACAGGCTGCTGACCCTTCTCCGGCTAAGCATCGCGCTTCAGACAGGCGTCGGTAAGCGTTCTCAGGAGCCGCGCTGCACCTTGTCAAAGGGGCTCTACGGAGGAGGATCTGATATTGCCTGATGACCATGTAGGCGATAACGAGGACGCCAGGCTTCCACAGGAGCCTTTGCCTGATCTGGCAACACCCTTGACCTGCGCCCGACACGGCGACAGACCAACCCCGACACCAGGACTGTCGTCCGGTTGAACATTCAGGAGGTTAAAGACCTCTTTACCTTTTGGTGGGACACAGTTAAAAAGGCGTGGTTCCCGTGAGACCTACTCCTCCCCCTCCTCCACCACAGGGGCCAGTAGGAAGACCTCTGACCCCCAAGGAGCCTACTCCACCTCTTAGGGACAGATTCAAAGAAAGGAGAAGGCCCCTTTCAAGATCTCCCTCAGGGTCTCCCAGTCCCAAGCGACCCAGACATAGACAGTCCATTCCACAGGGGGAAGACTTCAGACCTTACTCTTCGGATACCTCCAGGTCTCCTCCTCCAATCAGCATCCCATCGCCTGACCCACAAGACCTCCCCAGGTCACCTCCGGATGATCCCTCCTTTTCTGAAATCATGAGGTACATCCAGGAGAACATGGGATGGGAAACGGAAGACCTAGACCCCGAACGACAGTGCCTAGCTCGATATCTTCGTCAGAAGGACCCTAAGCCTGTGGTGGTGCCACCCTTGGTGGACACCTTCGCGAACGTCACCAAGGGCGTGTGGAAACGTCCGCACTCCACCCCCGCAGTGCTGAAGAAGGCTGACCGCCTGTACAGGGCCCCTGCAGAGAACCCATACTTGGCACAACAACCACTTGCTTACTCACTGGTCATCACGGCCTCCCATATCAGGTCTCAACGACTGCAACATTTGAGTGGACAGCCTCTGGACCAGGAGTCCAAGCAATTGAACTCGCTGGGTAGGTGCATGTATGCGGCTGCTACATACTCCATTAGGTCACTGAACTATCTGACACACATGGTTCAGTTCCAGAATGCCCTATGGGAATAGGGTCAAGACCTAGTCAAAGCACTTCCGGATGGCGAGCAGAAGGAGGAGCTTCTGAACCTCCTTCACATTGGGTCAGACATGGGGACCAAAGTTCTGAGAGCCGCCTATGATTCAGCGGACTCTGCAGCAAGGGGAGCACCCTCCGGCGTCTGTCTCCGGAAACACTCATGGCTTCACATCTCAGGATTTACCCCAGATGTCCAGAAAAACATCCTGGACATTCCCTACAATGGCTAGGTCCTCTTTGGTGAAGATTCCGAAAAGGTGATCACCAAATTGCGGGACGCCGGGAAGGCAGTAAGGACTGTACAGGGCCAAATCTGGTTTCTTTCATAGGAACCAGAATTGTTTTCATGGCCGGCAGCAAAGGCAGCAGCCACGTTCCGGCCAGCAGCAAGGGCAACTTCAACCATAAGGCCCAGCCTAGGTCTTCCAGGCCAAGGTCAAAGATGTACCAAACCGACCCAGACTGGCGGGGTAATGCCACCACAGCATGATCTCCTTCCTGCCCCACCCCTCCTCTGGATCAACGGGAAGAGAAGGTTGGGGTCGCATCGTTCGCCACCTTTCAGGATGGCAGCGATAACTGCTGACGGTGGGTCCTCCAATTGGTCGACCACCCACCGTCAAGGCCTCCCCTGCTTTCCCATTATTCGGGTCAGCACGAACTGCTTATACAGCAGGAAGTGCTTGCGCTTCTGGGAAAGGAAGCTATAGAGCACGTACCGCAGAACCAGAGGGGTGCAGGTTATTATTGCCACTTCTTTCTGGTTCCCAAAAAGACAGGGGACCTCCATCCAATTTTGGATCTGAACGACCTCAACGCTTCGGTCCTTTACAAATGCTTCTGCATGGTGACCCTTCCAGGTTTAATTCCCATGCTCAAGCAGGGTGCCTTCTTAGCATCTCTGGATATGCAGGATGCTTACCTGCACATACCTATAGCTCGAACACACAAGAAATTCTTGCGCTTAGAGTTTCTAGGTTGCAATTATCAGGTCCGAAACCTCCCCTTCGGACTGTCTTCGGCACCTCGGCTGTTTACGAAGTGCATGGCAGTCATAGCGGCGGCTCTCAGGAGACAAGGCCACTACGTGTTCCCATACCTGGATGACTGGCTCCTCATGGCCCCTCTCGGGAGGCTCTGATGTCCGCTATCCACTATCTCATCCTCTTCCTTCGGCTAGCATCATCATCAATCAGGAGAAGTCTCATCTGGTTCTGCACAGAGACTGCAGTTCATAGTGCAGTCCTGGACACCATCCAGGGAAAGCCTTTTGCCCCAGGACAGAGCGTAACACATCAGATCCCTCATAAGGGACATCTTGACAAAGAAGATGGTCCCAGCAAGACTGATCCTTTGCCTGCTTGGACACATGGCTGCTGCCATTGTGACAGTCCCTTTAGCCCATCTCCACGTGCGGGTGACCCAGTGGATGTTACGGGTACAATGGGATCAGAAGCAAGACCATCTGCAGCTTCCAGTTTGGATCATGAATGCCGTCATCCGGGATTGGCAGTGATGGCTCGAACCAGAGCACCTGTTGGTGGGAGTCCCCATTATTGCGCCATCTCCGATTGTGACACACTCCATGGACGCCTCAGGATTCGGTTGGGGAGCACACCTTGATGGGGTCAGGTCTCAGGGCTCGTAGACGCCCCAGGAAGCTCATCTTCATGTAAATATTTTGGAGATGAGAGCAGTCCTTTATGCCTTGCTGGCCTTCCAGTTGGAGATTCCACCGGGTACTCTGCTGTTGCAAACAGACAATACCGCGGTGATGTATTACCTCAACAAACAAGGAGGCACTCATTCTTACCCGGTTTGCAGGGAGGCCATGAGGGTGTGGGATTGGGTACTGCAACACGGCACAAACCTTATTGCTGTACATGTCCCAGGAGTGGACAGTGTTATCGCAAACAGTCTGAGTCGGTCTCAGGCCAGAGTCCATGAACGGGAACTACTCCAGGAGGTGGTAGAGGATCTGTTTCGCAGATGGGGGACACCAGAGTTGGATCTTTTCGCATCCCCATCCAACGCAAAACTGCCCAATTTCTGCTCGCTAGATCCAGGGCCTGGTGTTTTCTGGCGAGACGCGTTGTCCCTCTCCTGGACGGGCAGATTCCTCTACGCATTTCCTCCCTTCCCGTTGATCCAGAGGGTTCTTTTGAAACTCCGCAGAGAGCAGGCGACACTGATACTAATCATGCCTTTTTGGCCCAGGCAGATTTGGTTTCCTGTGCTGCACCAGCTGTCTCAGGAACCTCTCGTGCCTCTGCCTATCAGCTCTCACTTATTGTCCCAGGAGGCAGGATCCTTGGTCCATCCGGACCTTCGCTCTCTGAACCTGCATGCCTTGCTCCTAGGGACATAGCTGTCATGCACTACGGGGTCTCGCAAGGGGTAGCAGATGTTCTAGTGGCTGTTAGAAAACCGGCCACTCATGCTACATATGCCATGAAATGGCACAGATTTTGTCTCTGGGATCAAACCTGAGGACTTTCCCCACTAGATTGTCCGGGAAGGTTGGTTCTAGACTACCTTCTGTCCCTATTTCAGGCAGGCTTGGCCTACTCCTCAATAAAAGTACACCTTTGTGCCATCTCAGCCTATCACACTCCTATAGGCCTACGGTCCATAGCTCAGTTGGACACCGCATGAACATTCTTGAGGTGTCCTCCACCTTAGGCCTCTGATTAAGGATCCCATCCTCCCTACCCTTCGTCCTGGAGCAGCTTACGCTGCCACCTTTTGAACTAGCCGCAGATTGCGAGCTATGTCTTCTGGCATGGAAGATGTTATTTTTAGTTGCTGTTACTTTGGCCAGAAGGATTTCTGAGCTACACGCACTTATGTGCAAAGACCCTTATTTGGTTTTTCACCAGGACAGGGTGACCCTAAGGACAAACCCAAAGTTTCTACCTAAGGTGGTCTCAGCCTTCACCCTTAATCAGAATATTGACCTGCCAGTGTACTTTCCTAAATACTCTAATAGAGGAGAGGCCCTGCTGCACACTCTAGATGTGCATAGGTGTCTAAGATGCTACCTGACCAGAACCAGGCACCACCGTAAATCTGCTAAGTTTTTTGTCTCCTTCGCCCATAGGATGCTGGGGGCTCTGGTTTCTAAACAATAGCTGTCCAGGTAGCTCATCCATCGTATCATGTTCTGTTTCCAGAAGAGTAACAAATCCCTACCGGGCTCAGTTAGGAGGCATCCCACAAGGGGGGTGGCTACCTCCTTTGCTGCTCTGAAGAACGTGTCCACTTCAGCCATCTGTACAGCAGCTACTTGGAGCACCATGCACACCTTTAACAGGCATCATAGCCTGGATGTTGCATCACGGCAAAGAGCTGGTTTTGGTCTAGCAGTCCTTCAGGGACTCCTGTCCTAGGCTCCGTTCCAACTCGCAATCTTACTTCGAGATACAGCTTTTGCAGCAGGTTACACCATTAAGACTGAAGCCATCAGGCGCCAGGACCCCATGGAAATTTTCTAGCTAGCAGTCTTCAGCGGGGACCGCCTCCGACGTCGGTCCCACCCCAATGTCCGGGTGAGTACATAAGGAGGCGGTCCCCCACAATCCTCAGTTTCTTTTCCTGCATTACATCGCAAGCATCGGCCTCTCAGTCACTTTCTAGCTGCAGCACGACTAGGAACTACGACGCTTTTTTCTTATATCGAAATTGGATTCATCTGATGTCCTCTCCAAACACCTCTCTGTAAGGTTACCCGTCGAAGCGTGCCTGCGGCAAACTGATCCCCTTCAGGGATCCTCACTCTACCTGTGTGCGTTGTCTAGGTCTGGACCACGACACCAAGGCCTGCTCCTTCTGCCAGGGCTTCAACAGTCGTACCAGGATACACCGCCAGAAGGCCCTTCAAGCGTTTCTCTTGGAGGAGAAACTCAAGGCCATGAATAGGGAACCTTCCTCCAGGGGGCAGTTGTCAGGGAAGACCCATAGGCACCGGGAAAAACACCGGGAGAAGGAAAGGCCCAGATCTTCCTGGACATAAGTCTCCACCACTCATTCACACTATTGGGATCTGCGCCGGAGGCACTAGGACCCATCGGGAGCAAACTTTTTGCTGGAGGGTCGACGCCAGAGATGGCGCAGTGAGGAACGGTGCTGCAAGCCCTAGCTCATGCGGTAACGACTATCTCGGCGTCGACCCTCCAACCTCCTCAGTTCCTTTTTTCCCGCCGTCGAGTGCACTTCAGTGACGACATTGCTCGACTGTCAGGAGTCAAACTTCAAACTAGCAGCATAGTTTTCAGTTTTTATTATTTTGTAGTATTATCTCGATACAGTATCGCTAAATTTATTCTTATTTTAAAAATAACATAATAAAGAAGTCTCAGCCTACCTTGACGGAGTCGACCATGAGCAGGTCAGGTGACGGTAGGAGACTTCGTGATGAAAGCTGTTCAGTCAGTCGGGCTGGGTCCGTCCGCGACTTCTCCGGAGGGAGGGTCTGACAACAGTCAGTCCAATGCCTGGGGATGGGCAGTCCCTCCGGAAGCATAAAATAAAGGTCACACACTCTGCACCGTTCGGCCTCGAGCTCTTCTTGACCCGCAGGCCTAAAAGAAGGCATCACTCAAGTCGCCCTCTGATATGTCTGCGCATAGACGCTCTGTTATGGGTTAGTTGTCGTCTCCTTCGAGTCGCAACCTCTGCTTCTGGTAGCCGCATCGCTTCAACATCGAGCCCTACCCGCTCAAGCAGGTAGGTCTTCAGATGAGCAGTTTCATCAGTGGGCCAATTTTAGGAGCAATGGCTCGAGGTTGGTCGGCTACCTGGCTCGGTTGCTCGTGGGCCTTCAGGCTCTCTGGGTGACCGGGTAGGGCGGTTGGACCTTCCTGGTCGCACGGCACCTTCTTCGGTGCCGTCGACTCCGCGCTTAGGTGTTTCCCCCCCCTCACATGGCTGCAGCGCAGGGGGCCACACGATGCCCTTATCTCCTGCTCTTCTTCCTTCAAAACCTGTTTTCGAGCCTGGAGTAGTGCCGCGCCCCCGCGTGTAGGGCTCTCGGCGGCCCTCGCATCGATGCTTGCTGGCGCCTCGGCACTGGGCGGCCGGCACCATCTGTGTCGACAAGGCTCGGCACTGTAGGGTTGGTGCCGCGTGGCTCGCAGGCTGCAGCTTGGCGCCAAGTGCTCTCAGGGACCTTCTTTTCACTTGCTTCTTCCTCCTCTTCTGAATTTCATTCCTCCTGTCCATACAGTCCCTCCTGGACTGTCAGGAGATGACATTGAGTCACTCTAGACCTTCGGTTGGGTGCTGAAGTGGACAAAGCAGGATCTATTACTGCTACAGAGCCTGTGGTCGAGGATCTATCCTTTAAGTCTCTGTTGAAAAATCTGAGTTCCAAACTTTCTCTCCAGACTACAGACATTGATCCTGGGAAATTGTTGAGACTCCCAGTATCTTCATGCCTCGGAGATCCCTACGGATTTGACTCCTCCGATTCAGCCTTCATTCGAGACGCTATCTCAAATGGTATGGAATAATCCTGCTCTTACCCCTTCGGTGACTAAATCCATTGATAGGAAATATTCAGCCCCAAGGATCGTCCCATTTTGGCATCTCAAGCCTTTGTGATCCTATTGTAGTCCTGGCAGAGAATGATAAGGTCGTTCTTCCTCAAGCTACTACAGCTCGACTCTATTAACAAAGAATCTTGTAAGATAGACACCTTAGGCAAGAGAGTCTTTGCTGCTTCTACCTAAGTATGCGGCTGCCAGTTACCAAGGCTGTTTTTCTCAGTATGAGTATATCCTGTGGATTCTATTAAACAGATGATTGAAGCCCTACCGGAGTCGGATTCAAAGCCAGAGCTTCTTCAAACCATTACCAGAGGTATTGAATCTAATAACCAGCAGGTTAAAGCAGCCATGGATGCTTTTGACACTGCTTCCCGTTCAGCGGCTGCTGGTATTTGCACCCGCATCATTCCTGGCTGCGCACTTCGGGCTTCACGAATGACACGCAGCAGCAGGTGATGGCATTGCCCTTTGACGGTGCATATCTTTTTGGTCCTCAGGTAGAGCAAGCTCTAGAAGCTACACAAAAGACTAGGTCAGCCATTAAGTTGGCTCAGCTCCCTCCTGCCCCCTCTCGAGGGCATGCCAGTAAATGACAGTTTCATAATCGCCAGTCCTTTCGAGGCAGAGGAAGTTTCCATAAGGACCAACCTGCCCAACCTCAAAAGAAGGTGCAACAGAAAGCGCAGGGGCCCAAAGCGCCCAGCGCTACCTTATGAATTGCCGGCCTAAGTTCCATCTCAGCTGCCCGAGGTGGACTTTTCCTCCGTGGGAGGTCGTCTGATGCACTTCTTACAACCAGTGAAGTCCATAACCTCAGACAAATGGGTCCTTCGGATAATTCGCGAGGGGTATTCACTCAATCTTGTGGAGACCCCTCCGGATCGTCCCCCCAAACGACAGCCCAGGCTGTCAACCCTTCAGTCAGACCTTCTCGCCGACGAGATTCAGGGCCTTCTGAACAACAGGGCAGTAGAAGTGGTGACACTACACCAACGAAACACGGGGTTCTAGTCTCATTACTTTCTGGTTCCAAAGAAGTCCGGTGGAATGCGCCCCATTCTAGATCTCAGAAAGCTAAACAAATTTCTCCCCAAGGAGAAATTCAAAATGATTTCTCTGGGAACCCTGTTACCTCTGCTCCACCAACACGACTGGTTAGCCTCCCTAGATATGCAGGACGCTACCAGCACATTCCTGTTCACCCGAGGCATCACAAACTCCTGAGGTTTGTGGCTCTGGGACAACACTATCAGTTCAGAGTCCTGCCTTGGGCTATCCTCGGCCTGCAAGTTTTACAAAATGTTGTGCAGTTCTCGCTAGCACACCTCGGAAAGGTCAGAATTCAGGTGTTTCCTTTCTGGACGATTGGCTTTCAGCAAGCCCTTCCAGGTGGACTCTGGACGCCTGGAGACGGCCTCGCGCCTCCTTGCGCCCATGGGAGTTCTGCTCAACTTCAAGAAATCGGAACTGCAGCCCTCCCAGAGGCTCCTTTTATAGGACTCTTCTGGACACCTCCTGTGCGTAGGCTTTCTTCCAGAAGACGGAGGAACGATATCCTTCAGATGGCCGTCACATCGGGAAAACAGCTCAGTCACAGCTCTCTTGATGCAACGGATGCTAGGCCTCATGGCATCCCTCAGTGTTCACTGTACCCTAGCACGCCTGCACACATGAGAACCACCCAGTGGATGCTCAGTACTCAGTGGTCCCCAACCACTCACCCACAGTCCTGTCTCATCAAGGTGACAGAACCTTTAAAGAGGTCACTCACCTGGTGGTCTCAAGAGAGCAATCTCCTGGAGGGTTATCCCTTCGCTCCTCTGGACCATCAGATCTCCATTACCACGGACGCATCCCTAATGGGGTGGGGAGCTCACTGTCAGGCTCTCCACACTCAAGGTGCGTGGACTCAAGTCGGGTCCCAGCTCCACATAAACATCCTAGAAATGAGAGCTGGCCCTCTTTTATGTCCGAGCTTTGAGGACATTCATGCCAAGGACATTCTCCTTCAAATGGACAAACAAAGCAGTGATGTATTACATCAACAAGCAGGGTGGGGCTCACTCTTACCCCTTATGCAGAGAAGCAATGAGACTACGGCAATGATGCTTGGAGCACGAGGCTCTAATTCAAGCGGTGTACCTGCCAGGTGTTCAGATCGAACTGGCAGACTGTCTCAGCAGAACAGAGACAGACCCTCACGAGTGGTCTCTCGACTCAACCATAGTTCATTCACTATTCGAAGAGTGGGGAACTCCAGACCTGGACCTTTCTGCATCCCCACTCAACGCAAAACTGCCTCTCTTCTGCTCCAGAAATCCAGGGCCTGGCATTTTCCGTCAGGATGCGTTCAGGCTGCGGTGGACAAAACGCTTTCTTTACGCCTTTCCGCCTTCTTCTAATTCAGAGGGTACTCTTCAAGTTCGAATCCCAGGGGACAAAATGATTCTCATTGCTCCTTTTGGCCTCGGCAGCTGTGGCTTCCACTACTCAACAATATGTTGGCAGTTCCTCCAAGGCCACTTCCCTGCAGCTTCACCTTGACTCAGGGACCGTGGTCCATCTCAACCTGAGATCACTACTTCATGCTTGGCTCCTGAAGAGGTCGCAAGTAAACTCAGTTCAATGTCTCTCAAAGAGTTTCAGATGTTCTTCTGCTGCACGGAAGCCAGCCACTCGGAAAACTTACTAGCCAAGTGGAAACGTTTTCAGCTTGGTGCAAAGTCCTCTTTGAACCTTTTCCTGTCCACCAGATAAGGTTTTGAGTACCTTTGGACCTCTCAAATTCGGGTCTGCAGTACTTCACAGTCAAAGTTCATCTTAGTGCCATTTCAGGTATCATGAACCAGTTATTTCCTTAACTCTGGCTCAGTTACCTATGGTTAAGAGATTTTAAGGGATTCTGCATACCAGACCTCCCATAAGACGTCCAGTCGCAGCCTGGGACATTAATCTTGTGCTAGACATGCTCACTCGGAAACATTTTGAACCTCTGGCTACCTGTGAGCTAAAATTTCTCACCTGAAAGACTGCCTTCCTAGTGGCCATTCTCAGCCCGCAGGGTCTCTGAGATACATGCCCTGGTCACAGACCTTCCGTATACTGTGTTCCATAAGGACAAAGTAGTTCTTCTCTACTCATTCTAAATTTCTTCCTAAGGTTGTGTCAGAATTTCATCTAAACCAATCTAGTCCTTCCTCTTATTTTGCTGGACTTCCAAAATGAAGGAGAATTCTCTTCATTCTTTGGATGTTAAGAGGGCCATGCTTCATCTAGATAGAACCAAGGATTTTCGCAAAGCTCAGCAACTGTTCGCTCCCCTTCAGTGAAACCCAGCTGGTCAACCTGTCGCTATCAGATTATCTCATCATGGCTAGTGGCGGCTTCATCACTGCTATTCCATCGGCGCAGGTTAAGTTGGAGGGTAGAGTTTACGCTCACTCTACCAGAGCGGTCGCGGCATCCCTAGCAGAAATCCTAGAACGTGCACATTGCAGACATCTGCAATGCGGCACCTGGAGCTCAGTGCATACTGCTAAACATTATGCACTAGATGTCCATGCCAGACGGCATTCTTCCTTTGGCAGAGCCATCCTCAATGGACTTCTGTCCTAGAAACATGAGCTCTTGGTCTCTCCTGCCGCCCTCTCGGGGGATTATTAGCTCGGTACTCTCCCAATAGTGTGAATGAGTGGTGGAGACTTATGTCCAGGAAGATATGAAAATTACATACCTACCGTAATTCTTGATCTTCTTGGACGAGTCTCCACCACTCATTCACACGCCCACCCTCCATCCCCTGAGCTCACCTTTCTTGTGGGTCTTCACTCCCTCAAATCTTCAGGCCGTGAAGACTTCTTTGTTGACTCTTCTTACACGGGTCGCCCGGACTATCTTATGTCCGTTTTTTAGGTTAGGCTACCCTTCTAGGTTAGTTACGCTGCACCTCCTTGGTAAAAAAGGTACTGAGGCGGTTGGAGGGTCGACGCCGAGATAGTAGTTACTGCACGAGCTAGGGCTCGCGGCACCTTTCCTCCCGGCGCCATCTCTGGCATCGACCCTCCAGCAAAAAGTTTGCTCCCGATGGGTCCTAGTGCCTCCAGCGCAGATCCCAATAGTGTGAATGAGTGGTGGAGACTCGTCCAAGAAGATCAAGAATTACGAGTAGGTAATTTTCATATCCCTGTCGAGGCCTCGGACTCCCACAGCTCCGGCTCAAGGTCAGACCGCTCCCTCCAGGGCTGAATCTCAGCCTCCCCAGTTCAGGTCAGATCCTCCAGCGGTTCCTCCTCCCTGCAGCCTATCAAGACTTCCAGGCCTTCGGCTTCATCCACTCCTTCTAAGGCCTCGTCCAAGTCTGAGGAGCACCACAAGTCTTCCTCCCGCCGTCCGGACTCCAACGCCAGGTCAGGGTCCCAGCCGCCGTGTGGGGCGGACCCGGTCCAGCGCAAGACTAAGGAGCTGACATCCCTGAAATGGACGTTGGACCCGATGTCGGCCCATCCGACATCGGCCAAGCATCATAGGCACTCCCAGGAGCCGGCTACAGTGAGACACCCGTCGCCGGCCAGGCGTTCGCCCCTAAGGGCGTCGGCTGGGGGACCGATGTCAGCTATCCCAGCGGGGAGGACCCACACCACTGTCGCCTACCGACATCGGTCGGAAGGTATCATCGGAGGAGGATACCACTCAGCCCCAGGACCAGGCGGGCAACTCCGAACTGTCGACTCCCCGGGAACCCTCCCAGGAGCGGAAGACCCCCGGAGACCCGACGTCCACCCCCCGGCGACAGGCCACCGGTACCCGGCCCATCGTTGGGCCTGAATCGAATCTGGCAGAGGTGAAGGAGCTCTTCACGTTCTGGTGGGACACCATCAGGAAAGATGTGGTCGCCACACACCCTCCTCCTACTCCGGCTATTCCTTCAATGCTTGCGCTCCCTCTTCCATCCAGGAGGCCCATAGGATGGTCACCGACCCCCAAGGAGCCAACACCCCCTCCTAGGGGCAGATCATCGGATAGGAGAAGACCTCCCTTAAGATCCACTTCAGGGTCCCCCAGCCCTAAGAGACCCAGACGACGCTGGCATACCTCGTCCGTGGAGGACTCCAGATCTGACACCTCAGGGCGCTCCAGATCTTCTCCCATCAGCGTCCCCTCCCCAGACCCACGCGACCTTCTCGGGTCCCCTCCAGATGACCCCTCGTTCGCTGAAATCATGAAGCATATCCAGGAGAACATGGGGGTGGGATGCTGAAGAACTAGACCCCGAGAGACAACGCCTTGCCCGCTGTCTTCAGCAGAAAGACCCAAAGCCTGTGGTAGTCCCACCCTTGGTGGACACCTTCGCGGACGTCACCAAGGCTGCGTGGCAGCGTCTGCATTCGACTCCGTTAATGCCGAAGAAGGCTGACCGCCTGTACAAGGCCCCGAGGGAGGACCAGTACCTGGCGAACCATCCTCTGGCTGATTCCCTGGTCATCACGGCCTCACATGACCGGTCTCAGAGACCTCAGCACTTGAACACACAGCCACTGGACCCAGAATCCAAGCAGTTGGATGTCCTGGGTAGGCGCACGTACGCGGCCACGACTTGCGCCATCAGGTCTCTAAATTACGTCACCCACATGGTTCAATTCCAGAACGTATTGTGGGAGCAGGGACAGGACCTGGCTGAAAAGATGCTCGACGGTGGTCAAAAGGAGGAGCTTTTAAATCTCCTCCATATGGGTTTGGACATGGGGACCCAGGTGCTCAGAGCCGCATACGATTCTGCAGACTTTTTGGCCAGAGCTGCAGCCTCATGCGTGTGTCTCCGGAGACACTCTTGGCTCCGTGTCTCCGGTTTTACCCCGGACGTCCAGAAGAATATCATGGATGTTCCTTACAATGGTGAAGTCCTGTTTGGTGAAGCCTCGGAAAAGGTGATCACCAAACTTCAGGACCCAGGGAAGGCAGTTAGATCTGTTCAGGCTATCTACAGATCTCGACTTAGTTCCTTTCATAGGAACCAGAATTGCTTTCGTGGCCAAACACAAAGGCAACAACCGCATTCCGGCCAACAGCAGAGGGGCTGCTTCACCCGAAAAGCCCAGGTTAAGTCATCCTCAGGCAGAGGCCACCGAGTTGCAGAGACAGCCCAACCTGCGGGATCTAACGCTGCCACAGCATGACTCCTTTCCGGCCCCCGCCCCTCCTCAGGATCAGCGGGAAATGAAGGTGGAAGTGCATGCCATCGTCACCTGCCAGGGTGGCGGTCAATCACCACCGACAGGTGCGTGCTGCAATTGGTCAGAGGCCACTACATAGAATTCGTGAGGCAGCCCACCTACAAGGCCTCCTCTGCTTTCCCGCTACTCGGGTCAGCATGCCCTGCTTATACAGCAGGAAGTGCTCGCGCTTCTGGAGAAGGAAGCCTTGGAGCACGTTCCAGAGAACCAGAGAGGGTTAGGCTATTATTCACACTTCTTCCTGGTCCCAAAGAAAACAAGGGACCTCCATCCAGTTCTGGACCTCAGCGACCTCAATTTGTCGGTCGTCTACAAACGCTTCCACATGGTGACACTTCCAGGTCTAATCCCCATGCTGAAGCGGGATGCCTTTTTGGCGTCACTAGACATGCAGGACGCCTGCCTGCACACCCCAGTTGCTCAAGCGCACAGGAGGTTCCTGCGCTTCGAGTTTCAGAGCCGTCATTATCAGTTCCGAGCGCTTCCCTTCGAGCTGTCATCGGCACCTCGCGTCTTCACGAAGTGCATGGCGGCTGTAGCGGCATCTCTAAGGAGACAAGGCCACTACGTGTTCCCGTACCTGGACGACTGGCTTCTCATGGCTCCCTCCAAGGAAGTACTGATGACGGCCATTCACCGTACCCAGGCCCATTTTCAGTTACTGGGTATTCTCATCAACTACAAGAAGTCTCTCCTGGTACCATCCCAGAAACTAAAGTTTATAGGAGCAGTTCTGGACACCGTCAAGGAAAGCTTTTCTTCCCGAGGACAGAGCGGAACACATTCGTTCCCTTATAAGGGACCTGTTGGTGAAGAAGACTGTCCCGGCCAGACTGGTCCTTCGCCTGCTCGGACACATGGCTGCGGCCATTACGACAGTCCCGATGGCAAGGCTCTACATGCAGGTAACCCAGTGGATGCTAAGGTGCAATGGGACCAAAGGCAAGACCATCTGCAGCAGCCAATTCAATCACGAATGCCATATTCGGATTGGTAATGGTGGCTAGATCTGGGAAACCTCTCCGCGGGTTCCTTCACAGCTCCGCTCTCCGACTCTCTCCACAGATGCCTCAGGGCTCAGGTGGGGGAGCACACCTGGACGGAGTAAGGTCCCAGGGCACATGGACAGTCCAGGAATCTCATCTCCACATCAATGTTTTGGAGATTTGGGCGGTCCTTTACGCCCTGCAAGTCTTCCAGTCGGAGATTCCACCGGGTACTCTCCTGTTGCAAATGGACAATACTGCTGTGGTGTATTACCTCAACAAACAAGGAGGCACTCACTCCTACCCCCTTTGCAGGGAGGCCGTGGGAGTGGGTAGTACAGCACTGCAAACCTTATTGCAGTACGTCCCGGAGTGGACAATACTGCTGGAGACAGCCTGAGTCGCTCTCAGGCCAGAGTCCACGAGTGGGAACTTCTGCAGGAGGTGGCAGAGGATCTGTTCCACAGATGGGGCACTCCAGAGTTAGACCTTTTCGCATCCCCATCCAATGCAAAACTGCCCAGTTTTTGCTCGCTAGATCCAGGGCCTGGTGTTTTCTGGCGAGACGCGTTGTCCCTCTCCTGGGCGGGCAGATTCCTCTATGCCTTCCCTCCTTTCCCGTTGATCCAGAGAGTTCTCTTAAAACTTTGCAGGGAGCAGGCGCTCATTTTGATAGCGCCTTTCTGGCCCAGACAAATTTGGTTCCCGCTTCTGCATCAGCTATCCCGGGAACCTCTACTTCCTTTGCCAATCAGCTCCCACCTGCTGTCTCAGGAGGAGGGTTCATTAGTCCATCCGGACTTACGTTCATTGAGCCTACATGCTTGGCTTCTAGAGACATAGCCATGATGCGACACAGGGTCTCGCGAGAAGTGGCAGATGTACTTTCTGCCGCCAGAAAACCGGCAACACACGCAACATACGCCATGAAATGGCGCACATTTTGCTTGTGGGCTCAAGCGCGCAGTTTCTCACCATTAGAATGTCCCAAAAAGCTGGTTCTGGATTACCTGCTTTCACTTTTTCAGTCCAGACTGGCTTACTCCTCGATTAAGGTGCATCTTTGGACAATTTCGGCTTACCATGCCCCCATAGGCCATCGGATGGTGGCCCAATTGGACACTACTCGTGCCTTTTTAAGGGGAGTCCTCCACCTTAGGCCGCCTATCAAGGATCCAGTTCCCCCTAGGGACTTGCCCTTTGTCCTAGAGCAGCTTACGCTGGCACCTTTTGAACCAGCCACGGATTGCGAGCTACGTTTTCTGTCATGGAAAACGTTGTTTTTAGTTGCAGTTACTTCGGCAAGAAGGATCTCCGAATTGCATGCACTCATGTGCAAAGAGCCTTATTTAATTTTCCATCAGGATAGGGTATCCCTGAGGACAAATCCAAAGTTTCTGCCTCAGGTGGTCTCAGCCCTCACCCTTAATCAGGATATTGACTTACCAGTGTACTTTCCCAAGTACACCAACCGAGGAGAAGCACTGCTTCACACCCTTGATGTACACAGGTGCCTCAGATATTATCTGGCCAGAATCAAACAGTATCGAAAGTGGGATCAACTGTTTGTCTCCTTCGCTGAGAGAATGAAAGGAGCTCGTGTTTCTAAACAGTCTGTATCTCACTGGCTCATCCAGTGTATCTCTTTGTTATGACAAGCGCAACAAACCCTTACCAGGTGTGGTCAAGGATCATTCCACGAGAGGAGTGGCCACTTCCTTTGCAGCGCTAAGGAATGTCTCCACATCAGCCGTTTGCGCTCCGGCCACCTGGAGCTCGGTGCATACCTTTATTAGGCATTACAGCCTGGACATCGCATCGAGGCGAAGAGCAGGTTTCGGCCTAACCGTCCTTCAGGGACTTCTGTCTTAGGCTCGAGTAGGGTTGTGATCTCTATCTTTCCTCCTCCCTGTGGCATAAGATTGCCGCTATTGCTTGGGAATCAGTCCTAATGGTGTAACCTGCTGCAAGAGCTGTATCTCGAAGTAAGATAGTACAGTTACGTAAGAACGTAACGTAACAGTAGATCTTCGAGAACAGCTGTTGCAGCAGGTACCTTCCCGCCCACCATCCCAATTCTTGTGGAGGTAGGTCATAGCCAAATATCCATCTTACGAGATGGGATATTCTGTCTTTAGTCTTGGCCATCTGATGGCGGATCCTCTGTCTCCTCTTCTGATGTCATCCAGCGTCCGGGAGTCTCCGGCGGGAGAACTGAGGATTGTGGGGGGACCACCTCCTTATGTACTACACCTGACGTTGGGGGCGGACCGACGTCGGAGGTGGTCCCCGCTGAAGACTGCTAGCTAGAAGATTTCTGTGGGGTCCTGGCGCCTGACTGCTTCAGTCCTAATGGTGTAACCTGCTGCAAGAGCTGTTCTCGAAGATCTACTGTTACGGTAAGTTTCTTACGTAACTGTACTATCTCTACCTAGCCTCCTCCCACCTACGAGGGATTTCCAGAATTGCTTGGGAATCAGTCCTAGTGGTGTAACCTGCTGCAAGAGCTGTTTCTCAAAGTAAGATAGTACATTCGAGAAGAGCTCTTGCAGCACGTAGTTGCCCTCCCACCATCCCTTCTGGAGGTAGAGTTGTTCCTTTAGTTACTTCCTAGGATTAGGTGTTTGTAACACCGCTCTGAATACCTTCTTTGAAGGTGGATCTTCAGTCTCCACTTCTGATGTTATCTAGAGGCCGGGAGTCTCCAGCGGGAAAACTGGGGATTCTGGGGGACTGCCCCCTTTTGTGTGATGCCTGACATCGGGCGGTCCCCGCTGGATACTGCTAGTAGAAATTTCCGTGGGGTCCTGGCGCCTGCCGACTTCAGTCCTAATGGTGTAACCTGCTGCAAGAGGTGTTCTTGAAGATCTACTGTTACAGTAAGTTCTTACGTAACTTTACTTTCTGGCACCCAGACCCTTCAGGCAAAAGCCCAAAAGGCCACAGGAGGCAGTAAAGTTGTCCTTCTCTCCGCCTCCTGACTTGAGGGGACCCCCTCCACCTGTTCCCGTCTTTTCAGCGGAGCCGGTGGGGGGGAAGGTTCGCCCTCCACCTGGACGGGTGGGATGCGATAACCACAGATGCTTGGGCCTCTAGCTCCTCGCAAGAGGGCACTAGATTGAGTTCTGGACAGACCCCCGGACAATTCTTCAGGCAGGTCTCATTAACCGTTGGGTCATCTACTCCTCATTCAGCAGAAAATCCAGGCTCTATCAAATTAGCCATAGAGCCGGTTCCTCTCGGGCAGACAGGAAGGGGTTATTACTCACATTTTTTCCTAGTGCCCAAAAAGACGAGTGATCTGAGGCCCATTCTGGACCTCAGCCTGCTCAACCTCTTTGTGGAATACAAGAGGTTCCACATGCTTACCCTTCAGGGACTCTTATCCCTGCTCCAACAGAACCAGTGGCTGTGTTCACTGGACATACAGGATGCTTTCCTGCACATCGATATCCTCCAGGCCCGCTGCTGTTTCCTTTGGTTCACCTTTCTGGAGAACCACTGTCAATTCAAGGCCCTTACCTTTGGCCTTTCTTCAGCACCCTGGGTTTTTACCAAGTGCCTAGCGGTGGTGGCTGCAGACCTACACCACAAGGGGATTTACATGTTCCCGTACGTGGATGACTGGCTGTTGTTGGCCCCATCTCAAGACAGTCTGATGGAGTTGCTCTCCACCGCCCTGGACCTCTTTACCCAGCTTGGAAACACTGTAAACTGTCCCAAATCTCACTGTCTTAGCGCCACCAATTCATTGGAGCAGTGCTGGATACGGTCCAGGGCAGGGCCTTCTTACCTTTGGACATGGCAGAAATTCTGATTCAGCAAGCTTCGTCTGTGTTCAATTCTCATTGGACCACAGCATGCTCCATCCTTTGCCTGTTTGGTTTAATGGCGATGGCCATTCCCATAGTTTCATTGGCCAGACTGCACACAAGGATGACCCAGTGGACCCTCTGAGTCCAGTGGGACCAACTCTCAGACGACCTGGACCATGGGGTCCTGGTCTCCAGCAGTATGAAGCGGGATCTTCTCTGGTGGCAGGGGCCATACAACCTCTATTCGGGGGCCTTTCATCCCCCATCTCCTTCCATGATCCTCACAACAGATGCCTCAGGTCAAGGCTGGGGAGCCCATCAAACTCAAGGGTGATGGTCTCCACAAGAGGAACACTTGCACATAAATGTTCTAGAGATGAGAGCTGTGCTCTATGCTCTCCAGGCATTTCAGCTCCTCTTCCAACCAGGAACACTCCTAATCCAGACCGACAGCACTGCCACAGTCTGGTACATGAACAAGGAGGTGATGTGGGTGTGGTACTGGACAATCCAGCATGGCCTGTCTCTGACAGCAGTTCATGTCCTGAGAGTTCTAAGCGTCCTGGCAGACAGTCTCAGCCGCGCTATTGTGCGGGCGCACGCATGGGAACTAAAGCAGGAGGTAGTGGAAGAACTCTTCGATCAGTAGGGTTGGCCAGAAATAGACCTGTTATTCTCCCCATCCAACGCAAAACGACCCAACTTTTGCTCACTCGTTCCCGAGTGCGGTATTTTTTGGCAAGACTCGCTGTCTCTTTGTTGGACAAGGCGGTTTCTGTATGCTTTTTCTCCCTTTCCTGTTCTGCAGAAGGTTCTGCTGAAGCTTCAAGCAGAGGCCGCTCACATGATTCTCATAGCTCCCTCTGGCCTTGGCAGATCTGGTTCCCTCTGCTATAGTAGCTAGCATTGGAACCCCCATTACCTCTTCCTCTCCTCCATGACCTTCTTTCTCAGGAGCAGGGCAGCCTGGTGTATCCGAGCCTCTGATCTCTCCACTTGTATATGTGGCACCTTTGGGTGTAGCAGTCTCACATTTTGGAGTGTCCTCACAAGTCGCCCAGGTCCCAGTGGAGGCCAGAAAACCATCCACTAGATCAACGTATGCCATGAAGTGGAAGAGATTCACCATTTTGTGACATGCGCTATTTGTCCTGGAAAGCACTTTTTTTGGTCACTATTACCTCAGCTTGAACAATTTGAGAGCTTCAGGCCCTCGTTTGCAAGGAGCCTTGTTTAATTTTCCACAGAGACCAGGTGGCTCTGTAGACTAATCCTTCCTTTCTACCGAAAGTGGTTTTGGAATTTACTTTGAACCAAGATGTTCAACTGCCTGTTTATTATCCCAGTATTCCAATGTTTGGGGATACCTTTTGCACACGTTGGACGTGCACAGGATTTTGAGATACTATATATCCCAGACCAAAGAGGTGAGAAAATTTGAGCAATTGTTTGTGACCTTCGCACCCAGCTGTAAAGGTACAGCCATCTCTAAACGGGACCTGTCCAAATGGTTTGCTAATTGCATCTCGTTCGTTCATCTATCAGAAGTACGAGAAACCCCTTCCAGGGGAAGTTAAAGGTCACTCGATCCATGTCATGACTGCTTCCACTGCCTTCCTACGGAACGTGTCCGTTTCTGTTATTTGTGTTGCAGCCACTTCGTCTTCAGTCCATACTTTCACAAAGCATACAGTCTGGGCATTGTCTCTAGGCGTAGAAGCCGGTTTTGGACTTGCTGTCCTGCAAGGCCTCTTATCATAACAGGCTCTCTAGTTGGTAGACATTCCACCTCCCAGACCACAGTTTCCGACTTGTTTTTCTTGACTACTTGGTATTCAGTCCCATCAGTGAAGACCTACTGCAGGAACCCTCTCAAGTAAGATATAGCAGTTAATGTAAAACCTTCACTGTAATAATAGATCTTGAGAGAGATTCCTGCAATAGGTCTCATTTTCCTCCCACCTTCACCCAGCTCCTGTTTTTCCTATCCCTGGCTCTAGGAGTTGTGCTTCTTTCTCTTCACTCTCACAGGGATCTTCCGTGGGAGAACTGGAGGGTGGGCGTGGAACTGCCCCTATATACTGTCATGCTGACATCCCATCACGTGGCGTGGGGGCGGTCTCCGCTGTGTACTGCTAACTTGAAGTTTGCCGTGCAGTCCTGACGCCAAGGGTGCAGTCCTATCAGTGAAGACCTACTGCACGAACCTCTCTCAAAGATCTTCTGTTACTGTAAGTTCTTGCGTAACTTCTATTTCTAGGAGGTATTTCTAAGATGTGACGTCATGGGGCTGTGCCGAGTGAGTTACCCGTGGATGGGTGAGAGGAGCCAGCTTGAAGACTTTGGTCTAAAGTGTTAAAGGAAGGGATACTGCGGAGTGTGGATGTACATCATATACCACTCCTAGAAAGCACAGTTATGTAAAATGTTACGTAACAGTAGATCTTCGAGGAATGTCTCTTGCAGTGTCATTACTTTTGGGAGTTTCCAGCAGAGGTGCTGTCACATCATCTTCCTGCTTCCTATATAATTGTGGGTGGTCCTGGTATCCTCCATCACCCCCCACACACACAGGATTCAGCTTCATAAAAGTGAGGACCAAGAAGCCATGGTACCAAGGAGTCCCAGCCCTAAGTCGTTGGACCAGAATTTGCTCTTTTAGAGAAGGAGGGGGATGGAGGGCGGGATCATATTTACTGCAAGAGACATTCCTCGAAGATCTACTGTTACGGTAAGATTTTTCGTAACTGTACTATTTTCCACGTAATGATCTCTTTCAGTAAGTGATTACTTTTGGGAGAATCCCAAACAGTTATGTCTATGTGGGAGGACAGTTATGGTAGGAGACCTTGTAGGACTGCATGGCCAAAGGCCGTCCTGTGTCTTGAGGCAATATCCAGATTGTAATGCCTTGTGAAAGTATGAATTGCGGACCAGGTAGCTGCATTACAGATATCTGAAATGGAGGCGTCTTTGAAACAAGGCGTAGTAATGGCCATAACTCTAGTGGAATGGGCTTGGACCGGTCCAGATAAAGTTTAGTTGTGCTTTTTGTAACAAAAGGTAATACATTTCGCCAACCATGAAGACAGGGTTCGCTTATCAACAGGTAGCCCTTCTCTTCCCGAGGCAAAGGTGACAAATTGAGATGTTTTCCTAATCGACTGGGTACAATTAGTGTAATAGCATAGAATATGATGGACATCTAAGGTGTGTAGTAGATGTTCATTGGGATTGGAGTAGTCAGGGTAATAAACCGGAAGCTCCAAGGACTGATTTAAAGTATGCTCTTACTTTGAGAGGGCTCTTGCAGTAGGTATGCACAAGTAGGACGAAGTCGCCAGACGTCAGGACCCCATGGAAAAATCTCTAGCTAGCAGTCTCTGGTGGGAACCGCCCCCACGTCAGGTAACTGGCGTCATCCGATGTCAGTATAAAGGAGGTTGTCCCGACGGCTGCCCTCCAGTTCTTTTCCGCCATCGACTCACAGAAGAACAGCGCTAGCTTATCTCGACACTTGGATAAGTATAAACCCTTTTCGACAATTTTCTTCCTTATTCTGATAATCGTGTGTTACTACCTCGCTGTGCATGTCGTTCCCTTCGCCATCGGAATCTCATAAAAACAAGTGCAACTCGTGTGGATCCCAGCTCCCTCACGAGGATGGCCATTCCCTGTGCCTCTTCTGTCTGGGCCCAGACCACCGCGTGGAGGTGTGTGAACACTGCCGAAAATGCAACGCTGCTACTCTGAAATGAAGGCAGCAGTCCTTGGAAGCCCTTTTGCTCAAAAAGAAAATGGCATCCATGGAAAAAGAACTGAAGAAATTGAGGCAGGCGTCAACTTCTCCTGAGCGCTATCCACAAGAAAAGGAGGGACAAGGAGAAACACAAGGATCGGGACTCGCCATTCACAGCGGCAACGACTTCGGCTGGAGTCGTGGCTCTCCAGGTAACTTCCTCTGGGGATGGTCCTTTGACAGCCGCCTTAGTGGTATCTAAGCCATGGTTGACCCCCCGTCTGGCTCGGACCCCAGCAGGAGCCTCACGGGGCAAAGGAGGCTGGCACTCCTGCTACGGCCTCTAAATCCAGGCCTACCAGTGGCGCCCACCCGAACTCTGCTGGAGTCAGTCATCGGTATACCCGATGTCGTCCAACCAGCAACCTGTCGTCAGGCTCTCCTTCCACCCCTGACACTGGTGCAGCAGCCACACCTGTTATGTTGCTTACTGAGGTCCCAACGCTTTCCTCTGGCTCCTCCCTCCTGGCTGGGGTCTGAGGAGCCTGAAACACTGCAGTTGGTGGTGCCCCCTCCCCGCCGACGCCGGATCCTCAGATGCCAGACAACCCGACGTCACCCTCCGGCATACTGCTTCCTGACGACAGACTGCCTGAGCCTTCTGGGTTCTCGGACCCCGACAGGTCCTCTCTCGGTCCTACACCCCAGGCTGGCGCCTGATCCACCTGGTCTCTGCCTGCAGGGCCGATACCAGGACCTTTATCCCATCGAGCCCCCGCACCAGGATACCCGATGCTGCAGTATCTGACTCTCAGTACCCGCACTGCACTACCAGACTCCACACTACCTGGTGCCTCAGTACTCTATGCCGGGCCTCCCACCATTAGGTTATGGCTACCCTTATTACGGTTTCCAGGTTACCCAGACAGAGCCTCCCTCCACCTGCCCCGCAGCCTCAGGTGGACTTGAGGAGGTCTTGACCTCCTGGTGGGCTGAGGTTAAACACAGATCGCCCAAGAGGTCAACATTATATCGGCTTGGGACCACTTACGTCGGTGAGAAGAGACTCCCCATCTCTGTCTGACACCAGAGCTGAATCTTCTGGCTCTTGGACCAGGAGGACACGCCTCGGGAACCCCAGAGAGATTGCCTCCTCCTCCTAGGGAGGATGATGATTCTTCTGCATCATCAGAATCTTCAGAGTCAGATTTGGACTCTGGACACTCTGACTTAGAGGACGAGCCCCGCACTCCAGATAGACCCAGGCCGCAAGGTTCTCCAAAGTCCCCTCCAGAAGACCCTTTGTTTCTGGAGCTGCTGAAGAAAATCCAGGTGCCTGTGAGTGGCAATCAGTGAGGCCAGACCCCTGGCGTAAGAAGCTTGCAGCCCATCTGGATCTCCCGGAGACTTCTCCCACCCTGATTCCACCTTGATAGAGCCTCATGCAGATCTTGTTTTCACTATTTGGAAGCAACCTTCTCGTTGGGCTCCCTTCCTCGGAGTCAGGCTATGGCTCCTCGGGGAAGGACTTCCTCAGCCTTCCTCCAAGGCTGATTCGGTAGTGATTAGCACCGCACACGAGTGATGAGCCAACCCTAAGTACCTTAGCTTGTCCCCTCCTGACAAGGAATCACGTCTTCTGGTCCAGTATGGGAAGAAGGTCTGTGCTTCTTCCACTCTGGGCATAAGGGCTCTCAACTACGTCAGCCACAAGGGGGATTACCAGAAGGCTGTCCTTAGTCAGATGGAATCAAAACTGGACTCCTTTCTAGACTCCCAGACTAAGCAGGAACTGAAAGATCTTGTCCGCTCCGCACGTTTGGCCTGTAGACGCGTGCTACATATGGCGGTGGACACGGGCTGAAACTCTACCTTCGCCCGTATCCTTGTGTGCCACGCCTGGCTAAGAGTGTCAAGTCTGGCCCCCAAGCACAATCGACCGTCCACGATGCTCCCTTCAGAGGATTCAGTGTTGTTTGGCGGTGATATCAAGGATATCATCACCGAATTACAGGACAAGGGTTTAGCATTAAAGTCTGTTCAGACAATGTACAAACCCTCTCAAGGGCAGAAGCGGTCCTTTCACGCCCCCACCTGCCAAAGGGCTAGCAGATGTAATCCAGACGTCCCAATAAATGTAAGGCCCTAGCTGCCAAGGCCCCCAGCAAGAACGCTCCCAGGGCCTCGGCCGCTACTCTGCCCTCCGCCTCCTGACTCCCTGCCTCTCCCTCTCCCTCTGCCTCTGTCCATTTCAGAGGAACCGGTAGGGGGGGGGAGATTCTCCTCCCATCTGCCGGGCTGGGAGAGGATAATGACAGATGCCTGGGTGCTCCAGCTGATTGCAGCAGGACACTCGATAGAATTCATTCAAAAACCAGCTCGCAGACCAACCCTCCTCTTCATGCTCCCCTACTCATCTGCAGTTGGTACTGGAAGAGATGCACCTCTTCTGTTGAAAGAGGTAGAACCTGTCCCCTCCATCTTCAGGGACAGGTTACTATTTCACTTCTTCCTAGTACCAAAGAAAATCGGAGATCTGAGGCCCATTCTCGACTTCTGCTCCTCAGACAGTTTGTGGAGTACAAACTGTTCGAATGCTCTCCTCCAGAGCCTTCTTCCCATGCTTTGGCCTGGCATGTGGCTATGTGCCTGGATATGCAGGATGCCTACCTCCATGTCCCCATTGCCACTCCCACACAAGTAACATCCGTTTTGTTTTCAGGGGTCCCACTACCAGTTCAGAGCCCTCCCATTTGGTCTTTCCCTGCCCCTGGAGTATTTACCAAATGCCTGCAGGTAGTGGCTGCTTTTCTTACCAAGGGGTCCAAGTCTTCCCCTGCTTGGACGATTGCTTATGGCAACCCCCATCCAGGGAGGAACCCTTGGGCCCTTTCCTCACTATTCAAGTTTTCTGACCTGGGATTACAATCAGCCTCGCTGGTCCCATCTGATCCCTTGCCAATGGCTGCAGTTCATGGGGCAGTTGTGGACACGACCCTGGACTGAGCCGAGACAGTGTCATTCCAGGCTCGGTTCAGACGGGTCTCAGAAGGGTTGGAGCCAGGAAGGTCTTCTACCTTCTTGGCCTGATGGCGCCTCCATCCAGACCATTCCACTAGCTCGCCTCCACATGAGGATCTCCAGTGGATCCCACGGATTCAATGTAATCAGTCCCAGGATGACCTGGATACAAGATCCTGGTGTCGGATCCTGTGGTTAGGGACTTACAGTGGTGGATGGCTGCAGATCACCTCAGTCTGGGGACCCTCATATGTCGTCCACTCCACCCAGACCCTGACGACGGATGCATCAGGGGTAGGTGGGTGCCCATCTCAGGTCTCAATGGACTCAGGCAGCTGGTTTCAGTTTGAACAGAGATTCCACTAAACGCCCTGGAGCTGAAGACAGTCCTTTATGCCCTCCAGGTTCTCCTTCCAGTTGTTCGTCCCAGTCATCTCATAAATTGGACGCTGTGTTGTCTGGTACCTCAGCAAATGGGGAACTGCTTTTATCCTCTGCCAAGAAGCCATGAGAATCTGACACTGGACGCTTCAGCACAGCCTTCATCTGATGGAGTCGCCCACGTATGGGATGGAACAGTCTCGCAGACGCTGTCGCTAGTCAGCCACGCTTCGCAAGTAGGAACTAGACCAGGTTGTGCTAAACGACGCCTTCCAGCATTAGGGGACCCCTCAAATGGACCTTTTTGCCTCCCCCACAACGCTAGACTTCCCATCCTCTGCTCACTTGCTCCAGGGTGAGACGTTTTTTGTCGGGACACGCTGTCTCTCTGCTGGAAGGACAGTTTCATTTACGCCTTCCTCTGGTTCCTCTAATCTTGAGAGTGCTCAACAAGTTAAGGTCGGGAAGTGTTGAGAATGATCCTCATTGCTCATTTCTGACCGAGGCAAGCCTGGTTCTCTCCTCTGCAACAGTTTTCCAAGGAACCTCCTCTTCTCTACCACTGTCACAACACTTGCTGTCCCAGGAGCAAGGGACCCTAGTCCATCCAGACCTCAAGTCTCTTCACCTTCACACATGGCTCCTTCCAGACATAGCTAAAGCACATTTGGAGTTTCCACGATAGCAGGTATCCTGGTGGAGACCAGAAAGCCTTCCACCAGGTCCACTTACGCCATGAATTGGAAATGCTTCACTATCTGGGCAGGTTCTAATAACCTAGAACCTTTTTCCTGTCTGGCCAATAAGGTTCTGGACTGCCTTAGACACCTGTATGACTTGAGCCTTAGTTATTCGTCAGTGAAAGTACATACGGCAGCCATTTCGGCCTACCACATCCCTTTTGGGAGCAGGACGTTTGCACAACTAAAAGTCTCCAAGACTTTGCTGCAAGGGGTCTTGCACCTAAGACCCCTGACTCGCAACCCTGCTCCCCTTGGGACCCAAATTTCATTCTGAGAAGATTACTCTACCTCCTTCAAACCCGTAGCAGAGGCAGAGCTAAACTTTCTTTCTTGAAAGACTTATTTCGGTGGCCATTAACTCAGCTTGAGGATTGTTGAGTTGTGAAGCCCTGATGTGTAAAATTCCTGTTTGATTTTCCACATGGATAGAGTGGCCATGCATACTAATCCTAAATTTCTTCCAAAAGTGGTGGCTGACTCTACTCTGAATCAGTCCATAGAGCTTCCAGCCTCTTCATCACAGAACACTCCAATCAAGGAGACTACCTCCTCCATACCCTGGCTGTACATAGAATTCTGAGACATACTCACAGGACTTAAGATCTCAGAAAAACAGACCAACTCTTTGTGTCTTTCACTCACAAGAGAGAAGGCAACCCTGTTTCCAAGCAGTGCTTTTCTAGATGGTTGGCCAGTTGTATCACTTTCTGTCACCACTAGTATCATAAGACCCTTCTGGGTGGTCAAACCTCTCCACTAGAGAATTCGCAGCCTCTGCCGCTTGCTTTAAGAATGTGTCAGCAGCTGAGATTTGTGCAGCCACAACTTGGACGTCCATCCATACCTTCACAAAACATTACTGTTTGGACATTGCCTCTTGCCTCAGAGCAGGCTTCGGGCTAGCTGTTCTGCAGGGAATCCTCTCATCCCTGTCTAGAAACTCAGCCTTTGTGGATGGTGTTTCCTCCTCCCGCTTTCTTTTTGTTTCAGACTGCTTGGGACTCAGTTCTACTTGTGAATACCCACTGCAAGAGCCCTCTCGAAGTAAGATAGTACAGTTATGTAAGAACTTACCATAATGGTAGATCTTCGAGAGAGGTTCTTGCAGTAGGTATTACCTCCCCTCCTCGAACCCCTCAGTTTCTTCTTTCAGATATGGGGGAAATATCCTCTTCTCTCCCATCCGACCTTTGGCTCTTGGTGGAAAGAACTGGAGGACTGGTGTCGGGACCACCCCCTTTATACTGACGTTGGATGGCGCCCAGTCACCTGACATGGAGGCGGTCTCCTGAGAGACTGCTAGCTAGAGAATTTTCCGTGGGTCCTGACATCTGGTGGCTTAGTCCTACTTGTGAATACCTACTACAGAGCCTCTCAAGATCTACCTTTACAGTAAGTTCTTGGGTAACTGTACTTTCAGAGACTACTTTAGGAAGGAAGATTGGGTTGGTATGAAGGACTGCCCTGTCCTTGTGGAAAATCAAGTAGGGTTCCCACACATGAAGGCATGAAGCTCAGAAATATGGTGAGCTGAAGTAATAGCCATTAGAAATAACGTTTTCCATGAAAGGAAACTGAGATCACAAGTGGCTGCTGGCTCAAAAGGTTTGAGGGAAAGTTTTTCTGTAATGAAATTGAGATCCCACGGAGGAGTGGGTCATCTGTTAGGAGATTTAATGTATCATTCCTCTCAAAACATCTTGGCTAAATGATGTTGGTACAGTAGTTTGCCATCTAACAGTTCATGAAAGGCTGAAATAGCAGCCAGGTGGACTTTGATGGAGGAGTAACTTAAGCCTGACCCTAATAAAGAGGCCAGGTAGTCTAAAACTCTTGTCAGTGGACAAGAGTAGGGGTCCGGTAATTGAGAAGCAGACCATATGGAAAAGCGTTTCCATTTGGAATTGTGTGTTTCTCTGGTTGCTGGTTTACGAGAAGCCAAGAGAATGTTGCCAACAGAAAAGGACACTTGAAGTCTATTTATGAATGCATCCTCTGGAGCCACACATGAAGCTGAAGGGTCTTCAGGCTGGGGTGCTGGAGGGATCTATGGCACTGGGCCAGGAGGTCCGGTCTGAATGGGTTCCCTTACTGATCATTGTTGCAGGAGAGGGTACCACGGTTGATGAGGCTACAGTGGTGCAATTAGAATCATGGTGACCGACTCCACCTGAAGTTTCAGTAGAGTCCGTTACAACAGAGGGATTGGGGAAGGCATATAAGTAGAGTTCTGTCCAAGGTCAGGACAGGGCATCTATCGATGGTCCCTTGTTGCTCGAGATAATGGAGAAGTAAGTGGGGAGCCAGTGATTGACCGTGGAGGCAAATGGATCCAGTTGTGGAGTTCCCATAGGTCGAAGATTTCTTGGAGGACTTCTTTGTGAAGTGTCCATTCGTGAGCAGATGACTGGCGGCTTAGCCAGTCTGCCAGCTGATTGAACCATCCCGGTAGATGGACAGCTGTTAACGTTATTTGCTGTCTGATGGCTTCCTGCCAGACTGCAAGGGTCTCCATACATAGGGTGCACGATTTCATGCCCCCTTGCTTTTGAGGTAGAACACCACTGCAGTGTTGTCTGAGTGAATCAGCAGGGGTCCTGGCTTGAAGTAGGGACTGAATGTTTGAACGGTGAGACAGACTGCCTTCATCTCGAGGAGATTGATTTGAGAGTGATTGGAAGAGGCAGTCCTCTGGCCTTGGGTCTGATAAGGACCTAAGTGTACGCCCCATTCATCCAGGGAAGCATCCATGGTTAACGTCTGCATGGGAGGGAGGGAGTGGAAATGCATTCCTTGACACAAATTGGTTTTGGTTATCCACCACATCAGGGGTGACTTCAGGGAAGGAGTGACCCTGATTTTGTCGTCAAACTGTCCAGTTCTTTGAGGCCATTAATTCTGAAGAGTCCATTGGACAGGTCTCGTGTGAAGGCGGGCAGAAGCCACCATTGGAATGGCGGCTGACGTGACCCAGAAGGCTCAGTATTTGTCTGACCATGACTGTTTTCTGAGTCTGTATCCACGAAGCCCGAGATGAGTGTACTGACGAGCAGGTGGAAGGTAAGCTCTGGCTGTGACTGTATCTAACACAGCTCTGATGTATTGGAGAGACTGTGTTGGGTTTTACTGACTTCAGCCAGTTGATTGTTATCCTAGATCGCTTGAACGTGCTCAGAGTAGCAACTAGGGAGGCAAGCAGAGCTTTGGAGTCTGCTTTGATTAGCCGTCATCTGGGTATGAAAACACAGTGCCTTTTTCCCATAAGGCTGCCGCCACCGCCGCTGAACATTTGGTGGAACAGTCTTGGGGTCGAGAGAGGCCTAAAGGAGTGCTCGAAACTGGTAGTTTTGACCCAGGAGGTAGCGCAGAAATATTTGATGGGCAGGATGAATGGAATATGTAGGTAGACATTATTCATATCCAGGGCACAACCAGTCTCCTTGTTTTGTATAGGCATGATGGTAGTTGGTTATCATTAAATGTTTGACTGAGTGTATTGATTCAGGTGTCTCATTTCTAGTATTGGTCTGAGATCTCCAGTTCATTTGGGTACCAGAAAAATGGAAGTAAAATCCATTTTGATGGTCTGGAAGAGCACTGTAAGACTGCCTGTTTGGCTAGAAGTGCCATCAGCTTCTTCTTGAAGGATAGGGGCATGATCTGGTGGGTAATGGATTACGGGGGGGGGGGCAGCAGAAAGAAATTCCAAAGTGTGTCCCTTTTGGATTATCGCAAGTACCCATTTGTCCGAAGTGGTAGTGTTCCAGGAGTCCAGATGGAGGGCAAAACGACCCCCTACCACCTCCAAGGCCTGGTCGAGGAGGCGAGGGGAAAGCCCTGATTGGGTACTGGGTTGCCCAGCCCCTCCCGAGGGATAGGCACAGGAACCACAGGTGGCAGAAGCATTACCTTACTTGATTTGCTTACTTCCATTTTTTTCTGGTACCCAAATGAACCGGAGATCTCAGACCAATACTAGAAATGAGACACCTGAATCAATACACTCAGTTCCTTTTCTCCCCCAAAACAGCTAGCCCTCCACCTATTCTCCTTGTCCAAGGGACTCTCATTTCTGACTCCCAGAAGGTAGCCTCAGAGTTTAATTCCTACTTCACTACTAGTGCCCTGACCCTCCTTGACTCCCTCCCACACACAACCACTCCTTCTCCTAAATCTTCCTTCACCCATACATCTGGTACGAACTCCTTCTCCTTTCGACCCATTTCCCCCACTGAAACCCTAGACGCCCTTCGCACCCTAAACCCCTCCAAAGGTAAATCCCCCGACGGTCTTGATAACAAACTTCTCTACTTATTCGTTTCCGCCATCGCTACCCCCCCACAGCCCTACTAAACCTTTCCTTCACTCACTGCCACTCCCTCCATCTGGAAGCACGCCACTGTTCTACCTCTCCTAAAGGCGGTGACCCTGCCTCTGCATCCAGTTACCGCCTTCATCTCCTCCTCCCCACCCTCGCTGGAACTCCAGGAACACCTAGTGCTATCCCAACTCTCCCAATTCCTCTCAGAAACAACTTCTTCACCCCCTTCCAGTCCGGGTTCAGAAAGCACCACTTCACCACCTCCTCCTCCCTGCTAAGACTCACAGACCATATCCTCACTGGGATGGACAAAGGGCTAATCACTGCTGCTATTTTCATAGACCTAGCAAAAGCCTTCGACACTGTATCCCATTCTCTCCTTCTATCCTGCCTTTCTGGAGCTGGGTTAGCAGATTCAGCCACAAACTGGTTCAGTGCCTACCTCCTAAACAGAACCCAATCCACCAAAATAGCTGACCACATCCCCCCCCCCCAGTCACCACTGGTGTTCCCCAAGGCTCAGCCTCAGCCCCATCCTCTTCTCCATCCTGCTAAATGACCTGCCCAACTCGTGCTTCTCTTCTGCCATTCATATGCACGAGACCATACTGTCTCTCACCTCTGGCCGACCTATAAGAAATCACCTCCAAACTTCAAACAGACTTCAACAAAATCCAACACTGGTTCAACAGCAACCAACTCTCCTAAATGCTAAAAGACCAACCCCATGACTTTCACCAGACAGCGGATATCCAAACTCACCTCCCTCTGAGATTCCACACCTTAAATAACACCATCCTCGAGGCACCACCTTCAGGTATCTAGGGGTTTGGCTTGACCACACCCTCCTTTCACACGTGGATGCCATTGTCTCTAAATTACGCCAAACTTGGTGCCCTCTATAGAAACCGCATACGGTCTCCCACTTCTGTCAGACGTAAATCATCCAGAAAATGATTCTACCCTCCTCGATTACTGTGACATAGTTTACAGCTCCGCCTGCACAGACCACACTTAGCCAGATTAGACCCCCTCTTCAATGCATTCTGCCACTTTGCCCTCGATGCCCCCCCTCGATCACATCACTGCATGCTTTATCGTTCCCTGTCCCTGTCTTCTCTAAGTAACCGGCGCCTAAATCATTGCGCTAAATTCATTTCTAACGTCTGGCTCGCTCCCTCCCTCCCTCGCATCCGTCCTATCCCCCCACCTCCCTCGTACCTTCAGGTTCGCTGATGCTAGGCTTCTATTCATCCCCATCAAGGACCTCCACCGCCAATCCGCTTTTCTTACCTCTTCCCTAAACTCTGGAATGACCTGCCCACCCAGATCCGCCATTCTTCATCCAACTGTCCTTTCCTATGCCCTCTAACTTTTACCCCAACTGCTGCTGCCCCGACCTCCCCTTTACCTCCCCCCTGCGCCTGACCAGTGGCCTCGGCTATCGCCTAATTGACTAGCCTACTATACTGCCCTCACGCACTTACACTCTCTTACTCACTCCCCCACTGCCGCTTCCTCCTCCCCCCTTCCCTTCAACCCGCCTCCCATCCCCCTCCCCTTCTCACCTAACCTCCCCTTCAGCTCATCACCCCTACCCTCCTTTCCCTACCCCCACCTTGCCCTCCTATTCCTCCCGCTCTAGCCTGTTACATCTCCCTTTAGCTCAACTTCTGCTACTTGCACTCAAGCTCTGCTGTCATTACTCCTGTTATGAAACTTGCACTTATGAACCTCACGCTGCCTCAATGTGTACCATGTTTTATATTCCTAACCCTATTGCTCATGTTCAGTTCTGTTCCAATTCCGCCAGCAACCAAGATCCTGTTTACCCAGTTACTGTTTGATTTTGTGTGCATTTCTATCTGTTCTCCCTATGTATATGCTCAGTTGTAATCCTTCCAACTATGCTCTGTATCTGATTGTATTATTGCTAAGCTCAACCATTTATATGTTTACTAGCCTCCTCAGTAACCCCCCTCTCTCCCCCCCAACCAGGTCGCACCGTGAGACGAGCATCTTTTTGCTCAGTGTGCCTTTCCTGGTGAAACGTTTTCAATAAATAAATACCTCTTGTAGCCTGGTCACGACCTCTAAAGCCACCTGTGTAAGAGGCCTTCTATTTTCCGCTACTTTTGGAGTAGGAGAGAATATTGTGTATGGTGGAGTGGATGCGGAGTATGGTACATGCTGTGCACCGTGTAAAGGGTTACACCAGCAGGTCGTCTAACAACGTTTGAGTACCTGGCCTGAACAGTTTGGACCCATTAAGAGTGCGTTAGCAACTTTGTTGTATATTAGGAGCAAAACCTGAAACACGAAGCAAGCATGCAGTGGAGAGACTCCAGTAGCTGAGAGTCTGGCCGAGGTATCAATGGCATATATCCCAACTGGATATAGAATTTCTAGTGGACACTGTGGCCAATAACTTGTCCTCCTGGGAGGGAGGAAGTTTATTGATAAGTTTGATGGTCGAAGCACCAAGGGTACGTTGGTATTTAACCATAGGAACCATATAATTCAAGATTCGAATATTCATGGTGCCTGAGGCAGAAACCTTTTTCCCCAGGTAGTCCATCCTTCGGGATTCTTTATTGGGTGATAAGGAGCTCATGTGTTTGGGTTTTTTAGTACGAACATGGCAGCAGTAATGACCACTGAATCTGCTTCTGGAATGGCGAATAGGAAGGGATGAACCAGGAGGGCTTGATATAAGCAATCTGCTTTTCGGGGAACACCTGATCTTACTTTGAGAGGAGGCTCTTGCAGTAGGTAATTACATATAGGACTGGGCAGGCAGGTGTCAGGACCCTCTGGAAATTTCTAGCTAGCTGTCTCTGGCCGGGGGACCTTCGTCCAGGTGACCGATGTCATGTCCTCGTATAAAGGCGGTCCCCATGCCCGCCTTCCAGTTCTTTCTCGCCGTTAGCCTGCTAGCACCTCATGGTTAAGTTCACTGCTTCGCAGTCTATTTACCATCTCTTTTGATATTTCTTCAATTTTCGTCAGCATTTTCTTCAGCTGCTGTGTATGTCGTCACAGACTCCTTCCGAGCACAAAAACAAGTGTGATTCCTGTGCCGCCCAGCTCCCACATAAGAACAGACACTCCCAGTGCTTTTTTTTGCCTAGGTCCCGGCCACCCCGTGGAGAAGTGCCAGCACTGCCAGCAGTTTAACACGGCCACCCGAAAGCAGAGGCAGCAGTCCCTGGAGGCCCATGTTTTAAAACTGAATATGTCCTCCATGGAAAAGAAGCTGAAAAAACTTAGGCAGGCCTCGGCTTCCCCGAGGACCATCACAAGAAGAATCACCAGGACCAAGACTCCTCGACTACGGTCGCCGCTACTTCGGCTGGGGTCGTGGTGCTGAAGGTAATGTCCCCTCTGGGGGCCGTTCCACGACGGCCGTCTTGAGGCTTCCATACGCCATCGACCTCCTGTCGGGTCGCGCCCTGACCCCTCGGGAGCCTCCCGGTCAAAGGCCGACGCTACCAGTAAGCCTGCCACCATGCGGCCTTCTGGTCCGAGCGGCCCAGGTAAGCCGGACGTTGGCTCCTCCGCCTGCCTGGGGAAGGCTAAGATGCCTGAACCTTCAGGGCAGCGCACAGCCTCTAAAGCACCCGCCAAGGCCGCCCCTCCATTACGGCCTTCGTCGAGCGTAGGGTCCAATAAGTCGGACGCTGGCTCCTCCAACATCCGCCCAGATCCCGCCAGTAAGCCGGACTTCGGCCCCTCGGTCGGCCACATGGCATTAGAGCCGATGCCGGACCCTTCGGACCTGTCTGTCATCCCGAGCTCACTGCAACGTTCGTTGCATTCCGAGGATCCGGCATTTCCCTTGCTGGATCCCGGGGACGTTAGCCCCACTTCCCCAGGTGGCATGCTGCTGTCGAGTCTCCCTCCCACTGGGCCGGATGACCTGATGTCAGCTCATCTGATGCCGGCGTCTGCCAAATGCATTGCAGTGGTGGCAGCCAATCTTGGGCATTGGGGGGTCAGAGTGTACCCTTACCTCGACGATTGGCTCTTGGCAGGTTACACCCAGCAAGAGGTGGACAGATCCAGGGACCTGGCCCTCCAGACCTGTTTCTGAAATTGGCCTCCTGATCAATGAGGCCAAGTTGGAGCTTGTGCCGCCTCGGTGATATGCTTCATCGGGCAGAGCTAGACTCTTGCTGAGCCAGAGCATGGCTCCCAGCGGACAGGGCAGAGGTTCCTCATCCTTTGCCCAGTCATTTCTGGTTGGGCACTTGTGCCCTGCCGGACTTTCTGCACCTTCTGGGTTACGTGCAGCATGCAGCACCGTGGCCCGTTGGGCCCGGTGGCATATACGCCCCCTTCAGTGGGAGCTGGCCACCCAGTGGACTCTGCACCTAGGTCATTTTGACCAGCCGATCATTGTGACCCAGAAGATGTGGGACACTCTCCAGTGGTGGACCGTCCTAGACCATCTGCAGGAAGGGATCCCATTTGTCCACCCCGAGCCGACGATCGTCGTCATGACCGATGCCTCTGTCACGGGCTGGGCAGCGCACATGGGGGCATTGTCAGCATTCACTCAGAAGCTTCGGGGTCAAGTGGTTCAAGTCCAGATGAACAGTACCCACAACCATGTACTACCACAACAAGCAGGGCGGCACGCACTCCCGGGTGCTGTGTAGGGAAGCGCTCTGCATCTGGACACTCATGAGCCAACTGGAAGTGGATCTCCTAGCCATCCTTGTGGCAGGAGCCTCGAATCAAATGGCAGATGCTCTCAACCGCATAGGTGAGACATCCCACGAGTGGTCTCTCCATCCAGAGGTAGCTCACTACCTGTTTTCCCACTGGGGCAAGATCGATGGTGGACCCGTTTGCCTCCAGGTAAAACATCAAACAGAGGCTGTTTCATGCCCACCCCCCTCCCCCAAGCGAGGATTGCTGCAGGGGAATGCCTTCTCAAGACCATGGACCTCAGGACTCTTCTGTGCCTTCCCTCCATTTCCCTTGATCCACAAGGTGCTGCTTAAGGTAAGGAGGGACAAGGCACTGGTGATCCTGGTATCCCCCGATTGGCCCCGCCATTTCTAGTATCCAGATCTCCTTAGCCTCAGCAACAGGCTCCTGTGGAGTCTTCCAGCACGCCCAGACCTAATATCTGTCAATCAGAGGAAGACATTCAATACGGACCTTCAGTCCCTGCACCTGACAGCCTGGTACCTGAGCGGCTAGAGTTCCAGGCTTTGGGTCTCGCTGAGGATGTGCTCTCAGTAGTGGAAGCATCCAAGAAGGAGTCAACCAGATAGTGCTATGCCTTCAGATGGTAACTATTTTCCATTTGGTGTCAGGACAAGGGCCTGGACCCTCTGTCCTGTCGCTAGCATTTTAGACTACCTTTGATATTTGTCCGAAGGGCGTCTTCGACCCTTAAGGTGCACTTGGCAGCCATCTCTACTTACCGGGCATGGGCCGGTCAGCAGACGGTGGCACAGGAGAAGGTGGTCTGGTGCTTTTTCAAGGGCCTAGATCACATATTTTCTCTGGTGCATCAACCTCCACCTCCGTGGGATTTACTGCTGGTTTTGACAAAACTCATGAGCAAGCCATTTGAACCATTGCATAAGTGTGAGCTATCACACTTATCATAGAAGACTGTCTTCCTGGTGGTTATCACATCAGCCAGAAGGACTGAGGAGCTCCAGGCACTTGCAGAGTCTCCTTATTTGGTCTTCCACAGGGACAAAGTTGTCCCAAGGCGCCCCACCCGAAATTCCTCCCAAAGGTGGTGTCATGAGTCTCAGCTAATCAGGTGCTGACTCTGCCTGTGTTCCTACCCAAACTACACCTCGGATGCAGAGTACAGGCTCCATACTTTGGACCTGAGATGAGCACTCTCCTATTACATGGAGAATGGTGGAAATTCAGGGAGATGTTCACCAGCTGTTTTTGTCACCTCTTTGAGCCACTTCTGGCAGACCTGCAGTAAGCGGATGATTGGCAGATGGATTACATCTTGCATTGATCTTTGTTGGCGGATTGGAAGCCTGCTCGAGGCTAGGCGTCATTCCACCCGCCCATACCACTGTGTCAGTGGCTACTTCCAGGACATCCCTATCCAGGAAATCTGCGGGCTGCTACCTGAAGACAGCGAACCCTTCATCATCCATTCGACATCGACCTTAAGTCACACTGGGATGCTAGTTTTGGGGCCTCAGGTCTCCGGTCTCTGTTCCCAAGTAGTGTGTGTCTTGCCTCCCTCCTCCCGGAGAACTGCTAGAGTCTGACAATAAGTGTGGATGAACAACATATCCACATCCTAGAAAAACGGTTACTAACCTGTAACAGTAGATCTTCTATGGACTGGTCTCTGGCAGTAAGTCATTACTTATGGGAATATCCACCAGGTGGCCTGTCACATGGTAGCTTCTAACAGTCTTCCGTGGGGCCGCCCACATGACATCACTTCCTGCAGATGTTTATAAGAGTGGGCGGCCCCCAGTACCCTCTGTTCATTTTCCTGCTGGCTTCAGCTCACACAGTCAGCTCTCCTGACCTCCTGGGTGGCAGTCTTCGACTAGAACTTGAACCAGTTGTTCTACCTTCTGTTCCGTGCCTGTGACCTACTCACAGTACCCCCGAACTTCTTTTGTACAGCAGGCTCAGTGTTCCATTAGAGCTCCCGGTACACCTGCTGCTCCCTGGCCCAGGCACTCTTACTGGGTCTGGGGATTCACTAGGGCTGCTGTTAACAGCCCAGCCTGATTTTGCTTCTCTCTGCCGGGCCTGTGGAATGCTCCCAGGCCCTGGCTCTTCTACTTCCAGGACCCGGGCCTGTGCACCACTCGCCGCACCCCCGGCTCCCTCCTCTGGTCCTGGGTATGTGTACTGCTCCCAGGCCCTGGCTCTTCTACTTCCACTAGGCCAGGCCTGTGCTCCTCACAGTGCCCCCAGGTGTCCTTGCTCACAGCACCCATGCTGCTCCCTGGCCCAGGCTCTCTTGGTGGGCCTTGAGACTTGCTCATGACAGATCATCCAGCCAGGCTGGACCGGACCTCGGGGGCCACCTTAAAGGCTCCCCGGTCAAGGGCACTCGTTCCAGGCATAGGAGAGAGTAGGATTCACACTCCCTTCACCTTTCTTCATCGATGGAGCATTCCTTGTCATCGGGGCTGCTCCCCCTGTCAACTAAGCCTGCTGGGCTTTTTATCTTCGGGCCTCGTTTCTGAACGTCTCCCGTTGACAGACTGTGTTGCCCCGTCAATGAAACGTTCCTCGTCAACGAGGATGCTTCCCCATCGACGACACGTGTTCTTTGCACTCTCTCGTCGACGGAGGCTTATTCTCCATCAACTGGGCACTCCTCGTTGATGGGGACGCCTCTCCCATCGACAGAATGGCATGTTTTGCATGTCTCATCGATGGAGAAGTTTGTTTCTGGCCTCATCAACGGGGATGATTCCACCGTCGATGGAGGAGCCTTTCCTCCTTCCCTCCTCGACAGGGATGCTTCCCTTGGTGATAAGGGCCTCCTGTCCTAGGACACCCCCTGCTCGGGACCTTGCTACTGTGCCCACCCCGCTTATCCCTAGCACCTTGTTTGGTGTCCTCGGGGTCCACCCAATCGCCCGTTTGTGCCCTTTGGACATGACTTTCCCTGGCCTTGGCCCTGCTGAGAGAGCCCAACCCTGAGTCCCTTACCCCTTTGCCAGTCCCGGACCACAAGGGTTGGAGTGCCTTCCCCCGCTATTCGGGGTCAGTGGTTCCCAGGATGGCTCGCCCTCCTCCTAGCGCCGCCCTTGGGTGCCCTCCGTTTCTGGACCTCCCCCCATCACAAGTGTCAGGCACTGCCCGATGTTGTGCTGGAGGGTCCTACTGTCCATGGGCCAGGGTCCGGCCTCAGTCCCATTCCTCTCCCCTCGTGCTCCTTGGATCTGGCTCTTCCTCCTGGTGGTTCCGCCCCCCACACACACACACAATTTATGTGGACTCCTTTATGAAGATTCCAGATTGGGAGATGTACCTGGCGGGAGTTCTCAGACCATGGGACCTTATCTCCCCGTCCGCATCCTCTTTTTTGGGGGCCGCCCCGGCTGAACCCCCTGATCCCTCCTCTCTCCCAGATCCCTCCTTCACGGAGCTCATGCTGCAGCTCCAGCACACTTTTGGCTTCCCTGCTGCGAATCAGGACTTCTTTCACTGGGACATGGCTGCCTACCTCAGTGTTCTCGAGGAGCCTGCCATGGTTGTCCCACTTTTGATTCCTGCATATTTTCACACACACTCTCATATTTGGTCTCGTCCTGCTTCCTCTCAGCCTGCCCCTCGTGGTCCTGATCAGCTCAGCCACTGTCTGCCGTGCCTTCCCTTTCCCTTCACCTGCTTCGATGCGGTTGATGCATCGGCCTACCTCTCTGCCTCTGGCGTTGCACTTTGGTGCTTTGCCTAGCTCCGGGTTTCTGGTTTGCCACCCGGCGTCCAGCTGTCGGTCGCCGCTGCCTCTTTTCTGGGAACCTGCTGTTTGGACCTGGTGCTTAGTCTGTCCTGGATTCCCATCAGGCTTCAGGGCATACTTTCTGGTCTGTTCAGGACCTCTATCACGCCCCAGGTCCCACCCCTACTCTTGTGGTGTCAGTCCCTCATGCCCAGCCTCCCTACCGAGGGGGGCTTTCAGGTTCCGAGTGGGGCCTCCAGGGGCAGCTCAGTTTACCCCTCACATGGGGTGGACACGCTTGTACCTTGAAACCGCTTTTCAGGGTTTTCCCCGCCTCCTCTTGCAGGCCTCTGAGGTGCCTGGGGATCTCTTTACCTTTTCTTCGGAGGCTTGCTCCTGGACTGGACGCTTCGCTCCTCCATGCTGATCTGATTGGAGCTAGTGCTACTCTCCCCGCTGGAGCCCTTCAGTTGTTTCTTCCTCTGACCATCCGGGGTGTTTTTTCCCCAGTGCTCCTCTTTCTGCTTTCTGATCCGCTCTATTTGTCTTTCTACTGGATTTGACTTTATGCCAGAGCCTGTCGACTTCTGCCTTGTCAGGATGAATCGCTGTGCCTGGCCACCTACAGTTCTTTCTTCATCATGCCTCCTGTATGTTGTCCTCACCCACCTTTGAGCCTATCTGCCTGAGCGGGTGTGGTTTGAGTTGACATTTCTCTTCGATTTCATGCCAGTTGTCTTCGCCTAACCGTTGGCCTATCTGCCTGCATGGAACAGGTTTAAGTTGACATATCTACTAAATATCATACATGTCCCACCCACCTTTGGCCTATCTGCCAGAGTGGGTGCGGTTGCAGCTGACATATTTCCTGTGGAGTTCGCTTCTTTGGTATCGTGGACAGATGGGTTTTGCACGGGCTCGACCGTCGGGTGTGCCCTCTGGCCCAGCTTCCAGCCTTGCCTTTCCTCCCATTTGGATTTTACTGCTTGGTAATCTCCCATAAGTAATGAATTACTGTAAGAGACCGGTCTGTAGAAGATATTAGTTATGTAAGAGCTTACTGTAACAGTAGATCTTCGGAGGACTGTCTCTTGCAGTAAGTCCCCCACCCTCCATCCCCCTGCCTTGTTGCCTCGAATCTGCAACTCAGGACATTGGGTGGGATCGCGGTTCTCTGTTTTCTGGCCTAGTTTACCTCGGTCCAAGCCATGCTCGCTGGAAGCAGACTGTGAACAGAGGTATTAGTGGCTTTACTCTTATACACTTCCACAGGAAAGGATGTCGTGTATGCCCTCATCGAAGACTTCTGAAAAAGCTGTCAGATGACAGCGCCCACCTGGTGGATACTCTCATAAGAAATGACTTGCTGCAAGAGACAGTTCTCTGAAGATCTGCTGTTACGGTAAGATCTTCCTGGACGTAGTCACCACTGATTCACACTGATGGGATCTCGCCGGAGGCACTAGGACCAAGCGGAAGCAAACTTTTGCAAGAGGGCGGCGCCCGAGATGGAGCTGAGAGCGAGCAGCCGCGTGTTCGCTCATGCGTGACTGTCTCTTGGGGCCGACCTCCAACTGCCTCAGTTCCTTTTTCCCGCCATCGAGTGCGCTCAGTGACGACGTCATTGTTGGAATCAAACTTCAAACTAGCAGCATAGTTTTCAGTTTATTGTTTTTGTAGTATATCTTGAATAAGTACTGCTTAATATAAATTATTCTTATTACAGGAGAAGTTTCAGCCTACACCGGGGTCGACCATGTACGGGTCAGATGACAGTAGGGAGACTTTGTATGAAAGCTGTTCAGTCAGCAGGGCTGGGTCCGGTCAAGCCACCCTCTCCGGAGGGAAGGTCCAACAACTGACAATCCAGTGCCAGAGGGGATGAGCAATCCCCCTGGAAGCATAAATGTAAACTGTCGCATTCTCGGCGCTGTTCGGCCTCGAGCTCTTCTTCGGCCCACAGGACAAAAAAGAGAAGGCATCACTGGAGGTCACCGTCTGATATGTTTGCGTGTCGACGTTCGGTCATTGGGGCCAGTTGTCGGTCTCCTCCTCCGGAGTCACCGGTTTCTGTTTCCGGTCACTGACCTCTTCGACATTGGAGCCCTTCCCCGCCTTTTGGAAGGGCTTCAGATGAGCAGTTTCATCAGTTGGCCACTCTTATGGAGCAGTGGCTTGGAGGTTGGTCCAGCTGCCTGGCCACCACTCCAGCACCCTCAGGCCTTTCGGGGGATCGGGTAGGGGGTTGGGCCTCCCTAGTCACGCAGCGCCTTCTTCGGTGCTGTCGACCCCGTGCTCAGGTGTTCCCCTCCTCACATGGCTGCGGCGCGGGGGGCCACACTGATGCCTCTATCTCCTGGTCTTCTTCCTTCTTTTTCCTCAAATCCTAGTTTTCAGAGCCCTTGGCTGGTTTTGGGCTGTTGGCATCGATGGGTCACTCTGATGCGTCTGTCAGTGCCGTTGGGATTTTGTCACCATGTCGGTTTCGTGCCAGGAGCTCTGACGCTGTGCTCCTCCTAGGCTCTGAGGCAGAGTATGACGTCTTCCAGCCTTGGGTTTCCAGTCTCCCAACCCTTTTCCTTCTGATTTTATTCCTTTCCTATCCATGCAGTCCCTCCTGGGTTGTCAGGAGATGATACTGAGCCTGACCCAGACCTTCGACTGGCTGATAACATGGAAGGAACAGGATTTAATCCTGTTGCAGAGCCTGTGGTTGAGAACCTGTCATTTAAGTCTCTGCTGAAAAATTTGAATTCCACTCTTTCCCTCCAGACTACAGACATTGATCCTGGGAAGCTTTTAAGGCTCCAATACCTTCATGTCCCAGATATCCCTATGGATTTAACTCCTCTGGTGCAAACCTCCTTTGAGACACTCTCTCAAATGGTATAGAATAATCCCGCTCTCTTTCCTTCTGTGGCCAAGTCCATAGATAGAAAGTATACTGCTCCCAAGGATCGACCCATTTTGGCCTCCCAAGCCTTTGCAGACCCTATTGTAGTTCTGGCAGAGAATGATAAGGCTGTTCTTCCTCAGGCTTCTACAGCCCAGCCTATAAACAAAGAATCTCACAAGATAGACACCTTAGGCAAGAGAGTCTTTGCTGCCTCCACCCTGGGTATGCGTATTGCCAGCTACCAGGGCTATTTTCTTAATATGAGTATGTTCTTTGGCATTTGCTCAATCAAATGGTAGAAGCTCTGCTGGAGTCGGACACTAATTCAGAGCTTCTTCAAACCATAACCAGGGATATTGAGTCCAATAACCAGCAGGTTAAAGCAGCTATGGACGCTTTCAGTACTGCTTCCCGAGCGATGGCGGGCATTTGTACCCATCGCCACTTCAGGCTTCACAAATGATGCCCAGCAACAGGTCATGGCGTTACCATTCGGTATGTATCTCTTCGGTCCTCAAGTAGAGCATGCTCTATAGGCTACCCATAAGACTAGGTCTGCCATTAAGTTGGCTCGCTGTCAGTCTTTTTCGAGGTAAAGGCAGAGGAGGTTTTAATAAAAACTAAGCCCCCCAGCCTCAAAAGAAAATGTAACAGAAAGTACCAGGACCCAAAGGGCCCAGTGCCGCCTTCTGAGTTTCTGGCCCAAATCCCACCTCAGCTGCCCGAGGGGGACTTTTCCTCAGCGATGGGAGGTCGCCTGACTCAATTCTACATCCAGTGGAAGACTATACAGTCAGACAAATGGGTCCTCCAGATAATCCGTGAGGGGTATTCCCTCAACCTTTTAGAGACCCCTCCGGATCTTCCCCCCGAACGACAGCCCAGACTATCAGTAATTCAGTTAGAACTTCTCGCCTCCGAGATACAAGCTCTTCTGAACAACAGGGCAGTAGAAATAGTTCAGTTGGATCAACGAAACACAGGGTTCTACGCCCATTACTTTCTAGTACCAAGAAAACCAGGGGCATGCACCCCATTTTGCACCTCAAAAAATTTAACAAATTTCTTCCCAAGGAAAAGTTCAAAATGATATTGCTGGGAACTCTGTTACCCTTGCTTCATCAACACGACTGGCTAGCTTTCCTGGACATGCAGGATGCTTACCAGCATATTCCTGTTCACCCAAAGCATCGCTAATAACTAAGATTTGTGGTTTTGGGCCAGCATTATCAGTTCAGAGTCCTGCCCTTTGGGCTGTCCTCGGCGCCACAAGTTTTTACAAAGTGTTGTGCAATTCTCGCAGCACACCTCAGAAAAATCGGAAGTCAAGTGTTCCCTTATCTAGATGACTGGCTTTTAGCAAGTCTGTCCAGACAACAGATTCTCAATGCCGTAGCCACGGCTTCGGACTTTCTCACGTCCATGGGAGTCCTACTAAACCTCAAGAAATAGCAGTTACAGCCCTCCCAGAAGCTCCTCTTTATATGAACTCTTCTGAACACCACCTGTGCAAAAGCTTTTCTTCCGGAGGACAGAAGGAGCGATATCCTACAGATGGCCCAATACATCAGAGAAAACAGCTCAGTTCAAGCTGTCTCGATGCAACGAATGTTTGGTCTCATGACTTCCTCAGTGTTCACAGTGCCACAAGCATGTCTCCACATGAGAACCTCTCAATGGATGCTCAGTACTCAGTGGTCCCCGACCACTCATCAAGGTGACAGAACCTCTCAAGAGGTCGCTCACCTGGTGGTCGCAAGAGGACAATCTTCTAGAGAGATACCCCTTTGCTCCTCTGGATCATCAGATTTCCATTACCATGGATGCGTCCCTGTTGGGGTTAGAAGCTCACTGTCAGGATATCCATACCCAGGGTACGTGGACTGTGGTGGAATCCCAGCTCACATAAACATTCTGGAAATGAGAGCCGCCCTCTATGCAGTCCAGGCTTTCTTTCAAACGGACAACAAGGCAATGATGTATTACATCAGCAGGCAGGCGGTGCACACTCCTACCCATTATGCAGGAAAGCAGTGAGAGTGTGGGAATGGTGCCTGGAGCACAAGGCTCTGATTCAGGTGATTTACCTGCCAGGAGTACAAAACGAGCTGACTGACCGTCTCAGCAGAATGGAGACAGACCCTCACAAGTGGTCTCTCGACTCAACCATAGTTCAGTCGCTATTCACAGAGTGGGGAACTCCAGACCTGGACCTTTTTGCATCCCCACTCAACACAAAACTGCTCTATTCTGCTCCAGAAATCCAGGGCCTGGCATTTTCTGTCAGGGTGCGTTCAGGCCACAGTGGACAAAACGCTTTCTATACACTTTTCCTCCTCTTCCTCTAATTCAGAGGGTACTTCTCAAATTCGAGTCTCAGGGGGACAAAATGATTCTTATTTTTCCCTTCTGGCCTCGACAGATATGGTTTCCATTACTCAACAGTATGTCGCCAACCGCTCCGAAGGCGCTTCCCCTCCAGACGAACCTTCTGACCCACGGTCCTGTGGTCCATCCCAATCTGACGTCGCTTCACCTTCGTCTCCTGAAGAGATAGAGGTGAGTAGGTTCAGTGTCTCTCGGAGAGTTTAATGTTCTTTTGGCTACGCCACCAGAAAAACTTACACTGCAGAATGGAAGCATTTTTCCCTCTGGTGCGCAAGATCCTCTTTGAATCTTTTTTTCTGCCCTCCCAACAGAGTTTTAGAGTACCTCTTAGACCTCTCAAATTTGGGTCTTTAATACTCTACAATCAAGGTTCACCTTTGTGCCATTTCAGTGTATCATGAGCCAGATATTTCCTTGTCTTTGGCTCAGTTACCGGTAGTTAAGAGGTTTCTTAAGGGTATTCTGCATACCAGACCTCCTGTCAGACATCCAGTTTTAGCCTGGGATATTAATCTTGTGCTAGACATGCTCACTAGAAAGCCCTTCAAACCGCTAGCTACCTGCAAATTGAAATTCCTCACTTGGAAAACTGCCTTCCTGGTGGCCATCACCTCGGCCCGCAGTTTTTCTAAAATACATGCTCTGGTCACAGACCCTCCGTGCACTGTATTTCACAAGGACAAAGTAGTTCTTAGGACCCATCCTAAGTTTCTCCCTAAGGTTGTCTCAGAGTTCCATCTAAACCAACCTTTGGTCCTACCTACTTACTTTGCTAACTTCCAGAATGAAGGGAATGTACCTTCATTCTTTAGAAGATAAGATGAACTGCTTCTATTTAGATAGAACTAAGGAGGTTCTAAAGCTCAACAACTGTTTGTTTCCTTCAGTGAGACCTGGCTGAGTCAGCCTGTCGCTGTCAGATGCATCTCAGCAGGGCTGGTGGCATGCCTCGCCACTGTTATTCCATGGCTCAGGTCAACCTGGAGGGCAGAGGTATGCTCACTCTGCTAGAGCAGTCGCTGCATCCCTGGTGGAAATCTGCAACATGCCCATTGCGGACATTTGCAATGCGGCTACCTGGAGCTCAGTGCATACTTTCGTCAAGCACTATGCCCTGGATGTCCATGCTAGACAAAATCTTTCATTTGGCAGGACTATCCTTAATAGACTTCTGTTCTAAATGTGTGAGCTCTTGGTTCTCCTGCCGCCCTCTCGGGGGATTATTAGCTCGGTACTCTCCTATCAGTGTGAATGAGTGGTGGAGACTTTATGTCCAGGAAGATGTGGAAATTACGTACCTACCGTAATTCTTGATCTTCTTGGGCCAAGTCTGCAACACTCATTCACACGCCCACCCACCATCCCCCGAGCTCACCTCTTGGTTTTGGTCTTCATTCCCCAGTGTTTAGGCTCTAAAGACTTCTTAGTGGACCCTTCTTATATGGGTCGTTTGGACTATCTTATGTCCGAGGTTTTGTTAGGTTAGTTCGCTGCACCTCCTCGGAAAAAGGTACTGAGGCGGTTGGAGGTCGGCGCAAGATAGTCATTGCCGCACAAGCCTAGGCTCGAGCTCCATCTGGGCGCCCGCCTCCAGCAAAAAGCTTGCTCCGCTGGGTCCTAGTGCCTCCAGTGTAGATCCCATCAGTGTGAATGAGTGGTGGAGACTTGTCTAAGAAGATCAAGAATTACGGTAGGTACATAATTTCCATTTCTTACATAACTGTACTTTCTTGAAGTGGTATATATTGTTCATCCCACTGACCCACCCGACCTGCACAACAAGCACAAACCTGGTTTCGGCTGGCTAAGATCTGAGGAATATATGGAGCTGAGGTTATACTGTAGGTGGGTGAGGAGCCAGCTTAAGACTTTCCAGCAAGAATTAAAGGAAAGGGACATGCCAATAAGTATGGATGAACAACATGTACCACTCCTAGAACTACAGTTACAGGTGAGTAACCTGTCTATCTCCCCACCCCCAAAAATGTGCTTAGTGAGATAAAAATATGTATAATTATACAATGGCAGGAATAAATCCTGGAACCTGATCGTTCAACTGAGACCTTGGCTCATGATGTTATCCCAGCACACACATGACTGCATCAAATGTAAACCATATTCTAGGGACATGGATATGTTGTTCATCCACACTTACTGGCAGGTTCCTTGCCGCTTTAAATCTTGATGGAAGGTCTTCAAGCTGGCTCCTCCCACCCACCCGGGTGGTAAAACCCTCGGCTCCGCCCCATGATGCCAGATCTTCTTACCACTTGGAAGCTCAGGTTCCTCCTTTGCGCTCTGCGTTTTAGGCCTGGATCCAAATTCTTCGGTTAACCCGAAACTAATCTTAAAATTTACAAGACTTCGGTCTATATCTTCCCTCGCGGCTGCGATGGACAAATCGACTTACGGATTTCGCCTGTGCCCCTGTGGGCAGAAGATGTCCCTGACTGATCCGCACTCCACATGCAAGTACTGCCTTGGCCTTGAGCACGATTTGCAGGCCGGCGACTTGTGCAAGTCCTTTTCGGCCACAGTCTTAGAGGATCGTGCTGCCAGATTGCAACTTGGGCGCCCCGAGAAATGTTATCCTCCGATCAAGTCGAAGGACACCCGTTGGGCAGTGTCTGCAGTGGAGGGCTCGGCTGAACAGCTCGAACAGGTGATCGCCCTCGAGGAGGAAGCAGCTCAGGCCGCATCATCATCATCTTTGGTCGTGGCATTTATCCTGCTCTCTTTGGGCTTCTCCTACACTGCTTCATTCAAGTAGCTTTGTCAATCCCTCTCCACCAAGGGAGAGGGGCCTTCAGGACATTTCTCTCGGTCCAAGAAGCAGGACTCTAAGGGTAAGTCCCACCGTCGACGTTCGTGGGAGAGGGAGAGGTCCCCTTCCCTGGATAGTTGACTCTCTACTTCGGTCGAGGTTGCGGCTAAGACCGCTGGCTTCACGGTGTCCCCATCAGGTCAGCCGGCCGAGACACCCGTCAATGCAGTCGAGATTTTTCTCAACCCGTTGGACGGGCTGTCGACTGGAAAAGCCGACTGTCCTTCACCGATTCCTCCGATGGAAACCGAGGACTTGCTTGTGCCTCCTATGCCGGAGTCCCCGGTTAAGGTCCCTAAACCGAGGGAGGAGCGGGTTTCCCCCGGCCCTTCTCAGACTCACTCTCGGAAACACTGAAGGTCTCGGTCTTGGACCTCTTCCCGGCCCAGCCGATCCCGCTGACATCGGTGGTCTCGGTCTCCGCGATTGTGGAAAGGCAGCGCGCTCATCTTCATCCTCTTCGAGGATAGGCTCCGCATAAATTGCGCGGCTCTGCGAGGATCTGATGTGGCAGCAGCTCCTTTTGACCGGGAATAAGCCCACTCCATCGCCTTCCCCGGCCATTAAGTGGCTGTCACCAGAGCGGCCGAAACAACCCCTTGTTGTAATCGAGGAACCGATGCCGGCACCAGTTGTTCGGCTGAAACTGGCTGCAACGCCCATTGTGGTGGAACCCCCACCTCCACAACCTAAAATTGGGGCCCTGACCAAGGATTCTTGGTCGTGTCAGGGCTTGCCCCATCGGTTGTCGGTCACCCTCACTCCCGATCGGCCTCGGCAGGTGGAGGGTGGCTCAGGCCCTCGGCAGCTGTTTGCAGACTCCTTGGAGTCTGAATATGACTCTTCCCTGTTCTCCAGGCCCCTCGACCTGGAGCCCACTGGGGGTCAGTCAGTGGACGAGAGCCCATCCTCGGTCCTAGGAATGCTTCAGCTCATCTCAGAGTCCACTGGGATGAAGCTCGAACCCATTTCAAAGCGGGCCAAGTATCCCCTCACGGAGATACTGGGCCAAGGGGATTCCTCCACGGAGGCCTTCCCGGTGGCTGAAGCCATTGTTGGCCCGGCCCTGGAGCTGTGGCAGCGGCCAGCTTCTTGTCCAGCACCTTCGGCCAGGATGGCTCGAAAGTATGCCATTCCCACAGGTTCACTCTCCCGTTTCTTGGAGCACCCCTCCGTGGAGGGGCTAGTTACTGACAGTGTTTTCCAGCACTCCGGAAATGCTTGGGATGTGGACAAGCCACCCGGAAAGGAGTCCAAGAAATTGGACTACTCCGGGCGGAAAGTCTATGATGCTTCCTTCCTAGGCCTTCGTTAGGCCAGCTCGGCTGTTCTGATGGCACACTTTTTGCACGCCCTTTTGGGCTCCCTGGATGAGGTGATTCCTCATCTCCCGGCTGACCTCCAAACAATGGTCGAGCAGGTGCGGGATCAGGGAAGGGCGGTGGCCAAACAGCAACTCCAGACTTCCTTGGACATAGCTGACTCGTATGCCTGGTCATTAGCGGCCGCAGTGGCTATGCGCCACAGAACTTGGCTGCAGATCTCCACTTTTACAGCGGATACCCAGCACAAGCTGGCAGATGTCCCTTTCTTGGGTACCGACTTGTTCGGTCCCAGGGTGGAGGGTCATCTGCAAAGGATTGAGAAGTCCAGTGCCACCTTGGACTCGATCACGTCTGCCCAGGACAAAGGCCACCAGCAGCAGCATAAGCCCTTTCGGCCTTCAGCCCCTGCTGCACATCCGACCCAGCAACACCAGCATCAGGGCCAGCAGACTCACACTTGGCACTCCAAAGCCAAGCCTGCAGCTTCCTCCAGCAGGAAGCTGGGAGGGAAAGGTCCAGGAGGCCTCTTGGCCAGCCCTTCCTCCAAGCCTGTCCAGTGATGTGTTGAGGGTTGTCGCCCCCAACCTTGTCACTCCTCCCTGGGTTCCCCCCATGGGGGGGGTGGCTCTGACACTTCCTTTGCGCCAGGTCCGATATCACCATGGACCGCTGGGTGCTGGAAGCGGTAGGAAAGGGTCTGCCTCTTGAATTCGAGCAGTTCCCACCCTGTTGAGCCATCATACCACTGGGGCGCCACGGGGTCCATAGCCTCTCTTTCGCTCATCGAGCCGACATTGCCTTGTTCCTCCAGAAGGAGGTGGCGGATCCTCCACCAGACCCAGGGTTTGTTCCAGGTACTTCCTGGTCCCAAAATGGACAGGGGGCTGGCGCCCCATTCTAGATCTACACGACCTGAACAAGTTCCTAAGGTTTCGTACCTTCAGGATGGTCACTCTGGCTCAGATCATTCCATCCTTGAAACGAGGCGTATGGTTCTGTTCTCTGGACCTCCAGGATGCGTTCTTTCACGTCCCAATCCGTCCGTCTCAGCAGCGATTCCTCCGCTCAGGGCAGAGGAGTCCCTTTTGAGTTCTGGGCCATGCCCTCGGCCTCTCTCCAACTCCCTGGGTCTTCACCAAATGTATGGCAGTGGTGACAGCATTCCTGCGGCACCGAAGGGTCCAGGTGTACCCTTACCTGAACGACTGGTGGATGGCATCCCCCTCCAGGCTGGAGGTGGAGCGGTCCAGGGATCTGGCCCTCCAGGTCTGCTCTCAGATTGGCCTCCTCATCAACGAGGCCAAATCGGAACTCATGCCAACGCAGGTGATTCAGTTCATTGGGGCAGAGCTGGACTCTCTTCGAGCGAGAGCATGGCTTCCGAAGTGGACAGGGCCGAGGTTCTTTCCTCCTTTGCCCAGTCATTTCTGGTTGGGCACTGTCCTGCCTGGGACTTCCTCGCGCTCCTGGGCCTCATGGTGGCCTGCACCGTCCATCCGTTGGGCCCACTGGCATGTCATCCCCTGCAATGGGGCTGGCCCGCTAATGGTCACAGCGCCCGGTCCTCTGGACCAGCCAGTGATGGTGGTACTAGGAGATGGGGAACGCCTCCAGTGGTGGATCGTTCAGCTCATCTGCAGGAGGGTATCATGTTTGTCCGCCCAGAGCCGACGGTCACTCTAACGACCGACGCCTCTCTGATGGGTTGGGGTGCCCATCTGGGGGAGCTCAGAGCACATGGCCTCTGGTCCCCTCAGGAGTCTCGATGCCACATCAACCTGCTGGAACTTCGAGCAGTCCGACTAGCCTTCACCACCTTCGCTCTGTTTGTATGGGGTCAAGTGGTCCAGACCGACAACACCACGACCATGTACTACCTAAACCACCAGGGCGGGATGCGCTACTTACCTCTGTGCAAGGAAGCTCTCCACACTTGGTCTCTTGCGAGCAGACTGGAGGCAGATCTCCTAGCCATTCATGTGGCGGGAGCCTCCAACACTCTGGCCGATGCCCTAAGCTGGATAGGTGCTGCATTTCATGAGTGGTCTCTCCTGCTGGAGGTAGTACATGATCTGTTCTTCCAGTGGGGCACACCTCAGGTGGACCTGTTTGCCTCCAGGGAGAATGCGAAGCTAAGGCTGTTTCATGCCTGCCCCCCCACCAGCAGGGCTCGCTGCAGGGGGATGCCTTCTCAGGCCGTGGACCCTGGGCCTCTTCACGCCTTTCCCATTTCCCTCGATCCACAAGGTGCTTCTCAAGGCGAGGAGGGACAAAACGCAGGTGATTCTGGTAGCCACAGACTGGCCCCGCCAGTTCTGGTATCCAGATCTCCTCAGCTCCAGGCTCCTGAGGCGGCTTCCAGCCTGCCCGGACCTTATCTCAGTCAGCCAGGGGAAGGTACTCCACCCAGACCTTCAATCCCTGCAGCTGACGGCCTGGTTCCTGAGCGGCTAGAGTTCCAGGCCTTGGGTCTTTCCGACGAGGTTCTTAACGTTGTTGAGGCATCCCGTAAGGAGTTGACCATAAAATGCTATGCCTTTAAATGGAAGAGATTCTCCATTTGGTGTCAGGATAAAGGGTTGGACCCTTCCTCCTGTTCCTTGGCCAGCGTTCTGGACTACCTATGGTCCCTTTCTCAGCTAGGGCTTCGGTCGACGACCCTTAAGGTGCACCTGGCAGTCGTCTCTGCTTACCAGGCCGGAAAGCAGTCGGTGGCCCTTGGGAAAAGGTGGTGGGGCTTTTCAAGGCTTTAATCACATATCCTCTGGTGCGAGAACCTCCACCTCCGGGATCTACTGCTGGTATGGCTAAGCTCATGGGCAGCCATTCAACGATGCACAGGTGCGATATCTCCCACCTGTCGTGGAAGACCGCCTTCTTGGTGGCTATCATGTCGCCAGAAGGATGGGAGAGCTCCAGGCGCTTTCCATCGAGTCTCCTTATCTGGTCTTCCACAGGGACAGGGTTGTCCTGCGCCCCCACCCAAAATTCTTTCCGAAGGTGGTGTCAGAGTTTCATCTTAACCAGGTGTTGGCCGTGCCGGTGTTCTACCCCCAATCACACTGATACGAATAATATAGCTCCATACTTTGGACCCTAGAAGAGCGCTGTCTTATTGAAGGAGTGATGGCTGAAGTTCGGGGAGAGGTTCGCCAGCTGTTTGTCACCCACGCTGAAGCTGCACGTGGCAGACCTGCAGCCAAGCAGATGATAGGCAGGTGGGTCACCTCCACGGAGATCTCGCTACAGGTTGGCAGGCATGGAGCCACCCAAAGTGATAAGAGCTCATTCTGCCCGCCATACCGCTGCATCGATGGCTGCTTCCAGGGACGTCCCTATCCAGGAAATCTCGGGGCTGCTACCTGTAAGTCAGCACACCTTCATTACCCACTACCACATCGACCTTGAGTCACGCCGGGATGCTGGTTTTGGGACCTGGTTCTCAGTCCTTATTTCCTAAGTAAGTATCAGGTGCGCTTGCCTCCCTCCTCCCAGAGAATTGTTAGGAGTCTGCGTTAGTGTGGATTGACATACCCATGTCCCTGAAATACAGGTTCTAGGGACATGGATATGTTGTTCATCCACTATCTGGCAGGTTCCTGCGCTTAAATCTTGTCGGAAGGTCTTCGCTAGCTCCTCCCACCCACCCGGTGGTAAACTCGGCTCCGCCCATGACGCCAGATCTTCCTTACGCTTGGAAGCTCAGGTTCCTCCCTTAACGCCTCAGTATTAAGTTTTGGGCCTAAAATCCTTCGTTTAAAAAAAGGAGAAAAATTTTTATAACTTTTCTCTGTCTTCTTCCTTCGAGGCTGCGATGGACAAATCGACTCCCGGATTTCGGAGATGTCCCTGTGGGCAGAAGATGTCTCGGACGGACCCGCACTCCACGTGCGTTTATTGCCTTGGCCAGGAGCACGACCCGCAGGCTTGCGACCTGTGTTCCTCCTTCTCGGTCTACGTCCTCGAGGACCGCGCTGCCCGCTCACATCTGGGGCGTCCCGAAGAAGATTTCCTCCGTCAAGTCCAAAGAGGCTCGACTGGCGGTTTAGCCGCTGCGGGATCCGCCAACAACTAGAGAGGTTGGTCGCCTTCAAGAGCAGGCGGCTCAGGCCACGCGCTTCCTCTCTTGCGCTTTGTCCCTCTATCGCTCGGGACCTCATATTCACTTCCTTCAGGAGCTTTGCTTGACCCTCTCAACTAAAGGACGGTCCTACTTCTTCGAGTCCGTTTCGCCAGTCGAAGAAGTCAAGAGTAAGTCTCATCGTCCGGCGCTCTTGGGAGGCGGAAAGATCCCTCCCTTGTTGACAATCGACTTGGTCGAATTCTCGGCCGACCACTGGCTTCACGGTGCCCTGTCAGGCCAGGTGACTGAGACTCCCGCCCGCCGAGGTCGAGATTTTCTCGACCCGTTAGGCGGGTTGTCGGCTGGGCCGAATTCCCTCCTCCCAGTGATTCCCCGGTGAGGGCCTGAGATATCGTCGGCTCTTCCGTGCGGTGAATCAGGAGCCGTCGGTTTGCCGACCCGAACCGAGATCGCTGATCCTCGGCTCCCCCGCCTCACCGACCTCGGCCTAGCCGAGATTCTCGGTCTCGGTCTCGGACATCTTCGCGGTCCAGCCGCTCCCGTCGACATAGACGGTCTCGGTCTCGGCACCGCGGCAAGCGGCATCGCCGCTCTTCCTCTTCCTCCCTGACGAGGAGGGAAGGCTTCGCGAAGCTACCGAAAATCACGAGACCTCATGTGCAACAATTTTTTCGGAGTACAAGCGGCTCAGGCCTCTTCTCCGCCATTAAGTGGTTTCCACGGACCAGGTAGTGGTCAAGGAGCCTGTTTCAGGCCAGTTGTCCGACCTATTCAGCTGCCCCACCAATTGTGGTGGAACCGCCTCCACCTCAGCCGACAGCTGGGGCTCGACGAAAGAGTCGCGTTGTGGCCCAAGGCTTCCCCATAGGCTGTCGGTCACTCTCACGCCTGACAAGCCTCGGCAAGTGGAGGGTGGCTCAGGCTCCAGGCAGCTATTCGACAACTCGTCGGAGTCAGATGACCTCCCTGTTCTCCAAGCCGCTTTTGACTTGGAGTCCCTGGGGGCAGTCAGTGGACGATAGCCCTGTCCTTCCTAGGTTTCTTAGGCTCATCTCAGAACCACTGGGATGAAGCTTGAACCCGTATCCAAGCGGGCCAGATATCCCCTCACCGAGATTCTGGACCGAGGGATTCTCCAGGAGCCTTTCCAGTGGCGAAGCCATTGTCGGGCCGGCCCTGGAACTTTGGCAGCGTCCGCTTCCTGTCCTGCGCCTTGGCCAGATGGCCAGGAATGTCATGGTCCCTACTGGCTCTCTGTCCGGGTTTCTGAACACCCCTCGGCTGAAGGGCTGGTCACGGACAGTGTTTTCCGGCGTGCCCGGTAATACCAGGGCGTGGACAAACCGCCCGACAAAGGTCAAGAAATTGGACTACTCGGGGTGGAAAAGTGTGTACTGCCTACTTCTCTGCGGCCTTACGACCAGGCCAGTTCGGCCGTCGCAACACATTTCTCCCATGCCCTGTTGGGTTCCTGGATGAGGCGATCCTCATCTTCCGCTGACCTGCAGACTACGGTCAAGCAGGTCGTGGATCAGGGCAGGGCAGTAGCCAAACAACAGCTCAGACTGCTCTGGATATGGGAGACTCATGTGCCGGTCGGTGGCGGCGCTGTGGCCATAGTCGGTCGGTGGCTGCGAATATCCACCTTTACGCGGATACCCAGCACAAGCTTGCGGACGTTCCTTTCCTGGGAACAGACCTGTTCGGCCCTGGATTGGAAGGCCACCTCCAGAGGATCGAAAATCCAGTGCCACCTTGGATTCGGTCTCGTTCGCAGAGGGACAAGGGTCATAAGCCCCAGCCTAAGCCCTTTGTCCCTCTCTCCCGCCGCCGCCTGGCCCAACAACAGCGCAGGGCCAGCAGGCTAGACCTTGGTATTCCAAGCCCAAGCCATCGGCTTCTCTAATAGGAAGCAAGGAGGAAAGGCCCTGGTGGTCCCCAGGCCGGGTCCTTCCTCCAAGCCTGCTAAGTGACGGGCTGAGGGTGTCACCCCATCCCCGCCACCGCCTCGGTTCCCCCGTGGGGGACTGCCCGACACTTCCTTTCCGCCTGGTCCGCTGTTACCACGGACAGGTGGGTTTTGGAGGTGGTGGGAAGAGGCCTGCCTCTGGAATTCGAGCAGGCTCCACCCTTCAGAGCCGTCGCCCCGCGGGGGGCTTTGGGGTCCCCAGAATCTCTACAGGCTCGTCGAGCCGACATCGCCCCCCTCCTTCAGAAAAGGGTGATAAAAGAGATAGAGGACCTTTCACCAGAACCAGGGTTCGTGTCCAGGTACTTCCTGGTCCCGAAACGGACGGGGGGCTGGTGCCCCATCTTAGATCTACACGACCTGAACAAGTTCCTAAGGTCTCGAACCTTCAGAATGGTCACTCTGGCTCAGATAATACCATCTCTGGAACATGGCGTGTGGTTCTGTTCTCTGGACTTCCAGGACGCGTTCTTTCACGTCCCTATCCGTCCGTCTCATCAGAGATTCCTCCGCTTCAGAGCGGAGGGATCCCTCTTCGAGTTCCAGGCCATGCCCTTCGGCCTTTCTTCAGCTCCTAGGGTCTTCACCAAATGCATTGCAGCGGTGACAGCTTTCCTGCGGCGCCGAGGGGTCCGGGTGTACCCTTACCTGGACGATTGGCTGATAGCAGCCCCCTCCAGGTTGGAGGTGGAGCGGTCCAGAGATCTGGACCTCCGGGTTTGCTCTCAACTGGGCCTCCTGGTCAACGAGGCCAAGTCGGAACTCGAGCCGAAGCAGGTGATATCCTTCATCGGGGCAGAGCTCGACTCTCTTCGAGCCAGAGCACGGCTCCCGGCGGACAGGGCCGAGGTTCTTACCTCCTTTGCCCAATCATTTCTGGTTGGGCAATCGCGCCCTGCCCGGGACTTCCTGCGACTCCTGGGTCTTATGGTGGCCTGTACCAGCGTAGTCCGTTGGGCACGCTGGCACATGCGCCCCCTCCAGTGGGGTCTGGCCGGCCAGTGGTCACAGTGCGCCAGATCCTCTGACCAGCTGCAGGGATCGACCCAGGAGATGTGGAACGCTTCCAGTGGTGGACCGTCCGTCCCATCTGCAGGAGGGTATCCCGCTTGTCCGCCGAGCCGACGGTCTCTCATCGATCGACGCCTCTTTGATGGGTTGGGTGCCCATCTGGGAACACTCGAGCACATGGCCTCTGGTCCCCAGGGAGTCCCGATGCCATATCAACCTGCTGGAGCTCCGCGGCGGTCCGCCTAGCTCTCACCGCCTTTGCTCCGTTTTCCGAGGTCAAGTGGTCCGAGTCCAGACGGACAATACCACGCACCATGTACTATCTAAACCCCAGGAAGGGACGCACTCCTTGCCTCTATGCAAGGAAGCTCTCCAATCTGGTCACTACATGCGCAGCCTGGAGGCGGATCTCCTGGCCATTCATGTGGCAGGAGCTCCAACACCCTGGCCGATGCCCTGAGCCGGATAGGGGCTGCATCGCACGAGTGGTCTCTCCTGCCGGAGATAGTACAAGACCTGTTCTCCCGCTGGGGCACACCTCTGGTGGATCTGTTTGCCTCCAGGGAGAACGCGAAGCTGAGGGTGTTTCATGCCCACCCCCCTCAGCAGGGCTCGCTGCAGGGGGATGCCTTTTCGAGGCCGTGGACCCCGGGCCTCTTTTACGCCTTTTCCCCCTTCCCTGATTCACAGGGTCCTGCTGAAAGCGAGGAGGGACAAGGCGCAGGTGATTCTGATAGTCCCAGACTGGCCTCGCCAGTTCTGGTACCCAGATCTCCTCAGTCTCAGCTCCAGGACTCCGCGGCAGCTTCCAGCTCGCCGGACCTGCTCTCAGTCAATCAGGGAAGGTGTTCCATCGGACCTTCAATCCCTGCACCTGGCGGCCTGGTTCTGCGGCTAGAGTTCCAGGCCTGGGTCTTTCCGGCGAGGTCCTCAACGTCGTTGAGGCGTCCCTGAGTGTCGACCAGAAAATGCTATGCCTTCAAATGGAAGAGGTTCTCCATTTGGTGTCGGGAAAAGGTTGGACCCTTCTCGTGTCCTGTGGTGAGCATTTTGGACTATCTATGGTCCCTATCTAGTCAAGGGCTTGAGTCGTGACCCTTAAGGTGCACCTGGCAGCAATTTCTGCTTACGGGCGCGGGCGGTCAGCAGTCAGTGCGCAGGAAAAAGTGGTCGGTGCTTTTCAGAGGCCTTGATCACATTTCCTCCAGTGCGGGAACCCCCACCTCCGTGGGATTTACTGCTGGTACTGGCAAAGCTCATGGGCAAGCCATTCGAACCAATGCACAGGTGTGGTCTCCCCCACCTGTCGTGGAAAACCGCCTTCTTGGTGGCTATCACGTCAGCCAGAAGGATGGGAGAACTCCAGGCTTGAGCATCGAGTCTCCTTACCTGGTCTTCCACAGGGACAAGGTTGTCCTACGCCCCCACCCGAAATTCCTTCCGAAGGTGGTGTTGGAATTTCACCTTAATCAGGTATTGACTCTGCTGGTGTTCTACCCCAATCACACCTCGAGGCTAATATAGGCTCCATACTCTGGACCCTAGAAGGGCGCTCGCTATTATAAGGAGCGACGCTGAAATTCGGGAGAGGTTCGCCAGCTGTTTGTCACCTACGCTGAAGCCGCACCTGGCAGACCTGCAGCCAAGCGGACGATAGGCAGATGGGTCACCTCCTGCATAAATTCTGCTATGAGTTAGCGGGCATGGAGCCTCCCAGAGGGATAAGAGCTCATTCTACCCGCCATACTGCTGCATCGGTGGCTGCTTCCAGGGATGTCCCTATCCAGGAGATCTGCAGGGCTGCTACCTGGAAGTCAGCACACACCTTTATTTCCCACTACCACATCGACCTTGAGTCACGCCGGGATGCTGGTTTTGGGGCCTCGGTTCTCCAATCTTTGTTCCCCAAGTAAGTATTAGGGGTGTGCGCCTTGCCTCCCTCCTCCCGGAGAACTGCTAGGAGTCTGCCAGATAGTGTGGATGAACAACATGTCCATGTCCTTAGAAATACAGGTTACTCACCTGTAACAGGAGTTCTAGGAATGGTATATGTTGTTCATCCACACGAACCCACCCCCCTCTCCGCTTCACGACAACCTGAGCTTCCAGCGGCCAGATCTGGCTGCCATGGGGCGGAGCCGAGTTTTACCACCCGGGTGGGTGGAGGAGCTAGCTTGAAGACCTTCCGGCAAGATTTAAAGCGGCAGGAACCTGCCAGATAGTGTGGATGAACAACATATACCATTCCTAGAACTCCTGTTACAGGTAGGTAACCTGTATTTACTCACCTGTAACAGGAGTTCTAGGAATGGATATGTTGTTCATCCACACAACTCAATCGACCTCCCCGCTTCGACATGCAACCAGGCTTCCAGCGGGCTAGATCTGGCGTCATGGGGCGGAGACGAGAGTTTTACCACCCGGGTGGTGGGAGGAGCCAGCTTGAAGACCTTCCGGCAAGATTTAAAGCGGCAAGGAACCTGCCAGTAAGTGTGGATGAACAACAAATACCATTCCTAGAACTCCTGTTACAGGTGAGTAACCTGTATTTATTACACATGCCGTGTCAAAGTTGCACACACTTGGCATGGCCACGCTGCATTTTGCCAGTAGTTCAGTCATTTTAAAAACTTATATCCCTCCCTCCTGCTGTCACAAAACAATGGCAGTGTATCCTAAACAAATGTAATGGTGTCCAGCCTGACATGAGAACATACTGCAATACACATTCTTTTATTTTTATTTAAAGAAAACCAAACATTCATATGAAGCAATCACTGCGATCAGCTTCAGCTCTTCCTCACCTACCACAAACAAAGTGAGCTTGTGTGTTGAAAAGCACGCTGTGATTTACTCAAGTCACAGCCCCTCCCAATATCCTGGTACAAATGCCTGTCGACTGTACTGGGAGAGCCACAGAAGGGCCCCAAGCTGCCACCGCAGTGATTCATGAACCGCCACATTAAGAGGGGGGGGGATTGCTTTCCACCTTTGACTGGAATCTGCAAGTAAATTGATGAGGGAGACCAACAGTATCACAGATGGCATAAGACCTGCAGATAAGAGGGGGCACAGGGACTGGGGCAGAGAACAAATGTGCACAATGGAGAAGAAGGTGTGGGGAGAGGGCAGAGCCACATTACAACACCACAGCAGCTCATATATTTACATTGTAGGACCACTCTACTTGATAAAGTGCTGTGAATATAAGTGCGGAAGAGAGTTTAATGGTGGCCTGGTATGGATAATAAAAAGAGGGCATGAAGTAAAATTAAAATCTTTAGAGTGTCAGTTACTTTAAATCATAACTCCTTGATTATTTCCCATTTTCCTCAACCTTTGACCAGAGTCTGACAGATCAGTTCGTGAGCTGGTAGTCAGTTTGCCACCAACTTGCAAAATCTAATAGCTAAATTAAAGGGCTTACATTTTTTAGTCTGTCATTTTTCTTACTGTGGCCACCGGTCTGCCATCCATATCCAGGCATCCTCCATTCTCCGGCCGCAGTCCAGAGCATCCTGGCCAATAATTGAGCCCCACTGCATACCCCATGTCTTGCCCCGCAGCGGAGTGGCGAAGAGCCCCCTCTCCCTCCACTGAGATCAGGATCCAGTATGTGGCAGCAATGCCTCTGAACCGGCATCCCACTGAGCGGCCATCAAGCTGCCGCAACGGTCGTCATTTTTCCTATTCAGGCGTCCCCTGCAGAATGGGCATGCAGTGACACCAAGGGAAGAAGCGCACACACTCCCGCGTATGCTCCTTCCTGGCTGCAGCCCCAACTCACCCCTTCTTGTTGCTTGTGTCGCTGATCACCCCCGCCTCCACCACGGCCACCAGTGCACCAACAGCTACAGGGCCCCACCCCACCCCAGAGAGGGAGAGCAGTCCATCGGACACTCAATCCCTCTCCTCCCCTGCCAACTCCCGCTGACCCGGGCTCGCTCCTGAACCAGGGTTGCCAGCGTGGAGCGAGGTGTGGCGTCTAGCACCTCAACCCTCTGCGCCCCCAGGCAGAGGGCTTACATTTTTTTGTGGGCAGGTAGCCAGTTGCTCAGTAACTTTTAAAGAGCAATTCTCTTGCTCCATTTCAAAATCCCCCCCAGGAAACAAGACAACCCCTCACCCGGCCCAAAGTCAAATGTTTCATAAATTTTCTTTGACAGTGACCCCTATTTCTGCTGGTTCCCCTTTTTCCATACCTCCCCTAATTTTCTCACCTAGTACTTCTATCTCCTTTCTCTTTCTTCCTGGCAGTCTGTATACCGTTCCCATTCTTATCTTTTTCCTTAGCTGTTCTCAGCTGCAACCAGATCAACTCCACTCCTTCTTTGATAGTACCATCCTCCGTAGCCTCTATGCTGTACTTAATGTGGTGGGATAGGCGACCTCCCTTGCCCCAGTTCCTACTATACAGAATATAACCTGGAATAGCTAGGTCCCAGTCGTTATTTCCTGCCTGTGTTACTGCCCCCCAAGTCTACCTCAACATCAGCCACCACTGCCTGGAAGGCACTAATTTTGTTGCCCAAGCTCATGGTCTGGCAGAATGCCACCCCTCCCCAACATTATCTGTGCCCCGTCCTTTGTCTGCACCTCACTCCATTCCCCTTCTGTTGCCCCTACCCCGTTAGCTTCCCGTGATACCCCCAGCACCCTCACCCCCACTGCTTAATCAGTCCTCTTTCATCATTTGCCATCCCTAGCCTTCTTGTACCTCATTCCTGTTTCTTGTGGAGTGCTAGCTTGGCACCCTTTCTCCTCCCCCTTTCCCCAGTTCTCTTCCCCCACCTCACAGGTAAGTATACCCGTGGTAGGATAAAATACACATTATAGCAAGATCCCTGATCCACCATGTTAAATAAGACTGCTGTCCACGCTCCCAACTTAGCTTCTTGTTGCCTTGCACTGTACTGCAAAAGCTTTGTAGCCATGGCACTGCCAGAAAGCATTTCTGATGGGAAACAAACAAATTTGATGGACTCCAGTGGCTAACATAGAATCAGCCAGTACAAAACCACTAGCAAGGTTAGAGCAGTGGTGGGCAATAAATAGTAAGCAACAGAGGGTGCTTATGTGGGCAATGTTAACATAACAGGAAGCTGCAACAAGCAGGTGAGAGCCACGGAGACAAAAGCATTAAAACTGTTAAGAATACAAAAAAAAAGCTATTTATACACTGCTCCACCTGCTAACTAAACATACAAACTAGGACTTGTAGTTGTGCGGGGTAACTTGTAGTCTGAAAGCGCTGAAAAGCTTGTTCAAGCAACATATTGATCTTATCTGTGTCAATCTTCACCATTCATCACAGATGGGTACTGGCGGAGACCAGGACCAGCGAGGAGCTTTTTTTTTTTTTTTTAAAGGATGGTGGGCCGGCCTTGTCGGTAGCCGCCACCAGAGCCCCGACGTGCTACGTGGCGCTCGAGGATTAGCTGTTAGCTGCATCGACTCCGCCTGCCTGCCAGTTCTTCATCTCCTGCGTCGAGAATTACGCCTCGTCGGAAGCTGTTAGAAAAACTAGGCCTGTCAGCCTTTATCCGGCGTTTAAGTCCGTCGGTCTTACTAGTCTGGGTTTGCCTCTACTCGACGTCGCCGGTAAGATCTTTCCTTTTTATTTAAACGTTTGCGACGTCGAGTCTATTTTTGGTGTTTTTTTCCGTAGGTCGTGTCTCGGTCAGAGGGCAAGAAGTTTTCCAAGGCAGGTCGACCCCCTATGCGTCGGTGCCCGTGCGGCCACAAGTATTCCGTTACCGACCAACATGACCGGTGTCTCGCGTGTCTTGGCCCGCTTCACGACATGCATTCGTGCGACGCCTGCTTCTTCTTGGACCGCCGTGTCCTTGAACAGCGTGCATAGAAAGTGGGGCGAGCTCCGCCGACTTTCGGGGGTAGGGTTCGCAGTCGTCGGGCCAAGCCGTGCTCTCTCGGCCTTTCCTCCTGGTCCCCTCCCGGTTCTATACGGACCGAGGAGGAGGGAGCCTCGGCTACTAGTAGCCTGGCTTTGGTCGAGGCTCCTCCCAGGCGCGGGAAGCCCGTCCGCTTCCTCCCGGGAGCAGGCGGGGCGCCCGCTACGGCAATCGCCCCTTGAGAGGTGAAGGCTCCCCCTGTGTCATTCCATTGTTCTGGAAGGCCCGGGTCGACGCAGTTCTCGACGCCGTCGGTAGGGGCCTTCGGCGCTGTTCGCAGTGCCGTGGGCCCTGTCAGCGCCGACTCGTCTCTTGGCGCCGTGGGCCCTGTCGGCGCCATTTGTGGCGCCGACGCTGCTTGTGGCACCGTGACCCTGGATTCGGCGTTGCCTTTCGTCATGTCTCGCCTCAGCGCCGAGGTTGAGCACAGCGCCGTGGGGCCTTCGTCGTCGGTCGGTGCCATCCTCGGCGCCGTTGGTGCTCTGGTGCCGCTTCGGCGAGGCGCCGAGATAACGGTGTCGTGTTCGACGCCGAGTCCGCCGGAGCTGGTGGTGTCGTCGGGCCGAGGTAGTAGCTGGGGCTGCCGCCATCTCTGTCCCTGGTACCGCCCCGGTGCCAGTGGACTTGACAGCGCCGCGGCTGCCTTGCTCTGGACCTTTGGCCCGAGCTGCCCTGGCGCCTTCTGTCAGCCCAGCGTCGCGAGAAACTGTGAAGGCTGCAGGTGCCACCTCAGCCACTGCTCTGACTGCGGGCCCTTTGGTAGGTTGCCTTCCCCGCCCTCCTACTGTTTGGCTTAGGGCCTCAGACTCTACCGCTTCGGAGTTTGAGTCGGGCTCGGAGTCGGACGGGCAGTCGCACTCTTCAGGGTTGTCTGTGGAGGAGAGCGAGCCAGTGGTCTCGACGACGAGTCATAGCCAGCCCCCTTCTGAGGAGCGTCAGGTGGTTCCCGAGGTTAGGGTCAGTGGTACTGACCAGCAGGCTATGGTGCGTGCCACCATTGCCATGCAACCTGGCCTTGGGGGGGTTCCTCGACCCCTCGGCGGTGGTACCCCCTTCGGTAGTGTGTCTCGATCGCCCAACTTTGGGACCCATTGGGAAGCCTGCAGGGAGGGGAGGATGCTGCTCTCTGGGTCTCCCCTTTGGGGGCAGCCCAGAGCTGCCAGCTACCTAGGCTGGCCCTCTCGAGGACCAGGACCCTCTAGGACTCTGAGGGGTCGAGGGGTGTGGGGTCGGCGCGTCGGCCTTTCTCTGGGGTCCACCCGGGCCCTGGACGAAGCCGCAGTGCGGACTTCCGCCTTTCCCCTTCCGGTTCCTTGAGGGGATCCCATTCTTTGGAGGCAGGGGACCGTCCTTCTGGACCTATACGGTCCCGGTCACCTCACTGGGGGGATTCTTCTGGGCGCAGCCTTGGCAGTACCAACGTGGTTGTACAGCTGTCGGCTGTGGAGTCTTCCGGGACACCCTCCTAGGGTGTCCACGGTCCGCTTCCTAGCCCTGGCAGAGGTCAGCCGACTTCTTCTCTCGGCTCTGCCCCTATCCCTCTGCCACATTCTCCAGCGCACCCAGGCATTCTTGGTCCTAGCGGCACTCTCACCTGGGAGCAGTTCAGAGCGGTGGCTGCTCGGTTTCCGGCCTATGTTAGGGCTATGGACAGCCAGGTTTTCCAACCTCCCCCCATGCAGCCACCCTCGGAACGTTTGGTGACCTCCAGCTCCTCATCCCCCTCTTCTGGAGGAGAGGAACCCTCTGTCCATATCTCTCCGGCCGCTGATCTCTCTGAGTACCAGCGTTTCCTCGTGAGGATGATGGAGGACCTTCATCTTTCTCCCCTGTCTGTGAGCAATCCTGAGCATGCGGTGCACGCCTTTCTAGGCGATTTTGGTGTGGCCACCCTTGTGGTGCCGAGCTGGCCTACTCCCTTTCCGGAGGCGTCCATGTGTTTCTGGCAGAGGCCCTTCTCTGGAGTTCCTGCCCCTATGGACCTCAGCCAGAGGTATTGCACTCCCCCGAAGTCTCCAGGTTCTGTGCTTCATCCGCAGTCCGGATTGACGCACCTGGACACCCCTGACGGGCTTCGCGCCCTCCACCGTGACCAGCCCCCAGACCAAGACTCCTTGGATTTTGACTTCTGGGGGAGGAGGACCTTCTACTCGGCACGGTTGCTTCTCTCCATCTCTGCTCACCAGGCCCACTATGCAGCCTACAACAGGTTCTTGTGGTCCGTGCTAGGTCAGATCCTAGCTGCTTCGCCTGACTCGGAGCAAACCAGGCAAGACATCGTGCTCTCTGCACGTGGCCTGGAGCTAGCAAGGCACCAAGCAAGGGCATCTTAGGATGCCAGTGAGGTAGCTACCAGGGTCGTAGGGACAGCTATCTGCACCAAGAGATCGGCGTGGCTTCGTCTTTCCCGGTTGTCACCCTTGGCCCGGTGTAGGGTGATTTGCTCCGCTCACCAGGGATCCTATCTCTTCTCCTGTAGGGCGAGACGACGTTTGTCGGGGCAACTTTCTTCCCCCTCTGGGAGCACCCCGTCTCGCTCTCCCCACTCTCGGGCCTCATCAGGCCCAGAAGGTTCCCCCCCTTAGTGTGTCACCCACTGAGGGCTAAGGGACTCTGTCCCTTAGGGTGCAATGAATCAACCCTCTTCGGGGGGTCTTGGTACTCACCCATCTGTGACGAATAGTGAAGATTGACACAGATAAGATATAAAAATTACGTACCTACCGTAATTATGATCTTTCTGTGTATCTTCACCATTCATCACAATCCTGCCCACCATCTCCCTGGGGCCTCAGTCTCTGGGTCCTCCTCCCTCTGTGCCTACCCCTCTTCTTGAGCGGGGTACAGTTGGGACACACAGGGGGCATTTTCTCCCTTAAGGGGTACAGCTCGAGTGGCACTCCTTCTCTACTACATATCTCCACCCCTACAGGGTGGGAGCTGGTGGTTGCCCTCCTTCTGTTATCCATCTTACTGTTTAAAAAAAAAAAAAGTCCCCCTTTTTTCACCAAATATCTTTCCAGAGAGAGTACTAAGTCCCTGTACCCTGTCCTTCTCCAGAATGGCCGACTCTGCTTTTGGGGTATTGCTAGTTATTCTGTGCCTTAAATTCTGGCAGAGAGCTTTGCTTCTCCTTGCAGTTCCTATACAGTCTGGTGACGGACAAGGGTCTCGGATCCTTGTTACCTCTCACACGCTCCTAAATTTTCTCCCCTCCCTTCCCTCCTTTCTTCCGTTTCCAGAGATTGGGGCCCCTACCCAATCCCCTTAGTCTTGCTTCTTCTATACTGTCTTCTCAGTCGTTATTTCTCCTTTTAGTTCAGTTTTTCTCTTCCTTTTTCTGTCCCTTGGACTCTCTTGTCCCACCCTCCATCCCTTCCTCTTACCTCTCCGGCGACTCAGAACTGGTAGGCAGGCGGGTGGGTGCAGCTCTGGCTAATCCTCGGCGCCACGTAGTACGTGGGCCTCGGGTGGCGCCAATGCTGTGTCGGCTCCGCCTATCCTTAAAAAAAAGAAGCTCTCCAGGGTCCTGATCTCCGGCCAGTACCCATCTGTGATGAATGGTGAAGATACAGAAAGATCATAATTACGGTAGGTACGTAATTTTTATTTATTGCATGTACTAGTCCACAGTCCAGAAATATCCACGTGGAATTCAGTTGTGTATTACAAACAAGGTAGGAGCCATTTAGTGGAATCCTTGGACAGAAAAGGTCACATTTGGGCTAGCTGTGCATTGGAAAGTACAGTGTGCCGAACTAGGACATCACGCTCATTTGAAAAGCTCAGTGAAATTCCTTGATTAAATGCAGGGCTGATTTAGACTTATCTTCTGACTGCTGACAACTGCACTTACTTGAAAGAGCTTTTCAGGGGGGCAGTCAGACATCGAAGGACCATGCATACCTACAGCCTTGCTCTACTCATTTTACATTTAAAAGGGTTCTAAACACTTTATTTTCAATTCATAATCTCTTTTAATTTCTTTATTTTTTTTTATTCTTAACAGTGAGACATGTTATAAGCTCAGTAACACACCCCAGGTGTGTACCTAAGTCAGTGCACTTCCAAGGAGCATAACCCATCACCCCTGAAGCATTTATCGATTTTATCACCACACACCCAGTTGTTATTTGCTTACCAAACTGAATACACAGTGCCTTGAAATTAACAGTGTATTATTACTTGTAAGGTGGCAGACTTACTCCTGCTTTCTCTACTCACTAGCTACATTCTTACCCCCTCCATATTTATTTTACATTTAGTGTGAATTGATTTTCTTTAAGATCTGATTAAAATATATTTTTGAGTTCTGGCATTTCCTGCTGGTTGCATCTACATTATTGTTTTAAAAAGTTTGCACTGGAACAACGCGGATTTGATTTTTTGGGTCACTGATGTTATCTTAGATTCCTAGCTAAGAACCGGTGTTGTGTAGGATTCTTAGGAGAGATGTGATTTTTATGTTGTTTTGTTGATCACCACAGCCAGAGAGCATGCAAGACATCTAACGAAGTTTATATTTTGGGTGATAGTGAATTACAAGGAAATAATTCTGTTGTGGGGTTCTGGAGACTTGATCAACTATAAGAGAAATGCTCAAGTGGGTTATCTTATTTATTTTAATTTATATTACAATATTGGGCTGGGAAAGGCATATCAGGCTAAAGTTCATTTCCAAGTGCATCCTGGCAGCACAAGGAGGTTGAGTGACATGCTGAAGAGTCACATACAGTACGCAAGTGGCGGTTGTGAGTTTCAAACCCAGGTCTGCTTTGTCTCCAGGTTCACAGTTTAGTGCTTTAACCTCTAGGCCATACTACCTCCAGAAACCCTGAGATGGAATTATTACCATGTACTTTGCTTTTAACTTGTTTGCTGTTTCTTTTTAAATAACAAGTATATTGCATAATTGTGTGTGAAAAATAAGTAGCAACAGTACTACAATATTTGGAACTCTGATATTATTTTCTAAAATCTTGGCAACCGAATTTTTTGAAAATGGCACCTTTTTCGAAAAATGATGGTGCAATTTCAGAAAATGGTGCCTGCGTAATTTTCTGGAAAACATTTTTGCAAAACATCGGTGGTGCAGTTAGAGAGTGATGGACAGACTGAAGTAAGAATGTGTGTGTGTGTGTGTGTGTGTGTGTGTGTGTGTGTTTAAAGGTGCAGCATGCTGGTCTGATGACAGCTTGTTTAGCTTCCTGTAGGAAGTTAGTGGGCTGCCTCCCTAGGCAGGAAGTCGTGAAAATCCACTCTCACTCTTTCTTTTTCCAGAGGAAGAAAATTGAGGACCATGACCTGCAGCTGGCTATGGTGTGGTGGAATTAGTCTGCATTTTATTGCTAGATAACTGAAAGTCACTGCAAGCATTTTCCCGGAAAAGGAACTCGGCAGCAGTGTGCTGGAAGTACTCGCACTAAGAAACAGGGATGTTTAAATGAAAATAAAGTATGCTTCAGAAAGCTTTGGCTGTACCCTCTTTCTTTCATTAGCTATACACTAAGTAAATCACTGCATTAAGTTTTACTTTTGTTAGTTTCTCATGTTTGGTATCAGTATCAAAGTGTCTGCGTAAAGGTTAGATATGTGTTTCCCCTCATCTCTTACAGGGCACCTTAAAAGGGCGTCTCTGGTCAAAATTTCTCACATCAGTAAATTCAGAATTAGAATCACCATATCCCCAGTAAGCTTCATACCAGAAATGAAATGTCTAAGTTAATATGTGTAAAAGTTGCAAACTTTTTTTTTTTTTGTCCTTAATGAGGACAGGACATTTTTCTAATTGGCAGCTCTATATAATGTTCACATTTACAGAAATTATATCTGTATGCCTAAATTATTCATATGTGACTGCACCAGAATAAAAAGTGATGTGAAAAACTGTATTTTGCAATGTTTTATTTTTATGGGCAGCATTCTGATACAGTTCTCTTCACTGAACCAGTGATCTGGAGTTTTAACTATGTCACGGTTTGAGCACAGAACTCCGAGCATGGTTCTGATAACACAACAGCTCATTCTTAGAATTCAGTAAGCAAATTGTGGCATAGTAAAAAACTACAGATTACTGGTTCTATGAAGGGAACTGTGCAGAATGTTGTCCATAAATTGAAAACTATTGAAAGTACAGCTTTTCACATCACTGTTTATTCAGGCACTGTTAAATGTGACTAATTTGAAAGTAAGACTTTAATTTCTGTTACGGAAACATTATTAACGTCTTCCAATTAGCACAAATTTCCTGTCCTCTTTAGCCCTGATTCTATCAAGAATCAGCCTTTTCCATAGTGTCCCACTGTTTGGTCTTAGGACTAGAAGGGTATACCAGTGCTACCTCAACAATTTGTCAGCGCCCGACACTACAGCAACAGCAGTGCCAGGTCATTGTAGTAATGGCACGGGACCCCGGCACTGCATTCCGGGGGTATTGCACCCCCTCCCCGAAACAAGTCTGACTCTGAGTTGATTATTTTAGTAGCGGCCCCCTATGGCTTGGGGCAAAGCCCCTGATGGAAACAATAACCATTGATTCTCTTTGATGCCTACCCAAAAATGCAGTCGCCATAAGGGGAGTCGCTGTAACGCTGGTGGACAAATAATTTTCGACCGACTGTCATGGATCTAACCAGGACCTGGTGGGCAAAACCTTTGCACCATTTGCACTGCCTGATTACGCCAATGCAAAGTAGATGGCGCCAACAATCCAGTTTACTCAGTTCCATGTCCCCACCAAGTGCATACCTCATCAAATACAAGCTTTGGTACCTCCATGTAGGTCTCTTTGTTATTTTCAAGGTATGGCAATGTAAGGAAACATAGCCCCCCCCTTTTTTGATTTTGTCAGTGCGGAAATAAAACTGCCCGCACTAATGTCTGGGGCCATGACAGGTTGTGTTTTGCTTGTAATGCATGAACACGCTGCACATGAAGAGATCATCAACATTTCTGGGACCTGTGGGAACCCCTACAGCCCAAACCCTGACATTCCTGCTTTGCGCCAACTCATCAGCAAGAATGGGACCAGTTGCCAGCCAGACACACCACAGACGAATGGTCCACTTTGGTGGTTGTCTTGGTCACCGAGGATCCCCCCTCCTGAGCTGGTGATGGGAGATGTCCCTGGGGACTCTTTCTCTTCTGGTACTGTGTCCCTCAAGGTGCTTGCTACAGTGCAAGTCCCACACCTCCTTGGAGCTGGTTCATCATCAGCGGCTGGACTTTCTTGGGGAACTATTTATGAGGCGAACCTGGCACCACCTATCCCCAGTTCTGCCGGGATTTGGCTGTGCTGTGCAGTCCTTGGCACCATCCTTAGGGATGGCGTTGATTGGAGCACCAGTACTGACTTTGCCACCGTTGCTCCATTTACAAAAGTTAACATACTTCAACACCATTACCTTTTTCAGCACCAAGTTTATCCTCCACGCTAACACCGATTTCCTGTTTGGTGCCCTCACCTATGTTGGCACCACTCTTGAACTGTTCAGTGCAGGTGTACAGAGTGAGGCATCTGTTGCTTCAGCGCCAGCAGTTGTCCTGTCAGTGCCTGTCTCTACAGCACCAGCAACATCTGAGGCAGAGTTACCAGTGGTCAGTTCAGCGCCAGCAGCATTTGCACTGACAAGGTGTTCAGCATCAGGGCGTCCCTTAAGGCAACACAAAGAAGCAGGTCAAAGCACTTGAGGAACAACTCAGGCTACTAACGGCAGTGTAGTATTTTATTTTAAGATAATGAAAACCATTGAGCTACAGAATAACAAAGACCATAGAAAAACACCTTTTCACTAGCCCTGGTACTTCAACCTGAAGTTTTTGGGCAGGGGGCATAACCACATACAGAATCCACACACTTTAACACCATCAGTTAATTAAACAACATTCCTGTGATTCTCCATGTGTAAAAACATAGTATTTCATTATTAGAAAAAAGCCCCAATAATAATCTCTTTAAATACTAATATCCTTAAAGACACAATGCAGTTTTATAAACGTGTGCAAAGAGTTTGTAAATGGAGATTCCATTTTTGTCTCAAACTACAATGCGTTAGAAACTTAAACTTCTATTCATTCTATTCTGTTAATGTGCTGATTTGACAGCTACTTGAATGAAAAGTCCACCCAATTTATTAAAGGTGTGGAACCAGAATAATGTTCCATATATTGGAACCAAAAACATACCAAACACGACAGATAAAACAAGCACTTTAACCCGATATGGTACATGGAGGGGTGCACACACAGGGGTTAAATGTGAAGAGAAGGAAGGTCAGATTCTATGTGGAGGGTGGTGTCTCTAAAAGCACGGAGTCCTGGGAATAAGATGGAATACCTGCAGGCACTATCAGCAGACAAGAGGGTGGAAATGGCTGCAGTAAACAAGACTTGGGCAACATTACACCATGACTGGGACCTTGCGATCCCTAGATATAAACTGTACAGGAGAGACAGGGTAGTCAGGAAGAGGGGAGGGGTGGCAGTTTATATCAGGGAGGGAATAACTTGCACGAGGGAGGAGTCGGGGAGAGGTGGAGGCATCATGGGTTCAGTTAAGGTCCGGTAGAGGGAGAAAGGTGAGGTTGGGGTGGTTTATAGACCACCCAGTCAGGATGAGGAGGGGGACAACTCAGTCAGGATGAGGAAGGGGACAAGGAACTGAGCTCACAATATCGGAAGCTGCGTGGAAAGGAGAGGTGGTAATTGTGGGGGCTTCAACCTGCCTAAGGTGGACTGGGGCATACCATCCACAACATGCACTAGGAGTCAGGTGATCCTGGAAGGACTGCAGAGTGGGTTCCTGACTTGGGGCATCACTGAACCAACAAGAGCGGAGGTAATTCTTGATCTGGTGCTCAAAAATGGGGAACATGTATGGGAAATAATGGTCAGGGAGCCACTAGGAGGAAGTGACCATTGTACAGTGTGATTCCAGCTGGATATGGGCAGGGAAAGCATCCCAACTAAGACCAGAATCTTGGATTTCAGGAGGGCGGACTTCAGGAAACTGGGCAAAGTGCTAAGGAGCCATCTGGTGGGCATCAGAGCAGTTATGGTGGACTAAAGGTGGTCTATCATTAAGGAAGGAATACTGGTTGCCACAGATGAGTGCATTAGGCTCAGGGATAAGAACACAAGGGCAAACGTGCGTAGCTGGTTCAGTTCTGGGGTTGCCCAGGCAGGCAGTAAGGGTAAGAGGTTGGCCTGTTGAAAATTCAGGAAGACTGAGAGAGAGAGAAAGGTGGATAGGGAAAATTACCCAGGGTTGGCTAGTGAGGCAAGTAAGAAAGTCAGGCAAGCAAAAACACAGAAGGAGCTGCAGATAGCTGAAGGAATTAAGAAGGGGGAGAAGGCTTTCTTTCACTATGTAAGTGAGAAAAGGGACAAGGAAGGAATTGTTAGGCTTAAGAATGGGGGGGGAGTGGTGGAGGATAATGGGAAAAGCAGGGATACTAAGTGAATACTCCTGTTCTGTCTTCACCAGGGAGAAGAACGGACTAGTGCCTTCAGGAGGGAAGAGGAGCAGTGGGGGAACGAGACACACATGTAGTGATAGAGGAGGATAGAGTGATGGAGAGGCTACTGGCATTGAAGGTGGACAAATCTCCAGGCCCGGACGGAGTACATCCAGGGGTACTAAAGGAACTGGCTAAGGAGCTGGCAGGGCCACTGGCAGACCTATTTAATAGTTCACTAGAGACAGGCATAGTACTGCAGGACTGGAGAACAGCACATGCAGTGCTGCTTCAGAAAAGCAGTCCCAAGGATGACCCAGGGAATTGCGGACCAGTCAGTCTGACCTCCATTATGGGCAAGCTCATGGGGACCATACTAAAGGAAAGGTTGGTGAAATATCTAGAGGAGCATTGTCTCCAGGATGAGAGGCAGCATGGGTATATGGGGAGAGATCGTGTCAAACAAATCTGATTGACTTCTTTGACCGTGTCACTGAGATAGTAGACAGGATCCAAGCGGTAGACATCCTCCATCCTGATTTCAGCAAGGCCTTTGACTATGTACCCCACAAAGGTTGATCAGGAAGTTGGTGGATCTCAGGGTTTGGGGGATGGCCAGATGGGTGTAAACTGGCTGAAGGACAGAACCCAGAGGGTGGTTATGGGGGTGAGTTATCTGGCACCAAAGAGGTAACCAGTGGAGTCCGCGGGGCTCGGTGCTGGGCCAGTGTTGTTCAGTGTCTTCATCAGTGACACAGGAGATGGCATTAAGGGCAGAATGTGCCTATCTCGGATGACACCAAGCTCTGTGGGAGAGTGGACACAGCTGAAGGGATACAGGACTTATAGAAAGATCTGGAAAAGCTAGGGAGGTGGTCCAGTATCTGGCAGGTTGGCTTCAATGCCAAGAAATGCAGAGTTCTGCATATTGGAGCCAAGAATCCTAGGACAAAGTACTACCTGGGTGGAGTCAGAGTATCTGCGTCAGAGGAAGAAAAGGACCTGGGAGTGATGATCACTAGTGACCTGAAACACTCCACACAGTGCAAGAAAGCAGCAGCAGCAGCAAAGGCAAACAAGATACTGCAATGCATATTTAGGGGGATCAGTAGTAGGTTATACTGCCCTTGTACAGGTCACTGGTAAGGCCGCATCCAGAGTATGGAGCTCAGTACTGGTGCCCACACCTCAAAAAGGACATTAACCTGCTGGAGAAGGTCCAGAGCACAGGGCTACAAAGATGATAGCTGTTCAGTAGGATTAGGCATATGAGGAGAGGTTGAGGGCACTGAACATGTACTCCCTGGAAGAGAGAGAGAGAGAGAGAGAGAGAGGGGAGGACATGATTGGGGCCTTCAGTTACTTGAAAGGGATAAATAAGGTTGATAAGGAGTCTCTTTAAGCTGAGTGGCAACCATAACATGAGGGAGCACAGTCTTAAGCTGGAGGATGGGAGGTTTAGGAGGAAGCACGTCGCTGAGAGAGTGGTGGACTCTTGGAATGCGCTGCTGGAAGAGGTAATCTCATTGAAGACAGTGGACAGCTTTAAGAGAGGCTGGAACAGGTATGGGGGAGGGTAAGGGTCATGGGTAGGGAGTATGGGAGCAGTGGGGAGAGGGGTGCAGGGACAGTAGCTCAAACTGAGGACCCTGCAACATGAGCAGACTTGATAGACTAAATGACCTTCTTCTGCTGGCTTCTTCATATGTTAGTATGAATTTTATGTCTAATCAAATAATGGATACTACAATCTAACTAGAAAACAACGTGTTTTTAGAGCAACCACTAATATCTTCTGACCATTTCCAAAACTAATCTTCTGTGGTACGAACATACGAATGTGCCAGCAGAAACCGAAAACCGGTCAATCTACATCTGCTCGAGTTTGCAGCTGCCCTACCTCTCTCCCCTTTGTCATCCCACTGCCGCCCCCCACCCTCACTCTCCCCTGCGTCCTGTCCCATGCCCTTTTAAAGCTGTTCACAAGTTTACATGTTTACATGATACCACCCATTCTGGTAGTGCGTTCCATTTTGCTATCACCCTTTCCGTGAAATAGTCTCTCCTCATTTCCCTCCTAAATCCCCATTCTTGGCTCATGCCCCCTGGTGTCCCTCCCCTCCTTAGCTTAAAGACCCGTCTGCTTCATCCTTATTGAGTCCCTCAGATACTTGAATGTCTCAATCATGTCCCCCGCCCCTTCTGTCCTCCAGGTGTACATATTCAGCTCTCCCAGCCTGCTCTCAGTCTCTTCCTCCATTCCACATATCATCGTTGTTGCCCTCCTCTGCACCCCCTCCAGTAGCCTGATATCATGCTTCAGGTATGGCCTCCAAAACTACACGCAGTACTCCCGAGTGTGTCCTTACCAGCGACCTGTAGATGGGCAAGATCACTTCTCTTTCACCCGGACGAAAACCCTCTTGCTATGCACCCCAGCGTTTTGTTCACCTTTGCAGCTGCTCTCCTGCACTGGGCAGTGTTGTTCATGGTCCCTGTTACCATTACCCCCTAGATCCTTCTCCTCCTCAGTGATCCCCAGCTTAAACACCCCCCCCAAGCCAATATTCTGTCCTTGGGTTCTTCGCCCCAAAGTGCATAACCTTACATTTCTTTGCATTGAACCCCAGCTGCCACCTCTCTGACCACTCCGCTTGCTTGCTTAGGTCCCCCCTGTGGCTGCTTCCGTCTCCTCGCCATCCACCACTGCTCCCATTTTGGTGTCGTCTGCAAACAGAGTTACCTTGTTCACCGTCCCGTGCGCAATGTCTGATATGAAGAGCCCAAATGATACTGGTCCCAGCACAGAGCCCTGTGGCACCCCACTCGTCACCGGCTTCGGAGTTGAGAGCTTCCCTCCCACCACCACCCCGTTGCAGCTCCCATGATACTTTATTATTATAATACTTTTGAAAACTGAAAGATTTGAATAGTTTAATACAGTTCTGCTGTGTTGATACATGTATACAGATGTCGATGTATTATGTTAACAATGACAGACATTAAAAATGCAGTGAACCATTTTGGTTTTACATCGATATGAAATCTTTCATGTTTTTTATATTAATATATGGTCTTAATATGTGATGTATTAACGTTATATTGACTTAGCTGACATGACTTTCGTTTAAAAAAATTGACTCTCTAGCTCTAACTGTTCCAAAGTTATCACAGTTTAAATAAAACACCTTTTGAAAGATCTAACTCTAGGACTGTTGGGCCTAGGAACTTACATTTTTTAAAATGAAAGCTAGGAGTCCAACCATTAAGAAATTGTCATTATTATATCAGTACTGTGCAACAGTAGTGATTATGTTCTTGATAGAAAAACAGGCTGTTTTTTCTAGCAATACCTAAATACATATTTACATCACGACAGAGCTGTTTTTTGTGAAATATACTCATCTAAAATCAACATGGAAAATTTCAAGACAGTTTAAAAAAATGAAACTTGAAAATATATTTTTCTGGGCAGTTCTGCATTTTGATATTAATCCTCGTACTTTCATTGGTATTGATTTAAGTGGAATACCCATAAACACTCATCTTATACCTTAAATCATGAGGCTGATACTTCACTCTCCTCCCCAGCAATACCAGTTCTTCCTCGCTTTCGCAGCCAGAGACAGTGAAAGTGTCGGAAGATAAAATGTTACAAAGTAATGGAGAGTATCACCAAGGAAAACACCAATAAATTACAAGTTGTACCTAAATGGGCGATATTTTATCAGACTCGCCTTAATATCAAAACTGTAGCCACCAAATATACAATCATAAAAAGGAAAGGAAGGGAGATAGAAAAAGGGGGAAGGGAAGCTCTGGAGAAAGACAGGAAAAACCAGTGCTTGCGCCGAGAATTTGAGAAAAAGAAATGCAAGCCACCCATATGTATAAATCCACAGTCACAGATCGGAAGGAAATAATTATACTATGTAACTGATACTCTGCAGAAGAACACACAGTATCTATAAAGAATGACAATTTGTTTTATATAATGGCCCTTATATCTAATTAATGCAATAATTTTACATTTCTGAAGCACCAGTGTCCATAAAGTACAAACAGTTAATAAATATGTAACAACGTCAACTTCCTCGGTGAAGTCCATTGGACTACAAGGTTTCAGTGTGACGATATATTTTGTCTCCTTCCGTAAGAGTAATCTCAGTCACCCCCGTGGTGGGAGACCTATTCAAAACCATGAAATTAAAATCTTTGAGCTGTGCAGCATGTTTCTCTTCAAAATATACTGTGTACATTTTCTGCTCTATTCACAATGTTCTGACATTGCTGTTGAATCCTTTCCTTTGTCTAGTGCGTCCTGTGTAATAAAGATTACATGAACACCAAATTGCATAAATCACAAACATTGATGAACACAGTGAATTGTTTTAACTTTATATTTACATTTTTTGCATATAGATTATTTTCCTGAGTCTGCATACTTGCAGCTTACACATGAACCACATTTATAAAAGTCTGTAGGCTTTTGTGATAAAGGGAAAACGCAGAGGTGCACCCCATTGAAGTCTATGGAGCCAGTTTTTAAAAGATCTTTTTGTATTTTTAAGCAGTGCTTTATATAAATGAAAGCCAGCGTTTAACTAGTATGGGTCCTGTTAGTTAAATGCTGACATTCATTTATATCAGACAGTGCTAAAAATAAATCTCTTTTAAAAATAGGCCACCTACACTTAAGTGGGGCGCACCTCCGCGCTTTCCCTGATTAGATGTCACAAAACATCTTAAGCGCAGAGGTGGGGCCGGAAGACTGGGAAGCGGAAGAGATCGGCTGGCCATCTGTTTGGCTGAATTTACAATCCCTTCCCTTTCAAACAAGAAAACCTTAAAAAAATTCAGCCATTAGCTGGTAAGATTTTCGTAAGTGTAAGTTAATAGGCTGTGACAATAAAAAGCCCACTCTGCAATCTTGGACTCTAAAGTTTATGATAGTTATTTTTTAACCAGTAGTACCATCTGATTTTAGTCTCTTTGATCTATATCCCTGCCTACCCCTTCTTATTTTTGGAATATTGTGGATCTTCCTGGACATAAAGTTTCCACCACTCATTCACACTAATGGGAGTTTTCCGGAGGCACTAGGACCCAGCAGGAGCTAACTTTTTGAAGAGGGCCAGCACCTGAGATGGAGCCACGAGGAAGCAGCACCTCGAGCCCCGGCTCATGCAGTAATGACTATCTCAGTGTCGACCCTTCAACCGCCTCAGTTTTTTTCCCGCTGTCGAGTGCGCTTCAGTGACGACAACGCTCACCCGCTGGGAGTTAAACTTCACTAGCAGCAATAGTCAGTTTATTGTTTTGTAAAATTATTTCAAATCAGTACCGATTATATAAATTTTGATTTTACAGCAGAAGTCTTCAGCCCTCCATTGATGGAGTCGACCATGAAGCGGTTAGGTGACAGTAGGGAGACTTCATATGAAAGCTGTTCGGGCAGCCGGGCCAGGTCCGGTCCGCCGCCCTCCCCGGAGGGGAGCTCTGACAATGGACAGTCCAGTGCTCAGTGGGATGGGTGCCCCCCCCCACCGAAATCATAAAAGGAAACTTCCCCATTCTCTGCGCCGTTTGGCCTAGAGTTCTTCTTTGGCACATAGGTCAAAGAAGAAACTGCATCACTCGAGGGCACCCTCTGGTATGTCTGCGCGTAGATAGTCAGTTATTAGGGCCAGCCGCTGGTCTCCATCTCTGACGGAGTCGCAGGTTTCTGTCTCTGGTAGCCAACCTCCGCAATACCAGAGCCCCTCCCTGCCTATTGGAGGAGCTTCCAGTGAGCAGTTTCACCAGTGGACTGCTCTTATGGAACAGTGGGCTCTGAGGTTGGTCCAGTTGCACGGGCCAGTCAGTCCAATGCCAGGTCCTTTGGGCCATTTGATTTCGGAGGGATGGGTAGGGCAGTTGGACCTTCCTAGTCGCGCGGTACCTTCTTTGGTGCCATCAACTCCATGCTGTGGTGTTTATCCTCCTCACATGGCTGCGGCGCGAGGGTCCACACTGATGCCTCTATTGCCTGCCATTTTTCCCTCTTTCCCTCAAATCGCAGTTTTCAGACCCCTGGGACTCTCTCGGCGCTGTCTGTGGCGCCTTGAGCTCTGTCGGCACAGCGCTGGGGGCTCTGTCAGTGCTGTCTGCAGCGCCGCAGGGTCTGTCGGCGCTGCTTCGGCTAGTGCCTTCCTCCTTGTTCTCGGCGCCATTTTCCTCTACGGCGCTGGGTCTTCAGGGCTTCTCGACTCCAATTCTTTCTTTCTTTTTCTGTTCTTCCTCCTGATTTTCACTCCATTCCTGTCTATGCAGTCCCCCTTGACTGTCGGGAGATGATTTTGAGCCTGACCCAGGTCTTCGCCTGGGTGATGATGTTGATGACACTGCCCTGGGAGCAGGGATCAGTCCCTCTGCAGAGCCTGTGGTTGAAGTCCTTTCCTTTGTCTGCTCAAAAATTTTAATTCTACTCTTTCTTTCCAGACTACAGAAATCGATCCTAGGAGGCTTTTGTGACTCCCAATATCTTCATGTCCTGGAGATGCCTTTGGATTTAACCCCTCCGGTACAGCCCTCTTTCGAGACCCTCTCTCAGATGGTGTGGAAGAATCCGTCTCTCATTCCTTCCGTGGCCAAGTCCATAGATAGGAAGTATGCCCTTCCCAAGGATCAACCCCATTTTGGCCTCACAAGCCTTTGTTGATGCCATTGTAGTCTTGGCAGAGAACGATAGGGCTGTCTTTCCTCAAGGATCTACCACCCGACCAATGAACAAAGAATCTCGCAAGATAAGACACCTTAGGTAAGAGAGTCCTTGCTGCCTCAACGCTGGGTATGTGCATTGCCAGTTACCAGGGCTATTTTTCTCAATATCAGTATGTACTTTGACATTCCCTCAAAGAAATGGTAGAAGCTTTGCCTGAATCGGAAGTTAGCTCAGAGCTACTCCAGACCATAACTAAGGGTATCAAATCCAATAACCAACAGGTTAAAGCTGCAATGGATGCCTACGATACCGCCTCTGGGCGGCAGCAGCTGGCATCTGCACCCGCCACCACGCTTGGCTACGTACTTCTGGCTTCATGAATGACACCCAGCAGCAGGTCATGGCTTTACCTTTTGATGGTATGTATCTGTTCGGGCCTCAGGTGAAGCAGGCTCTGGAGGCCACGCAGAAGACTAGGTCTGCCATTAAGTCTGCTAGACCTGCACCCACCCCCTCCCAAGGGGGTGCAAACAAGCGTCAGTTTTACAACCGTCAGTCCTTTCGGGGCAGAGGAGGTTTTAACAAAAACCACAACCCTCAGCCACAAAAGAAAGCGGAACAGAAGGCACAAGGGCCCAAAGCCACCGTTTCTGGCCCAGGTCCCACCTCAGCTGTCTGAGGGGAACTTCTCCTCAGCGGTGGGAGGACATCTGACTCAGTTCTACAATCAGTGGAAATCTGTAACATCAGACAAATTGGTCCTCGGGATAATCCACGAAGGGTACTCTGTCAATCTTTTGGAAACACTTCCGGATCATCCTCCCAAACGACAGCCCAGGCTGCCAGCTGTCAGCAGTACAGTCGGACCTTCTTGCTTCTGAGAAACAAGGCCTTCTGAACAACAACAGTAGAAATAGTTCAGCTGGATCAATGAAACACAGGTTTCTACTCCCATTGCTTTCTGGTCCCGAAGAAAACCAGCGGCATGCACCCCATTCTGGATCTCAGAAAGTTAAACAGGTTCCTTTACAACACGATTGGCTAGCCTCCCTAGACATGCAGGATGCCTACCAACACATTCTCATACACCCAAAGCACCATAAATACCTAAGGTTCGTGGCATTGGGTCAACACTATCAGTTCAGAGTCCTGCCCTTTGGGCTATCCATAGCACCTCAAGTTTTTACAAAGTGTTGTGCAATTCTCGCGGTGCACTTCAGAAAAATCTGGATACAAGTGTTCCCATATCTGGACAACTGGCTCCTAGCAAGTCCCTCCAGGCAAGAGACTCTGGAGGCCATGGCCTCAGACTTCCTCACGTCCATGGGAGTCCTGCTGAATCTCAACAAGTCACATTTGCAGCCCTCCCAGAAGCTCCTCTTAATAGGAACTCTTCTAGACACTTCCTGTGTGAAAGCTTTTCTTCCAGAGGACAGAAGGAGCAATATCTTACAGAGGGCCCGATACATCAGAGAATACAGCTCGGTTCGAGCTATCTTGATGCAACGGATACTGGGCCTCATGGCATCCTCGGTGTTCACTGTACTCTTAGCTTGTCTCCAGATGAGAACCTCTCAGTGGATGCTCAGTACTTAGTGGTCCCCAACCACTCACCCTCAGTCCTTTCTCATCAAGGTGATGGAACCTCTGAAGAGGTCACTCGCCTGGTGGTCGCAGTAGGACAATCTTCTGGAACGATATCCCTTGCCCTCTGGATCATCAGATCTCCATTACCATGGACGCATCCCTGATGGGTTGGGGAGCCCACTGCCAGGACCTCCACACCCAGGGTATGTGGACTCAGAACAAGTCCCAACTTCCCATAAACGTCCTGGAAATGAGAGCCGTTCTCTATGCAGTCCGAGCCTTGAAGGACATACTCTGTCGCAAGAACATTCTCCTTCAAACTGACAACAAAGCAGTGATGTACTACATCGACAAGCAGGGCAGCGCACGCTCTTACCCATTATGCAGGTAAGCAATGAGAGTGTTGGAGTTGTGCCTGGAACACAAGGCTCTGATTCAGGCGGTTTACCTGCCAGCAGTACAAAACGAGCTGGCAGACCGTCTCAGCAGAACGGAAACGGATCCTCACGAGTGGTCTCTTGACTTAACCGTCGTTCAGTCACTCTTCAAAGAGTGGGGAACTCCAGACCTGGACCTTTTTGCGTCCCCACTCAACGCAAAACTGCCTCTGTTCTGCTCCAGAAATCCAGGACCTGATGTTTTCTGTCAGGATGCGTTCAGGTTGCAGTGGACAAGACACTTTCTATACGCCTTTCCTCCTTTTCCCCTAATTCAGAGGGTACTTCTCAAATAGGAGTCTCAACGAGGCAGAATGATTCTCATTGCCCCCTTCTGTCCTCAGCAGATATGGTTTCCACTGCTCAGCAGTCTGTTGGAACCCCCCCCCCCGAAGACGCTTTCCCTTCAGACAAACCTTCTCACCCAGGATCCCGTGGTCTATCCCAACTTGAAGTTGCGTCACCTTCACACTTGGCTCCTGAAGAGATAGAGGTGAATAGGTTTAATGTTTCTCGTAGAGTTTGATATTCTTTTGTCTCTGGCGTAAGCTGGCCACTAGAAAAACCTACACAGCCAAATGGAAGTGTTTATCTGCTGTGCAAAATCCTCTTGGAACCCTTTTTTCCTGCCCAACGAATAAAGTCTTAGAGTATCTTTTAGACCTCTGAAACACAGGTTTACAGTACTCCACAGTCAAAGTTCATCTCTGTGCTATTTCGGCATATCACAAGCCAGTACTTTCCATGTCACTGGCTCAGTTGCCTGTAGTTAAGAGGTTTCTTAGGGGTATTCTGCATACCAGACCTCCTATCAGACGTCCAGTCGCAGCCTGGGAAATTAATCTTGTGCTAGACGTGTTAGCTCGTAAACCTTTTGAGCCTCTAGCTACTTGCAACTTGAAGTTCCTCACTTGGAAAATGGCCTTCCTGGTGACCATTACTTCGGCCCGTAGAGTTTCTGAAATGCATGCACTGGTCACAGACCCCCATACACTGTATTTCACAAGGACAAAGTAATTCTTACGGCTCATCCTAAGTTTGTCTCAGAATTCCATCTGAACCAACCTTTAGTCCTTCCTACCTACTTTGCTAACTTCCAGAATGAAGAGGAACGCACACTTCAATCACTGGATGTTTAGAGAGCACTGTGGTTCTATCTAGATAGAACAAAATAAATTTGCAAGGCTGAACAACTGTTTGTTTCCTTCAGCGAGACCCGGCTGGGTCAACCTGTCGCTATCAGATGCATTTTAGCGTGGCTGGTGGCATGCCTTCGCCACAGCTATTCTATGGCACATGTCGAGCTGGAAGGCAGAGTGTACGCTCACTCTACCAGAGCAGTCGAGGCATCTCTGGTGGAAATCCGTAACGTGCCCATTGCAGATATTTGCAATGCGGCTACCTGGAGCTCCGTGCATACTTTCATTAAGCACTACACCTTGGATGTCCATGCCAGACATCTGTCATTTGGCAGGACCATTCTTAACGGACTTCTGTCCTAAGCACATGAGCTCTTTATCTCCTGCTGCCCGTCTCGGGGGATTATTAGCTCGGTACTCTCCTAAACTAGGAGGTGGCGGTAGGGGGCTGTTTTTCCCTCCATCTCAGGCAGTGGAGGGCCATTACCACAGATACTTGGACTCTGCAACTAATAGAGCAGGTTCACACTCTAGAGCTTCTTGAACAGCCTCTAGACTTTCCACATGTTCCAACCCTCTACACTGCAGACCACATTCCAGTGCTACATGACAAAGTCGTTTCCCTGTTGCACAAGCAGGCAATAGAGCCTGTCCTGTGGGATCAGCGGAACACAAGGTTCTTTGTCAGGTTCTTCCTGGTTCCTAGAAGAACAGGAGATCTCACTTCGACATAGAGCTCTTGCAGCAGCTGACCACATGCCGGACTGCCCACACTGCCAAAGCTTCAACCGGAGGACCAGGATCCGCCACCTGAACACTCTGAAAGCGTACCTCCTTGAACAGCAAGTGACCGCCATGCAGAAAACTCAGTCTGGGCACAGCTCATCTTCTTCCTTAGAGAAGGACTCCTCCACCAATGAGAAGCAATCGAGCGGCAAACACTATCATCAGGACAAGGAAGGGTCCCGGTCAGAGTCCTGTCCTAGGTCCCCTCTCAAGACTTTCAAGTCCTTGACCTCCGACACAAGGTCAGACCCCCGGTTTCTCTGGCTCTCCTGGGGTCCTGGTGAGAATCTTCCCACCTCTTCTCTGATGCACAGCGAGGAGTCTCCCAGGCTCGGCTTTCTCAAGCCCCCATGTCCAGTATTCGACCCCACAAGCAGATGCTAGGGTCTCAGTCAGTAGGACAGGTACACTCTGCAGCCGCAAGAGTACACTTCCCGGGTTGTCCGACTGGGCGGCAGGGTCAGACTTCATGAGACGCCAGGATAGCGAGTGCCAGAAAAAGCATCACTCGCCTTCCTAGCAGTCGTCGGTCGAGGCTTCGGATCGACGTCGGGCCTCATCCCCCTCTGACTCCACTGCGGAGCCAGACATGGCCATCTGAGCCAATGTCTGCTCCACAGGGCCCAGTTGAGACCCTGACTCCAAAACCAGACATCAGGGGACCTGACGCTCAACTCGGGGGACAATCAAGACTGGGCGCTGCCCCCTCCACGGTAACCTGCCAATCAGACGTTCAAGCACCCAACGCCAGAGGACACTGTCCCACAAGGGCCGACACCAGATAAGAATGTTCCATCGGACCTGACGCCAGGGGACAACGTGCTGCAAGGGTCGACACCAGGGGCCCTAGCACCTCTAACCCAACGCCAGCACCCCAACCAGCCCCAGTTGTCCCTTTGGCAGAGGTTGGGGCCTTGTTTACTAGCTGGTGGGACACCATAAAAGGGAATCTGTTGCCTAGGCCACCGGATCGGACCCCAGCCCCAGGGCTCCCATCCGCCTGGAACAGCCCTCCACGGTCACCTGCCCTCAACACCAGACTGTCTGATGTCAGGGGATGAGGAGCATGGGATGCTTACATGCATGTAAAGATCCTGTCATCCTACAGAAAGTACCTCTGCTTTACCTTCCAGGGAGAGCATTACCAGTTCAGAGCTTGGGTGAGTTGTGCCCCAAGCATGGCCATGGCTGACTTAGACCCAAAACCCATAATGAGAGACCAGATGATATTAAAGTCTCCAAGTAGAATACATTCCCCTAAGGATCCATCCATAATAGTTTTGCAGAGCTCATCTAGAGCAGAGGAGGCTGTCTGGGGAGGATTGTAGATGAAGCCCACATAAAGGGGCCTTGCTCTCCCAAGCCATAGTTTTACAATGATGGCCTCACAGCCAGACCCATCTAGGGTTGGAAGGTTTACTAGGGTAGCATTTTAGTAAACATTTTGTGTATGAGGACTCCCCTCTCCCTTCTTACTCACTTTGTCCTTCCTAAATATGTTGTAGATGGGAAGCTGAACCCCATGAGGGAGTATGAAGGGTTTTAACCAGGGTTCAGGTATTGCAACTAGGTCTCGGGTATATTTGTCAACCAAGCTTTACAGTTCATGGAGCTTAGGCTGGAGGCAACTGATGTCCATGTGTACAAGCCAAAGGCCATGAGTCTTGGACCTCCTTATGTCTGAGGGGGAGTTACCCTAAAGTTGGGAGGACAAGGACCAAGATTTAATTTATTATCCCCAGCTAAAAGTAACAGAAGGGCTAGCAAAGCCCTAATACAGATATTCTAGTTACGCCAAAATTCTGTGGACTGTAGATGGCTAATGAATTTATAACAAATATCATTGCTGTATAACCCATACAGTGCTAATAATAAGGGGTCTGGACCACGGGGAAATGCACCCAAAGGTGGTGGTGGTGAAGCCTCCATATTGGAACGCTCATACAGGGGAGAGACAGCTGGAATAAAAACAGTCCAGCCACAGGACTAGTAGTATATAGACGGCAGCACTGAACCAGCCTTTCTTGGCCATAGCCAGAGTTGAGGTCAAGAGCTAGCCATGTAAGAGTGGTATGGTATGGTAAAATTTTATTCATATTTTTTATGAACATGAAACTCAGGTGAGCATAGCTCATTTACAATGAGGTCTTTTCTACAATGAATACAGTTGTATACAAATTTAAATAAAATAATTTAAAATTTACATTGTCAAATTACGAAAACATTTGAAGTACAGTAGACCTAAATCACACTTTAACCAGTATCCCAACTAAGGCAGCAAGCTGAAGGTAGGAAGAATGGATAGCTAATTATTAGCCACCAGTCTCAGTAGGTTGGAGGCAGGGTAGAGGGAGAAGTGGACCAGATGTACAGTACCCAGGGAAACAAGGTAGGTCTAGTTTATAAACCTTGATCACTGTGGCATGAAGATGCCTATACCTTGGCAATGCATAGTTATTTATTTAAAAGTTTCACCAGGAAAAAGCATACTGAACCGAAATTGCACATTTCCAGATGTGTTTTTTTTTTGGGGGGGGGGTAAGGGGATGGGATAGAGCAACAGTGTGTGGAACAGTTGTCATAACATGTACAGAATCCAAGAACAAAATACAGATACAATATACAGTACACAGTTGAAACTTACCACACAATGCAGTTACAAGAACTAGGCTTCAAGTGCAGATACAGGGTGGGTATCCAATGCGGCAATCAGCCTAGGAAACAGCAGCATTAAATAGTGACTGTGGGGTGCCAGAGTTTGGTAGGGAAGGGAGTGGTAAAATTATTTTGGGTGAGGTGAGGAAATAGGGGCATGTAGACAGCTGCAAGACGGGGTGGTGTGTTTGCAGAGGAGCAAGGAGATGGCACAAAGGGAGGGGGCATTACGGAGTGGAGTGGGGAAGGAGTTTCAGAAACTGGGGGAACAATGGGAGACAGCAGCTTGGCCAGTGGAGGTGACCCTAGAGGGGACAGCCAGAGTACGGGGGTTAGTGTTGCGAAGGGAGTAGTATGCGGAAGGAAGGGAGAGTGAAGAAGAAAGGTAAGGGGGAAGGGAGCTGAACCAGAATTTTGCTACGAGGTTAACGCTATGCTAGAGGCATCGGCCTTCAACTGAGGGGGAAGGAGAGAGACAGGTAGAGGGTGCATTAGTGTGTGCGAGGGGGACAGTCAAGAGCAAAACGGCCGAAAGCATGGAAGAGGGTGTCCAGTCTGGCTACAGAAGTTCTGGGAGCGGCACTGTATACTACATCGCCGTAGTTAATTATTGGGTGGATTATTTATTTAGGCAAGTGCATAACTGGCAGGCAAGGGGACACATCCACGATTTCTGAACAGGGCACCAAGCTTGGGGTGCAGTTTTTTTATGGATGGTAGCCACGTGTCCAGAAAAGTTGAGGTATTGGTCCAGCCAAACCCAAGATACGTAAACAAGGTGACATCCTCAAGCGTAGTCCCATCGAGGGTGTGGAAAGTTGTGGGGGGGGGCTAGCAAGTCTGCTTCATGCCAAAGGCCATGGAGACTGTCTTCTTGACATTAAAGAATAGCTGATTTGAGTGGAGCCAGAGCTGGACATTGCTGAAGTTTAGCTGCAGTCTGAACTCCACATCAGAAGGGGAGTGCCCAGAGGTATACAGAACTTTGTCGTCCACATATATGTGGATAGAGGAGGAGGAGGAGGAACATACAGCAGGAAGGTTATTGAGGAAAAGTGAAAATAAATGCGGACCAAGGACAGAGCCTTGAGGGACACCAGTGTTGATGAGAGGAGGGGGGCAGATAGTGAGTCTTCGACCTTGACAGCAGTGATGTGCTGAGTAATCGTAATGCTGCATTTGAGGACTCTCTTCTCTTGACCCTTTTTGCCAAATTAGGGGTGTGTGTGTCTTGCCCCATTGTAAGAGCTGCTAAGCCTGCATAAGTGTGAACAGCGTATTGAATCCAAGTTATCAGAAATGGAGGTCCCATAGCATAGTTAAGCACCCACAGTCTGCATTTGTCTAGCCCCATTGGGTGCATGGCTTGGCAGTAGCACTACTGCTGCGCTGGTGGGCCAGTTTGATCCACCATCTTAACACGATAGGCACAGAAGGAAGTCAGTGCTGGTTGTGGGATTGCTGTCAGCCAAGAGACCCCTCAGATTCTCCCCTGTGGAGGGCCCTTATGGTTAGTCTAAGGAACTGCCCATGGAGATCATCAAGCTGCCTGTGGAAATCCCAACCAGGCAACTTAAGATGTTGACACAGTTCATCAGATAGTTAATCCTATCGAGGACGAAGCCATCGACAGAGACAACTTCTCGTTAAGTTAACCGAGGTGAGCCAGTTGCGCTCCCTTTCAACCCTCTGCTGGTTCTGCTGCTGCCAGTTAGCACAACTCCAGTGTAGTCTCCTGTTCATAAAGTGCCCAAATATCATACGAATGGGCAGCTGGACTCTTGGGAGTCTCCTGCCCCCATGTCAATGTTTGGGATTGCAGTGATCTTGACATTATCAGGCAGTGTAGAGTTTTCCGCGTGGTCCTGTCACCTACCATCAATGTTGAGCCTGACACTAAGAGAGTAACCTGAAACCAGTGGGCATATGGAGCGTTTGCCCAGGGTCAGAGTTGACTGGTGATGCCGATGAACCTGGCCTTGTCAGACTCCAGCACTGATTCTAGTTTCACCCCTGCTGCATTCCCAACCATGCCACAGTGACAGTTACACAGGTAGAGCCACCATAACTAAAGGAGAATGCTCTGACCAAGGAGCCTAGGCCAGAGTCCAGATTTCCTCATCTCCTGTCAGTGGTGGTTACTCCAGACAGGGACATCCATACCCCTTGTTAGTGGTTGACACGCTTCTGTCCAGACTCAGACCCAGATGCATCATCCATCCTGTTGGCTGTGCATCATTGAAACTGTATCCAACCAAGAGCCAAGCTTCCTTGGGGACCAGTCCCTGTTGGTCACCCTTCCAAAATACATGTCTATAGCCCTGGGCATTCCATTGGAGGAGGCCTACCAACTGGTGGACATCCTAGAACAGGACTGCTAATCAGGTGTAGCCTTCTTCATTGTCCCTGCCATTCTGGGCCCTGCATTCAGCATCTGGCAACACCGGGTCTCCTGCCAGACCCTGCCATTCCATATGGGCCACAAGTATGCAACCCCTGCATTGCCTGATGTCTCGGAACATCCATTATTGAAGAGGATAGTGGTAGACAACAGTGATCTTTCTTCGACAGGGTTCCTTCAATAGGTCATTACATGTAGGACTGGCACCACCTGCCATCTGGCCGCACGGCAGACTTTTCTTTTTATCACTGCTGCTGTTTCTAGGGACATGGATATGTTGTTCATCCACACTCATTGGCAGGTATCCTTGCCGCTTTAAATCTTGCCGGAAGGTCTTCAAGCTTGCTCCTCCCACCCACCCGGGTGGTATAACTCTCGGCTCCGCCCCATGACGCCAGATCTTCCTTACCGCTTGGAAGCTCAGGTTCCCTCCTTAACGCTCTGCGTTTGAGACTGGTTCCTATTTCTTCCGTTTTGCGAATTTGAAAGTTTTTGCTAAAAGACTTCAGTCTTGATCCTCGGGCCGCGACGGACAAATCGACCCCCGATTTCGGAGATGCCCATGCGGGCAGAAGATGTCTCGGACGGATCCACACCCACGTGTGTCTACTGCTTAGGCCTTGAGCACGACCCACGAGCTTGCGACCTGTGCTCATCTTTCTCGACCTCGTCCTCGAAGACCGTGCTGCCCGATTGCAACTGGGCGTCCCGGCGTTCCCTCGGTGTGAAGTCCAAGAGCCCGGTTGGCGTGTCGGCGGGCGGTGCTTCAGCGGATCAGCTGGCCGGATGGTCGCCTCGAAGAAGAGGCGGCGCGTGGCGAGTCTTCTCGCGCGGCATTTATCCCGCCTCTCTGGGCTCTTCTTACACGGCTTCTTTTAAGGAGCTTTGTCTGTCCCTCTCCACTAAAGGAGAAGGGCCTACGCTTGCAGGACCTTATTCTCGGTCCAAAAAGAGGACAGGGTAAGTCCCTCCGTCGGCGGCTCTTGGGAGGCGGAAAGGTCCCTCTCCCCGGGCCGTCGACCGTCGGCTTCGGTCGACCGCTCGGCTTCGGCCACTGGCCTCACGGTGTCCCCGTCAGGTCAGTTGACCGAGACTCCCACCGATGAAGTCGAGATTTTTCTCGACCCGTTGGACGGGCTGTCGCTTTAGCAGCCGAGATTCCCTCTCCCGGTTCCCGGAGAGTTGAGGATCCCGTGGGCTCGCCTGTGCCTCCGGTTCCGGAGCCCTCGGATGCACCATCGAGCGGAAAGTGCGGTTCCGGCCGACACCTCCCGCACCGACCTCGGAAATTCCGGGACTCGGTCTCGATCTCCGGACCTCTTCGCGGTCCAACCGATCCCACAATCATGGCGGTCTCGGTCTCGGCACCGCGGTAAGCGGCGTCGCCGCTCGGCCTCGTCCTCCTCCTCGGATGAGGGGAGGCTTCGGCGTAAATTACGTCGACGGTACGAGGACCTTATGTTGCAACAGCTCCTCCTGGCCGGAAGTAAGCCGACCCCGTCGCCTTCCCCGGCCATTAAGTGGCTGTCACCGGAGCGGCCGACACAACCCCTCGACTTATCCGAGGAGCCTATACCCAGGCCGGTTGTTCGGCCAAACCAGCTGCTCCACCGATTCCGGTGGAACCTCCGCCTCCACAGCCACCAATTGGGGCTCCGACCAAGGATTCTCGGTCGGCTAAGGGTCTACCCCATCGGCTGTCAGTTACCCTCACTCCCGACCGACCTCGGCAGGTGAAGGGTGGCTCAGGCCAGAGGCAGCTCTTCGAGGACACTTCCGAGTCCGAAGATGATTCCTCCTTTTCTCCAAGCGACTGGACTTGGAGTCTTCAGGAGGTCAGTCAATGGACGATAGCCGTCGTCCTTCCTAGGACTACTTCGCTCATCTCGGAGTCCACGGGATGGAGCTCGAACCGTTTCCAAAGCGGGCCAGTATCCCTCACGGAATTCTGGACCGAGGGATTCTCCGACGGAGGCCTTTCCGGTGGCCGAGGCCATAGTGGGTCGGCACTGAGCTTTGCAGCGCCTGCTTCCTGCTCGCCTCCGGCCAGGATGGCCAGGAAGTATGCGGTCCCTACTGGTTCCTTGTCCGGTTTGGAACACCCTCTGCTGAGGGTTGGTTACCGACAAGCGTTTTCAGGCTGGCTGCACGCCAGGGGTGTGGACAAACCTCCTGACAAGGAGTCCAAGAAATTGGACTATGCAGGCGAAAAGTCATCGTCCTCTCGGCCTTACGTCAGGTAGTTCGCCGCCTCATGGCACATTTTTCTCATGCCCTGTTGGGCTCCTGGATGAGGTCATCCCTCATCTTCCTGCCGATCTGCAGACTACGGTTAAGCAGGTGCGGGACCAGGGCAGGGCAGTGGCCAAACAGCAGCTCCAGACTGCTTTGGATATAGGGGACTCATGTGCCAGATCGGTGGCGGCCGCGAGTGGCTATCATGCGTCGGCGGGCTTGGCTGAGGATATCCACCTTACTCGGATACCCAGCACAAGTTGGCGGATGTTCCTTTTTGGGACTGACCTCTTGCCCTGGGGTGGAAGGTCACCTGCAGAGGATCGAGAAGTCCAATGCTACCTTGGACTCGGTCTCTTCCGCTCAGAAGGACAAAGGCCGAAACCACAGCCTAAGCCCTTTCGTCCTTCTGTGCCTCGGCGCGCCTGCCCAGTAATCGCTAGGGCCAGCAGGCTCGCCCTGGCATCCCAAACCCAAGCGCGCTTCTCTAACAGGGAGGCAGGAGGAAAGGCCCAGGAGGTCCCTCGGCCGGTCTCCTCCAAGCCTGCCCAGTGACGGGCTGAGGGGTGTCGCCCATTCCTGCCACCTTACCCCTGGGTCCCCTGGGGACGGTCAAGCACTTCCGTTCACTGGTCCGCTGTTTCCACGGACAGGTGGGTCTTGGAGAGTGGTGGGAAGAGGCCTGCCTCTGGAATTCGAGCAGGCACCACCCTTCAGAGCCGTCCGCCTCGGAGCTGCAGGATCCCCAGCCTCACTGGCGGCTCGTCGAGCGACATCGCTCTCCTCCTCCAGAAGGAGGTGATAGAGAGGTGGTGGACCCTCCTTCAGACCCAGGGTTTGTGTCCAGGTACTTCCTGGTTCCGGCGGGACGGGGCTGGCGCCCATTCTCGACCTACACCATAAACAAGTTCCTAAGGTCTCGAACCTTCAGGATGGGTCACTCTGGCTCAGATAATACCATCCTTGGAGCAGCGTGTGGTTCTGCTCTCTGGACTTGCAGGGCCAGCGTTTTCACGTCCTATCCGTCCGTCTCACCAGATTCTTCGCTTCCCAGTGTGGAAGGATCCCTCTTGAGAGTTCAAGCCATGCCCTTCGGCTTGTCTCCAGCTCCCAGGTCTTCACCAAATGCATGGCAGTGGTGACAGCATTCCTGCGGCGCCGAGGGGTCCGGGTGTACCCTTACCTGGACGACTGGCTGATAGCAGCTCCCTCCAGGAAGGAGGCAGAGTGGTCCAGAGATCTGGCCCTCCAGGTCTGCTCTCAACTGGGCCTCCTTATCAACGAGGCTGCCGGAACTCCGAGCCGAAGCAGGTGATTCTATTCATCGGGCGCAGCTCGACTCTCTTGAGCCAGGCGCGGCTCCCGCGGACAGGGCGAGGTTCTTCCTCCTTGCCCGATCATTTCTGGTTGGGCACTCGCCCTGCCGGGACTTCCTGCGCCTCCTGGGTCTCATGGCGGCCTGCACCAGCGTAGTCCGCTGGGCCCGCTGGAACATGCATCCCCTTCAGTGGGGACTGGCCAGCCAGTGGTCACAACGCCGCGATCCTTTGGACAGCTTTGTGTCGGTGACACAGGGGAATGGGAACGCCTCCAGTGGTGGACCGTTCCAGATCATTTGCAGGAGGGCATCCCGTTACGTCCGCCCGAGCAGACGGTCTCTCTATCGACCGATGCCTCTCTGATGGGTTGGGGTGCCCATCTGGGGGAACACCGGGCTCATGGCCTCTGGTCCCCGTGGGAGTCCCGATGCCACATCAACCTGCTGGAGCTCGAAGCGGTCCGCCTAGCTCTCACCGCCTTTGCTCCGTTCCTCCGGGGTCAAGCGGTCCGAGTCCAGACGGACAATACCACGACCATGTACTATCTAAACCGCCAGGCGGACGCGCTCCATGCTTCTATGCAAGGAAGCTCTCCGCATTTGGTCACTCGTGCGCAGCCTGGAGGCGGATCTCCTAGCCATTCATGTGGCAGGAGCCTCCAACACCCTGGCCGATGCCCTGAGCCGGATAGGGGCTGCATCCCACGAGTGGTCTCTCCTGCCGGAGGTAGTACAGCATCTGTTCTCCCATTGGGGCACACCTCAGGTGGACCTGTTTGCCTCCAGGAGACAGCGCGCTGAGTCTGTTCCATGCCCGCCCCCTCAGCAGGGCTTGTTGCAGGGGATGCCTTCTCGAGGCAGTGGACCCGGGCCTCTTTACGCCTTTCCCCATTTCCCTTGATCCACAAGGTGCTTCTCAAGGCGAGGAGGGACAAGCGCAGGTGATTCTGATAGCCCCAGACTGGCCTCGCCAGTTCTGGTACCAGATCTCCTCAGTCTCAGCTCCAGGACTCCGCGACAGCTTCCAGCTCGCCCGGACCTGCTCTCAGTCAATCAGGGAAGGTGTTCCATCCGGACCTTCAATCCCTGCACCGACGGCCTGGTTCCTGAGCGGCTAGAGTTCGGGCCTTGGGTCTTTCCGCCAGGTCCTCAATGTAGTTGAGGCGTCCCGTAAGGAGTCGACCAGAAAATGCTATGCCTTCAAATGGAAAAGGTTTTCCATTTGGTGTCAGAGCAAGGGCTTGGACCCTTCCTCCTGTTCCTTGGCAAGCATCTTGGACTATTTATGGTCCCTTTCTAGTCAAGGGCTTAGGGTCGGCGACCCTAAAGGGTGCACCTGGCAGCCATCTCTGCTTACGGGCGCGGGCGGAAGCAGTGGAGTGGCGCAGGAGGAAGGTGTCTGGCGCTTTTCAAAGGCCTTGATCACATTTCCTCCAGTGTGAGGAACCCCACCTCCGTGGATCTACTGCTGGTACTGGCTAAGCTCATGCAAGCCATTCGAACCTATGCACAGGTGTGCTCTCTCACCTGTCGTGGAAGACCGCCTTCTTGGTGGCTATCACGTCAGCCAGAAGGATGGGAGAACTCCAGGCGCTGAGCATCGAGTCTCCTTACCTGGTCTTCCACATTGACAAGGTTGTCCTACGCCCCCACCCGAAATTCCTTCCGAAGGTGGTGTCGGAGTTTCACCTTAATCAGGTATTGACTCTGCTGGTGTTCTACCCCAATCACACCTCGGAGGCCGAATATAGGCTCCATACTCTGGACCCTAGAAGAGGCTCGCTTATTATAGGGCTGCACGGCTGAAATTCGGGAGAGTTTCGCATGCTGTTTGTCACCTACGCTGAAACCGATCTGGCAGACCTGCAGCCAAGCGGACGATAAGCAGGTGGGTAACCTCCTGCATAGATCTCTGCTATAAGTTGGCGGGCATGGAGCCTCCCAGAGGGATAAGAGCTCATTCTACCCGCCATACTGCTGCAACGGTGGCTGCTTCAGGGACGCCCTATCCAGGAAATCTGCAGGCTGCTACCTGAAGTCGGCAAACACCTTCATTACCCATTACCACATCGACCTTGAGTCACGCCGGGATGCTGGTTTTGGGGCCTCGTTCTCCAGTCTCTCTTTCCCAAGTAAGTATTGGGGTGTGCGTCTTGCCTCCTCCTCCCGGAGAACTGCTAGGAGTCTGCCAATGAGTCTGGATGAACAACATATCCATGTCCCTAGAAATACAGGTTACTCACCTGTAACAGGAGTTCTAGGAATGGTATATGTTGTTCATCCTACGACCACCCGACCTCCCGGCCGCGCGCAGCCTGTGAGCTTCCAGCGGCCAGATCTGGCGCCATGGGGCAGAGCCGAGTTATACCACCGGGTGGGTGGAGGAGCAAGCTTGAAGACCTTCCGCAAGATTTAAAGCAAGGATACCTGCCAATGAGTGTGGATGAACAACATATACCATTCCTAGAACTCCTGTTACAGGTGAGTAACCTGTATTTCTACGCCTTCCCTTCCCGACAGCCCCTTCTGCCCGCCCCCCTCCAGCTCCGTCTCCCAAATTACGGGGCTTACCTTGGTGAGGCATCACCTACCGCTAGTGATTTTTTTCCTCCCTTTTCACCCTTTTGCTGCTTCTAGACACGCGGCAGTGGTGCAGCAGCTGTCTCCACCTCTGTGTAGGCAACCAAGCACCCTGGGCACGGGTAAGCCCTCCCAGCTGTGCCATCTGTAGCATAGTCCTCCCACCCACCCCTAAGGAAGTACAGCTGTGGACATCAGATCCTGCCTCCCCACCAGCCCCGAATGACCCAATCTGTTCCCGAACCCGGTCGCCGTGTGGCGCCCACGCCAACCTCAGCACCACCGTGCTCTCGGCAAACTTTTCTAGTCGTCCGTGATGGGGACGCCCACCCGGACGTGACGTGACAGACGTCAACGTGACTGTATATAGTGGGCATTCCCCATGCCCGCCCTCCAGTTCTTTCCTCTCGTCGTCTCATGTCAGTCTCATTGAAGTCTTCCATACAGTGATCGTCGTGCTAGTTCTTGCGTCTCTTTTTTTTTTTCCTTCGCCCAAATCTCTCTTATTTTCAAATCTATTACTTGATGTCTTCACCCAAGAAGTGCTCTTCCTGTGGCACGCAGATCCCGTATAAGGATGGTCACCTTAAGTATGTCTTCTGTTTGTGCAGGCCACCAAAAAGCGGAGACAGCAGGCTTTGGAGGCCCACTTCTTAAAGGTCTGGTTAGCATCTCTCGAAAAGCAAATGGACCAAATTAGAGTCCTCTTTGGAAAAGTCTTCTTCAAAGAAACCCTACAAAGAGAAATCCTAGGATTTGGAGCGCCCGACGGACGAAATGCCACGGCCCTCGATGAGCAAGGCCCAGCCACCACCAAAGAAGCCTTTAGACGGTAAGTCTGGCAAAACTGCTGCAGGTCAGTTGATCATTGGCCCCTTCAATGACACACCGCCACGGCTGCCGCTAAGTTGGCTCCCCAGCCTTCAGAGACCCACCCGGCACCAGTCAATAAGTCCGGGGCTCCTCCCCCCGCCCAGCTTCACCTGATAAGATGCCCGTCGCTGGTGGCTGCTCTGGTGTGGTTCTCCCATCTGGACCTAACGGCGCTTCACCCGACATCTGGCAGAACCAGGGGCAGAAGGCTCCTTTCCCCCATCGACCTTCATATTTACCCATCCCTTCTCCGGTGGGTACCTCAGGCGAAGAGAGGGCGGAACCCCTTGACATTGTCGAATCCTCTGGGTCTGTCCTGCGCTCTCTTGACAGGGTCACGGCGAAAGAGGCTCCTCCTCAGCCGTCTGACCTTCCAGTGGAGGCCCCTCCTCCTCCTCCTTCTGGTGGGATTTCTTCGGAGCAGCCGATCACTCCGACTCCAGTCTCACTGTTTGATCCGGCGAATCCTCCTCCAGCGCCAGACATCCCAACGACTGTTCCACAGCCATGGCCCAGCGGTTGGCCCCAGCCGTTGGTGCCAGACCAGATCTTCCCTTGTCAATCTTCACCATTCATTACTTCCTGGGTGTAAGCCGGAGGCGCGCACCCGTCACGGGAGCTTTTTTTTTTTTTTTTTTAAACTTTGGCTAACGGCACCGCTCCTCGAGAGTGACGCGGCGCGAGGGGTGGCCTTAGTAGCCATCAACCCTCCTCCAACTCAGTTCTGTTTCTCCCCGTCGAGGCAGCCTTGCTTGCGGGCCGAGTAATTAGTACCGCGTAGTCTAGGCCGACTCTGTTTTTTCGTCACACTCGGCGCCGATCCGGTAAGACTGTTCTTTTTCCATCTTACGGCGCGGGTGTGTTTCCTAGTGTTTAGCCTATATTTACGCGTTATGTCCGGTTCTGGAGCTAAGCGCTTTGAGACAGGCGCGCCCCTATGCGTCGGTGCTCCTGTGGCGGCATTTCTCCGTCTCGGACGGCATGGCGCTTGCGCCGTTGCCTGGGACCCAACCATGATATGGATTGCATGCGACGCCTGTTTCTCGATGGACGCCACGTCCCTCGAAATCCAGCGTTAAGCTCGGCAAGGCCCTGCCGACTTTCGAGAGACGGCGTCGCTCGCGGGATTCTCAAGCAAGGTCGTTAGGCCTTCCCCGGTCCCTCCCGAGCCTCTCTGGTCCGAGGAGGAGGGTCTCTCGTCTTTTCTTGCCGGAGGAGGCCTCTTCTGCGGTGTTGGGGGCGTCGTGATCCCTCCGGGGCATGACAGGACACACTTCGCAGATCACCTCTCGGAGGTGCAGGCTCCCCCCATGTCGAGGCCCTGCGACTTTTGGGCCTGGCTCGGGTGGACCCTCAGCGCGCCTTCGGTGCTGGCCGGATCGGCACCATTGGTGCTGGTGATCAGCGGCGCGCCGTTCAGGCGCCGTTTTGAATCCAGGCGCGTTCGTCGGCGCCCGGTGATGGCGGCACCGTTGGCGGTGCCGCGCACAGGCTTCAGCCGTTCGCGGCGCCCGATAGTTATCAGCGGCGCCGTCGGCGGTGCCGCCCTCGCCTCCGGCATAAGCGGCGCCGTGGGTACTGTCACTCCCCTCCCGGGCAGTGCCGGGCCCTGCGGCGCCGTTGAGGTCTGGGATTGGGCCTGGCTGCTTCCGGCGTGGGGAAGTGTGGCGTCTCCGCTTAGTACGGGGCCGTTCGGCGGCCCGTGGCCTCGAGGGACCCCTGGGGTGGCCAGCGTCGGGTTCCAGCTGGTCTCGGACGTGGACCCATCCTGGCACCCCCACTCTTGAGTCTGGGTCCCGGTGGCTAGAGGTGCCAGGCAGCGCAGCGGCCCTCCCTCCCTCTGTCCCCCTACGTCGCTCTCCTGAGGGTTCCCCGGCTGTGGGTGGCGGGCCCCAGGGGCAGGCGGGGAGTGACGGAGGGGGCTTCCCTCTCTGGAGGCCCGGTGACAGCTCCCCCGGGGTGCTGTTGCCCCTCTAGGGACAGGGGACGCTGGTGGGAGGAGGGCCCTCTCCGGAGTCAGGGGTTGAGGGCAGGGGGTCTGCCACTCGGTCTTCTTTGGCCACCTCAGGGGGGGTGGCCAGGAGCCGTAGTGCGGAGCCTCGCCCCTCCCTCCAGGGTTCTAGGGTGTCCTCCGGCGGCGTTTGTGCGGACTGCCCTTCTGGATCCATGCAGTCCGGCGTGCGTCACGGGAGGTTCTCCCCAGGGCTCTTCCAGGCTCCGGCTTCCCCAGAGTTCCGTTCTGCGGCCTGGTCTGATATCCGGGATCCTCCTACTAGGCCTCCTTTCCCGGATTCAGAGCCCTGCAGAGAGCAGTGCTGCCTCCTCGGAGTGCCCTCTCCTATCTCTCTGCCTTCCACCCCGCTCCCAGGCCATGTCGGTCCTACGGGTCCGTTATCCTGGGAGCAGTTCAGGGGTTCTGCGGTGGCCTTCCCCTCATATGTTAGATACATGCATGAGCGGGTCTTTCGACTTTCCCCACCGCCGCAGGAATCCTCTGGACATTCCAGCTCCCCATCATCCTCGTCTCCTTCCTCTGAGGGAGAGGAACCCCCTGCTCATCTTTCCTCCGATGCTGATTTCACGGAATATCAGCGTTTCCTCTCGAGGATGGTGAGGGACCTTGGATTTCCTATGTTCGGAGAGACAATACCCAACGGGAGACGCGAGAATTCCTTGGTGAATTCAGTGCCCAGCATTTGGTGGTACCTTCCTGGCCTATCCCCTTCCAGGGCGTCTATCGGTCCTGGCAGTCCCCAGCCGCTCTTCTCAGCCCGGCTGACTGCCAGCGTGGTATTGTGCCCCTCAGAGTCTCTGGGTTCCCTTCCCAACCCGCCATCTGGTTTGGTTTACCTAGATACTCCTTCTGGGTGCCGTTGCCTGGCGCACCGCCCATACGGATCGCGGACTCTCTCCAGTTCGACCGTTGGAGGCGAAGAGTGTTCTCTTCTTCTCGTGCGAGTACCTGTATTGCATCACATCAGGCTCACCACGCTGCCTACAACCAGCATTTGTGGTGATGATGTCCCAGCTGCTGGCATCAATGCCTGACGGAGCAAACCAGACAACCGTTGCCCTCTCTGCGGTAGGCCTGGGCTGGCAAGACACAAGCAAGGGCATCTTATGGCGCCAATGAGGTGGCTTCCAGGCTTGCGGGGACAGCGATCTCTGCATCAGGCGGACGGCATGGCTTTGTCTTTCAGGTTGTCACCCTGGCCCGGCGTGGGGTGATTCGCTCCGCCTTCCGGGACCCGTCTTTTCTCCTCTAGAGCTAGGAGACTTTTACAGGGGCTCCCTCCGTCTCCTCGTCCCGGGAGGCACCTCCTAGCTCTTTCCCACTTAGGCTTCTGAATAAGCCAGGGTCTCTCCTTCTGTTTCTCACCAGCAGAAGGCTGGGGTCTTGTTCCCTCAGGGTATGGCCTCTTCCCCTTCGGGGGAAGAGGAGCTTGGTACTCACCCAGGAAGTAATGAATGGTGAAGATTGACAAGGGAAGATATGAAAATTACGTACCTACCGTAATTGTTGATCTTCTCTTGTATCTTCACCATTCATTACTTACACCCGGCCACCATCCCCTCAGTGGCCTCTTCCTGTGGCTTCTCCACCTCCCGTCTCCTTCCTCTCTCTGCAATATTAAAAAAAAAAAAAAAAAACTTCAAAAGATAGGAAGAGTTGCTCAACTTTTCCAAAAAAAAAAATCTATTTCTTGGGGGTTCTTATTTCTCCAGAAAAATTATTTACTCTAAGATTCTTGAGCCATCTCGTGGGTTTGCATTGGCGATCAAACTGCACAACTATATCTTGCCATCCCTCGGGCGAGATACCTCTGGGGTTTTAGCCTGGCTCAGGCTATTCAGTTTTGATCCTGCAATCCCGTGCTCCAGCTGTTGCACCCTAGAATCAAGAACCCTCCCCTTCTCTAATTCTTGCCTTGCAGAGCGGAGGAACGGGCACGTCTGTTTTTCTTTTCTCAAAAAAAAAAAAAAAAATGCTGAGGAACTCTCTTGACTGCTATAGGCATTTTGGTATTAGGGTCATGCTCCTAGCCTGCAAGTTATTATCTGTTTAAAAAAAAAAAAAAAGGGGGGACAAACAAGGGAGATGAGAGGGCAGGCAACCCTTCTCGTGAGATTTTGATGATTGGTTTTTCCTTTCAAGTGTCCTCCTGGACAATTTTACAGAAGAGCAGTGCTGACCGTAACCAATCCCAGCCAGCCTAAGCCTCTGACCTGCCTTGGCGAGTCCGCCTGAGTCCCACTTCTATGCTACCGCCTGAAAGGCTTACATTTTCCATTTCTAAACCCCTGAGCAGCTCTCTTACTGCCTGGGGTTTATTCTTCCTCCTCGGGTGTCCTCCAGTTAAAAGCCTCGTGCCAGGACCCCTGAAGGGGGTATCAACAACAATGGCATGTTGAAGATGAGGACTATGCCCTCCTGAGTCTGTCTAGCGGGTTTGGTGAACCTTCTCTTCAGCTCTATCTCCGGGGATTCTTGCTTCCCTATTAGTCGAGCCTTCAGCTATAAGCTAACTATGCTCGTTGGGCATTCTGGTCCCTTCAACATCCCATCTCTCTCTTCTCTTCTTCTTCTTCATCTGTCTCATTTCCTTCCTTTCGCTCCTCCTAGAGTCGCCCAGGTAAGGAGGCCCTGCAGTCCCTAGGTTAGGGATACTCTTATCTCCTCTGTCCTTCCTCCATCGGCTTATCCCCTTTTTCAGTTCATTCTTCCTTGCTTTGCTATCCCTTGGCTATCTTGCCTCGCTCTCTCTATTTTCTGCTTTCGCTTTTGCCTCTCCGGCTCACAGAACTGAGTTGGAGGAGGTGATTACTATGGCCGCCCTCGCTCGTAGCATGACGTCACTCGAGGGCGGTGCCGGTAGCCAAAGTTTAAAAAAAAAAAAAGCTCCGTGACGGGTGCGTGCCTCGGCTTACACCCAGGAAGTAATGAATGGTGAAGATACAAGAGAAGATCAACAATTACGGTAGGTACGTAATTTTCATGTCCTGCTGTCTGGCCCCCTTTGTCCGGCTCTGATGCCAGATCCCCTTCCGACACCGGATCGGGTGCTGTTGGTCCCCCTGACGTTGGCTATCCTAACGCCATACCCCCTGCCCATATATACTATGGTGGACTGTCCCACATTACCCTTTTAGGTATCCTGGGGACCATTTCCTGGCTGGTCCTCCTCCGGATTGGAGTGCTTTTGGGCAGTACTACCCTGGTTACAACCCCTACCGTCACTACCAGGGGTACCAGAGTTACCATTATCCACCCCCTCCTCCTCCAGCCCTCCAGCTCCTCTGGCCACGCCAGACTTCAAGACTCTCATTCAGTCTTGGTGGCAGGGGGCGCGTTCGGAGTTGGTTTCAGACCTGGAGATGAGACCCCCCCCTTTTCCAAGGTCTCCGTCCCCAAAAAGTTGTTCTCCGTCCACTGTACACATCTCGGGGGTGGCTCATCAGGACATTAATCTTCCAGACATACATCACATTCCTGACGAGGGGGTATATGATGATAATGACAGTGATGAGGGGGCCGATAAGTCGACTGGAGGAACCCGTGGGACCATCAAGCAAGTCTCTCCCCCCCGGACCCTGCCTTTTGGATCTTCTGAGGTCTATGAAGGATTTGTTCGACTGGGAGTCAGAGGAACAAGACCCTATGCGACAGAGACTAGCTGTGCACCTCGACCTTGAGTCTGTCTCTCCGGTACCCATTCCTCCATGGATTGGACCTCATCAGGACCTCACTTCTACTATCTGGCAGATGCCTAATTTCCTTACAGCTGTCCCCAAGAGGGCGGACAGAACTTACCGGGCGCCAAAGGACGCTCAGTTCTTAAAGACTCATCCTAAGGCTGACTCTGTTGTCATCTCTGCGACTCATGACCACTTCGCTGCACCCATGCACATGAGCACCTCCCCTCCGGACAAATAGTCGAGGCAGATGGACCAGTTCGGTAAAAAGGTTTAGTCTTCGGCCACATGCGCTCTTTGATTCCTCAGCTATGTGGCCCACATGGTGTCCCACCAAAAGGTTATTTTGGCCAGGTTGGAAGCTCTGATCCAGTCTATGGAGCCCTCGAGCTTTAAAGAGGAGCTTGCCAAGGACCTTTGCGCCTCTCGCTTTTCTTGTAGGCATGTCTTGCAAGCTACATATGAATCTGTCGACTCTGTAGCTTGCACCTCTGCCACTGCCATCGCCCTAAGATGGCATTCCTGGCTCCGCCTCTCTGGCCTTGCTAATGAGGTACAGTCGGCGATTCAGGATGCCCCCCTTCCAGGGCTCGGTACTTTTGGGTGGAGACACCAAAGACTTGGAGGCAGAGGAAGCAGGCCCTGGCTCGACGCCAGGGCAAGCGCAAGTCCACGGGTTCCGCTACTCCTCCAGCCTCCAAGAACCAGAGACAAGGAGGGGGTCCTCCCCCTGAATGTCCTGCCACTTACTGACTCACCATCCCCACTACCTCCTCAGTCTCCCGACAAGGAGCAGGTGGGGGGGGGGGGTTTGCCTGTCATACGCAGGAATGGAAGGCAATAACTTTTGATGCATGAGTCCTGCAACTAGTGTCAGTCAGACACACCATAGAGTTTCTGGAACTTCCTCCAGAATCTCTGCTAAATAGGTCTTCCTACTCCAGGGACCAAGCTCTTCTCGTCCGAGAAGAAGTTCACAGCCTCTTGCTCAAGGAAGCAATAGAGTGCGTTCCCCTCCGACAAAGGGGCAGGGGGGTTTAATCCCATTTTTTCCTGGTTCCAAAAAAGATGGGAGACTTCAGGCCCATTCTCGATTTAAGCAACCTCAACCCATTTGTCGAGTACAAAACGTTCCGGATATTGACGCTCCAGTGCCTCCTCCCTCTCCTTCTGGAGAATCCTTGGTTGTGCACTCTGGACATGCAGAATGCTTCCCTGCACATCCGGATCTTCCCCAGCCACCGCTGTTTCCTGCAGTTCAAATTCCAAGGTTAACACTTCCAATTTCGGGTGCTCCCCTTTGGTCTGTCCTCAGCACCAAGGGTGTTTACCAAGTGCCTGGCAGTGGTGGCGGCTTTCCTATGCTGCTGGGGTATTGCGGTTTTCCCTTACCTGGATGATTGGCTGATTTCATCCCCGTCCAGGGACTCTTTACTGGAGGCTTTCTCCTTCACCTTGGACCTCTTTGGCAAACTAGGGATTACTGTCAGTATCTCCAAGTCATCCATGATCCATCCCAGAGACTACAGTTCATTGGGGCAGTCTTGGATATGGTCCAGTGTAGACCCTTCCTCCCTCCAGACAGGGTGGAGACCCTGATCCCGTCAGGCTGCCAGAGTGGCTTCATCCAGGACCATCCTGGCTCGGGAGATCCTCCACCTTCTCAACCTAATGGCGGCCTCCATCACTACCGGTTCCCTGGTGAGGCTTCACATCAGAGTTACTCAGTGGTCCTTGCGGGTGCAGTGGGGTCAACTCCTGGATGACCTAGACCATCCGGTCCTGGTCTCCTCAGCAGTTCAGAAAGAATTGCTTTGGTGGTTGAACCCCTGCAACCTTTCTTTGGGTCTTCCTTTTCAGAACCCTGCTCCCTCGGCATCCCTAACTCCAGATGCATCGAGCATGGGATGGGGAGCACCAAGCTCAAGGACAGTGGCCCAGCTTGGAAGAATCCTTACACATCAGTGTTCTGGAGATGAGGGCGGTCTTGTATGCCTTACAGGCCTTCCAGACCCTCCTTCCCAAGGGATCACTGCTGCTCCAAACAGACAAGTTGGTAGTCTGGTACCTCAGCAAACAAGGAGGAACCGAATCGTTCCTCCCTGTGCAGGGAGGCGATGCAGGTGTGGAACTGGGCAGTCCACCACAATCTGGCCCTTGCGAGCGTGCACATTCCAGGCATTCTCAATGTCCTGGCAGACAGTCTCAGCAGGTCTCGGACCCTAGCTCACGAGTGGGAACTGCTTCAGGAAGTGGCAGAGTCACTCTTCCTAAAATTGAGGCAACAGGAAATTGACATGTTCGCCTCCAAATTCAACGAAAAACTTCCCAGTTTTTGCTCGCTCATTCCAGGGCATGGTGCTTTCTGGCACATGCTCTGTCTCTCCTGGGCAGGGACATTTTTGTATGCCTTCCCTCCATTTCCCATTCTCCAGAGGGGTCCGTCTCAAGCTTCAGGCAGAGAAGGTGAGGATGATCCTTGTCGCTCCTCTCTTGTCGAGACAAATTTGGTTTCCGCTGTTGCAACAGTTATCCAGGGAACCTCCGGTTCCGCTTCCATTGACCCACGACCAGGGTCGTCCTAGTACATCCAGGGCTCAGGACTCTGCATCTTACGTGCTTGGCTCCTGCAGATTGCCTTGATCTTTAAACCGGGGTCTCCTTCCGAGTTGCTGAAGTCCTTATAGAGCTAGAAAACCATCTACTCGTTCCACTTACGCCATGAAGTGGAAACGGTTTTCTATATGGGTGACTTCCTAGAGTTGGAACCCCTTTTCTTGTTTGGCCCTTCAAATCATGGAATATCTCCTTCATCTATCAGACTCCAGTCTGTCATATTCCTCTTTGAAGGTTCACCTTTCCGTGATCTCGGCATACCTTGAGCTGGTGGATGGTAAACCCGTGGCTCAGTTGGAAGTCTCTGAAACCTTTCTGAAAGGGATTCTCCATCTGAACCCCTCCCCCCCAAATCTGCAGCCCTTCTCCACCTTGGGACTTGAACTTTGTGTTAGAGAAGTTCGTCCTTCCCCCATTTGAACTGGCTATGAGCTGTGACTTGCACTTCCTTTCCTGAAAGACGTTATTCTAGGGGCATGGATATGTTGTTCATCCTCACTGTCTGGCATGTCCTTTCCCCTTTAAATCTTGCTGGAAGTCTTCAAGCTGGCTCCTCCCACCCACCCAGGTGGTATATACCTCGGCTGCCCCCATGATGCCAGATCTTCCTTTCCACTGGAAGATACAGGCTCGCTCGTGCTACTTTTCAAGTACCGTGGGTGCTGGAGTCTCATAGGCGGTTTTCACGATTTACTCTCTCTAAAACTCGATAAGAGTTTACGACTCGGATCTGAACGCTTCGGACATGGAGGACAAGTCGTCCCCCGGGTTTCACCGGTGTTCTTGCGGATAGAAAATATCTTGTACCTATCCCTACCTCTTGTGCATTTATTGCTTAGGCGCTGTGTACGATACCTCGGCTTGGACCATCTGTTTGGCCTTCCATCCCAACGTCCTGGATGACCGCAAGGCACACCTTCAGCTGGGGAGACCGGAGCTTCACAATCCACCGGTGAAATCGAAGGAGGCCAGGTGGGCGGTTTCCGTCGAGCAGCTCGAACAGATGGCGGCTTTCGAGGAAGAAGCTGCCCAAGCTTCGGCCAACCGAAGTTTTTTCGTCCCACTCAACCTGGGCTCCACCTTCACAGGGTCCTTTTGGGAGTTGTACCAGTCTGTCCCTACCAAGGGTGATGTGCCTTCGGGCTCGCACTCCACCCGCTCCAAGAAAAAGGACAAGGACCCCAAATCCTCTTCTTCTAGTCGAAGAAGACGTTCCTGGGACCGAGAGCAGTCCGATACTCAGGATCAGGCGGTCTCGGCCTCTGTCGAGATTGCCTCCTCGGCTGCCGGCTTCTCGGATCTTCCGTCAGGCCAAGGCACCGAAGCCGAGGATACGGCAGAACCGGCCGAGATTTCTCTCGACCCGATCGTGCAGTTGTCGCCGACTCCTGTCGATGACTCATTGGAGAGGACTCCCATCCTTTCCTTTCCTTCCCCGACGAGGAGACCCATCCTTCAGGTATCCCAATCGAGGGACAAGAGCCGGTTCCTCGGTTTTCGCCGGATCCGGCTTCTCCCAACCAACAGAGCCGACACCGTCAGTCTCGATCGAGGAGTAGGACCCCGTCAGTCGAAAAGCTGAAAAAGGGTCATAAACAGTCCTGGAAGAGGTGCCGGCGCCGTTCCTCATCCTTTTCGGACGAGGAGAGACTTAGACAGAAGCTCCGTCAACATTATGAGGACCTCATGTGGCAGCAGCAGCTGCTTTTGACTGGTCAAAAGCCAGCCATTACTTGGCCCCAGCCTCTTCGGCCGACGCCGACTCCTTCGGTACCAAGGACTCCGGTTCTCCCTCCAGTGGGTCCGGCACGCATTCCTTGTCGGCCTGTTCTGGTCTTCCCACCAATTTTGGTGGAACCACCGCCTAAGCAGCCTCAGGGAGGGGCTCCCTCTAAGGAGGATCTGACAGATACGGGCTTGCCCCATCGTCTGTCCATAACTGTTACTCCTGATTGCCCTAGGCTTATCGAAGGGGACATAGGCGGGAGACCCCTGTATCCCGACTCCTCGGACTCGGATACTACTGGTCTTCACTCACACCCTGATGATGAGTTGTCAGTGACAGGCCAGGAGGAAGGTCCTTCTTCCTTCCAGGGCATCCTCCGACTCATTGCTGAGTCCACTGGTATGCCATTGCAGCCTATCCAAAAGAAGGCGGAATATCCTCTCACGGATATCCTTAAGAGGGGGGGATACCCCCAACGGAGGCCTTTCCAGTGGCCGAAGCCATTGTTGGCCCGGCCCTTGAGCTTTGGCAGCGCCCTGCCTCTTGCCCGGCTCCGTCTGCCCGTATGGCTCACAAGTACGCGGTACCCATGGGGTCCTTGGCGGGCTTCACTGAGCATTCCTCGGCCGAGAGCCTTGTGACTGCCTCTGTGTTTTGGCACACGGATAGCTCTGCGGATACTGACCGCCCTCCGGACAAGGAGTCCAAAAATATGGATCACTCTGCCCAGAAAGTATATGTGGCCTCATTCCTGGGCCTTCGTCAGGCCAGCTCAGCAGTGATTATGGCACACTTCTCTTACGCCCTACTGGGGTCGCTTGATGAAGTCCTCCCTCATCTCCCAGCAGACATGCAGACCACGGTCAAGCAGGTCCGTGACCAGGGCCGTGCTGTTGCAAAACAGCAGCTCCAGATGTCTCTGGACATTGAAGATTCCTGTGCCCGTTCACTAGCTGCCGTAGTGGCCACTGCCGCAGGGCCTGGCTGAGATTATCCTCCTTTCCAGCGGATACTCAGCACAAGCTAGATGACGTACCCTTCCTTGGCACCGACCTTTTCGGTCCGGGAGTGGCAGGTTATCTCCAGCGCATTGAGCAGTCTAGTGCCACCTCTGCTAAGGGTTCTTCGGGCAAGAACCAGCAGAAGCCTTTTCTGCACTCTTCCCCTGCGGTCAGGCAGCCCTCCTTCCAGGGAGGTCAGCAGCAACAGCAGGCTCAAGCTTGGCACCCTAGGCCCAGGCAGGGTCCCCAACAGTCCCAGAAAGGAGGCCGAGGGGCTGGCCCAGGAGCCTCCTTCTCCTCTAAGCCTGCACAGTGACGGGTCGGGGGTGGCCTCCCCTATACCCATCACGCCAGTTCTGGGTCCTCCCATGGGGGGCCGGCTCCGCCACTTTCTTTCCGCCTGCTCCGGTATCACTTCGGACAGGTGGGTTCTGGAAGTGGTCAGTCAGGGACTGCCTCTAGAGTTCGAGCAGTACCCTCCCAGCCAAGCCCGTGCCCCACGGGAGGAAAGGATCTCAGTTGGCGCTCAGTCGCCCGCCCTGGTCGACATTGCTCAACTCCTCTGCAAGGAGGTGGTAGCTCCAGTGCTGGATCCTCCTACAGACCCAGGCTTCGTGTCCAGGTACTTCCTGGCGCCCAAGCGGACGGGGGTTGGCGCCCCATCCTAAATCTCCACGACCTGAATCAGTATCTCAGGTCTCGCACCTTCCGGATGGTAACTCTGAGCCAGATCATACCATCTCTGGAGCGAAACGTGGTTCTGTTCACTGGATCTACAGGATGCGTTCTTTCATGTCCCAATCCGTCCGTCCCACCAGCGGTTCCTCCGCTTCAGGGTCGAAGGGACCCTGTACGAGTTCCAAGCCATGCCGTTCGGAATGTCTTTGGCCCCACGAGTCTTCACCAAATGTATTGCAGTGGTGGCAGCCCATCTATGGCATCAAGGGGTTCGCATATACCCCTATCTCGACGATTAGCTCCTGGCAGGTTCCTCCCTGCAGGAGGTGGAGAGGTCCAGGGACCTGGCCCTCCTATCCTGTTCCCATCTAGGCCTCCTGATCAAAGAGGCCAAGTCAGAACTCGTGCCCTCTCAGGTGATGGGCTTTATCGGGGCAGAGCTCGACTCTCGTCAAGCCAAAGCTCGGCTTCTGGCGGACAGGGTAGAGGTTCTTTCCTCCTCTGCCCAATCATTTCTGGTTGGGCACTTGTGCCCTGCCCGGGACTTCCTGCACCTTCTGGGCTACGTGGCGGCGTGCACCTCAATGGTCCATTGGGCCAGATTGCACATGCGCCCCCTCCAATGGGAGCTGGCCGCTCAGTGATCTCAGCGTCAGGGTCTTTTCAACCAGCTGGTCACTGTCAACCAGAGGATGTGGGACATTCTCCAATGGTGGACCGTCCGAAGTCATTTGCGGGAAGGGATCCCGTTTGTCCGCACCGAGCTGACGGTCGTCCTCACGACCGATACCTCTCTCATGGGCTGGGGAGCCCACATGGGGAACCGCAGAGCCCACGGGTTCTGGAACCCCAATTGCCACATCAACCTGTTAGAGCTCAGAGCAGTCAGACTGGCACTGTCAGCTTTCGCTCCTCAGCTCCCCGGTCAAGTGGTTCAAGTCCAGATAGACAATACCACAATCATATACTACCTCAACAAACAGGTCAGCACGCACTCCAGTCTGCTGTGCAAGGAGGCGCTCCGGATCTGGACCTTCGTCAACCGGTTAGAGGCGGATCTCCTTGCCATCCATGTGGCAGGAGTCTCGAGCCAACTGGCAAATGCTCTCAGCCGCATAGGCCAGACATCCCACAAGTGGTCTCTCCATCCAGAGGTAGCTTACAGTCTGTTCTCGCATTGGAGCAAACCGTTGGTGGACCTGTTTGCCTCCAGGGAGAACACCAAGCTGAGGCTGTACCATGCCCGCCCCTCTCAGCAGGGCTCGCTGCAGGGGGATGCCTTCTCGAGGCTGTGGACCCCAGGCCTCCTTTTCGCCTTCCCTCCATGTCCCTTGATCCACAAGGTGTTACTCAAGGTGAGGAGGGACAAGGCGAAGGTGATCCTGGTAGCCCCAGATTGGCCCTGCATTCTGGTATCCAGATCTTCCAGCCTCAGCTAGGGCCCGAGGCGGCTTTGTACACCGCACCTGATATCATTGAACCAGGGGAAGGTATTCCACTCAGACTTTCAATCCCTGCACCTCACAGCCTGGTTCCTGAGCGGCTAGAGTTCCTGGTTCTGGGTCTTTCCGAGCATGTCTGCACTGTGGTGGAGGCATCTCGAAAGGAATCTACCAGGAAATGTTATGCCTTCAAATGGAAAAGGTTTTCCATTTGGTGTCAGGATGAGAGTCTGGACCCCTTATCCTGCTATGTGGCTAACATTTTAGACTACCTTTGGTCTCTGTCCAAAGGGGGTCTTCAGTCATCGACTCTTAGGATGCACCTGGCAGCCATCTCTGCTTACCGGGCGTGGGCTGGTCAGTGACATTGGCACAGGAGACAGTGGTCGGGCGTTTTTTCCAAGGCCTGGATCACGTATCCCCTCCGGTGCGTGAACCTCCACCTCCGTGGGATCTTTTTGCTGGTTTTGGCAAAGCTCATGGGCAAGCCATTTGAACCCATGCACAAATGTGAACTCTCTCACTTGTCATGGAAGACTGCCTTCCTGGTGGCTATCACGTCAGCCAGAAGGGCAGGGGAGCTCCAGGCACACTCGGTGGACTCCCCTTATCTGGTCTTTCACAGGGACAAAGTTGTCCTGCGCCCCCACCCGAAATTCCTTCTGAAGGTGGTGTCAGAGTTTCACCTTAACCAGGTGTTGACTCTGCCAGTATATTACCCTAATTACACCTCGGATGCCAAGTACAGGCTCCATACTTTGGACCTCAGACGTGCTCTCTCCTGTTATAAGGAGAGGACGGCGGAAATTCGGGGAGAGGTTCGCCAGCTGTTTGTTACCTACGCTGAAGCCGCTTCTGGCAGACCTGCAGCCAAACGGACTATTGCAAGATGGATCACATCATGCATAGGTCTGGGTTTTGAGTTGGCGGGCAGGGAGCCTACCAGAGCGTTAAGAGCTCATTCTACCTGCCATACTGCTGCATCGGTGGCTGCTTCCAGGGACATCCCTATCCAGGGAATCTGTTGGGCTGCTACTTGGAAGTCAACAAACACCTTCATTTCCCACTACCACATCGACCTTGAGTCACGCCGAGATGCTGGTTTTGGGGCCTCGATTCTCCAGTTTCTCTTTCCTAAGTAAGGGGTGTGTGCCTTGCCTCCCTCCTCCCGGAGAACTGCTAGGAGTCTGCCAGACAGTGTGGATGAACAACATATACCACTCCTAGAACTACTGTTACAGGTGAGTAACCTGTTTTTTCTGGTTGCCATTACGTCCGCCCAAAGGATTTCAGAGCTTCAAGCTCTGGTTTGTAAAGAGCCTTATCTTAATTTCCACAAGGACCGGGCAGTCCTCAGGACAAATCCTAAGTTTCTTCCCAAGGTGGTGTCAGAAGCCACACTGAACCAGTCAGTAGAGCTTCCGGTTTATTGTCCGTCCCCTCCAATAGAGGTGGGGCACTCCTGCATACCATGGATGTCCATCGGATCGTTCTGTGCTATATGCACCAGACCAAGGATAGCCGTAGCTGTGATTAGCTTTTTGTTTCCTTTGCCCCCAGGGTTAAGGGCAAACCGGTTTCCAAGCAGGCCCTTTCCAAATGGATAGGCAACTGTATTCCGTATTGTTACCAAAAGTATGAAAAACCTCTGCCGGGACCCATCAGAGGTCAGTTTACTAGGGGCATGGCTGCTTCCGCTGCCTTCCTGTGAAATGTCTCTGCGGCTGATATCTGTGCCGCAGCCACTTGGAGTTCTGTCCATACCTTTACCAAACACTACAGTCTGGACATCGCTTCTAGACGGAGAGCTGGCTTCGGCATAGCTGTCTTGCAGGGCCTTCTGTCTTAGGCTGGGTCCATTTTGGTTCCCAGTTTCTGTTGGAGTTGTTTTTTCCTTCTCCCTGGTTTCTCTCGGTCTCTCTTTGGAGGGACTGCTTGGGACTCTGTCCTGTATGTAATGACCTACTGAAGGAACCCTCTCGAAGTAAGATAGTACAGTTACGTAGGAACTTACTGTGACAGTAGATATTAGAGGCTCCTTCAGTAGGTCATAGTTTTCCCTCCCTCCTTCCCCTCATTTTGTTTCTTACAGGGACTTCAAATACTGTCCGCTCTGGCGGGAGAACTGGAGGGCGGGTGTAGGGACCACCCACAATATACAGTCACACTGACGTCGGTCACGTGATGGGTGGGCGGTCCCCATCAGGGATTGCTAGAAAAGTCTGTCATGTGGCCCGACGCCAGGTGGCGCCAGTCCTATATGTAATGACCTATTGAAGGAACCTCTCGAAGATCTGCTGTTACGGTAAGTTCTTACGTAACTGTACTTTCCATATGGTGAAGGTGTAGGTCAAGTTGGACAAGGCATGGTAACTTGTTAAAGCCATGAGCTCTTTGAGAGACTCTCTAACCTGATTGACTTGCTCATGGAAGAGAGCCAGCAAGATTTAGTTATTTGTTTCTTTTATTTGAAAGTTGGAACCGGGAGAGGCACACTGACCCAAGGCTCATTTCCAGGTGTGACCTGGGGGAGGGGAACAGTGGAAGAACAGCAGCACAATACATGGAACCAAAACATTAAAACAACATTCGGTAAAAAGTTGGAACAAAATGAGAATAAATACTAAACAGTTGTATGTGAAGAGAATAAAGCACAGTTCAGTAAGGGTGCCTAGCAAGTGAATATTCAGAGGTGGCAGCAATACTTGATGCACAACCACAGTACTGACAACAGACGATTGACCTTAAGGGTAAGATAATTGCCCAACCTCTTAAGGAAGGGTGAAAACTGTAGTGGTAAGGAAGTGAAAACCAAAGCAGGAGCAGGCATCTAGACGGCTGCTTACCAGGATGGTGAGGCTCAGCCATAGTGGTATCAGGAGGAAGGGTAACAGGAACAGGTAGGGAGGGGTTGAAGTTTTAATTGGTGCCTGAGGGAGCATGGGGAAGGGGAGAGGTGGAGGTAGGAGTTGAGTTGGTTCCTGAGTGAGGCAAGTCGATTGGAGAAGGCAGATTGACCCCCAGAGGAGTGGCAAAAGTGCGATAGTCCCTGGAACTAGTAGGGAGGAGTTGGGAGAGGTAAGTGGTAGGGGATCAAAATCTGTATTTGGATATAAAGGAAGTACAGTGAGCTGCCAACGAGAAGGCAGAGGGAGGATGGATTGGAATGAATGCAGTGAGCAGTGGTGGTGGGGTGTTGTAAAGTGACAGGAGTTGTAGAGGGTGTCCAGTTTGGTGAGGGAAGTGAAAGGGGTGCTGTAGACCACATCCGTGTAGTCTGAGATGGGGAGCACCATTTTGGTAACAAGCTTCCTGCGGGCACGTGGAGATGAGTAGTCTTTGTTGCGGTATAGGGAACCTAGCTTGGGATAGAGGTTTGCATGGATGGCGTCGATGTGGCTTGAGAAGTCAAGATTACTATCTAGTGATACAGTAAGGAGGACTGAACTGCTTCAACAGGCATGCCATCCAGAGTGGTGAAGACGGGGGCAGTGAGTAGCCAGTTTCTGACTGGTACCAAAGAACATGGACACCGTTTCAGTGATGACTGAGTTGATGGGATTAGAACCAGTGCGGAACATTATTGAAGTCCTGCTGTAGTAAGCCTTCCACAGCTGCGGTGGAGGGACTGGAGGTGACGATAACCGTCATCTGCATACTTATGGATATGCACGTTGGTACAGACAGCGGGAAGGTTGTTCAGAAAAATGGGGAAAAGGATGGTCCCCAAGGAGGAGCCCTAGGGACCCCAGCCTGAATAGGAAGTGGAGGTGACAGGGTACCTCCAACCTATGCAGTGTGTTGTCGGCATGTTAGATAGGAATGGAACCAAGCAATGGTGGGAGCTGAGAGGCGAGCAGAACTCCAGCTTGTCCAGGAGGAGTGGCTTGGACACCAAATCGAAGGCTTTGGGCAGATCGATGAAAATAGCCAAAATGTGCCCCAATCCATCCTGGAAAAGATGGAATCAGTGACACACAGTAGGGAGGAGACGGAATGGTGTTTCTAGAAGCTTGGATATGTTGTTCATCCACATTTCTTGACATGTCCCTTTCCCCTTTAAATCTTGCCAGAAGTCTTCAAGCTGGCTCCTTCCACCCACACAGGTGGTAAATACCTCAGCTCCGCCCCATGACGCGAGATATTCCTTTCCGTTGGAAGATGCAGGTTCCCTCGTGCTTTTGCAGCAATTCGTAGGCCCTGGATTTAAAGCGTCGTTTTTTGCCAAAACTTACTTTAAAACTCGTTCGAGTTAGCGATTCTGATTTTACCACATCGGACATGGAGGAAAAATCTTCCCCTTGATTTCACCGGTGCCCCTGCGGCCAGAAGATGTCTCACACCAATCCCTACCTAATGTGCATTTACTGCCTAGGTGTCAGACATGACACCTCGTCATGCTGTTTTTGCCTGACCTTCCATCCCAATGTCCTGGACGACCACAAGGCGTGTTTTAGGCTGGGGAGACCGGAGGAAAGGAACCCACTGGTGAAATCGAAGGAGGCGAAGTGGGTGGTTTCCGTGGCCATGGGATCCACCAAGCAGCTGGAACAAATGAAGGCATTTGAGGAGGAAGCAGCTCAAACTTCGGCCAATCAAAGCTTTTTTGTTCCACTCAACCTTGGCTCCACATTTACGGGCTCCTTCAAGGAGCTGTGCCAGTCTCTCCACCACTAGGGGTGAGGAGCCCTCGGGCTCGCACTCCTTCTGCCCTCGGAAGAAGGATAAGGACCCTGGGTCTTTGTCCAAGTGAAGACGTTCTTGGGACCAAGAAAGGTACGAGTCCCAAGAACACGCGGTCTCTACTTCGGTCGAGATCGCATCCTCTGCCACCGGCTTCACGGACCTTCCGTCTGGCCAGCAGACCGAGGAAGTGGCCAATCAGGTGGAGATTATTATCGACCCTCTGTCGCCGACCCCAGTCAGTGGTTCTTTGGAAAGGACTCCGGTCCTTGTTTTTCCTAATGAGGAGACCCAGCCTGCTGGCATCCCCATTCAGGACCCAGTTCCAGACCCTAGTTTTCACCACCCGTAGCCCCCTGATCGACCCGAGTCGCCCTCCCGATCTCGGGTCGAGGTCCGCAGAACCCCTCAACCCAACGACTGAGGAAACAAATATTCAAAAGAGGTGCCACAGGTCTTCATCCTCCTCGAACGAGGAGAGGCTTTGGTGGAAACTCTGTCGACGCTATGAAGACCTCATGTGGCAACAGCTGGTTTTGTGCAGGCAGAAGCCGGCTCTGCCGTCTACCCCGGCCATCGCTTCGCTTCTGCCTCCCAGTCCAATGCCAACCCCTCCGGAAACTAAGCCTTCGGTTCCGCTGCCCGTGGGGCTGGCCCGTATCCTGGTTCGGCCTGCATCGCTCTCTACCACCTAAGCAGCCTCAGGGAGGGCCTCCCTCAAAAGAGGACCAAACAGACACCGGGCTACCCCGACGTCTGTTGATCACGACCACCCTCGATCACCCTCAGCGTATCGAGGGAGACCTAGGTGGGAGGCCATTGTATCCCGACTCTGCGGACTCTGAAGTCACCAGATTGCACTCCCATCCCGGGAATGATGAATCGTCCGTGGCAGGATTGGAGGAAGGCCCTTTCTCCTTTCAGGGCATTCTCCACCTGATCTCTGAATCCACTGAAATGCCCGTAGAGTCCATCCAGAAAAAGGCGGAGTACCCCCTTACAGATATCCTCAAGAGGGGGGATATCCCAACGGAAGACTTTCCAGTGGCGAAGCCATTGTTGGTCCGTCCCTTGAGCTTTGGCAGCATCCGGCTTCTTGTCCAGCACCATCTGCCCACATGGCCCACAAGTATGCGGTGCCCATGGGGTCCCTGGCGAGGTTCACAAAACACCCTTCAGCAGAGAGCTTGGTGACTGCTTCTGTGTTCAGGCGTACTGGTAGCTCGGCTGACACTGACCAACCCCCGGACAAGGAGTCCAAGAATATGGACCACTCTGCCCATGAGGTCTACGCGGCCTCTTCCTTAGGTCTTCGTCAGGCCATCTCGGCTGTTATCATGACTCACTTCTCTCATATCCTCCTGGTGTCATTAGTCGACGTCCTCCCTCACCTTCCTGCGGACATGCAGACCACGGTCAAGCAGATCCGTGATCAGGGCCATGCTGTTGCAAAACAGCAGCTCCAGACAGCCCTGGACGTAGGTGATTCTTGTGCCAGCTCTTTAGCAGCCGCAGTGGCCACTCACCGCAGGGCTTGGCTGAGGCTTTCCTCCTTCCTGGCAGATACTCGGCATAAGTTGGCTGACGTGCCCTTTCTAGGCACCGACCTGTTCGGTCCAGGAGTGGCCGGTCATCTTCAGCGCATAGAGCAGTCCAGTGCCACCTTGGATGCTATTTCTGTGAAAGGTTCTTCGTGCAAGAACCAGCAGAAGAGAAAGAAGAAGCCTTTTCGGCACTCTTCCCATGCGGTTGGGCAGCCTTCCTGTCAAGGAGTCAGTAGCAACAGTAGCAGGCTCAAGCTTGGCACCCACGGCCCAAGCAGGGTCCTCAACAGTCCCGAAAAGGAGGCCGAGGCGCAGGTCCAGAAGCCTCCTCCTCCTCCTCCTCCTCTAAGCCTGTTCTGTGACGGGTTGGGGGGGGTTGCCATCCCTAGACCCGTCACGCCAGTTCTGGGTCCTCCCTTGGTGGTCTGACTCCGCTACTTTCTTTCCGCCTGGTCTGGTATCACTTTGGACAGGTGGGTTCTCGAACTGGTCAGTCAGGGATTGCCCTTATAGTTCGAGCAGTACCCTCCCAGCCGAGCCCGCGCCCCTCGGGAGGAAAGGATCTCAGCTTGCACTCAGTCGGCTCTTCAAGACAACGTAGCTCAGCTCCTCCACAAGGAGGCAGTAGCTCCAGTGCCAGATCCTCCTACAGTCACAGGCTTCATGTCCAGGTACATCCTGGTGCCCAAGCAGACGAGGGGCTGGCGCCCTAACCTAGATCTCCATGACCTGAATCAATAGCTCAGGTCCCGCACCTTCCGGATGGTAACTGTGAACCAGATCTCACCATCCCTGGAGTGAAATGTGGTACTGTTCACTGGATCTACAGGATGCATTATTTCATGTCCCAATCCGTCCGTCCGATCAGCGGTTCCTCCGTTTCAGGGTTGAAGGGACCCTGTATGAGTTCCAAGCCATGCCGTTCGGCCTGTCATCAGCCCCACGGGTCTCCAGGTGCATTGCAGTGGTGGCAGCCCATCCTTGGCGTTGAGGAGTCCGAATCTACCCTTACCTCGACGACTGGCTCTTGGCAGGTTCCTCCCTTCAGGAGGTGAAGAGGTCCAGGGATCTGGCTCTCCGAACCTGCTCCCAAGCAGGCCTCCTGATCAACAAGGCCAAGCCGGAACTCGTGCCCTCTCAGGTGATGGGCTTCATCGGGGCAGAGCTTGACTCTTGTCAAGCCAGAGCTCAGCTCCCGGCAGACAGAGTGGAGGTTCTCCCCTCCTTTGCCCGATCATTTCTGGTTGGGCACTTGCGCCCTGCCTGGGACTTTCTGCGCCTTCTGGGCTACATGGCAGTGTGCACCTCAGTGGTCCGATGGGCTAGGTGGCACATGCGCCCCCTCCAATGGGAGCTGGCCGCCCAGTGGACTCGGCACAATGGTCATTTCGACCAGCTGATCACTGTAACCCAGAAGATGTGGGATGCTCTCCAGTGGTGGACCGCCCCAGACCGGTTGCAGGAAGGGATCCCGTTTGTCCGCCCCGAGCCGACAGTCATTCTCACAACCGATGCCTCTCTTATGGGCTGGGGAGCCCACATGGGCGACAGCAGGGCCCATGGGTTCTGAACCCCTGAGGAATCCCGATGCCACATCAACCTGTTGGAACTCAGAGCAGTCAAACTGGCACTGTCAGCTTTCGCTCCTCAGCTCCGGGGTCAAGTGGTTCAAGTCCAGACAGACAGTACCATGACCATGTACTACCTCCACAAACAGGGCGGCATGCACTCCCGTCTGCAGTGTAAGGAGGCGCTCCACATCTGGACCCTCGTAAGCTGGTTGGAGACAGATCTCCTAGCCATCCATGTGGCAGGAGCCTCGAACCAGCTGGCAGATGCTCTCAGCCGCATAGGCCAGACATCCTACAAGTGGTCTCTCCATCCAGAGGTAGCTTACAGTCTGTTCTCCCGTTAGGGCAAACCGTTGGTGGACCTGTTTGCCTCCAGGGAAAACACCAAGCTGAGGCTGTACCATGCCCACCCCCCTCAGCAGGGCTTGCTGCAGGGGGTGCCTTCTCGAGGCTGTGGACCCCAGGCCTCTTCTACGCCTTCCCTCCATTTCCCTTGCTCCACAAGGTATTACTCAGTGTGAGGAGGGACAAGGCGAAGGTGATCCTGGTAGCCCCAGATTGGCCGCGCCAGTTATGGTATCCAGGTCTCCTCGGCCTCAGCTTCAGGCCCCCAGAGCGGCTTTACACACGTACGGATTTGATATCCCTGAACCAGGGGAAGGTATTCCATCCGGACCTTCAATCCCTGCACCTCACAGCCTGGTAAGTGAGCGGCTAGAGTTCCATGCTCTGGGTCTTTCCGAGGATGTCTACACCGTGGTGGAGGCATCTCGTAAGGAATTGACCAGGAAATGTTATGCCTTCAAATGGAAAAGATTTTCCATGTGGTGTCAGGATAAGAGTCTGGACCCCTTATCCTGCTCCGTGGCTGACATTCTCGACTACCGTTGGTCTTTTTCCAAAGGCGGTCTGCGGTCATCGACCCTTAGGGTGCACCTGGCAGCCATTTCTGCTTACCGGGCACGTACCGGTCAGCTGACATTGGCGAAGGAGACAGTGGTCGGGTGCTTCTTCAAAGGCCTGGATCACTTATCCCCTCCGGTGCATGAACCTCCGTGGGATCTACTGCTGGTTTTGGCAAAGCATGGACAAGCCATTCGAGACCCATGCACAAAGTGGCTTTCACACTTGTCGTGGAAGATGGTTTTCCTGGTGGCTGTCACGTCAGCCAGAAGGACAGGGGAGCTCCAGGCACTTTCTGTGGACTCCCCTTAACTGGTCTTTCACAGGGACAGAGTTGTCCTGCACCCCCACCTAAAATTCCTTCCAAAGGTGGTGTCACAGTTTCACCTTAACCAGGTGTTGACTCTGCCGGTATGCTATCCTAACTACACCTCTGACGCCGAGTACAGGCTCTATACTTTGGACCTGAGGCATGCTTTCTCCTATTGTAAGGAGAGAGCGGTGGAAATTCGTGGAGAGGTTCGCCAGCTGTTTGTCACCTATGCTGAAGCCGCTTCTGGCAGACCTGCAGCCAAACGGACCATTGCAAGGTGGATTACATCACGCATACGTCTGTGCTATGAGTTGGCGGGCAAGGACTCTCCCAAAAATAATAAGAGCTCATTCTACCTGGCATACTGCTGCATTGGTGGCTGCTTCCAGGGACATCCCTATCCAGGAAATCTGTCGGGCTGCTACCTGGAAGTCAGCAAACACTTTCATTACCCACTACCACATCGACCTTGAGCCATGCTGTTATGCTGGTTTTGGGGCCTCGGTTCTCCAATCTTTATTTCCCAAGTAGGGGGTGTGCGCCTTGCCTCCCTCCCCCCGGAGAACTGCTTGGAGTCTGCCAAGAAGTGTGGATGAACAACATATCTACACTCCTAGAAGAACAGGTTACTCACCTGTAACAGTAGTCCTAGGGACATGGAAATGTTCATCCACACTGTCTGGCAGGTTCCTTGCCGCTTTAAATGTTGCTGGAAGGTCTTCAAGCTGGCTCCTCCCACCCACCCAGGTGGTAAAACTCTCTGCTCCACCCCATGACGCCAGATCTTCCTTACCGCTTGGAAGCTCAGGTTCCCTCCTTAACACTCTGCGTATAGACTGGATTCTAATTCTTCGGTTCGCCCGAAAATAGTTCTGAAGTTCTCAAGACTTCGGTCAAATTACTCCCTCGCCACTGCGATGGACAAATCGACTCCTGGTTTTCAGCGTTGCACGTGCGGGCAGAAGATGTCCGGATGGACCCGCACTCCACGTCGTCTACTGCAGCTGGCCAGTCAGCGACCCGCAGGCCTGAGAGTTATAGCCGATCGTTTTCGGCAATGTCGCTGAACACGCTGCCGGTTACATCTTGGGTTTCCCCGAAGCGCCTGCGGTGAAGTCCAAGGAAGCCCGTTGTGCGGTGTCCGTGGCGGCTGGCTGGCTTAGCAACTCGAGCAGATGATGCGCCCTCAAAGAAGCAGGCGGCCCAGGCCACATCCTCATCTTCCTCGGTCGCGGCATTTATCCCGCCTCTCTGGGATCCTCCCTGCAGCTTCTTTTAGGAGCTTTGCAATCCCTTTCCACCGAGGAGAGGGGCCATCGGGACACTCTTCGATCGAAAAAGAAATTTTCGAAGGAAGTAAGTCCCACACGTCGACATTCGTGGGAGTGGAAGAGATCCCTCCCAGGACAGTCGACACTTGACTTCGGTCGAGGTTGTGGCTAAGGCCACTGGCTTCATGGTGTCCCCGTCAGGTCAGCCGGCCGGGACACCCGTCCATGCAGTCGAGATTTTTCTCGACCCGTCAGACGGGCTGTCAGCTGGTGAAGCCAACAGCCCTTCTTCACCGGTTCCCCCGGTGGAAACTGAGGACTTGCCTGCACCTCCTGTGCCAGAGTCCCGGTCAAGACTCCCGAGCCGAGGGAAGCGAGGTGTCCCCGCTCCCTCCCAGCCTCCCTCGGAAACACTAGGGTCTCGGTCTTAGACCTCATCTCGGTCCAGCCAATCCCTTGACATCAGCGGTCTCGGTCACAGCACTGAGGGAAGCAGTGGCGCGCTTGTCTGTCCTCCTCGGAAGAGGAGGCTTTAAGCGCAAATTATGTCGGCGCTACGAGGACTTAATGTTTCAGCAGCTCCTTTTGTCCGGGGAACAAGCGGCGCCCGTCGCCCCGGCCATTAAGTGGCTGTCATCGAAAGGCGGGAAACAACCCCTGGCGGTAGTTGAGGTGCCCAAGCCTGGGCCGGTTGTTCGGCCAAAACCAGCTGCCCCACCGATTGTGGTGGAACCGCCATCTCCACAACCGAAATCGGGACGCCGACCAAGGACTCTCTGTAGGGTCAGGGTCTGCCCCACCGGTTGTCGGTCACCCTCACTCCCGACCGTCCTTGGCAGGTGGAGGGTGGCTCAGGCCCCAGGCAGCTCTTCGGGGACTCCTCGGAGTCTGACAATGACTCCTCCCTGTTTTCCAGGCCCATTGACCTGGAGTCCTCCGAGGGGCAGTCGATGGGCAGAGCCCATCGCCGTTCATGGGTCTGCTTTGGCTCACCTCCCGAGTCCACTGGGATGCAGCTCGAGCCCGTATCCAGCGGGCCAAGTATCCCCTGACGGGGATACTGGACCGAGGGGATTCACCCACGGAGGCCTTTCCGGTGGCTGAAGCCATTGTTGGCCCAGTCTTGGAGCTTTGGCAGCGGCCGGCTTCCTGCCCTGTGCCTTTGGCCAGGATGGCCAGGAAGTATGCAGTCCCTACCGGCTCTTTGTCCATTTTTTGGAGCATCCCTCTGCGGAGGGGTTGGTCACTGATAGCGTTTTCCGGCTTTCCAGGAATGCTAGGGATGTGGATAAGCCCCCCGACAAAGAGTCCAAAAAAGCTAGACTATGCTGGGTGCAAGGTGTACGCTGAGTCCTCCCTAGGCCTCCGCCAGGCCAGCTCAGTCATGCTGATGGCACACTTCTCCCACGCCCTCATGGGCTCCCTGGATGAGGTGATCCTTCATCTCCTGGCCGACCTGCAGACCACGGTCAAGCAGGTGCGGGATAAGGGAAGGATGGTGGCGAAACAGCAGCTCCAAAGGGCTCTAGACATTGGAGACTCCTGTGCCCGATCAGTAGTGGCCGCAGTGGCCATGTGCCGCTGAGGATATCCACCTTCACGGCGGATACCCAGCATAAATTGGCAGACGTCCCCTTCTTGGGGACTGACCTGTTCGGCCCTGGAGTGGAAGGCCACCTCCAGCGGATTGAAAAGTCCAACGCTACCCTGGACTCTGTCACCACCGCCCAGAAGGACAAGGGCCGTCGTCAGCAACATAAGTCCTTTCGCCCTTCTGCGCCTACGGCACGTCCGGCCCAACAACACCAGCATCAGGGCTAGCAGGCTTGCGCTTGTCACCCCAAAGCCAAGCATGCGGCTTCCTCTAATAGGAAGCAGGGAGGTAACGGCCCAGGAGGTCCCTCAGCCGGCCCCCTCCTCCAAGCCTGCCCAGTGACTGGTTGAGGGGTGTCGGCCCCAGCCTCGACACTCCCCCTGGGTTCCCCCCATGGGGGGATGGCTCCGCCACTTCCTTTCCGCCTGGTCCACTATCACCACGGACCGCTGGGTGTTGGAGGTGGTAGGAAAGGGCCTGCCTCTGGAGTTCGAGCAGGCCCCGCCCTTTCGAGCCGTCACCCCTCGGGGGTACGGGGTCCACAGCCTCTCTGTCGGCTTGCCGAGCCAACATTGCCCTGCTCCTCGAAAAAGAGGTGATCAGGAAGGTGGCGGATCCTCCACCAGACCCAGGGGGGCTGGCGCCCCATTCTAGATCTGCATGACCTGAACAGGTTCCTAAGTCTCGAACCTTCAGGATGGTCACTCTGGTTCAGATCATTCCATCCTTGGGCCGAGGTGTGTGGTTCTGTTCTCTGGACCTCCAGGATGTGTTCTTTCACGTCCCAATCCGTCCATCCCACCAGAGATTCCTCCACTTCATAGCAGAGGGATCCCTCTACGGGTTCCGGGCCATGCCCTTCGGCCTTTCCCTAGCTCCCAGGGTCTTCACCAAATGCATGGCAGTGGTGACAGCATTCCTGCGGTGCCGAAGGGTCCGGGTGTACCCCTACCTGGACGACTGCGATCCAGAATGGAGGTGGAGTGGTCCAGGGATCTGGCCCTCCAGGTTTGCTCTCAGGTTGGCCAAGTCGGAACTCATGTCAAAGCAGGTGATACAATTCATCGGGGCAGAGCTCGGCTCCCAGCGGACAGGGCCTAGGTTCTTTCCTCCTTTGCCCAATCATTTCAGGTTGGGCAATTGCGTCCTGCCCGGGACTTCCTGGGCCTCATGGCGGCCTGCACCAGCATGGTCCATTGGGCCCGTGGACCGTTCCAGCTCATCTGCAGGAGGGCATCCCGTTTGTCCGCCACGAGCTGACAGTCTCTCTATCGACTGATGCCTCTCTGATGGGATGGGGTGCCCATCTGGGGGAGCACAGAGCGCACAGCTTCTGGTCCCCTCGGGAGTCCCGATGCTACATCAACCTGCTGGAGCTTCGAGTGGTTCGTCTAGCCCTCACCGCCTTCGCTCCATTTCTACGGGGTCAAGTGGTCCAGGTCCAGACGGACAATACCACGACCATGTACTACCTAAACCGCCAGGGCAGGATGCGCTCCATGCCTCTGTGCAGGGAAGCTCTCCGCATTTGGTCCCTCGTGTGCAGCCTGGAGGCGGATCTCCTTGCCATCCATGTGGCAGGAGCCTCCAACATTCTGGCCGATGCCGTAAGCTGGATAGGGGCTGCGTCTCATGAGTGGTCTCTCCTGCCGGAGTTAGTACTAGATCTGCTCTCCCACTGGGGCATACCTCAGGTGGACCTGTTTGCCTCCAAGGAGAATGCAAAGCTGAGACCGTTTCATGCCCGCCCCCTCAGCAGGGCTCGCTGCAGGGGGATGCCTTCTCGAGGCCGTGGACCCCGGGCCTCTTCTACCCCTTTCCCCCATTTCCCTTGATCCACAACGTGTTTCTCAAGGCAAGGAGGGACAAGGTGCAGGTGATACTGGTAGCCCCAGACTGGCCCTGCCAGTTCTGGTGTCCAGATCTCCTCAGTCTCAGCTCCAGGCTCTCGAGGCGGCTTCCAGCCCGCCCGGACCTGATCTCAGTCAGTCAGGGGAAGGTATTCCATCCGGACCTTCAATCCCTGCACCTGACGGCCTGGTTCCTGAGTGGCTAGAGTTCCAGGCCTTGGGTCTTTCCGACGAGGTCTTCAACGTTGTTGAGGCGTCCTGTAAGGAGTCGACCAGGAAATGCTACGCCTTTAAATGGAAGAGATTCTCCATTTGGTGTCAGGGCAAGGGCCTGGACTCTTCCTCCTGTTCCTTGGCAAGCATTCTGGACTACCTGTGGTCCCTTTCTCAGCTAGGGCTTCGGTCGACAACCCTCAAGGTGCACCTGGCAGCCATCTCTGCTTACCGGGCACGGGCCGGGAAGCAGTCTGCGCAAGGAGAAGGTGGTCGGGCACTTTTTCAAAGGCCTTGATCACATATCCCCTCCAGTGTGAGAACCTCCACTTCCGTGGGATCTACTGCTGGTATTGGCTAAGCTCATGGGCAAGCCATTCGAACCGATGCACAGGTGTGACATCTCTCACCTGTTGTGGAAGACCACCTTCTTGGTGGCTATCACGTCAGCCAGAAGGATGGGAGAGCTCCAGGCACTTTCCTTGAGTCTCCTTATCTGGTCTTCCACAGGGACAAGGTTGTCCTGCGTCCCCACCCGAAATTCCTTCCGAAGGTGGTGTTGGAGTTTCACCTTAACCAGGTGTTGACTCTGCTGGTGTTCTACCCCAATCACACCTCGGAGGCCGAATATAGGCTCCGTACTGTGGACCCTAGAAGAGCGCTTGCTTATTACAAGGAGCGGACACCTGAAGTTCGGGGAGAGGTTCGCCAGCTGTTTGTCACCGACGCTGAAGCCGCACCTGGCGACCTGCAACCAAGCGGACGATAGGTAGGTGGGTCACCTCCTGCATTGATCTCTGCTATAGGTTGGTGGGCATGGAGCCTCCCAGAGGGATAAGAGCTGATTCTACCCGCCATACCGCTGCATCGGTGGCTGCTTCCAGGGACATTCCTATCCAGAAAAAATGCAGGGCTGCTACCTGGAAATCAGCACACACCTTCATTATCCATTACCACATCGACCTTGAGTCACGCTGGGAAGCTGGTTTTGGGGCCTCGGTTCTCCAGTCATTATTCCCTAAGTAGGGGGTGTGCACCTTGCGCCTCCTCCCGGAGAACTGCTAGGAGTCTGCCAGACAGTGTGGATGAACAACATATCCATGTCCCTAGAAATACAGGTTACTTGCTTGTAACGAGGGTTCTAGGAATGGTATATGTTCTTCATCCGCAGTCACCTGACCTCCCCGTCTTGACGCCAACCTGGCTTCCAGTGGGCTAGATCTGGCGTCATGGGGCGGAGCCGAGAGTTTTACCACCTGGCTGGGTGGGAGGAGCCAGCTTGAAGACCTTCCGGCAAGATTTAAAGTGGCAAGGAACCTGCCAGACAGTGTGGATGAACAACATATACCATTCCTAGAACTCCTGTTACGGGTGAGTAACCTGTATTTCTAGGAGTGGTATGTGTTGTTCATCCACATGCACCCACCCGACCTCCCTGGCTTCGGGCGCACAACTTTGCTTCCAGCAGGCTAAGATTTGGCATCATAGGGCGGAGCCGGGGTATATACCACATGGGTGGGTGGGAGGAGCCAGCTTGAAGACTTCAGGAAGATTTAAAAGGGAAAGAGACATGCCAAGAAGTGTGGATGAACAACATATACCACTCCTAGAACTACTGTTACAGGTGAGTAACCTGTTCTTCCAGAAGCCGGACTGGTTGGGTGAGAGGGAGCTGGAGAATAAAAAGAAGTCTAAGAGTCTGGAGTGGACCAGGTTCAGTTGCTGCTTAGAGAGGAGGGAGCTGGGAAGAGAGTTGCCAGGGGAGGTGGGGTCACCCCTTTTGTGAAGTGGAATAACGCTGGCCATCTTCCAAGGCTGAGGAACAGCACTGAAGGCAAAAGATATATTGAGTACTTGAGTGAGGGGAGCTGCCAGTGGCAATAGCTGAGAGATGAAGTTTAAGGTCCAGACTGTCAGGGTTGGTCTTTGACGGGTTGAGGGAAGAAAAGCATGCAGGGATTCCTGGATAGCGACTGGGGAGAAGTTAAACTCTGGTGAGGGTTGGTAGAGGGAGGAGATGGGGGGAAGAAGGGAAAGTGCTAATTGTGAAGAACTCGTTGAAGTGAGCAGCAACAGAGGTAGGGTCAGACATAGGTTAACCATTTACCATGAGAGTTGGCAGGGGTGCCAGTTGGAAATGGGATCTACGTGAGCTTGGAACATTGGGTTGGTCGTGGGGCAAGCACCACTTCCAGGTTACCCTGGACTTGCCCCACATGTCAGCCCAAGTGGAGGCCACGGTGATATCCATACATTGGCACGTCTGGTTGCAGTTCTCACTCTTCACCCAAGAAATCCAGCAGTGGATGGTAGATCTTCCCTTTGCAGGGATGGATCTTTTGGAGCTGATGGTGAAGGTCCATCTGTCATGCATCGAAAAATTGAATGTGACCTTGGATTTAGTGACGTCACTTTTCTGAAGCATTTTCTTTTCATGGCCTCTGGTGCGTGCAGGGTCAGGTGCAGTCACAGTAGTATTGCCAAGCCAAGCCCTTCAATAAATGTGGTCAAGGCCAACGGAAGGATGGAGGAGGCTGTTCCTCCGGAGGACAGTCCTCACAGGGCTGTCTTCAAGGGTAAGAAGTGATGTGATGCAGGACCCCATTCCCTGTGTCCCAGTTGCTGCTGCAGCTGCCAGTCGGCTGACTCCTTTTCCTTCTAAAATGATTTATTGTCACTTTGTCGTGGTTCTGGAAGTGGTGGGTGTCACAAATGCGCTCCACAGGTCAGGCACTCTGCTCCCACGGTGCCAAACCTCAAAGCGCAATATGTGAACAGGAGACAAACAGGGTAACTCTCCTGTCTGTTTTGGGTCCGAATCACCTACTAGCCTCGAGTCCTGGGGGTCAAGTGTGAACCTTTTCGCTAGTACACCCAGTTAACAGGCTCAGATATATACCCTCTTTGGGAAATGCAGTATGTAATCTTTCACCCAGTGGCACCCAGCCAGGTTCTCAAGTGTACCCTTACGACTCAATATGAGACCTAGATATATTCTTACCTTTAGCAAGATAGTAACACACCCTTTTCTTGAGCACTTAAGTTTCAGAATTTCACAATACAGTTTCAGCCTACACATGCAAAAGAAAGACTCAAGCATGATTTATGAGAACCAAGGAGGTTTACTAAGATTTAACAAAATAGATAAAATACAAAACATACGGTGTATAGAGCAGATATCCTGTACTTGCAGTCCTAAAATAATTTGGAGTTTTACAGAACAAAACGCCTGATGTTTTAAAGTGGTCTTGTCTAGGTAAGTTACCTATGTTTTACAAAAAGTGCCTTGCTTTCAGTCCAGAAGATGAAGTGTGTCCTTGAATTCAGAGAGGGAGTCTGCACTATTCCCTCAGATGCTGGCAATATTCAGAGTTAGTCTCTCCGCCTCCTTGTGATGTCATAGCATACGAGGTTCTGCAATAAACTTTAACCTGAGTAGGAATTCAAAAGGATGTTATTTTACTACTGGCTGGAAATCAGCAGTTACCAATGAAATATATAAACCGTCTCTTTGATCAAAGCAGTTCCTTTGATGGCTCAGAACCCACATCCTGACAGCAGTTCTCTTCAAGGTGAGAGAGCGAACAGGAATCTGTTAAAAGGTCCCCTTATGCTCCAGGATTATAAAATACATGTCTTGTCCCCAGCAGATCAAAGTAGGAATGTTTTACAGTGTGTTCAACTGGCATCTGGATGGAAGCCCTATGTGTTAACACAGAGCAGGAAAGAACATCCTGCTACATTAGGGCTATGCTGAGGTCAGAGGGTCAAGCCTCCTTACTTACTGGCTACTATCCCTAAGCAGACATTCATATACACATTTATTTATAACACAAATATTATACAGTATAATTATTAGTGGATGTATCACGTGACAGTGGGATCAGGTTTGTCTGTTGAATTTTAAGATCTTCCCCCCTCTTATGGGTCTCGAGTACCATTGAAGGACATGCTTTCGCTGGATTCTCTCCCCGCATTATGAAGTGAGATCCATCAGCTCCTTGAGCGACCTGCTATAGAGCTTGGCCTGGAAAATCAAGCTCTGCAGTACTTCCTGGTATAAAGTGGTAATCCATTTATGCACAGCCTTTCCTCTCGTGCAGGAACCACTGCCTCCTTGGGCTTACCACTGGTGCGATCACAGTTGTGGGAACCATTCATGCCTATGGACACATGATCTCTCACATTTGTCATGGGGACTGATCAGGTACATGAGCCAGCATTCCCTGCATCTGTCTGCCTGGTTCCTCAGCAGCTTGATTTCTAGGCCCTTGGGCTTTCCCAGTGTATCTTGTGAGTGCTGGAAGCATCTTGGACGAAGTAAACTCATAAGACTTGCAATGGCAAGTAGCAGAGGTTCTCAGTGCTGTGCAAGGAGCCTGAATTGCTGCACCTCTTCTGTATTGTTAATCTCCGGTCCTCTGAACTGCCAGCATCTGTCTCTGCCTGCCACTGGGCCCAGTCTTCGTCCTTCTTTGGTTTCTACCTTTCCTCATGGGGTCCACAGGGCAACCCAACACAAAGTGGTCTAGCCCTTTAAAGAAGTGGCTGACCAGTTGGCGTGAGCCAAACCTGTGGTGGATTCCACCAGGAGGTGTGGCAGGGAACTAGCCCCTCCAGTCCTCAAGTGCAGAGGACAATGGCCAGTCTGAATGGTGGGCCCCAGGTGTGCCTGTGTAATGGTTGTCACGAACCCAGGTCCATTAAGCTTACAGTGCCCACCCCTAAGTGCAGTCTGGGGGGGGTGTCACGACGATAGCGTCTGCTTGTTATTATGTATATGTATTATATCTGTGATATAATTATATGTTTCTGTGGATGTCTGCTTGGAAAATATGGTAGGCCAAGCAGAACAGCACCATGGGAGCTGGAATTTCAAAAGTGTGGTAAGGAGACGGCACTCTCCATGATCCAGTGGAAAATCTAATAAAGAGCTTCCTTCAGATAACAGGTTGTAAAACACCCACTTACTGTGAACTCCAGGAGAACTAGCCATAAAAACAGGCTGCATTTTGTGACCTATTAGGAAGAAGCAACTCCTGACAGATACCTGTTAGATTTCACAAATGGGTGAAGTAGATCCATCAGGAAGTTCCTGGAAACATCAAAGGGGTAACTCTGACCTGTCATAAAGCATCACTAATTAGGAAGAATATTTTTTTTAATTGGAATGTTTAGCAGTGTGCTGGGGCATGTGACTAATCAATTCATCCAGTATCGAGGTTTGAGTGACCTCACAGCCAGCATCACTGTGAGTGGTGACATCACAGGGAGGTTGGGACTGTAACTGAATATGACCAGATGGGTGGAAGAAAAGTTTTGTTTTGTTTTTTATCTCTGGGCTCCTGACAGTACACATTCTCAAGGGCACTTCTACTGAAGTAGGTAATCAACCTCTACTGTTTATTACTGTAAACTAGGATAGGAGAAAATACTCAGTATTAAGGCAGTTTTATTTAAATTGTCCATTTAATTTAAATGACTGTAAACCCAATTTTATATGTTCTGTATTTGGTATTTCATCTATTTTTTTTAATTGTAGTAAATTTCATTTTCCTTGAAATTCTGCCAGTGTCTTTCTCATTTTGAATGTGAATGCTGGGACGGTGTTGATAAATCTGACAGAACTGTTAAGCGCTTAAAGTGTGTTGCCATTTTGCACCAAGGTAAGGAAAGTACCTAGGTTTCAGTTGAGCCAAAAGGGGGATTGTGAACCAGGTTGGGTGCCCGCTGGGTTAAGTATTGCACGCAGTTCCTCGAAAAGTGTGTGATATTTGACCCTGTTAACTGGGCGTGCTAACTAAAAAGAGTTCATATTGGACCTCAGGACTCAAGACTGGCAGTTGTTTCAGACCCAAAACAGACAGGAGGGTTACCCTGTTTGTCTCCTGTTCACATATTGCGTTTTGGAGTTTGGCACTGTGGGAGCAGAGGGTCTGACCCACGGAGTGCATTTGTGACAAGAACAGTGATACCTTCCTTGTGTGCTTTAAGACTGCTCGCTGAGGTCATGATTGCACCTCTGCCACAAGGACCCAGGGCATCCTCTAACTCTGGATAAGGGTAATATACCAGTCTCTAGTCTTGTGGCCAGATATGAACTCTTGATTATTACACAGGGGCAGAAGTCACACTCTCTTCAGGGGTAACACTGTGTTACTGATTTGGCCTTCTCCCTACAAGACTTGCAACAACCTGGTTCAGAATCCCTGTGGGGACTTTCATATTCTCCCTCTCTTTACAGACCCCTTTGTTCGATTTGGTTGCTTTTGGTGATAACCTTTAGCAGTAACAGTTTGTGACATATTAGTAATACTGTCCCACAATTCACACACAAATTATAAATCTCTCAGGCAGGATTTCTTTAGAAAAGCAAATGTTTTACTAAAATAGTTGAAGAGCTGCTGACGCCTCAAAGAAAACTTTGAACATATAATAAATATTCTATAGATTTATCCTTCCAATAATTTATTACTGAGGAAATTTGCATGAATACATGATCTTTATCCGTTAGAGTACCTCTGCCTATATAGCTTACTCCCTACTTCAAGTCATAATCCTGTTTGTGACATCACAATCTATTGCCATGGAAGTAACTGTGATGTCATAAGCAGTATAGTATGACCTCAGGTAGGGAGAAAAATGGAATAGATGAACATTTCAGGGGCAAATATACTGTTTCTAGGGACATGGATATGTTGTTCATCCACACTGTCTGGCAGGTTCCTTGCCGCCTTAAATCTTGCCGGAAGGTCTTGAAGCTGGCTCCTCCCACCCAACCGGGTGGTAAAACCCTCAGCTCCGCCCCATGACGCCAGATCTTCCTTCCCACTTGGAAGCTCAGGTTCCCTCCTTAACACTCTGCGTGATAGACTGGATCGTAACTCTTTGGTTCGTCCGAAACTCGTTTTAAAATTCTCAAGACTTCGATCTTCCTTTTCCCTCGCAGCTGCGATGGACAAATCGACTCCCGGTTTTCGGCGGTGCCCTTGTGGGCAGAAGATGTCCAGGACGGATCCGCACTCCACATGCGTCTACTGCCTCGGCCTAGAACATGACCCGCAGGCCTGTGAGTCTTGCTGTTCGTTCTCGGCCAACGTCTTGGAGGACCGCGCTGCCCGGTTGAAGCTTGCGCCTCGAGAAGCGCTACCGCCAGTGAAGTCGAAAGAGGTCTGCTGGCAGTTACCGCGTGGCTCGGGCTGAGCAGCTCGAGTAGATGATCACCCTCAAGGAGGAGGGCGCTCAGGCCGCATCTTCCTCCTCCTCAGTTGCGGCATTTATCCTGCTCTTTGGGTACTCGTATTCTGCTTCGCTCAATGAGCTTTGCCATTCCTTTCCACTGTAAGGAGAAGGCCATCGGGACATTCCTCTCTGTCCAAAAAGAAGGATCCCAAGGGTAAGTCCCATCGTCGGCGTTCATGGGAGCGGGAGAGGTCCCTTCCTGGACAGCCAACCGTCGACTTCGGTCGAGGTTGCGGCTAAGGCCACTGGCTTCATGGCGTCCCCGTCAGGTCAGCCGGCAGAGACAGCCGTCGACGCGGTCGAGATTTTTCTTGACCCGTCGGACGGATTGTGGACTTGTGAAGCCGACAACCCTTCTTCGCCGGTTCCCCCTGTGGAAACCGAGGATTTGCCTGCGCCATCGGTGCAGCAGTCCCCGGGTAATGCGTCCGAGCCGAGGGAAGAGCGGGTGTCCCCCTCTTCCTCCCAGGCCCGCCCTCAGACACACCGAGGATCTCAGTCTCGGACCTCTTCTCGGTCCAGCCGATCCCACCGACATCGGCGATCTTGGTCTCGGCACCGAGGTAAGCGGCGATGCCGCTCGTCCTCGTCTTCCTCCTCGGATCAGGAGAGGCTTAGCGCAATCGCACGGACGCTTATGAGGAGCTGATGTGGCAGCAGTTACTTTGTCTGGGACCAAGTTGACAGCGACGCCTTCCCTGGCCATCAAGTGGCTGTCACCCGAACGGCCAAAACAGCCTCTCGCTGCAGTCGAGATGCCCAAGCCTGGGCCGGTTGTTCGGCTGAAACCTGCTGCCCCACCGATTGTGGTGGAACCTCTGCCTCCACAACCGAAATCGGGGGCACCGACCAAGGACTCTCGGTTGAGGTCAAGGCCTTCCCCACAGGTTGACTGTCACCCTCACTCCCGACTGTCCTCGGCAAGTGGAGGGTGGCTCAGGCCCTAGGCAGCTCTTCGCGGACTCCTCGGAGTCCAACGACGATGACTCCTCCCTGTTCTCCAAGTAGGTTGACCTGGAATCCTCCAGGGGCCAGTCACAGGACGACAGCCCATCATCCTTCATGGGTCTGCTTCTGCTCATCTCGGAGTCCACCGGGATGCAGCTCGAGCCCGTATCCAAACGGGCCAAGTATCCCCTGGCGGAGATACTGGACCGAGGGGATTCACCCACGGAGGCCTTTCCTGTGGCTGAGGCCATTGTCGGCCCAGCCTTGGAGCTTTGGCAGCATTCTGCTTCCTGTCCTGCGCCCTCGGCCAGGATGGCCAGGAAGTATGCGATCCCTACCGGCTCTTTGCCCGGGTTTTCGGAGCACCCCTCTGCCGAGGGGTTGGTCACCGACAGCGTTTCAGCGTTCCGGGAGCGCTGGGACGTGGACAAGCTCCCCACAAGGAGTCCAAAAGCTGGATTCGCGGGCGCAAGGTGTATGCTGCGTCCTCCCTTGGCCTCCGCCAGGCCAGCTTGGCCGTGCTGATGGCACACTTCTCCCACACGCTCATGGGCTCCCTGGATGAGGTGATTCCTCATCTCCCGGCCGACCTCCAGCCCACGGTCCAGCAGGTTCGGGACCAGGGTAGGGAGGTGGCGAAGCAGCAGCTCCAAGCAGCTTTGGACATAGGGGACTCCTGTGCCAGATCGGTTGCGGCCGCAGTGGCCATGCGCCACAGAGCATGGCTGAGGATATCCAACTTCACGGCGGATACCCAGCACAAGTTAGCGGATGTTCCCTTCTTGGGGATCGACCTCTTCGGCCATGGAGTGGAAGGTCACCTCCAGCGGATCGAAAAGTCCAATGCCACCCTGGACTCGGTCACCTCCGCCCAGAAGGACAAAGGCCGCCGTCAGTCGCAGCACAAGCCCTTTCATCCTTCTGTGCCTGCGGCATGTCCGGCCCAACAGCACCAGCATCAGGGCCAGCAGGCTCGCGCTTGGCATCCCAAACCCAAGCCCGCGGCTTCCTCCAACAGGAAGCAGGGAGGTAAAGGCCCAGGAGGTCCCTCGGCCGGTCCCTCCTCCAAGCCTGCCCAGTGATGGGTTGAGGGTGTCACCCCAGCCTGTCACCCCGGTTCCCCCATGGGGGCGGCTCCGCCACTTCCTTTCCGCTTGGTCGCTATCACCACAGACCGCTGGGTGTTGGAGGTGGTAGGAAAGGGCCTGCCTCTGGGTTTGAGCAGACCCCACCCTTCGAGCCGTCGCCCCTGGAGGCCAGGGTCTGCAGCCTCGCTGTCAGCCCGCCGGCCGATATTGCCCTGCTCCTCAAAGAGGTGATCAGGAAGGTGGCGGATCCTCCTCCAGACCCAGGGTTTGTGTCCAGGTATTTCCTGGTCCCAAAACAGACGAGGGGCTGGCGCCCCATTCTCGACCTGCATGACCTGAACAGGTTCCTTAGGTCTCGGACCTTCAGGATGGTCACTCTGGCTCAGATAATCCCATCCTTGGAACGAGGCATGTGGTTCTGTTCCCTGGACCTCCAGGACGCGTTCTTTCATGTCCCAGTCCGTCCTTCTCATCAGAGATTCCTCCACTTCAAAGCAGAGGGATCCCTTTACGAGTTCCGGGCCATGCCCTTTGGCCTCTCCCTAGCTCCCAGGGTCTTCACCAAATGCATGGCAGTGGTGACAGCATTCCTGCCGCGGCGAAGGGTCGGGTGTATCCCTACCTGGACGACTGGCTGATTGCAGCCCCCTCCATAGTGGAGGTGGAGCGGTCCAGAGATCTGGCCTTCCAGGTTTGCTCTCAGATTGGCCTCCTCATCAACAAGGCCAAGTCGGAACTCGTGCCAGAGCAGGTGATACATTTCATCGGGGCAGGGCTCGACTCTCTTCGAGCCAGAGCACGGCTCCCGGCGGACAGGGCCGAGGTTCTTTCCTCCTTTGCCCAATCATTTCTGGTTGGGCAATCGCATCCTGCCCGGGACTTCCTGCGCCTCCTGGGCCTCATGTCGGCCTGCACCAGCGTGGTCCGTTAGGCCCGCTGGTACATGCGTCCCCTTCAATGGGGACTGGCCAGCCAGTGGTCACAGCGCTTCGATCTGTTGGATCAGCTAGTGACAGTGACCCAGGGGATGTGGAACACTCTCCAGTGGTGGACTGTTCCGGCACATCTGCAGGAGGGCATCCCGTTTGTCCGCCTGTGCCGATGGTCTCTCTATCGACCGATGCCTCTCTGATGGGTTGGGGTGCCCATCTGGGGAGCACAGAGCGCACGGCCTCTGGTCCCCTCGGGAGTCCCGATGCCACATCAACCTGCTGGAGCTTTGAGCGGTTCGTCTAGCCCTGACTGCCTTCGCTCCGTTTCTACGGGGTCAAGTGGTTCAGGTCCAGCCGGACAATACCACAACAATGTACTACCTAAACCGCAGGCAGGACGCACTCCATGCCTCTGTGCAGGGAAGCTCTCCGCATTTGGTCTCTCGTGCGCAGCCTGGAGGTGGATCTCCTCGCCATTCACGTGGCTGGAGCCTCCAACACCCTGGCCGATGCCCTAAGCCGGATAGGGGCTGTGTCTCACAAATGGTCTCTCCTGCCAGAGGTAGTACAAGATCTCTTCTCCCACTGGGGCACGCCTCAGCTGGACCTGTTTGCCTCCAGGGAGAATGCGAGCTGAGACTGTTTCATGCCCGGCCCCCTCAGCAGGGCTCGCTGCAGGGGGATGCCTTCTCAAGGCCGTGGACCCCGGGCCTCTTCTACGCCTTTCCCCCATTTCCCTTGATCGACAAGGCGCAGGTGATTCTGGTAGCCCCAGATTGGCCCCGTCAGTTCTGGTATCCAGATCTCCTCAGTCTCAGCTCCAGGCTTCCGAGGCGGCTTCCATCCCGCCCGGACCTGATCTCAGTCAATCAGGGGAAGGTATTCCATCCGGACCTTCAATCCCTGCACCTGATGGCCTGGTTCCTGAGCAGCTAGAGTTCCAGGCCTTGGGTCTTTCCGATGAGGTCCTCAACATCATTGAGGCGTCCCGTAAGGAGTCGACCAGAAAATGCTACGCCTTCAAATGGAAGAGATTTTCCATTTGGTGTCAGGGCAAGGGCCTGGACCCTTCCTCCTGATCCTTGGCAAGCATTCTGGACTACCTGTGGTCCCTTTCTCAGCAAGGGGATCAGTCGACGACCCTTAAGGTGCACCTGGCAGCCATCTCTGCTTACCGGGCGCGGGCTGGGAAGCAGTCGGTGGCATGAAGAAAATGTGGTTGGGCGCTTTTTCAAAGGCCTTGATCACATATCCCCTCCAGTGCGAGAACGTCCACCTCCATGGGGTCTGCTGCTGATATTGGCTAAGCTCATGGGCAGGCCATTCGAACCGATGCACAGGTGTGACATCTCTCACCTGTCGTGGAAGACCGCCTTGGTGGCTATCACGTCAGCCAGAAGGATGGGAGAGCTGCAGGCGCTTTCCATCGAGTCTCCTTATCTGGTCTTCCACAGGGACAAGGTTGTCCTCCGCCCCCACTCGAAATTCCTTCCAAAGGTGGTGTCGGAATTTCACCTTAACCAGGTGTTGACTGTGCCAGTGTTCTACCCCAATCACACCTCGGAGGCCGAATATAGGATCCATACTTTGGACCCTAGAAGAGTGCTCGCTTATTATAAGGAGCGGACGGCTGAAGTTCGGGGAGAGGTTCGCCAGCTGTTTGTCACCTACGCTGAAGCCGCACCTGGCAGACCTGCACCTGCAACCAAGCAGATGATAGGCAGGTGGGTCACCTCCCGAATAGATCTCTGCTATAGGTTGGCGGGCATGGAGCCTCCCAGAGGGATAAGAGCTCATTCTACCCGCCATACCGCTGCATCAGTAGCTGCTTCCAGGGACGTCCCTGTCCAGGAAATCTGCAGGGCTGCTACCTGTAAGTCAGCACATGCCTTCATCACCCACTACCACATCGACCTTGAGTCATACCGGGATGCTGGTTTTGGGGCCTCGGTTCTCCAGTCTTTATTCCCTAAGTAGGGGGTGTGCGCCTCCCTCCTCCTCCCGGAGAACTGCTAGGAGTCTGCTAGACAGTGTGGATGAGCAACATATCCATGTCCCTAGAAATACAGGTTACTCACCTGTAACAGGAGATCTTCCCTTGTCAATCTTCACCATTCATTACTTCTTGGGTGTAAGCCGGAGGCGTACCATGACGGGAGCTTTTTTTTAAAGCTAGCTCTATCGGCCGCCCCCTCGAGACCGACGCCTTGCGTCATGCGCGAGGGGCGGCCGTTAGTAGCTACCGACTCCTCCTCCATCTCAGTTCTGTTTCTCCCGCCGTCGAGGCTGCACCTGCTGCGCGTCGTGAGAGCTATAGTTCGTGAAGTACGCAATAGTTTTTGCCGACTCCTCTGTTTCTCGATTTACACTCGACGCCATACCACGGTAAGACTGTTCTTTTTTCTATCTGTAAGGCGTCGGGTGTTTTCCTACTGTGTTTTACCTTATTTTGTGTTATGTCGGTTCTGGGCGAAGCGTTTCTAAGACTGGCCGCGCCCCCATGCGTCGGTGCTCCTGTGGCCGGCATTTTTCCATCTTGGACCAGCATGACGTGTGTCTTCGATGCCTGGGACCCAACCATGACATGGATTAGTGCGACGCCTGCTTCTCCATGGACCGTCGTGTCCTCTAAGTCCGCGCGTTCAAGCTCGGCAAGGCCCCGCCGACTTTCGGGGGACGGCGTCGTTCACGGGACTCCCAGGTAAGGTGTTTAGGCCCTTCCCGGGTCCCTCCGGGCCTATCACGGTCCTGGAGGAGGGGCTTCCTCTTCTTATCTTGCCCGATGAGAAGCTCCTTCTGCGCTGCCGAGGCGTGGCGGTCCCTTCCGGGGCGCGGCGTCAACACCGCCTCGGCAATCACCTCCTCGGAGGTGCAGGCTCCCCAGTGTCGAGCCCTGATTTCTGGGCGGACTCGGCGGACCCTCGGCGCTGCCTCTTGGAGCCGTTTCCGGATCCGGCGCCGTTCAGCGGTGCGGTGATTGGCGGCGCCGTTCGCGGTGCCTTTTGGATCGGTGCCGTTAAGCGGCGCCCGTGAGCCTAATTTCTCCTCCTCGCGGTGCGGGTCGGTTTCCGGCGCGGGGGCGGTGCCGTTAACCTCGCTGGTACCCGGCGAGGGCTGGAACCGGCCTGGCTGTTGCTGATGCTCGGGGTCAGCTGGCGCCGCCTCTGGTGCCCGGTGCCGCTCGGCGCCATTACCACGAGGACCCCAGGGTGGCCAGTAGTGAGGTCCTGCTGATCGTCCTCCCCTCCCGGAGGCCGGCGATTGATACGTGGACCCATCCTGGCACCCCCACTCTTGAGGTCGGGGTCTCCTGTGCGCAGGGTACCAGGCGGCGCAGCGGCCCTCCTCTGTCCCCTTCCGTCCTCCCCTGAGGGCTCTCCGGCTAGGGGTGGCCTTGAGTCCCAGGGGGGAGACGTGGGGGCGACTAAGGGGGAAGCTCCCCCTCCCGGGGGACCGGTGACAGCAGCCCTCCCGGGTGCTGTTGCTCCCTCTGGGGGGATGGGAACGCTGCGGTCGAGGAGGAGGGCTCTCTCGGAGTCCGAGGGGTTGAGGGGCAGGGGGACAGAACCTCTGTCTTCTCTGGCCACCTCGGGGGGTGGCCAGGAGCCGTAGTGCTGAACCCCGCCCTTCCCTCTGGGGCTCTAGGGTGCCCTCCGGTGGCATTGTTGTGGGCTGCCCTTCTGGATCCATGCAGTCCCGACTTCGTCACAGGGGAGGTTCTCCCCCTGGGCTCTTCCAGGCTCCGCTTCCTCAGGGTTCCGTCTTGCAGCCTGGTTTGTTGTCCGGGACCCCGCCAGCTCAGGCTCCGTTCCCAGTTCCAGAGCCCTGAGATCTATTGCCTCCTCGTGGGTGCCCTCTCCCATATCTCTGCCTCCACCACCCCCGCTCCCGGGCCATGTCGGTCGTACGGGTCTGTTATCCTGGGAGCAGTTCAGAGGTTCTGCAGCGGCCTTCCCCTCATACGTTAGATGTATGCATGAGCAGGTCTTTCGACTCTCCCCACCGCCGCAGGAGTCCTCTGAGCACTCCAGCTCTCCATCATCCTCGTCTCCCTCCTCTGAGGGAGAGGAACCCCCTGCTCATCTCTCCTCCGATGCTGATTTCACTGAATATCAGCGATTCCTTTCGAGGATGGTGAGGGACCTTCGGATCTCTTACATACAGAGAGACAATACCGAACGGGAGACGCGTGAATTCCTTGGAGAATTCAGTGCCCAACACTTGGTGGTACCTTCCTGGCCTATTCCCTTCCAGGAAGCGTCTCTCCGTTCCTGGCAGTCGCCAGCCACCTCTTCTCCAGCCCCGGCTGATTGTCAGCGTAGGTATTGTGCCCCCTCGGAGTCTCTAGGTACTCTCCCCAACCCCCCTTCTGGCTTGGTCTACCTGGATACTCCCTCCGGGCGCCGCTGCCTGGCGCACGACCGTCCACCGGACCCGGACTCTCTTCAGTTCGACCGGTGGGGGCGAAGAGTGTTCTCTTCTTCGCTGTGTTGCTTGTATAGCATCACATCAGGCTCACCACGCTGCCTACAGTCGGCACCTGTGGTCGATGCTCTCTCAACTTCTAGCGTCGATGCCTGATATGGAGCAAACCAGACAAGCTGTTGCCCTCTCCGCTATAGGCCTGGAGCTGGCAAGACACCAGGCAAGGGCATCTTACGACGCCAATGAGGTGGCTTCCAGGCTTGCGGGGACAGCGATCTGCATTAGGTGGATGGCATGGCTTCGTCTTTCAAGGTTGTCACCCCAGGCCCGGCGTAGGGTGATGCGCTCCAACTTCCGGGGGACCCGTCTCTTCTCCTCCAGAGCTAGGAGACTTTTGCAGGGGCCTACTCCGTCTCCACGTCCTCGGGAGGCACCTCCTAGCTCTTCTCCACTAGGCTTTTCTCTGAACTAGACAGGGTCTTCCCTTCTGTTTCTCACCAACAGGAGGCTGGGGGTCTTGTTCCCTCAGGGTTTTTACCTCTTCCCCCTTCTGGGGGAAGAGGGGCTTGGTACTCACCCAAGAAGTAATGAATGATGAAGATTGACAAGGGAAGATATGAAAATTACGTACCTACCGTAATTCTTGATCTTCTCTTGTATCTTCACCATTCATTACTGATCCCTCCCTCCATCCCCTCAGTGGCCTCCTTCTGTGGCATCTCCCCCTCCCGTCTCGTTCCTCCCTCTTTTTGGCCCTTATGCAAAAAAAAAAATCTGTCCTTGCCATTTCTCTTAATGGTTTCCAAATTATTTACTCTAAGATTCGTTGGCATTTATTGCAGGAGTGCTGGAGTCGTGAGGGAGCTGCGACTATCTCACCGCCATGTTTTCAGGCGAGGGCACTCCTAGGGACTTTGCCTGACTCTGTCTGTGCAGTGTTTGGTCCCGGAATCTTCTGCTAATCAATTACTAAGCCCTGAAACCAACCCCTTTTACAGAGTAAGAGGCAGAATGCGGTTATACAATTTCTCTCTTAAAGCTGAGGGAACTCTCTCCGACTGCTTTGAAGGCAATCCCTTGCTTCTCAGGTCATGTTTTTCCTCATAAGCCTGTGAGTCATGCTCTGTCTTGACCCCCTTTTTTCAAGGGTCCTTCTGCGAGCAGTGCTGCAGGAAAAGCAGTGCCAACTACGGGCAGATCTTGCCAGTTTCAAGTCTCTACCTGCCTTGACATAGCAAGTCCGATTGAGTTCCGCTATATTTCTTACAAACCGCCTTTAAAAGGCTAAGTTTCTTTCTATACCCTTTTGAGCAGCTCTTACATGCTGCCTGGGAACCAATCCTTTCCTAGCTAGGCGCTCTTCCGGAACAAAGGTCTGCTCTATCAGGCCAGGAGCCCTCAACTAGGATAAAGGACCATGGCATGTTGAGGTCAAGACTATGCCCTCCTTAGTCTGTCTAGCAGGTTCGGTGAACCTTCTCTTCAGCACTACCAGCGGGGATTCTTGCTCCCTTGTTAAGTCGAGCCTTAAGCCTCTCAGCTAACTATGCTCGTTGGGCATTATTGTCTCCTCAACATCCCATTTTCTTCTTCTTCCTCTCTCTGCTTCTTTCTTTCTCCTTTCCTTTTCTCTCTATCTGTTCCTCCTAGAGTCGCCCCGGTAAGGAGGCCCTGCGATCCCTTAGGGCAGGAATTCTCTTTCCTCTGTCTATTCTCCATCGGCTTATTCCTTTTTCAGTTTATTTTCCTTCCTTTGCTATCCCTTGGCTATCTTGCCTCGCTTTCTCTTTTTTCCACAATATAATTTTTTGCCTCTCCGGCTCACTGAGATGGAGGAGGTGGTAACTACTAACGCCGCCCCGCGCCTACGCATAGGCGTCGGTCTCGAGGGCGGCGCCGTTAGAGCTAACACAAAAAAAAAAAAAAAGCTCCTGTCAGAAAGTGCCCGTTTACACCCAAGAAGTAATGAATGGTGAAGATACAAGAGAAGATCAAGAATTACGGTAGGTACGTAATTTTCATTTCTAGGAATGGTATATGTTGTTCATCCACACGACCCACCTGACCTCCCCGGCTTCAACGTACAACCTGGCTTCCAGCGGGCTAGATCTGGTGTCATTGGGCGGAGCCGAGAGTTTTACCACCCGGGTGGGTGAGAGGAGCCAGCTTGAAGACCTTCCGGCAAGATTTAAAGCGGCAAGGAACCTGCCAGACAGTGTGGATGAACAACATATAACATTCCTAGAACTCCTGTTACAGGTGAGTAACCTGTATTTCTAGGGACAACCATCAACCGGTCGATCGTTCGGCTGACCACTGGTCTCACGGTGTCCCCGTCAGGTCAGTTGACCGAGACTCCCGTCGATGCAGTCGAGATCTTTCTCAACCCGTTGGACGGGTTGTCGACCGGCGAAGCTGAAAATCCCCTCTCCCCGGTTCCCCCGGTGGGAGTTGAGGATCCCGTGGAAGCTTGCCAGTGCCTCAGTTCCGGAGCCCTTGGGTGTTCCCTCTGAGCCGAGGGAGAGCGGTTTCACCCGTCCCTCCCGCCCATCTCGGAAAACCGCGAGGTTCTCGTTCTTAGTCTCGGACTTCTTGGCGGTCCAGCGATCCCGCCATCATGGCGGTCTGGCACCATGATGGCAACGCGCCGCTCTTCCTCCTCTCGGATGAAGGAGGCTTGACGCAAGTTGCATCGACGATCACGAGGACCTCATGTGGCAACAGCTCCTTCTGACCGGGAACAAGCCGTCGCCTTCCCCGGCCATTAAGTGGTTGTCACCGGAACGGCCGAAACAACCCCCTGTTTTACCTGAGGAGCCTGTTATCAGGCCGGTTGTTCGGCCAAAACCAGCTGCCCCACCGATTCCGGTGGAACCTCCGCCTCCACAGCCACGGTTTGAGGCTCCGACCAAGAATTCTCGGTCGGCTCAGGGTCTGCCCCATAGGCTGTCGGTCACCCTCACTCCCGATCGCCTCGGCAGGTGGAGGTGGCTCAGGCCGAGGCAGCTCTTTGCGGACTCTTCTGAGTCCGGCGGCGATTCCTCCTTTTTCTCCAAGCGGTGGACTTGGAGTCCTCTGGAGGTCAGTCGCTGGGCGACAGCCCGTCCGTCCTTCCTGGGGTTGCTCAGACTCATCTCGGAATCCACCGGGATGCAGCTCGAGCCCGTATCCAAGCGGGCCAAGTATCCCCTCACGGAGATATTGGACCTAGGGGATTCCCCTACGGAGGCCTTCCCTGTGGCTGAGGCCATTGTGGGCCCGGCCTTGGAGCTCTGGCAGCGCCCTGCTTCCTGCCCTGCGCCTTTGGCCAGGAAGTATGCGGTCCCTACCGGTTCCCTGTCCGGTTTCTCGGAACATCCCTCGGCCGAGGGGTTAGTTACCGACAGCGTTTTCCGGTGTGCCGGAAACGCTAGGGACGTGGACAAACCTCCCGACAAGGAGTCCAAGAAATTGGACTATGCCGGGCGAAAAGTCAACGCTGCGTCCTCCCTTGGCCTTCGTCAGGCCAGCTCGGCCGTACTGATGGCACATTTTTCTCACGCCCTGTTGGGCTCCCTGGACGAGGTGGTTCCTCATCTCCCGGCTGACTGCAGACCACGGTTAAGCAGGTGCGGGACCAGGGCAGTGGCCAAGCAGCAACTTCAGACTGCTTTGGACATCGGCGATTCACGTGCCAGGTCACTAGCGGCTGCAGTGGCTATGCGTCGTCAGGCATGGCTGAGGATATCCACCTTCACAGCGGATACCCAGCACAAATTGGCGGATGTCCCCTTCCTGGGGACCGACCTCTTGACCCTGGGTGGAAGGCCACCTCCAGAGGATCGAAAAGTCCAATGCCACCTTGGACTCGGTCTCATCCGCTCAGAGGACAAGGCAGCAGACCTCAACCCAAGCCCTTTCGTCTCTGCCTGCGCCCGCACGCCCAGCCCAGCAACACCAGGGCCAGCAGGCTCACGCTTGGCGTCCCAAACCCAAGCCTGCGGCTTCCTCCTCCAGGAAGCAGGGAGGTAAAGGCCCAGGTGGTCCCTCGGCTGGTCCCTCCTCCAAGCCTGCACAGCGACAGGTTGAGGGGTGTCGCCCCAACCTCGTCACCTCACCCCAGGTTCCCCCCGTGGGGGGACGGCTCCAGTACTTCCTTTCTGCCTGGTCTGCTATTACCACAGACAGGTGGGTGTTGGAGGTGGTAGGAAAGGGCCTGCCTCTGGAGTTCGAGCAGGCCCCACCCTTCAGAGCCGTCGCACCTCGGGGGGCCTCAGGGTCCAAAGCCTCGCTGTCAGCTCGCCGAGCCGACATCGCTCTCCTCCTCGAGAAGGAGGTGATAAGAGAGGTGGCGGACCCTCCCTCAAACCCAGGGTTCGTGTCCAGGTACTTCCTGGTTCCGAAACGGACGGGGCTGGCGCCCCATTCTCAACCTACACGACCTAAACAAGTTCCTAAGGTCTCGAACCTTCAGGATGGTCACTCTGGCTCAGATAATACCATCCTTGGAACACGGCGTGTGGTTCTGCTCTCTGGACCTTCAGGACGCGTTCTTTCACGTCCCTATCCATCCGTCCCATCAAAGGTTCCTTCGCTTTCGAGCGGAGGGTTCCCTTTTCGAGTTCCAAGCCATGCCCTTCAGCTTATCTCCAGCTCCCAGGGTCTTCACCAAATGCATGGCAGTCGTGACAGCATTCCTGCAGCGCCGAGGGGTCCAGGTTTACCCTTACCTGGACGATTGGCTGATAGCAGCCCCCTCCAGACAGGAAGTGGAGCGGTCCAGAGATCTGGCCCTCCAGGTTTGCTCTCAAGTCGGCCTCCTCATCAACGAGGCCAAGTCGTAACTCGATCCGAAGCAGGTGATTCTTTTCATCAGGGCAGAGCTCGACTCTCTTCGAGCCAGAGCACGGCTCCCGGCAGACAGGGCTGAGGTTCTTTCCTCCTTTTCCCAATCATTTCTGGTTGGGCAATTGCGCCCTGCCCAGGACTTCCTGCGCCTCCTGGGTCTCATGGCGGCCTGTACCAGCGTGGTCTGTTGGTCCCGCTGGAACATGCGCCCTCTTCAGTGGGGGCTGGCCGGCCAGTGGTCCCAACGCTGCGATCCATTGGACCAGCTAGTGTCGGTGACCCAGGGGATGTGGAACGCTCTCCAGTGGTGGACCGTTCCAGTTCATCTGCAGGAGGGCATCCCGTTTGTCCGCCCCGAGCCGACGGTCTCTCTATCGACCGATGCCTCTCTGATGGGTTGGGGTGCCCATCTGGGGTAACACCGAGCGCACGGCCTCTGGTCCCCACGGGAGTCCCGATGCCACATCAACCTGCTGGAGCTCCGAGCGGTCCGACTAGCTCTCACCGCCTTTGCTCCGTTTCTTCGGGGTAAAGTGGTCCGGGTCCAGACGGTCAATACCTCGACCATGTACTGCCTAAACCACCAGGGCGGGGCGCGCTCCATGCTCCTATGCAAGGAAGCTCTCCGCATCTGGTCACTCGTGCACAGCCTGGAGGCGGATCTCCTAGCCATTCATGTGGCAGGAGCCTCCAACACCCTGGCCGATGCCCTAAGCCAGATAGGGGGCTGCGTCCCACGAGTGGTCTCTCCTGCCGGAGATAGTACAAGATCTATTCTCCCATTAGGGCACACCTCAGGTGGACCTGTTTGCTTCAGGAGAATGTGAAGTTGAGGCTGTTCATGCCCGCCCCCTCAGCAGGGCTCTCTGCAGGGGATGCCTTCTGAGGCCGTGGACCCGGGCCTCTTCTCGCCTCTCCCTCGTTCCCCTTGATCCACAAGGTGCTGCTCAAAGCAAGGAGGGACGAGGCGCAGGTGATTCTGATAGCCCTAGACTGGCCCTGCCAGTACTGGTACCCAGATCTCCTCAGCCTCCGCTCCAGGCTTCCGAGGCAGCTTCCAGCTCGCCCGGACCTGCTCTCAGTCAATCAGGGGAAGGTATTCCATCCAGACCTTCAATCCCTGCACCTGATGGCCTGGTTCCTGGCGGCTAGAGTTCCAGGCCTTGGGTCTTTCCGGCGAGGTCCTCAAGCGTGGTTGAGGCATCCCGTAAGGATCGACCAGAAAATCTCGCCTTCAAATGGAAAAGGTTTTCCATTTGGTGTCGAGAACAGGGCCTGGACCCTTCCTCCTGCTCCTTGGCGAGCATATTGGACTACCTATGGTCCCTTTCTCAGCAAGGGCTTAGGTCAGCGACCCTTAAGGTGCACCTAGCATGCCATCTCTGCTTACGGGCGCGGGCGGGAGGCTTTCGGTGGCGCAGGAGAAGGTGGTCTGGCGCTTTTTCAAAGGCCTTGATCACATTTCCCCTTCAGTGCGAGAACCTCCACCTCCGTGGGATCTACTGCTGGTACTGACAAAGCTCATGGGCAAGCCATTCGAACCAATGCACAGGTGTGAACTCTCACCTGTCGTGGAAGACCGTCTTCTTGGTGGCTATCACGTCAGCCAGAAGGATGGGAGAGCTCCAGGCGCTCTGCATCGAGTCTCCGTACCTGGTCTTCCACAGGGACAAGGTTGTCCTGCGCCCCCACCCGAAATTCCTTCCGAAGGTGGTGTCGGAGTTTCACCTTAACCAGGTGTTGACTCTGCCAGTGTTCTACCCCAGTCACACCTCGGAGGCCGAATATAGGCTCCATACTTTGGACCCTAGAAGGGCGCTCGCTTACTATAAGGTGTGCATGGCTGAAATTCGGGGAGAGGTTTGCCAGCTGTTTGTCACCTACGCTGAAGCTGCATCTGGCAGACCTGCAGCCAAGCGGACGATAGGCAGGTGGGTCACCTCCTGCATAGATCTCTGCTATAAGTTGGCGGGCATGGAGCCTCCCAGAGGGATAAGAGCTCATTCTACCCGCCATACTGCTGCATCGGTGGCTGCTTCCAGGGACGTCCCTATCCAGGAAATCTGCAGGGCTGCTACCTGGAAGTCAGCACACACCTTCATCACCCATTACCACATCGACCTTGAGTCACGCCAGGATGCAGGTTTTGGGGCCTTGGTTCTCCAGTCTCTCTTTCCCAAGTAAGTATCGGGGGTGTGCGCCTTGCCTCCCTCCTCCTGGAGAACTGCTAGGAGTCTGCCAGACAGTGTGGATGCACAACATATCCATGTCCCTAGAAATAAGGTTACTCACCTGTAACAGGAGTTCTAGGAATGGTATATGTGTTCATCCATATATTCCTGACCTCCCCAGCTTGACACAACCCTGAGCTTCCAGCGGGCCAGATCTAGCGTCATGGGGCGGAGCCGAGAGTTTTACCACCCGGGTGGGTGGGAGGAGCCAGCTTGAAGACCTTCCGGCAAGATTTAAAGTGGCAAGGATACCTGCCAGACAGTGTGGATGAACAACATATACCATTCCTAGAACTCCTGTTACAGGTGAGTAACCTGTATTTTCATGCAGATGACCTCAGTAAAAATGAACGGGCAGGAGAATTGCGTAACTAATGTAAAATACAAGCTGGACAGTGTCTAAATATTATGTTTTGTTAAAGTTCTCCTGAAGGCATCAGCTGCTCCTTAAATAATCATACAGTTACAACTATAAAACAACACTAATTTGGTCACAGAGTGCAGAAATAAAATAATAGAAAACTATATATGAAAACACACGATCACTGTTACAGGGTTCGAAATAAGGGGGAGCTGGGTGCTAATTAGCACCTTCAAATGCCACAATGGCACCTGGTGCTCTCAATAAAAGAGGATCAGTGGTGCCAACTTCAGCACTTTTAGGGCAGCTTTGCGGATGAAGTGCGGAATGCATGCATCATGTGCTGGAGATGGAGTGGTGTCTTGGAGCTGCATGGACAGGGAGAGCGTCTCAGCAACATAACAGTGACCCTTCTTAGAACGTCAACTGGAGATGGGGGAGGGCTTGCAGCTGCAGTGGTCTAGTTGCAAAATACAGTATCACATTCACAACAATGTAGTGAGGTAATGAGCAGGTGGGTAGGTGGGAAAAGAGTCTTACACTCTGTCTTACGAAGCTGCAGCAGACCAGTTCTGAAATAAAAGGTTGGCGCTATGAACCACTAGCCTTTGAGTAAACTTATTTTAGTCTTTTAAAATATTTTCTAGAGTTGTAAACTCAAGAGATTTAAAAAAAAAAAAAAAAAACAGCAACAGTTGAAGTAAATCAAATGGAATAAAGAAAAGCAAATGAATGTACACAATCCACCTATAGATGCAGAAGTAAAACTGCTCATTGGAAAATGTGCAGTTGGTCTAAACTGAGACATTCTTGAGAAGGCGCGTTGCCATTTGTTGAACCTTTGTCAATTAATTTAAAAAAAGAGGAGAGAATATGTTAGTGTAGTTTTTAACAAAATTCTCTCCACCTCTTGTGCCTCCTGCTGCAGTTCTCTGTTTAGACCAACTGCACCTTTTCCAATGAGCAGATTTACCATGAGAATGTGTTAATGTAATTATTGTGTTATTAAAGTGACATATAACTGGCAGATTTACAAATATTTAATATTTATACAAGATTTTTACAGAGAATTACATTTTTTTATTATTGGTGTCCTTCCATTTTATTCTCCTTCTACAACATCCCAATGCATTTTTATCTATGTTGTTGTCAGCTCCTGGCTTTGCCCAGGTAGATCCTGGTCTGCTGGAAATTGCCACTACCCAGGAGCTATTCATGGCTCTTGCTTGCCAGATCCTTATTTCGGCCCCTGCTGTTAACTAAAGTCTGCCTGAGATGCATAGTAACTTGAAGTCCAGAACAATAAATGAAAGTTTCAGTTTCACTGCTCTTGGCAGCAGTTTTTTTTCCTTGTGTGTCAGGCGAAGTCCAAATGAAAAGCGTGTGTGCATCCACCAAGTCTCAGCAGTTTGGCTTATTGTGTGTCAGGTGGAATCCAAACGAAAAGTGTGTCCAGATGCCCTGAGCTGGGGCCTTAAATCCTCCTGTTACTTGCAGTGTCATCAGTTATCCCAGTCTAAAGAAACAGGTCTGTTTCCCCAGAGCAGCTACTTGGTTTGGACATGAGATGTCACTTTTCCACTGTTTCCAGTATCCCAAGATACAGTATATAATTAACTTGGATATGACATTTAAGGTTTAAGCCTTTTTAAGTCCCCTGTAGACAGTTGCCACCCGTAAGATGATGATCACAATATCCTGTAATAATGGTAACTTGCTGCTCAAATCCTGGCTGAAATATCCTGGGCTTTTAACTGGCTACCTCCAGTTGAGTTATATGGAAGATCCTGTAAGGTTTATAACTATACAAGCTGATTTTATTACCTCTATTTCCCTTGGTTAGTTAACTTGGGGGAATACCTGTTAATCAGCTATCCCAAGCCTTTGACAATAACTTGTCAGTTTCCTGGCAAACAAGCTGGCCTTCAGGTCAAAGGAAGGTCAAAACCCTTTTAAAGGGAATCTAGTCTCTCTCTCTCTCTCTCTCTCTCTCTAGTTGCCTTTGTATTATCACTGGTATTTCTTGTGGCATGTACATATACATACAGAATTACAAAAATATTAGCCAAATTCTAGCTACTAGAATTAAGGTATCTTACTTCGAGAGGGCTGTTGCAGTAGGTAATTACATATAGGACTAACGTCGGCAGGCGGCAGGACCCCACGGAAATATTTCTAGTTAGCAGTCTCTGGCGAGGGAACGCCTCCACGTCAGGTTACGGTGCTCGGGGCGTCTGTATAAAGGACAGTCCCTCATGCCGCCTTACAGTTCTTTCTCGCCCGTTAGCTCATGCCAGCGCCTTGCAGAAAAGTTCCTGCTCATCAGTCTGTTTCGTCTGTATTTTAACTGAGTATTTTGATTTTTTCTTATCATCTGTCAGGTATTCTTTGGTGTATGTAAGTCCCTACACCCTCGAACTGCAAAAACAAGTCAGACTCGTGCGCACCAACTCCGCACAAAGGCGGCCATTCCCTGTGCCTTTTTGCCTAGGGCCCGACCATCTGGTAGAGAAGTGCCAGTACTGCCTTAGCTTTAACACGGCCACCCGGAGAAGGAGGCAGCAGTCCCTGGAGGCCCATATTTTGAAAAAGAAAATGAGCTCCATGGAGAAAGAATTGAAAAAGCTTCGGCAGGCATCAACTTCCCCTGAAGGCCATCATAAGAAAAAGGACATAGAAAAGCACTGGGACAAGGGCTTCTCTCCCACCGTGATTTCCTCGGGAGTCACCATGAAAAAGGTAACGTCCCTCCCCGGGGATCGCTCCATGACAGCCACCTTAGAGGCTTCTGAGTGTCAGCCCGCCCGTCTGGCTCGGGCCCTTTGGGCGCCTCCGGGCTTTTGGAGTCCTCCGCTCACGGTAAAGCCATGGTTTTGCGGCCTACTGATGCGGCGGCTCTGATAAGCCGGATAACCGGCTCCTCAATGCCCTTGCCGGAGAAGGTGGAAGGCGCCCGACCGCCGAGGCTGCAGCGGCTGTTCCGACCGGTAGCCTTCATTGCCGGCACTCTCTCCGGCGATGGGTCTGTTAAGTCGGACACAGGCCTCTCCGGCGCCCTGCCGGATCCTGCTGCTAAACCCGCATGTTGGATTACGCCCGATGTCCGCCTGGCGGATGAGCCGGCGCGGACCTTCCCGTCCGTTGTTCCTGGTTCCCCGCAGCCTTCGCTGCCCTCCGGGGACCCTGAGTCTCCTCAGCCTGACCCCGAGGATTTCTCCCTCCCCCATCCCTGGGTGACGCTGAGGTTCCTGTTCCACCTCCGTCAGACCGTCCACCTTCTGGTCCAACCGATCTGACGTCGGCTCCCCGAACGCTGGCTCAGACGCCGGTGTTGCCGACTCCGGGCAACATCCCACTCCCTGATGCCGCCCGACTCCGGGCCTTCTGCTCAGAACCGCCCATGTGGCCTCCGGCGGGCCATCTGCTCTGGTAGGACCCCCAGTTGCGGGTGCCGACACCCATAATAGCCGGGACCGCAGTATCCGGCGCTTCAGTACCAGGCGCCCGACATATCCGACACCGCAGTACCTGGCTTCTCAATACCCGAAACCGGGCTTCCCGCCGTCAGGTTATATACACGCGCCTTATGGGTATAGTCCATACCCATATGCCCCTCCAGCCGCCGTGGGGTCCTGCCGACGTCAATCCTATATGTAAATACCTTCTGCAAGAGTCTCTCTCAAAGATCTACTCTTACGGTAAGTTCTTACGTAACTGTACTTTTTTGGGACACACTGATTTCGCCAGATCGAGTGGGATTTTTGTCTGGAAGGTCTGCTTCAGATCATTTAAGGAAGCTAGCACATGTTTTCTCTGCGTCTGGTAGCTGGGACCGTTAACAATCTGGTCGTTAGGCATAGAGAGAAAACACTGGTACAGTTAGCATCCTTTTTATTTGAAACTCTATCAAAATTTGGCTTCCGCCTAAATTGTAGATTGGCTGAATGTTCTATATTCTCACCCACTGCTAGATTGTATATAAATGGATCCCTTTCTTGTCATAGTAAGCTTACTTCTGTTACAAGACGAGGCTGCCCCTTTCCCTGATTATTTTTAATTTATATATAGAACCTTTGCTTTACTTTTGTAATCATAACCCCGGTATTAAAGTAGGGTCACATGTTTTAACATTCTCAGCTTTTGCTGATGCTATTCTGTTGCACGTTACTAATACTGATATTTCACTTCCTGCTATTATCTCCACTATTGATCTCTTTAGCAGATTTTCGAATTACAAAATAAAAAAGACTGAAACTAATGTTATGCCTCTTAACATTATTGTTAGCAAGCATGAAAAGGTTAAATATGGGTCATCCTGGTTGCCTGGCCATATAAAATATATTGCATTATTTTTGTCGAGACCAGAGTTTAATGTTTGACCTTAATTTTACTGATTTGCTAACCAATATCAGACTAGACTTAAAAAGATGGCGCAAGTTACCTCTGTCTTTATTAGGTAGAATTAATATAGTGAAAATTAATATTTTCCCTAGACTTTTCTATCCACTGAGCACTTTAAACAGCTTTATACCTATTTCTTGGTTTTCCAAACTTCAGTTAAAATGAACTTTATTTGGCTTAAACCCCCTAGGATAGCCTATAGGAAACTATCTCTGTTATTTGACTGCCCATCTAAACAGATTCTCAAAATAGTCGCTATTAAATGATGTTCCAAATAACTACTGCCCTCTATGGTTATTGGTTGAGAGAAACATGTTAAAGAAACACAATATACCCTTTACAGCTGTTTACTATACTACATTTAAATCTCTCCCAAATAAGTTGAAAAAGACTGTTATTGGGACTTCATTTGAATACTTTAACCAGCTATCTAATCTTCTCCAAATTTCTCTTCAAAAATATATTAACCAACCTTTATTATATAACAGCAGTTTATGCTTAAATAATAAAATGTTTGCTATGAAATGGATTCCTCAGCTTAAAAACTGCCAGGTGAGGGACCTTTTAGGTAATGGTTATTTTGACCCATTGAAGATATTAGATCAGTGTTCCCACTGGAGCCACATTACAGGGGCCCAGCATTGCCCTCCTCTAATGTTTCTGAGTCGAATCATGTTTTGAGGTACACACACCCCTTGCAGAAAATCATGGCGGTACACGCCAGTGATGACACACCACACATGCAAATCTGCTGTCAGCATCTTTTGCATTGCAGTCTGTTCTGTGCAAGGCAAGCAAGCATTCTTTCTGTTACAGCTCTGCAGTACAGCAGCCAACTTTTGTAGTACAAGTACACTAACTGATATGAGTACCGTCATTGAAATTAGCAGCACTGATCTATTGTACTCATGATAAATCATTACCAGAGAGAGAAAAATCAATCACTCAGTATCATCAAATCAAGACAGCAAGATTTCCTGTTGCATTTAGTTAGGCAAGCATTTATCAAGAACTAGAAGACACTGACTGACAATTACTTGCATTTTCAAGGCAAGTTACATAAACTTTCACTTCAGTAATTGACACACACACACACACACACAGAGAAGACTGACTGATTTATCTGGGACTTGTCTCAGAGGGAAAGTGTGATTTGTATGGTAGGTAAAGTCAGTCAAGTGGATGGGAATGAGGGGTGTAGGGGGGACAGGAGAGGATAGGTGAAGTTATCAAATAACTAGGAGGCAGCAGAGGGTTAGCAAGCTGAGCAATCTTATGGGCCATCGACTACAACAGTCTTATAAGACAATGCTTAATTGCAGTCATATTCTCATGGGGTAGATAGGGATGGTCACGGAGGAATTCCATAAAAAAAACATAGGTCACAGAGTCAGAGACTCAGTCACAGTCGATCAGTAAACGTGAACTAGCTTGGGAAGAGGGAGGGATGGAGGTGGGCTCGCCAGGCCAGGCAATTGGCAGCCACAGATAGGAAGAGGACCACTCCAGGATGGGGGATCGCTGAGATATCGGGAGAGTGAGGAAGGGTCTCAGGGACAATACGATGTGAAGGGCAGGCCGTGGACTGTCTAGACTCGTGCCGCAGTGGAGGTAGTTTTTTTGGGGGGGTTGGACTGGAACGCTGGTTGGAAGGAATGGACAATTCAGTGAAGGAGGAGCAGAGCCTACAGATGGGAAGGGAACCCCAACAACTTGCTGCAATCAACCACCCGGCAGCCCGACCCCATTCTTCAGAGTCGGACAAGTCCACCCCCTTCTGCTGACAAGAAGAAACGACAAACCTACCAGCTTGATTTGGGGCATACAATATTGGTAGCTGGTAGGGTTTCCTCTTCAGCACTATCCGAGTGAGTCTGTCTCTGTTCTGACTCGAACGTTGGTTGCGCGTCCAAGCCAGGATATCTTTGTGTTCGTCCGGTTGTTCGTTGCGTGGTCTTGTCTGAAGTAGGACATTCTTCTTCTCTCTCTGCAGTCTTTCTCTCGCACATGTGAAGCCCGTGGTTCCCTCGTGCCTGGAACAGATAGGTGCATGCCCACACTACAACTGGTAAATGGAGATAGAGTGGATTTCTGAACTGTGCACCAATCGCGGTTGGCTTTGCAAGGAGAAAAATATTCAAGGCACTGGATATTATTCGTTCACTGAGGCCGGAGACTTTCCACAATGGCACAGACTGCTCTGCACATAAAGCTACTAACGTGCCTGCATTCAGAAAACTCGGTCAGGCAACTTTACATGCAGTGCATCTCCTTATCGCATAGGTGAATGTGAATCTTGATTTTTTTTTTTTTTTTAACGTGATTCACGTACATCTGTGCGTGACTGGGAACACTGTATTAGATCTAAATTTTCTGTAGGTAAAGGATACTATAATAAACTTTTTGCTCTTAAACTGGTTTTGTCCTCCCATTTTGGAATATCACCATGGTTAGAGAACCATATTGTCATATTAGATAATATTTTACAACTCTGCAAGAAATCTCATGCTATCTTTAAACTATACCAGCTACTTCTGTCTAAAATGTAATTATCACGGTCATCTTTATCTACTTACTGGTCTGAAAATCAGTTGTATAAATCCACTGACTGGACGTCTATTTGGAGAGACTTGCATAAATATATCCTTAATGACAAACTAAAATTTAATACAGTTCAAAATTCTACACTGTGCATATTATTACACCGCTAAAACTGTTACCTATTTAAGCAATAAGGCATGACAGGGTGTTGTATATCATGGGATATCATCACACCTCGGGTGGTTGGGCATGAGTCCGCAGGCCAAGTGCGTCCCCACCTCGGGTGGTTGGGCATGAGTCCGCAGGCCGGGTGCGTCCAACCACCTGAGAAGTGACGATATCCCATGATATACCACGCCCTGGAGTGACTTATTGCTATTATGAACTTAGTTTCAAGTTTTATAAATAAGAAAAATTGGTTTTAAAATGTTTTATGAATGAGTTTTTGGGTGGTGTAGGAGTACATTTTGAAAAAATAGTTCTCAGACAGTAGAGAGCAAGGAGGCTGAGTGCGCCAGAACTTTTTTGAAGCCATGATGATGTAGCCCGATATCATCACAGCTTCAAAGAGCTCTCGGAAAAACAGATTCCTCTATTTACAATCCTCAGTTCCTAATAAAGCTTGATCTTACTTCGGGTGGGAGCTCTTGCAGCAGGCTATTACATTTAGGATTATGCCGCAGGCACTAGGACCACCCAGTGAAAAACTTCTGCCAGCAATACCAGCGGGGACGTAACATCGGTCAGAGGTACAAGAAGGCGGACCCAGCTCCACCTCAGTTCTTTCCCACAGCATACCCGCACGTGAAGCCTGCTTCTGTCGGCGATTTTCAGCGAAGAACAACTTCTAAGATTTTTTGCCTTTCTCGTAGTTTTCGCGTTTTACCGTCCACCGACATCAGTTTCGCTGCGCGTCTCGTCACAGTATTCCCACTTTATGCTGTGTTTTTTGCTTTGGTTTGCGCTTCCAGTACCAACGTCAGCCCTCTTCCTTCCTGGCCGGGTTCGATGTCTTCCTGGGCTTCGGCGTCCCCTGAACACTTGAATAAGTGTGACTGCGGGCGGCAGATTCCCGCCAAGGACAGGCACCGGCGATGCATCTTCTATCTCGGTCCCGACCACAACACCGCCAACTGTGCTGATTGCTAGGCCTTCACCAGTCTGACCCGCATCCGCTGCCTGAAAGCCCTTAAGGCCTACCTTCTAGAGCAGAAGATGGATCTGCACTCCTTGGAGGGGAAGAGGAAAGAGAAGAAGCGGCACAGCAAGGAGCGTAGTCAGTCCTGACACCGGTCCCGGTCCAGATCGCAGTCGCTACCTTCTCCTAAAAAGGCCCGTCCTTCAGGGTCTGGAGAATCGCCGAAGACTCCACAGGCTAAGGCTGGCCCGTCTAGGGAGAAGCCGGCCAAGCCGAAGGTGACTCCTCTAAGGGTCATAGCCAAGTCCTTAGAGGTACCTGCTTCGGCCCTACCTGCTAAGGCACCGACGCTGCCTGCTAAAGGCACGACTCAGGAAGCTAAGGACTCTCCGGTGCCCCCTGGTGTCACCCGTCATTGGTCCCTACACCGACGCCGGTCGAAGCGGCAAAGGACCCGGGGTCAGTCATAGAGATACCGACGTCCCCGTCGCCCAAGTTCTCTTCCGTGTCCCGTCGTTCCGGAGACTTCTTTTCCGCAGCGTGCGGCTGAGATTTTTTTCCAAGGACGAGCTCAAGGAGCTTTTCTCCTTCTGGTGGGGGCAGGTCCACAAGCGGGCCTCCCAGTCGCCAGCCCAGACACCGGTTCCGGATCCTGCGGGAGAACCACAGCCAGGGGGTGAGACTTCTCCGCAGAAGTCACCGGAGCGCCATCCTTCGCCCCCTTCCAGGGCTCATTCCCGATCTAGATCCGAGGACCACCAACGTTGCTCTAGGGTATCTTCCTGGACATAAGTCTCCACCACTCATTCACACTATTGGGATCTGCGCTGGACGCACTAGGACCCATCGGGAGCAAACTTTTTGCTGGAGGGTCGGCGCCAGAGATGGAGCCGCGAGGAGCAGCACCGCAAGCCTCAGCTCGCGCAGTAATGACTGTCTCGGCGCCGACCCTCCAACCGCCTCAGTTCCTTTTTTCCCGCTGTCGAGTGCGCTTCAGTGACGACGTCGCTCGCCCGCCGGGAGTCAAACTTCAAACTAGCAGCATAGTTTTCAGTTTTCTTATTTTGTAGATCTTACTTCGAGACACAGCTCTTGCAGCAGGTTACACCATTAGGACTGTAGCCGGCAGGCGTCGGGACCCCACGGAAAAATTCTAGCTAGCTATCTTCAGCGGGGACCGCCCCCGACGTCGGTCCCACCTCCGTCAGGCGTGGTACATAAGGGAGCGGTCCCGCCAGATTCCCCAGTTCTTTCCCGCCGTCGACTTACATGTCTCGACCCTTCGGTTGCAGTCTAGCGCGCGACGCGTGGTTTAGTGCTTTCCTTCGGGAAATTCAAACTTCTTCAAGCAAGATTGTTGCTGATGTCCTCTCCGACCTCCGGTCACTCCTCCAAGTGTGCTTGCGGGAAACAGATCCCCTTCAAGGACCCCCACACAGCCTGCGTTAGGTGCCTGGGCCCAGACCACGATACCCGGGCCTGTTCGTTCTGCCAGGGGTTCAACAGTCGAACTAGGATCCGACGTCAGAAGGCCCTTCAGGCTTTTTTGTTGGAGGAAAAGCTGAAGACCATGTCCTCCAAGGGGGAATCTTCTTCTAAATCCCACAAGCACGCGGAGAAAAGAAGGGAGAAGGCCCCTTCCAGGGCTTCGGAGTCCCGCAGCTCCGGTTCTCGGTCCGACCACTCTCCTTCCAGGGCCAGCTCTCAGCCTCCCCCGGCTGCGGTTAGGAAGCCTTCTTCTCAGGCTAAGTCCGCCAGGCCATCCTCGTCTTCTTCCTCCAAGGCCTTGGCGAAGTCCGGGGGGCGTCACCACCATCACCACAAGTCGGGTTCCCACCCTTCGGTACCCGATGTCAGGTCTTCTTCTGTGCCTCCTCGGAAGACTGTGGAGCTCACACCCTTAAAGAGGCCTGTGAACCTGATGCCAGTGCGACCGTCGTCCGCCGCGCGACATCCCTCCCTGGAGCCGCCGTCGGCCAGACGACCGTCGCCAGCCAGACCACCTCAGCGGACGCCGGTAGGGGGAACGGCGTCCGCTCCTCCTGAGAAGAGGGCCACGTCGGTCAGGAGACTTTGACTGAGGAGGACTTAACGGCCCGAGGACCAGGCAGGGCGACCCGGTTTTGTCGAAACTCCCAGGGAACCCTCGCCCTTGCCAGTGGCCCCTGTAGAGCCGACGCCGGGACCAGACGACCGCCCACCGGCACCCGGGCCATCGTCAGGCCTTTCCCTATCGGAAGTGAAGGATCTCTTCACTTACTGGTGGGACATCATCAAGAAAAACATGGCTCCCACTGTTCCTCCTCCTCCGGTCCCTGCACCCCCTTCGCCATTGGGGTCGGCTGGCCGTTTACCTCCTCCCCGGGAACCCAGATCCTCTCCCAGGGGGAGATCAGAAAAGCGGAGACCTCCATCGAAATACTCTTCTGGGTCACCCAGCCCCAAGAGATCCAGGAGACACCGACGTTCGCCGTCGACTGAGGACACGGGCTCAGACTACTCTTCCTCTAGATCCCCATCTCCTCCCCTTCTCTGGACCCACGTGAGATGCCGAAATCTCCTCCGGATGACCCTTCGTTCCTGGATATTATGAGACATATCCAAGAGAACATGGGATGGGATGCAGAAGAGCTAGACCCCGAAAGGATACGCCTCGCCAGATATCTTCGGCAGAAGGACCCCAAGCCTGTGGTGGTACCACCCTTGGTGGACACTTTCGTGGACGTCACCAAGGCAGCGTGGAAGCGTCCACATTCACTCCCGGCGATGCCGAAAAAAGCTGATCGCTTGTACAAGGCTCCTAAGGAAGACCAGTACTTGACGCAGCAGCCTCAGGCCGATTCTCTGGTCATCACAGCCTCACATGACCGGTCACAGAGGCCTAACATTTGAACACCCTGCCACGGACCCAGAGTCCAAGCAGTTGGGCGCACTGGGCAGGCGCCGCGTATCTTCAGCTACCTGCGCCATCAGATCCTTGAACTATTTGACCCACATGGTTCAATTCCAGAACGCTTTGTGGGAACAGGGTCTGGAGACGGCTGAAAAACTGCCTGACGGTGAGCAGAAGGAGGAGATGCTTCAGCTCCTCCGTACAGGTTCAGACGTGGGGACCCAAGTGCTTCGAGCCGCGTACGACTCCGCGGACTCATCGGCCCGAGCAGCAGCTTCTGGCGTATGCCTCCGGAGACACTCCTGGTTACGCGTCTCTGGGTTTACCCCGGACGTCCAGAAGAACATTATGGACGCTCCTTTCGAGGGAGAAGTCTTGTTTGGTAATCCTTCTGAGAAGATCATTACCAGACTTCAAGAGGCCGGGAAGGCGGTAAGGTCGGTTCAGGCCGTGTACCGACCCAAGCTTGGTTCCTTCGTGGCGGAACCAAAGCTGTTCGTGGGCGGACGCGGAGAGCAGCCCGCTCTGCTACACATCAGAGGGCTCTGGCTTCGTAGAAGCCCAGAAACAAGCCCGCCAGCCGAGTCAGCGTTCTCCTAAGCCGGCCCAGCCAGCGGGCCCATCTGCCGCCACAGCCTGACTCCTTTCCGGCCCCCGGCCCTCAGGATCAACGGGAAATCATGGTCGGGAGTCGCATTGTGAACTTCCTGCCGGGATGGCAGGCTATATCCACCGACAGGTGGGTCCTTCAGTTGGTCATTCTAGGCCACTTTATAGAATTCGCAGAAAAGCCACCCTCGAGGCCTACTTTGCTGTCCCGCTATTCGGGTCAGCACAAAACTTTGATCTGGCAAGAAGTACTCGCGCTCCTGCGAAAGGGAGCGATAGAGTATGTCCCGGAGAACCAGAGAGGACAAGGATACTATTCCCACTTCTTCCTGGTTCCAAAGAAAACAGGGGACCTCCGTCCGATTCTGGACCTCAGCGACCTCAATGTGTCGGTTGCCTACAAGAGATTCCGCATGGTGACTCTTCCGGGTCTTATTCCCATGCTGAAACAGGACGCCTTTTTAGCGTCTCTAGACATGCAGGACGCATACCTGCATATCCCTATAGCTCTGGCGCACAAGAGGTTCCTGCGCTTCGAGTTTCTCAACCACCACTTTCAGTTCCGAGCTCTTCCGTTCGGACTGTCATCCGCACCAAGGGTCTTTACCAAGTGCATGGCAGTCGTGGCAGCATCTCTGAGGAGACAGGGCCACTATGTGTTCCCGTACCTGGACGACTGGCTTCTCATGGCCGCCTCCAGAGAGGCGTTGCTACTTGCGGTTCAGAGTACCCAGGACCTGTTTGATCTCTGGGCATCCTCATAAATTACGAGAAGTCTCTCCTGGTACCGTCGCAGAAACTGCAGTTTATAGGCGCAGTACTGGACACTGTTCAGGGAAGAGCTTTTCTTCCGGACGACAGAGCGGAGCGCATCAGATCCCTCATAAGGGATTTATCGTCGAACAAGATCGTACCTGCCAGGTCGGTCCTTCGCTTGCTCAGACACATGGCTGCGGCCATTCCTACTGTCCCTTTCGCAAGGCTCCACACGCGGGTAACTCAGTGGATGCTCAACGTGCAATGGGACCAAAGGCAAGACCACCTGCAGCATCCGGTCAGGATCACGAATTCTGTGATCCAAGACTGGCAGTGGTGGCTAGTCCCAGGGTCGCTCTCCATGGGCGTCCCGTTCATAGCGCCGTCCCCGGAGGTAACCCTCACCACGGACGCCTCTGGTCTTGGGTGGGGGGCACACCTGGATGGGGTAAAGTCCCAGGGTACGTGGACCCCGATGGAAGCTCATCTCCATATCAGCGTCCTAGAGATGAGGCGGTTCTCTATGCCCTGCAGGCCTTTCAGTCAGTAATCCCACGTGTACTCTCTTGCTTCAGACAGACAACACGGCGGTGATGTATTACCTCAACAAACAGGCGCACCTCTTACCCCTTTGCAGGAGGCCATGAGGGTGTGGGATTGGGTAATAGGACACGGCGCAAATCTGATCACTTTGCACGTTCCCAGGGTGGACGACATGATTGCAGACGGCCTGAGTCGATCCCAGGCCAGAGTCCACGAGTGGGAACTTCTTCAAGAGGTAGCAGAGGATCTGTTTCTTGATGGGGAACTCCAGAGTTGGACTTGTTCGCATCCCCATCCAACGCAAAACTGCCCAATTTTTGCTCGCAAGGTCCAGGGCCTGGTGTTTTCTGGCGAGATGCGTTGTCCCTCTCCTGGGCGAACAGATTCCTCTATGCTTTCCCTCCCTTCCCGTTGATCCAGAGAGTTCTTCTCAAACTGCACAGGGAGCACGCACTCATGATCCTGGTGGCCTCATTCTGGCTCAGACAGATCTGGTTCCCTTTGTTGGTGCAACTATCTCAGGAACCCCCGCTCCCGTTGCCGCTCAGCTCCCACCTTCTGTCTCAGGAGAAAGGTTCACTAGTCCATCTGGACTTACGTTCTCTGAACCTGCATGCTTGGCTCCTAGAGACATAGCCATCTTGCGTCACGGGGTCTCGCAAGAGGTTGCAGAGGTCCTTTCTGCAGCCAGAAAGCGCAACGCATGCTCATCGTCGCCATGAAGTGGGCCCGTTTTTGTTATGGCCACGAACACGTGATTTTTCCCCTTTAGGTTGTCCTGTGGGAGTAGTGTTGGATTACCTGCTCTCCCTCTTTCATTCAGGTCTAGCCTACTCCTCTATTAAGGTGCACCTCTGTGCCATTTCTGCCTATCACCTCCCGGTGGGACATCGTACAGTGGCTCAACTGGATGCCTCTTGGGAATTTCTTAGGGGAGTGTTACACCTTAGGCCTCCCATTAGGGACCCTGTGCCTCCATGGGATCTGCACTTTGTCCTGGAACAGCTCACGCTTCCCCCTTTTGAACCTGCCGCGAATTGCGAGCTACGTTTTCTGTCGTGGAAAATGTTATTTTTAGTTGCTGTTACTTCAGCGAGAAGATTTCTGAGCTTCACGCCTCATGTGCAAAGAGCCTTATTTAGTTTTCCACGGGACAGAGTATCCCTGAGGACTGAACCCTAAGTTTTACCTAAGGTGGTCTCTTCACTCACTCTAAACCAGGATATTGACCTTCCGGTCTACTTCCCGAGTTATTCAAATAGAGGAGAGGCTCTGCTCCACACCCTGGATGTTCACCGCAGCCTGAGGTATTACGTCAACAGAACTAAACCCTTTCGTAGTTCTGAACAGCTTTTCGTTTCCTTCTCTGAGAGAATGATGGGCCAATCTGTAACCAAACAGTCTCTGTCTCGCTGGCTTGTCCAGTGTATTTATTACTGTTATGATTTAAAGCAAAAGCCCCTCCCGGGCTCAGTCCGGGGTCATTCTACTAGGGGTGTGGCCACCTCATTTGCAGCACTCAGAAACGTCTCCACCTCTGCTATTTGTGCTGCAGCCACTTGGAGCTCTGTGCATACCTTTATCAGACATTATAGCCTGGACATCGCCTCTCGGCGAAGGGCTGGTTCGACTAAGCGGTGCTACAGGGTCTCCTGTCCTAGGTTCAGGACCTGGAATTTATTTCCTATTTTCCTCCTCCGGAATTTCTGGCAGCGTTACTGCTTGGGAATCAGTCCTAATGGTGTAACCTGCTGCAGAGCTGTGTCTCAGTAAGATAGTACAGTTACGTAGAACTTACCGTAACAGTAGCTCTTCGAACAGCTCTTGCCAGGTACCTTCCCGCCCACCTTCCCCTTGGAGGAGGCATGGCTTTGCCTTTTCTTGTTGGGATTTTCCTCCTTATTATCTTCTGACGGTGGATCTTGGTCTCCCATTCTGATGTCATCCTGCGGGAGTCTCCAGCGGAGAACTGGGAATCTGGCGGGACCGCCCCTTATTCCCGCCTGACGTCTGAGGCGGATTGGCGTCTGGGGCGGTCCCCGCTGAAGATAGCTAGCTAGAATTTTTCCGTGGGGTCCTGACGCCTGCCGGCTACAGTCCTAATGGTGTAACCTGCTGCAAGAGCTGTTCTCGAAGATCTACTGTTATGGTAAGTTCTTACGTAACTGTACTTTATATCTCGATAAGTATTGCTTAAGTTTATTCTTATTTTTAAAAATATAAGAGAAGTCTCAGCCTACTTTGACTGAGTCGACCATGAGCAGGTCAGGTGACGGTAGGGAGACTTCGTATGAAAGTGGTTCAGTCAATTCGGGCTGGGTCCGGTCCGCCGCCTTCTCGGAAGGGGTCTGACAACGGTCAGTCCAATGCTCGAGGGCAGGCGGTCAGCAGAGCTTATAAAAATAAGCGGTCGATTCTGGCACCGTTCGGCCTCGAGGTCGCCCTCTGATATGTTCTTGCGTCGAGCGTTCGGGTTATCGGGCTAGTTGCGGTCTCTTCCCGGAGTCGCCAACCTCTGCTTCTGGTAGGCAACAGCCGACATCGAGCCCTACCCGCCCTCAGGTAGGTCTTCAGATGAGCAGTTTCATCAGTGGGCCGCTCTTATGGAACAATGGGCTCGGTGGTTGGTTCAGCTACCTGGCTCGGTCACTCGGGGGGACTTCGGGCTTCTTGAGAGACCAGGTAGGGCGGTTGGACTTCCCTGGTCGCGCGTCACCTTCTTTGGTGCCATCGACTCCGCGCTTAGGTGTTCACCCCTCACATGGCTACAGCGCAGGGGGCAACACTGATGCCCTTATCTCCTGCTCTTCTTCCTTCAAAGCCTGTTTTTCGGAGTCTTGGAGTGTTTTCAGTGCCCTTGACGTCGATGGCATGCTCGGCGGCGTCCTCAGTGCCGTGCGGCCTCTTGGCGCTGTCCTCGGTGCCGTTTTCGGCGCCGTGTGGGTCCTCTGTGCCATTTTCGGCGCCGCATGGTCCCTCGACGTCGTTCTCTGTGCCGTGTGCCTCCGTGGCGCTGGGTGCTCTCAGGGCGTCCTCCGCGTTTCAGGACTTCTCTTTTCTCTCTTTTCCTTCTTCCCTTTCCTCTGACTTTCGTTCCTTTCCTGTCCATACAATCCCTCCTGGACTGTCAGGAGATGACATTGAGCCTGACCCAGACCTTTGGCTGGGTGATGAAGTGGAGGAAGCAGGATCTATTACTGCTACAGAGCCTGTGGTTGAGGGCCTGTCCTTTAAGTCTCTGCTGAAAAATTTGATTTCCACTCTTTCTCTCCAGACTACAGACATCAGTCCTGGGAAATTAAGACTCCAGTACCTTCATGCCCCGGAGATCCCTACGGATTTGACTCCTCCGGTTCAGCCTTCCTTCAGTACGCTGTTTCAAATGGTATGGAATAATCCTGCTCTCACCCCTTCGGTGGCTAAATCCATAGATAGGAAATATTCAGTCCCCAAGGATCGTCCCATTTTGGCATCTCAAGCCTTTGGATCCTATTGTAGTCCTGGCAGAGAATGATAAGGTCGTTCTTCCTCAAACTACTACAGCTCGACCTATTAACAAAGAATCTCGTAAGATAGACACCTTAGGTAAGAGAGTCTGTGCTGCTTCTACCCTAAGTATGCGTATTGCCAGCTACCAGGGCTATTTCTCCCAGTATGAGTATATCCTGTGGCACTCTATCAAGCAGATGGTTGAAGCTCTACTGGAATCGGATACAAAGCCAGAGCTTCTTCAAACCATTGCCAGAGGTATCGAATCTAATAACCAGCAGGTTAAAGCTGCTATGGATGCTTTCGACACTTTTTCCCATTAAGCGGCTGCTGGTATTTGTACCGCCGTCATTCCTGGCTGCGCCGGGCTTCACGAATGGCCAGCGCGGCAACAGTAATGGCGTTGCCCTTTGATGGTGCATATCTTTTCGGTCCTCAGGTAGAACAAGCTCTAGAAGCTACACAAAAGACTAGGTCAGCCATTAAATTGCGCCCCATTTTGGATCTCAGAAAGCTAAACAAATTTCTCCCCAAGGAGAAATTCAAAATGATTTCTCTGGGAACCTTGTTACCTTTGCTTCATCAACACGACTGGCTAGCCTCTCTAGACATGCAGGATGCTTACCAGCACATTTCTAGTCACCCGAGGCATCACAAATTCCTGAGGTTTGTGGCTCTGGGACAACATTATCAGTTCAGAGTCCTGCCCTTTGGGCTATCCTCAGCGCCGCAGGTTTTTACAAAGTGTTGTGCAGTTCTCGCAGCGCACCTCAGAAAGGTCAGAATACAGGTGTTCCCTTATCTGGACGATTGGCTTCTGGCAAGCCCTTCCAGGCAGGGAACTCTGGACACCGTAGAGATGACCTCTCACTTCCTTACATCCATGGGAGTTCTGCTGAACCTCAAGAAATCGCAGTTGCAGCCCTCCCAGAGGCTCCTTTTTATAGGGACTCTTCGGGACACCTCCTGTGCGAAGGCTTTTCTTCCAGAAGACAGAAGGAACGATATCCTTCAAATGGCCCGTCACATCGGGGAAGACAACTCAGTCCCAACCCTCTCGATGCAACGGATGCTAGGCCTCATGGCATCCTCAGTGTTCACTGTACCCCTAGCACGTCTGCACATGAGAACCACTCGGTGGATGCTTAGTACTCAGTGGTCCCCAACCACTCACCCACAGTCCTATCCCATCAAAGTGACAGAACCTTTAAAGAGGTCACTCACCTGGTGGTCTCAAGAGAGCAATCTCCTGGAAGGGTATCCCTTTGCTCCTCTAGACCATCAGATCTCCATTACCACAGACGCATCCCTAATGGGGTGGTGAGCTCACTGTCAGGCTCTCCACACTCAAGGTGCGTAGACTCAGGTCGAGTCCCAGCTTCACATAAATGTTCTAGAAATGAGAGCCTTTCTTTATGCGGTCCGAGCGTTGAAGGACATTCTCTGTCCTAAGAACATTCTCCTTCAAATGGACAACAAAGCAGTGATGTATTACATCAACAAGCAGGGCGGTGCTCATTCTTACCCCTTATGCAGGGAAGCGATGAAGGTATGGGAATGGTGCTTGGAGCACAAGGCTCTAATTCAAGTGGTCGACCTACCGGGAATACAAAACGAGCTGGCAGACCGTCTCAGCAGAACAGAAACAGATCCTCACGAGTGGTCTCTCGACTCAACCATAGTTCAGTCACTATTCAAAGAGTTGGGAACTCCAGACCTGGACCTTTTTGCATCTCCACTCAACGCAAAACTGCCTGCCAGGGCCTGGTATTTTCTGTCAGGATGCGTTCAGGCTACGGTGGACAAAACTCTTTCTTTACGCCTTTCCACCTCTTCCTCTAATTCAGAGGGTACTCCTCAAGTTCGAATCCCAGGGGGACAAGATGATTCTCATTGCTCCCTTCTGGCCTCGGCAGCTGTGGTTTCTACTACTCAACAATATGTTGGCAGTTCCTCTGAGACCACTTCCCTTGCAGATTAACCTTTTGACTCTGGTCGGTGAGCCATCCCAACCTGAGATCGCTTCACCTTCACGCTTGGCTCCTGAAGAGGTAGAGGTAAACCGGTTCAGTGTCTCTCGAAGGGTTTCAGATATTCTTCCGGCTGCGCGGAAACCAGCCACACGGAAAACTTACAGAGCCAAGTGGAAGCGTTTTTTGCTCTGGTGTGTAAAATCCTCTTTGAATCCCTTTTCCTGCCCACCAGATAAGGTTCTGGAGTACCTCTTGGACCTCTCAAATTCAGGTCTGCAGTACTCTACAGTCAAAGTTCACCTTAGTGCCATTTCAGCGTATCATCAGCCGTGTTTTTCCTTAACACTGGCTCAGTTACCTGTGGTTAAGAGATTTCTTAAAGGAATTCTACATACCAGACCTCCTACAAGATGTCCAGTTGCAGCCTGGGACATTAATCTTGTGCTAGACATGCTCACTTGGAAACCTTTCGAACCTCTGGCTACCTGTGAGCTGAAATTTCTCACCTGGAAGATTGCCTTTCTAGTGGCCATTACCTCAGCCCGCAGGGTCTCTGAGATACATGCCCTGGTCACAGACCCTCCGTATACTGTGTTCCATAAGGACAAAGTAGTCCTTCGGACTCATCCTAAATTTCTTCCTAAGGTTGTGTCAGAATTTAATCTAAACCAACCTTTGGTCCTTCCCTCTTACTTTGCGGCCTTCCAAAATGAAGAGACGATCTCTTCATTCTTTGGATGTTAAAGGAGCTTCGTTTCTATCTAGATAGAACCAAGGACTTCATAAAGCCCAGCAACTGTTTGTTTCCTTCAGCGAGACCCGGCTGGGTCAGCCTGTCGCTATCAGATGTATCTCAGCATGGTTAGTGGCATACCTTCGCCACTGCTATTCCGTGGCGCAAGTTAAGTTGGAGGGCAGGGTTTACGCTCACTCTACTAGAGCGGTCGCGGCATCCCTAGCGGAAATTCGAAACGTGCCCATTACAAATATTTGCAACGCGGCCACCTGGAGCTCAGTGCATACTTTCGTTAAACATTATGCACTGGATGTCCATGCCAGATGACATTTTTGCTTTGGCAGAGCCATCCTTAATGGACTTCTGTCCTAGAAACGTGAGCTCTTGGTCTCTCCTGCCGCCCTCTCGGGGGATTATTAGCTCGGTACTCTCCCAATAGTGTGAATGAGTGGTGGAGACTTATGTCCAGGAAGATATGAAAGTGCGTACCTACCGTAATTCTTGATCTTCTTGGACGAGTCTCCACCACTCATTCACACACCCACCCTCCATCCCCCGCGCTCACCTCTATTGTTGGTCTTCACTCCCTCAAATATTTAGGCTGTGAAGACTTCTTTGTTGACCCTTCTTATACGGGTCACCCGGACTATTTTATGTCCAGTTTTTAGGTTAGGCTATCCTTCTAGGTTAGTTACGCTGCACCTCCTTGGTAAAAAAGGTACTGAGGCGGTTGGAGGGTTGACGCCAAGATAGTCATTACCACGCGAGCTGAGGCTCGTGGTGCTGTTCCTTGCGACTCCATCTCTGGTGCCGACCCTCCAGCAAAAAGTTTGCTTCCGATGGGTTCTAGTGCCTCCGGCGCAGATCCCAGTAGTGTGAATGAGTGGTGGAGACTCGTCCAAGAAGATCAAGAATTACGGTAGGTACGTAATTTTCATTTCTAGCGACCGATGTCGGTCTAGGTCTCTTTCCAGGAACCCTTCTCGCACTAAGCGGGACCGCTTCCGACGTCTGCCATTGCTCCGTTGCCGGTCCAGGGACTGGAGTCGGTCTTCGGACCATCGTCGGTCCCCTAGTCACCGACGTCAGCACAGGCATGGTCATGCGGCAAAATCAGACTATTCCAAATCGGATAGTCGATCCTCCTCTTCTTCATCGACCCAACGGAAGGCATCAGACCTGGGCTGGGGGGCTCACCTGGGTGTTCATTGAACGTAAGGGGTTTGGTCACCCGAGGAACAGTCCCTCCACATCAATGTGCTGGAAATGCGGGTGGTTCTCACGCTCTTCAGGCGTTTCGGGAGGATCTGGTACCGGGCTCTCTTCTAATTCAGACAGACAACATGGCGGTTGTCTTTTACATCAACAAGCAAGAAGGCACTCATTCATATCCTCTTTGCAGGGAGGCGATGAGAGTCTGGTACTGGGCACTGGATCAGTGCATTCTACTGTCCGCAATGCACGTTCCAGGCGTCCTAAACGATCTGGCCGACAACCTCAGCAGGTCGCGAGCCAGAACACACAAGTGGGAGTTGCTACAATCCGTAGCGGACCAGCTCTTCGACAGGTGGGGTCTTCCCGAGCTGGACCGCTCTGCGTCACCACGCAACGCCAAACTGCCAACGTTTTGCTCACGAGAGCCCGCGCCTGGAGTTTTTTGGCCAGACGCATTATCCCTTTGTTGGGCAGGGAGGTTTCTCTATGCCTTTCCACCCTTCCCTCTCATTCGGAGGGTTCTGCTCAAGTTGCAGGCCGAAGGGGCCCGGATGATCCTTGTGGCCCCCAACTGGCCTCGACAGATTTGGTTTCCACTTCTGCAGCAGTTATCCAGGGAACCGCCAATTCCGCTGCCCATATGCTCGCAATTGCTGTCCCAGGACCAGGGGTCTCTGGTCCATCCGAATCTCAGATCCCTGCACCTTCATGCTTGGCTCCTTCAGACGTAGCTCAAAACAGATACGGGGTTTCCCCGGAAGTGGCGGAGGTCTTAGCATCAGCAAGAAAGCCCTCTACTCGCTCCACTTATGCTATGAAGTGGAAGTGTTTCTGTCTTTGGGCCTTGCCGCAACATTTGGATCCCGTCACCTGCCCTGTGAACTTCACTTTGCAGTACTTCCTCTCCTTGTGCGAGAAAGGCCGAGTCACTCCTCTGTCAAGGTGCACATGTGGGCAATTTCCGCCTACCATGCTTTCGTGGGAGAGAGAGCATTGGCGCAATTAGATGTGGCCCGCACCTTCCTATTGGGAATTCTACACATAAGACCTCCCATTAGGGACCCTGTCCCACCCTGGGACCTCCTTATTGTGTTGAAGAAACTCACCCTCCCTCCTTTTGAGCCTGCAGCGAGTTGTGAGCTGCATTACCTTTCTTGGAAAGTTTGTTTCTTGGTTGCTGTTACTTCAGCTCAAAGGGTTTCCGAGCTTCAGGCTCTGATGTGTAAAGAGCCCTATTTGGTTTTCCACAGGGAAAGGGTTTCCCTCAGAACTAATCCTAAGTTTCTTCCCAAGGTCGTGTCTGAATTGACCGTCAACCAGTCGGTTGATCTTCCAGTTTATTTTCCTTCCCCTTCCAATAGAGGGGAGGCTCTCCTCCACACATTGGATGTCCACAGGACCCTGAGGTATTACCTCAACAGAACGGTTCAGCACCGTAAATCGGAGCAGCTCTTTGTGGCTTTTGCACCACATCGCTTGGGTCAACCGGTGTCCAAGCAAACCATCTCTAAATGGATAGTCCGCTGTGTCTCATTTTGCGACGAGCATCACAATAAACCCCTGCCGGGCCTGGTTAGGGGTCACTCCACCAGAGAAGTGTCAGCTTCTTTCGCCGCTATGCGGAATGTCGCTATCCAGGATATTTGTGCGGCCGCAACCTGGAACTTGGTGCATACTTTTATCAAGCATTACAGCTTGTATATTGTCTCCAGATGCCGTGCTGACTTCGGCCTAGTGGTTTTACAAGGGCTTTTGTCCTAGGGCCTCTGGAGTCAGCATATTCCACCTCCCGGGGTCGGCTACCTCCTTGCTGTGGGACTGCTTGGGACTCGGTCATAAATGTAATAGCCTGCTGCAAGAGCTCCCACTCGAAGTAAGATAGTACAGTTATGTAAGAACTTACCGTAACAGTAGATCTTCGAGAGGAGCTCTTGCAGCAGGCGCTGCTTCCCTCCCGCCTTCCCCCTCGAGGTGTGCAGATCTATTTTCTTTTCTTTCTTTCCTTTCTAGATGGTTGGCTTCACCTCCTTCTCTTGTCAGGCCTTCTGCTGGGTACTGGCGGGAGAAATGAGGTGGAGCTGGGTCAGCCCCCCTCTTGTACCCTGACTGACGTCGGGCGGGGCGGCGTCGGGGGCGGTCCCCGCTGGTATTGCTGGCAGAAGTTTTTCACCAGGTGGTCCTAGTGCCTGCGGCATAGTCCTAAATGTAATAGCCTGCTGCAAGAGCTCCTCTCGAAGATCTACTGTTACGGTAAGTTCTTACATAACTGTACTTTTTAGATGTGGAACAGGACTGGGATTTCTTTCCCATATCTTTTGGGAATGCTTACTGGTTCTCTCATTTTGGATAGACACTAAAAACAAAATATGAAACCAACTTGGATTATCCCTCTGTTTTACTCCCCAGGTATGTCTGATTGGGAATTAAATGTTCATTATTCTGCTAACAAATACTATATATATATATATATCTACTGTATGATAGCGTTGAGAGCTGAAAAAATAATCCTAAATCATTGGAAAGATCATCAGGTTCCCTCGCTAATCGAATGGAGAAATTAGATACTGCTGAATTTAAGGCTTGAGAAGATTACTTTCAGCATGAAACATAACTTGGAGGGTTTTAACTATTAATGGAAATAAACTATGATACTATTTCCTCTTTGAAATTAACCTAGCCTTTGTGGAGATTATTTTTTTTTATTGTTTAGATAAACTTACTCAGTGGTTTCTTATGACTATTCCCTTCTTAGTTCAGAATGGGGCTTTCTTTATTAATTTGCTTTCCAGTCATAGGTCTCAGAAAACTTTCTCTCCATAATCGCTACTCTTACTAGATTAGTTTTGGGTTTTCTTTTATGAGAGGGGTGGAGCTTAGGGATGGGTTTTACTGTTCCTTTTATTATTTGGTTAGTAAATGTTATCCTTTTTATTTTTTTTGTTCGTTTTTAAAATCTTTTATTGAGGTAGGACAGACAGAGATCTGAGGACACATTACAATCATTTTGAAATTCCTTTTCCAACATTAAGGAACCTGCCATAGAATATACAGCATTTTATTCATCATGCAAACATTCACCTTTATAATTCCTTGGCCTACCATCTGGCCCACCAACTTCCCCCTCCTCACCATACCATATAATTCCCCCTATTTACACCCTGAGTATACAGTAGTAGCATAAGAGAACATCCAGAATACAAAACCTACACACACCTCCAGAAATCCTTACGAAATCCTTTCCACTGTTATGGCATTTTATATTTTGTGATATCCGTGAGGCTTCTGAAACCCCACCCCACCCCCACCACCACCTCCACCTCCCTCGTCCTTGACCTTGCTGGTTCTCCAGCCTCCAAGATGTAACCATGCAGCTACCTGTGAGCTGGAGTCCACTTTCATCTCCACCTCCAACTTTACACCGCCACTCACAGGCCTGCTCACCTCTGCTGTCAGGAGAACCAGTCCAGGCCCCTTCCATGAGCTTCGCCACTAGGAGACAACCATAAGTCCTTTGATTCAGGTTATACCCTGTCTTAACACCATGGCTTCCCCCAAAGGAAGAGAGTTAATGATCACCCCCCACTTGTTCAAAAAAAGTTCCTCTTTTCCATATCTTTGATACATTAGACTCTCTAGGGCCAGATTATTGATGACCAGTGTTTTCCATTGTTCAAGGGATGGCTTAACATGAGATACCCCTGTGTTCTGGATACAGTGTCTGGCCAGTGTTAGTAAGACCCTCCCCGTTCTTGGGTAAGCTTCCCATTCCCCTCTAACCCTCTTCCACTCCAAACAGTAAGGAGGCCGCCGAATCCCTCACCCTCACCTGCATGATACTTGACACTTCCCTTGCAATCTCAGCCCAGAAAGGCCGTAACTCCCCATACTCCCAGAAATAATGCAGGTATGTACCACCTGACATCTCCCACATATTGGTACGACCACTGGGTTGAATTTATTTACCACCACCGGTGGGCAGTATAATCTGTGCAAGAATTTGAATTGTGATTGTTTAAACTTGTTGCATAGCAGTAGCCCCATATGAGACCGGAGGACTAGCCTCCAGTTCTCCTCTGAGATCTGCATGCCCAGGTCCCTTTCCCACAACTTCCTAACCTTGATAGATGTGTCTGGGAATATATCCCTATCGTCATGTACTGCCCGAGCTATCAGGCCCTTGAGGTTCACCTGTGCCAGCCAAATCAAGTCCTCCAAGTGTTCCAATTGCCTTATATCAGATTTCTGGCCCCTCCTGGCTGTACTGAAGGCCCGGACCTGGTAATATTGATACCTATGTGTGACTGGGATCCCATATTGATTCCTTAATTCCTCCATGGACTTGAATCCCCTACTGCCCCAGAGATCCCTAAGGCAATGTATGCCCTTATGATTCCATATCTCACATCCCCCTCCTTCCAACCCTGGCAGGAAGGCAGGATTGCCCACTACCGGAACCAACCCTGACATCTCATTCTCCACTTTCCTCCTCTTACATGCCTGTTCCCAAGCCTCCAGAGTCCAGTCCACCAATGGATTCTTACTGTGTCCCCTAAGATGCCTTCTCCATCCCCCGGGTCTAAATACGACGTCAGGCACACCTGTGTGTCTTCCCCTTCCAGGTCTACCCAACTTGCCTCCTTTCCGTGGTGAACCCAGTCCTGAATATATCTGGACTGCATGGCTAGCGCATACCCCTTTAGATTGGGAAGTTCAGCCTCCCCCACACTCTATCCCACCCTTCAAGCTCTGCAAGCTCATCCTAGGTCGTTTATTCTGCCAAATGAACCTGTTAAATTCTCTATCCATATCTTTGTAATCCCCATTAGTCAGGCCCATTGGTAACATTTGCATCAAATATAGGACTGTGGGTAATGCATTCATTTTCAGGAGATTAATTCGCCACATCCAGGAAATGGGGAGTGCCCTCCACCTTTCCATGTCTGCCTTAAAAGTCTACAGGAGTGGACCATAATTAATTCCATAGAGGCCTGCCAGATCCCTACCCACCTTGATGCCCAGATAGGTGAAATGAGTCCTAACCACCTTATAACCACCGTAGCCTTATCCCCTACTCCCCCCACCCGGAGCATCTCTGACATCTAAGTTAAGCTTATAACCTGAAAACCTTGTAAACTCCTATATTACTGCCAAAAGAGCTGGTATAGTGGTCTCTTGTTGTGGTGAAGAGCAGCAAATCATCCGCATATAAGGTCAGTTGGTGGTGAATACCCGACCTCCCCTCACTCCCTGTATTCGCTCATCCTCCTAATTCGGATAGCTAGCGTTCCATCGCAAAGGCGAAAAGAAGAGGGGACAGCGGACATCCCTGTCTTGTCCCTCGGTGTAATTCGAACATGTTGGAGCATCCCCCATTAATCGGGACCTGTGCTTTCTGGTTCTTGTGCAGCAGCCTGACCATCTTAATAAAATCCACCCCCGACCCAAACCTATTTAGCACCTGGAAGAAGTACGGCCATTCTAGTCTGTCAAAGGGGTTTTCAGCATCCATAGACAGCACCACCACTTGTTCTGGATGCAGATTACCCCAGTGAATGATGTTTAGGAGCCACCTCATGTTATGATACGACTGACGCCCCTGAACAAATCCCGTGTCTGATCTGCATGGACCAGCAGAGGCAGGATCAGTTCCAGTCTCCTAGCCAAGACTTTTGCATAGATTTTAAGATCACAGTTCAAAAGTGATAATGGGCAGTATGATCCACATTCTTCTGGACATTTTCCGGGCTTAGGGAGCACACAGATCATGGCTTGCAGGCATGAGAGAGCCAACCCAACCCCCTCCCCAGCCTCTTCCAACATCCCGGCCATGGGCCCCACCAGGTCCCCCCGAGTTCCTATAGTATTCCATGACAAAGCCATCAGGTCCTCCCCCCGCTTTCCCCTGCTTCATGGATGGTAGCCCTGCCCAATTCTGCTCCTGCAATTTTGCCCCTAATTGTTCTCATGGGCTTCTGATAATTCCAGCAGCTTAACCTTGCCCAAGAACTGTTCCATTTGGCCCTTTGAGTTACCACATTCTGACTTATACAGATTTGTAAAGAAAGTTGCAAAGTCTCCTTATTTTATCACTCTGGGTGGACCTATATCCACACCCATCTCTTATTGCCGTGATCATTGCTGTACCTCTTCTCCCCCGTGCCAGGCGGGTTAGGATTGCCCCCAGTTTATTGCCCCATTCATACAGCTGCTGCCTGGCATAGAACAAGGATGTGCTAGCCTCCCCTGTGTGCAATAAATTAAGTTCCCCCCTCAGTGCAAACATTTCTCCCTTCAGTTGGTCAGTGGGCGAGGAGATCATTCTTAACTCAACATCTTTTAGTTGCTGCTCCCAGGTCTGTCTCCTTTTCTTCCTTTCTTTCTTGTATCTATTAACATAGCCTATTATCACATCCCGTATGTACGCCTTTCCAGCCTACCTGTACATTCCCCATTGTTGCTTCAGGAATTCCCTGAACTTCTCTGCGGCCATTAAATAGGTAGGGAAACACCATCCTGGGCAGGGCCCCCTTCTCCTCCTCTGCAAATCTGTTCAGTACCACCATTTCATGATCGGATACATGTATGGGGCCATGAGCTACATCTCGAACCCCAATGTATCTTTCTCTAGTGACATATATGTAGTCCAGCCTGGACCAGGTCCCATGAGGGTTTGAGTAAAATGTATATTCCCTAGCCCCTGGGTTAGCTGCCCTCCAAACATCCATCAAGTCCAGATCCACCACCCCTTGTTTCCATTGATTCAAAGCCCTTGCATGTCGACTTCTTCCCTCAGAATGGTCCAGGCTGGGCTCCATTACACAGTTCAAATCCCCTCCCATACAGAGGTTGGGGAACTGTTCCCTTACCAACACATCCAAGAGTTTTTTATAAGATTCCATATCAAACACTGAGGGGGCATACACACTTCCATGCTTGATACTCTTGTCCCACCTTGCCTTGTACGAATATATACCTGCTCTCCTCCGGGTCTGCTACCACTTGCTCCACCTCTATGCCATAATTTTTATGGTAGCACCGCCAACCCACGTTTAAGTGAGTTGTAGGGAGCAGCGTAACATGCTCTGACCCAGTCTCCTACTAGTTTCCTATGCTCATCCTGGCTCAGGTGCATCTCGTGAAGCAGTGCCACCTGTGCGTGTTTATTTTTAATGGCCTGGAGCACGTTCTTGCGCTTGATGGGGTTATGGAAGCCCCGAATATTCCAGGAAATAATCACCTCAGTATTAGCCATTTTTAATCCCACGGGTTGTCCTCCCATCCCAGTCTTGCAGGATGCTGTGCCCCCCTCCATCGGCAAGATCGTACAAATGCCAATGCAACCGTACATTTCTGGATTCCATTATACATAGTATCCCCTCCCCCCCACACACACACACCAGTGCCTGCAACCGGCAAGGCACAAACTTGAAACAGCAAACGGGCATAAAAAAGAACCAAATTATAACTGTTGTGTAACACTTCTCAGTTGTCTACAGCCATCTACCCTACTTCCCTTCTGTAGCCACATCCTCCTACATCCTGGAAATCCCTCCAGGACCTGAAGAATATAATAATATCCCCCCCCCCCACATTGTCACATGCAGAGTTAAGCACAGGCACATCCTGCCTACAGCCACCCCACCACCACCATCAGAGACTAGTCTTGTTTAAATGGCCCCAGATAGTTGCCGGTGTGACCACCACCAGCTCCTTCCTCTCTGTCCATGTACTCTGTCGGTACCTCTCTCTCCTCCCCGGCTGTTCCTGTTCTAAAATCCCGAGCCCGCCACGGGTCTTCTACTACCCAGTCCTAGAGCAGCTAGGCGATCAGTGTCCATCCCCACATCCGTCGAGCATCCTGGGTTGCATTGGGTCCTTGCTTGCTCCTCCGATGGACACTGCCTGTTGGTTAAAAAGGGTTAGAGCCCATTACATCTTCATACTGAGCATTTCCCCAGAACGTCCAGCATTTCTTCTGCTACCCCCCCGTGCTCCTATTCCCCCAATCCTCCCCATGTGATGATGCTGTTGGTCCCCGAGTTCTTACCTTCCCATCTGCTGACTTGCAGGGCAAATCCCCGCCCATCCATTTACCTGTAGCCCCCTCACCCCTGTACCACCATCCTCTACTGAGTAGGAAAGCTCCCTTCCCCAGGAAAAGGCAGACAGGGGCACCCACATCCTCTCTAGCTCAGAAATCAACAAGAAAAACTAGTACAAGAAACCTTTTACATAGAAAGACAAGACATTTCATGCCAGTTGAGTCCATGTCACTGTTTGTATTGTTGCATCCAGGCCCTTGCATTCTCAGGTCTTCTGCCTTGTGGCATGCCTCCTCCCGACTGCTGTTCTGTTAATTAGTGTCCCCGCTGGCAGGTGCAAACCTTCCCAGTACTCTCTGAATGGCAAATTGGGTTGGGAACAGATTAACTTAATTCCATTCCCCCCCCAAGAGAGACTCTGCTCACCGTATCCCCACTCTCCTTCAACCACCAAGCTGGTTGCTACAGAGGTTACAGGAGCACGAGTTTAGGATCCCATCACGGCAGGCCCCAGTCCGGGCGTTTCCCATAGAGAGGCATCCCGCTATACTACCCCGTACACCACACCTTTATTAACTGGCCGTGTCTCCCTTGTACCCCCAAAGAAAAGCTGTCTGCCATGTGAAGCAAGGGTTCAACAAAAACATGCAGTTTTTAAATGTACTTGTCCCCCCGTCCCTCAATCCAGTCACTGGATAAAGCATGCCATTCGCTTATCTGAACTTCTTGATTGGCCTGGCGCGGTGTCCCTTCTTTGATTGGGCTCCAGGTTGTTCAGAAAATGCTGAACTCGGTCCACCTCGTGGAAGGTATATGTTGCTCCTTCCTTGTGGATCTTCACGGTGGCCGGGTACAGGAACTGAAAATCGATTTTAGCAGCACGGAGTGCATCCAAAACTGGATTGAAGAGCCTTCTTCTCCTCTGCAATAGCTGCGAAAAATCCTGATGCAGAAACAGCCTCGCTTCCTGATACAGGACCTCCTTGCGTTTTTTTGTAGGTGAACCAGATGGCTTGTCTGTCCCCAAAATGATGCAGTCGGACGATGATCTGGCGCGGCGGCTCCTCTGCTGCCAGTTTCGGCAACAAAGCCCTGTGCGCCCTATTTTAAAGCGCCCTCCTTTTGGCTCCAGACCCAATAAACCGGGAGGCACCCTACCGCAGAAGTCCTCTGGGGAAGTCCCTTCCTTTCCTTCAGGGAGCTCTCGAATCCGAAGGTTGTTGCGGTGCTGATAGTTTTCTTGGTAATCTAACTGTTCCCGGAGCTCCCCCAATTCCCTCCGAAGGTCCAAGACTGAGTCCAGGAGGTGCTCTGTGCGGTCCTCAAGCTGGGAGATTCTGGTTTCGGCTGCAGAGATCTTGGTCGCTTGCCCCGTGAGCTGTTCTGATAATTCTGAGATTTTTGTTGTAGTAATATCCAATTTAGGAGAGACTGCCGCCAGCACTTGTGCTGTTAAGGTTTGGCCTACAACCTCCATTTCAGTCGCTGAGAGCGTGATGACATTGGGGCCTCCTGATGTACCCGGAGGAGCAGCTTTCTTGCCAAATTTCACTGCATTCTGTGACGATTTTCCCATATTAGAAGCCAAATACTCATCCATTGTTCTCTCCGATTGCTGCTGGTGAGTGAGTTTTGGACCCAAAACCACCTTTGGAACCGCTTTTATTCAATTAAAAGACCTGTGGTGAGAGAGCTGTGCAGAGACGTTACCAGTCCGTTAGCTGCTCATTAGCGCCCCCCAGTGTTATCCTTTTAAAGATATTCTGTGCAACTTCAATTGTGCTGTCTTATTTGCAGACATTCCTTACTATCTGTTGTAGCAGTCTTGTGTTGTATTGTTTTAGTGTTGAAAAATTTTAATAAAGATCTAAAATTAAAAAAAAAATTACATATATACAGAATTGTATCTACAAATAAGGACCGGCAGTGGGGTTGCTTACCACATCTCTCCCTCCTAGACTAAATTTGTGGGAACACGCCCCTTAATGCATGGTAAGGTAATGGGCAGACTGGGTGGGCCAAGCAGTCCTTATCTGTTGTCAAATTCTATGTTTCTAAGGCATTCACGAATTCAGCTACTGTTCTAACTGGTGAAATAGCCCATCTGCGTTGGCATTTGCCAATCCGACCCTGTGGGTAATTGTCATATCCCAGGCCTGTAGGGCAGTAGTCCACCTTAAGAGATGACCATTCGTTTTTCCCACCTGAGTTAGCCACACCAGGGGGTTATGATCGGTCTGTACCTCAAAGTGCCTTCTGTTGAGGTACAGCTCTAATTTCTTCAGGGCCCATACTAGCTCAGGGCATTCCTTTTCAACTGTGGAATATGCTTGCTCCCGGGGAAGTAACTTTTTGCTGATATACACTATTGGGCGATCTTTTCCCTGATTAGAGGTCTGACTGAGGACTGCTTCAATCCCCACATCTGAGGCATCTGTCTGGACTACAAATGGCTTATTGTAATCTGGACTGGCCAACACAGACACACTGCACAGTGCCTCTTTAGCTGTGTGAAGGTTTATTCACAGGCTGGCTCCCACTTAACTTTTTTGGGCATTCTTCTCTTTAGCAGGCCAGATAGGGGAGCTGCCATGGTACTGCAATTCAGTACAAACTTTCGGTAGTACCTGGCCATGCCTAGAAAACTCCTAGCCTGCTTCTGGGTTTCAGGCCTGGGCCATGCCTCTATCACCTCAGCCTTTGCTTGATTGGGACAAAGCTACCTCCTCCCCACTACATGTCCTAGCTATGGCCACCTGGCACTTTTCAGTCTTGACAGTGAGCCCTGTCTTCTGTATCCTGCCTAACACTTCCTTCACGTGGGACAGGTATTCCTTCCATCTGGTACTGAAGATGGAATATCATCCAGATACGCCACTGCGTACCCTTCTGTAGCATGTACTGTAACACCTGGTTGACCAACCTTTGGAAGGTGGCAGGGGTGTTCTTCATTCCAAAAGGCATTACCCTGAACTCAAATAATCCTATTGGAGTGATGAAGGCCGACCGCTCCCTAGCTGTGGCAGTTAACTCCACCTGCCACTACACTTTTAAGTCAGTGGTGGTAAGGTATATCGCCCTTCCCAACTTGTCCAGTAGTTTGTCCATCCATGACATTGGGTGGGCGTCCGACTTCGTGACTGTGTTGTCCATGACAGTCCACACAAAAGCGAGTAGAGCCATCTGGCTTGGGAACGAGGACTACGGATGAGGCCCAGGGGCTGTGGGATTTCTGGATTACCCCTAAATCCAGCATTTCCTCCACCTCCCTCCTAATGTCCTTTAAGACAACATCCGACACCCGATAGGCTGTCTATCGGATGGGTGCTTGCGTTCTGGTATCTAAGTTGTGTGTCGCTAAGGGGGTATGTCCCGGCTTGGCCGTAAACGAAGTGGCAAAGTCTGCTAAAACCTCCCTTATTTCCTGGGACTTTTCCAGGGTCAACTGGGGCGACAGTTTGATTGCCTCTACAGAGGACTCCCACTTGCTTACCTCTTGCAAGTCCAGTAGGGTGTAGTCTTCATCCGTCCTTTCCCCAGGACTACACACTGCAAATACCATGTCAGCCCAGTTTGCCTATGGCTTCATCATGTTGACATGGTACATTCTATTGGTATGTCTCCTGTTGATCAGATCTTCCTGGACATAGTCTCCACCACTCATTCACACTGATGGGATCTACGCCGGAGGCGCTAGGACCCAGAGGGAGCAAACTTTTTGCAAGAGGTCCAGCGCCAGAGATGGAGCCACAAGCCTTAGCTCGTGTGGCAATGACTGTTTCAGCATCGATCCTCCAGCCGCCTCAATTCCTTTTTTCCCGCTGTCGAGTGTGCTTCAGTAACAACGTCGCTCGCCCTCCGGGAGTCAAACTCCAAACTAGCAGCATGGTTTTCAGTTTGTTTTATATGTATTTCAAAATAAGTACCGCTTACTTTTAACTTATTAAAGAAAAGAAGTCTTCAGCCTACTTTGATGGAGTCGACCGTGAGTGGGTCCGGTAACAGTAGGGAAACTTCGTATGAAAGCTGTTCAGTCAGCCAGGTCTGGTCTGCCGCCCTCTCCGTAGGGGGGGCTGACAACATACAGTCCGATGCTCGGGGCGGGGAGATGGCCCTCGAAGCATAAAAGAAACAGTAGCATTCTCGGCACCGTTTGGTCTCGAGCTCTTCTTCGGCCCATGGGTCAAAAAAGAGAAGGCATCACTTGAGGTCGCCTTCTGGTATGTCTGCACGTCATAGGTCGATCGTTGGGGTCAGGTGCCGGTCTCCTCCGGAGTCGCAGGTTTCTGTCTCTGATGACAGACTCTTTGACATCGGAGCCCTTCCCTGCCTTTTGAAGGGCTTCCGATGAGCAGTTTGAACAGTGGGCCGTTCTTATGGCACAGTGGGCTCAGAGGTTGGTCCAGCTGCTTGGCCTGGTCACTCAGAGACCTTCGGGGGCTTGGGTAGGGCGGTTGGACCTCCCTAGTCATGCGGCGCCTTCTTCAGTGCCATCGACCCCGCGCTCAGGTGATCTTATCTGTGTCAGTCTTCACCATTCATTGCCTTTGGGTTATTGGCCAGAGGTCATGACCCCTCGGGAGCTTTTTTTTTTTTTTTGGATGGGCAGAGCCGATGCACCATCGGCACCGCCCTCGAGGCTGATGCACTGCATGATGCTCCCGGGTTCGCTGTTGGGTGATATCGACTCCGCCCTCCCGCCAGTTCTGTGTCTCCCGCCTTTGAGGTCACCTGGTGGGACTCTTTGAGAAGAATCTCCTGAGGCCTACTTCAGCCGTTGGCGCAGTTCAAATCCTATTTATATTTTCGATGCTGTATCGACCCCGTGTCAAAGTCCGTCGGCTCAGAGTTTCCTGCTGGTTCTGTTTGCCTGGTAAGACTGTTCCTTATTTTACTTTGCAATGTCGGATCTTGTTTTGGTGGTGTTTTTCTCATAGGTCATGTCTCAGTCAGAGGGCAAGAAGATTTCTAAGATGGGACTGCCCCCATGTGGCCGTAAGTATTCCGTCACTGTCCAGTACGACCATTGCGTCGCGTGTTTTGGCCCGCTTCACGACATGGATTTCTCAGACGCCTGCTTCTCCATGGACCGCCGGGTCATTGACGAACGCTCGCGCAGAAAGTGGGGCGAGCCCCGCCAACTTTCAGGGGTTGGGTGCGCACTCGGGCCAAGCCTCGCTTCTCTCTGCCTTTCCTCCGGGTCCCTCCCAGTTCTATACAGACCGAAGAGGAGGTGGGCCTCTGCCTTTCTAGCCTAGCTGTGGCAGAGGCCCTCCATGATGCAGAGGCCCATCCCGTTTCTTCGGGGGACTGCGGGAGGCACGCTTGCCAGTCGCTCCCTGGTGAAGGCTCCCCGGTGGACCAGCGGCTCAGAAGGCCTGGGTCGGCGCCGTCCTTGACACAGTCTGTCGACGCCATCTTGGGTCTCCACGCCATTCGTGGCGCCCGTGGATCCTGATGGTACCATTGTCAGTGCCGGTCAGTCGCTCAGCGCCGTGGCTGCTATCGGTGCGATCCGCGGTGTCAATAGTACTAGCGGTGCCATGGGAGGTCCTATGGCACCGTCCCTGACTGTTTCTCACCTCGGCGCCGTCCGTGGTGCCGAGATTGAGCATGGCGCCATGTCCAGCTTTGGAGTCGTTCGCGGCCTCTGACATGGTCGGCACCATGGGGGTATCGGACCTCGGTGCCGAGAGCACGGTTGGGGCGGTCGTCGTTGCCATGTCTGGTCTTGGCACCACTCGCTGTGCCGTGGACTGACATGGTGCCATGTCACGCCTCGGCTCCGAGACTGCTGCCATTGTCGGAGCCGTATCCTCTTTTTGCACTGCTCGTGGTGCTGTTGGGGATGTTGGCACTGACTCTGGTGTATTCTTGGTTCTTCCTGGACTAAGTCTCCATCACTCATTCGCACTAGTGGGATAGCACCGGAGGCACTAGGACCAAGCAGGAGCCTAAAATTTTCAGAAGGGTCGGCGCCAAGACAGGACCACAGATGTGCGGCACCGCGAGATAGCCTGTGTAGGCTATGTCGATGTCGACCCTTCAACTGCCTCAGTTCCTTTTCTCCCACTGTCGAGTGTGCTTGTATGTCGACGTCGCTCGTCTGCTGGAGTCAGTTTTCGTCTCTACGACAGCAGCTTTTACTGTTTAATATTTTAGTAGTAATTTCTTATTTTACGAACAAGAAAAGAAGATTATGAAAAGAAGAAATTCTTTCCTGCCATCAGCGAGTCTTCCTTAGACGGTAGCGGTGAAGGTAGGAGGACTTTGTTTGAAAGTTTTATGGCAGAGGGGCTGTGTCCGGTCCACGCCCTTAATGAGCGGGAGACAGTCCCCAGACTAAATCTTCGCGTTCGGGGATCTGGCTCCACTTAATCTCGAGCTCTTCTTCCTCGTTGGGGAAGAATCGGTCCCTTCGAGATTGCCCTTTAGTGCGTCTGCACGAGGATTGTTCGTTGGGAGGGACGATAGTCCTGAACCGACTTTGGTGGGTTCCCCTTGGCCCCACTCCTAACAGCTGCATTCTTGACTCCGAACTCCATCTCTGTCCTCATTGGAGCTCCGGTGAGCAGTTTCACTTCTGGGCCGCTCCTGTGGAGCAGGGAGTTTGACTTCTTCAGTTTTTCCTGGCCGTGTACCTGATTTCGGGGCCTCGGAGCTGTTGAACCAGAGCTGGGTTGATTGGATCTGGATGAGCGCAGTGCCCTCTTGGTGCTTTCGCCATCGTATCGACCCCTCGTGCCTACCCCCACCCCCTTTTCCATGCAGGGGCCGGCACGAGCACCACCATTTCCTTTGACATTTTCCTTCGGCGCCGTGGCTCAGTGCCTTAGTAGGCACCTGCCTCGGTGCCTTGGTCAGCGCCGTGGGTGCTGTTGCTGCCATTGGTTGTCAGCACCGCTAGTGGCGCAGGTGGCACTGGGCACCTATGGGTGGTAGGGAGGTCCTATGGCGCCGTCCCTGACTGTTTCTCACCGCGTGTATTGTAGGTAGATAGACTTGTGTAACTGATGAAAGAAATTGCTTTAGTTTTCAGTTCCCCACCGGTCGGTCCGGTCAGGACCCAAAGTAGTAAAAAAAAAAAAAAGGTGTGTATCGGTTCCTGAAAAAAACATTAAATTTCAGGGTTTTTTCAACCGACCCGTGACACGGTTGGAACTGATAAGTTTTTGTAGTCGCCTGCCTTGAACGCTGGTAAGGATGATTTTCTGTCTGAGGCATGTCTGAGAAACCCAAAAAGAAAACCGGACCCACGGGGTTTCAGCACTGCACCAAGTGTGGGGAATCCTTTGCCAAGGCCGACCCCCCACCTCATCTGTGTTTATTATCTGGGGTTTGACCACCTCAAGGAAGACTGCCAAATTTGCAAAATTTACCTAAATCTACTGCTGAAAAATGCTTGAGTAAGCTTAGGAAAGGGAGGCAGAGAAGTCCACTGGCCGGATGTCCAGCCCGATTCGGTTTCGGCCGAACCTGAAGGGGTGCCTACTGACCTAGGCAATACCCCCTCGGGCAAGAGGAGAGCCGATTTTGCGGAATCGGTTCCTACACGGAAAAAACGTAAGTCAGACGGTTCGGATCCATTTCTCATGTTCCAACCGCCGACGAAATTGCCAAAGCGATCGCCATAGTGCAGTCACTTCGCCAGGTTCCAACCAAACCGACATTGTCTCAAGGACGGTCAGTTCGGTCGGACTTGCACGCTTCCGATTGTGACCCTGAAGCTTTTATGAGGGCGATGATTAAGATGAGGATTATGAGGACCTGGATGTGCCTATCAAACCGGACATCTCCCCAGACAGGCCTTCCGGTGTCTCTCCTCCCAGGCTTTCTGAGTCCCCCTCCCACTACTTGTTTTACAGGAAGGTGGCTGACACTCTTCAGCTCCCTATGGAAGAAGCTGAACAGGATCAGAAGGAGCCTGACTATGTTGATATAATTGACGTCCTAGTGTCCAAAAGGTGTCTATCTCTCTGCATAAGTCCCTGGGGAAATGGACCCAAAAGATCTTACAAATGCCAACATCCATACCCCCTGTGGATAAGAAGATGGACAGGAGATATGCTTTGTCAGGCCCTGGGACAGAATTCCTTACCACTCAACGCAGCCATGTTGGGGTAGTGCAAGCTGCAGCCTGTGACAAGGCTAATATTCCTCTGGCATCTCACCCCCCATATAAGAATTCCAGGAAAGTGGATGCCATGGCAAAAAAGCAGTACCTGGCATCCTCTTTGGAACTCAGACAATCTAATTACATGGCGTATATACAGCCAGATACCAGAAGTCTAGGTGGGATACGATTCTGGCACTGGCTAAGAATGCCCCGCCCCAGCTAGCCAGTGAGCTGGACCAGGTGGCTGCAGATGGCATCGAAGCTTCCAAGGTACAGTTCCATGCTGCGGTAGACTTGAATGATGTCCATTCTCTGGTTATAGCTACATCTGTTTCCATGAGATTTGCCTGGCTCCGGTGTACCAACTTGTCTCAGGATACCCAGACCAAGGCCATGGATTTTCCTGTCTCTGGGAACTCTCTGTCTGGGGAACAAACAGAGGCTTACTTGAAAAAGATGGATGAGTACAGGACCACATACAGGAGTGCTGCAGCCAAAGAGAAGCAGACCACTCCTCAGAGGCAGCAATCTAGGTCTGGCAGGGGCAGGTCTTTTCAAATGCTCTTTTACCAGGCCCAAACCTCCTCTTCCTTTCAGCAGAGGGGTTCTTTAGGGGAAGAGGCAGAAGGGGGATGACAAGGGTAGCATCCTCCTTTCAGTCTAAGCCCCCTGCCAAGCAGACACCCTGATGGATCAGTCAGGGTTGCCTCCCCAATCCCTGTAGGGGGCAGGCTGGCTCACTTCTTCCAGGCCTGGAAGTCTATCACCTCAGACAAATGGGTTCTGGAAGTGGGGAGCCAGGGCCTTGCTCTCAGCTTCACCAGGTTCCCAAGGCTGAGGGCAGAGGTCTTTCCCCCTTCCTCTTCAGAGGAAGCACAGGCTTTGGAGACAGAGATCTCATCTCTGCTGCTCCTGCAGGCAGTGGAAAAGGTCCCTGTCATTCACAGGGGAAAAGGATTGTACTCCAGGTACTTCCTTACCCTAAAAAGACAGGGGAGTGGCAACCCATCCTAGATCTACGATAGCTAAACAAACGCATCTTAAAGCCAAAATTCAAGATGGTGACTCTGGGGCTAATTCTTCCCTCTCTGAGCACAGGAGACGGGCTAGCATCCCTGGATCTCAAAGATGCCTATTTTCACATACCTATCAGGCAGTCCCACAGAAAGTAGCTCGGATTCTAACTACCCTCAGGCCATTATCAGTTCAGAGCATTGCATTTCGGTTTGACATCTGCTCCAAGGGTATTCACCAAGTGTCTGGCAGTTGTGGTGGCCTTCCTCAGAAAGCAAGGCATCCTGCTGTTCCCTTATCTGGACAACTGGCTTATAGTAGGCCAGTTTCCAGACCAAGTTAGGTCACATCTAAAGGTCATTCAAGATCTTCTGGAATCTTTAGGGTTCATCCTGAATCTGGAAAAGTCAGTTCTGGAGCCTTCCCAGCTTCTCACATTCATAGGCGTGGAGCTGGACACTGTACAGGCCAAGGCCTTTCATTCTTCCCCAAGGGTCCAATCTCTCATCAGTCTGGCCTCTTCTTTTCGTCCACTTGTGTATCGGCCAGACAGACACTTTTTACAGCTGCTGGGCCATATGGCAGCATGCACAGTAGTAGTGCAAGGTTTCAGATGAGATATTCAGTTTCAGCTGAGAGCTTTTTGGTCTCAAAGAAAAGACGCCCTCTCCAAGTTCCAGTGTCCCAGACTCTAGTTCAAGCCCTCCAGTGATGGTTGGAGGAGGACAATTTGAGGCAAGGGGTTCCCTTCCTCAGTCAGATGCCCACAGTAATACTCACTACAGATGCTTCCCTACTGGGGTGGGGAACTCATCTGGATCAGCACACAGCTCAGGGGACTTGGTCTCCTCAGGAGTCCCTTCTGCATATAAACCTGCTCGAACTCAGGGCTGTCTTTCTAGCAGTTCAGACATTTTCAAACATGATCCAGGGGAAAATGGTCAGATCAGGACAGACAATACCACAACCATGTGGTACATCAACAAGCAGGGGGGCACTCAGTCTTCAGCCCTGTGCGCAGAGGCCATGAAAATATGGTCTCTAGCTTATTCCCTGCACGCTTCCCTGATCACAGTGCCATCTCCCAGGAAAGGACAATGTACTTGCAGATGCTCTCAGCAGGATTTCTCAGGGTCACCACGAGTGGTCCCTGGACCCTCTCATTCTCCAAGTCATTTTCAAAAGATGGGACACTCCAGAGATGGATCTATTTGCGCCCCAGACAGCCATCAGCTCCCCTTGTTCTGTTGCAGCCCCCCTCTTCTGGGGTCTGTTCCTCTGGATGCTCTCCTTTTAGATTGGACCAACAAGTTTCTCTATGCTTTTTCTCCCTTTCCTCTGATATTCAGAGTGCTGGTCAAGATCAGGTCCCAACCTTGCACAGTGATCCTGGTAGCCCTGGACTGAGCCAGGCAACCTTGGTATCCTCTTCTGTCACTGTCAGTAACAATACCTCTGTGCCTTCCCAGACGGTTCAGTCTCCTCACCTCTTCTCATGGGAGGATCCTGTATCCCGGCCTTCACTCTCTCAGGCTCAAGGCCTGGCTCTTGAAGAGCTAGAGTATGCAGGTCTTAGTCTTTCCCATCCAGCTCTGGATATCCTTAAGGCTAGTAGAAAGCCTTCCACCAGAAAGACTTACAGCTCCAAATGGAAGAGGTTTGGGTCTTGGTGTTCTCAGAGGCATATCCAACTGGATTCAGCTGATATTGCCATTGTTCTGGATTATATGGTGCATCTTAATAGTTTGGGCCTTCGGCCTGCCACCCTCAAGGTGCATTTGGCAGCTGTCTCTGCTTTCATTTCAGTAGGGAAAGTCTCTTCCTTAGCCTCTCATCCAGTTTTTAAAAGATTTTTCAAAGGGATGATTCATATCATCCCTCCCTTCAAGAATCCTACTCCTCTGTGGGACCTGAATATTTGTATTGCACAGCTGATGCAGCCTCCTTTTGAGCCTCTTTTTTCAACTGAACTAAAGTACCTTACTTGGAAAGCTGTATTCCTGGTGGCTATCACATCTGCCAGGAAAATCAGTGAATTACAGGCCTCATCAGTGGAACCTGACTTAATTTCTTTTCACAGGACTAAGGTGGTCCTTCACACAAATAGGAAGTTCCTTCCCAAGGTGGTGTCAGACTTTCATCCGAACCGATCTGTGACTTTACCTGTATTCTTTACTGACCATTCCTCCTCAGGAGAGAGGAGGTTGCACAGTCTTGATGACAAAAGGGTTTTCAGTTACTACTTAGAATCCACTAAACCTCACAGAAACGACTATTCCCGGTTGTTCCTTACTTATGGAAAGGTGGGTAGAGGTAAACCTGCCGCTAAGACGACCATTGCTCGATGGATTGTCTCTTGTATTCAGTTCTGCTATTCAGAATTGGGGAATGAGCCTCCATCAGGCCTGAGGGCTCACTCCAGCAGAGGTACAGCTGCCTCGGTGGCAGCTGCAAGGGATATACCCTTAGTGGAAATCTGTAAAGCAGCCACCTGGAAGACTCTTCACACATTTACCAAGCATTATTCCCTTGATATCCAGTCAAGAAGTGTTGCTAGGTTTGGCACAGCAGTACTGCAGAGCCTGTTCCCAAAATGGGTTCTGTAGATCCTCCCTTGTCAGTCTTCACCATTCATTACTGCTGAGTATAAGCCGGAGGTGCGCACCTTCCACAGGATTTATTTATTTATTTATTAAGGAGTCAGGGCTGATGGTGCCGCCCCGAGAGTGACACGCCACGTGATGTGCGAGGGGTGGCCATTAGGCGCCACAGACTCCTTCTCCATCCCAGTTCTGCTTTTCCTGCTGCCGAGGTTGCACTTGCCGCGCTGGAGTCAATTCAGTACTGCGCTATAGGCCGATTCTACTCAAACTGTCAAGCTCCCTTCATCCTGTGTTTCTCAACGTCGTCAACCGGTAAGACTGTTCTGTTTTCTATATTATTCGACGACGCCAAGAGCTTTTCTGTGTTTTTCCTTAATTGTTTAGCATCATGTCTGGTTCGGGAGCAAAACGCAAGTCTACGGCGGGCCGTGCCCCTATGCGCCAGTGCCCTTGTGGCCAGCAGTTTTCCATCACAGACCGTCATGATGTTTGTCTCCGGTGCCTGGGACCCTACCATGATATGGAAAATTGCAACGTCTGTTTCTCCATGGATCGCCGTGTGTTGGAAGTCCGCGCGTTTAAAGTCGGACGAGCTCCACCGACTTTCGGAGGACGACGTCTCCCGAGGGCTTCCCAGGCCAGATCTCTCGACCCTTCCTCCGGGTCCCCTCCTGGGTCTATATGGCCTAGTGAGGAGGAAACCTCCTCCACTTCTAGCCTTGTCGAGGAGGAGGTTTCTTCTTCGACACTGAAGGAGCGGTGTGATTCCCCTCGGGGTCGCGCCATTGGCGCCATCCTGGCAGTCACCTCCGTGGAAGTGCAGGCTTCCCCGGTGTCGCGGCCCCTGGTTGCAGGTCCCGGCTCTGGTGGACCCTGGTTTTTGTCTGCCCTTGTCATCGTAGAGTCTGGCGCAGCTCGCGGTGCCGGTGACTCGGCCAGAGCCGTCTGTGGTGCCATTCTTGGTCTCGGCACCGAGGACTCTGACAGCATGATCGGTGGTGCTGTTCTGAGTCTTGGTGCGTCAATGGTGCCATCTTGCACCGGGGACTCAGGCAGCGCCATGCGCGATGTCACACTGGTCCTCGGTGCCATCCATTGCGCCGGGGACTTGGGCAGCAGTGTTGGCAGTGCTGCGCTGGGTCTTGGCGCCATTCGCGGTGCGGCCCGGGTTCCTGGCACTGCCGAATGTGTGGATGACTCTACGGACATGGATGGCATTGTGGCCTGCGGCGGTACCAGGCCTGGTGCCACCTCTGGGCAGGTTCCTGCGGCTGTTGCGATGGAGCCTTCCCTTGTTGACCTCTCGTCGGAGGAGGAGGAGGACGATTCAGATGAGGACCCAGACCAGCGGCTAGAGTCTTCGGGCTCGGAACCTCCTTTAGGCCGCAGGGCTAGACATTTGTGTTCCTCACCCAGAGTCCCCAGAGCTGGTTAACCCGGATGATTCTGTGGTTAGGGGTGGCCTGGAATCTTCCGTGGTGGACCCTTTGGGTGTTCTAGAGAGGATACCCTCCTCTCGGAGGTCCCGGGCAGCTGCCGTTTCTGGTGCTGCTAGAGTCCTTCAGCAGAGGGGGGAAGACTCTGCCTCAGCAAGTTCCCTTCGGGGTCTTGCTCAGCAGGGACCTCCACCACTAGTGATGAGGAAGAGGGCTGCTTCCGAGTCCGAAGGATTGAGGGGTAGAGGTCAGCAGCGGCGGCGAGCCCCCACCGCCCTGCGGGGTGTGGGGAGGAGTTGTAGCACTGATTCTTACCTTTCTCTTAATGTCTCTAAAGCGCCTTCTGGTGGCGGTTCTGAGGGTTGCCCTTCTGGACTCATGCAATACCAGGCGCGTCACAGGGGAGATTCCCCTTCAGGGCTCTTTCCAGAGTTGCCTCTTTCCACTACACAACCCGGCATGATCTCAGAGTCTGCAGTCTTGGTGGCGTCGCTACCTTGATCCGGAAGCCCTGGCAGATGCCGGGCACGTGCTATTAGGTGCCCCTCGCCCATCCCTCTGCAACCACCTTCCTCTCTCCCAGGCCATGTGGGACCCACTGAGCCATTAACTTGGGAGACATTCAGAGCTACTGCGATGGCCTTCCCGTTCTATGTCAGGGCCATGGATGAACAGGTTTTCAGCCTGTCCCCCCACCCCACCCCGCCACAGGAGTCTTGTGAGCATTCGAGCTCCACTTCCTGTCCACCTTTCCTCTTGACGCTTATTTCACTGACTATTAGCGTTTCCTTTTGAGGATGGTGTCGGAGCTTAGTATCTCCTACATCTGTAGATACAATACCGAGCGGCAGACGCGTGCTTTCCTTAGTGAATTCAGTGCTCGACATCTGGTGGTACCTTCCTGGCTGATCCCCTTCCAGGAAGCGTCTGTCCACACCTGGTAGTTTCCAGCCACTCCTTCTCCAGCCCCGGGAAACTGCCTGAGATGGTATTGTACCCCTCACGAGTCTCTAGGTTCTCTGCCTCACCCGCCTTCAGGTTTGACGTCCCTGGACACTCCTTCCGGGCCTCGACGCCTGGTACACGATAGGCCTCCGGATTCGGATTCTGCTGACTTCGACCTTTGGGGACGACGAGTTTTCTCTTCCGGTCGTGTGTTGTTATGCATCTCATCGCATCAGGCTCACCACGCTGCTTACAACAGGCATCTGTGGTCGATGCTGGCTCAGGTCTTAGCCTCTTTGCCTGACTCAGAGCAGTCTAGACAGGCCATTACCGTCTCTGCTCAGGGTCTGGAGCTTGCAAGGCACCAAGTGAGACCAGGTGGCGTCCAGACTGGTAGGGACAGTGATCTCCATTAGGCGGATGGCATGGCTTCGTCTCTCCAGACTGTCACCCATTGCCCAGTGTAGGGTGGCTAACTCTGCCTTCCGGGGGACCTGCCTTTTTCCCACAGGGCGAGGAGGCTTCTTCAGGGACAGCCTCCCTCCCCCAGCCCTCGGGGGACGCCTCCTTCCCCTCACCCTCCTTAGACTTCCTGGTCTAGTGGTTAGGGTCTCCCCCTCCCTACTTTTCACCATTAGGAAGCTGAGGGATCTGTTCCCTCAGGGTCTACTCAGACCCCCCTTCGGGGGGAGCTTGGAACTCACCCAGCAGTAATGAATGGTGAAGATTGACAAGGGAAGATACGAAAATTACGTACCTACCGTAATTGTTGATCTTCTCTTGTATCTTCACCATTCATTACTGATTCCCGCCCACCTTCCTCTCACGGGCCTCCTTCTTCGGCGTCTCCCCCTCCCTGCTCATTCCTCCTACTTCTTCGTTGGCCTTTAAACCAACAAAAAAAGTAAAAAACCTTATCTTGATTTTTCTGTTCTTTTCTGAACAGATCCTATTTTCCTCAAGGTAAAGGAGGAACAAATGGAATTTATTCTATCCTGAGGGAACTCTTTCTGAATGCCCTTAGGGGTGACCGCTTGGTTTTCTTAACCATGTGGTTCAATTCACAGTTAAAGAACCATCCCCTTATGGCTCGGTCCTTTTTGTCCTGGTCCCTCTGGCAGGTCATAATCTTCTTTTGTATCAGTTCTTCTGGTTGGTGCTTCCTAGCACTTCAGTTACCTTGACCTGATACTATTGCCTGGCCTTCAGGGAGTCCAATTGAGTTCTCACGCTATCCTTTTGTAAAGGGGTGCCCTCTGTAGAGCTCACCACCTCCACACACATATCTGTGTTAGTATTAACAAGGTGCTAAAGGACCTCTTCCTAGTTGGGCGCTCTCTTTCCGGAACAGAATTTCTGCCTCGGCAGTCTGTGAGCTCTCAGCTAGAGTTTTAAGAGGTTGGGATGACGGGAGGTTAGAGAATCTGCCTTTGTGTCCAGTCTGTGAAAGCAGTTAGGTGGAACCTTCTTTCAGTCCTGTCAAGGGAGATCCTTGCTTCCTTGTTTGGTCCAAACTTATAAGCCTTAAACCGATATATCAATGGGCAGTAGTCTCCCCTCCCGACTTCCCTTGTTCTCTCCCTCTCTTCTTCTTCTCCTTTTCTTCATCTGTTCCTCCCTTGGAGCTGTGCCAGAAGTGAGGCCCTGGGGTCCCTCAGGGTAGGCGTTTTCTTATTTTTCTGTCCTCTTCCGGCTTATGCCTTTTTCAGTTTATAGCTTTTCCTTTTTTCTATCCCTCGGCTCTCTTGCCTCGCTCTCTTTTTCTTATCCTTATTTCACCTCTCCAGCTAACAGAACTGGGATGGAGGAGGAGTTGCGGCACCTAACGGCCGCCCCTTGCACATCACGTGGTGCATCACTCTCGGGGGTGGCGCCATTGGCGCCCGACCTCAAAAAAATCCCATGGCGGTACGCCCCGCTTACACCCAGCAGTAATGAATGGAGAAGATATAAGAGAAGATCAAGAATTACGGTAGGTACGTAATTTTCTTTTCCCTCCTCCTGGGGGGTACTGCTTGATAGTCTGCAGTTAGTCAGAATACAGCAAGACTTCATGTTTGAAAAAAAATTACTCACTTTAATAATGTTTCTTCTAATGGAGTCTTGCTGTATTCTGACCTCCCTCTCTGCCTCTCCTCCTAGAACCTAGCTGTTTTGGGATGTGGCTGGGCAGGTGGTGTGCTGTACGCCAGGGGCGCATTGGTTATTTCTTATTATTATTCTCATTATTTAATTGTCTACCTACTTGAATTCTTTTTGGGGGTCTTGACTTGAGTCTTCATACCCTCTTTTATATATGTATGGCCTTTTGGCAAGCATTTTAAAACAATTTCTGGACTGTTAGCCAGTTAGTTTAGTGCTCGTAAGAATCTGACGGTTACAATTCAGAGTACCTGGGACTGAGGTTTGAAAACTGAGCTCGAGATGAACGTTCTATGCCTGGCATAGACTTTAACCCTTTCATCTCCGGGGCAGTTGAAGTGCTGGGGCTAACTGCAATTAGTCAGAATACAGTTTTTTTCTTCAAACAACATGAAGTCTTGCTGTATTCTGACTATTGCAGTTAGCCCCAGCACTCAAATTTGCCCCAGAGAGTAGATAATTAATTTTCTATGCAGAGCATAGAACGTTGAGCTCGAGCTCGGTTCAAATCTCTGTCTGCTGCACTTTGAAGCGCCACTGTCAGATTAATTACTCCGCCTAACTGAATGGCCGCTTTAGAGATTTCTCCTTTGCTCACGGTTCGTAAGTCGGTTAAAGTCCTCGGTTTTACCGATTATTTTTCGCAAGTTTCGGTTCAGATCTCTGTCTGTGGTACAGTAAGTACTAGGTAGTGAACTAGACATAGTAAACTTGTGGAACTTGTAAAATTGATTTTTCGACCTGTTCGGCTGAGCCGTCCATTTAGTGATTTATATATTCTTTGTTTTTAAACCTAGAATGTGGTTACTGGTCCTTATCGGTTTTAACAAAACTACATTTTCTTGTGGTTTTTTCCAATACCAGTGACACAGTTAGAAACCGATAAGGGTGTCTTGCCTGGTTGTTTACCTTAAAAAGGGTAAGTTTGTGGTTAGGATGGCTGTGTCTGAGAAACCCAAAAGAAAAACCGGGCCCACTGGGTTTCAACACTGCAGTGCGTGTGGGGAGGTCTTTGCTAAGGCTGATCCCCACACCACCTGTGTTTATTGTCTGGGGTTTGACCACCTCGATTCAGACTGCCAAATCTGTAAAAATGTCCCTAAGTCTACCTTGGAAAAAAGATTAGGTATGCTCAGAGATAAGGAGACCATGAAGTTCGCTGACTGGATGGCCAGCCTGGTTCGGTTCCGACCGAACCTGAAGGAAGTGCCCTCTGACCAGGCGTGCTCTCGGGCAGAGAGCTAATCCTGAGGATCGGGTTCCTACAAAAGAAAAGAAAGAAAAATCATCCGATTCAGTTCCAGAGACCCATTTTACGACCGCCGAAGAGATTGCCAATGCGATAAGGATTGTAGAATTGCTTCGTCCAGTTCCGTTTGAGCCGGCGCCTTCTGGCAGGCGCTTGGTTTCTCCGGTTCAAGATTATGCCCCTGAAGATTTCTATGAACCGGATTTGGCGGGGGTTGAAGATTGTGATGATGACAATAACGATGGTGTGGGAAGTCTGGTTGAGCCCATTGAACTAGACATCTCCCCAGACAGGCCTTCTGTTGTTTCCCCTCGTAGGTTTTCTGAGTCCCCTTCCCACTACATGTTTTACAGGAAAGTGGCAGAAACCCTCCAGCTCCCTGTGGAAGAAGCTGTAGAGGAACAAGATGAACCTGATTATGTGGAGATGATGGACATCACAGAGTCCACGAGACTGTCTATTCCCCTTCATAAGTCTTTTGGGAAACAGACACACAAAAGATTTTAAAAACTCCAAATTTGTGCCTCCTATCGAAGGATGGACAAAAGGTACACCTTATCAGGTTCTGGTACAGAGTGCTTGTATCAACAATGCAGCCATGTTGGGGCTGTGCAGGCTGCAGCCTGTGATAAGGCTAATATACCCTTGGCTTCACACACCCCCAGATAAAGATTATAGGAAGCTGGATGCCATGGCAAAGAAACAGTACATGGCATCTGCCTTGGGACTCAGGCAGGCTAATTATATGGCCTATGCAGCCAGATACCAGAAGTCCAAGTGGGACACTGTACTGGCACTGGCTGAGCAGACCTCCCCCCAGCTAGCCTTGGAGCTGGAGGGGGTAGCTGCTGATGGTATTGAGGCATCTAAGGTACAGTTCTATGCTGCTGTGGACTGCAATGATGTGTTCTCTAGAGTCATGGCTACATCTGTGGCTCTTCAGAGAATGGCTTGGCTCAGATGTACTAGGCTCTCACAGGACACCCAGGCTAAGGCCATGGATTTCCCTGTGGTGGGTAATTATCTGGGGAGCAGACTGAGAATTATATGAAAATGATGGTTGAGTATAGGACCACTTATAGGAGTGCACAGGCCAAGGAGAGGCAGGCAACTCCTCAAAGGCAGCAGGCTAGGGGCAGGGGCAGGCCTTTTCATAGGCCTTTCTACCAAGCACAGGCCTCTTCTCCCTTTCCTCAGAGGGGGTTCTTCAGAGGGAGAGGCAGAAGGGGAATGAGCAGGGCTGCATCCATTCCTCAACCTAAGGCTCCTGCCAAGCAGACACCCTGATGTGTCAGCCTGGGTTGACTCCCCCATTCCTGTAGGAGGCAGGCTGGCTTACTTTGTCCAGGACTGGATGTCTGTTACCTCAGACAAGTGGGTCCTGGAGGTGGTAAGCCAGGGGCTGGTTCTCAGCTTCAAGAAATTTCCACAGCTGAGGGCCAGATCTTTTCCACCTGCAAGCATCTCCGAAACCATTGCCCTAGAGGCAGAGGTTTCATCTCTACTGGCTCTAAAGGCTATAGAGAGTTCCTACATTGAACAGGGGCAAAGGTCTGTACTCCAGGTACTTCCTTACCCCCAAAAAGACAGGGGAGTGGCGACCCATCCTAGACTTAAGATACCTGAACAAACATCTTTTAAAACCAAAATTCAAAATGGTGATTTTGGGAATAATCCTGCCCTCTCTAAGGCCAGGGGACTGGCTAGCCTCCTGGACTTAAAAGATGCCTACATTCACATTCCCATCTGGTGCTCCCAACGAAAGTACCTTAGGTTCGAATTGCCTTCAGGCCATTATCAGTTCAAAGCTATGCCCTTTGGCCTGACATAAGCTCCAAGGGTATTCATAAAATGCCTAGCAGTAGTAGTGGCCTTTTTAAGAAGGAAAAATATTTCCATATTTCCGTACCTGGATGACTGGCTCATTGTTGGTCAGTCCCCAGACCGTCAAGTCAGACCTTCAAGTGACTCAGCAAGTGCTCACTTCCCTAGGATTCCTTCTCAATCTTCCCAAGTCAGTTCTCGAGCCTGTACAGCTCTTCACCTTCATTGGGGCAGAGTTGGATACAGTCAAAGCAAGAGCTTTTCTTCCCCTGGAAAGGGCAAGGGCTATTGTAGAGCTGGCTTCTTCATTCCACCTTCTGGTCTCTCGGCCAGCAAGGCACTTCCTTTAACTTCTGGGCCACATGGCAGCTTCTACAGCAGTGGTCCAAGGGGCCAGATTTCAGATGAGGTACATTCAGTTTCACCTGAGGGCCTTTTGGTCTCAGAAGAAAGATTCTCTAACCAAACTAGTTCCAGTGACCCAGACTCTGATCCAGGCTCTTCAATGGTGGCAGGATCAGGGCAGCCTCAGTCAAGGAGTCCCATTCGTCACTCAGTCACACTCTGTGGTCCTAACCACGGATGCTTCTCTGTTGGGGTGGGGAGCCCATCTGGGGGCTCTCACAGCCCAGGGACTGTGGTCCCCTCAGGAATCCCTTCTTCATATCAATCTCTTGGAACTCAGGGCAGTCCTTCTGGCCCTGCAAGCTTTCTCTCAGTCAGTGCAGAACAAGGTGGTTCAGGCCAGGACAGACAACACCACCACCACCGTGTGGTACATCAACAAGCAGGGAGGCACTTGGTCCATGGCCTTGTGCATGGAAGCCATGAAATTGTGGTCCCTAGCTTATTCTGTGCAGACCTCTCTGATAACAGTCAATCTTCCAGGGAAGGACAATGTGCTAGCAGATGCATTGAGCAGGATCTCCCAGGGCCATCACGAATGGTCCCTGGACCCTCAGGTGTTGAAAGTGATTTTTATGTTTGCTTGCACGCATGTGCAAGAAACATAGTGCCATCATCCAAGTTTTCGGAAGTGTGGCAGCCCTCTTCCAATTCAGTCAGTGTGTTTGCAGGCGCGGCCGCAGTTCTCCAATGCCTGCTGGAGCTGTCTATGACAGCTCCAAAATGCAGTGGAGTACAGTTGAAAGGGGGAGCTATGCTTCAGTGATCAGCGACAGATATCGCCTGCTCATGCACGCCTCCCTCACACACACACTGCATGCTCGCCCCACGCACACACTGTGTAGCCGATGGGGTGCCCAATCCGTCATCTGTGCTGTGCCCCCAAGCAGAGTTACATGCCACGCTGGGTGCCCATCCCAGCGTGGTCAAGACATTGTATAGCCGAGTGGGGTGCCCAACTTCGCCGGCTCCACTGTACCCCCCAGTAGTAGGGTGCCACGCTGGGAGCCCACCCCAGCGTGGCAACAGATCTTAATGCCGATGGGGTGCCCAGTCCCCATTGGCTCCTCAACCAACCGTCGCCTGCCCCACGCTGGGAGCCAACCCGCATGGCAACGCCCTGTCGCCATTTAACAAAAACCTGAAACTTGAAAATGGTCCGCTCAGTTCGTCTCCTCACCTGCGCCACCCACTGCACACCCCGCCTCCCCACACACCCCATACCCCTATACTTACCTCCGGACTCTGGCGCGATGATTCGTGGACCGGGAACACGTCTGCACTCTTTCAAAGCCAACCGGAACTGAGGAAATGCGGTAAGCTGTATAATGGGATAGATAGGGGGTTTCAACTGCTGCATATCTCAGCCATTTTGGAATTTTGCTGAATTTTCAACATGGGGTTTTGGGACCCTTCTCATGAATGCTCTCACTGTCATGGCGTTAATCGGGCCCAAAGGTGATTTCGCGATCACTCGCGCAGGAATCACCTTTCGGACTAGTAACTAAACGACACTGCCACTGTTACAAGGTGGGCCTCAAAAAGTCTATGTTGAAAATTTGGTGAAAAATTCTTGTAAATAACTGTTTTACGAGCATGCGCTGTGCAGTTCCTACGCACGTCCGTAAGTTCACTTAGTTTTCAATATTTCACTCCAGATTTTCAACATTGTCATTTTACACACCTCCTTATGAGCAGTACAGCTGTCATTTTCACATCCTGCCCAAACGGTTTCCTACTCCTGTAGCGTACAGTGGCGCAGTCGGTGTCTGGGTCAATGTATGGGACACATTAAGAAAATCACAGTGACACTGTTCATGAGCAGAGGTCTTAAAATGGCTATGTTGAAAATTTGGTGAAAAATTCTAAAAATGACTTTTACGAGCCGTATGCTATGCAGTTCCACATCGCGCTGTGAAGTTCATGAATATTCTATATTTTCACTCCAGATTTTCCACATTGCCATTTTACTACACACTTCCTTATGAACAGTACAGCTGCTATTTTCACATGTCGCCCAATGTGTTTCCGCACATGTAGCACACAATGGTGCAGTCGGTGCTTAAAGCAATGTTTGGGACAGATTAAGGAAATCAGTTACACTGTTCATAAGCAGAGGTCTTAAAATGGCTATGTTGAAAATTTGGTGACAAAAGTCCATAAAATGACTGTATTACTGAGTGAGCATTGTGCAGTTCCACGCACCCTAGTAAGTTCATGACTTTGTAATATTTTCAGTCCAGATTTTCACCAGTGGCATTTTCCACACTTCCTTATGAACAGTACAGCTGTCATTTTTCACAACATGGCGAAATGGGTTTCATACTTTCAGCATAGAGATGTGTGTTGTTGTTGGGAAATCATTGTTCGGGACAGATAAAGAAAATCACAGTGACACTGTTCATGATCGGAGGTCCCAAAATGCCTGTGTTGACAATCTGCTGTAAAAAATCCCCAACCTAATTACATTACGGGTGTGCGTTGCACAGTTTCTATGCACGCTCGTGACTTCACCAGTTTTTTTAATATTTTTACTGCAGATTTGCAACATTGCCATTTTTTACACCTCCCCATGAACAGTACAGCTGTCATTTTTCACATCCTGTTCGGAATGTGTTTTTGCACTTGTGGTGCTAAATGCTGTAGTCGCTGTGCATAAGCAGCTTTTGTATAACAAACTGATATTACCACTGTTCATGAGGTGGGGTTCACAAAAAAACTATGTTGAAAATTTGGAGTGAAAATACCAACGAATGGCTGAGGTGTTAGGGTTTCCAACCATAATGCCTCACCCTGTAGAGAATGACAGGCATCAGGGGTGTGACTTGGGATTCTTGCCTGTAATGCTCATACCATTCCACATCCTGCAGCCAGTGAGAGGCATCGAGGTGTGCCTTGGGCTCTTCGGCCCCAAAGTTCACCCCATTCTCCTATACTGCACCCATCTCACTGTATTTCCTGATGGAATGGGGTGCGCATAAGGGCCAAAGACCCCAAGGAACACCGTGACAGTTGTCCGTGTCTGCAGGGTAAGGTGTGGTGAAATGGCGTGGCCGTTATGCCTGATGACCCAAAGGCACACCCCAATGCCTGTCACTCTCTGTAGGGTGGTGGTGGGGTTGGCTTCAGTTCAATACTTCACTGCCATTTCCATTATGCAGCTCTGTAACTTCTACACTACCAATGCCAGCAAGCAAACATTCGGCATTGACAAATGCTTGTTTCAAGGTGGGGCACTCCAGAGATAGATCTCTTTGCAGCCCCAGACAATCACCAATTTCCTCTGTTTTGTTGCAGACCCCAGTATTGTGCTCAGCCCCTCTGGATGCTCTAATTTTGAACTGGGAAGGGAAATCTATATGCCTTCCCTCCCTTTCCTCTGCTGTTCAAGGTTCTGGTCAAGGTAAGGTCACAACCTTGCAAACTGATTCTGATTGCTCCAGACTAGGCCAGGCAGCCTTGATACCCCCTGTTGCTGTCCCTAGCAGTCCATCTTCCCCTGTCTCTTCCCAGGAATTACAACCTGTTAACCTCCTCTCAGGAGAGGATTTAGTACCGCAGTCTTCTGTCGCTCAATCTCAAGGCTTGGCTCTTGAAGAGTTAGAGTATGCAGATTTGCATCTGTCTCAAGGGATTCTGGATATTCTCAAAGACTCTCGAAAGCCTGCCACCAGAAAAACTTACAACTCCAAATGGAAAAGATTCAGCATTTGGTGTTCCAAGAAGTATATATCCCCAGACACTGCTGAATTGTCTACAGTTCTGGATTATATGGTTCATCTTAATGGCCTAGGCCTCAGACCAGCTACTCTCAAAGTACATTTGTCAGCTGTTTCTGCTTTTCTGTCAGCGGGAAAGCCTTCCTCACTGTCATCTCACCCTGTATTCTGTAAATTTTTCAAGGGATTGCTGCAAAGCAATCCACCTTTAGGGATCCTACCCCTGCTTGGGATCTTAATGTTTGCATTGCTTAGCTTATGCAACCCCCTTTTCAGCCTTTGTCTTCAGCAGAGCTTAAGTACTTGACTTGGAAAACTGTGTTCCTGGTAGCTATTACCTCTGCCAAGCGTATCAGTGAATTGCAAGCTCTGTCAGTGGAGCCTGATTTTATCTCATTCCGTAGAGATAAGGTGGTCCTTAGAACTAATAGGAGGTTTTTACCTAAAGTGGTTTCAGATTTTCTGTCTCTCTCCCTGTGTTCTTCACTGATCATTCTTCTTCAGGAGAAAGAAGTTTACACAGTTTGTATGTTAAAAGAGCCCTTAGTTACTACATTGAGCGTACTGAGGCTCACAGGTTTGACTCCCTCTAGTTGTTTCTCACTTATGGGGAAGTGGGTAAGGGCAAACCTGCCACTAAGAGAACTATTGCCAGGTGGATTGTCTCATCTTGTATTCAATTCTGCTATGAGAAGCTAGGCAAAATACCTCCCTCATGCCGGAGGGCTCATTCGACTAGAGGTACAGCTGCTTCCCTGACTGGGGCCAGGGATATTCCTTTGCTAGAGATATGTAAAGCAGCCACCTGGAAAACAGTCCATACATTTACCAAGCATTACTCCCTGGACATCCAGGCTATGAGTGTTACTCGGTTTGGTACAGCAGTACTGCAGAGCCTATTCCCAAGGTAGGTTTGATTCCCTTCTCCATGGAGGTACTGCTTGGTAGTCTGCAATAGTCAGAATACAGCAAGACTTCATGTTGTTTGAAGAAAAAATTACTCGCATTAGTAATTATGTTTCTTCTAATGGAGTCTTGCTGTATTCTGACCTCCCTTCCCTCTCAGAACCTGTTTTTGGGAAGTGGGCTGGCAGATGCAGTGTTGCACCCCAGGGGTGCATTAGGGCACTCCCTCCTTTTAGAGAGGGAGAATGGGTTATATTATTAATTTAACAGTCTTAATTTGTTCACTACCTGGTTTTTGATTTTGGATTTCTTGACTTGAGTCTTTTGGGGATCCAAAATCTTTGGTTGCCATTTGGCTAGTAAAAATTTTACAATTTCCACATAGTAGTTAGTATTAGCTCGTAAGAATCTGACCGTTGCGCTTCAAAGTGCAGCAAACAGAGGTTTGAACCGAGCTCGAGCTCAGCGTTATATGCTCTGCGTAGAAAATTAACCATCTACTCTCCGGGGCAGTTTGAGTGCTGGGGCTAACTGCAATAGTCAAAATACAGCAAGACTTCATTAAAAGAAACATAATTATTAAGGTGAGTAATTTTTTCTTCCTGACCTACACTGTACAAGCAAGTGCTGGCTCTGCAGTCATACCAGCCCTTTTGCTTCTGCTGGGCGGCTGACAGGTTGCTCTGGGCTGCTCCCATAAGCTTCTTCAGCTTTTCCCTAAAGTTAAGGACATACTCCACTATGGGAATTCCCTGGGTGGCGTGCTTGCCTTCCCAGTCTTCCCGCATCAAGTGTAGGTGCCCACGCACCCTACGTCCATATAAGAGTTTGAAGGGGGAGACCGTGTCAACTCTTGGGGTACCTCCCTGTATGCAAACAGGTGGGGAAGGTATTTCTCCCAGTCCCTCCCGTGCTGTTCAGCAAATGCTTGGAACATCAGTTTTGGGGTACCATTAAACCTTTCTGCCATCCCATTAGCTTGTGGGTGATAAGGTGTCGTGCATCTCTGCACCACCCCACTCTTCTCCCACAAACACTTCATGAGGTCCAACATGAGGGTCCCCCTCGATCAGTGATAACCTCCTGTGGAAACCCGACATGGGAGAAAATCCCTAGAAAGGCATCTGCCACGCTGTCAGTCTTAAGTAAGGAGAGGGCAACTGCCTCTGGTTATCGGGTAGCATAATCTACCACCATCGGGATAAACCTCTTCACGGAGGAAATTGGGGTACTCAAAGGTCCCTCAATATCCATTCCTACCCTCTGGAATGGCTCCTTCACAGTGGGCAAGGGAATTAGGGTGGCTTTGGTTTTACTGTTTGCCTTCCCTATTTGTTGGCACCGATGACAAGTCCTGCAATATTCTTTCACCTGCTGGGTGAATTTGGGCCATTAGAAATGCTGGGCCAATAGCTGTTTGGTGTGCGCGACTCCCAGATGCCCTGATGTGGGGATGATATGAGCGATCTTGAGCAACTACTCACAGTACCCCTGGGGAACAACAAGCTGCCTGCCCATCACCCCTCCCTCAGTCCTTCCATGCTGTGTATACAACAGTCCATAGTCCCAAAATGCTCTCTCATGTCACCTCCCTGTGTCCCACCAGATTCTGCATAAGCCCTCAGCCTCTCCAAACTAGGATCAGTCCTCTGAGTAGCTGCAAATTCTTCACACTTTCCCAAGGCATGGGACATGTCCCCTTCAGTTCCTAAACTGGGTTCTATAGGTCTAGCGTCTGGGCATTCTGGGTCACTGCCATCCCTAGCCTTCTGCTCATTTGGTTACCCCTCCCTCCCTCCTCAGGGTAACCTGTAGCTGTTTTATGCACTGCTACTTGGGAAAGTTCTGCCTCCCTTTCACTACTCTCCATTTCAAGAGAGACAGGCTGGGGAACCAGCTTCCCATTATTTTCCACAGGGGTTTCTATGGGGTCCAGGGAACTACAATCAGTCTTTGCCGCCTGACTGCGGGTAACTGCACACACCACCCCCGTTCTGGAGATTGTTCCTTGTAATCACATCCAGGGTGGTGTTGCCTGCCGCTGCCACCTTTTGTACCCTCTCTCCTGTCTCACCCCAGACCAGGAGAACACTAGCTAGTGGCAGAGGTTTCTTCTCCCCAGTGAATCCCCTCGCCATTACAAACTGATTAGGTATAATCTGTTGGGCCCAACCAAATCTCCTTTTACTAGGGTAAGAGACGCCCCCATGTCCTTTGACCCATGTGCCTGCACCCCATTTACAGTAACTGGGTGTATGTGCTCCCTCATGTTTATAGGCATGCTTTCAGGGATGCACAGTGCACCCAACTTTGTTCGAGCACCACTTTATCCACTCTGTGCCTTTTTAGGACACTGTCTGGCAAGCTGCAAAACCAACAATTATTTATTTATTTAGTTTTTTTTTTTTTTGACCGGGTAAGTGCATTAGACCAATAGTTCTTAGACTTTGTCACAGTGAGCCTCCCCAAATCCATGGAAAAGATTTTGAGTCTCTCCAAAAACTGAAATAATCTTGGGCCTCCCCAAAGAAAAATAACATACTGTAATTTGCGCAGTACACCATGAATAAATTGAAACCCCTTTGAGTACTTGGCTCGCATTCAGTTCTTTGTCTTATACTGATGTGGAACCTTTGAAAAAGAGCTCCTGTGCTCAACGGTATTATCTGAATAACAAATAAATAACAAATAATATTACTCAGCTTTTTGTAACCCCCACAGGCCAGCCTACTTGCTCCGCTATTTTCATTCTTGAACCATTGTTACCCCTTGTTGCAGTACCTTCACGGGTCAGACTACTTTCTCTGTTTCCTCTCTATATGAAATAACCTTCTTACATACTTTGCCTCTCCCCCTCCTTCCCTGCTCCTAAGCAGCTCCTCTGGCATTACTTTGCTCCTTCCTGCTATTGCTCTTAGCACTTTGATGCTCAACCCTTGTATTTGAGCTGTTCAGCCATCAGGCTACAAATTGATCGATTACCACCACTCATTATTAATTTATTGTTCATATTTATTTGCACTGTTGTTCACTGTGTATTTCTTGTTTGTTTTACAGTTACCTTTTGAAATGTATTCACTCCCCACCCTTTCCCGGGTACACCTAAAATGAGCCTTGGCTCATTCACCTTCCCTTGTCACCTATTAGTAAATAAATACATAACATTCATCCACTTTTATCCTCTTTCAGTTTGCTTCATCTCTTCTCACAAAATATATAAAACTCCAAATTTAAATACAGTACTTTTTCAGACTTGCTTGAGCCTCCCCTGGAACAAGTTGGGGCCTCCCCAAGGAGGCTGGCCTCACCATATGAGAACCCTGCACTAGACAAATCCTGCCTATTTTCAGGCAGGGGGACACATGAATGCCAACTGCCCTTCAACCAGATTAAGCTGTTATCTGATTTTATCTGATAAATCCTTTTTTTGTAACACGGGACTTCCCCCTTTCTGTGGAGGCAGTGAGGGTTTTAGTTGCCCTGAAGGCGCGCTTTTCCCCTTCTGCGCTGCCACGCCCATCCCACTCCCTTTCAGAGCAGGCCTACTTCTGGCACAGTGGTCCGAGAGCTCAGCAACCTGCTGCACTGTTTTGGGGTCTCAGTCCTCTAACCACGTTTTTAGCTCTGCTGAGCAGCCCAAAAGAATTGCTCCAGAAGTACAACCTCCTCAATTTTCTCTACAGAGTTAGCTTCCACTCCCTCCCACCAACATTTCAAAAATTGACGTTACTTTGTGGCGACTTCTTCATAGCTCATGTCAGGGCTTCTCCAGAGCTTATGGAACTTAACCTTGTATGCTTCAGGAGTTCATACTTTTTAAGCAAAGCAGCTTTACGTTTCTCATAATTACTACTGTCCTGATTTTCCATTTGGCTTAGTGCCTCACGCCCTTTTACCAGTAAGTAATGGGGATAGCTGGAAGCTCCAGGACTCCCTGGGTATTTTAGCCTGGATGCAGACCTTTTCAAACGAATTCAAAAATGCATCCATATCTTCCCCCTCTTTAAATTCAGCTGTTAATTTGCAATTTAATTTATACCCCAGCCCTGGAGTTTCAGGTTCACCCCTGCCACTTACCTCCTCTGGTGCTGGTCGTTGAAGTTTTAGCTTTTCCAGTTCAAACTCTCTCCGACTCTGTTTTTCCTGTCTCTCTGCCACGGCTTTTCTTGCAACTCCATCTCTAACCTCTTTTGCTGTCTTTCCTGCTGGGCTTCAAACCTTTTCTGCTCGGAATTCCAGCTCTAATCTCAACTCCAGCTGCAGCCTGATCCCTTCCAGCTCCAGCATTGTGGTGACCCTCCTCTGGTATTGTGACTCTGGGTTCCCTCTGGTCTCGCTGTCCTTCTCCCTGGAACTGGACACTGCAACGTCCCTTGGGACCTCCACACCCAAGGTCTGGTCCTTTTCAGTCACGTGCTTTGACTCAAGGTCCTGGGCAGTCACTTGCTCGTTGGCTGCCACAAGAACCTTCACGAGGTGCTTTTAGGTTCGCCGCTCACACTGGATCCCTCTTTCCTGACACAACTGCCTTTAGGTAGTCTGCAGTGTATTCGCTGTAGATGGAAGCTGTCTTCTTCCTAGACTACTGCTACACTAGCTTTACACCCGAGAAAAAAAACCAAAACAGGTAGGGAACTTTATACTGTAACCAAATTGTCTTTTTTTGTGTGTGTGTATACATATATATGAAATATATATTTTTTTATCTCTGCCTTGATTGTGTGTGGACTGTTTTTAGTTTGTCTAAACCGCTGGGCTTAAATCCAGCTGTTATGCCTGTGCTACCAGTATTTCTTGAATCGCAGCACTATGCAACCAGATCTCTCGGATCCCAGTGCTGTGCACCAGATCTGTCACAAACCCACTCCTGGGGGTCAGGTCCACTGAGCTCACAGTGCCCACCTTTAAGTGCAGTCCGGGACAGGGATACCCTCCTTGTGCTTTTAGAATGCTTGCTGATGTCATGACTGCATCTCTGCCATGAGGACCCAGGGCATCCCTCTGATTTTGGATAAGGGCACTATACCAGTCTTATGGCCAGATATGAACCGCTCCTTGGCTTATTTCATTTTGGTAACCAGGTAAAAAAAGCAACTGGGCCACATGGCCTTTTACAGGCTTGACCCAGTGAGGGTCTAAAGACCCTCATCTTCACTGGTGCACCTAAATGCAATCTGTGATGGGGGGGGGATAGGGATACCCTCCTCATGTCCTTTTAGACTGCTTGTCGAGGTCATGATTGTGCCTCTGCCACGAGGACCCAGGGCATCCCTCTAACTCTGGATAAGGGTACAGTACCAGTCTTGTGGCCATATATGAACCCTTCTTGGTTATTGCACAAGGCGGGGGGGACCCAGGCGACACACACTCTTCGGGGATAGCAGTGTGTTCCTGATTTGACCTTCTCCCTTCAGGACATTAGGCAGCCTGGTTCAGAATTCCTGCAGTATCTACCTGGAGACTTTCGTATTCTCCCAATCTTTCCAGATCCCTTACAGACCCCCTTGTTCAATTTGGTTACTGATGATGACAGCCTCTTAACAATAACAATTTGTCACAGATTATTAATACTGCCCCACAATTCACAGACAAATTCTAAATCTCACTCAGGCAGGATTTCTTTAGAAAAACAAATGTTTTACTAAAACACATAATCATACAGTTACAATAAAAAAGGCACTAAATTGGTCACAGCATACAGAAATAAAAAAATGGAAAAATATACATGAAAACGCACTACCACTGTTTGCTAAAGATGCGCAGTAACTTGAAGTCCAGGACAATAAATGAAAATTTAAATTTTGTTGGTCTTGGCAGCAGTTTTCTTCGTGTGTCAGGCAAAGTCCAAATGAAAAGTGTGTGTGTGCAGCCGCTGAGTCTCAGCAGTTTGGCTTCTTTTGTGTCCGGTGGAGTTCAAATGAAAAGTGTGTCCAGATGCCCTGAGCTGGGGCTTTAAATACCTTCTGTTACTTGCAGTGTCATCAAGTATCCCAGTCTAAAGAAACAGGTCTGTTTCCCCAGAGCAACTACTCCGTTTGGACAGGAGATGTCATTGTTCCACTGTTTCCAAAATCCCAAGAATATCAAAATTGTGAGACATATAATTAACATGGATATGACATTTAGAGTTTAAGCCTTTTCAAGTCCCCTGTAGACAATTGACACCAATAAGATAAAATTCACAATATCCTGTTATAATGGTCACTTGCTGCTCAAATCCTGATTAAAACATCATGGGCTTTTAACTGGCTTCCTCCAATTACATACTAAAACGCCAGCAGAATAGGCCTAACGGTCTTTCGCATCTGCTCATTTGGTCAGCCCCCACCCTGGGAGCTAACCTTGCTGCCCCCCCCCCTTCTCTGGCTTCTCCCTTCCCAGTTCCGGATATTCTCGCTGCATTGGATTTTGCTTCTAGAACCCTTCCCCTGTACCTGTCCCACCCCTCTTGAGCCCCTCCACCATCTCTGCCTCCATCAGCTCCCTGGGCAGCACATTCCATGGCTTCACCACCCTCTCAGTGAAGTAGCACCTCCTCCTTTCTCCTCTGAATCTTCCCCCCTCCAGCTTCCACCCATGCCCTCTAGTGGCCCCCTCCTCCTTCCTTCAAGCACTGACTGCCCCTTCCATTTACCCCCTTCATGTACGTGAAGACCTCTATCATGTCCCCCCAGTCCCTTCTTCTTTCCAATGTGTACATATTTAGCTCTTCAAGCCTCTCCCCATAGGTCCTGTCCCCTGGGCCCCAAATAATTTTGGTTGCCCTCCTCTGGACCCTCTCCAGGAGTTTAATGTCCCTCTTTAAGTGTGGCCTCCAAAACTACACACAGTACTCAAGGTGCAGCCTCACCAAGCAGTTATACAGAGGGAGTATCACTTCCCTCCTTCTGGAGGTGATCCCCCTAGCGATGCATCCCAGCATCCTGTTGGCCTTGGCTGCTGCCCTCCTACAAGTCTCCGAGTTGTTCATCTTGACATCCACCACCACCAGCACCACCCCCAGGTCCCTCTCAGCCATCGAGACTTGTAACATCCCCCCCCCCCGGTGTACACTTGGCCCGGGTTTCTGGCCCCCAGGTGTAGTACCTTGCATTTCCCTGCATTGAACCTCAGCTTCCACTTTCTAGACCATCTTTCCAGAGCCTCCAGGTCCCCCTGTAGGGCTACCCTCCCCATCCACCACCGCCCCCAGTTTTGAGTCATCCGCAGAGAGACTCATCTCACTCCTGATACCTGTCCTTATGTCAGAGACGTAGGCGTTGAACAGGAGTATAAAGTTTAAGTTACAGGGAAGATCTTGTAAGGTTTATGCCTATACTTGCTGATTTTATTACCTCTGTTTCCCTTGGTTAGTTAACTTAGGGGATACCCTTTGATCAGCTATCCCCAAGCCTTTGACATTAACTTGTTAGTTTCCTGGCAAGCAAGCTGGCCTTCTGGTCAAAGAAGGTCAAAACCCTTTTAAAAGGAACCCCGTGTCTCTCCCTAGCTGCCTTTGTATTAACACTGGCATTTCTTGTGGCATGTACATATACACAGAATTATGTCTACATATAAGGACTGGCAGTTGGGTAGCCCGCCACAATGGTATGCACTGGGGTTTTCTGCTTTGTTTTGCCCAGTCCCTGAGACTCTGCTCATGCACACACAATCTCTTGGCCACATTCTGGCGTCAGACTGAATCTTCGCTCGAGCTTCTCCATACGCACTTTGGTCATGCAGGTGGTGTACTGCAGTGTAGAATGCTGCCCTCTCTTCCTGGAGGAGGCAAGCATATTTTGGAATGTGTGTTCTTCCTTCCCATTTTTTAGGTATGTATACCATTTACATTTTGTAAACTAGGAAATAAAACTATAAGTGTAAAAAAAAAAAACAGTGAGGGAGAATCCAACAGCCATCCTTTCTTTACAGAGAGCTGGAGATGGGCTGATCGGTCATCTGTGTTGTTCTCACCTGTCCTTTTAGATGAGTTCTGACTGGCAGAACAAAACAGATGCACATGGCATGGCAGCTTTTATTGCTATGACACTCTTTCTCTGGAGCAATAAAACAGAAGAGGAGCCACGCTTCAACAGTGATGGACTCTAAGATATACGTCATAATATCTTAACTCCTTACTTCGTAACATTGGACACATTTTTCTTGTTCAGCATTTCAGAGAGTTCTGGCCCACTCAGATCCTTCCTTAGATACTGTAACTAATTGTAAAAGTGAACCATCTAACAAAAACCAGAGAGGCTGTAAATGACAAAGTAAATTTCTCTCTTACAGCATGTCTGAATAATTGTACAGAATAAAAAAACAGCTCTGCCTCTGGCTAAAGATATTTTTTAGGAATTCAACCCTTGTGTCTTGTAAATACTGTTGCAAAGAAAGGACAAACACAAGAGAAAACAAGTCTGTCCATTTTTCACTTTTGTTGAATAAAATCCAACTAAACATTCTGTCATACGGGGACAGATATTCAAAGCTTTGCGTGGTTCACAAACAGTTTGCGCGGGATTAGCGCGGGTCTGACATATTCAAAGGACCAACTAGTGCGCCGCAACAGCAGTAGCACCGGGCAAAGCATAATGATATGCAAGGGGCATAGTGAACATGAATAAAGGCGCTATGAGATATTCAGCGGCTAGCGCCGCGTTAAGGTGTTTAGCACGACATAGCACAACCCATAGCGTGGTACAATTTACCGCCCAGGAGAAGCTGGTCTTAACCCTGGGCAAACAGCTTTCAACGTCATTGGTGCATTGCGCAGTGTTTGCGTGGCTTGCGTGACCCCAACATAGGCGTGTAACACTTAGAAAAATGCCAGACATGGAGGACACATGCTGCTCACTGCTGGCACGACCATGATGCCACCAGTCCCAGCCAGGCATAGACAGGGGTGATCCAACCCACTGGGGACAGCATGGTAGTGTGGCCATATAGCACACACCTGCAGACCGTACATCTGTGGTGCCTGACAGATGCCAGCACACACATGCAGCACTGTGGCCAGTGAAGGGAGGGTGTATGGGTGGTCAGACCGCATCACAGCCCAGGTGTGGCCACAAGGCTGGGACACATCACACAGTGCACATGGGCCAGTAGTGGGAATACGCCACCACCTGTGTGCCTGTCGGATCTTACATGCCCCCCCAGCCACCTACCACACAGCTGTACAGATGCCGCAGCATACACAGCCGGCCATGTACATGACACTGTGTGCATCCCATGCCACAGGTGCAGCATCTATGGATCACACAACAGCGTGATAGTACTGTCCACTGTCAGTAATTACCTGCAAGCTGGGCCTGTCACTGTGTACAGTGCAGTGGTCATCACTGCCCTACATACCATAGGCATTACTGTGTCCCTCACACTACCAGCCCCCTTGCTACTGTAATGTCTGCTGTGCACTGTAGCATGACCTACAATGTGACGGTGGCATGCAGTACCACCACCACCTGTGCCTATGCTGTGTTGTCCCCTGGGGTACGATATGCTATACTGTTCACATGTAGCCTGCAGCTATCATAATGCACTGCTTGACTGACCTACAGGTGGAGCTGCGGTCGGACCTGGCCAGCCCCTGTACTTCCAGACTGACCTACAGGTGGAGCTGTGGAATCCTGCAGTAACGCTGGGCAAATCGCGTGCAAATCAGGGCATGTTGGGATGCTAATGTGGCTGTTTGCCCAGACACTATCTAAGTAGGCTGATTTGCATGTCACTTTTGAATATGGCAAAGTTTAGCACCGGGCTAACATGTTTGCACCAGGCAAGCTGCTTAGCTCCATGCCATTAGCGCAGTGCTAATGGTTCGGGGAATATTCTACAGTTCTGATCACTGTTCTTTCATATCTGCTACTGCCTGCAGCTGTACTGGGTCCACACATTTGCTGGCGCACACATTGGCCACATAGTACCTTTCTACCTACCCTCGCGTCGCTGTGCACTGTGGTGGTGTTGTGGTTTGCACTTCCTGGTTGCTATATTCAGTGCTGTCATATTCCAGGGCTACGGTTGCCCTGCACTCCAAGCCCAGTTTGCACGGCCTCTTTCCCATGCTATATTCAGAGGTTATTTGCTCCGGGCTATTCCTTTTGAATATAGCTTGCTCTGTGCTCCAGGCTACGTGTGTCCGCAGGCAGTGATATCTAAGCCCAGGGGCAAAGTTTTGAATATCTGGCCCACAATGTCTTTCAACAACTTTGTCCCAAAGTTGGCACAGGCTTCTTGTAAAGTAGCTACGGGTATTGGAGCAGAGTAATTAATGTTAACTGGGGCCCTCTGTGTGATATTTTAGACCCTCATTAGTAATCTTCTTTCATCTACATACACGCTTGCTGACAGGAACGAATGAGCTTGTACCATCTATGAAAGCCAAGAGAGCTCTCCGAGGTCCTGCTTTCTTCTGACTGGTTGACAGGCCATAAAGAGACCTCTTGTTTATTCATAGCCAGTGGAGCCTTGGTGCTGCTTTGAATTACTTCTTAATTGCTCTGAAACTCTGCACTGAAAAAGCAAAATGCACAGCCCCGTTAATTACTTGGTTCTACATCTCTGGGGAGTTTTTGAGGCAGCTAACCTTTTCCATATGCATAAATCCAATAGTGTCTTATTGCAGGTGTTGAAAAGGGGCCCTCTGCCATCCTACCAAATCAGAAAAGCAAACTACTTAGTATATTTCGACCGAAAGATTGATTCTCCCACACAGTTAAGTGAAGGAGAGTTTCTAGCTTTCTGCTTCTCACACTGTGAGCAATCAAGTCTGTTGTAAGCAGAGTCCTTGTCAGTACATTTGTACTGATCACACAAGACTTGTAGTGCTGTCTTGTGAAGGTTGAGATTTTCCTCTCAAGTTGCAGATCAGAACTACACCTTCTACCTAGATGTAACGGGACTGTTAATGAGAACATTCTTGCGGACTAGCAAAGCATTCTTGTTATCCAGTGCTCATGAAACATGCCACTGTTTGGGAGGTGGAGAAAGAAAGTGTTGTGGTAGCCAAACTGGTCCCAGTTAACAGGATGTTTAATGGTGTGTCGACTGTACTACTAAATATTTTACTGTTTATTAATTAAACCATATGGTAGAAAGTATATATTTTCACTGTCTACAGTAACTTAGGTTTTTTCCCCTCAATAAAAATTGTTATTTCAGTCCCCATTATAACACACAGTAAAATACACTAAATAGTAAGGTACATCAAGGAAAAATGAACCAATGAAAACGGTTTATATCAGAGACCACATACAGACACTAGGCTGATTGGAAACTAAAGGCAAAAAGAAAATAAATTAGTTTTCTGAGAGAAACCTTTCCAAAGAGAACAGTAGTTAATGCCGCATCTGTACATTCCAAAGCTAGGATGTTATAAGTTGCATTGCATAATCTGTGTAGCCTTTAATGTAGCTGTTAAAGAAAAAGTTAATAAACTCATTATATTCCGAAGAGGAAGAAGAAGAAGGGGGACCATTAAATCCCCCTGTACATGGCATATCATTATAACTGTAATACCCAAGAGTTCAGAGGGTTGACCTCTACATGTGTCAACTGGAAGTAATACAAGTACCTTCTAACTCAGACTAAAAACTCAGTGGTATGGGAGGAAATAAGACCTCATTCTGTGCATCATCTTAGGGCAGACTGCCATGACCAGAAGGTTCCAGCCCTAGGCTGATCATGGCAGTTCATTTCAGAGTGGCCACCTATTGAATGTCTCCATATTGGAGACCCATGTCTGCCAGTTCAGCTGGTTTCTTCCTACAGCTACATATTTATTTATTTTATTTATTAAATTTTCAGATTACAAATACCTTTGAGCAGAAACTGCTCGTTTACATAAGGTTCCACGTCAGAGGATGAGGGCACATACATACAGAGGCAGTAAAAGAATGCACAAAACAACTAAAAGAATAAAGATATACAGTTATGACATACTTTGAGATAATATTCATATAACAAGCAGCTTGAGTAGGCAGCTGACTGTGGTAACAATAAGAGATAGAGGGCACAAGAGGCAGTTAGTATTGCAGGCGTGCGACTGGGTTGAGGTGGAGAGGAAGTAGGCAGGCTAATGGGCCACTGTCAGAAGGTGGGGGAAAATGTCTTGTACCAGTGGAGATGCGAAGCAGGAAAGTAGTCACAAGGAAGGCCAAGTGCCAGAGGGAATGAAACTGGGAAAGGGCGGGCTGTGAGACATGAGTGAGCTGGGAGGTGTTTAGAGAGATCTGTATTCAGAGAAACAGTTACATTGAGTGGTAGAGGTGAGGTAAAGTTTGAGATTCCTTTTGAAGGGTCCAAGTTTTGTAGTAGAGGAGAGTGCATCTTTATTGAGGAAATTGAACCATTGAGCGGCTCTATAGATAAAGGACCGCTGACCCATGGAGGTACGACATCTGGGAACCTGAAAGGTTAGAGATTGGGCACCACGCATTTGTTGAGTGCCACTGAAGGTAGTAAGGAGTGTGCTAACTCCAGATGGCATGAGACCGAGGAGAATCTTTTTGGTAAGTAAGCATGTCTGGTATTGTATTCTGCTGAGTAGGGGTAGCCAGCTGGCCTGTGCATAGAGGTCACAGGTGTGAGTTTGTCGGCCGCACCCGTTAGTAGTCTACAGGCTTTGTTGAGAGAAACTGAGATCCTGTGGAGGGCACTTGTTGAGGCAGAGCCATAGATGGCAAGGCCGTAGTCAGTGATAGATGGCTAGTTTAAGGGCATCCGCAGGCATACAGTGCTTGTGTTTGTGCAGCAGTCCAATCCGTATATTGGCAGTCTTGGCAACAGTGTCATTATGCCGAGTGTAGGAGAGGGTACTATCCAGGGTAATACCAAGGTACTTGAACTCCTTGACATGTTCGAGTGGGTTCCCAGCATGGTTCTTGATGGTGAGGACAGGGAGTTGTGCCTGCTCCGCCGGTTACAGAAGGACATGGCTTTGGTCTTGCTGTGGTTCAGGACAAGTTTATGAGAGTGAACCAGTCTTCGGCGCGCCTGAAGTCGAGCTGCTTCTGGGATTCAAGGACAGTGATGTCATGGTGGCTGGAAAACAGGACTGCATCGCTCATGATAGTAATATTTTTGTTGGCAGGCACTGGGGAGATTGTTGATGAAAAGGAGAAGAGTAGAGGGCCCAGAATAGATCCCCTGGGGACTCGGAGCGGACCCGCTTCTCATCCAAGAGATCCCTGCAATCCTTACATGTTGGATCCGATTATCAAGGTAGCTGGTGAACCATGGAAGGGCATCGTTGGAGATCCCAGTGGAGGACAGTTGCCTGAGCAGTAGGGGGTGGTTAACTGTGTCGAAGGCCTTGGTCAGGTCTATAAATACTGCCCCCCCCCCCCCCACACACACACACACAAAATTCCCTGTGTTAAGCGTGGCATGGATGAAAGTTGTAAATTCCAGTAATGGTACTGTGCCCTTTTCTGAAACCATGTTGTTCTGGGCACTGTACATTGTACTTATCCAGGAATTCATCTAGTTGGTCCGACACTATTCACTCTAGCGCTTTGATAGTGGGGGAGGAGTGAGATAGGTCTGTAATTGGTGTGGAGCCCTATCTCCGCTTTGTGAACGTGTGACAGTGGCTTTCTTCCAGAGAGGGAAATGGCCCAATCTAAGTGAGAGACTGAAGATCTTTGTAAGTGGTTCTAAGATTTTATCGAGGACTTGTGCCAGCAGTTTCAGGTCAAGGAGTCACCACTCTACCCTTGTTTGCCGATGGCCTTTGAATGTAGTTTCTTGCTACTTGTGGTGGGACCTCCTTAAGAAAAAACTTTGGGGTTATGCGTTTAGTTGGGGGTCACAGTGGGAAGAGCTGGAGGAGGTCGTCGAAAAATTAGGTGGAAGGACACTGTCCAGGTTTGTAAATGCATTATTAAAAGTGCTGGTGATGGTACCTAGGTCGAGTGTAGAGTGCCATGAAGGTTGAGCATAGTGGGTGGTGCTTTAGGATCCTTGCCTGTGAGTTCTTTCAGGTTGTTCCAGAATTTTTCTGCTGGCCCCAAGAGTTGGTCAGAGCTTCTTGTAATAGATGCATTTAGCATTCCGTATTTTTCAAGTGCAATCATTTCTGGCTGATTTATATTTTGTATGTTTACTTGCGTCGAGTTGCAGGCACAATGCCAGAGGTGGTCTCTGTGCTTGAGTTGAGTTAAAAGGTCAATAGTAACCCAGGGGTTGGTCTGTCCTTTGACCTTCATCTTTTTCACTGGTGCATAGATGTCACAGGCTTCGTTGAAACGTTTGATAAATAGGTCCAAGGTTTTGTTGGTGTCACTGAGGGAGTCAAGCACTGCCCAGTTCAGTCTGGTTAGATGGGATTTTAGCAGCTGGAAGTGCCCTTGTTTGATAACCCTGGCATAGATAAGCTTGGGAGGGGGCTTGTGGAATTTGTTTGACCAGGAGCAGATGACAGGTGAGTGGTCACTTATTGTATCCGGGAGTACAGAAACATTGGAAATGCGTTCAGGGCGGTTAGATAGAATCCAGTCTAGAAGCGTAAGGGAGCCTGTCCTATAGTTACACCTAGTGGGGACATTGACCATTTGAGTGAGGTGATATGCCGCGCTGCATCCTTATAGGTAGTGGCCTCATGGCGAGCCAGTTAATGTTAAAATCACCCATGATTATGGTTTCAGAGTTATGTTGCTGGACCCTTAGATATTCCATGATGCTATGGAAGCCAGCGGCCTGGTTTCTTGGGGGTAGGTAAACTGAGATGGCAGTGAGTTCCTTGTTATGTGCACCAAGGAGGATTTTGATTGTGAGGACCTGAGAGGAGTTGCTCAGGCTGGGGATGGGATGATGTGACCCGTGGGGCATCCCTTAAGATAGATGGCGCAGCCCCGCCTGCTTAGCAATCCTGTCTTGCCTGAACATGCAGTAGCCAGGATAGAGACTAAGGTATCTGGGATTTAGGGTTTAGCCATGTTTCCACAACTGAGAGGACATCAGGGTTGTGCTGTAGGATCCACGCTTGGAGGGAATCAAGTTTGTTGAGGATGCTGCAGGCATTGATAGATGCCAGGGTGAGTGTCCCTGTCCTTCTACTTGGTGCCTCTGCTGGCTGCCCAGGTGGTTCTGGGTTGGGGTGAACATTTCCTGAGAGCAGGAGCAGCATAAGGAGAATTTGTAGGAGAAAGGATTTCAGCATCTTGTAGGTTTGCCAGTTTGTTTTGCTCCTGTGCCTTCCGTCGCTACAGTGCCACCACTGTTTGGATAGGTTGTAGTGTACAAACATGGTTAGGGGGATAATCGGTGGGCAGTGCGCAGTTAGTATCAGAAGGTAGCCAAAGTGCCATAGTGAGGAGCAGCGGTTGGAACTATCCATGATATATATCCCTGTGGTCATGCCAAGGTTATTATGCAAGGCATAGAGGGTGCATGATGAAGATGAATTGTTTTGGGTTGCTCCCATGTAAATGTAACGGGTAAAGCATATAGCCAGTAAAACACCTGGAAAAGCATTATTCAGTCAGAGGACGAATCAGGGTCCGTGGGAGATAAAGGATGGGAGAGGAGGTTTGCTTAATAAGGTTTGGATATGGAGAGGAAGTAGCAGATAGTCAGGGCACAGTGTGATGTTCAGCTGAGGAGGATAAGTGTCAAGGGATAGGGATAGCTAATCCAATGGGAGGACAGCACACAGGGATAGCTAAACCAATGGGAGGTCAGCACCCAGAGTGGGAGGGGCGACAAGCCTATTTAAAGGAGGCCTGGGAGGGGTTGGTGGGGGGTGGGACAAAATACAACCGAGTGTTTCCAATTAGCTATAAACATAGTTGCCTAGATTGCAGGAGGATGGGGAGCCAGCGTGCAGCACTGGTGGGGTTTAAACTGCGCTCCAGCAGAAGTAAGCTTAGCGGGCGGCCAGTCAGTGGAGCCGGGCTTCTTGCAGTTTCTTTTTGGGGGTGGCGGCAGCAGCGTTCCGTGCTGCTATCCAGGAGGTTCAGCTCCTGGTGCCCTATTTAATTCTGCTGGTTACTGGTGGGAGTCGAACAGCGGCGGGTGCTGTGGGGAGGTCCAACCGCCTGCAGCAGCTACCAACAGGAGCCCGGTTGGGTGAAGAAGGGTTCCTAAGGAGGAAGAGAAGGCAGGTACAAATTATGTGGACTGCAGGGAGGGATTTTCAGCCACAAAAGAAGCGCGGTCAGGGAGGGAGGAGAGAAAAGATAAGTAATTAGATACAGGACAGGCCAGGGGGTTCGGAAACAATAGCAGCAGGCATTGTTTGTGAGGGAGGGGAGGGAGAGGAAGAGAAAGCAAGCAGGAATGAACAGGCAAAATAAATTCCTCCCAGATAAGAGTCTAGCACAAGCAGAAAACACTAAGCTGAATTAACTTTATGCATTCTGATCTTAAAAGGGTACCTAAACAAGCAGTTTTTAAAACTGCAAACTCCACAATCTGTCTTCAGAGTAAGGTAAAATAAAGGCTGCTGTTTACATTTATGCTAAACCTGCATATATGTAAATAACATAAATGCAGTTTCATAACTTTTGAAAAATGCAAACAGCCTTTCACTTTCAAAAAAATGCCTTGGTTTCTCCCTAAGATGTCTGCCAAGTGTGTTAAGTGATGAGTCATGATGACATCATAGGAGTCAGAGACAGAGATCCACATATATTTCTGTAGTGCTAACTAGACCTTTTCCTCTTTACTTTGAATTGTTGTACCAGAATGATCAACACCATGTATTAACTAGTGGATTATTTTGATCATTACAAATGTTAGGCTATGATTTTGTTCACTTTGTTTACTTTAACTTGCAGAAAAATATTTTGCAATCCAGCTGACTTTTCTTTGGCAAACTGCATTACAGTACAACACTTCAAATAACTGCTGATCTAGTGGTTATATAATGCACATTTTATTTTGTTTTGTTAACCAGGAGAGACACACTAAGCTGAAAGCTTGTTTACAGGTGTGGCCTGGGAGCACAAGGAAGTTTAGTGACTTGCTCAGGGTCAGACAGCAAAGTACCAGTCTTGTTCAGTTCCAATGCTCATGCTTTCTTGTTAATCCACAAATAAGGCTTTCTTTTTCCATGTGATCCCCCTGCTCCTAGCCTGCCTTCTGTTGAACACCCCACCATCCATACCCTGTCCTTAGTAATGCCTGGGACCGCATATGAGCTTGCGGTCTCATGAAGAGAATTATCAAACCTCAGACTGTAATCTTGTACTTCAGAGAGTTGTGCATACCTATACTGATATCGCCACATCAGCTGGCACTGTTAAAAATGCCTCCCAAATGATTCTCCAGTCCACATTCTCAGTGTTTGACTTCTGCTCCCACAGTAAAAATTGAGTGGATCACCACCCTTCTGCACAGTGAAGGTAGTATGTACAGTTCCTTTGTGTTTTTTTCCACCTCATTAACCAACTAGGTCTTCCTGGAGGGCCAAGCAATAAGCATCATGACCCACCAGAAAAAACTGCTGTTCATGCCCTCATAAAGGCTGAACTTAAAATGGATAATATTATTAGCAGCAGAGGCATATTCATACCTTGGCGTATCCACCTGACTGCCAGTGTCAGTCTACTCCTTTACTTGTGATCTGCAAGAACCTCACAGATGCAGTTCCAGCAATTCTTCTCCAGAACTTTTCTGAGCTATACTCCACAATGTGAGTTGGCTGGCTACCACCCTTCAAATCTTGAATGAGCTATACACAACTCCCTCAATACCATCCTAAGAAATGTCAACATCCCCCCCACACACGAGGATAATCTCCCTACACTGAATTCAAGTAACAGTTTAGGTGTAGCCCTGCCACTCTGAGTATTTGTCATCACTGGCTACTCTGACCCACAGTCAGATAGTGATCACGATGCTGGCAGCCCCACATTTCAAATCTCGCAGTGATTTGCTCAGCGTCCTCCTTCATGTCTTCAGCTAACCTGAATACAGCTGTACCCTGCTGGAATGGCCTCTTCAGTACCTCTCTGGCATTCATTCTTCTCACCTGCTCACCACACCACAGACTGGTGAGATCACTACCCTTCTGCATCATGAATATGGTTAGTACAGTCTCCCGTGTTATATTTACATATTAATAATAAACATGATCTTCTGGTAAGCCAGGCTGATACAGGTAGCAGCATGGTACAAGTGGAAAAATAGGCTTTCCTACCCATATAAGATCTAAGCCACCTATGATTAGGCACCATTAAATGACATGCATAGTGATGTGCACACCCATCATTTAATAGTGCCTAATCAAAGGTAGCTTAGATCTTTTAAGAATAGGAAAGCCTGCCATTCCCCTTGTTCCCTGCTGCTATGAGCCTGACTTACTAGAAAGACATGTTTATATTTGATATCTCAAAAATAAAACAGGGGCTGTACTGTTTGCATTCATGATGCAGAAGGGTGATGAGCTCACCAGTTTTCGGTGTGAGGAGGAATAGTGAAGAATAAATACCAGAGGGGGACTGAGAAGGCCACTCTTGCAAGGCACTGCTATATTCAGGAAAGGGGAAGACAGAAGGAGAGAAATATGAGCAGATTACTATGAGAAATAAGATGTGGGGCTGCCAGCACATTGATCACTACCTGACCCCATTGTTCTGGCCAACATTACCCTTCCCATAAAACCAGTACATGCAATTGTCCAAGGTTATGTGTGGATATTAATGTATGAAATGGCTGCCACTACAAGTTCAGTCACTTCCCTACCAGTCTAGTATTGCTTGTAAAGCAATTTGGGATACAATGTGTATGAAAGCCACTATATAAATGCAGATTCTACTTATTATTATTGTTATTATTTCCCATGGAAAAAGAACACAAGACAAGCGTATATTTGAGTTTCGAGAAAGTATGAACTGTAACACTGGACTGCACAAGAACTTTGCTACAAAAAAGTGGTGGCTCTAGTGGGTGGTGAAGGGTGTGGCTTCCCCCCCCCCAACATAGTAACCTACTTGCTTACTGCTGCTGCATTTCAGTTTGTTGAATAAGTCTGATTTATTGATTGCACAAATATTTACATTCAAACTATGGATTACATTTGTAGGTTCTGTCAAAATGTACTAGAAAATAATAATAGCAGAAAATATAAAGGTTTAATAAAATGTAAAAGTGCATATTAGCATGCACACCACCCCAGCACCCCATTGTAGCATCCTGGAGCCACCATAACCACTAGGCCATCAGGTTATTCAAGATTTGTACTGCACTGTGGTTTGCCACAGAGAAAGTCAGTTGGATTAAAACACATATTCAGCACGTTAAAGTAAACAAAATGAACATAACCATAGTTTCAACATGTGCATTATACAAAATAATGCACATGGTTTTACTCATTTGGGTGAAATAATTCTATACAAAGGAAAAAATAACTAGTTAGCACTATAGAGAGCCATATATCTCTCTCACTTGGCTCCAATGATGTCATCACATAACACATTTAGCGATTTTAGGAAGCAGGTAAGACAGTTTTTTGAAATTGGAAGGCTGATTTTACAATTTTCAAATGCTCTGGAACCACATTTAGGTAAATAATGTAAATGTAATTTTAGCATTAATGAATACAGCACCTTTCCTTTAGTCACCTACAGGTCAGATTTTTGAATAGTTTGTTGTCAAAATCTTGTTTAGGTAGCCTTTAAATTCTGTTATACTAGTATGGCACAAAACTGTGGTTCCCTGTCTAGAAACAGTAGCAGTGAGGACAACTAATTAATTACTGTAATTCACTGCAATTTCAAGGCTAAAAAATAATTAATTCTGCACAAAATACTTTAAATCTTTCAAGAGAACCGTTCAACAGTAGTGAGAGCAGGAAGCCTTGCGTGAGCAGCAAGCCAAGTATTTGTGCAGTGTTCTGTCCGAGTTTTGGCCATTTGAAAAATGGCGCCAAAAAGTCTTTTGAAAATTTAACTGCGCTCTGGCAGAAGTAAGCTTACCGGGCAGCCAGTCAGTGGAGCCGACCAGCGGGGCTTCTTGCATTTTCTTTTTGGGGGTGGCGTTCTTTAGTGAGTGATTGGGAAAGGAGAGTAAACCATTTCTGATAGCTAGGCACCTAAGGGTCCCACTAATGATGCAAAATTACTATTTGTTGACAAAAACTCCTCCATCAACAAGAGCTTTTCTAGAGTGTGTAAGAAAGGTGTTTGTAGGAATATCTCCAGTACCCCAAGTTTAGGAATGTTAATTTTTTTTTTTAAGTTTTTGTTGACCGGGTAAGTGCACTAGACAAATCCTGCCTATTTCCAGGCACAATCCGGGGGGGGGATACAGATGAATGCTAACTGACCTTGAACCAGATTAAGCTGTTGGTGGTATTTTTCGTGAATGGAGGTAATTTGGCCATTGCACCGGGGAAATTCCCCTACTCTTTTTGAGAAGTGCCATGAGATCTTTAACATCCACCTGAACTACCACCAGGACAGACAGATGGGACCTCGGTTTAACGTCTTTAATGGATAAGCCAACAGCAGTTTCATGTTTACTGTACAGTCCTAAACAGTCTGCAGTGTAGAACAGGTCCAGAGAATATGAAACAAATATGCTTCAGCTGAGCCATACCACCAGCATTGGGTATGAGGTAACAGCTGCCATTTGTTGAGATCTTCAGTGTGCAATAGATCTGATGCATGATTTTAAACAGTATCAGTCTGCCTTTAGCTCCCTGGAGGCACCATACCCCACCTGACATGATCCAGGTGACTCTCATTCTCTCTCATAGCTGCATACTCACAGACTGCTCACTATGTATAAATCTGTATAATTTGTGTATATTTTACAGGAAGTAGTAGCACCCCATATAGTTAGGGTTGAGTAGCCTGTTCAGTGTTAAAGAAAATGTGTCCAAATCTTGAGCACCCCACCCTCCAAAGGCTTCCCCCCGATTAAGCTTTTCACAAGGAAAAGCCTTTGTTTTACCTGCTGGAACTTTATTTTATTTTTGTAAACCCTGCCAGTCGGGAACATGGTGAATGCTGCGCTGCTCCATTTAGTGTGAAAGTGTGGTGCCACACCGCTCACTACAGTACAGATGTATTCTTTTAGTGGTGCCAGCCCTGATGCCAGTTCTGGTGTCACCTGTTTATCCCTTGCTGAGGACAGGCAATGGCTTGCTGGAGGCAGCGTCGGATCCCTCTGAGGCTGATCTAGAGCAGGATGAGTCTGATTCTGACCTTATAATTTCTGAAGAAGGCAGTGAAGACTCATTCTACAGTTTGGATGGTAAGCCTGCATCAGACTGAAAATTCAGTAGAAGACTTTCTTTTCCAGTTTCTTCTAAAGAATATGAGAGCTTTGACTTTGCAGGCGTTTTCTGTTGACCAGGTAAACTTTTGCATCTCAAGTGCCTTCATGTTCCTAATGTCCCAGTAAACCACTCATACCTAATCCTCCACCCATTGAGACCTTGTCTGCAGCTGTGTGGGTAAGGCGACTCTTATTTCTTATGTCTGCAAATCCATAGACAAAAATGTCCCTCCCAGGAGAGACACATTTAACCTCACAACCTGTGCAGATGCACAGGTTGTCATACGAGAGAATAGCGGAAGCTATCGTTTCTCATGAAGTTTCAGTGTGTTCTATCAATAAAGAATCTTGTAAGATAAGATACCTTGTGGGGGAGTGTTTTGCAGCATAACTCTGGAGCATAAATATGCATCAGCTGTCGTGACACTTCTCCCCAATCTGAATATGCCCTTTGGACCTCCCTTGGGTCTCTGGTGGACGGTCTTCCAGAGTCTGACTCCAAGTTGGAGATTCCTCAAACCATCACACAGGGTACAGAATGTAATAGCCATCAACTTAAAGCCTGTACGGATGCTTATGATACAGCTTCCAGGGCAGCCGCTGCTGAAATCTGTATTAGGAGACATTCCTGGCTCAGGACATCAGGGTTTTCCTCTGATGCTCTGCAGCTAGTCATGAATGTCCCCTTTGATGGTACATATCTGTTTGGCCAACAGGTGGAGCAAGCCCTGGAGGCCTCTCAAAAGACTAGGACTACCATTAAAACAGCCAGGCCGGCTCCTTCAGCCCCTCAGAGGGATAGGAACCATCAGCTTTTTCGTAACAGGCAGCCTTTTCGAGGAAGAGGCTGAGGAGCCCCAAACAGGCACCAGCCTCCTCAGCCGCAAAAGAAAATGCAGCAGAAGGCACAGGGGCCGAAAACGCCCAGCGCTACCTTTTGAAAGTCTGGCCCCGTTCTCACCTCAGCTGCCCGAGGTGGACTTCTCCACAGCAGTGGTTTTACAGCCAATAGAAGTCTGTCACTACAGACAAATGGGTCCTCCAGATCATTCAAGAAGGATACTCCTTCAGCTTTGCAGAGATTCCCCCGGACCTTCAACCCAAGCGGCAACACATTGTGTCAGCAGCTCAGTCAGACCTTCTCACTTCTGATCTGGATCTGTTCAGGTGGGTGAGTTGGGGGCTCCCCACCACCCCGCTGCAGGGGTAAACCGCAGGGGACAAGGCGGACCTCATCAAGGAGTGCAGGAGTGAGGACAGCGGCTGGAATCCCAGGGGGTTGCCAAGAAGATGGGAGCAGACAGGTAAGGCCAAGGAGGGAAAAAGTACAGCTACAAAAGAAATACTGGGCCTTCTCAAAAACAGGGCAGTGGAAGTGGTTCCCTGGGCAGAGCAGAACACAGGGATCTTACTTAGAGAGGGTTCCTTCAGTAGGTCATCAAATATAGGACTGGCGCCACCTGGTGTCAGGCCGCACGGCAGACTTTTCTAGCAATACCTGACAGGGGACCGCCCACTCGACGTCACATGACTGACATCAGCATGACTATATATAGTGGGTAGTCCCCACGCCCGCCCTCCAATTCTTTCCCGCCATCGCCTCATGTCAGTCACATTGCAGACTTCCATATAGCTATCATCGTGAAAGTGTCTTGCGTTGGAATTTCCATAGCTATTTTCTCTCTTTTCATGTTCATTTATTGATGTCTTCTCCCAAGAAGAACTGCTGGTCCTGTGGCACACAGATCCCACACAAAGACGGTCACCTCAAGTGCGTCCTCTGTTTAGGCCCGGACCATCCTGTTTCCTCCTGCCCTGAGTGCCAGATCTTTAATCAGGCCACAAAAGAGGAGACAGCAGGCTTTGAGGCCCATCTGTTAAGAGCCGCCTGGCTTCCCTTGAGAAGAAGATGGATCGGCTTAGAGAATCGTCGTCCTGAAAAGTCTTCTCCTTCTAAAAACATAGGAGAAATCCAGGGAAGCGGGCGCTCCACGGACAATGCAAGGCCAGCCACCGCCCAGAAAATCGGACAGTAAGTCTGACAAATCCTTGGTGTGTCAGTCGACCATCGGCTCCTCCGACCGCACCACCTCAGCTGGTCAAGTCGGCCCCCCTGGCTCCTTCTTCGGGACCATGCGTGGCCAATAAGACTACCCAGGCTGTGGGTACTTGGCACTAGTCGATAAGCCCGTCGGTGGTTCCTCCCCCACCCACCTGACTCCATCCACTAAGTCGGCCATCCCTGATGACCGCATGGGTGCGGTTTCCCCGTCGTGGCCTGATGGCGCCTCGCCCGACGTCCGGCGGAACCAGAGGGAGAAAGCCCCTCTCCCTCCTCCTCCTCCTTCCTCGCCAATACCTTCCAGTTCACCGGCGGGTACCTCCAGCGAGATAGCGGAGAGTCCCTCGACTCTGTCGATGCTTCAGAGTCAGCTCCTGCTCTCCTCTCAGAGGTCAAGGGAGAAGGAGGCTCCTCCTCAGCCAGGCCTTACTGTGGAGGCCCCTCCTCTGCCTTCCGTGGGCTCCCGCACCTCCTCTGGCGCCAATTATCGACAGTTCCACAGCTGGGACCAGTTGACGGCCTCTGCCTGTGGCCTCGGCGCGGATCAGGTCCGCCGCCAGGGCCCCTTTGTCCGGCTCAGGCGCCGGATCTGGTGGTGCCAGTTACATCATCGGTTCCCCTGACGTGGGCTGGCCCGACGCCAGACCCCCTACTGATTTTATACAACAGCAGGTCCGACGTAGGTACCCCTGACACCAGATCTGACGACAGGAATTTATACTAGACCCTGAACTGTCCCGCATTACCCGCAAGGGTATCCTGGGGACCACTACCTGGGGGTCCCACTCCGGACTGGAATCATTTCGGACAGTTCTATCCTGGATTCAGTCCCTACTCTACCTTTCAGGGATTCCAGGGTTGTTACCCTCCACGGTTATTCCTCCTCCTCCTCCCCCCTCAGCCTCTGCCTACTCCACCACCACCCTCCTCCTCCGGTTACTCCGGTTCAGAGCTCTAATCCAGTCTTTGTGGCAGGGGCACGGTCGAGAGTGGTCTCGGACCTGGAGACTAGGCTCCCAGGTCCCCTTCCCAGAGTAGTTCTTCTATCACCACTGTCCATGTCTCTGGAAAACTTGTCAGGATGTTTCTTTCCTGATACCAGATGTCACCCTGTCGAGGAGGAGGACACGGCGATAGTTCAGAGGGGCTGACTACTCTTCAGAGGAGGTCAGTGGAGCCAGAGAGGCAAGGTATCCCCAAGTCTCCACCGAGGACCCGGCCCCTTTGGACCTGCTGAGGTCCATGAAGGGTTACTTCGACTGGGAGTTGGAGGAACAGGACCCCATGAGACAGAGGCTCGCGGAGCATCTCGACCTAGAGTCTCTGTCCCCGGTCCCCATTCCTCCCTGGATGGCACCTCACCAAATCCTCACCACTATTATCTGGTAGATGCCTCATTCCCTCCCAGCTATCCCCAAACGGGCGGACAGGCTTTACCGGGTGCTGAAGGATGCCCCGTTTCTGAAGGCTCATCCCAAGGCTGACTCTGTAGTCATCTCTGCAGCTCATGATCACTCCTCAGCATTAAAGCACATGAGCACCTCTCCTCTGGACAAAGAGTCGCGGTAGATGGACCAGTTCGGGGAAAAATATATATTCTTTGGCCACATGCACCCTTTGGTCCCGCAGTTACTTGGCCCACATGATGTCCCATCACAAGGTTACCTTGGCCAGGTTGGAAGCACAAGTCCAATCCATGGACCCCTCACCTTTAAAGGAGGAACTTGCCAAGGATCTCCGCCTCTCCAAAGTTTCGTGTAGACACGTCTCACTTATGACTCTGTCGACTCAGTGGCCCATACCTCGGTAACTGCTCTTGCCCTCAGACGGTATTCCTGGCTTTGCCTCTCTGGACTCTCCAATAAAGTCCAGTCGGTGTTTCAGGACACAACTTTCAGGGGCTCGGTACTTTTTGGTGGGGACACCAAAGACATTATCACAGATCTACAGGACAAGGGACTTGTACTTAGGTCTGTGAGGTCAATGTACCGATTGGGCTTCCAACAGCAGCAGCCCTTTGGAAAGGTCCTGGATGCAGAAAAAGAATGCTAGCCCAGCGCCGTCAAAGGAAGCGTAGGCCACGGATACAGCCACCGCTGCTGCCTCCAAAAATCAGAGACATTCAGGAGGTCCTCCTCTAAACATCCACCACTTCTTGACTCCCCAGTCCCTGCCTCCTCAGTCGTGACGGGGAGCAGGTGAAGGAGGTTCACTCGCCCGCGATGCAGGAGTGGAGGGTGATCACCTCTGAACGAATGGGTCCTGCAATTAGTGTCCGTTGGACACCATAAGTTCTGGAAATCCCTCCAGAAACTATACCAAAGAATCCTCCTGCTTTCTGGACCGGCCCTCCTAGTTCGTGAGGGAGGTAAACTCGCTCTTGCTCAAAGAAGCAATCGAGCAAGTCCCCTAAGAGGAAAGGGGTTTTACTACCACTTTTTCCAAAAAAAGACTGGGGACTTCAGACCCATACTCAACCTAAGCCAACTAAATAAGTTTGTAGAGTACAAAAAATTTCGAATGCTGACACTCCAGAGCCTCCTCCCTCTCCTCATGGAGAACCACTGGCTCTGCGCTCTGGATATGCAGGATGCCTACCTGCACATCCCCATCTTCCCCAGCCACTGCAGTTTCCTGCGCTTTCCCAGGGGAACACTTTCACTTCGGCGCCCCTTTTGGTCTGTCTTCAGCACCATGGGTTTTACCAAGTGCCTGGCGGTGGTTGGGGCTTTTCTACGCCGCAGGGGTATCGCGGTTTTCCCTTACTTGGATGATTGCCTGATTTTAGCCCTGTCTAGGGTTTCTTTGCTGGAGGCTCTTACCTTCACCCTGGACCTCTTCAGCAGACTAGGGATCACAGTCAGTGTTCCCAAGTCATCCCTTATCCCTGCCCAGAGACTTCAGTTCATTGGGGCAGTCCTGGATATGGTCCAGTGCAGAGCCTTCCTTCCTCCAGACAGGGTGGAGACCCATATCTGTCAGGCCTCCAAAGTGGCCTCCTACAGGACCATCCCAGCTCGGGAGGTCCTAAGCCTTTTGGGCCTGATGGCGGACTCCATCACAACCATTCCCCTAGCAAGGCTTCACATGAGTCACTCAGTGGTCATTGCGGGTGAAGTGGGATCAGCTTCTGGGCAACCTGGACCATCCGGTTCTGGTCTCCTCAGCGGTTCAGAGAGAATTGCAGTGGTGGATGGATTCCTGCAATCTTTCCTTGGGACTTCCCTTTCAGAGCCCTGCACCCTTAGCTTCCCTCACCAAAGATGCCTCGAATATGGGGTGAGGAGGTCACCTCAGGGAGCACCAAGTTCAGGGACTATGGTCCGCCTTGGAGACTTCTTTGCATATCAGTGTTCTGGAGATGAGGGCAGTCCTGTACGCCTTACAGGCCTTTCAGACCCTCCTTACAAAGGGATCACCACTAATCCAAACGGACAACATGTCAGTAGTTTGGTATATCAACAAACAAGGGGGAACCCGGTCGTACCCCCTGTGCAGGGAAGCGACACAGGTGTGGAACTGGGCTGTCCAGCACCATCTGGTCCTCATGGCCGTACACATTCCAGGCATTCTAAACGTCCTGGCGGACAATCTCAGCAGATCTCGACCCTCGCTCACGAGTGGGAACTGCATCAGGAAGTGGCGGAATCCATCTTCCAATGTTGGGGCGTCTGGAAATCGACCTCTTTGCCTCCGAATCCAACGCAAAACTTACCAACTTTTGCTCGCTCGTTCCAGGGCACGGTGTTTTCTGGAGCGATGCATTGTCTCTCTCTTGGACAGGGACATTTTTGTACGTCTTCCCTCCATTTCCCATTCTGCAGAGGGTCCGCTTCAAGCAGAGAGGGCAAAGATGATCCTCATTGGTCCACTTTGGCCAAGACAGATCTGGTTCCCGCTGCTGCAGCAGCTTTCCAGGGAACCACCAGTTCCACTTCCAGTGACTCACGACCTTCTGACCCAGGATCAGGTGCGACTGTTACATCCGGGCTCAGGACCCTGCATCTCCATGCATGGTTCCTGCAGACATAGCGATCTCTCGCTGCGGGTTTCCTCCAGGGTTGCTCAAGTCCTCATTGAGGCTAGAAAACCATCTACCCGTTCCACTTCGCCACTAGAAGTGGAAGTGGTTTTCCATTTGGCGACCTCTAATGGTGGGAACTCCTTCTCTTGCTCGACCGCACAAGTCATGGAATACCTCCTTCATTTATCAGACTCAGTCTGTGCTACTTCTTTGGAGGTCCATATCTCAGCTGTCTCAGCGTACCATGAGCTAGTCGATGGTAAACCCGTGGCTCAGTTGGAGGTCTCAATAACCTATCTGAAAACCCCCATCCGCAGCCCAACTCCGCCTTGGGACTTGAACTTCGCCCTGGAAAAGCTCCTTCCTCCTCCTTTCGAGCCAGCTATGAGCTGTGATTTGTGCTTCCTTTCTTTGAAGGCACTTTTTCTTGTGGCTATCACGTCAGCCCGAAGGATCTCGGAGCTTCACACTCTAGTCTGCAAGAAGCCCTATCTGATTTTCCATAGGGACTGGGTGGTCCTCAGAACGCATCCGAAGTTTCTTCCCAAGGTGGTGTCAGAAGCCACGCTGAATCAATCCGTAGAGCTTCTGCTGTATTATCCGTCCCCCTCTAACAGAGGTGAGGCACTCCTTCATACAATGGATGTTCATCGGATTCTCCAGTGTTACACCCCACCTCAGACCAAAGAGTTCCGCTTCTGTAACCAGCTGTTCATTTTCTTTGTCCCAAGATCGAAGGGCAAACCTGTTTCTAAGCAGGGCCTGTCCAAATGGTTAGGCAACTGCATTAGATTCTGTTACCAAAAGTACGAAAAGCCTCTGCGGGTCCCATCAGAGGTCATTCTGAAGGAGCATGGCTGCTCTCGCGGCTTCCTACTGGAATGTTTCCTGCGCGACATTTGCGCTGCCACTACTTGGAGTTCTGTCCATACCTTTACCAAACATTACAGTCTGGACATTGCTTCTAGGCGGAGGGATGGCTTTGGCCTAGCCGTCCTGCAGGGCCTTCTGTCCTAGGCTGGGTCCATTCTGGAGTCCAGTTTTTTCCGTTGGAGCTAGTCTTCCTCCTCCCTAGTTTCCTTCTGTCTCTCCTTGGAGGGACTGCTTGGGACTCTGTCCTATATGTGGTGACCTACTGAAGGAACCCTCTCGAAGTACTGTAAGATAGTACACTTACGTAGGAACTTACCATAACAGTAGATCTTCGAGAGAGGTTCCTTCAGTAGGTCATGTTCCTCCCTCCTTCCCTCATTTTCTGTTTTACAGGGACTCCAAATCCTGTTGGCCCTCGCTGTCGTCAGGCCTCTTCCTGGCTCCGGTGAGAACTGGAAGGTGAGCATGGTGACCGCCCACTATATACAGTCACGCTGATGTCAGTCACGTGACGTCGGGTGGGCGGTCCCCTGTCAAGTATTGCTAGAAAAGTCTGCCATGCAGCCCGACGCCAGGTGGCACCAGTCCTATATGTGATGGCCTACTTAAGGAACCTCTCTCGAAGATCAACTGTTACAGTAAGTTCCTATGTAACTGTACTTTCTACTCCCATTACTTTCTGGTTCTGAAGAGAACAGGCGGCATGTACTCCATTCTTGACCACAGAAAGCTAAACAAGTTCCTCTGTCAGGAGAAGTTAAAGATGGTCTCCTTGGTAACGCTCCTACCACTTCCCCAACAGTATGACTGGCTGGCATCCCTGGATATGCAGAAAACTTTGTGGCTCTGGGTCAGCATTACCAGTTCAGAGTCCTGCCCTTTGGCTGTCCTCAGCACTCGAGTCTTTACCAAGTGTTTGCAGTCCTCAAGGCACGCATTCGAAAGCTTGATGTTCAAATCTTAAGCTATCTTAGACAATTGGTTTTGGGCAGGTCCATCAAGGCAGGAGACACAGGAAGCAGTATCCATGACATCTCAGTTCCTCACTTCCATTGGGGTCCTATTGAACCTGGAAAAGTCACAGCTTCATAGGAGCCCTCTTGTACACTACCAAGGCAAGGACTTTTCTCCCAAAGGACAAGAAGGACGACATTCTCAAGATGGCACCCTTCATCTGAGAGAACAACCCCGTATGAGCTCATTCCATGCAACGGATGTTAGGTCTTATGAGTTCATCCGTTTTCACAGTGCCTCTAGCTCAACTGCACATGAGGACCACACAGTGGTGCTCTATAACATACACGCAGTCTTACCCCATCAAGGTGACAGAACCTCTGCAAAGATCACTTGCATGGTGGATACAGGAGAACAACCTTGTACGAGGTCTGTCCTTTGCCCCACTGGAATTTCAGATTACCATCACCACGAATGCATCTCTCCTTGGCTGGGGTGCTCGTTGTTGGGACTTTCACACTACAGAAGTGTGGACCCCAGAGGAGTCTCATCTCTACATGAGCATTCTGGAGATGAGAGCGGTCCTGTATGCTCCCAGAGTCCTAGAAGTTGTTGTCAGTCACAAAATAATCCTTCAGAGGGACAAGGCTGTGATGTACTAACTCAAGCAGGGTGGGGCACACTCCTACCCTCTGTGCAGAGAAGCCATGAGGGTATGGGAGTGGTGCCTCGACCATGATGTTCTGATTCAGGCAACCTACCTGCCAGGAACTCTGAACGACCTGGTGGACCACCCCAGCAGGATGGAAGCAGATCCCTACTAGAGGTCACTTGATCCAGACATCGTGAGATCACTCTTTGACAAGTGGGACAGTCCAGACCTGGACCTTTTTGTGTCCCCACTCAACATAAAACTGCCTCTATTCTGCTCCAGAAATCCAGAACGTGGTGTTTTCTGACAGGATTGCATTCAGGCTGTGGTGAACAAAACGTTTTCTGTACGCATTTCCTCTTCATCCACTAATTCAGAGGGTGCTGCTCAGATTGGAGGTGCACGATGGCAAGATGATTCTAAGTTCACCGTACTGGCCTCGACAGATCTGGTTTCCATTGATCAAGTTGTCAGAGGCTCCACCGGAGCAACTGCCTCTATGAATGGACCTCCAGACACAGAGACCCCTGGTGCATCCCAACCTACACTCCTCATCTCCACGCCTGGCACCTGAGGAGATAGAAGCAGGCAGGTTTAAAGTTTCCCAGAGAATTTCACAGATCCTCTTGCAGCGTGTAAGCCCTCCACCAGGAAGACTTACACCACTAAATGGAAGCATTTTTCAGAATGATGTACTAAGATCAACTAGATCCGTATCGTGTCTTCTGGATGAAGTGTTGAAGTACCTGTTAGACCTTTCAGCTGTGGGACTGCAGTACTCAACTGTAAAGGTACACTTCTGTGCTGCTCTGCCTATCATGAGCCAGTCCAGAACATGTCTCTGGTTCAGTTACCACTGTCCAAAAGATTTCTCAAAGGTATTCTTCACACAAGACCCCAGTTAGGAAGCAGGTAGCACCAGGGATATTAAGCTTGTGCTAGACCTGCTCACTTGTAAACCCTTTGAGCCTCTAGCCACATGCGAGTTGAAGTTTCTGACCTTAAAGAATGCCTTTCTGGTGCCCATCACTTCTGCTCTTAGGGTGTCTGAAATACATGCCTTTGTCACAGACCCCCCAATACTGTCTTTCATAAAGATAAGGTGGTCCTCTGTACTCGTCAAGTTCCTACCCAGGGTGGTTTCAGATTTCCATCTCAACAAGCCTTTGGTTCTTCCTACTTACTTCTCTAACTTCCAAAATTAAGGGGAATGCACCTTTCATTCCCTGGACGTTAAAAGGGCTCTAAGATTCTACGTAGAACCGGGGGTATCCATTAAGACAAGCAACTCTGTCTTTCAACGCTGTCCAGCTGGGTCAGCCAGTATCCATCTAAAAGCATCTCTGTTTGGATGGCGGCATGCCTTCGCCATTGCTACTCTATAGCGCAGGTCAGGTTGGAAGGCCGAGTGTGCCCCCACTCTACCAGAGCGGTTGCTACGTCCTTGGCAGAGATGCGCTCTGTCCTCATTACCAATATTTGCAAAGCAGCAACTTGGAGTTCAGTGCACACTTTTGTAAAGCAATACACTTTGAATGTCCATGTCAGACAGCATGCTTCCTTTGGCAGAACGATCCTTAATGGACTTCTGTTCTGAGTGAGCTCCTACCACCCTGCTTGGGGGATTTGGTTTTAGCTTGGTACTCTAACCCAGCAGTATGAATAAATGGTGAAGACTTTTAGTCAAGGAAGATATGAACATTACGTGCTCACTATAATTCTTGATCTTCCTGGACAAGTCTTCACCATTTATTGATACACCCACCCACCAGCCTGAGCACACTCAATCTGTTTCTGGTCTTCACGCCCTCGTTTGGTTTAAATTGGCTCTTCTGATACGGGTCATTTGGGCTATCTTATGCTCTTAAGTTAGGTGTTTAAGTTTTGTTTGTCTGCACCTCCTCGCTAAAAAAAGGTGCTGAGGCGGTTGAAGGGTCGACGCTGAGGTAGCCTACACAGAAGCGAGCCAGTCTCGTGGTGCCATGCATGCGCTGTCCTACCTCGGTGCCGGCCATCCTGAAGATATTTGGCTCCCACAGGATCCCAGCGCCTCAGGCTTGTAAGCCAGCAGTATGAATACATGGTGAAGACTTGTCCAAGAAGATCAAGAATTACAGTGAGTACATAAGTTTCATTTCAAGGAGTGATGTACAGTCCATATCCACACAAACCCACCTGGCTTCCTGTGGCAGGTGGCACACTGATCCCTGCTGCCAGCATGCAAAGATCTGACATCATGTGGGGGCGAGGGGGGAATATACCATCTGGGTGACGGGAGGAGCTTATCTTAAAGATGTCCGATGGAAAGCCTGTTCCAGTGGAACTGCCAGAGTGTGGACGTGAACTGTATATCACTCTTAGGTAGGTTACTCACCTGTATCCATTCTGTTTAGCCAGCAGATACATGTGCACATAGACATTTATGTAGATAGTGTCACTATCCAAACCATTAAACATTTGATGAATTATATAAGACCATCCTGTAGTAATAAAAAATAATTGCTTTGCCTACCTCTTATTATCTATTAAAGATCTATTTTATCTTTTAAACACAGGCTGGCTATCCTGGTCTTCAATTGTATACTTTCCATGATTACTGCTTTAGTTTATCATTATATTTAAGAATGAACCAAGTTTGAATACATTTTTAAAGTACCACATGAATCCATTTGTCAGCCATTTTATGGAGCACGTGGTTGGGGTGTTTTGTGAAGAAGAATGTTAGTTATCTCCTTCACAGCTGTGAAGGTGTCCCACTTCGCTACAAACTAACACTGCAGTTTGCGCATGTCAGATGTTTTGCTGAAACTGCACACATCCTGCTTTTGAAATAGATACCATTCTGTGTGGCTTCATGATAGTAATTATAGATACTGTGAACACCCCCCATGTTGAAAGTTTTTTCCTAGTTTCCAGTGGTCCCATTCCCCTTCCCTTAGGTTCAAACCCACTGCCCCTTCCCCACCCACCTGAACTGTTCCCTGCACCCCCCATATGTCTGCCACTCCCCCACAAGCCCATCCAACCCTAGCACCCCATCCCCTGTGACCAGCTCAGACTATCCACCACCGCCATAGTTGGCGGCTAACAGGTTACCATCATGAACTTGCTGTAATCAGCTGAGTGTACAGTAGGCATGACATAATCTGTCAGTTGGCGTACTGACCGTGGAGGTGAGCAGAGGGTTCATGCCAGTCACCAAGGTGTTGGGTCATTGTGAGTGACAAATTTATTTTGGGAGCACAGAGGAAAGGTCATGTGGGTGACGGGTAGGGAATACGAGAACCTCAAAGAGGGAGGGACCACTGAACACAAGGGAAAACATTTTCGGACATATTTGGGGTGTTTAGGTGGGGGGCCACTTGCCACCAGGGAAAATGTTCACAAATATCGAGAGGGTGTTCAGGGGTGGGGTGACCACTGGCCTGCAGAGGAAATGTGCACACATATGGGGGCGGGGGGACCCACTAGGTACCAGGGTAATATGTTCCCAAATATCAGGGGCAGGGGAAACTAGCCACCAGGGAAACTGTTCATACATATCGAGGGTGTTCTGGTAACGGGGAGAGCACAACTTCTGCCATTCAGATTTCAGTTTCTCACATGGTCTTCATAGTTCACAATATCTCTGTAAACATAAAAAAATAAATGTAATCAGCTGACAGCGAGTGTAAGACAATGTCAGAAGACATATGATGTGATGAATAAAAACTTCATACAAAAGAGTAATAGTATTGAATAAATGATACTCAAATGTCCTGTCAGTATTCAGAGAGAAATCAACAGCAGTCTGTTTAGCTCCCACAGCGTCACTTCTGTCTCAGCTTCACAGAGCAGGTGCTGAACAGGCCACACTGGCTTCTTTTAAGAATCCACGCTGGATCATAATTTACGATGATTACAAATCTGGACTAGCTGTCACACACACAACTGACCACAAGATTTTTATGAATTAGTAACTCAATAATCATGAAGTGGACAAAACAGTGTGGTACACTAGCTCTTTAAAGAATGCTTTTTCTCCCCTTCTTGTTTACTTCAGAACCTTTGCCTACAAGAAGTCACCCCCAAGTTAGTGAGCTGCGAAGCACCTCCGGAGAGGGCACAGATGTACATCTGCAAGCCTGAAGTCCACCTTACCCTGCAGCGTGAGAATGGCAAATACTTCAGTCACTGATACCGAGGACATTCCATAGAGGGCAGAGAACTGAAAGCAGCTCCATTCAGAAATGTCTTCATTCACATATAATTCCTATGTTTATATGTGTGGATGTTTTCTTCTGAACTGTTGTGGTAATTGGTGCATTTTTCTATTGAAACCCAGGTGCTGTAAGAGAGAAACACATTTGTAATAAACTGGAACCAATCCAATATCTCTCAGCTGTAGGTCTGAAATAAAATTATTTGCATTAAAAAAATAAATTTTTCATATACTTTGATCTTATTAAATCTTTTCTTGGAACAGTGTGTACTCAGGCCTGTCTTATTTTTTTCCACTACAATAGATGAGCCCTTAATTATACATTTGTTATTGAAGGGGTTCATTTTCTTGTTCTCATGCTTCTCACAACACTAATCCAACAAAAATGTCGCACAAAACTGCATCATCTCTATCCAGAGGCATTGCCCTGGAGATAGAACTGGGATGCTAGGTACCAGAAGTCCAGGTGGGACACTGTACTGGCACTGGCTAAATATGCCTCCCCCCAGCTAGCCAAGGAGCTGGAGGTGGTGGCTGCAGATGGGATTGAGGCATCTAAAGTTCAGTTTCATGCTGCTGTGTACTCTAATGATGTCTCAGCAAGAGTCATGGCTATATTTCTGGCTCTTCGGAGAATGGCTTGGCTCAGATGTACTAGCCTCTCACAGGATACCCAGGCTAAGGCCATGGATTTTCCTGTAGTGGTAATTCTCTGTTTGGGGGAGCACACAGAGAATTACATGAAGAAAATGGATGACTACAGGACCACCTACAGGAGTGCTCAGGCCAAGGAGAGGCAGGCAACCTCAAAGGCAGCAGTCTAGGGGCAGGGGTAGGCCTTTTACCAAGCACAGGCCTCCTCTTCCTTTTCACAGTGGGGGTTCTTCAGAGGGAGAGGCAGAAGGGGGATGAGCAGGGCTGCATCTACTCCTCAGCCTAAGGCCCCTGCCAAGCAGACACCCTGATGGGCCTGCCCGGGTAGACTCTCCTATTGCAGTAGGGGGCAGGCTGGCTTACTTTGTCCAGGACTGGATGTCTGTTACATCAGACAAGTGGGTCCTGGAAGTAGTAAGCCAGGGACTGGTTCTCAGCTTCACAAAATTTCCAAAGATGAGAGCCAGATCTTTTCCACTAGCAAATCTCTCAGAAACCCTTACCCTAGAGGCAGAGGTTTCATGTCTTCTGGCCTTAAGAGCTATAGGGAGAGTACCTACCCTACACTGGGGCAAAGGGCTGTACTCCAGGTACTTCCAGACCACAAAAAAGACGGGGAAGTGGCAACCCATCCTAGACCTAAGATACCTAAACAAACACCTTTTAAAACCAAAGTTCAAGATGGTAAATCTGGGAATAATCCTTCCCTCTCTAAGGCCAGGGGACTGGCTAGCCTCCCTGGACCTCAAAGATGCCTACTTTCACATTCCCATCAGGTGCTCTCACAGAAAGTACCTCAGGTTCGAGCTGCCCTCAGGCCACTATCAGTTCAGAGCAATGCCCTTTAGCCTAACCTCAGCCCCAAGGGTTTTCACAAAGTGCCTGGCAGTAGTAGTTGCCTTTCTAAGAAGGCAAAAGATTTCCATTTTTCCATATCTGGACTATTGGCTAATAGTGGGCCAGTATCTAGACCAAGTCAAATGTCACCTGCAAGTGACCCAGCAAGTGCTTACTTCTCTAGGATTTCTTCTCAACCTTCCCTAGTCAGTTCTCGAACCAGTCCAGCTTTATAGGGGCAGAACTGGACACAGTCAGAGCAAGAGCCTTTCTTCCCCTGGAAATGGCAAGGGTTCTTATAGAACTAGCCTCTTCCTTCAACCTTCGGGTATCTTGACCAGCAAGGCATTTTCTCCAGCTCTTGGGCCACCTGGCAGCTTCAACAGCAGTGGTCCAAGGGGCAGATTCAGATGAGGGATATTCAGTTCCATCTGAGAGCTTTTGGTCTCAGGAAGGATTCCTTACCAAACTGATCCCAGTGACTCTGACCTTGATCCAAGCCTCCAGTGGTGGCAGGGTCAGGACAATTTAAGACAAGGGGTTCCTTTTGCCACTCAGCCTTGTTCAGTGGTCCTTACCACGGACGCTTCTCTTCTGGGCTTGGGAGCCCATCTGGGGGCCCTCACTGCCCAGGAACTGTGGTCCCTCCCCAAGAATCCCTTCTCCATATCAGTCTCCTAGAACTGAGGGCAGTTTTTCTGGTCCTGAAAGCTTTCTGTCAGTCAGTACAGAACAAGGTTCAGGTCAGAACAGACACCACCACCACCATGTGGTACATCAACAAGCAGGGAGGCACTCGGTCCACAGCCTTGTGCACAGAAGCCATGAAATTCTGGTCCCTGACTTATTCCCTGCAAACCTCTCTGGTAGCAGTCCACCTTCCAGGAAATGACAATGTGCTAGCAGATGCACTGAGCTGGATTTCTCAGGGCCATCACGAATGGCCCCTGGACCCTCAGGTGTTGAAAGTGATTTTTCAAGGTGGGACACTCCAGAGATGGATCTTTGCAGCCCCAGACAATCACCAACTTCCTCTTTTTTTTTTTTTTTTGCAGACCTCAGTCTTGGGCTCAGTCCCCTGGATGCCCTGATTCTGAATTGGGAAGGGAAATTTCTGTATGCCTTCCTCCTTCCCACTTCTGTTCAAAGTTTTAGTCAGATAAGGTCTCAACCTTGCAAAGTGATTCTGATTGCTCCAAATTGGGCCAGACAACCCTGGTACCCCCTGTTGTTGTCCCTAGCAGTCCATCTTCCCCTGTCTCTTCCCAGGAATTACAACCTGTTAACATCCTCTCAGGGGAGGATTTGTTACCCCAATCTTCAGTCTCTCAATCTCAAGGCATGGCTCTTGAAGAGTTAGAGTTTGCAGATCTGCATCTTTCTCAAGGGGTTCTGAATATTCTCAAAACTTCTCGAAAGCCCTCCACCAGAAAGACTTATAACACCAAATGGAAGAGATTCAGCATTTGGTGTTCTAAGGAGCATATTTCCCAGATACTGCTGAATTGCCTACGATTCTGGATTTTATGGTCCATCTTAATGGTACTAGCCTCAGACCAGCTACTCTCAAGGCACACTTGTCAGCTGTTTCTGTCTGTGGGAAGTCTTCCTCACTATCTTCTCATTCTGTGTTCTGTAAATTTTAAAAGGATTGCTTCACACCAATCCTCCTTTTAGAGACCGTGCCCCTGCCTGGGATTTGAATGTTTGCATTGCTTAACTTATGCAACCTCCTTTTGAGCCTATGTCCTCAGCAGAGCTTAAGTACTTGACTTGGAAAACTGTGTTCTTGGTAGCTATTACCTCTGCCAGGCATATCAGTGAACTGCAAGCCGTACCAGTGGAACCCTGATTGTATCTCCTTTCACAGGGATAACGTGGTCCTTAGAACCAAAGGTTCTTGCCGAAAGTGGTTTCAGACTTCCATTTAAATCATTCTGTGTCTCTTCCTGTTTTCTTCACTAATCATTCTTCCTCAGGAGAGAGGAGGCTACACAGTTTAGATGTTAAAAGAGCCCTTAGTTACTACATAGTGTGCCAAGGATCACAGGTTTGACTCCCTCCATTTGTTCCTCACTTATGGAGAAGTGCGAAAGGGCAGGTGGAGTGTGTCTTGTATACAATTCTGCTATGAAAAACAGGGAAAATTCCACCCTCAGGCCTGAGGGCTCATTCCACAAGAGGTACAGCTGCTGCCAGGTATATCCCTCTCTTAGAAATTTGTTAAGCAGCCACCTGGAAAACAGTCCATACCTTTACCAAGCATTACTTCTGGATATCCAGGCTAGGAGTGATGCTCAGGTTGGCACAGCAATACTTCAGAGCCTGTTCCCAAAGTAGGTTCTCCCTCCTCCATGGAGGTACTGCTTGATAGTTCACTTGTCAGAATACAGCAAGACTTCAAGTTGTTTGAAGAAAAAAATACTCACCTTAGTAATTATGGTTCTTCTATTGGAGTCTTGCTGTATTCTGACCTCTCTCCCTGCCTCCCCTCTCAGAACCTGGTTTTGGGAAGTGGGTGGGCAGGTACAGTGTTGTACCTCTGGGTGCTCTTTTTACACCCTCTCCTTTTGTGTGGGTGTTTATTTTATTGTATTCCTGTTTGGTTTGGGTTTTGAGTTTTGGTTTTCCTGACTTGAGTCTTCTTTTGGTAATCCAAAACTTTTTGTTGCCAGCTGGCTATTAAAAATTTTTTTTTTACAATTTCCACATAGAATACCATTAGAGTGTTGCTTGTAAGAATCTGACGGTTAGCTTTCAAATGGAAACAGACATCAACCGAGCTTGAGCTCAGCATTCTATGCTCTGCATAGAAAGATTAACCCTTGGTTCTCCGGGGCAGTTTAAAGGCTGGGGCTAACTGCACTTGTCAGAATACAGCAAGACTTCAATAGAAGAAACATAATTACTAAGGCTAATTTTCTCTTTACACCCTTCTGCCTTGACCTCTTCTCGCAAAAAAGCATGAGGGGAAGAGGAGGCACTGGGTGAGGTTGTCCTCTTGTTTTTTTTTTTAAGCTGTGATTCTCAACTTCTGCAGACATGACTACTACACCATCATCACCAGGGATGCCTGGGCCTCCAAGGTCAAGGTCTGATTCCAGGAGACACTCTCTGTCCAATAGAGGGGACTCTGGTGTTAAGTTTGGCCATTTGGTAGCTCTTATCGAGCGATGGATGCTGCATGCAAGTCAGGCAGCACCATTTTTTTAGTGCTGGCTTCTGACTCCTTGGGGTCTGTTGAGCTGGCTTTTGTCTTTGGTGCCAATTGACTTAGGCACACAGCTGACTCCAATTCCATCCTTCATGCCTGGATCACTGTTGATGCTGCCAACATCTGCCCCACCTGTGGTGTCACCTCTGTTCCCTTCCAGGAATGGGACCGCCACAGTTCTTCACTGGCGGTGTTGATGCTAGAGTCTGGCTCTTCATGGCCTACTTTAGTGCCAGGATCATTCCCTTCAGTGCCATTTCCGAGGCCCCATCTGGGGCCAGTGTTGCAGTGGTTGGGACTTGCACTATCACTCTTTCAAACCCCTCTTTTTATCCTTCAGGTGTGAGAGAGTAGAGGAGACTAGTCAGATCCTGACCGCCTCATCTCTGGTGGTGAGAACAATGATTTATACTACAGTCCAGATAACTTGGAACCAATTTCTGTCACGAACCCCAGGAGGATCTCTCAGGCTGTACTCAGAAATATGCATTCTGCACTGAATTTCAAGTCAGCAGCTATAGACCAGGCTAGGTACCGCCAACTGGAGTGTATAAACATGCCTAATATCCCGGTGTCTCTAGTACACCCATCCAGTTGGCCCTGGAAGACACTCTGAGGCAACTTGGAGGAGTTCTGTTGCTATGGCAGTTGTCCCCAAGCAGTCGGAGAAGAGCTATGCGGTGCCTAAATCTAAGCACATATATTTCACTGTGCCAATAGTGGATGCCATTGTTATTCTGGCTGAGAATGACGAAACCATAGTGCCCAAGGAGGTCACACTGCACCCTACTAACAAGAAGTTGCACAAGGCAGGCATGATGGGCAAGCAGGTCTTTGCCTCAGCAATCCTTGAAATAAGGATAGCTAGCTACCAGGGCTACTTTCAAAGTGTGAGTGCGCCCTCTAGTGCATGCGTATGTCTCTGGCAGAGGCCCTGCCAGACACAGAGGCAAAACAAGAGATGCTGCTAGCTTTTAAAATAACTTATTAAATCCAACGGCCACAATCTTAAGCCCTCTATGGATTACTTTGATGCAGCTCTGTTGCTGCAGGTATTTGTATCAAGCAGCACTCCTGACTGTGGACTGCTGGATTCACCCTGAACATCTCACAACAGATCATGAACGTGGCCTTTGATGGCACTTACCTGTTTAGACAGTAGGTGGAGTAGTCAGTCTACCAAAACGAGAATGAGACTTAAGACTTCCAGGCTGGTTCCCAATAACCCACAAAGGGGTAGAGGATGAGGCTCTTTTCACAACATGCAGTATTTAATGGTACAGGCAGGGGAGCCCAAAATCACAAATCGCAGCCAAAGGCACAGGCTCCAGAATCACTTGATATCACCATCTGAAGTTCCTACCCAGTTTCTGATTCAGCTGCCCGAGGCATATTGCCCAGTAAGGGGATGTCTAACCCACTTTTACCATCAGTAGGAATCCATCTCCGTGGACAAGTGCAGTCTTAAAATCATGCGAGGAGGAGTCACGTGATGCAGTCCTCTGGTTAGCTGCCTTCTCTCAGCGCTCCTGCTCCGACCGCCATTTAAGCTAATTTTAGCTCCTTTAACTACAGACTCGAACTTCTGTGGCACTTACCAGCATGATGGATTCTTTTCTGCCTTCATCTGTGCAGTTTTCTCGGAGGTGCTGCTCACTCCAGGGACAGAATGGATACAGAAATGTGTTAGGCCTTGCCACTACACATACCACCATAGACACTGAAGAAGAGTGCTAAAATGACAGTCATAGCGATGACTTGGTATGACTTCTGCTACTACTACAGGGCCCATGCCCTCACGGAGGAAGATTTCTCTCCAAGTTCGCCCCTTTACAAATGCTTTGGTAAGATATGGCTGCAGATCTGAAATCTCTAGCACCGAGCTCTCCCGACACTACCAAGGCTATCTCAGATGTTGTGCCTGCACCTCATCTTTAGAGAGCTGGAGGATAGATTGGATCCAGACTTCTTCCCTCCAACTGTGTAGCAAACATGGATTTAACAATGGAAGATCTGGAAGGCCGCAGTAGGTGTAATAACCTAGTCATTTTCGACCTTCCAGAGGATGCAGAAAGGACCTCACCTACTGTCTTTGCCCAAAAGCTGTTAGATAAGATTGCTAGGCCTTCGCCGAATAATCCCAGCTACATTATGGAGAGAGCCCACAGATCTCTTCGTCCTAAATCTCCGGTGGAAACACTTCCTAGTCACTTTATTCTAAGGCTCTCAACTATCTGGACAAGCATCATGTCCTAGCAAAACTCTGGGAGCTTAAGGAGGTTATCTGGGAGGGTTCCCAGCTCAGATTTCACAGGACCTGCCTGCAGCTACTCGACAGTGGACAGCAGCATACCATCCAATTGTTGAAGATCTCATGTGGCAACAGTTGGTCCTGTCCGGGCAAAAGCCAGCTCCGCCGCCTACCCTGGCCATCACTTGTCTTTCGTCTCCCAGGCCAAAGCCAACCCCTCCAGAACCGAAGCCTCTGGTTCCTCCACCCGAGGGGCCGGCCCGTATCCCGGTTCAGCTTATTCTGGTCTCTCCACTGATAAGGGTGGAACCACCGCCTAAGCAGCCTCAGGCTGGGGCGCCCTCAAAGAGGACTAAACAGACACGGGCTTCTAGCGTCTGTCGATAAGTCACCCCGACCCGCCCTCAGGCGTATCGAGGGGTGACTTAGGCCGAGAACCGCTGTATTTGGACTCTGGCGTCCACCAGACTGCACTCACATCCCGGGATAATGAGTCCGTGGCAGGGTTGGAGGAAGGCCCTTCCTCCTTCCAGGACATCCTCTGCCTCATCTCAGATTCCACCGGAATGCCCCTGGAGTCCATCCAGAAAAAGTCATAGCACCCCCTTACTGATATCCTCAAAAGAGGAGACACTCTGACGGAGGCCTTTCCAGTGGCTGAAGCTATTGTTCGCCCAGCCCTTGAGCTTTGGCAGCGTCCTGCTTCCTGCCCAGCTCCATCTGCCCGCATGGCCCGCAAGTACCCATGGGGTCCCTTGCGGGTTCACAGAGCACTCTTCGGCCGAGAGCCTGGTGACCACCTCTGTGTTCAGGCATACTGGTAGTTCGGCTGACACTGACCGACCCCTAGACAAGGAGTCCAAAATATGGACCACTCTGCCCGTAAGGTCTATGCGGCCTCTTCCTTAGTTGGCTGTCATTATGGCACACTTCTCTCATGCCCTTCTTGGGTCATTAGAAGAGGTCCTCCCTCATCTCCCAGCGGACATGCAGACCACGGTCAAGCAAGTCCATGACCAGGGTCGTGCTGTCGCAAAACAGCAGCTCCAGATGGTCTTCGACATTGGGGATTCTTATGCCCACTCATTAGCAGCCGCAGTGGCCACTCACCGCAGGGTTTGGCTTGGCTGAGGCTTTCCTCCTTCCCAGCGGATACTCAGCATAAGCTTGCTGACGTGCCCTTCCTAGGCACTGACTTGTTCGGGCCAGGAGTGGCCAGTCACCTTCAGCATATAGAGCAGTTCAGTGCCACCTTGGATGCTACTTCTGCCAAAGGTTCTTTGGGCAAGAACCAACAGAAGAAAAAGAAGCCATTTCGGCACTCTTCCCCTGCGGTCTGGCAGCCCTCCTATCAAGGAGGTCAGCAGCAGCAGGCTCAAGCTTGGCGCCCTTGCCCCAAGCAGGGCCCTCAACAGCCCCGTAAAGGAGGCCGAGGCACAGGTCCCGCAGCCTCCTCCTCCTCTTCTAAGACTGCTCAGTGACGGGTTGGGAGTGGCCACCACTATACCTGTCACGCCAGCTCTGGGTCCTCCCGTGGGGGGTTGGCTCCGCCACTGCCTTTCTGCCTAGTCCGCTATCACTGGACAGGTGGGTTCTCAAGTGGTCAGTCAGGGACTGCCTCTAGAATTCAAGTAGTACGCACCCAGTCAGCTCTTCGAGATGACATAGCTCAGCTCCTCTGTAAGGAAGCAGTAGCCCCAGTGCCGGATCCTCCAACAGACCCAGACTTTGTCTCCAGGTTCTTCCTGGTGCCCAAGCGGATGGGGGGGTTGGCGCCCCATCCTAGATCTCCACGACCTGAATCAATATCTCAGGCCTCACATCTTCCGGATGGTCACTCTGAACCAGATCATACCATCCCTGGAGCGAAACATGTGGTTCTGTTCACTGGCTCTACAGGACGCATTCTTTCATGTCCCAATCCGTCCGTCCTAGCAGCAGTTTCTCCACTTCGGGGTCAAGGGGACCCTATACAAGTTCCGAGCCATGCCGTTCGACCTGTCATTGGCCCCACGGGTCTTCACCAAATGCATTGCAGTGGTGTTGACCCACCTTCGGCATTGAGGAGACAGACTCTACCCTTATCTCGATGACTGGCTCTTGGCAGGCTTCTCCCACAGGAGGTGGAGAGGTCCAGGGATCTGGCCCTCCAAACCTGCTCCCAACTCGCCTCCTGATCAACGAGGCCAAGTCGAACTCATGCCTTCTCAGTTGATGGGCTTCATCGGGCAGAGCTCACCTTGTCAAGCCAGAGCTCGGTTCCCGGCAGACAGAGCGGAGGTTCTCTCCTCCTTTGCCCGATCATTTCTGGTTGGATATTTGCGCCCTGCCGGGATTTTCTGTGCCTTGTGGGTTGCATGGCGTGCACTCAGTGGCCTGTTGGGCTCCAGTGGCACATGCTCCTTCAATGGGAGCTGGACGCCCAGTGGATTCAGCGATATGGTCATTTTGACCAGCTGATCACCATAACCCAGAAGATGTGGGTGCATCCAATGGTGCATCGCCCAGACCGCTTTGCAGGAAGGGATCCCGCTTGTCCGCCCCAAGCCGACGGCCGCCCTTACAACTGATGCCTTCTCATGGGCTGGGGAGCCCATGAGGGAACAACAGGGCCCATGGGTTCTGAACCCCTGAGGAGTCCCGATGTCACATCAACCTGTTGGAGCTCAGAGCAGTCAGACTGGCACTGTCAGCTTTCAGTCCTCAGCTCCGGGGTCAAGTGGTTCAAGTCCAGACGGACAATACCACGACCATGTACTACCTCAACAAACAGGGTGGCACGCACTCCCGTCTGCTGTGCAAGGAGGCGCTCCGCATCTGGACCCTTGTAAGCTGGTTGGAGGCGGATCTCCTAGCCATCCATGTGGCAGGAGCCTCGAACCAGCTGGCGGATGCTGTCAGCCATTTAGGCCAGATGTCCCACGAGTGCTCTCTTCATCCAGAGGTAGCTTACAGTCTGTTCTCCCGTTGGGGCAAACCGATGGTGGACCTGTTTGCCTCCAGGGAAAACACCAAGCTCAGTCTGTATCATGCCCGCCCCCCTCAGCAGGACTCGCTGCAGGGGGATACCTCCCCTATGACTTCCCTCTGTTTCCTTTGATCCACAAGGTGTTACGGTGAGATGGGGCAAGGCGAAGGTGATCCTGGTAGCCCCAGATTGGCCACGCCAGTTATGGTATCCAGATCTCCTCAGCCTCAGCTGCAGGCCCCCAGAGCGGCTTTGTACATGCCTGGACCTGATATCTCTGAACCAGGGGAAGGTATTCCAGTCCCTGCACCTCACAGCCTGGTACCTGTGCGGCTAGAGTTCCAGGCTTTAGGTCTTTCCGAAGATGTCTACACCGTGGTGGAGGCATCTAGAAAGAAATCGACCAGGAAATGTTATGCCTTCAAATGGAAGAGATTTTCCATTTGGTCCCAGGGTAAGGGTCTGGACCCCTTGTCCTGTCTTGTCGATAACATTCTCGACTACCTTTGGTCTCTTTCTAAAGGGGGTCTCAGGTCATCGACACTTAGGGTGCACCTGGCAGCCATTTCTGCTTACTGGACATTGGCGCAGGAGGCCGTGGTCGGGCACTTCTTCAAAGGTCTGGATCACATATCCCCTCCGGTGTGTGAACCTCCACCTCCGTGGGAGTTGTTGCTGGTTTTGGCAAAGCTCATAGGCAAGCTATTTGAACCCATGCACTCATACTTGTGGAAGTCAGCGTTCCTGGTGGCTATCACGTCAGCCAGGAGGACAGGGGAGCTCCAGGCGCTTTTTGTGGACTCCCCTTATCTGGTCTTTCACAGGGACAAAGTTGTCCTGCACCCCCACCTGAAATTCCTTCCAACGGTGATGTCACAGTTTCACCTTAACCAGTTGTTGACTCTGCCAGTATACTACCCGTATTACACCTCGGATGCCGAGTACAGGCTCTATACCCTGGACCTGAGACATGCTGTCTCCTATTATATGGAGTAGACGGTGGAAATTCACAGATAGGTTCGCCAGCTGCTTGTCACCTACGCTGAAGCCGCTTCTGGCAGACCTGCAGCCAAACAGACCATAACAAGATGGGTTACATCATGCATAGGTCTGTGCTATGAGTTGGCGGGCAAGGAGCCTCCCAGAGGGATAAGAGCTCATTCTACACACCATAATGCTGCATCAGTGGCTGCTTCCAGGGACGTCCCTATCCAGGAAATCTGCTGGGTTGCTACATGGAAGTCAGCGAACACCTTTATTACCCACTACCACATCGACCTTGAGTCACGCTGGGATGCTGGTTTTGGGGCCTCAGTTCTCCAATCTCTGTTTCCTAAGTAGGGTGTGTGTGCCTTGCCTCCCTCCTCCCAGAGAACTACTTGGAGTCTGCCAAGAAGTGTGGATGAACAATATATCCATGCTCCTAGAACAGGTTACTCACCTGTAACAGTAGTTCTAGGAGTGGTATATGTTCATCCACATGCACCCACCCAACCTCCCCAGCTTCGGGCCCACAACCTTGCTTCCAGCAGGCTAAGATCTAGCGTCATGGGGCCGAGCCAAGGTATATACCACCCGGGTGGGTGAGAGGAGCCAGCTTGAAGACTTCTGGCAAGATTTAAAGTGGAAGGGGACATGCCAAGAAGTGTGGATGAACAACATATACTACTCCTAGAACTACTGTTACAGGTGAGTAACCTGTTTTTTTTTGAATGGGCAAATTCGGGGTGGGGGCCCGGGATGGCTTGAGTTATACATGTGGATGATTATCACAAACCGTGGTTTTGGGGGGTTCTACCTGGTCCTTTGGATTCTTGCCTTTTGTTTTTTCTGTGTTTATGGAAGGGCTGAGTACTGGGGTTGGGATATTCCATTGTTAGGGGTTTGCTTTCATGGGCTTTCTTGGGATATGAGGTTACTGGGATGTTCTGGACCCGCTGAATCTTACTTCGAGATTCAGCTCTTGCAGCAGGTTACACCATAAGGACTGAAGCCGGCAGGCAGCAGGATCCCACGGAAAACTTCTAGCTAGCTATACGCAGCCGAGGACTGCCCCCGACGTTGGCCCCACCTCAGACATCAGATGCATCATAAAAGGGGCAGTCCCCCAGCATACCTCAGTTCTTTTCCCGCCGTCGACTCGCACGCATCGGCTCCACACTCTTTCAGCAGACAAACGATGCCAGAAAGAATTTGCCATATTTTCCATCGAGATTTCATCTCTGTTCGACAAGTACATGTCTTCTTCCCCGACTCCTTCCACAGAAGGACACCCCTCAAAGTGCGCTTGCGGCGAATGGATCCCCTTCAAAGATAGGCACTCTGCCTGTGTGTGTGCTCAGGCCCGACCACTATATCCAGGCCTATTCCATCTGCCAGCAGTTTAACAGCAGGACTGGGATCCACCGCCAGAAAGCACTACAGTTTTCTCCTCGAAGAAAAGTTGAAGGCCATGGAGAATGATCCATCCTCTCGAGGGGAACCTTCGCAGAAATCTGGGGGACACAAGGATAAGCACCAGGACAAGGATAGGACTCGATCCCCGAATCGGGCCACGGACTCCTGGGCCAGTTCCAGCTCAGCCCGGTCAGGCCACCTCCATCCGGCTAAGTCTCCACCCCACCACCGGCAGGTTAGGGCTTCAGGGCTTCTAGCTCAGTGTCTTTACAGCCACTGAAAACCAAGACAGGATAGCTGTCCTTCAGGGTGGGCTGCCAGGTCGAAGGCTTCCGACCGCCACAGGCCTTGGTCCAAGTCGGCAATTACATCTAGCACCGACGCTAAGGACCAATGCCGGGACACTGATTGCTTGGTCTTCCAGCTGCCCAGGGGCTCAGACGTCCCTCCGAGAAAGACTTTGGAGCTCACGTCGCTCAAACGGACAACAGAGGCTAAGCGAGCGCCAGAGCCATCATCCGCAAAACCCCCCAAGGACCCGACACCACCTCCAACACTGGTCGCAGGGGGACGTCAGAGGAGAACAACGATGCTCACGCCACCAACCAGACATCGGGAGTTGTCGAAGACGTCAGTCTGCCAAAAGACCCGACGCCAGCCCCGACGACCCCTCAGCCACCAATGCCTGACCTTAACGCTGGACAGACACCAGCGCCAGGCCCTTCATCTGGTCTGAATATCCAGGAGGTCAAGGAGCTGTTCAGTTTTTGGTGGGACGCCATTAAAAAGATGTACCCACAAACCCCACCTGGTGAGGCACCACCTCCGGCGCCCCCAGGGCATTGACACTTGAGCCTCGGGACCCTACACTGCGTCTTGGGTAGGTCCAAGGCCAGACACTCTAGGTCTCGGTTGTAAGACACCGCCCGCCTCCAGACCCTCAATGTCTTCTAGTGACCACAGAAGAAAAAAGCCCGATAGATCCCCTCTTAGGTCAGCGGCGACTGGCGATCTGATTCTTCAGGTACCTCTCGGTCACTGTTCCCCCTTTGAGCCTCCAGATCCTCACGACCTCCCCAGGTCACCACCAGATGACCCATCATTCTCTGATATGCGCCACATTCAGGAGAACATGGGATGGGAGACAGAAGAGTTAGACTTGGAGGCAATGATGGCAGCACGCTATTTGAGGCAAAAGACCCAATCCTGTGGTGGTTCCACCACTGGTGGACACTTTCCAGGGCGCTACCAGAGGCTGCGTGAAAGTGTCCACATTCAACCAGTGGTCCCCAAGAAGGCCGACAGGCTTACAGGGCCCTGCTGGAGGCTCCTTCACTTATCTCAGCAACCCGTGGCTGACTCCGTAGTCATCACTGGGCCGCATGATCAGCTCCCAGCGGCCCCAACACCTCAGTACACAGCCCCCAGACCAGGAATCCAAACAGTTGGACTCACTGGGTCGTGGCATGTATGCCTCTGCTACATGCTATCTCAGTCTCTCAACTATTTGACGCACATGATGCAATTTCAAAAGGCACTGTGGGACCAGGGACAAGACCTACTGAAGGACTTCCCAGATGGTGAGAAGAAAGAGGAGCTCCTAAACCTCCTTCACACGGGCTCTGATGTTGGGGCCCAAGTCCTCCAGGCCGCACACGAGACTGCAGCAAGAGGTGCCTCAACAGGCATCTGCCTCCGGAGTCACTCCTCGTTGAGGGTCTCTGGATTTACTCCAGATGTCCAGAAAGGAATCATGGACGTCCTCTACAATGGATCAGCGTTGTTCGGTGAAGACTCCCGAGAGGGTCATCACCAGACTTCAAGATGCCGGGAAGGCAGTTAGAATGGTTCAGGCCATGTATAAGTCCAGGCCTGGTTCCTTTCGCAGACCACAGAACCGTTTTCATGGCCGACAGAGTAGGTAAATTAACCCCTGGTCAGGCCAACAGCAACACGGGCAATTTCAAGCGTAGAACATAGAAACACAGAATTTGACGGCAGATAAGGACCGCTTGGGCCCATCCAGTCTCGCCCATTTCCTACCTAATGGATAAGCTGCAGATCCTAGTTAACCAGCAGCCTACTTCTTCTACCCCACCCCCTACAATTGCCTTATGACTGTCCCATGCATGCTTGAATTCAACCACTGTTTTTGACTCCACAACCTCCTCCGGAAGGCTGTTCCATGCATCCACAACCCTCTCTGTGAAAAAATACTTCCTTACATTACCTCTGAGCCACCCCCCCATCTTCAAATTGTGCCCCTTGTTCTTGCACACCTCTTTTTTTGAAAGATGCTACCCTCTTGGACTTCGCTGATTCCTTTGAGGTACTTGAAAGTTTCTATCATGTCCCCCCTCTCCCTCCTTTCCTTGAGGCTATACATATTAAGCTCCTTTAGTCTCTCTCTTCATATGTCTTACGGTGCAGACCCTACACCATTTTAGTTGCCCTCCTCTGACAGCTTCCATCCTGTCTATGTCCTTGTAGAAATTGGGTCTCCAGAACTGCACAGTACTCCAGATGGGGTCTCACCAGCTGTCTGTACAGAGGGATAACAACTTCCTGTTTTCTACTGGTGATGCCTCTCCCTATGCATCCCAGTATCCCCCCAGCCCTCCTTACTGCCCTCTCACACATTGCTTGCCCACTTTTCTCATCTGATATGACTACCCCCAGGTCCCTTTCCATTTTTGTCGTTCTTAGTATCTCACCCCCCATTGTGTACTCTTCCCCTGGGTTTTTGTTTCCTAGGTGCATTACCTTGCACTTCTTAGCACTGAATCTAAGCTGCCATACATTTGACCATTTCTCTAACCTTGCCAAGTCCCTTCTCATCCTTCCCCCCCCACCTTGTGCATCAACTCTGTTGCAGATCTTTGTGTCATCTGCAAAGAGACATACTTTTCCTTCCAGTCCCTCTGCAATGTCGCTTATAAAGACATTGAAGAGGACCGGTCCTAATACTGAACCCTGTGGTACCCCACTAGTAACCCCCCTTTCCTCAGAGTGGACTCCATTTACTATTACCCTCTGTGTCCTATTCTACAGCCAATTCTTTACCCAGGCTGTCATCTTGGGACCCACTCCCAGGCTGGCTAACTTGTATATTAATCTTTTGTGTGGAACTGTGTCAAATGCCTCGCTAAAATCTAGGCAGGCGATATCCACAGCCCCCTTCCTGATCTACTACTTTGGTCACCCAGTCAAAGAAATCTATTAGATTCGTCTGGCATGACCTTCCCGCTGTGAATCCATGCTGCCTTAGGTCCTCTGCCCTCTGGCCTCTAGGTACTGACAATTCTTTCCTTCAGAAGTGATTCCATCATTTTCCTATCACTGAGTTTAAACTAACAGGTCTATAGTTTTCTGCTTCTGCCCTGCTCTCACGCTTGTGAAGGGGAATCACATCTGCCCTCCTCCAGTCCTCAGGTACCACCCCATCCTCCCATGATTTGTTAAAGAGTGTAGTCAGTGGTGTCACTAGTTCTACCCTTCGTTCTTTTAGATTTCTGGGATGAATCCCATCAGGCCCCATTGCTTTGTTCACCTTCAGTTTTAAAAGTTCTTTCAGAACCCTTTCTTCTGTAAATGGGCTGGTATCAACTTCTGTATCCATAGTGTTTCTATTGTTTGTTTTAGGTACCTCCCCCTCTTCATTTGTAAATACTGAGCAAAAATATTTGTTTAGTGTCTCTGCCTTTTCACCATCACCCTCTGCCCACCCCCTCCCTTTATTAAGCCTCACTATCCCTCCTTTGGTCTTCCTTCGCTCCCTGATGTACCTAAAAAAGGTTTTATCCCCCTTCTTAACAGAGTTGGCTATCTTTTCCTCGGTTGGCCTTTGCTGTTCTGACTGCCTTCCCAGCTTCCTTTTGCTTTAACTGATACAATTCTCTGTCCTGCTCCTTCTGTGATTCCTTGTACTTCCTGAATGCTTTCTTTTTCTCTTGAACCTTCACTGCTACCTCCTTTGAGAACCATAGTGGTTTCTTACATTGTTTTGTTTTATTTGCTTCACACAAAGGCTTGTTGCCTCTGTGATGGCAGTTTTTATTATTCCCCATTGTTCTTCCACCCCTCCTTCCTGTCCATTTGCTAGTGCATTCTTTAGGCACTCACCCATTTTGGCAAAGTCAGCCCTCCTGAAGTCCACTACTTTTGCCTTTGTATGGCTTGACTCTATTGCTGTGTTTATTGTGAACCATACTGTTCGATGGTCGCTAGTTCCCAGATGGCTACCCACTTCTACATCTGTGATCCTCTCTCCAGCTCCATTTGAGAGAACCAGGTCTAAGATTGCTCCCTCTCGAGTGGATTCCAATACTAGTTGTCTAAGGCATGCCCCCTGTAGGGTATCTAGAATAACCCCACTGTTAGAAGTGGCTGCTGCAACTGCAATCCAGTTAACATCTGGCATATTCAGATCACCCATCAGCAATATCTCCCCTTTTTCTGCCATTCTAAGTATACTTTCTATCATTTCCTTGTCTATTTCCTCCCCCTGAGAGGGAGGGGTCTGTAGACAACCCCTGTGCGGATTGTGGTGCCATTGCCTGTCTCCAGATTGACCCACAGTGTTTCTTCTCCTCCCTGTTTATCCTTTTGTTCTGTTGCTTTGATTCCTTTCCTTATGTAGAGAGCTACTCCTCCTCCTCCTGTTTTACCCTCCTTGTCCCTCCTGTAGATAGTGTATTCTGGTATGTTTACATCCCAGTCATGGTTCTGTGTATACCATGTTTCTGTGACTGCCACAATATCCAGATGTTCCTCCTCCATCAAGGCCACTAATTCAGGAAGCTTGTTACCCAGACTACGGGCATTGGTACTCATTGCTCTCCATTTTTTGATGGCTTTACCTTTTGTAGCAGCATCCCCCACTGACCTTTCTACCTTGGTCTTTTTCTCATTTAGTACCCTGTTGTGTAGGGGGAGGCTGGGATTTTCCTGCTGCTTATCAGTGCTTCCCCCCTTGACTAGTTTAAAAGCTTGCCAATGAAGCATTTAAACCGATTGCCCAAAAGACTTGTTCCCTTCCTGGACAGATGCAGACCATCCTGCCAGTATAGGCTGGTGTCCCTCCAGGTAGAACACCAGTCCCCAATGAAGCCAAACACCTGTGCTCCACACCATTTTTTGAACCATTTGTTAAACTGCATGGTGCAAAGTACCCTCACCTCACCCATGCCACTGACAGGCAGCACCTCTGAGAAGGAAGTGTGTGTGCTACTTGTCTTAGGCCCCTCCCTAACTCTGCAAAGTCCTTCTGCACTGCTCTAATCTCATGATGAGTCAAGTCATTTGTCCCTAGGTGGACAATGATGTCCAGCTCAGACTCCTGTGCAACTGTTCTCGTGATCCTAAGGATGCGCTCCCTGTCCCTCCAAGCCATGGCACCAGGCAGGCACCTTACTTCAGTTTTCCCTGCTCACCCCAGTTCTATCCCCCTAATAATTGAGTCCCCCACCAGGAGCCGCTTCCTTTCCTTGTGGTGTCCTCTGCCTCCTCCTGAGGGCCTCCCTTGTGACAGTTGTCTGCAACCTCCTTAGTCTCCTCTCGGATGCATCCATGGGGAACTATGCTTCCCAGAATGGTGTATGGATTGTGGAGTGGAACAACTGACTGGGTGTGCCTCTGTTCCACCACCCTTACCCACCCTGAGCCCACTGTTGTCCAACTGCTGTGCCTTCTTTGCAACCTCTGAGGTGGTGGTGGTGGCAGCTCTGGTGCTCCCTGGATGGGGGAGGTTCCCTTACTACTGTCCAGTGTGGCCTGAAGATGGGCAACTTCCTCCCTCAGGGCAGAGAGTTGTCTGCAAACAGGGCAGCATCTCAGCCTCCAGAAGGACTCCCAGAAGACTGCTGCCTCACAGCCATTACAATGCACTACTCCCCACATGTCTGTCTGCCTTGTTTATTTTTTATTGCTGTGTGTGATTGGTTTGTTATATAGAAATATATATTATATAATGTGTATGCTTATATGATCAGTGCAGTGTGCTAGAGAGGATATGACAGTGATATGCACCTTACCCTCTTGAGGAAATGATGTCAGAAGCCCAAGTATAAAGGAACTATTTCCAGGTTTGGGCCTAAACTGTGCCCTCAATGAACAATCAGCTAAAGCTCTGACCTATCGCTCTTAAGAGTGCCTTCCTGTCAGCAAGATGCCCTACATGACAATTTGACAGAGAAAATACCTGCTAATCAAACAGAGAAAATCCAAACATCCAAGTCAGACACAGGTAAACCTCCCCAGCCCCAAAACAGCCTGGTGACTTGTGCTCTAAAGCAGTCAGCCCCAAAATGCGCCGGGCTGTGCACAAGGACAGACACAGTATTCGTCCCTGTGGGTTTAAACTCTTCCTGCACTGAAAATCTTAACAATTGTAACAAAAGTAAAACAAGGTCCACCTCCCTCTGTTGATTGAAAGACTGCCTTTTCTGATAATTCTAAGTTCCTTATTTCACCTTTCAGTTAGAAGTATCCTCCACCTGAAGAATATTAACTTTCCTAAGGAATCTGCTTCAAACCAAAGACAACTGTAAATTGTAAGGTTCACCTCCCTCTGTTGTGAGCACAACTCGCTTTCGTGCAAATCCTAAGTCCAGTGTTGCAGCTTCCAGCCAGAGGTAGCTTCACCTGAAGAATATTGGGTTATCTGATGAGCCTGCTAAAATCCACTTGCTTATAGTACTGTTATCAGGTCTGTAAAACTCTTCCAAAGCTATTGGCTGGTAAGTAGCTGTGATGTAAGCACTTCCTGACACAGTCTGGCCTGGCCTTTTAAGGCACACAGAGATAAAAGAAAACCAGTCTCCCGGGGCACTGTCTGGGTCAAATACACAGCCTGTAACCTGCTCTCAATTCAGGACTTATGACAAGATTCTTAGCCCAGTGAATAACTCACAGTATTACAAATATTGCAATGCAAACAGTCAATCACTAACTCCAATTAAGTCAGCTGTGCACAAGGACAGACACAGTATTCAGTCCCTCTGGGTTTAAACTCTTTCTGCACTGAAAATCTTAACAATTGTAACAAAAGTAAAGCAAGGTCCACCTCCCTCTGTTGATTGAAAGACTGCTTTTTCTGATAATTCTGAGTTCCTTATTTCACCTTTCAGTTGAAGTGTCCTCCACCTGAAGAATATTAACTTTCTAGGAACCAGCAGTGATTCTCCAGAGATCAGGTCCAGAGAAACACCAAGTCTACTCAATCTGCTGGAGCCACCACCACTGCAGCATGACTCTTTCCCGGCCCCTGCCTCTCCTCTGGAGCAAAGGGAAGAGAAGGTCAGGGGTCAAGTCGCTTACCACCTGTCAGGGTGGCAGAGGATCACCTCCGACTAGTGGGTTCTTCAGCTTATCAATTGAGGACACTCTATAGCGTTCTCAACTGCACACTGTCAAGCCCTCCTCTGCATTCCTGTTACTCAGGACAGCATGCCCTGCTCATCCAGCAGGAAATCTCGGCACTCCTTTCCAAGGAAGCCATCAAGGTTGTACCAAAGAACCAACGAGAAAGAGGTTACTACTCCCACTTCTTCCTGGTTCCAAAGAAAACTGGGGACTTGCGCCTGATTCTAGACCTCAGCTACCTAAACATCTATGTGATGTACAAACGGATTCGCATGGTTATCCTACTGGGTCTCATTCCCATGCTCAAGCAAGGTGCGTGGCTAGCATCTCTGGACATGCAGGACACAATTTCATCTTCCCATCACCCGGTCGCACAGAAAATTCCTAATCTTCGACTTTTTGGGTTGCCATTATCAGTTCCAAGCACTCCTGTTCGGCCTGTCTTTGGCACCACGTGTCTTTACCAAGTGCATGGCAGTCGTAGCAGCAGCCCTCATAAGACAAGGCCATTATGTCTTCCCTTATCTGGACGACTGACTCCTGATGGCCTCCTCACAAGAAGCACTGGAGAAGGCCATTCATGACACCTGCTCCCTATTCCAGTTTCTAGGAGTCACCATCAACCAAGAGAAGTCATCTCTCGTTCCCTCACAGAGATTACAGTTCATTGGTGCGGTTCTGGATACCCGTCGAGGGATAGCCTTCCTGCCTGAGGACAGGGCGGAACGCATCAGGTCACTGATAAGGATTATCACGGCACGAAATCTGGTTCCTGCTCGGTCCATACTTTGCCTGCTCAGACATATGGTGGCTGCCATCACCATGGTCCCCCTCGCTCGCCTCAACATGAGTTACTCAGTGGACGCTGAGAGCCCAATGGGTCCAGAGGCAGGATCACTTAGACCACCTAGTCAGAATCACAGGGCCAGTCATTCAGGACTTGTAGTGGTGGCTTGTCCTGGAACATCGTTCGTGGAAGTCCCCTTCATGGTGCCTGCCCCATCCCTGACACCACCGACACTTCAGAGTCCGGTTGGGGAGCTCACCTGGAAGGAACTAGGACCCAGGGAACCTGGTTGCCCCTGGAGACTCACCTCCACATCAGTGTTCTGGAGATGAGGACGGTTCTGTATGCCTTACAGTCAGAGATCCCAGTGAGTCACATGTTAGTCCAAACAGACAACACCTCGGTGGTGTATTACATCAACAAACAAGGAGGCACTCACTCCTACCCCTTTGCAGAGAGGCAAAGCAGGTGTGGTACTGGATACTACAGCATGGCGCCATGCTTACTGCAGTGCATGTTCCCGGTGTGGACAACACTGTCACTGATCTCCTGAGCCAGTCAAAGGCCAGAGCTCAGAATGGGAATTGCTACAAGAGGTCATCGAGGACCTGTTCCTGCGATGGGGGACACCAGACGTAGACTTATTCACATCCCCATACAACGCAAAACTGCCCAGTTTCTGCTCACTAGATCTAGGTCCTGGTGTTTTCTGGCAAGACGTGTTGTCCCTCTCTTGGAAGGGCAGGTTCCTCTATGCTTTTCCACCCTTACCTTTGATCCATAGAGTTCTTCTCAAGCTCCAGACAGAACGAGCGTCAATGATCTTGGTAGCACCCTTTTATCCCAGGCAGATTTGGTTTCCGCTGCTTCACCAGCTAGCTCTGGAGTCTCCCTTACCCTTACCGGTCAGCTCACATTTGCTGTCCCAAGAGGCCGGTTCCCTGGTCCATCCAAACCTCAAATCCCTGAACCTGCACGCCTAGCTCCTAAAGACGTAGCCATTCTAAGGCATGGGGTCTCGCAAGGGGTTGCCGATATCCAGGTGCAGCTAGGAAACCATCTACTCACGCCACTTGCACTCTGAAATGGCGGAGGTTTTGTCTCTGGGCTCAGGCTCGTCACCTTGATCCACTTCGATGCCCTAAGAAGTGTATTTTGGACTACCTCCTATCCCTTTTCCAGTTGGGATTGGTGTATTCCTCTCTGAAAGTACACCTCTGTGCCATTTCGATATACCACACACTGGTTAGTCAGCGTTCATTAGCCCAATTTGAGGCTTCCGCGTTTTCTGCCCAGTGTTTACATCTGAGACCCCTATAAAGAATCTCATTCCTCCTTGGGACCTTCTTTTATCTTGGAGCAGTCGCTGCCTCATATGAACCAGCTGCGGTTGCTGATTACCACTCTCCTATCATGGAAGGTGTTATTTTAGTTGCCATTACTCGGTAAGGAGAATTTCTGAACTCCAGGTGCTCATGTGCAAAGAGCCATACTTGATTTTCCCATAAGGACAGGGTGTCTATAAGGACCAACCCTAAGTTCCTTCCCAAGGTGGTTTCAGCCTTAACCTTAAGCAGGACGCCGACCTTCCGTATACTTCCTAACCATTCAAACAAGGAAGCCATATTGCACATTCTAGATGTGCACAGGATTTTGAGGTTTTACTTGGCAGAACCCGTTCACACAGACTGTTTGACCAACTGTTTTTATCCTTCGCTCAAAAGGATGATGGGTGCACCATATCGAAACACTCTCTCCAGGTGGCTTGTTAACTGCATTGAGCTTCCTTTGTTAATCTTCACCATTCATTACTGCTTGTGTGTGGCGGAGTGCGCATCCATACACAGGTGTTTTTTTTTTTTTTGAGAGGAGACAGCACCACCCCGACAGTGACACACTCGGGTGCACGGAAGGGCGGCCGTTAGGTGCCGCAGACTCCTCCTCCTTCATCCCAGTTCTGTTTCTCCTGCCGGTGAGGCTGCACCTGCTGCGTGAGTTTAGAACTATTTCAGAGTACGCCACTAGGCCTTCCTTCGACGCAGTCTCCTTCTTTGACTCCTCATCCCGGTTTTCTCCCAACGCCAGTAAGTTTGTTACATTTATTTGTTTAACAGCGCCGGGAGCTTTTCTGTGTTATATTTTATTTCGCATCATGTCACGTTCGGGAGCTAAGTGAAAATCGAAAGTGGGCCATGCCCCTATGCGTCGGTGCTCCTGTGGCCGGCATTTTTCCGTGACGGACCAGCATGATGTCTGCCTTCCGTGCCTGGGACCTAACCATGATATGGATAGATGCGACACCTGTTTCTCGATGGACCACCGTGTTCTCAAAGTCCACGCATTCAAAATTGGCAAGGCCCTGCCGACTTTTGGAGGACGGCGTCATTCTCGGCCCTCCCAGGCCAGATCTTTAGACCCTTCCTCTGGGTCCCCTCCCAGGCCTATATGGTCTGAGGAGGAGGAGGCCTCCTCATTTTCAAACCTTGCCAAGGAGGAGGCCTCTCTCGTGGTGTCAGGGGAACGCCGTGGTTCCTCCCGGGGCCGCGGTGGGGACACCATCTCGGCAGGCACCTCTTTGGAGGTGTAGGCTCCCCCAGTGTCACAGCCTGCAGTTGTTGGGCCCGGCATTGGTGGACCCTCGATGCCGCTTTCTGGAGACGTCTCGGATCCTGGTGCCGGTTTGGCTCTTGGCACCATGAGCCCGGTCGACTCAGTTGGCAGTGCCATGTTGGGTTCTGGCACCGAGGACTCGGCTGGAGCCACGGACGAGTCGGGGCCGGGTTCCGGAGTTGTTAGTGGTGCGCCGAGGCCGAACGACGCCACGGGTGACACCGTTGCCGTTTCTCAGGAGACTCCTGGGATGGCCAGCATCGAGGTCCTGCTGGTCGACTCTTTCTCGAAAGCAGACGGCTCAGACACGGACCCATCCTGGCTCCCCGATTCTTCGGAATCAGAGTCTCCTGTGAGACATGGTGTCAAGCGGCCCAGCGCTCTCATTCCTCAGTCTCCACAGCAGTCTTCCTCTGAGGACTCCCAGGCTGGGGGTGGCCTTGGGCCTATGGGGAGGGACCGCATGGGAATTGGGGAAGGGTCTGTTCTCCCAGAAGGGACTGTGGCAGCTGCTGTCTCTGGTGCTGTTGCATCTTCTTGGGGTGGAGTAAGGGCCCTGTCTTCGGGGGGCTCCCCTGAGAGACCTCAGAATCAGGTTCTGGCATTGAGGAGGACGTCATCCTCTGAGCCTGAGGGGTTGAGAGGACGTGAGCGGCATTGAGTTCCGCCTGCTAACCCTTAGGGTGTAGGGAAGAACCGTAGCTCTGAGCCCCGCCTTTCCCTCTTAGGCTTGAGAGATCCCTCCAGTGGTGTTGCTGTGGGTTGCCCTTCTGGATCCATGCAGCCCCAGGTGCATCACAGGGGAGGATCCCCTTCTAGGCTGTTCCAGGGTTTGCATCCCCAGGGTTCCGTTCTGCAACCTGGTTTGATATCCGGGCCCCACCAGCACAGGCTCCGTTCCCTGGTTTTCAGAGCCTTCACAGAGGGCAGTTGCCTCATCATAGGTGCCCCTCTCCCATTCCTCTACAGCCACCCCCCTCTCTCCTAGGCCATGTCGGTCCTACTGACCTTTTATCCTAGGAGACATTCAGAGGCTGTGCGGCGACCTTCCCCTCATATGTTAGATATATGCATGAGCGGGTCTTTTGCCTCTCCCCACCGCCGCAAGAGTTCTCTGGGCATTTGAGTTCCCCATCCTCCTCGACTCCCTCCTCGGAGGGAGAGGAACCCTCTGCTCACCTTTCATCTGACGCTGATTTCACTGAATATCAGCGCTTCCTTTCGAGGATGGTCAGGGATCTCCATATCTCCTATGTTAGACGAGACAATACTGAGCAGGAGACACGTGAATTCCTCAGTGAATTCAGTGCATAATATTTGGTGGTGCCATCCTGGCCTATCCCCATCCAGGAGGCGTCTGTCCACTCCTGGCAGTCTCCAGCCGACCCTATCCTAGCCCCTGCAGACTGCAGGAGGAGGTGTTGTGCCCCATCCAAGTCCCTAGGTTCTCTTCCCAACCTGCCCTCAGGATTGGTGTCCCTAGAGACTTCTTCTGGGTGCACGACCAACCGCCGGACTCAGATTCTCTACAATTTGACCGGTTGGGGCGAAGAGTGTCTTCTTCCTCTCGTGAGGATGCTGTATATCGATCACATCAGGCACACCATGCTGCCTACAATAGACATCTGTGGTCGATGCTATCTCAGCTTCTAGCATCAATGCCTGACATGGAGCAATCTAGAAAGGCCATTGCCCTCTCTGCTATAGGCCTGGAACTGGCAAGGCACCAGGCAAGGGCATCTTACGACGCCAGTGAGGTGGCTTCCAGGTTTGCAGGGACAGCGATCTGCATTAGGCAGACAGCGTGGCTTCGTCTATCGATTTGTCACCCCGGAACAGCATAGGGTAATTCGCTTCCGAGGGACCTGCCTCTTTTCATCCAGGGCTAGGAGGGTTTTGCAGGGACTTCCTCCGTCTCCGGGGGACACCTCCTAGCTTTTCTTGGCCTTAGACTCTTGCCTAGTAAGGCCAGGATCTCTTCCTTCTGTTTTTCACCAGCAGAAGGCTGAGGTCTTGTTCCCTCAGGGTTTCTCTTGTCCCCTTTGGGGGCTTTGTACTCACTCAAGCAGTAATGAATGATGAAGATTGACAAGGGAAGATATGAAAATTACATACTTACCGTAATTCTTGATCTTCTCTTGTATCTTCACCATTTATTACTGATACCGCCCACCTTCCCCTCAAGGGCCTTCTTCTTCTGCCTCTCTCCTGCTCGCTCTCTCCTTTCTCCTTCTTGGCTTTAAAGCCTAAAAAAACTTGATTTATCCATTCTTCTCTGAACGGATCCATGTTCCTGAGGAAAGAAGGAGCAGTAGGATTCATCTCTATCCTGAGGGAACTCTTTCTGATTGCCCTAGGGGTGACCTCTTGGCTCCTCCTAAGCCATGTTGTTCAATTCACAGTGAAAGAAACCATTCCTTATAGAGCTCGGTCCCCTTTTCTAGGTCCCCTCTGCATGTCTCAATCTCATATTGTGTCAGCCTTAGCTGGTTTAACGTTGTCCTGACACTCAGTTACCTTGAGTTGGTGACCTTCTGCCTTGCCTTCGGGGAATCCGATTAGTTTCCCTCTGTCTTTTTGCATAAAAGGGTGCCCTATGTAAAGCTTCAAATACCCTCCTCCCCACACACATATTTGTTAGCACTTCACAGGATGCTAGTGGGCTTCCCTCCCCTTCTTAGTTGGGCGCTCTCCTTTCAGAACAGATCTCTGCCTTGGCAGTCTGTGAGCTCTCAGCTAGTGTATAAGGGGTTGTGGATGGTGGTAGGCATGGAAAGTCTGCCTTTTGTGTCCAATCTGTAAACGGTTCAGTTGCACCTTCATCAGTTTTAACGACTGGGATCCTTGCACCCTTGCTTTTGGTTCCAAGCTTCTAAGCCTTTAAACCAAATTTCACAGTTTGGCAGAACTCTGTCTCACCTCCCAACATCCCCCTTCTTCTCTTCTCTTCTCTTCTTTATCTGTTCCTCCCTCAGAGCCACTCCAGGAGTGAGGCCCTGTGGTCCGTTAGGGTAGGTGTTCCTTTTCTGTCCTCTGTCGGCTTATTCCTTTTTCAGTTTATATCTTTTCCTTTGTCTATCCCTTGGCTGTCTTGCCTCGCTGCCTTTTCTTATCCTTATTTCACCTCTCTGGCTAACAGAACTGGGATGGAGGAGGAGTCTGCGGCACCTAACGGCCACCTAGCACACCACGTAGTGCGTGACTATCAGAGTCATGACTCCTCTCCCCAAAAAAAAAACCTCTTGTGGCTGACTTACCCAAGCAGTAATGAATGGTGAAGATACAAGAGAAGATCAAGAATTACGGTAGGTATGTAATTTTCATTTTTCGTCATCAGAAATGCAAGAAGCCCTTACTGGGACTGGTGAAGGGCTATTCTTCGAGGAGGGTGGCTACCTCCTTCACTGCCTTGAAAAATGTGGCGAAATCCGCCATTTGTGCGGCTGCCACTTGGAGTTCAGCGCACACTTTCGTTAGATACTACAGTTTGGACATTGCCTCCAGGCATAGAGCGGGCTTTGGCCTGGCAGTCCTCCAGGGACTTTTGTCCTGAGAGGTCCCTCTCCCTTTGATCTCTCCTGTCCTCCTTCCAACTGGGTTAGCAATACACCTTTACTGCTTGGGAATCCGTCCTTATGGTTTAACCTGTTGCAAGAGCTGTATCTCGAAGTAAGATACTACAGTTACATAAGAACTTACCGTAACAGTAGATCTTCGAGAATAGCTCTTACTGCAGGTAGTTTCCCTCCCACTTTCCCATCAGGAGGTTTGGTTCTACTTCATAGCATCTCGGACGCATCAGAATTATTAGTCGTCCTCTGGAAGCGGATCCTTGGTCTCACCTTCTGAATCACATTGTTATGCCATGAGTCTCCGGCGGAGAACTGAGGTATCCTGGGGACCACCCTTTTATGATGTATCTGACGCTGGGTGGGGCTAATGTCCGGGACGGTCTCCCACTGTGTATAGCTAGCTAGAAGTTTTCCATGGGGTCCTGCTGCCTGCCGGCTTCAGTCCTTATGGCATAACCTGCTGCAGGAGCTGTTCTAGAAGATCTACTGTTATGGTAAGTTCTTACATAACCGTACTTTCCTTTGTAAGGGTCCGGGGACGGGGTGGGATGGGGTTTGGAGTCTTCCTATATGGAAACTTGGATGAGTTATGTGCTGCTCTGTTTCTGATCTTTAAGTTGCTGTTAATTTTGTGTGTTTTGAATTTGGTGGTTGGGGGGATGTTGTTATTTGGGGCTTTGGGGGAAAGGTTGGGTGGATTGTGGAGTGCACCTTTTGAGATCCCAGAGTGGTTTACATACTGTTTGTCTTATACACTGGCTAGTATGTTAAAATATGCTTCCTGGAATGTTAAGGAGCAAGATCCAAGGTTAAAAGATTTCAAATTCTCAGGCACCTGGATCACTTGCACTGTCAGGTAATATTTCTGTAGGAGACCCATTTGCTGTCTGCTGAAGGCCATTGGTTTTGGAGGCAAGTAGTGGATCAAGTCTTTGCTGCAGGTAAGAGCTCTACTAGCAGAGGTGTAGCTATTTTGATCACCAGGGGTGCCAATTTTCATTGTTCACAATGTCTCTCTGACCTGTCTGGTCGCTATATTTTTGTGAGAGGACTTTTGGATCGGGTGGAGGTGGTCTTGTGCAGCATTTATGGTACCAATACTAAGGACCCTTCATTTTTCATGAAGTTAGCCAGCCTCCTAGCCCCATTTCTTCCAGTCTCAGTGATAGTTGGGGGGGGGATTGGAATATCATTATTACCCAGGATATGGACCAAATGGGTTGACCTCTAGCACCTTTGTCCCCCTCTCAGTATGCCCTCAGGGATATGATGGAATCATTGGGCCTTTGTGATCCATGTCGGATTCTCTACCCTCAATCTAGGGAGTTTTCTTTTTATTCACCTGTCCATGGCTCTTCTTCTCGCATTGATTATGTTTTACTGAGTCTGGTGGAGATGGGGTGGGGGGTCATGGATGGTGGAATTGCTCAGAGGGTCTTGTCTGATCATGCACTGGTTTGGATAACAGCCTCTTTGATGCCTAATAGGCAAAGGGATACTTATTGGAAGTTAAATAATCAACTTCAAACAACATGAAGTCTTGTTGTATTCTGACAATATGCAGTTAGCCCTTTCAGTTCAACTGCCCCGGAGATGGAGTTAACTCTATGCAGAAGCATAGAACATTGAGCTTGAGCTCGGTTTTCAAACTACTGTCCTTGGTGCATTCTATGTAACGTCAGATTCTTTGCTCCGCCTGACTAAGAAGGCGCTTCAGAGATTTTCTTTCACTGCTTCGTTTAAGTGTTGTAAAATCATTGGTTTAAACTGTGTTTTGTTTTTTGGTATTCAAACTACTGTCCATGGTATAGGTAGACTAGCTAGATTATCTACAAATTGGTAAGTCTCTGTCCTTTTTGGTTAGTGTAACCGAGAAAGGGACACTTTGTTTCTTTGTATTTTTTCTCAGGTAAATTGTTAGTGTTTGGGTTCCAGCGGTTTTCGGTTTAAAAAAAAAATCTTCGGGTTTTTTTTCCCTCGACCACTGAACCGATTGTTAACCAGAAACTTTTTGGTTACTCTGGCCTGACCACCTCCTTAGGGTAACTTGGCTTCAGTGCTAGTATGTCTGAGAAACCCAAGAAGAAGACCGGACCCACTCAGTTTCAGCACTGCACAGATTGTGGAGAGGCTTTTGCTAAAGTGGATCACCACCTTCTCTGTGTTTGTCTGGGGTTTGACCACCTGGAAACAGAGTGCCAAATATGCGCTAACTTTCCTAAAGCCATGCTAGATGAGCGTTTAGCCCGACTGAAGGAAAGAATGGCCGAAAAATCCACTGATCTGGATGGCCGGTCCGGTTCTGCTCCCGAGGTCCCTGTCAAACTGGAGGAGGTGCCTTCTGACCAGAGCGATACCTCCTTGGCCAAACATAAGGCGGATACCGAGGTTTCGGTATCTGTGAAGAAAAAGCGAAAGACCGCCAGTTTGGACTCAAAAATGCTGGCTCCAACTGCGGAAGAGATAGCTAAGGCTATCAGGATTGTTCGGTCCCTCCCGTCAGAACCAAGTGAACTGATGACTCATTCGTGTCAGTTGGTTCGGTCTACTCCTGGTTCTGTTGCCACCGGTTCTTACGACCCTGAGACGTTTTACGAACTAGAGTGGGATGAAGAAGAGGAGGAGGAAGAAAAGACCTAAGAGGGCTTGGGAGAGCCTATTGAGCCTGGCATTTCCCCAGATGGACCAGATTCTGTCTCCCCAGGCAACCTGGAGAAACTTCTTCCATTTTTCTTCTGCAGAAACTCTTCAGCTGCCCATGGTTGAGGCAGCTGAGGAAAAGGAGGAACCTGACTTCTTGGAGATGATGGATGTCCCTTAATCCAAAAGGCTGTCCATTCCTCCATAAATCTCTGAAGAAACAAACTAATAAAATTCTTCAAATGCCCACCTCCATCCCCTGTAGATAAGCGGATGGATAGGAGGTATACTCTGTGGCTCTAGCACAGAGTTTTTATACAGTCACTGCAGTCATGCAGGGGTTGTACAGGCTACTGCCTGAGACAAAGCTGGTATCCCTTTGGCCTCCACCCCCACCCCTGACAAGGATTCCAGGAGGATGGATGCTGTGCCAAAAAGCAGTATTTGGCTTCTTTAGGGATCAGGCAGGCCTCATATATGGCTTATGTGGTTTGATTTCAGAAGTCCAGGTGGGAATCTATCCTGGATTTAGCTAAGAATGCTCCTCCGCAACTAACTAAGGACTTGAAGCAGATAGCAAGTGATGGAATTGAGGCATCAAAAGTCCAATTTCATGCTGCTGTAGACTCCAGTGATGTCTCATCTAGAGTCATGGCTACATCTGTCTCTTCAAAGAGCTGCTGACACCATCTGGCCAAAAGTGCAACACTGCAGAATTAGAATAAACATATCCCCAGTAAACCGCATACCAAAAAGTAGATTTCTATGTTACTTCATTTGAAAGTTATTAGCCATTTTGTACCCTGATTTCACTACCTGCTCAAAAAAAGTCCTTCAGTGAAGAGCTGCTGCTGATGTCACCTATGGACCTTACAGTCTAGTATTTCCTGTCAGAAAGCTTATAGGACCTGTTTCTCTAAAGTTGTATAGATCATGTGCAATGGTTTTCATAAGTAAAACAGGCAGCAGGAGTTAGTAAACATTGCTTTAAAAACTTTGTGTTTCAGGCTTTGTAAAAAAACTGACAATATTGTGTCTGGGTGCCTTTTTATTAAAGTCCATTTTTCCTGGATTGCTGAATGCTGGGTCATATAGCACACTGTTGAGAGGTTTGCAGACTGAATAAGTTTCTGATGTGGCAAAAGGCTGAGCTCATTCACACCTATCAGTCAATTGAGGCAACTTCTAAGAATGGCAATTTAAAACAATTATCCCACCTCCTTGCCGATGGGGTGGGCAGACTCATCTATGTTCTGCTCTAAATTACAATGATCATTTTACCAGAGCTAACACTTCCACCCATAGTAGAAATTAACATATATAAGGCTGCTACTAAAACATATTGTAAAGCAGACCATGACAAAACAGCAGTGGAATTACTGTATCAACATTACAATACTAGCAGCAAATAGTTTCCTAACAGGCACATTAGAGTAGCACTCCAAATGGCTTCAAGCAGCCTGAAGGCATACTGACTTAGCATCCAGCAACCCTGGAGAAACAGACCACACAAAAACAGTATTAAATAATACAATGTTATCAACTTTGTTACAAAGCCTGTAACATATATTGTTTTTATAGCAATGTTTACTGACTGGTGCTGCCTGTTTTACTTGTGAAAGCCATTGCACATGATCTTTACAGCTTTGGAGAAATGGGTTCTATAAACTTGCTGACAGGGATTACTAGACTTTGAGGTCCCTATATGACATCATCAGCAGCTCTTTACTGATACCCACTTTTATTGCACAGGTACAGTACAAGTCACATTAAACTGTTCCGCCAATGAGTTGGTTTACCATTGTTTTTTGCAATTGGCAACTCATACTGTATTGTTTTTTAACACGTAACCAGCTCAAGAGCGATGTTTATATAATGTTTTTGCTACTCAGTTGGAATGCAGCTTAAGCCCAATCACAATGTAATGCACAACTGAGATATAACTCTTAAGAAACAGTTTATGCGAGGCTTTTTACTGAATCCGGCAACACTTATACAACTCAGTCAGAAATGCTAAAGCAACTCATTGGTGGAACAGTTTAATCTTCCTGGACATAAAGTCTCCACCTCTCATTCATGCTAATGGGAGTACGCCAGAGGTGCTAGGACCCAGCGGGAGCCAAACATTTTCAGGAGTGCTGGCGCTGAGATGGAGCCATGAGGAAGTGGCACTGCGAGCCAGGCTCATGCGGTATAGACTGTCTCACATTTAATTCTCCAACCGCCTCAGTTCCTTTTTTCCCGCCATCAGTGCGCTTCAGTGATGATGTCGCTCACCCACTGGGAGTCAAACTTCAAACTAGCAGCTTGGTTTTCAGTTTTATTTTGTATAGTATTTTATCATGAAAAGTAACAATTGTACAAGAAAGAAGTCTTCAGCCTTCCATTGACGGAGTCGAACATGAGTGGGGCAGGTGATGGTAGGGAGACTACATATGAAAGCTGTTCAGTCAGCCAGGCTGGGTCTGGTCCACCTCCCTCTCTGGAGGGGGCTCTGACAATGGATGGTCCAGTGCTCTGAGGGGTGATGGGTGGTCCCCTCGAAAGCAGAAAAAGCCGTCCCTTTCACGGCACCGTTCGGCCTAGGTTGTTTCTGGCATCACACAGGTCACCCTCTGGTAGGTCTGTGCGTGGACCATCAGTTGTTAGTGTCAGGAGCCAGTCTCCGCTTGTTTCAGAGTTGCCAGTTTGTCTCTGGTAGCTGGCCTTTTCGACAGCGAGCTCCTCTCTGCCTAATGGAGGGCTTCCGATGAGCAGTTTCACCATTGGGCGCTCTTATGGAGCAGTTGGCTTGGAGGTTCTCCGACTGCCCAAACCGGCCAGTCCATCGCCGGGGCCTTGGACCTGTCAGTTTGTTTGGATCAGCAGGGGGCGGTTAGGACTGCTCTAGTCGCTTAGTGCCTTCTTCGGTGCTTTCGATGCCGTGCTCCGGTGTCTTCCCCTCACGTGGCTGCAGTGCAGTGGTCCACACTGATGCCTTCATCTCCTGCCATTTTTCATCCTTTACCTTCAAATCGCTGTTCTCAGACTTCTGCAATGGTGCCGTTGACTCCGGTGCCGATTTCTCCAGCGCCGAGGTCCTTTTCGGCACCACGGGTGCTGTCTGTGCCGTTTGTGATGCCCCATACCCTGTCGGCACCATGTGCAGTGCCGCACTACCTGTTGGTGCCCTCTTCGGCACCGGGGGTGGCATCAGCACCGTGTGTGGTGTCACGCTCCCTGTCGGCACCGTACATGATGCCGTTTTCTGTGTTGGCACCGTCTCTGTACTCGGCGCCTAGGATGTGTGCGGCGCCATCTAGTTTCGAGAGGTTTTCAACTCCAATTCTTTCTCCTTCTCTTCTTCCTCCTGGTTTTCATTCCATTCCTGTCTATACAGTCCCTCCCACAGGACTGTCAGGAGATGATTTTGAGCCTGATCCGGATCTTCAACTGGGTGATGATGTGGATGCTACTCTTTTCTCCAGACCAAGGAAATCGATCCTGGAAAACTTCTGTGTCTCCAATATCTACATGTTCCGAAATCTCTCACGATTTAACCCTCTGGTACAGCCCTCTTTCGAGACTGTTTCCCAGATGGTGTGGAAGAATCCGGCTCTTATTCTTTCTGTGGCCAAGTCCATAGATAGGAAATATGCCCCTTCCAAGGATCGCCCCATCTTGGCCTCACAAGCCTTTGCTGATGCCATAGTGGTCCTGGCAGAGAATGATAAGGCTGTCCTCCCTCAGGAATCTACAGCCCATCCTATAAACAAAGAATCTTGCAAGATAGACACCTTGGGTAAGAGAGTCTTTGCTGCCTCAACCTTGGGCATGCGCATTGCCGGCTACCAGGGCTATTTTTCTCAATACGAGTATGTTCTTTGGCATTCACTCAGAGCAACAGTAGAAGCTTTGCCTGAATCTGAGGTTAACTCAGAGCTACTAAAGACCATAATTAGAGGTTTCAAGTCCAGTAATCAACAAATTAAAGCTGCAATGGATGCTTTTGATACTGCTTACCCGGCGTCCGCGGCTGGCATTTGCACCCATTGCCATTCCTGGCTGCGTACTTAGGGCTTTACGAATGACGCCCAACAGAAAGTCATGGCTTTACCTTTCAACGGTATGTATCTGTTTGGGCCTAGGGGGAACAAGCACTAGAGGCCACACAGAAGACTAGGTCTGCCATTAAGACGGCTAGACCTCCGCCCGCTCCCTCTCGAGGAGGTGGGAACAAGCGTCAGTTTCACAACAGTCAGTCCTTTCGTGGCAAAGGCAGAGAAGGCATTAACAGAAACTAAACCTCTCAGCCGCAAAAGAAAATGCAGCAGACGGCACAAGGCCCAAAAGCACCCAGTGTCACCTTCTAAGTTTCTGGCCCAGGTCCCACCTCAGCTGCCCGAGGGGGACTCTTCCTTGACAGTGGGAGGATGTCTGACTCAGTTCTACAACCAGTGGAAATCTGTTACATCAGACAAATGGGTCTTTAGGATAATCCGCGAGGGGTACTCTCTCAATCTGTAGGAAACCCCTCTAGATCATCCTCCCAAACGACAGCCCAGGTTGTCTGCGGCACAGTCAGACCTCCTTGCTTCCGAGGTACAAGGCCTTCTGAACAACTGGGCAGTAGAAGTAGTTCCGCTGGACCAATGAAACACAGGTTCTAGGAGCGTGGATATGTTGTTCATCCACACTTTCAGACATGTCCCTTTCCCCTTTAAATCTTGCCAGAAGTCTTCAAGCTGGCTCCTCCCACCCACCCAGGTGGTAAATACCTGGGCTCCACCCCATGATGCCAGATCTTCCTTTCTGCTGGAAGATACAGGTTCCCTCATGCTCTCAAAGCATATCGTAGGCCCTGGATTCTAATCGTCAGTTTTTACCTAAACTTATTCTGAAACTCGTTCAAGTTAGTGATTGCAATTTTACCGCATATGCCATGGAGGAAAAATCTTCCCCCAGATTTCGCTGGTGCCCCTGCGGCCAGAAGATGTCACGCACCGATCCCACCTAACATGCGTCTACTGTCTAGGTGTCTGACATGACACCTTGTCATGTGGTTTTTGCTTGCCTTCCATCCCAACATCCTGGATGACCGCAAGGTGTGTTTAAAGCTGGGGAGACTGGAGAAAAGGAATCCACCAGTGAAATCGAAGGAGGCGAGGTGGGCGGTTTCCACGGCCGGGGGATCTGCCGAACAGCTGGAACAAATGAAGGCATTTGAGGAGGAAGCAGCTAGAGCTTCGTCCAATCGAAGCTTCTTCGTTCCGCGTAACCTTGGCTCCACCATTACGGGCTCCTTCAAGGAGTTGTGCCCAGTCTCTCCCACTTGGGGTGGGCGCCCTCGACTCACTCCTCCCACCTCGGAAGAGGATAAGGACCAGGGTCTTAGATCAAGCAAAGATGTTCTTGGGACCGAGAAAGGTCCAAGTCCCAGGAACGCAGCGTTCTCAACTTGGTCGAGATCCCTCCTCCTGCCACTGGATTCATGGACCTTCCTTTGGGCCAGGAGACCGAGGAGGTGGCCGACAAGGTTGAGATTGATCTTCCGGGACATAAAGTCTCCACCACTCATTCACACTGATGGGATCTACCCCGGAGGTGCTAGGACCCAGCGGGAGCAAACTTTTTTGCAGGAGGGCCAGCACCCAAGATAGAGCGGCGAGGAGCAGCACCGCGAACCTGGGCTCATATAACAATGACTATCTGGGCGTCGACCCTCCAACCGCCTCAGTTCCTTTTTTCCCCGCCGTTGAGTGCGCTTCAGTGACAACGTCGCTTGCCCACAATAGTTTTCAGTTAATTGTTTTATAGTATATCTCAAATAAGTACTGATTAATTTACATTATTCTTATTAAAGAAGTCATCTCAGCCTACATTGACTGAGTCGACCATGAGCGGGTCAGGTGACGGTAGGGAGACTTCGTATTAAAGCTGTTCAGTCAGCCGGGCTGGGTCCGGTCTGCCGCCCTCTCCAGAGGGAGGGTCCAACAATGGACAGTCCAATGCCCGAGGGGATGGGCGGTCTCCCTGGAAGCATGAAAGAAAACGGTCGCACTCACAACACCGTTCGGCATTGAGCTCTTCTTCGGCCCACAGGTCACAAAAGAGAAGGCATCACTCGAGGTCGCCCTCTGGTATGTCTGCGCGTAGATGGTCAGTCATTGGGGTCAGTTGTCTGTCTCCTCCTCCGGGGTCACCAGTTTCTGTTTCCGGTCACCGACCTCTTCGACATCAGAGCCCTTCCCCGCCTTCTGGTAGGGCTTCAGATGAGCAGTTTCATCAGTGGGCCGCTCTTATGGAGCAATTGGCTCGGAGGTTGGTCCAGCTGCCTGGCCCGGTCACTCCAAGGCCCTCGGGCCCTTCGGGGAATTGGGTAGGACGGTTGGGCCTCCCTAGTCGCGTGGCGCCTTCTTGATGCCGTCGACTCACGCTCAGGTTTCCCCCCTCACATGGCTTCGGCGAGGGGGCCACACCGATGCTTCTATCTCCTGGTCTTCTTCCTCTTTCTCCTCAAATCCTAGTTTTACAGCCCTGGGATAGTTTCAGTGCCATCGGTGTCAGTGGGTCGCTTGGCCCCATCCTTGGCACAGTTGGGGTTGTCAGCATTGTCCTTGGTGCCGTGCGGCTTTTTGGTGCCATCCTTGACACTGTGCGGCTTTTCGGTGCCGTCCTCAGCGCTGAGAGCTCTGTTGGCACCGTGTGCTGCGCTGGGTCAGGCGGCGCTGTGTTCTTCGGCGCCAAGGCTTGGTACGACGTCTTCCAGTTGTCAGGGCTTATCGTCTCCGAACCCTTTTCCTTCCTCTTTTCCTTCTGTTTTTCACTCCTTTCCTGTCCGTACAGTCCCTCCTGGGCTGTCAGGAGATTATATTGAGCCTGACCCAGACCTTCGGCTGTGTGATGACGTGGAAGGAATGGGATCTAATCCTGTCGCCGAGCCTGTGGTCGAGGACCTGTCTTTTAAGTCTCTGCTGAAAAATTTGAATTCCACTGTTTCTCTCCAGACTACAGATGTCGATCCTGGGAAGCTTTTAAGGCTCCAATACCTTCATGTCCCGGAGATCCCTATGGATTTAACTCCCTCAGTACAGCCTTCCTTTGAGACACTTTCTCAAATGGTATGAAATAATCCCTCTCTCACTTCTTCTGTGGCTAAGTCCATAGATAGAAAGTATGCTGCTCCCAAGGATCGACCCATTTTGGCATCCCAAGCCTTTGTGGTTCCTATTGTAGTCTTGGCAGAGAATGATAAGGTCATCCTCCCTCAGACTACTACAGCCCGACCTATAAACAAAGAATCTTGTAAAATAGTTACTTTAGGTAAGAGAGTCTTTGCTGCATCCACCCTGGGTATGCGTATTACCAGCTACCAGGGCTATTTCTCTCAATATGAGTATGTTCTTTGGCATTCGCTCAAACAAATGGTAGAAGCTCTGCCGGAGTCAGACGCTAATTCGGAGCTTCTTCAAACCATAAACAGGGGTATCGAGTCCAACAACCAACAGGTTAAAGCAGCTATGGATGCTTTCGATACTGCTTCCCAAGCGACGGCGGGCATTTGTACCTGTCGCCACTCCTGGCTGCGCACTCCAGGCTTCACGAATGATGCCTAGCAACAGGTCATGGTGTTACCCTTCGGTATGCATCTCTTCGCCCCTCAAGTAGAGCAAGCTCTAGAGGCCATGAAAAGACTAGGTCTGCCATTAAATTGGCTCGATCTGCTCCCACCCCTTCTCGTGGGGTGTTAATAGCGTCAATTTCACAGCCATCAGTCCTTTCGAGGTAAAGGTAGGGGAGGTTTTAATAAAAACCAGGCCCCTCAACCTCAAAAGAAAACGCAACAGAAAGTGCAAGGGCCCAAAGCGCCCAGTGCCACCTTCTGAGTTTCTGGCCCAGATCCCACCTCAGCTGCCTGAGGGGGGACTCTTCCTCAGCGGTGGGAGGTCATCTGACTCAATTCTACAACCGGTGGAAGTCCATAACATCAGACAAATGGGTCCTCCAGATAATCCGAGCGGGGTATTCCCTCAATCTTTCAGAGACCCGTCTGGATCTTCCCCCCCAGATGACAGCCCAGACTGTCAGCAATTCAGTCAGAACTTCTCGCCTCCGAGATACAAGGCCTTCTGAACAACGGGGCAGTAGAACTAGTTCCACTGGATCAACGAAACATAGGGCTCTACTCCCATTACTTTCTAGACCCAAAGAAAACCGGGGGCATGCGCCCAGTTTTGGACCTCTTCCCAAGGAAAAGTTCAAAATGATTTTGCTAGGAATCCTGTTACCTTTGCTTCATCAACACGACTGACTAGCTTCCCTGGACATGCAGGATGCTTACCAACATATTCCTATTCACCCAAAACATCACAAATACCTAATATTTGTGGCTTTGGGCCAGCATTATCAGTTCAGAGTCCTGCCCTTTTGGCTATCCTCGGCACCGTGAGTTTTTACAAAGTGCTGTGCAATTCTTACAGCGCATCTCAGAAAAATCGGAATTCATGTGTTCCCTTATCTAGACAACTAGCTTTTAGCAAGTCCATCCAGACAACAGACTCTCGATGCCATGGCCACAGCTTCAGACTTTCTCATGTCCATGGGAGTCCTGCTAAATCTCAAGAAATCGCAGTTACAGCCCTCTCAGAAGCTCCTCTTTATAGGAACTCTTCTGGACACTACCTGTGCGGAAGCTTTTCTTCTAGGAGCATGGATATGTTTTTCATCCACACTCTCTGGCATGTCCCTTTCCCCTTTAAATCTTGCCGGAAGTCTTCAAGCTGGGTCCTCCCACCCACCCGGGTGGCAAATACCTCGACTCCACTCCATGACGCCAGATCTTCCTTTCCGCTGGAAGATTCAGGTTCCCTCATGTTACTTTAGCAATTCATAGGCCCTGGATTCACAACGTCAGTTTTTACTGCAAATCACTCTAAAACTCGTCAGAGTTAACGACTCCGATTACAGTGGCCTCGGACATGGAGGTCAAATTGTTCGCCAGTGTCCCTGTGGCCAGAAGATGTCGTGCACCGATCTCCACCTCTCGTGTGTCTATTGCCTAGGTGTCGGACATGACACCACGTATCGTACATTTTGCCTGGCCTTCCATCCCAACGTTCTGGATGACCGCAAGGAGCGCCTACAATTGGGGAGACCGGAGAAAAGGAACCCGCTGGTGAAATCAAAAGAGGCGAGGTGGGCGTTTTCAGCGGCGCAGCTGGAGCAGATGAAGGCATTCGAGGAGGAAGCGGCTCAAGCTCGCCAGTCAAACCTTTTTGTTCCACTCAACCTTGGCTCTACTTTTACAGGCTCCTTCAGGGTGTTGTGCCAGTCTGTCCCTGCCAGGGGTGAGGCACCCTCAGGCTCGCCTCCTCTCACCCTCGGAAGAGGATAAGGACCCTATGGCCCTGTCCTATGCCTCTGTAACATTACAGAGTGCCCAAACCGTTACACTGGATTTGTGTGTTTACACCTGTAATAAGCATAGAAGACGTTGCAACCATGTTGAAAACCACATATGAGGTGGTTTCAACAACGGTTATGAAACCGGTCCCACCTTGATAACGTTACCAGCGGTAGTGTGGATGGGCGGTAACGGTCCCCTGCAGGGCCCGAAGCGCAGCGCGAGCTGCATTGTGGGATCGGGCACCGCTGTAACGGTCGCCCGTCTCCCGAAGTGTGGACTGGCAGTGCCAGTCCTGTAACGGACACCACTACGGTGTGGACACACTGCACCACTCCTTGGCTGTAACGGATTGCATCTGTTACCGGGCCGGAGCAGTGTAGTGTGGACAGGGCCTAAGTCTTCGACTAAATGGAGATGCTCCTGGGACCGAGAGAGGTCCGAGTCCCAGTAACACGCGGTCTTGACTTCAGTCGAGATCGCTTCCTTGGCCACCGGCTTTATGGACCTTCCTTCTGGCCAAGGGACCGAGACCGAGGAGCGGCTGAACCAGCCGGATTACTCTCGACCCAATCGAGGCCTTTATCACCGACTCAGTCAACAAATCTTTAGAAAGGACTCCAGTCCTTTCCTTTCGCGAGACACTGCCCTCAGGTGTCCTGATCGAGGAAACTGTGCCAGAACCTCGGTTTTCGCCAACTCCGGTGACTCCTGATTGACCGAATCAACCCCGTCAGTCTCAATCGAGGACCAGGACCCCTTCAGTCGAACGGCCGAAAAAGGGTCACAAACACTCTAAGAAGAGGTGCCACCACAGATCTTCATCCTCCTCGGACGAGGAGAGGCTTCGACGGAAACTCCGTCGACACTATGAGGATCTTATGTGGCAAGAGCTGATTTTGACTGGGTAGAAGCCAGCCCCACCAGCTGCCCCGGCCATCACTTGGCTCCCGCCTCCAAGGCTGACGCCGACCCCTCTGGAACCGAAGGCACGGTCATTTCGACCAGCTGATCACTGTGCCCCAGAAGATGTGGGATGCTGTCCAATGGTGGACCACCCCATAACGGTTGCAGGAAGGGATCCCGTTTGTCCACCCTGAGCCAATGGTCGTTCTTACGACAGATGCCTCTTTCATGGGCTAGGGAGCCCACATGGGGGACAGCAGTTCCCATGGGCTCTGGACCCCAGAGGAGTCCCGATGCCACATCAACCTGTTGGAGCTCAAAGCAGTCAGACTGGTGTTGTCAGCTTTCGCTCCACAGTTCCGGGGTCAAGTGGTTGAAGTACAGACAGACAATACCACGACCATGTACCACCTCAACAAACAGGGCGGCACACACTCCCATCTGCTTTGCAAGGAGGCGCTCTGCATCTAGACCCTCATCAGCCAGTTGGAGGTGGATCTCCTAGCCATTCATGTGGCAGGAGTCTCGAACCAGCTGGCGGATGCTCTCAGCCATATAGGCCAGACATCCCACGAGTGGTCACTCCATCCAGAGGTAGCTTACAACTTGTTCTCCCGTTGGGGCAAACCGATGGTGGACCTGTTTGCCTCCAAGGAAAACACCAAGCTGAGTCTGTTTCATGCCCGGCCCCCTCAGCATGGCTTACTGCAGGGAGATGCCTTCTCAAGGCCATGGACCCCAGGCCTCGTCTCTGCCTTCCCTCCATTTCCCTTGATCCACAAGGAGTTACTCAAGGTGAGGAGGGACAAGGCGAAGGTGATCCTGGTAGCCCCAGACTGGCCGCGCCTGTTCTGGTACCCAGATCTCCACAGCCTCAGCTGCAGGCCCCGGAGCGGCTTTGTACATGCCTGGACCTGATATCTGTGAACCAGGGGAAGGTTTTCCATCCAGACCTTCAATCCCTGCACCTGACAGCCTAGTACCTGAGCGGCTAGAGTTCCAGGCTTTGGGTCTTTCAAGGATGTCTACACCATAGTGGAGGCATCACAGAAGGAACTGACCAGGAAATGTTATGCCTTCAAATGGAAAAAATTTCTATTTGGTGTCAGGGTAAGAGTCTGGACCCCTTATCGTGTTTTGTGGCTAACATTCTTGACTACCTTTGGTCTCTGTCCAAACGGGGGTCTACAGTCATCGATCCTTAGGGTGCACCTGGCAGCCATTTCTGCTTACCGGGCATGGGCCGGTCAGCTGATATTGGCGCAGGAGACAGTGGTCGGGTGTTTTTTCAAAGGCCTGGATCACATATCCCCTCCGGTGCATGAACCTCCACCTCCATGGGATCTCTTGCTGGTTTTGGCAAAGCTCATGGGCAAGCCATTTGAACCCATGCACAAGTGTGAGCTTTCACATTTGTCGTGGAAAATAGCTTTCCTGGTAGCTATCACGTCAACCAGAAGGACAGGGGAGCTCCAGGCACTTTCGGCGGACTCCCCTTATCTAGTCTTACACAGGGACAAAGTTGTCCTGCACCCCCACCCAAAATTCCTTCCGAAGGTGGTGTCAGAGTTTCACCTTAACCAGGTGTTAACTTTGCCGGTATACTACCCAAATGACACCTCGGACGTCGAGTACAGGCTCCATACTTTGGATCTGAGACGTGCTTTCTCCTGTTATAAGGAGAGAATGGCAGAAATTCATGGAGAGGTTCGCCAGCTGTTTGTCACCTACACTGATGCCGCTTCTGGCAGACCTGCAGCCAAATGGACCATTGCAAGGTGGATTACATCATGCATAGGTCTGTGCTATGAGTTGGTGGGCAGGGACCCTCCCAGAGGGATAGCAGCTCATTCTACCTGCCACACTGCTGCATTGGTGGCTGCTTCCAGGGACATCCCTATCCAGGAAATTTATTTATTTATTTATTTATTTATTTATTCAAGAGTTTAACCAGGCAGGCATACTGAGCGGAGGACCACTCGTTTCCAGATGCGACCTGGAAACATGGGGGTAACATAAGGGAAGGAACAGTAATTACACAAACATTCTGTACAGATGAGGAGGCACTGTTATGGAGCCTATACAGTAGGTAGCTAGGGTAGACATGAACTTATATCCAGATACTAAGACCAACAGCAAGACATAACCTAGGTAGGAGAGAGTTGAGTGCCTCCATAGAATATTGAACTAGATTAGGAGAGAGGGAGGGAGCACCAAGTGTAGCTTTACCAGCCGGATGGTTATAATATGCGATTATATGCTGATTAGTAGGCCAACAGGAAATTAGGGCCTCCTAGTGGGCAGGGTGGGAGCAAGAGCAGACCGAGAGGAAATGTTCTAGGAGGCGGGTGTTGAGGTGTCTGTGATTAGAGTAGTGGCGGATATCTGCTGGTAGGTCATTCCAGAGTTTTGTTATTCGGTAGCTTAATGCTGCCTGGCCCATGGAGGTGCACATAAGAGGGATTTGGAATAGCCTAGCATCTGAGTGCCGAAGCGAGTACGCCGGGGGAGCTGAGAAGTTAAGGATGAGGCCAGGTAAGGAGGGAGGGAGTGAATGGGACCAGTATTTAGCAGCAACTCTGGAGCAGTGGATTAGCCGGCGGTCTGCAAGTGAGGGGAGGGACAGGGAGCTGTATAGGTCACAGTGGTGGGTCAGTTTTGGACATTCCAGTATGAAATGGCAGAAGAAGTGGAAAAGGGTGTCCAGGCTGGCCAGAGTAGATGGTGGCGGCGCCATAGACCATATCACCGTAGTCAAAGATCGGAGTATCATTTTTGCTGACAAGTTTCCACCTGACCGTGGTGGACAGGCAGCCTTTGTTGCTGTAGAGGCCCCTAGTTTAGGATTAAGTTTTTGTGCAAGGATTCCACATGAGTAGAAATCTAGATTTTGGCTGAGCCAACACCTAGATATCGAGCAGGTACAGAGATTCTAAGGGTGAGAGGTCCAGGGTTTTGAAATGAGGGCACTCAGCGAACCGGGAGAGGCAGCTTGAACCGGAAAGTTAGAGACAGTCTTTTTTGCGTTTAGGAACAGCTGGTTTGTAGAGAGCCAGTGTTGTACAGCATTGAAGTCCTGTTGAAGTTGGTCAAGTACTGTTACCATGGAGGGGCCAGTGTTGTATAATACCGTATCGTCCGCGTACATTTGAATAGATGAGTGGGAGCAGGCTAGTGGGAGTTCATTAAGGAAAACCGAGAATAGGATTGGGCCCAGGACTGACCCTTGAGGGACACCTGTGGTGATGGGGAGAGGGGCAGATAGGTGGGGGCCAATTTTCACCGCTTGTTGTCTGCCGCTCAAGTATGCCCGAAACCAGTTAGTGGCATGGGTGGACAGGCTGGAAGCCTTTAGTTTATCTATAAGGAGAGTGTGTGAGACAGTATCAAAGGCTTTGGCCAGATCAATAAATATGGCCGAAGTGATATGCCCTTTATCCATACCTGAGAGGATATCGTTTGTTACTCTTAGTAGGGAGGTTGTGGTGGAATGAGATTTTGGAAACCAGATTGGTATGGGGTGAAGAAAGCAGAATCAGCTAGGTGCTGGGAGAATTGAGCAAGGGCAAGTTGTTCATGTATCTTAGCCAGAGTTGGGAGGAGGGAGATGGGGCGGTAATTCCCTGGTGAGGCGGGGGTCACCCCCCTTCGGCAGAGGGATGATAATAGCCAGCTTCCAGGCGGTGGGTATTGAAGACGTCGAGAAGGAGAGGTTGAACAATTCGGCTAACGGAGCGGCTATTGCAGGAGCTGACAGCTGGAGTAGTCTGGAGTTCAAGCCAGAAGGGCAATTGCCCTTGTTAGGGTTTAGGTTGTACAGAGCTTGGTAGACTTCGGCCGGAGTGACAGGACGGAAGGAGAAGGAGATGTGGGAGGAGGGTGGCTGTGGGTTGGGAGAGGGAGTTCTGGGGGGGGAGACTATTTACCAGGGAAGCTGCACTGTTGGTAAAGTGTATGTTGAAAGCCATGGCTACTTCATATGGGTCAGTGATGGCCAGGCCTCTGATTGACAGAGCAGGGGTAGGTGGTTGGGCAGGCGGGGATAGTAGAGATTTGATGGTTTTCCAGAAGTGGGAAGGGTGGTTATGATTTGCGCATAGAGCCAACGCAAAGTATTTCTGTTTGGCTAGGCGAATCGCCTTGGTACAGGAGTTACGGAGGGCACGGTAAGTTTGTAGGTCTTGGTGGGAGCTAGTAGTTTTGTGTTTTTTCCAGGCCAGGTCCCTGGCGCGGCTTTGACATATGATATCGGCAGATATCCATGGCAGGTGGGAACCTCTAACTCTGTTTTTTTTTAGTGGCGCGTGTTGATCCCATACCCTCAGGAACATATTTTTGAAGCTGTCTAGCGCAACATCAATTGAGGGGGCCTGAGGGATGAAGGACCAGTCAGCCCTAGTCAGGTCCAGTAGGAGTGGTGTGAGAGCTAATGACTTAAAGGATCTGGCTAGCAGGGTCCGGGAGGGAGGTTTGGGGGGCTTATGCACTTTATGGACCACATAGACCATGTGGTGATCACTTAGGGAGTCAGGGAGTAGGCCTGCTCCTATCGATCTATGGAGGTGAGTGGTCAGGGCCCAGTCCAGGAGGGAGTGGTTGAGGGTTTTTTGGTTCATCCTGGTGGGTTGGGAAATTTGTTGTGCGAAGTTCAGGGCATTAACCTTGGAGTGTAGCTTGGCACAATCTGTTGCAAGCCAGTTGTGATTGAAGTCCCCTAGGACATATAGCTCTCCTGTTGCAGCGGAGGATTTTAATTTGGTCAGGTGGTCTAATATACTAGGTGCAGGGGTATTAGGGGCACAGTAGATTCCAGCTATGAATATCGGGGCGGTGTAAGGAAGTGAGAGTTTAACAGTAAGGGACTCAATTAAAGGGGAAGGTGGAGGGATGTGAACAGGGGTGAACTGGTGTTTGGTAGAAATGAACATGGCTATGCCTCCTCCCTTTTTTCTTCCCATGTGGTCTTGCCTTGTTAGGGAGTATCCGGGGATAGCAACAGAAGAGTCCGGATGGTGGGGTTTGAGCCAAGCTTCAGAGAGTATCAGGATATCAGGGCTAAGTGTTTGGACTGAGAATTGTAGCTCAGAGGTTTTGTTAAGTATACTGCAAATGGTTTGGTGCAGAATTTTCAGTCCCTTTGGAAGAGCCAGGGGGGCTGGTGCCATGGGAGGGGTAGGACCGGGGTTAGGTTCTACATCCCCAGCTAGTAGCAGTAAGAGAGTAGAGAGATGGACAAGCGTGTACCGGGTAGTCCAGGACCTGCGCTTGTAGTTGTGAGAGCTAGGAGTTGTGCTGCGAACATCAGCATTGAGTCTGCTCAGAGCCGATAGACTAAGGGTATGAGATGGGGGGAGAATGGACACCCCGATTACCCAGTTATGGGGTGGGCTGGAAGTGGCTAACATAGGGAGAGTGAGTTGGTTCAGTAATTTTGTCCATATGGTGAAGATGGGGCAGTGGTTGTTTGAGAGGTCGAGAAGCAGGGGAGGGGAGGCTAATGGGAAAGCAAGCAAGCACAGAGAGCAAGGAGCAACATTTTATTATATTTTTGTTTTTCAGTGAAGGTAGACAAGCAGGTAATAGCGGCCACTGGTGGCGAGAGAAAATAACCTGCTAATGGAAAAGTGGGCAGATTGGTTTTTTTTGCCCTCCCTGACACGTGAACCCTGCCACGTGATTAAGCCTATAAAACTAGGAGTCGACCAAGGGGTGGTGGTGGGGGCAGTAGGGGAGCTGGCGCGGGCGCCTGTGAGAACTAGGACATCACGCCGACCCGAAAATCAGCGAGCTCTGTAGTCTGTACTCTCTAGTCGTCTCTGTATCTTGATGCTTGTTCTTTGGCTTTTTTGGGGGTCGTCGTGTTGTCCAGCAACCCTCACAACCCAGGCTTCCCTTGCTGGGAGGGCAGGCAATCAGAGCCCTCGCAGCTACCAGCTGCGGATAGAGGAAGAGAAACGCGGGTTAAATAGGGTCTGAATGGGGAGGCATGGTGAAAAGCAGGTGAGTAGAAGGAGGCACAGGCAGATTAAGCTAATTTCAACTGTTATACAAAAATGGAGGCTGGCAGCTAACGAATAATAATGCAAGTCCTGCTAGGTAGTTTAAGAGCGAGCAGCTGAAGGACTATCACAGCAGGTACGAACTGATTACAATCTAGCACTGCAAGTATAACTGATAGCAGCTGAAGTCTAATACAGCAGGTAAAAACTGATTAAAATCTAGCACTGCAAGTATAACTGATAACAGCTGAGGTCTAACACAGCAGGTAAAACTGAATAAAATCTGTCGGGCTGCTACCTGGAAGTCAGCCAACACCTTTATTACCCACTACCACATCGACCTTGAGTCATGCTGGGATGCTGAGTTTTAGGGCCTTGGTTCTTCAATCTCCATTTCCCAAGTGAGGGGGTGTCGCCTTAGTCCCTCATCCCGGAGAACTGCTTGGGGTCTGCTAGAGAGTGTGGATGAACAACACATCCGCTCCTAAAACAGGTTACTCACCTGTAACAGTAGTTCTAGGAGTGGTATATATTGTTCATCCACACACCACCCGACCTTATCCCGGCTTAGGCGCACAACCTTGTTCCAGCAGGCTAGATCTGGCATCATGGGGTGGAGCCGAGTATTTACCACCGGGTGGGTGGGAGGAGCCAGCTTGAAGACTTCCGGCAAGATTTAAAGGGGAAAGGGACATGCCAGAGAGTGTGGATGAACAACATATACCACTCCTAAAACTACTGTTACAGGTGAGTAACCTGTTCCCCGGAGGACAGAAGGAGCGATATCCTACAGCTGGCCCGATACATCAGAGAAAACAACTCAGTTTTTGCTGTCTCGATGCAACGGATGTTGGGTCTAATGGCTTCCTCAGTGTTCACGGTGCCAGTAGCACATCTCCACATGAGAACCTCTCAATGGATGCTCAGTACTCAGTGATCCCCGACCATTCATCCTCAGTCCTTTTCCATCAAGGTGACAGAACCTCTCAAGAGGTTGCTCACCTGAGTAGTTTACAAGAGGACAATCTTCTGGAAGGATACCCCTTTGCTCCTCTAGATCATCATATTTCCATTACCACAGATGCGTCCCTGAGGGGGTTGGGAGCTCATTGTCAGGATCTCCACACCCAGGGTACGTGGACTCAGGTCGAATCCCAGCTTCACATAAATGTCCTGGAAATGAGAGCCGTCTTCTATACAGTCTGGGCTTTGAAGGACATTCTTTGTCACAAGAACATTCTCCTTCAAACGGACAACAAGGCAGTGATGTATTACATCAACAAGCAGGGCAGTGCACTCTTACCCCTTATGCAGGGAAGCAATGAGAGTGTGGGAATGGTGCCTGGAGCACAAGGCTCTAATACAGGAGGTCTACCTGCCGGGAGTGCAAAACGAACTGGCAGACAGTCTCAGCAGAATGGAGACAGACCCTCATGAGTGGTCTCTGGACTCAACTGTAGTTCAGTCACTATTTGCAGAGTGGGGAACTCCAGACCTGGACCTTTTTGCATCCCCACTCAACACAAAACTGCCTCTCTTCTGCTCCAGAAATCCAGGGCCTGGCATTTTCTGTCAGGATGCATTCAGGCCGCAGTGGACAAAACACTTTCTATACGCCTTTCCTCCTCTTCCTCTAATTCAGAGGTTACTTCTCAAATTCGAGTCTCGGGGACAAAATGATTCTCATTTCTCCATTCTGGCCGCGACAGATATGGATCTTCCTGGAATAAGTCTCCATCACTCATTCACACTAGTGGGATATTGCTAAAATTGTTCACAAAGCAGGAGAAAACATTGACGTCCTGGTACACATAGGGACTAATGATATTGCCAGCCGGTCAATTGTGGAGACCAAAGAACACCTGACCAGGCTGGGTGACAAACTATCATCCATTTCATCCGACATCTCCTTCTCTGAGATCCTGCCAGTCTGGGAGAGGGGGGCAGATGGACGGAATGTCAGAGAAGGGGAGATAGGGGAGCTAAACATGTGGCTCAAGGGCTGGTGCCAGAAAAAAGGACACAGATTTGTAGGGAACTGGCAACAGTTATGGGAGCGAAAGTTCTTTAAATTTGATGGACTGCATCTGACTAAGGAGGGAGTCAGTGCATTGGGGCAGAAGTTTGACATCTTTGCAGAATATTTAAACTAGCAAATGGGAAAGAGGTGCAGCACCCCATACGTCGAATGGGAAGAACACCCCTCCCCTCAGCTAGTGGTCAAACAGGGATTCAGCATGTTTGCAGTTCATTTGCATCACCAGGTAAGAAAAAAGGTCTGTCTCCCCATACGACGCACAGGGGAAATGCCAAACCTCACCCAACAACTATAAGATCCCAGACCTGCAGGCAATAATGTCAGAGGCTAAACTGGACATAGTAGCAATTAGTGAGACATGGTTTACCAGTAACCACACTTGGAAGACTTCAGCACCTGGCTATATACTGTTCAGAAGAGACCGAGGTGCAAAGAGGAGGTGGAGTAGCCCTGTATGTCAATGAAATATCAAAGCTACAGAAATTCAGAATACACATAAGAGCCAGAAGAACTGTGGGTCAACCTGGAAACAGGAAATAGGACAGCCATAAGAACTGGGATTGTCTACAGGCCCCCAGACCAAGGGGAGGACATAGACATATTACTGTTAGAAGCTATACAAAACATGACAGCTAAAGGGCAGGTTCTGATAATGGGAGACTTCAACATGCCGGATACAGATTGGTCAATACCAGCAGGAACATCTGCCAGAACTAGACACATGGTGGATTCCCTGCAGGGGGAGGGCCTCAAACAACTGGTACAACAACCCACAAGAGACAGGGCTATCCTAGATCCAGTACTGACTAACAGGGAAGAGATCACAGATCTCCAGGTAGAAGGTCACCTGGGGGCCAGTGACCGTCACATGGTATGGTTCAATTTGACCACCACATCTAAATCATCCCTTTCCAAGGCAAAAATATGGGACTTCAGAGGAGCTGACTTTGATAAGATGGCCAACAGAGTTAAGCTAGCCCTGGCAAAAAGAAACACAGGTGAGGGGGTACAGGCAAAGTGGGCAAGCATTAAGAATGCAATACTTGAAGCAACATCCTATTGTGTTAGACAGAAAAGGAGGTGCAAAAGAAGATTGAAACCACTTTGGTACTCAAATACAGTAGCAGAAAAGGTCAGAGCCAAAAGGCTGGCCTTCAGGAAATATAAGGGAACACAGCAGGATGAAGATAGGGAGGCATACCAAACTGCCCTAAGGGAAGCAGGGAAGGCAGTAAGGCAGGCAAAGTCCCAAACTGAGGAAACACTAGCACGAGCAGTGAAAGAAGGTGACAAGACTTTCTATAGATACATTAGTGAAAGGAGAAAGTCCAGAGGGGGTATTGCTAAACTCAAAGGAGAAAAGGGGGCATGTGAGGAGGAGGACCCTGTAAAAGCATCTATCTAAATAGATACTTTTGCTCAGTATTTACTAGACGAGAAGGTGAGCGGCCCACAGCTCAACACCATGGACAAGGGGAGGGAGGTGAGCACTACTCCTTCACAAAAGAAAGGGTCCTACAAGAGCTCGCTAAACTCAGGGTGGACAAGGCAATGGGACCTGATGGCATATATCCCAGGGTACTTAAGGAGCTAAGGGTGGAACTAGCAGAGCCATTAGCAGAACTGTTTAGTGAGTCTCTGAGCACGGGAGAGGTCCCAGAAGACTGGAGAAGGGCTTATGTGATCCCGCTCCACAAGCATGGTAGCAGGGAGGAGGCAGGGAACTACAGACCAGTCAGTCTTACCTCAGTAGTGGGCAAGATTATGGAGGCACTCCTTAAAGAAAGGATAGTGCAACACCTGGAATCTATAGGGGCACAGGATGCAAGACAGCATGGGTTTACAAAAGGAAGGTCCTGTCAAGCTAATCTCATAGATTTCTTTGGCTGGGTAACCAGAGTGGTGTACTAAGGGGGAGCAGTTGATGTCGCCTACCTTGACTTCAGCAAAGCTTTCAACACTATTTCACATAGAAGATTGATAAATAAGCTGGGTAGGCTCAGGGTGGGTCAGAAGTTGGTCAACTGGGTGGCAAACTGGTTGACGAGCAGAAAAGAGAGTGGTGGTAAATGGTATACAGTCAGAAGAGATGCAAGTCACAAGTGGGGTACCTCAGGGATCAGTCCTGGGGCCAGTCCTCTTCAATATATTCATTAGCAACATTGCAGATGGACTAGAGGGTAAGGCTTGTCTGTTTGCAGATGACACCAAGATCTGCAACAGAGTAGATGATCCAGATGGGTGGGCAGAATGAGAAGAGATCTGGATAAACTAGCAAAATGGTCAGAAGAGTGGCAACTGGGATTTAATGCAAAGAAGTGTGAGATCATGCACATAGGGAAGAGAAACCCTGAAGCCACCTATAGGCTGGGAGGGGAGTTGCTGGCAGTCACAAAGGAAGAAAGAGACTTGGGCGTCATCATCACTGATGACCTGAAATCATCCAAGCAGACCTCTAAAGCAGTAGGTAAGGCTAGGGGAATGTTAGGGTGTATTAGTAGGGGTAACACAAGTCGCAAGAGGGAGGTAATAATCCCTCTTTACAAGACACTGGTTAGGTCCCATCTGGAGTATAGCGTGCAGTACTGGAGGCCACACCTTCACAAGGACATTAACCAAATTGAGGCAGTCCAGAGAAGGGCAACCAAAATGGTGCAGGTACTGCATCAGAAGACACATGGGGACAAATTAACGGAGCTCAATATGTATACCCTTGAGCAAAGGGGGGAGAGAGGTGATATGATTGAAACATTCAAACACCTTAAGGGCATTAACAAGGTGAAAGAGTCCAACATATTTAAAAAAAAGAAAAATAGCAGGACAAGAGGACACAGCATGAGATTAGAGGGAGGCTGATTAAGGGGAAATGTGAGGAAATTCTTTTTCACAGAAAGAGTGGTGGATGCATGGAACAGCCTACCTCAGGAAGTGATGGCTATGAGTACAGTGCAGGGCTTCAAACAGGCATGGGATGGGCATAAGGGAGCAATACAGATGAGTATGAATAGATAGGCCACTGACAGAGCAAAGGCCAATGGCACATTTATAAGGTAGAAAAAGAAATAGGCAGACTGGATGGGCCTTACAGTCCTTATCTGCCATCAACCTCTATGTTTCTATGGATAGTGCCAGAAGCGCTAGGACCAAGCGGGAGCCTAAAATTTTCTGAAGGGTCGGTGCCGAGACAGGACCACGCATGCTAGAGACTAGCTCATGCCTGTGTAGGCTATCTTGGCGTCAACTCTTCAACCGCCTCAGTTCCTTTTCTTCCACCGTCGAGTGCGCTTGGATGTCGACGTCGCTCGTTTGCTGGAGCCTAAGTTTTTGTCTATACGACAGCAGCTTTTAACGTTTAATATAATATTTTAAGTAGTAATTTCTTATTTTACGAACAAGAAAAGAAGATTATGAAGAAGAAGAAAAAAAATTATTTCCTGCCATCAGCGGAGTCGTCCTTAGACGGTAGCGATGACAGTAGGAGGACTTCATTTGAAAGCTTTTATGGCAGAGGGGCTGTGTCCAGTCCGCCACCCTTAATTAACGGGGGGAGGTCCGACTACAGACAGTCCTGTGCTTGGTGGGGGGAGGACAGTCCTCCGAAGCACAAATCTAGCAGTTCTGGGGATCCAGCTCCACTTAACCTCAAGCTCTTCTTCCTCATTGGGGAAAGAAGAATTGGTGCCGCTCGAGGTTGCCTGTTGGTACGTCTGCACGAGTATTGTTCGTCGGGAGGGGCGATGGTCCTGAACTGACTTTGGTGGGTTCCTCTTGACACCATTCCTAACGGCTGCATTCTCGACTCCGAGCTCCATCTCTGTCCTCGTTGGCACTCCAGTGGGCAGTTTCACCTCTGGGCCGCTCCTATGGAGCAGGGGGTTTGACTTTCCAGTTTTTTCTGGCTCTGTTCCTGATTTCGGGACCTCCAGGCCTCAGAGCCATTGGATCAGAGCTGGGTCGATTGGATCATGATGGGCGGGGTGACCTCGTGGTGCCTTTGCCATCATGTCAATCCCTTGTGATTACCCCCCTCTCCATTTTCCATGCAGGGACCGGCACGGGCACCAAATTTTTCTTCTCCCCTTCTCAGGATTTCCACTGGCATTTTCCTTCAGCTCCGTGCCTTGGAGCCATGGCTCGGTGCCTTAGTCAGCGCCGTGGGTCGGCGTCATCACTCTGTTCGGTGCCGTGGGTGCTCTTGTTGCTGCCATTTGTTCTCAGCTCTGTCAGTAGTGCCGCAGGTGTCTGGGTGGTATCAGGCACCCACGGGCACTGTTGTGGGTGCCATGGGGGGTGCTGTGAGCACCTCTGGGTGCCGTGGGTGGTGCTGTGAGTGCCCATGGGTGCCAGTAGTGCCATGGGTAGTAGCAGGGGCACCTGTGGGTGCCACGGGTGGCACTGTGAGCACCCATGGGTGCCACTGATGCCCTCAGGTGCCATTCATGCCATGGGTACCATGGTACCATGGGTGTTGGGGGTGCCATTGCTACATGGGTGCCAGGGTACCTGTGGGTACTGCCACAGGTGCCCTCAGGTATCACCTTGGTTGGCATAGGCACTGCTTGGTGCTCTCCTGTGCCTTGAGTGATGCTGGTGCCGCGCAGGTGCTAGTGGGTGCTGTATGGCAGAATTAGTGACACATTTTTCCTTTTCGGACTTCCTTTCCACAGAACTTGTGGTGGGATGTTTTCCACAGAATGAACTCCTACAGATTATTTTTTTCCACACATCTTAGTGAGTGGCGGTCTATGTGGATCTTGTGTCATTCAGCGGTTTTCTGCTGATGGAACTCTGCTGTACTGCTCTGCCAGTGGAATCTCATTCTGCTCAGCACTTTCTCAGCTCCCTATGTGGTACCAAGCTCCTCGACATCCTTCCTGATGGCAGAGTCTCTAGGGGCTCTGACCTAGACCTCTCTTGTAGGTCCTTCTGGGGTAGAAGTGCATCTAGATGGGTCTTTCCCTGTCCTTCTGGTCAGTAATACGGTGGACAACTCATTTCATATACTGACAGGCATGTCCTCTCTATCATTAGAGTCTGTGATGGAAAATCTTTTCAGTAGTTCCTCAGTAATGGGGTCCACTATAGTATTTCACGCTGTGTCCGTGGACCATACACTTCTGCGTCTAGACTTTTTCAATCGTCAAGACAGTTACACCCCATGGAACATTCTAATTTAATGGTCGGGACCCGCTCTGGCTCTTCCACTCCTTTGATAGGGGTATATAGCCCCTTTGTGATATTGCACCTTCGGTGGCTTCTTCGGCACAGGTGGTTAACATCTCTCCAGCTGTGATTATTAGTCCAGTCATGATTTCAGTATGGACGCTCAGCCTCCTTCAGCACCCAGATGGAGAACATCTTCATCATTTTGTATCAAGACAGTCCTTGCGAAATAGCCTGAAAGCCTTGTTAGGCTCGGACTGAAAAAAAAAAATTTTTATCACCGCACAGGGCCTAGCCGAAATTACCCGATACCCCCCTTTTTGGATCTGGTCAGGTTCTGCCTCAGCCCCTGAGGTGCTCATCTCCAAAGTATGGGAAAGAGTACCTGACTTTTTCTTCCCCAGGGGGAGTCCAATCCGGCAGCGGTATGGGTCATCTCTTTCTCTAAGAGAGATTTCTCTTATTCAGAGACATTTCCTAGACCTAGGCAACTGCCCAGTCTGTTCATTCCCCTTTCTTTTTATCAAGCTTTCTTCTCTTGAGCAGAGCCTTGCAGCAGCAGAAGCGACTCTCCACCAAGTCGGAACTCGGGTTCCTACTTCCTTGCTTGCTTAACTTAACAGGTGATTTTCTCCTTCTTGACAGAAGGTCAAGTAGGTATTTTTTCTGAGGTAGCTTCTCAAATATTCACACCTTCAGTTCCTGCGCACTGATCCATGCCAGTCGCTCACGAAGCTATCCTCTCCAAGTGCGTGATGGAGTTGTGATGTTTGTTTTTCAGCAAACAAACCACAATCCTTTCTTACTCCCTTCAGGGAGGCCAGAGTGGGTAGTGCCTCACCGCATTGAGTCACTGCCTCTTTCATTCACTTCAACAAATGGGTTAGGCCTAACTTGGTCCTGCTGTGTCCCTCCTCGACGCACATCTGCTTCTATTTGCCTTAGAAATCCAGCCCGTTTTTTTCTGTCGGAATGGTTTTTTCCACAGTGGACATGTCCTTCTGTACACTTTTTCCTTTCTTCCCTGAGTTCAGAGACTGCTACTACAGTTGTACACACAGGGGCAGGATGATTCCTTTTGGAATATGCAGTGGGTAGGTTCTGGTTCTACTAAACCACCACAAGAGGCTTCCAAGTCGTGCTTGGCCTTCCATCAGGAAGGTTCCTGTGACTAAGTGGAGACCATTCCCCTTGATGGGCAAACCCCACCTCGACCCCCTTGTTCACCAAGTAAGGGGTTCAAGTGCTCCTGGACCTGTTGTTTGCAGGTCAGCCATACTTGATAGTGGGGGTTTCCATCTGCACTTTCCGGTCTACCCTGAACCAGTAGACTTTACCTCCGACTCTTTCAGTTCCTGAGGTCCCTTTACATTACATTAGTACATGTCTTTGATACTATTAATTTTGGTCCTAGACCAAATTGTGAGGCCAGATTCTTGCCGCTCTCCTAGAGTGGTTGCGGCATCCTGGCAGACTTTCATTTTGTGCCCATTGCAGTCTGCAAAGTGGTGAGTTACAACTTGAGCACTTATCTTGTAAGCACTATGTTCTAGATGCTCTTTACATGACATCTCTTTGTATTAGCAGAAAATCCTTGGCTGTCCTTTCTGAGTGAACCCTATCTCCTACCACCCTTCTCAGGGTTGTTGGTTTTAGCTTAGTACTCTCCCACTAGTGTGATTGAGTGATGGAGACTTAGTCCAGGAAGATATGGAAATTACGTACTTACCGTAATTATTGATCTTCTTGGACAGTCTTCATCACTCATTCATACGCCCACCCACCATCCCCTGGGTTCACTCGTTTTCTTTCCTGGTCTTCATGGTCCTATGGTTCAGACTGTGAGGACATTGTTTTTGACCTTTCTTGCAAAGGCCATCTGGGCCCTCTCAGGCCCAGAAACTCAGGATGAGTTATTCTCATTAGTTACGCTGCACCTCCTCAATTAAAAAGGTACTGAGGCGGTTGGAGGGTCGACTCCGAGATAGCCTACACAGGCGCGAGCTAGTCTCGCGGTACCGCGCATGTGTGGTCCTGTCTCGGCGCCAACTCTTCAGAAAATTTTAGGCTCCCGCTTGGTCCTAGCACCTCCGGCGCTATCCCACTAGTGTGAATGAGTGATGGAGACTGTCCAAGAAGATCAGTAATTATGGTAAGTACGTAATTTCCATTTTCTGTTACTCAACAGTATATTGGAAACCCCTCTGAAGGCGCTTCCCCTTCAGATGAACCTTCTGACCCAGGGTCCTGTGGTCCATCCCAATCTGAGGTCGCTTCACCTTCACGCTTGGCTCCTGAAGAGATAGAGGTGAATAGGTTCAATGCCTCTCGGAGAGTTTCAGGTATTCTTTTTGCTGCGTGTAAGCCAGCCACCAGAAAAACTTACACTGCAAAATGGAAGTGTTCTAGGGACATGGATATGTTGTTCATCCACACTGTCTGGCAGGTTCCTTGCCACTTTAAATCTTGTCGGAAGGTCTTCAAGCTGGCTCCTCCCACCCACCCGGGTGGTAAAACTCTCGGCTCCGCCCCATGACACCAGATCTTCCTTACCGCTTGGAAGCTCAGGTTCCTTCCTTAACGCTCTGCGTGTAGACTGGATCTTAATTCTTTGGTTCGCCCGAAACTTATTTTAAAATTTTCAAGACTTTGGTCAAGTTTCTCCCTCGTGGCTGCGATGGACAAATCGACTCCCAGATTTCGGTGGTGCCCTTGTGGGCAGAAGATGTCCAGGACGGACCCGCACTCCACGTGTGTCTACTGCCTCGGCCTAGAACACGACCCGCAGGCCTGCGAGTCCTGCCGTTTGTTTTCGGCCAACGTCCTGGAAGACCGCACTACCCGGTTACAGCTTGGACGCCCTGTGAAGCGCTACCCGCTGGTTAAGTCGAAGGAGACCCGAGTAACTCGAGCAGATGATCGCCCTCGAGGAGGAGGCGGCACAGGCCGCATCATCCTCTTCCTCAGTCGTGGCATTTATCCCGCTCTCTCTGGGTACCTCGTATTCAGCTTCTTTCAAGGAGCTTTGCCGATCCCTTTCCACGAAGGGAGAGGGGCCATCGGGACTTTCCTCTCGGTCCAAAAAGAAGGACTCAAAGGGTAAGTCCCATCGTCAGCATTTGTGGGAGCGGGAGAGGTCTCCTTCCCCGGACAGTCGACACTCGGCTTCGGTCGAGGTTGCGGCTAAGGCCGCTGGCTCTACGGTGTCCCCATCAGGTCAGCTGGCCGAGACTCCCGGCGACGTGGTCGAGATTTTTCTCGACCCGTCGGACGGGCTGTCGACTGGTGAAGCTGACAACCCTTCTTCACCGGTTCCCCTGGTGGAGACCGAGGACTTGCCTGTGCCTCCGGTGCCGCAGTCCCTGGTTAAGGCTTCCGAGCTGAGGGAAGAGCGGGTGTCCCCCGTCCCTTCCCAGACCCGTCCTCGGAAACGCTGAGGATCTCGGTCTCGGTCTCGGACAGCGTCTCGGTCCAGCCAATCCCACCGACATCGGCGGTCTCGGTCTCAGCACCGAAGTAAGCAGCGCCACCAATCATCCTTGTCTTCCTCCTCGGAAGAGGAGAGGCTTTGGCGCAAGTTGCGTTGACGCTACGAGAACCTGATGTGGCAGCAGTTACTTCTGTCCGGGAACATGCTGACGCCGTCGCCTTCCCTGGCCATCAAGTGGCTGTCACCCAGTGGCCAAAACAACCCCTCGCTGTAGCGAGGTGCCCAAGCTTGGGCCGGTTGTTCGGCCGAAACCAGCTGCCCCTCCGATTGTGGTGGTACCTCTGCCTCCGAAACCAAAATCGGGGGCGCCGACCAAGGACTCTCGATCGGGTCAGGGCCTGCCCCACAGGTTGTCAGTCACCCTCACTCCCGACCGTCCTCAGCAGGTGGAGGATGGCTCAGGCCCCAGGCAGCTCTTTGCAGACTCCTCGAAGTCCGAAGACGACTCCTCCCTGTTCTCCAGGCCCATTGACCTGGAGTCCTCCGGGGGTCAGTCGATGGACGAAAGCCCATCGTCCTTCATGGTTTTGCTTCAGCTCATCTTGGAGTCCACCAGGATGCAGCTCAAGCCCGTATCCAAGCGGGCCAAGTATCCCCTGACGGAGATACTGAACCGAAGGGATTCACCCACGGAGGCCTTTCTGGTGGCTGAAGCCATTGTTGGCCCAGCCTTGGAGCTCTGGCAGCAGCCTGCTTCCTGTCCTGCACCTTTGGCCAGGATGGCCAGCAAGTATGCGGTCCCTACCAGCTCTTTGTCCGGTTTTTCAGAGCACCCCTCTGCGGAGGGGGTTAGTCACTGATGGCGTTTTCCGGCGTTCCGGGAATGCTAGGGATGTGGATAAGCCCCCCGACAAAGAGTCCAAAAAGCTGGATTATGCCAGGTGCAAGGTGTACACTGCGTCCTCCCTAGGCCTCCGCCAGGCCAGCTCGGCCATGCTGATGGCACACTTCTCCCATGCCCTCATGGGCTCCCTGGATGAGGTGATCCCTCATCTCCCGGCCGACCACGGTCAAGCAGGTGCGGGATCAGGGAAGGGCGGTGGTGAAACAGCAGCCCCAAATGGCTCTGGACATTGGAGACTCCTGTGCCAGATCGGTTGCGGCCACGGTGGCCATGTGCCGCAGAGCATGGCTGAGGATATCCACCTTCACGGTGGATACCCAGCACAAATTGGTGGATGTCCCCCTTCTTGGGAACTGACCTCTCCGGCCCTGGAGTGGAAGGTCACCTCCAGCGGATCGAAAAGTCCAATGCCACTCTGGCCTTGGTCACCTCCGCCCAGAAGGACAAAGGCCACCGACAGCAGCAGCACAGTCCTTTGCGTCCTTCTGCGCGGCGTGCAGTCCAGCCAACAGCACCAGCACCAGGGCCAGCAGGCTTGTGTTGGCAACCCAAACCCAAGCCCGCGTTCCCTCCAACAGGAAGCAGGGAGGTAGGCCCAGGAGGTCCCTCGGCGGTCCCTCCTCTAAGCCTGCCCAGTGACGGGTTGAGGGTGTCGCTTCAGCCTCATCACTCCCCTGGGTTCCCCCCATGGGGGGACGGCTCCGCCACTTCCTTTCTGCCTGGTCCGCTATTACCATGGACCGTTGGGTGTTGGAGGTGGTAGGAAGGGGCCTGCCCCTGGAGTTCGGGCAGACCCCACCCTTCCAAGCCGTCGCCCCTCAGGGGGCTACGGGGTCCGCAGCCTCTCTGTCGGCTCACCAAGCCAATATCACCCTGGTCCTCAAAAAAGAGGTGATCATAAAGGTGGTGGATCCTCCTCCAGACCCGGGGTTTGTATCCAGGTACTTCCTGGTCCCAAAACAGATGGGGGGCTGGCACCCCATTCTCGACCTGCACGACCTGAACAGGTTCCTAAGGTCTCGAACCTTCAGGATGGTCACTCTGGCTCAGATAATCCCATCCTTGGAACGAGGCGTGTGGTTCTGTTCTCTGGACCTTCAGGACGCGTTCTTTCACGTCCCAATCCATCCATCCCACCAGAGATTCCTCCACTTCAGAGCAGAGGATCCCTTTACGAGTTCCGGGTCATGTCCTTTGGCCTTTCCCTAGCTCCCAGGGTCTTCACCAAAAGCATGGCAGTGGTGACAGCATTCCTGTGGCTCCGAAGGGTCCGGGTGTACCCCTACCTGGATGACTGGCTGATTGCAGCCCCCTCCAGAGCGGAGGTGGAGCAGTCCAGAGATCTGGCCCTCCAGGTTTGCTCTCAGGTTGGCCTCCTCATCAATGAGGCCAAGTCAGAACTCGTGCCAAAGCAGGTGATACAATTCATCGGGACAGAGCTCGACTCTCTATGAGCCAGAGCACAGCTCCCGATGGACAGGGCCGAGGTTCTTTCCTCCTTTGCCCAGTCATTTCAGGTTGGGCAATCGCACCCTGCCCGGGACTTCCTATGCCTCCTGGGCCTCATGGCGGCCTGCACCAGCGTGGTCCATTGGGCCCGCTGGTACATGCGTCCCCTTCAATGGGGGCTGGCCAGCCAATGGTCACAGCATTTTGATCCGCTGGATCAGCTAGTGACAGTGACCCAGGGGATGTGGAACGCTCTCCAGTGGTGGACCATTCCAGCACATCTGCAGGAGGGCATCCCATTTGTCCGCCCCAAGTCGACGGTCTCCTCTATTGACATATGCCTCTCTGATGGGTTGGGGTGCCCATCTGGGGAAGCACAGAGCGCACAGCCTCTGGTCCCCTCGGGTGTCCCGATGCCACATCAACCTGCTGGAGCTTCGAGCGGTTCGTCTAGCCCTCACTGCCTTCGCTCCATTTCTACGGGGTCAAGTGGTTCAGGTCCAGACGGACAATACCATGACCATGTACTACCTAAACCGCCAGGGTGGGACGTGCTCCATGCCTCTGTGCAGGGAAGCTCTCTGCATTTGGTCACTCCTGCACAGCCTGAAGGTGGATCTCCTCACCATTCATGTGGCATGAGCCTCCAACACCCTGGCCAATGCCCTAAGCCGGATAGGGGCTGTGTCTCACGAGTGGTCTCTCCTGCCAGAGGTAGTACAAGATCTCTTCTCCCATTGGGGCACACCTCAGGTGGACCTGTTTGCCTCCAGGGGAGAATGCAAAGCTGATACTGTTTCATGCCCGCCCCCCTCAGCAGGGCTCGCTGCAGGGGGATGCCTTCTCGAGGCCGTGGACCCCGGGCCTCTTCTACGCCTTTCCCCCATTTCCCTTGATCCACAAGGTGATTCTCAAGGTGAGGAGGGACAAGGTGCAGGTGATTCTGGTAGCCCCAGATTGGCCCCGCCAGTTCTGGTATCCAGATCTCCTCAGTCTCAGTTCCAGGCTCCCGAGGCGGCTTCCAGCCCGCCCGGACCTGATCTCAGTCAACCAGGGGAAGGTATTCCATCCGGACCTTCAATCCCTGCACCTGACGGCCTGGTTCCTCAGCGGCTAGATTCCAGGCCTTGGGTCTTTCCGACGAGGTTCTCAACATCGTTGAAGAGTCCCATAAGGAGTCGACCAGAAAATGCTAACGCCTTCAAGTGGAAGAGATTCTCCATTTGGTATCAGGGCAAGGGTCTGGACCCTTCCTCCTGTTCCTTGGCAAGCATTCTGGACTACCAGTGGTCCCTTTCTCAGCAAGGGCTTTGGTCGACGACCCTTAAGGTGCACCTGGCAGCCATCTCTGCTTACTGGGCGCGGGCCGGGAAGCAGTCGGTGGTGCAGGAGAAGGTGGTTGGGTGCTTTTTCAAAGGCCTTGATCACATATCCCCTCCAGTGCGAGAACCTCCACCTCCGTGGGATCTACTGCTGGTATTGGCTAAGCTCATGGGCAGGCCTTTCAAACCGATGCACAGGTGTGACATCTCTCACCTCTCATGGAAGACCGCCTTCTTGATGGCTATCACGTCAGACAGAAGGATGGGAGAGCTTCAGGCGCTTTCCATCAAGTCTCCTTATCTGGTCTTCCACAGGGACATGGTTGTCCTGCCCCCCACGAAATTCCTTCTGAAGGTGGTGTCGGAGTTTCACCTTAACCAGGTGTTGACTCTGCGGTGTTCTACCCCAATCACACCCTCGGGCGAATGGGCTCCATGCTTTAGACCCTAGAAGAGGTGCTAAGCTTATTACACAAGGCCGGGACGGCTGAAGTTGGGGAGAGGTTAGCCAGCTGTTTGTCACCTCTTGAAGCCGCACCTGGCAGACCTGCAGCCAAGTGGACGATAGGCAGGTGGGTCACCTCCTGCATAGATCTCTGCTATAGGTTGGCGGGCATGGAGCCTCTCAGAGGGATAAGAGCTCATTCTACCCACCATACCTCTGCATCGGTGGCTGCTTCCAGAGATGTTCCTATCCAGGAAATCTGCAGGGCTGCTACTTGGAAGTCAGCACACACCTTCATCACCCACTACCACATCGACCTTGAGTCACGCTGGGATGCTGGTTTTGGGGCCTCGGTTCTGTAGTCTTTATTTCCCAAGTAGGGGGTGTGCGCCTTGCCTCCCTCCCTCCCTCCTCCCAGAGAACTGCTAGGAATCTGCCAGACAGTGTGGATGAACAACATATCCATTTCCTAAATACAGGTTACTCACCTGCAACAGGAGTTCTAGATGGTATATATTGTTCATCCTACATTTCCTACGACCTCCGGCTTCAACACACAACCTGGCTTCCAGCGGCTAGATCTGGTGTCATGGGCGGAGCCGAGTTTTACCACCGGGTGGGTGGGAGGAGCCAACTTGAAGACCTTCCGGCAAGATTTAAAGCGGCAAGGAACCTGCCAGACAGTGTGGATGAACAACATATACCATTCCTAGAACTCCTGTTACAGGTGAGTAACCTGTATTTTTCCCTCTGGTGTGCAAAATCCTATTTGAATCCTTTTTCCTGCCCACCCAACAAAGTTTTAGAGTACCTCTTAGACCTCTCAAATTCGGGTCTTCAGTACTCTACAATCAAGGTTCACCTTTGTGCCGTTTCAGCTTATCATGAGCCAGTACTTTCCTTGTCTTTGGCTCAGTTCACGGTAGTTAAAAGATTTCTTAAGGGTATTCTGCATACCAGACCTCCTGTCAGACTTCCAGTTGCAGCCTGGGATATTAATCTTGTGCTCGACATGCTCACTACAAAGCCCTTCGAGCTGCTAGCTACCTGTGAATTGAAATTCCTCACTTGGAAAATGGCCTTCCTGGTGGCCATCACCTCGGCCTGCAGAGTTTCTGAAATACATGCTCTGGTCATAGACCCTCCATACACTGTATTTCACAAAGATAAAGTAGTCCTTAGGACCCATCCTAAGTTTCTGCCTAAGGTTGTCTCAGAGTTCCATCTAAACCAACCTTTGGTCCTACCTACTTACTTTGCTGACTTCCAGAAAGGAGGGGAACGTACCTTTCATTCTTTAGATGTTAAAAGAGCTCTGCATTTCTATTTAGATAGAACAAAGGAGATTCGCAAAGCACAACAGCTGTTTGTTTCCTTCAGCGAGACCCGGCTGAGTCAGCCTGTCGCTATCAGATGCATTTCAGCATGGCTGGAGGCATGCCTTCGCCACTGTTATTACATGGCACAGGTCAAGCTGGAGGGCAGAGTGTATGCTCACTCTACTAGAGCAGTCGTGGCATCCCTGGTGGAAATCCACAACGTGCCCATTGCGGACATTTGCAATCCAGCTACCTGGAGCTCAGTGCATACTTTTGTCAAGCACTATGCCCTGGTTGTCCATGCCAGACAAAATCTTTCTTTTGGCAGGACTATACTTAGGGACTCCTGTCCTAAATTTGTGAGCTCTTGGTTTCTCCTGCCACCCTCCCGGGGGATTATTAGCTTGGTACTCTCCCATCAATGTGAATGAGTGGTGGAGATTTTTATGTCCAGGAAGATATGGAATTACGCACTCTACCATAATTCTTGATTCTTGGACGAAGTCTCCCCACCACTCAGTCAACACGCCACCCACCATCCCGAGCTCACCTCTCTGTTTTTTCCCCTCAATGTTTAGGCTGTGAAGACTTCTTGTTGACCCTTCTTATATGGGTCATTCAGACTATCTTATGTCCGATTTTTGTTAAGGTTAGTTACGCTGCACCTCCTCAGAAAAAAGGTACTAAGGTGGTTGGAGGGTTGATGCCGAGATAGTCATTGCCGCATGAGCCTAGGCTCGCGGCGCCACTCATCATGGCTCCATCTCGGGCGCTGCCCTCTGGCAAAAAAGTTTGCTCCCGCTGGGTCCTAGCACCTCCGGCATAGATCTCATCAGTGTGAATGAGTGGTGGAGACTTCGTCCAAGAAGATCAAGAATTACGGTAGGTACGTAATTTCCATTTCTCGACCCAATTGACCACTTGTCGCCGGTTCAGCCCGACGACTCTTTGGAGAGGACTCCGGTTCTCATCTTCCCTGATGAGGAGACCCAGCCCGCTGGTGTCCCCATTAAGGACCCAGTTCCAGACCCTCGGTTTTCACTGATTCCAGTGTCTCCTGATCGACTGAGTCAGCCTCCCTGATCTTGGTCAAGGTCCGGCACCCAGAGAAAGAGTCATAAGCACTCTAAAAAGAGGCGACACCACAGGTCCTCATCCTCCTCAGATGAGGAGAGGCTTTAGCGGAAACTCCGTTGATGCTATGAAGACCTCGTGGCAGCAGCTGATTCTGTCCGGGCAAAAGCTGGCTCTGCCACCTACCCTGGCCATTACTTGGCTTTCACCTCCCAGGCCAAAGCCAACCCCTCCAGAATGGAAGCCATCGGTTCCTCTGCCCGTGAGGCTGGCCCGTATCTCGGTTCGGCCTATCCTGGTCTCTCCACCAAATAGGGTGGAACCACCGCCTAAGCAGCCTGAGGGAGGGGCGCTCTCGAAAGAGGACCGACAAGACACCGGGCTTCCCTGGCATCTGTCGATTACCATCACCCCGGATCGTCCTCGGCACATTGAGGGTGACTTAGGCGGCAGACCACTATACCACGATTCTTCTGACTCAGACGTCACTGGATTACACTCACATCCCGGGAATGATGAGTTGTCCATGGCAGGGTTGGAGGAAGGCCCTTCCTCCTTTCAGGGCATCCTCCACCTCATCTCCGAATCTACCGGAATGCCCATGGAGTCCATCCAAAAAAAGGCGGAGTACCCTCTCACTGATATCCTCAAGAGAGGGGATACACCGACGGAGGCCTTTCCAGTAGCCGAGGCCATTGTTGGCCCGGCCCTTGAACTTTGGCAGCGTCCTGCTTCCTGCCCAGCACCATCTGCCCGCATGGCCTGCAAGTACATGGTGCCCATGGGGTCCCTTGCAGGGTTCACAGAACACCCTTCGGCCAAGAGCTTGGTGACCACCTCTGTGTTCAGGCCTACTGGAAGTTCAGCCAACACTGACCGACCCCCAGACAAGGAATCCAAAAATATGGATCACTCTGCCCGTAAAGTCTATGCGGCCTCTTCTCTGGGTCTTCGTCAATCCAGCTCGGCTGTTATTATGGCACACTTCTCTCATGCCCTTCTTGGATCATTAGACGAGGTCCTCCCTCATCTCCCGGCGGACATGCAGACTACGGTCAAGCAAGTCCAGGACCAGGGTTGTGCTGTCACAAAACAGCAGCTCCAGACAGTCCTGGACATAGGAGATTCTTGTGCCCGCTGTCTAGCAGCCGCAGTGGCCACTCACCACAGGGCTTGGCTGAGGCTTTCCTCCTTCCCAGAGGATACTCAGCATAAGCTTGCTGATGTGCCCTTCCTAGGTACCGACTTGTTCGGTCCCAGAGTGGCCAGTCACCTTCAGTGTATAGAGCAGTCTAATGTCACCTTGGATGCTACTTCTGTGAAGGGTACTTCAGGCAAGAACCAGTAGAAGAGAATGAAGAAGACATTTCAGCATTCTTCCCCTTCGGTCAGGCAGCCCTCCTATCAAGGAGGCAGCAGATGCAGGCTCAAGCTTGGTGCACACAGCCCAAGCAGGGTCCTCAGCAGCCCCGTAAGGGAGGCTGAGGTGCAGGTCTTGGATCATCCTCCTCCTCCTCTAAGCCTGCTCAATGATTGGTCAGGGGTTGTCACACCTACACCCGTCACGCCAGCTCTGGGTCCTCTCATGGGGGGGGGTCGGCTCCGCCACTTCCTTTCTGAATGGTCCGATATCACTCCGGACAGGTGGGTTCTCGAAGTGGTCGGTCAGGGACTGCTTTTAGAGTTCGAGCAGTACCCTCCCAGCCTAGCCCATGCCCCTCAGAAGGAAAGGATCTCAGCTTGCACTCAGTCGGCTGTTCGAGATGATGTAGCTCAGCTTCTCCACCAGGAGGCAGTAGCTCCAGTTCCGGATCCTCCAACAGACCCAGGCTTCATTTCCAGGTACTTCCTGGTGCCCAAGCGGATGGGGGGTTGGTGCTCCATCCTAGATCTCCACGACCTGAATCAATATATCAGGTTTCGCACCTTCTGGATGGTAACTCTGAACCAGACCATACCATCCCTGGAGCAAAACATGTGGTTCTGTTCACTGGATCTACAGGACACGTTCTTTCGTGTCCCAATCCATCCCTCCCATCAGTGGTTTCTCCACTTCAGGGTTAAGGGGACCCTGTTTGAGTTCCGAGCCATGCCATTCAGCCTGTCATCGGCCCCATGGGTCTTCACCAAATGCATTGCAGTGGTGGCGGTCCACCTTCGGCGTCGAGGAGTCAGAATCTACCCTTATCTTGATGACTGACTCTTGGCAGGTTCCTCCCTACAGGAGGTGGAGAGGTCCAGGGATCTGGCCCTTCAAACCTGCTCCCAACTCAGCCTCCTGATCAACGAGGCCAAGTCGAAACTCATGCCCTCTCAGACGATGGGCTTCATTGGGGCAGAGCTCAACTCTTGTCAAGCCAGAGCTTGGCTCCCGGCAGACAAGGCAGAGGTTCTCTCCTCCTTTGCCCGATCATTTCTGGTTGTGCACTTGCGCCCTGCCTGGGACTTTCTGCGCCTTCTGGGTTACATGGCGGCGTGCACCTCAGTGGTCCATTGGGCCCAGTGGCACATGCGCCCCCTCCAATGGGAGCTGGCTGCCCAGTGGACTCAGCAATATGGTCACTTCTACCAGCTGATCACTGTAACCCAGAAGATGTGGAATGCTCTCCAATGGTGGACCACCCCAAACCGGTTGCAGGAAGGGATCCCATTTCTCCGCCCCGAGCTGACGATCATCCTTATGACTGATACCTCTCTCATGTGCTGGGGAGCCCACATGTGGGACAACAGGGCCCACGGGTTCTGGACCACCAAGGAGTCCCGATGCCACATCAACCTGTTGGACCTCAGAGCAGTCAGACTGGCACTGTCAGCTTTCGCTCCTCAGCTCCAGGGTCAAGTGGTTCAAGTCCAGACAGACAATACCACTACCATGTACTACCTCAACAAACAGGGTGCACACATTCCCGTCTGCTATGCAAGGAGGTGCTCCACATCTGGACCCTCGTAAGCCGGTTGGAGGCGGATCTCCTAGCCATCCATGTGGTAGAAGCCTTGAACCAGCTGGCGGATGCTTTCAGCCGCATAGGTCCAACATCCCATGAGTGGTCTCTCCATCCAGAGGTAGCTTACAGCCTGTTCTCCCATTGGGACAAACCATTGGCGGACCAGTTTGCCTCCAAGGAAAACAAGTTGAGACTGTATCATGCCTGCCACCCTCAGCAGGGCTTGCTGCAGGGGGATGCCTTCTCGAGGCCGTGGACCCCAGGCCTTCCCTCTATTTCCCTTGATTCACAAGATGTTACTCAAGGCGAGGAGGGAAAAGGTGAAGGTGATCCTGGTAGCCCCAGACTAGCCGTGCCAGTTCTGGTATCCAGATTTCCTCAGCCTCAGCTGCAGGCCCCCGGAGCAGCTTTGTACATGCCCAGATCTGATATCTCTGAACCAGGGGAAGGTATTCCATCTGGACCTTCAATCCGGCACCTCACAGCCTGGTACAACGGCTAGAGTTCCAGGCTTTGGGTCTTTCGAAGATGTCTACACCGTGATGGAGGCATCCAGAAAGGAATTGACCAGGAAATGTTCATGCCTTCAAATGGAAAAGATTTTCCATTTGGTGTCCGGGTAAGAGTCTGGACCCCTTATCCTGTTCTGTGGCTAACATTCTCGACTACCTTTGGTCTCTCTCTAAAGGGGGTCTACGGTTATCGACCCTTAGGGTGCACCTGGCAGCCATTTCTGTTTACCAGGCACGGGACAGTCAGCCGACATTGGTGCAGGAGGCAGTGGTCGGGTGCTTCTTCAAAGGCCTGGATCACATATCCCCTCTGGTGCATGAACCTCCACCTCCATGGGATCTGTTGCTGGTTTTGGCAAAGCTCATGGGCAAGCCATTTGAACCCATGTACAAGTGCGAGCTTTCACACTTGTCATGGAAGATGGCCTTCCTGGTGGCTATCACATCAGCCAGAAGGACAGGGGAGCTCCAGGCGCTTTTGGTGGACTCTCCTTATCTGGTCTTTCACAGGGACAAAGTTGTCCTGCGTCCCCAACCGAAATTCCTTCCGAAGGTGGTGTCAGAGTTTCACCTTAACCAAGTGTTGACTCTGCCGGCATACTACCCTAATTACACATCAGACACTGAGTACAGGCTCCATACTTTGGACCTGAGACGTGCTCTCTCCTACTACAAAGAAAGGATGGCCGTAATTCATGGAGAGGTTCGCCAGCTGTTTGTCACCTACGCTGAAGCCGCTTGTGGCAGACCTGCAGCTAAATGGAGCATAGCAAGGTGGATCACATCATGCATAGGTCTGTGCCATGAGTTGGCGGGCAAGGAGCCTCACAGAGGGATAAGAGCTCATTCTACCTGCCACACTGCTGCGTCGGTGGCTGCCTCCAGGGACATCCCTATCCAGGAAATCTGTCAGGCTGCTACCTGGAAATCAGCAAACACCTTCATTACTCCTTACCACATCGACCTTGAGTCACGCCGGGATGCTGGTTTTGGGGCCTCGGTTCTCCAATCTTTATTTCCTAAGTATGGGGTGTGCACCTTGCCTCCCTTCCTCCCAGAGAACTGCTTGGAGTCTGCCAAGAAGTGTGGATGAACGACATATCCACGCTCCTAGAAGAACAGGTTACTCAACTGTAACAGTAGTTCTAGGAGTGGTATATGTTGTTCATCCACATGCACCCACCCGACCTGCCCGGCTTCGGGTGTACAACCTTGCTTCCAGCAGGCTAAGATCTGGCATCATGGGGTGGATCTGAGGTATTTACCACTTGGGTGGGTTGGAGGAGCCAGCTTAAAGACTTCCAGCAAGATTTAAAGGGGAAAGGGACATGCCAAGAAGTGTGGATGAACAACATATACCACTCCTAGAACTACTGTTACAGGTGAGTAACCTGTTCTTTCTACTCCCATTACTTTCTGGTTCCAAAGAAAACTGGCAGCATGCACCCTATTCTGGATCTCAGAAAGTCAAACAAATTCCTGCACAAGGCAAAGTTTAAGATGATATCACTCAGTATCCTGCTACCTTTGATTCATCAACATGATTGGCTAGCCTCCCTGGACATGCAGGATGCCTACCAGCACATTCTCATACACCCAGATCACCACAAATACCTAAGATTCATGGCATTGGGTCAACACTATCAATTCAGAGTCCTGCTCTTTGGGCTATCCTCGATGCCTCAAGTTTTTACAAAGTGCTGTGCAGTTCTTGTGGTGCATCTAAGGAAAATCAGACTCCAAATGTTCCCATTTCTGGATGACTGGTTTCTAGCAAGTCCCTCCAGGCAAGAGACTCTGGAGGCCATGACTCTCGTCCTTGGGAGTCCTGCTGAACCTCAAAAGTCACAGTTGCAGCCCTCCCAGTAGCTCCTTTTCATAATAACCCTTCTGGACACCTCCTGTGTGAAAGCTTTTCTTCCAGAAGACAGAAGGAGCGATATCTTTCAGATGGCCTGCTTCATCAAAGAACACAGCTCGGTGCAAGCCCTCTCGATGCAATGGATGCTGGGTCTCATGGCATCCTCGGTGTTCACTGTACCTTTGGCTCATCTCCACATGAGAACCTCTCGGTGGATACTCAGTACTCAGTGGTCCCCAACCACTCACCCTCAGTCCTTTCTCATCAAGTTGATGGAACCTCTGAAGAGGTCACTCACCTGGTGGTCTCAGGAGGACAACCTTCTGGAAGGATATCCCTTCGCCCCTCTGGATCAACAGATCTTCATTATCACGGACACGTCCCTGATGGATTGGGGAGCTTACTGCTGGGATCTCCACACTCAGGGTATTTGGACTCAGGACGAGTCTCAACTTCACATAAACATCCTGGAAATGAGAGCCATCCTCTATGCAGACTGGGCTTTGAAGGACATACTCTGTCACAAGAACATTCTCCTTCAAATGGGCAACAAGGCAGTGATGTATTATATCAACAAACAGGGCAGTGCACACTCTTACCCATTATGCAGAGAAGCAATGAGGGTGTGGGAATGGTGCCTGGAGCACAAGGCTCTAATTCAGGCAGTTTACCTGCCAGGAGTACAAAACGAGCTGGCAAACTGTCCCAGCAGAACAAAGATGGATCCTAATATGGAGCAGGCCCCTGAAGTTAGTAATGATTGCCCACTAGAAAATTCTAACAAGGTTTTCAGTCCTCCAGTTTTAGCAACTACACAACGTCTGCAACTTAACAAAGCAACAACATGGGACAATAACACAGGACAACAACACAGGGTACAGTTAAATCCAATAACTAAAGTTATAGTGCTGGGAGACTCTACAACAAGGGGAACTGACAAAATTGTATGCAATGGAAGAAATAACAATACAATGGTCAGCATGTTCCCCGGAATAAAAATTCAGGAACTTAAACAACTTTTAGAGGGATGTATGGGGGCAAACAAAACAACTACTGGTGATTTTCCAAATAGGAGTAAATTATATCAACTCAAGTAAAAAAGAAAACATCTTGGAAAATTACTTTGAATTAATTCAGGAACTAAACAAATATACTACTGATATTATTGTATATGGCATTTTATCTACATAAGGAATGTATCAATGCATTAACCATGACATTGTCTCTACTAATTGAAAGTTGTGGAAATGTTGCCTGGAACACAAAATAGGGTTCATAGAAACATGCTGTATTTTCAGAAATGGATTTTTGTACAAGAAGGATGGGCTTCATTTAAATAGAATGGGAGAAAGAGTTTTGGGGAATACATTTAATAAAGTTATTGAGAACCATTTAAACTGGAAAAGGTGGGGGACGGAAATATATCAAGATAAAAACTGATACCAGCAAACAAATTTTCCATAACAAGGGGTTAGAGTCAGTAAACTGCTTGTTATCAAATGTGAGAAGTTTAGACAATAAATTTGACAAATGTATGTATTCAATGAAAGAAAAAAACATTAAAATAGCAATTCTCACAGAAACCTGGTGGGAGGAGGGTGATACATGGGGTAAAAGCATAACTGGATTTAATACTTATAAATCTAGGAAGCATAAGGGGGGAGGTGGGGTGGAAATCTATGTTCATGAGTCCGTACATAGTATGGAAATACATGATGACAAATTGAATATAGAACATTTAACTGTCAAAATGATGCCCCATAATGCCCCAAAGATTATTTTTAGAGTATCGAATCATCCCCTCTCAATTAATAGGGAAATGGACCAGGAAATCTTAAACTATCTAGATCTAATAAATCCAGTTGAAAATATCATTATAGCAGGAGATCTAAACCTTCCAGGTATTGATTGGGCAAACCAGAAAACATCAGGCAGCAATGAAAGAAATTACTTAGAAAGCTTTAATCAACTGGGCTTGGAACAGATAGTCCAAGCAAACACAAAGTCAAACAACATGTTGAATGTTGTATTATCAAATATGGGACCCAAATTTACTGAAATTGAGAGTGGACCCCTAATTGCAAATAGTGATCCCAATACTGTTTTTTTTTTTCCAGTTAAGTGAAGTACCTATTCAACAAGGTAGTGATATAAAAATCCCAATTTTAAATAAAGCAAAGTTTCATAAAATCAGGCAGGCATTGCTTTCATGGGACTGGATATCTGAGTTCACTGGGTGAACGATGTAGGACACTTTAGACAAAATAAGTGAGATTTCAGAATTATATGTGCCATACATAAGCGAACATTCTAAACAGGGTGCTTCTTCTAAATGGTTAACTTGTAAAGTAAAAAAACAGATAAAAACATAAAGGCCCAGATATTCAAAAGGGTTGCGCATGGCACAACAGTGTTGCACCATGCGCAACCCACTGATACACCGGGCGATATTCAAAAGTAAAAGTGCATACAAATTCTGATGTGCCGGAGTGCATCAGTAATGTATGCAGGCACAAGTGGAGGCGTGCCCATGCATAACCTGCACAGCCCGATATTCAGCCCGGGATGTGCAGGGCCATGCATGCGCAACCCCTACCTGTGCCAGCACAAAGTTACACCAAAAAAAAAAGGAACAATTGATGGCTACCCACAGGTGAGCTGCCGCATTGCAGGGCGCAACATGACAGTTGTCACCTGTGGGTGGCCACCAGAGCTCCGGCTGCACCTGGCGGCGCCCCCCATGCCCGATCGCGGGCATCCGTCAAAAAAAGAAAAACAGTCCAATATCCCTGGTGGTCCAGTGGACCTCTATGTGCCCGTTCGCGGGCATTTATAAAAACATATTCCAATATCCCTGGTGGTCTAGTGGTACCCCCACCCACCCACTGGAGCCCCACCGCCCCACCCCTGTCAGCGGTGGGTGGCAGCACCCACCCGCCTGCCACCCGCCGACTGACATTGGCTGCAAAATGCCATTGGTTCACAGCGTGAGCCAATGGGCTGCAGCTCTACCTTACCACCACCAGGGATATAGGACTGGTTTTCATTTTACAGATGCCCACGATCGGGCAGATAGCAGTCCACTGGACCACCAGGGATATAGGATAGGGTTTTCATTTACAGATGCCCACGATTGGGCTGCAGGGGGCGTCGGTCCCTGACGGCTGCTTTTTGGCAGGGCATCAGGCGCAAGTCATCGGGGATCGGCACACCTGCATGCAAATGGGGCCATAATTCCATGTAAATAGCCTCATGTGTGCCTTGCATACATTATGGCCCCATTTGCATGTCAACTTTTGAATATCGTGGTTGCTGTGCATGGTGCAATGGAACTTGCGCTAGCGCATCTCCATGCTCCACTCTGGCCACTTGTGCTGGCGCCGTGCCACTGCGCCATGCACACTGGGGGTGGCCAGGGTGCGATATTCAAAGCTGCTGAGCCATGGCGCGGGCTCCATTGAATATCAACATCCACCCCCAGCAGTTATGCCGCGCTATGCCCAAGCTTGTGCCGCAGCCTGGCGCAGTTTGAATATCTGGGCCAAAATGTATAAACTATCGAAGCTTGATACAAATTTTCTTCCAAAATGTAAGGAACAGGTAATATGTATAAAGAATTTAATCAAAAGTGCTAAAACAGATTTTGAAAAAAACTTGGCAACTATAAGTGAAGATAACTACAAGGCCTTCTATGCATAAATCAATAACAAAAAAGGGAATAAACAATCAATAGGCCCATTTAAAGATGACATGCAGTACATTAAATGATAAGGAAATGGCTGAGGTACAGAATCAATATTTTGCCACTGTATTTAATCCCAAAGATATATTAACTACAGTACAACTGTTAAAAACAAAATTAACACTAAAGATGTTTTGGATAGATTGAGGAGGGTTAAGATTAATAAATCTGGACTGGACAATATCCATCCAAGACTCATTTCAGAAATAGCAGATGAGATAGCCCAACCATTAGCCTTTATCTTTCAAAGGTCATTAGACAGCGGGGATGTGATTAATAAATGGAGAGAAGCACATGTGATAACATATCTTTAAGAACGGAAGGAAAGATTCCCCAGAAAATTAAAGACCAGTTAGTTTAACATCCACAATGGGGAAAATATTAGAAAGTATTATAAAAGATCACATTTATGATCACCTGACTGAAAAAGATTTGTTTGATCATAGCCAGAATGGGTTTACAAAATCACGATCATGTCAGACCAATCTGTTACATTTTTATGAAAAAGTAAGCAGATCTTTGGATCAAGGAAGGTCAGTGGATGTAATGCAATTAGATTTTTCTAAGGCATTCGATAAACTACCGCATGATGAATTAGTCAAATCCCTTCTTTCTCTAAAGAGGAATAAAACTCTTGCTAACTGGATAGCAGAATGGTTAGGGAGAAGGTGACAGAGAGTGGTTATAAATGGGAGTATTATCTGACTGGCTTTCTGTGTTAAGTGGGGTCCCTCAGGGTTCAGTGTTGGGTCCCTGATTGTTTAACATATTATTAATAACAAACAGCTAAAGCAAGTTATGCAAAAGAGGGCCTTGGGTGTCATCATATGCAATGACCTTACTTTCACTTCCCATTGTGATCAAACTATAAAAAATGCTAACAGAGCCCTAAACTGTATATTGAGACATATACATCAGGTAGAAGTAGGGAAGTCTTGATCCCATTGTATGGATCAATGGTGAGAACCCACTTGGAATACTGCTCTCAAGTCTGGTCCCCTCACACAAGAGGAGAGATTGAGAGGGTGCAGGAAAGGACAACCAGATCAATAATGGGACTTAAAAATATGACATATAAAGAGAGGTTGCAGGATTTGAATCCATATTCCCTGGCATACAGAAGATGGAGGGGCGATATGATTTCAGTCTATAGATCATTTCGAGATAACATCCTCAGAGAAGATTTAGGACTAGAATTATATGTTAAAAATTACACTAGAACTCATTGTAAACAGATTAAACAACAGAAGTGGAATTTGCTTAAAAGAAAATATTGGTTTACTCAGCGGGTGGTCTCTTGCTGGAATTCTCTTCCTCATGAGATAGTTAATAGTCCAAACATAGATACTTTTAAAATTAGATTGGATGAATTCAGTAAAAATAAGGTTAGAGATTATTGACGGACCCTTTTTTTACCTTATACTCATGGCAAGCAAATAAGGACGAACGATTAAATAATGCTTTGTGATTACTTTGATACTAACAAGTGGTCTCTCAACTTAACCGTCGTTCAGTCACTCTTCGAAGAGTGGGGAACTCCAGACCTGGACCTTTTTGTGTCCCCACTCAACGCAAAACTGCCTGTCTTTTGCTCCAAAAATCCAGAATCTGGCATTTTTTGTCAGGATGCATTCAGATGGCTGCAGTGGACAAAATGCTTTCTATACGCATTTCCTCCTTTTCCACTAATACAGAGGGTACTGCTCAAACCGGAGGCACGGAGGCAGAAAGATTCTCATTGCCCCATTCTAGCCTTGTCACATCTGGTTTCTCCTAATCAACAGACTATCGGAAACCTCTCCCCAAAACCGCTTCCCCTTCAAACAAACCTTCTAACCCAGGGCCCTGTAGTCCATCCCAATCTGAGGTCTCATGACCTCCACGCTTGGCTCCTGAGGAGATAGAGGTGAATAGGTTTAATGTTTCTTGTAGGGTTTCGGATATTCTTTTGGCTGCATGCAAGCCAGCCACCAGAAAAATCTACACAGCTAAATGGAAGCGTTTCTCTATCTGATGTGCAAAATCCTCTTGGAATCCTTTTTTCTGCCTACCGAATAAAGTCTTGGAGTATCTCTTAGACCTGTCAAGCACAGGTCTGCACTACTCCACAGTCAAAGTTCATCTTTGTGCAATTTTGACATATCATGAGCCACTACTCTCCATGTCGTTGGCTCAGCTGCCTGTAGTTAAGAGGGTTCTTAAGGGGATTCTGCATACCAGACCTCCTATTAGATGTCCAGTTGCAGTCTGATCATTAACCTTGTGCTAGACATGCTTACTCGTAAATCTTTCAAGCCTCTAGCTACTTGCAAGCTGAACTTCCTCACTTGGAAAACGGCCTTCCTGGTGGTCATTACTTTTGCTTGTAGTGTGTCTGAAATACATGTCTTGGTCACAGACTGTATACTGTATTTCACAAGGACAAAGTAGTTCTTAGGACTCATCATAACTTCCTGCCCAAGGTTGTCTCAGAGTTCCATCTGAATCAACCTTTAGTCCTTCCTACCTACTTTTGCAAATTTCCAGAATGAAGGAGAGCATACCCATCATTCCCTAGATGTAAAAAGAGCCTTGCTGTTCTATCTGGATAGAACGAAGGAAATTTGCATGGCTCAACAACAGTTTGTTTCCTTCAGCATGACCCGGCTGGGTTAACCTGTTGCTATCAGGTGCATTTCAGCATGGCTGATGGCATGCCTTCACCAGTGCTATTCCATGGCACAGGTCAAGCTGGAAGGCAGAGTGTACGCTCACTCTACCAGAGCAGTCGCAGCATCTCTGTTGGAAATTCGTAATGTTCCCATAGCAGATATTTGCAATGCGGCTACCTGGAGCTCCGTGCGTACTTTCATTAAGCACTATGCCTTGGATGTCCATGCCAGACGACATCAGTCATTTGGCAGGACGATCCTTAATGGACTTCTGTCCTAGAAAGTGAGCTCCTCTCTCTCCTGCCTCCCATCTCGGAGAGGGGGATTATTTACCTTGGTACTCTCCCATTAGTGTGAATGAGTGGTGGAGACTTTATGTCCAGGATGATATGGAAATTACGTACCTACCATAATTCTTGATCTGACTTCAAGGGTGGAGCTCTTGCAGCAGGTAATACCATTAGGACTGAAGCCGTCAGGCATCAGGACCCCATGGAAAACTTGTAGCTAGCAGTCTGAGGCAGGGGACTGATGTCAGACGTGGTATATAGGGGCAGTCCCCTGGCACCACCTCAGTTCTTTTCCCACCGTTGACCCATGTAGTTCGGCTCTTCAGACGCCTTCATTAGCAGTCGACAACTGAAGAAAGAAGTCTTTATTTTTTCATTCTAATCAACATTTTCATATCACCTCGTGTATGTCGCTGCCCTCTCCACCACGGTGAAAAGCAAAGTGTGTGTGGGGGAAGTAGATTCCTGCCTCATCTGCTTAGGCCCAGAACACTGGCCTGACACCTGCACACATTGCCAGAAGTTCAATCAGAAGACACGAGCCAGGAGGGCCAACACACTCAAGACCTTTCTGCTTGAGGAGAAGCTTGAGGCCATGCAGCGGGGATCAGGAGCCAGGTCATCCTCACCCGCCAGGGATTACCCACTGAAAGACAAGTCCTTGGGGGGAAGCTTTACCACAGGGATATGGATCAGGCCAGGTCTGAGTCCTGCCTGAAGTTACCAGTTAAGCAGGTCTCATCTTCCTCAGTCATCTGAACCTTCCCGTTCGTCTAAATCCACTCTCGACTCTTCTCAGGGCAAACATCGGGAGTCGACCTCATCAGAACACCACACTTCCCTGGCCCATCGATCTCCCAAACCTTCAGGGTTGACCCAGGAAAGCCTGTCTAAGGCTCAGGACAGGCCCGGTTCTTCGGACAAACACAAGCGCTCAGAAGAACCCTCCGGTAGGCAGGAGGCCACCCTGGCTCTGATGTCTCCCTCTCCTCTGGCTGAGGTGTGCCTTCCCCCAGATCAGCACAAGCCTAGCCGGTCACCTGCTCCATTGTCCCACTTCCTGATGCTTGATACAGAGCGGTAACTGGATGAAGACCAGCCATCCACTCTCCTCCGAGGGACCGGATGTCTGACGGACATGCCGGACCACAATACTAAGGCACCACCAGTTGTCGGCCCACCAACATTGGGATCCTGGACCCAATGCCTGCCCCCATGGAGCCTGAGCCCCAGACGCCCATGCCTATAGACCCAATGCCCGGTTCCTGTAACCCAGTGCCGGATCCAGCAGTCGTCCCAGTAGCAGACATCAGGAATCTATTTACTACATGGTGTAATACAGTTAAAGGGGATCTCCTGTATAGACCCCCAGACACTGTCCCTACACCACCACCCATGGGCCCCCTCCCATCCCAGAACCTCAAGGGGATGAGTGTGAGCCCCCATGTCCTCACCCTAAGGGGAAGAGAAGGAAATGCCCTTTGTCTCAGTCTCCTTCTTTTCCTCCTGTTATGTCCTCCTCAGATGAGGGCAACGCCGAATCAGAGCCTAACTCAGATGGAGAATTTTGTCCTCCTTCCCCAGGACCTAAAGATTCCCCGCGGTCACCTCCGGATGACCCCTCCTTTCTGGACATCATGAGGCACATCCAGGCTATATATGATTGGGACACGGAGGACTTGGATCCACAGTGCAAGCATCTGGCCAAGTTCCTCTGGAAGAAGGAATCCAAACCTTTGGTTATCCCCCCGTTTGTGGAACCTTTCCAGGACATGACCCGCCTGACCTGGCCTTGGATATCCATGCCAGATGACATCAGTCATTTGGCAGGACAATCCTTAATGGACTTCTGCCCTAGAAAGTGAGCTCTTCTCTCTCCTGCTGCCCATCTCGGGGGATTATTTAGCTCGGTACTCTCCCATTAGTGTGAATGAGTGGTGGAGACTTCATGTCCAGGAAGATATGGAAATTACATACCTACCATAATTCTTGATCTTCTTGGATGAAGTCTTCACCACTCATTCACACGCCCACCCACCATCCCCCCCTCACTTCTCGGTTTCTGGTCTTTACTCCCTCAATGGTTGGACTGTGAAGACTTTGTTTTTGACCCTTCTCACATGGGTCATTCGGACTATCTTATGTCCAACTTTTAGGTTAGTCCTCTCTAGGTTAGTTACTCTGCACCTCCTTGGTGGGGGGGGGAAGTACTGAGGCGGTTGGAGGTCAACGCCAAGATAGTCTATATTGCATGAGCCAGGCTTGCGGTGCCGCTTCCTTGTGGCTCCATCTCGGCGCCAGACCTCCTGAAAAAGTTTGGCTCCCGCTGGGTCCTAGCACCTCTGGCATACTCCCGTTAGTGTGAATGAGTGGTGGAGACTTCGTCCAAGAAGTTCAAGAATTATGGTAGGTATGTGATTTCCATTTGTGACTTGTACTGTAGTGCAAAGTTACAAAATGGCTAATAACCTTAATACGAAATAATGTAAAAATCTAGTTTTTGGTATGAGATTTACTGGGAGTATGCTTATTTGGATTCTGCAGTATAGCACTTGTGGCTTCAGTGGTTCTTTAAGGAGATTTGTCTGGCTCAGATGTACCAGTCTATCCCAGGATACCCAGGCTAAGGCCATGGACTTTCCTGTGGTTCAGAACTCAATGTTTGGGGAACAGACAGAGGCATGTATGAAGAAAATGGATGAATATAGGACCACATATAGGAGTGCAGCTGCAAAAGAGAAAGCTGCCACTCCCCAAAAGCAGCAGTTTAGATCTGGCAGGGGCAGGCCCTTTCAGAGACCTTTTCACCAGGCACAAGCCTTTCCTGCTTACCAGCAGCAGAGGGAGAGGTAGGAGGAGGTTGAGCAGGGCTGCATCCACCTCACAACCTAAAGCTCCTGCCAGTCAGACACCCTGATGTGTCAGCCAGGGCTGTCTCCTCTCTTTCAGTAGGGGGCAGGCTGGTTCACTGCTTCCAGGCCTGGAATTCCATTACATCAGACAAATGGGTCCTGGAAGTAGTGAGCCAGGGCCTTGCTCTGAATTTCAAAAGATTCCCCAGAACCAGAGCAAGGTCTCTAAAACCTGCCACCTCTTTGGAGATGACCCTTCTAGAAACAGAAGTCTCCTCTGTGCTACTTCTAAGAACAGTGGAACCTGTTCCTGTTAACCACAAAGGAAAAGGGTTGTATTCAAGATACTTTCTTACCTCAAAGAAGGCTGGGGAGTGGCGGCCCATCTTGGATCTCGGATACCTAAATAGACACCTATCGAAGCCCAAGTTCAAAATGGTGACTTTAGACTGGGTTCTCACCAACAGGCCTGACCATGTATCCAAAACCACTGTACTTGCGGACTCTCTGACAGACCACTCTCCCACGGTCTGTCACTGGCGTTCCTGTCAGCCGCCTGCTCCTCGGTCCCGCCTCATCACCATTACTAACTTTGCAGCTTGATGTACAAGCATTTCTCAATGACATATCTATTACTGACTGGTCCGACATCTACAGTGCAACAAGTGCTGAGGCTGCCCTGGATGTGTTCCTCAGCAGGTTTGGGGAGGTACAAAGGAGGCATGTACCTAAGATAAAAGAAGGGTCGGGGCAACAAACTAGGTGGCTGAGCAAAGATCTTCTCCACAAGCTCAAACTCAGGGACAAACTCTGGAAACATTATAAATCCACCGGGCTGCCCTGTGATCATCAGGGTTACAAACAGCATAGAAACGAATGTAAGAAACATATCAGGTTTGCGAAGAGCAGATACTGCCAAGACCTTTTAACCAGCTCTGCTAATGATCCTCGAAGGTTTTGGAATCATATAAAAACCTTCCTTGGAACCCCTCAATCCTTCACTCCCTCGGACATGCTACTACAAGGGGTTCACTGCAATGACTCCCTCACCATTGCCAATGCCTTCAACCAGCAATTCTCTGACCTATCTGCTATCACAACCTCTTTAAAATCTCTGCCTGATAACTCTCAACCATACTCCAACATGATAAGCTCCAATCCACAACTTGCCTCTGAAAGATTGTTTTACTTTAAAAGGGTTACTGGAAATCAAGTCTGCAAACAACTGTTGGGGATATCTGAGAACACTAGCCCGGGCTCTGACATCCTGGAACCTCGACTCCTGAAAATAGCTGCCCACCTCATATCCCACCCACTTGCCAGGATTTTCACCTTCTCTCTCTCTCTCTCTCTCTACAGGTGCTGTCCCTGAGATTTGGAAGGCTGCCAGAATCACGCCAGTTTTCAAAAAAGGGATCAAAAATGACTTGTCAAACTACAGACCCATTGCCATACTCTCGGTACTGAGTAAAATACTCGAAAAGGTAGTAGCCATCCAGGTCACTGAATTTATTGACTCCACTAATGCACTCTGTGAAGCACAGCATGGCTTCAGGAAGCACCACAGTACTACAACTGCTCTGACTAAATTTACATTGGACGTTCTCTCAAATAAGGACAAAGGGCAGCTAACAGGTGCTGTGTTTATCGACCTTACAAAGGCCTTTGACCTTGTTGATCATCCACTACTGCTTGCTACCCTCAAAAACCTATGCTTCTCACCCCCAGTAACGTCCCGGTTCAGTAGCTACCTCAACAACAGGTCTCAAGCTGTAAAGCAACTCAGCCATCTCTGACAGTACCACGATCAATATTGGCATTCCACAGGGCTCTATTCTTGCTTCACTCCTCTTCTCATTATTTATCAACAACCTGCCCACCGGAATAATGTCAGGCAACTCACTACTCTATGCTGATGATCTTGTTATATATGCTCACTCTGACAACATCCTCACCTGAATTCCACACTGTCATCAGCTTTCCACCTTACACAGCACTGGCTTGAAGCTCATCGCCTTATACTCAATGCTAGCAAAACTAAGGCCATGCTCTTTGGATCAAAGCATAAGCTTAGAGCCTGCACATCTCCACTGACAATTCCTGATATCAATGGATCCACCCTTGAGATTGTAAGTTCTTCCACTATCTTGGGATACAGCTTGACCAAATCTTGATCTGAAGCAGCATATCCAGGAGTCGTGTAAGAATGTCAACTGTAAGCTGGGTGCTGCCTACAGGATGAACTTTATGCTCACACCCACCGTCCAAACTTGCTATTGCCAGGGTATCCTATTACCCACTCTGTCTTATTGTGCACCTATCCTCACCATGGCAAATAAAACTGTTCTACAGAAATGGGACACCACCTACAATAATGTCTGTAGATATGCAGCTAAAGTACCACATCTGACGCACCATTGCCAACTATACAAAGGGTTAGGTTGGCTATCCCCTTCCTCCACGAGGCTATACTACCTTTGCAGCCTATCAGACTCCATAATCAGTGTCGAAACCTGCCACATTGTCTGAACTACTCCAACCTGTAGTACCATCGCGTGACCTGAGATCGTCAGACAAGTCTTTTTTACCAGTTCCCTACTGCTGTACCTCCAAGGTGCTGGTGCCTTCAGGTGTGCTGCCCCTCTCGCCTGGAACTTACTGCCTATGGATCTGAGAAGTGCTCCATCACACCTAGCCTTCAAGTGGAGACTTCGCTCGTACTTCTACTCTAAGGACCATTGCACTTGTTTTGATCCCACTTAAGCTTTGTAACCTGTCTAAATCAATCCTCCCTTGCCATATACTCAATAGCCTACCTCCCCTCGATTGCTCTGTCACCTGGTTTGTCTGATTGCACTTTAATGAACTGTCTATAAGACCGCCTGCACTTACAATGTAATGCTTACAAACCTCTCATATGGACACTCTATTCCAATCATGTTTGCTGCCTAATTGCCTTAACGTTGTAATAGGTATATTATTCTGAACTTTGTTTACTGCATATCCAACATTGTTTATTCTCTTCTGACTTGGTGTATAATAATGATATAATCCTTCTTTTGTTTTATCCTTCGTCAGTTCTACTGTGTAGTACTAAACCATAAGATGTATCTAATTGTTAATGGGTACTGGTCCCTCTTGCTTTCCCTCTCTCCTCCCCTCTCACTCCTCTCCCCTTCAGTCCTACCTGGTCTCAGTTCCAAAACCCCTTTTGCACCTTTCATGCCAACCCGTGTCTAGCCGCACTTTACCATATACGTCTCTATGCCCAGCCGAGTTCCAGTTCCATAGCCCCGGGTCTTTTTAGCGCCCTTTTTCGCAAAAGCTGTAACTAGCCGTACTTTGCCACACGAGTCCCTGAGCCCAGCCAAGTTTTAGTTCCACAGCCCTGGGTCTTCTTAGTACCTTTTCCTGCTAAAGTCGTAATCACGCCGCTCCTTGCCATACGTGCCTTCAGCCTAGCCGCCTCTCCTGATCCAGCTCCATTGCTATTGGATCCCTTTGTGCCTTCCCATTAAATGCTGCACCTTGAAATTGTGTCCCTCAGCTCCTCCTTGCCCCTTACCCTCTGGCGTCATCCTCTTGCTTTCTGAAACACTCTTCCCCCCTACCTGACGTTATCTAGCCGTACTTTGCCGTATGTGTCTCTGTGCCCAGCCGAGTTCTAGCTCCACAGCCCCGGGTCTTCTTAGTACCTTTTCCTGCTAAAGTCGTAATTGCGCCGCTCCTTGCTGTACGTGCCTTCAGCCTAGCCGCCTCTCCTGATCCGGCTCCGTTGCTATTGGATCCCTTTGTGCCTTCCCACTAAACGCTGCACTTTGAAACTGTGTCCCTCGACTCCTCCTTGCACCTTACCCTCTGGTTTCATCCTCTTGCTTTCTGCAACACTCTTCCCTCCTACTTGCCGTTCATCCCCTTCCTCCTGCTCTGCCGTCCCTTGGTTCCATTAGCCCGGCTGTGTATCCCTGCCCACCACCCAAGGCCGTTAGCTGCTATCTTCCGTCCTTTCGTTCATTACCCTCCACCTCTCATCAGTTTCACCCTCCTTGTTGTCCTAAAATCCTTACCTTCCCTTTCCTCTCTCTCCCCCTAAATGTGATCTCCGCCAAGTACCCTCTGCCTATTTGAAACCGTATGCCTGCCTTTGAAAATCGTATGTCTGTACTTGTACCACTGTACCTTTGCCTGTATTATGTTAACTAAACTGACCTATTTTGTACTGTAATTGTGTCTCCCGGGTCGTGCCTGAAAATAGTCACCTGTTGGCTAGTGCACCTACCCGGTTAACAAAAACTAAATAAATAAATAAACATGATTCTTCCCTCTCACAGGCCAGGTAACTGGTTAGCTTCCCTGGACCTCAAGGATGCTATAGCCACCAGACATTCCCACAGAAGGTACCTAAGGTTCAACTCTCGGGCCATTATCAATTCAGAGCAATGCCCTTCGGTCTGCTCTCTGCTCCCAGAACTTTCACAAAATGCCAAGCAGTGGTGGTGGTGGTGGCCTTCCTAAGAAAGCAAGGAGTGTCAGTTTTTCCTTACCTGGACAACTGGCTTATTGTAGGCCAGTCTCCCAAGCTGGTCAGAGAAGCCTTCGTCTTAATGCAAGACACACTGATTCTCTGGGATTTCTTGTGAATCTGGCCAAGTCAGTATTAGAAACAGTTCACCTTCTAGTCTTCAAGGGGGCAGAATTGGACACTGTTCAGGCAAAAGCGTTTCTGCCTGTGCAAAGGGTGATCAGTCTGGTCTGCCTAACAAGTTCCTTTTGGGTCCAAGTGTCTCGCCCATCAAGACACTTTCTTCAGCTGTTGGGTCACATGGCAGCATCAACTGCAGTGGTCCCAGGAGCCAGGTTCCAGATGAGGGACATTCATTTTCACCTCAGGTTTTTCTGGTCTCAGAGGAAGAATCCCCTATCCAAGTTGATTCCAGTGACACCTACATTGATCCAGGCACTCCAATGGTGGCTGGAGGAGGACAACCTCAGGGAAGGTGCTCTTTTTCTTCAGTAGTCCCCTGCAGTAGTTCTCACCATGGATGCATCTCTTTTGGGTTAGGGAGCTCACCTAGGGAACTTCACCTCTTATGGAAAGTTGTCTCACCATAAGTCTGTACTCCACATCAACCTGCTAGAGCTTAGGGCTTTGTTTCTAGCCTTGAGATAATTCTTGAAGTGCAGGGCAAGGTGGTTCAGGTCAGGACAGACAACACCACAACCATGTACTACATAAACAAGCAGGGAAGGACAAGGTCCTCAGCCCTGTGCACAGAAGCCATGAAGATTTGGAGTCTGGCATACTCTCTCCATGTCTCCCTGTTAGCACTGCATTTACCAGGCAAGAACAATGTGCCAGCAGATGCCCTCAGCAGAATCATCCAGAACCACCACGAGTGGTCTCTGAACAAGGAGATACTACAAGTAATATTCAAGAAATGGGGCACACCAGAGATAGACCTGTTTGCATCCTCAGACAGTCACCAGCTGCCCCAGTTCTGCTGCAGACCTCCAGTCCTGGGCTCTGCCTCTGGATGCACTGATTCTGGAATGGACAGGCAGATTCCTGTATGCCTTCCTTCCATTCCTTCTGCTCTTCAGAGTGCTGATCAAGATCAGGAGTCAGCCTTGCACTGCGATCTTGATTGCACCAGGCTGGAGCCAGGCAGCCATAGTACCCCTTGCTGCTGCCTCTGTTAGTGACCTACGCAGTCTGCCTCTCCAGGAAGCACAACCTACTGACCTCCTCCCAGGGGAGGATCTGGTACTCCAACCTCAGGTCCCTCAGGCTCAAGGCCAGGCTCTTGAGGAGTTAGAGTATACAGGCTTGCATCTCTCTCAAGAGGTACTGGATATTCTAAAGGTTTCCAGTAAACCTGCCACCAGAAAAATCTATACTTCCAAGTGGAAGAGATTTTTCATCTGGTGTGCACAGAGAGGTATAGACCCTCATTCAGCAGGGTTGGCTTCCACGTTGGACTATCTGGTCCACTTGCATTCTTTAGGCCTTCAGCCCTCTACTCTAAAAGTGCATTTAGCAGCTGTGTCTGCTTATCTCTCTGCAGGGAAGGGCCTTTCCCTGGCATCCCATTCAGTCTTCAAGAAGTTTTTCAAGGGTTTGTTGCACTTGCATCCTCCTCATAGGGAGCATACTCCATCTTGGGATCTGAATGTCTGCATAGCCCAGCTAATGCAACCTCTCTTTGAACCCATGTCTTCAGCTGAGCTTAAGTACTTTACCTGGAAAACTGTCTTTTTGGTAGCCATAACCTCTGCTAGAAGGATTAGTGAGCAACAGGCCTTATCAGTGGAATCTGACTATATTTCTTTCCACAGAGATAAAGTTGTTCTTAGAACAGATAGGAGGCTCCTCCCTAAGGTGGTTTCGGACTTCCACCTTAATCAGTCTATGACTCTCCCTGTGTTCTTTGCTGACTATTCTTCCTCAGGGGAGCGAAGATTGCACAGTTTGGATGTAAATAGGACCTTTAGCTACTATATTGATCAAACAAAGGCCCATCGGAATAAATGTACCCAGTTGTTCCTTACCTATGGTGAAGTAGACAAAGGTAAGCCAGCCACCAAGAGAACCATTGCTGGGTGGATTGTCTCGTGTATCCAGTTCTGCTACAGCACACTGGATAAAGAGCCACCTGCAGCCCTGAGGGCTCATTCAACCAGAGAAACAGCTGCCAGAGATATTCTACCCCTGGAGATCTGTAAAGCAGCTACCTGAAAGACTGTACACACATTCACTAAGCACTGCTGCCTGGATACCCAGGCCAGAAGTGATGCCAGGTTTGGCACAGTAGTTTTGCAGAACCTGTTTCCTAAGCAGGTTCTGTACCCACCTCCATGAGATACTGCTTGGTAGTCTGCATATTGTCAGAATGCAGCAAGACTTCATGTTGTTTGAAGAAAAAATTACTTACCATGGTAATCTTGTTTCTTCTAATGGAGTCTTGCTGTATTCTGACCCCCCCCCGCCTCCCCTGACAGAACCTGAGAAGGGCTATTCTTGCTCTAGGGGATCTGACGTCGTAGTGTTGCACCTCAGGGGTGCCATGTTTTTCTGCTTGGGCATTTTTCAACTTGAGTCTTGGTTGCCCTTTGTTTGGTCATTGGCCATGAGTTGTATTATTATTCTAAATTTTACTTCTAATTATGTTAGTTTAGCTTTAATAACTTAGTGCTTGTAAGAATCTGATGGTTACATAGAATGCACCAAGGACAGTGGTTTGAAAACCGAGCTCGAGCTCAATGTTCTATGCTTCTGCATTGAGTTAACTCCTTCATCTCCAGGGCAGTTGAACTGGAAGGGCTAACTGCATATTGTCGGAATACAGCAAGACTTCATTAGAAGAAACACTATTACTATGGTAAGTAATTTTTTATTCTTCAAGATCAATATGCAGTTTCCAGGCTCAGGGATCAGATCAAGACCTTCACGGACCATGATTCTGGCTGCATGGAAGGGGGGAGGTGGATCATGAATGGAGTGCCCTTAAGTGCTTCCTCTGGGTGAACTTATTTGATTGTCCTCCAAATGGAAGAAACTTCAGCTTCAGGAGGCATCTTCCCTGTCGAAGCTTATTTCTGACAGAGAGCAGTAGCTTTCTCCATCAACTCCTGAGGATGCACATAGGGAACTTACGCTCCTCCAGGATAAACATGCAGACTTAATGAGAGAGAAGGCTGAATATTCCATGCTTAAAAACCTTTCGAGGTATATTGACCAAGAAGAGCAGGCTGGTCTCCTGCTAGCTCTTTTTCTTCAAAGAAGTGAGCCTAGCCAGCCCTCCAGCACAGCGGTTGGATTTCCGCTTGCGATGCCAGCGACCCGGGTTCAGGAATGGACCCGGGTAATCAAAGGGCCAGCCAGGGGGAGAAAGATTGAGCATCCCTTGGGCAGCACTCCTTCTCCGGGAGGGAGGGTGGTGTGTGCTCAGTGCACAGAGCGATGCCCGGTGGACGCTTGGCGTATCGCAATAGCACCAGCACCGTAAGAATTCAGGGGTGGGGCGGATGCTGGCCATCATTGCATGTCCCCTTCCCTGCTTACTGGCAGAAAAACTCTGCTCCCAGCCATCTTTATGAAGCCCGGCACTGGGCTTCGATTAGCCTCCCAGCCGGATTCCCCTGACCAGGACCAGTTTCAGGGCACTAAGTTGGGCAGTGCTGCAACCCCAATCTCTGGGGGGCAAGTCAGGGGTGATGGGGGGAGTGTTGGAAGTATGAGCAGGTGGAGGTCTGTGGGTGCCATGACCAGGGCAGATATCTTGATGGCTAGAGCGGCAAAAAGATAAATTAGAAAAAAAAAGTGAGACCTCCAGATTGATCGCTTCTATTCTTTCTGGAGATGGTTTGGTTAAAACTCTTCCTAGAGACATAGCTAAAGAATTCAAAGTTTACTATACAGAGCTCTATGGGGGTCAGCCCGAAGCGCCTCCCATGGATACTATTGGGGCTTACTTAGACAAAGCTAATCTCCCCCAGCTTTCTGATCTTCAACAATCTCTTATTTAGGCCTATTTCCCTCTATGAAATGACCTCTGCAATTAATAGTTTGTCCCTGGATAAAGCCCTAGGGCCAGATGGGTTTACCCCTAATTTCGGTGAAGTTTTTATTAAAGAATTGACTCCCCTACTACATTTTTTCCTTTATATTTATGACGCTAATAATGTGGACTTTACAATCCTTGAGGTCTTAATTGTGTTTCTATTGAAACCAGGCAAACCTCCTAATCTAGTTTCAAGATCTTGTCAGTGTCAATCTTCACCATTCATCACTGGTAGGTAGTGAGCCAGAAGATCAGGACCCCGTGGGAGTTTTTATTTTTTTTGCAAGAAGAGTCAACATTGAGACGGCACTGTCCTCGAGACTGACGTACTACGTGGTGGTCATGGGTTGGCCAATAACCGTCGACGACGCCTGCTTAGCCAGTTGCTGCTTCCGCTGTCGGTGAGCACGACCTCACGATGGCGCCATTTTCTGACCCTAGTCCATCAGTAGATTTCAACAGCCCTAGTTCTGCTGCTCTGCTCCTTGATGTTGACTGGTAAGATCTTTCCTTTTTATTTCTCGTCGACGCCGAGTGCTGAGTTTGGTTTATGTTTTCCGTCTGGTCATGTCTGGTTCAGGGACAAGAAAAATCTTTGAGGGTGGGTTGGCTTCCAATGTGTCTTTGTCCTGTGTGGCCGACTTTGCCGCTGTCATGGATCCAGCGGCTGCTTCGCCTACGCTTAAGGACTGAACCATGTCTGGGACAGATCACGTGCCTGTTTCTCCATGGATCGCTGGGTTTTGGAATTGCACTAGCTAAAGGTTGGACATGCTTGCCGACTTTTGGGGGACAGGTGCCTACACAGGTCACCAAGAGTAGGGTTCTCGGCCTTTTCTCCGGGTCCCCTCCCAGACCTATATGGCCTGCAGAGGAGGGGGTTTCCACCAGTTCCAGCCTTGCCATGGTGGGAACTCCTCCCACAGTGCAGGAGGCCTGGCTTGGCCCCCTTGGGGGTCAGGTGGGAGGCACCATTCAGGCAATTGCCTCCTCGAAGTTGTGGTCTGAGGCCTCCGGGCCTGGGCTGTCCTTGGCACTGCCAGCCAGTGCCAGGAATCAGGACGGTATCACAGGTGGCATGGGGCTAGCCTCCAGCGCCGTCTATGACTGCAGCGCCATTCATGGTGTTGGGGATGGGGGGATGCTGTGGGCAGCACAAGGCCAGCTTGCGGTGCCGCTCATGGCTCCATGGCTGAGAGGGATCACTGAGTAGTCTGGATTTGGGCCTCCTCTGGGGAGGATGATTCTGAGGTTGACCCAAACTGGCACCCAGATTCTCAGGTGTACACCGATTCTTCTGCCTCCAGCACAGTGGCTCCGGTTCAGCTCCCTCCCATGGATCTGATGGCTTCGGCTGATTCCAGGGTTGGTGGCTCTGACCAGTTCTCTGGTGCCCTGGGTGGTGCCTCAGGACAGCCTGGAGTTGGTGATCTGTCTGTCTCCTTGAGAGGCATACCCCCTCTGGTGGTAGCTCTTACTAACCCTACTTCTGGGTTGGCTAGAGCACCTCAGGTAGGGGAGGGCACTCCTCCTCCGGCTGTCTCTCAGGAGGCAACTGTGGGGTGTTAGTTGCCTCAGCTGATGGTGAGGAAGAGGGCTGTCTTGGAGTCCAAAGGGTTGAGAGGGTTGGATTCAGGGTGGCATCCTTTCCTGGGAACCTGCGGGGGTTCAGGGAGGAGTCGCAGCACTGGTCCAACCTCCCCTGAGGTCTCCTCAAGAGGGACCTCATCTTCAGAGGTTAGGGGCCCCCTTCTGGGCTCATGCAGCCTCAGTTGCCTTGTGGGGCGATTTCTCCTTTTGGGCTCAGCCCTGGCCACTCCAGCTCGGTTGAGCTGCCTTCATCTGCCAGAACCACCAGAACTCCTTCTCCTTTGAGGTCCTTTAGCCCAGGCAGAGATTGTGCCCCTCCTCGGAGGTGTCTGACCCCTTTGCCTCTGCCAACTCCTCCCCTTTTCCTAGGTCACTCTGGCTCTACTCGGCCACTCACCTGTGAACAATGCAGGTCCATGGTTGCACTCTTCCTGCCTATTATCAGTCCATGGACCAGGAGGTGTTACACCACTCCTCTGTGCAGCTGAAACCTGGCTCTCTGGACTCATTGGCTCCCTCGTCTTTCTCCTCTGAGGCAGAGGGCTCTTCTGTCCACCTATCCTTAGCGGCTGATCTTTCCAGCTATCAGCGCTTCCTATCAGGGTTGCTCAATGAGCTCCATATTTCCACCCTTGGTGAACACAATCCCAACTGGTGGGCACGATGTCTTCTTAGGCGAGTTCAGTGTGGCTAACCTCATGGTTCCCACCTGGGCTAATCTGTTTCGGGGAGAGTCCGTACCAAGCCTGAAAGTGTCCCTCAACCCAAGCACCAACCCCAGGGACCTCCGGCCAGGAGGTATTGACCTCTATGCTCCAGAAGGAGCCTACCCTCACCCCCATTGGGCATGACTCTCCTGGACACAGAAGCCCACAGCGTGATCGACCCTGGAATCTGACTCAGCTGAGTTTGATTTTTGGGGGAGGAGAGCTCTCTCATCGACATGCCTCCTTTTGTGCATCTCTTCTCATCAGGCCCACTATGTTGCCTACAACAGGCACTTGTGGTTTCTGCTAGGTCAAATCCTAGCCTCTTTGCCGGATTCAGAGGCAGCCAGACAGACCATTGCCCTCTCTGCACGGGGCCAGAAGCTAGCGAGGTACCAAGCAAGGGTATCGTACAATGCCAGTGAGGTGGCTTCCAGGTTGGTGGGACAACGATCTGCATTAGGTGGATGGCGTGACTTCATCTCTCCTGGTTGTCACCCCTGGACCAGTGTGACTGTCCTCTCTTTCCAGGAAACCCATCTTTTCTTCCCATAGGGAGAGACGAGAGCTTCAGAGGCACCTTCCTTCTCCTGCTAGGAGCACCTCACCTCACCCAGACCAGCCTCAGACCTGCTAAGGTTCCCTCCTCTAGTGTCTCCCCATTAGAGGCTAAGGGATTTTGTCCCTTAGGGAGGTTCTGGGCCCCCTTCAGGGGGGGCTTGGTAATCACCCACCAGTGATGAATGAAGATTGACACAGACAAGATACGAAAATTATGTACCTACCGTAATTCCTGATCTTTCTGTGTATCTTCACAGTTCATCACTGAATCCTGCCCACCTTCCCTTCTCAGGCCTCAGTCTCTGGGTGATTCTTCTCCTCCTCCCTGTTTGTCACCCATTTGGACCTTGGTCCATTTCCAGCACCTCCTACCCCCTCCCCTCTTGAGGTTGTTTTTTTCTTCCTCTGGGTGGGCAGACAGGGAGGGTTTCTGCTGTTGGAAATCACCAGAACTCCCTCTCAGCCCAGGTAGCTCCTGGGGTTTTTCCAGCTCCTTCTTGTGCCTCTTGAGGGAGTCTGGTAGCAGGAAGGGGCTCTGGTGATTCCCTCAGTTGTCCTCCCTCCAACCTCTTGTGCCTCCTTTTGGTAGATTTTTACCTTCTTTCTGGAGAATATGTTATTTACCCCTCCAGTTCCTCCTCTGGAGATACCCCCCCAAAATAATTAAGTTTCAATCCCCTGGGTTATTCTCTAGGGCCTTTTAAGGTGGTTCTTCTGCCTCAATTGTTTTTGGAGGAGGGGGGGGGAGACACCAGCCCATCCCTAGTCCTCTGACCTGCTTCTGCTCCTCTAAATGAGTGCCATTCTCTCCAAGCCTTGTCTCCATCCTCTGGCTGTCTGTTCGACATGGCATAGCTTCTCCAGAGTAGTCCAGGGCAATGCCTCAAGGGCAGTGTCTCCTCTTCTTCCTTCCCTCTTTCTCTATCTTCCTATCCCTCCCTGTTCTACCCATTCTTTCTCACCCAGAGATTGGAGCCCTACTCTCCCAATCCTTCAGGCTTCCTCCTTTCCTTTTCTGTCTTCGGCATATTCCTCCTTTTAGTTTTACATCCTTTCCTTTTACTGCCCCTCGGGCTCCCTTACCCACTCTCCCAAACCTCCTTTATTTTCTGTCTCTCTCCGGCGTGCAGAGCCAGGGCTGAGGAGGCATCGATGATGGTTACTGGCCAACTCACAAGCGCCACATAGTACATTGGCCTCAAAGGCGGCGCCATCTTGACATCGACTCCTCTTGCAAAAAAATAAATAAAAAAACTCCTGCGGGGTTCTGATCCTCCGGCTCACTACCCACCAGTGATGAATGGTGAAGATACACAGAAAGAGCAGGAATTATGGTAGGTACGTAATTTTCAGTTACTGTCCTATTTTATTGCTGAATTATGGCATCAAGATTCTAACGAAGATTTTGGCTTTGAGGATTAGTGAGGTCTGGCTGGAACTCCTTAGTCCTGAATGAATTGGTTTTGTCCCATCTCGTTCCTCAGTAGACCATTTGCATAAGTTGGAGCATGTTTTCTCCACGTCCAGGGACTCAGTTACACCTATGGTGCTCATCTCCCTGGATGCGGAGAAAGCGTTTGATAGAGTAGAATGGAATTTTTTATCACTCTGAAGAGGTTCGTCTTTCCCCTGCCTTTCTCCAATGGATTAGACTCATTTACTCATGCCCAACTGCTAAAATCCTATTGCAACAGTGTTTTCTTCAAGTTTCCTTGTTCTCTGGTACCTGTCAGGGTTGCTCGTTGTCCCATTACTTTTTAATTTATACTTGGAACTCCTTCTCTGTAGATGTAAGGCCTGTCCAGGCCTATCAGGATTCCGTGGGTGACAGTCTTGTCACTTTTTGTTTATGCAGATGATATTCTCCTACACCTTGCTCATCCAGCTGTTTCGATGCCTACAGCCCGAGTTGTAATTGATGAGTCTGGGCACCTCTCTAACTACAAACAATCTGGAGAAAGCAGAGGTGCTCCCCCAACACACACGGTTCCCTGTTCTGACATCACCTCCCTAGGTATGCGGTAGGCCCCTCAAGGCATTAAATATCTTAGTCTTTATCTTTCTCAGAATGTATCTGTCATGAAAAAGCCTAATCTAGATGATCTGTTACTCAAGATACAACATGATTTGAAGAGGTGGAAGTCCCTCTCTCTCACTTCGTGGGGTAGAATTAATATAATTAAGACCAACATTCTCCGAGACTGTTCTACCCATTAAACATGCTTAACATTTGGCTCCCTGTCTCATTCTTTAAATGTATCCACTGCCTAATTTCTGATTTTATCTGGGCCAGATAAGACCCCTAGGAGGTCCTTAGAAACTCTCAGTGGCTAAATTACAAGGGGGCTCGGGCTACCTAATTTTAGTATTCATTATTTGACCAGTCACATGCACAAATGTTTCAAGTGGTTTTCTCCTACTCCTGCAGACCAGGATCCTGGCTATGTTCCAGTTTGGTTGGAATAGGAGTGTAAATTGATTAAGGGAACAGATTTTTCAGTGTCTTTCCTGTTTTTCTCCTCCTGGATGTCGCTACCTAGAATCCTGAAGCACTCTTTTGTTGGCACATCCCTGTGTGTCTATGCTCAGTTTTGTGATTTACTCAGATATAGCCACATTAAAGATATTTTCCAGCCCCTTTTGGAAAATAATTTAAAACTTGGAGGCCGTGTGATACCTGTTGCATGGTTACCACAACTACAGGATGTTAAACTTAGTGATTTAGTCTCTCAAGGTATGCTCCTTTCCTCAACTGACATTATGCATAAGTTCCAGCTGGGGGTATCCAGAGTTTTCAAGATCTTCCAGTTACAATATGTTTTGTCACAATGGTTTGGGACTGGCCTCTGATTGATGGACCACTCAGAGCTCCTGCGCACCATTAAAGACCTGGTCTTGAAGCCGCATGCAGTTGCTGGTTTATACTCTTTACTTCTTGCTTACGTAGTACCGGAGGTTAACAGTGGGTCTCCATACTGGGACTCCATCTTCTCCATCACACCCTTGAGATGGCAGTGGATCTGGAGAGATCTATACACTTTTGTCTCCCAGGACCAACTACGTCTCTCCCAGTTTAAGTTACTAAACAATTTGTTTTACACCCCAGAAAAACTGGTTAAAATGGGATGTCTAACATCGGATACCTGATCTAGATGCGGGCAGGAGCTGGGCTTCCTTTTGCACATTTTTTGGTCCTATTCTAAGGTTGACACTTTATGGAGCCTCATCGAGGTTAAGGCAGATCCCTTGCTGGGAATGGAAGGGTTATTTCAACCTGAGGCATGTATTCCGGGAGATTACAGCTCCATAAAGATCAGGGAGAGAAAGTATCACGTGGCTATAATTTCCCTCTCGGTAAAAAAACTAGTGTTAAGGCACTGGCTGGACCAGTCCCTTTTGTCTTACACAGAATGGCTGCATGAGCTACTGCTTAAGCTCCATGCTGAGTGTATGATTGCCAACCTGTCCCATAAGCCCCAGTCGTTTGACAGGAAGTGGGGTAAATTGTACACGCTTTATACACTGGTTTCTTCCTGGCTTGGTTACGTGGGTCGAAGTTTTGGGGGTTTCTCTTGGACCTTGATCTCAGTGTAGTTATCTTAGAGTTTTAATCATACTAGGACACTCCACAGGGGTAGGCTTGAGTGGGGGCTGCAAGGACTCTTATTTTACTAGATATTCCATATTCTTCCTCCATTGTTTTGTTTGAAAATTCAGTAAAATATATAAGGGAATTCTGGAGGTCAGTAGTAAGGGGCAACAGACTTCTAGAAAAACATAAAGTGAACTTACACACTCAAATGGGCAGACTAGAGGGGCCATAGGCCCTTATCTGCCGACAGTGTCTATGTATCTAGGTATACTGAATTAAAAAAAAATCCTGCAAGAAGTGCACTTCCTGGAATTGTTAAAACCACCAGACAGTTCAACCAGAAGGCAACTCCCCATGTCAGTTCACATGTCAGAGCTTCTGGCACAGGAGATTGCAGGCCTTTTGAGAAAGAGGGTAGAGGAAATAGTGCCAGAGTCAGAATGGAACAGAGGTTCTACTCCCACTACTTCCTGGTACCTAAAGAAATCAGTGGGCATGTGCCTCTTCCTCAGTATGAACAAATCCATGGATTGAGGAAAAAAAAAAATTTCTCTGGGATTCTTGCTACTTTACCTGAAATGCCAGGGTTGGCTAGCATCACTGGATATGCTGGGCACATACTGGTGCACCCCAACCACCACAAGTACCTATGGTTCAGCGTGGAAGAGCAACACTGCCAGTTCAGGGTCCTGCCCTTTGGGATTTCCTCGGTGCCACAAGTCTTTACGAATTGATTTGCAATACTCACAAAAAAGGAGGACTTCAAGTCTTCCATATCGGGATGACTAATTTCAAGCCTGTCCAGACAGAAGACAAAGCAGGCAGTGTCCACTGCCTCTCAGTTTCTGGCATCCATGGATTTCCTACTGAACCCCTCATAGTCTCAGCTGGAGCCCTCCCAGGAACTGCTGTTCTGAACATGACTTGAGCTTTCCTCCCAGATGGCAGGCTACAGGCAATCTTGCAGATGGCCATGCTGCATCATGGAACACAAGACTGTGCCAGCCTGCTCCATGCAACGCATTTTGGAACTAATTACCTCCTCAATGTTCATAGTACCTCTAGCATTGTTGCATATAGGATAACGTCGTGGATACCAAGTACCCAGTGGACACAGTATCACATCCTCGAAACTTGCCCATTCATGTGACCAAATCCCTATTGCAATCAATGGACAGCCTCCTCCTGGGCTTCTCCTTCTCCCCAATGGAGCCGAAGGTGACTCTCACCATGGATTTCTCACTGCTGGAGTGGGTCTCCAGGCACAAGGTGTCTTGGACGTGTTGGAAAAACATCTCCACATCAGTGTGCTGGAGAAGCATGCAGATCTTCCTGGACTTAGTCTTCACCATTTATTCATACTACTAGGTTCCAAGCCAGAGGTGCTGGAACCCTGTGGGAGCCAAAAATCTTCAGGAGGACCGGGGCCAAGGTAGGACCACACATGTCCATCACCGTGAGACCGGCTCTCGCTCATGTGGGCTACTTCAGTGTTGTCCCTCCAGTTGCCTCAGTTACTTTTTTCCATCGTCTAGTGCACTTCATTGGCATCTTTCGCCCGCCAGGAGTCAAATCTTCAGGTGTGTATGACAACAGTGTCTAGTTGTTCAGTTTTTAGTCTAATTTATTGTTTTCTGGAAAAATAAAAATGCCTTTTTTAATTTTTCTCTCAGCCCTACCAATCAAAGGAGTTGACCGTGGATGGAGACGGTGATGGTAGGGACTCTCCGTTGGAAGGCTGAGCTGTGTCCAGTCCACCATCCTCTCTGGAAGGGAGGGGGTCGAAGCACAGGTGATCTGGTGTTTGGGAGGGAGGACAGTCTCCCTGTAAACTCAAAAAGAAGTGGTCCCATTCCCAGTCCAGGTCAGGGACCCGGCACCGCTCTGTCTCGAGTTCTTCCTCTTCTCGTTAGTAGAGAAAGAAGCTGTACCACATGAGGTCACCCTCTGGTATGTCTGCCAAAAGATCTTCAGTGGTTGGGAGTGGCAGGTCGTCCCCAGCTCCATCCGGTTCCTCGATGGCTTCCGCTCACGATCGCTCTGATTCTCGACACCAGAGCTCTTCTCTGTTCTCATGTGGGGTTTCCGGTGGAGAGTTTCCTCTCTGGGCTGCTATTATGGAGCAGTGGGTACAGTGTCTGTATTGTTTGCCCCTGCTGGCGGATCTGGTTCCAAGGCATTCGGGCCTTGGGGCCTCGGAACCATGGTTGGTTCCTTCGGGGCAGATTGAGCGTTCAATGCCGGCTACAGATTTCCCTTCCTTGCCTCCCTGTGGGAATGGTGCCAGGTGTAGGGGATCTTGCTCCAGGTAAACACCTGCTAGGGGTCCAGAACACTGTGGCAGATAGATGACATCAAACAGAGGCATAGCCTGAGTGATCACTAGCACCAGAAGTCATGAGCTCGCTAGTCAATGAGTGGGTCTCCCGAGATGTGGACCTTTCCCCATCTGCTCTCAACACCAGACTGCCTTGATTCTGCTCCAGAAATCCAGGACATGGCATTTTCATTCAGGATGCATTCAGACTGCCGTGGCAAAATCTGTTTCTGTAAGCATCCCCTCCAGTCACTCTCATCCAGAGTGTGTTTTTCAAATTGGAGGTGCACAGATCCTAGTGGCCCCCTTGCTAGCCTCGGTAGATGTGATTTCTTCTGCTGAATTAACTTTCAGTCTGCAAACAGGGCTCTGCCACTCACAACAGACTTATTGTCCGAGGGTCAGCTAGTACATCCAAACCTGTGCTCCCTTTGCCTTCAGGCCTGGCTTCTGAAGAGACAGAAGTGAACAGTTTTAAAGTATCTCTGGGGGTCTTGGAAATATCTTTTGGCTCTGCATAAACCTTCCACCAGGAAGACATACTCAGCCAAGAGGAAAATATTTTCTATCTGATGCTCCAAACCCCCTGGAACCTATCAGGTGTCCACCTGAAAAGGTTTTGGAGTACTTAGTGGACCTTTCTGATGCTGGCCTGAAGTATAAACAGTTAAGGTCCACCTATGGGCTATATCGCATACCTCAAACCTGTGGGTTCCCTCTCTTTGGCACAGCTGCCACAGTTTGAGGTTCCTTAAGGGTATTCTGCATAAAAAGCTTCCTATCAGCAAGCCAGTGACCCCTGTCATATCAGCATTGTGCTGGATATGTTTGCTCGCAAACCCTTCAAGCCTATTGTGATGAAGTTTCTAGCTTGAAAAGCAGCATTTCTGGTAGCTGTCACCACAGAATATCTGAAATCTTTGCTTTCCTCTGTATACTATTTTTCCATAAAGATAAGATAGATCTTCCAGGACTAAAAGTCATTCACACTAATGAAAACTATGCCTGAGGCAGTAGGACCCAGCTTGAGCCAAAAATCTTCTGAAAGGTCGGCTCTGAGATAGGACCACGCATGCTCAGCACCGCGAGACAGCCTCATGCCCATATAGGCTATCTCGACGTCAACCCTGCAACCATCTTGGTTCCTTTTTTCCCACCATCAAGTGCACTTCAGTTATGATGTCGCTTGCCCGTAGGGAGTCAAATTTCTCATATATATGACAGCAGTGTATTTATTTTAAAATTAGTTTAAAAAAAAGTTGTCATCTGAAGAAAGAAAACAGCTCTCAGCCTGTCATTGACTGAATCGACCATGGATGGTATTGGTGATGGTTGGGAGTCTATGCTGGAAAGTTCTTCTGGCATTGGGGCTGTGTCTGGTCCACTGCCCTTTGCAGAGTAGGCCGGGTCTGACCACGGGCAGTCTGGTGCTCGGGAGGGAGGGCAGTCCTCCTGAACGCACAAAAAGAAGCTGCCTGTTCCTGATCTCATTTTAGAACCCGGCACCATTCAGCCTTGAGCTCTTCTTCTTGTCAGAGGAACAAGAGATGGTATTGCTCATGGTCACCCTCTGGTAGGTCTGCTAGGGAGTCTTCAGTTGTGGAGAGCGGTAAACCCATCCTGACCCCTCCAGGGTTCCTAGTGGTCTCTGTTCTTAGTGTCCGGGATTCTCGATATTGGAGCCCCTCTCTGTCCTCTGATAGGGTTTCCGGTTGGCAGTTACACAACTGGGCCACTCTTAAGGAGCAGTGGGTGCAGCGTATGTCTTGTCTGTCCTTGGCAGTGGACTCAGTTCTTAGGTTTTGGGGCTGCTGGGCTAGGGCCAGGGTCAGGGCGGTTGGGGCAGGATGCACATTCGGTGCTGATGACAAGAGATTTCTCCCTCTCCGGTACCAACACCGCAGATGTTGGTTCCACATACTACCCACATACCTACCTCCCTCACCAAGTTTCCATGCAGGGGCAGGCATGGGTACCATTTTCCTACCCCTTTTCCTCTAGGTCTGATGGGTCTGGGGTTGTCGGTGCCACGTGCAGTCTCTGGCCTTTTGGCGCTGCATGTGGCATTGACCTCTTCCGTGCTGAGTGCCGTCAGTTTGTTGGCACTGCATACAGTGTCGACCTTGATGCACACCCTTGACTGCATGCGCCAGTATACGGGCGCTGGCCCCAGTGTCAGGTCTTTCGTGCCACATGTAGTGCCGACTTCTTTCAATCAGTGCAGGCTCCGTAACTCCTGTGTACCCTTCACCTGGAAAATGCCTCAATCAAGCAGGTTTTGCCACTGACATCTCTGGGCTGGAGGAAGAAAATGATGAGTGTGATCCTGATCTGATTGTCTGATGACGCTGGAGATGTCTTAGGTGATGACCTGGAAAGCAAGCCTTCTGTCTCAGCGGAGTCCTTAGTGGAGGACCTGTCTTTCCAATTTTTCCTTATTAATGTAGGATCTGCTCTGGCTCTTCAGACCTCCGATATGGAGCCAGGGAAGCTTCTGTGCCTTCAGTTCCTTCATGTTCCTAACATTCCTACGGACTTCACACACCCCTGTTTCCCCATCCTTTGAAACCCTGTCAGAGATGGTGTGGGCCAAACTGGCACTTATCCCATCTGTGGGCAAGTCTGTGAACAGGAAATATGTTCCTCTTAAGGAAAGACTTTTCCTGGCATCACAGCCCTTTGCACGTGCCTTGGTGGTGCTTGCAGAGAATAAGGTTGTCCTCTCTCCCAGAGACCTCGGCACAACCTATCAATAAGGAGTTTCACAAAGTTGACACCTTAGGAAAGTGTGTTTTTGCAGCCACAGCTTTAGGGATGCATATTGCTAGCTATCGGGGTCATTTCTCTCAATACGAGAACACCCTTAAAGAAGAAGTCGAGAACCTCCCAGAATTGGTGGTCAATTTGGAGCTTCTCCAAATGATTGCCAGGGGCACAGAATCCAGCAACCATCAATTGGAAGCTGCTGTGGATGCCTATGATACTACAGCACAGGCAGCGGTTGCGAGTATCTGCCTCAGGTGACACTCCTGGCAGAGCGTCAGGCTTCTCACCTGAAGCTCAATGACAGGTGATGAATGTCCCCTTTGACGGGGCTTATCTGTTCATCCCTCAGGTGAAACAAGCATTTAAGGCTGCTCAGAAAACCAGGACTGCCATTAAAACAGCCAGGTGGGCTTCTACGACCCCTCAAAAGGGCGGAAACAGTTGACAATTTTGTAACAGGTAGTCCTTTTGTGGTAAGAGCCGAGGAGCTTTTCATAGAAACCAAACTCCTCGACTGAAAAAAAAACCCAAAAAAATGACACAGCAAAAGGCACAGGGCCCAAAAGTGCCCAGTGCCACCCTCTGAAAACCCAGCCCAGGTCCCACCTCAGCTGCCTGAGGTGGACACCACTATGGCAGTGGGAGGCTGTCTGACTCAGTTTTATGATCAGTGGAAGTCCATCACAACAGACAAATGGGTCCTCAGGATTATACGAGACAGTGTCAGTGGCTCAGTAGGTAGCACACTCACCTCTGAGGCCGGGATATCAGAGGGCTGTGGGTTCAGTTCCCACATCTGGCACTTGGGTTAATATCCCAGTACTGACACTGTAGTGCAGCATGAGAGGGGTGCTGCACTTCTGAGGTGTCATCTTTCAGATGAGACGTTAAACCGAGGTCCCATCTGCCTGGATTGGTGGTAGTTCAGGTGGATGTTAAAGATCCCATGGCACTTATCGAAAAGAGTAGGGGAATTTCCCCGGTGTCCTAGCCAAATTTCTCTCATTCACTAAAAATACCACCAACAGCTCAATCTGGTTCAAGGTCAGTTGGCATTCATCTGTATCCCCCTCCTTTGGGTCATGCCTGAAAATAGGCAGGACTTGTCTAGTGCACTTAACCGGTCAACAAAAACTAGATAAATAAAAATGTCTCAGAGATCCTTCCAGATCTTCCACTCAAGCAGCAACACAGTCTGCCCATTGCTCAGTCAGACCTTCTTGCTTCCAGAGGTACAGGGCTATCTGAAAAACAAGGAAGTAGAAGTGGTTCCAAAGGCAGAGGGGAACATGGGGTTCTACTCCCATTACTTCCTGGTTCCAAAGAAAACAGGTGGCATGCATCCAATTCTAGACCTCAGGAAGTTTAACAAATTCCTGTTCAGGAAGAAGTTCAGGATGATCTCTCTAGGAACATTACTTCTGCTGATTCATCAGTATGATTGGCTGGCATCCCTGGATATGCAGGATTCCTACCAGCACGTCCCAGTGCACTCTAGTCACCACAGTTATCTCCATTTTGTGGCTCTGGGTCAGCACTACCAGTTCAGAGTCCTGCCCTTTGGGGTTTTCTCAGCGCCTCGAGTCTTTACAAAATGTTTAGCTTGTTTTACCATAGGTCATGTCTCAGTTGGAGGGCAAGAAATCGTTGAAGATGGGGCAGCATCCTCTGCGATGGTGCCAGTGCAGCCGTAAATACTCCATCACTGACCAGCATGACCATTTCAAGTGTCTTGGCCTGCTTCATGACATGGATTTGTGCAATGCCTGCTTCTCCATGGACCGTCGTGTCATCGCGCAACACGCATTGAAAGTTGGACGAGCTCCGCCGACTTTTGGGGGATGGGCATGCACTCATCTGGCCAGGTCACGGTCTCTCAGCCTTTCCTCTGGGTCCCCTCCTGGTTCTATACTGACCATGGAGGAGGGAAGCCTCTGCTTCTAGTAGCCTTGCCATTGCAGAGGCCCTTCCGTGGGCACAGGAGGCCCAGGTTGCCCCCCTGGGGGAGGCAGGAGGCACGCACTGTGTCGCCCCTTCGGAGAGGCTCCCAGTGTCATTTCCTCTGGCTGGGAAGCCCGATCCGGCATCGTCACGATTTTGTCTGTCAGTGCCGTCTTGGGCCTCAGCGCCGTTTGCGGCGCCGTGGGATCTGATGGCACTGTGGTTGTCTCCAGTCCATTGCTCAGTGCCATCTCTGCTTTTGACACCGTTCATGTTGCTGATGGCACCGTGGGAGGTTCTATGGCACTGTCCTCAACTGCTTCTTGCCTCGGCACCGTTTGCAGCATCGAGGCTGAGGATGGCATCATGTCTAGCTCTGGTGTCGCTTGTGGTACCAAGCGATGACACAGTGCTGTGGGGGGTGTTGTCCTCGAGGGAGCTGTCAGTGCCATTGTCGTCGCCGTCCCGGACTTTGGCGCCGCTTGCGGTGCCATGGCTTGAGATGGCACCATGGCAGGCATCGACTCTGCTTCTGCTACCACCCTTGGTGCTGTGTCTTTGGGCACCATTCACGGTGTGGTTGAAGATGGCACCGGCTCTGGTGCAGACAGCCTGGACTGGTACCTCCTTCTGTCTGGATGGCAGTGGATGCCAGCATACTGTCTGGCATCAGACTTCAGTCTCTACCTCCTTGGAGATGGAGGCAGAGTCTGATTAGAACAGGCTGCCAGATGCTTTGGAGTTGGTGGCCCATGTGGGCACCCTGGTAGTTTCCTCGACTGGCCGGAGCCAGCCCCCCTCTGAGGGTTGGGCAGTTGCCCCATGTCCAGGGTAAGGGGTGCTGACCTGCAGGCAGTGGTGCAGGCCACTATTGCTCTGCAGCCTGGTATCAGAGTGTTTTCTGCCCCCTCAGTTGTGGTACCTCCTCAGGTGGTGTGCCTGGATCGCTCAACTTTGGGGCCGATTGGAGCACCCACAGGAGGAGAGGGTGCTACTCCCTGGGTGGTCCCTTCGGGGGCTGACCAGGGTTGTCAGCTGCCTAGGCTGGTCTGTGCAAGGAGGAGGGCTCTTTTGGACTCTGAGTGGTCGGAGTTCAATGCAACAACCTTTTCCGGGACCCATCCAGGTTCGGGATGGAGTCGTAGCATGGACCCTCATCCTTTCCTCTCGGTCTCCTCGAGAGGGCCCTGGTCTTTGGAGGGTAGGGACCATCCTTTTGGAATTCCACAGTCCTGGTCACCTCACAGTGGGGAATCTTCAGGGCACAGGCTAGGCAGTTCTGGTATGGTTGACCAGCTGTCGGCTGTAGGGTTTTCCAGAGACCCTTCTACCCTTGTGGCCCCTGGTGCACTCTCTTGCCTGGACAGAGGACTGTCACCTTCTGCTGTTGTCCTCATCCCCACTCCTTTGTCACCTTCATCTGTGCCCCCATTCATTCTTGGTCCTAGGGGACCTCTGTCTTGGGAGCAATTCAGGGGTGTGGCTGCTCACTTCTCTTCCGATATCAGAGCCATGGACAGACATGTGTTTCACCATCACCCTGAGCAGCCAACCCCTGGATCTCCAAGGTCCTCCACTTCTTCATCCCCCTTTTCAGGGGGAGAGGAGCCCTCGGTCCACATTGCTCCTGCTGCTGATCTCATGGAGTATCAGTGTTTCCTCGCGAGGATAATGGAGGACCTGCATGTCACCCCACCCACTCAACATAATCCGGAGCACTCGACGCGCACCTTTCTAGGCAATTTCACTGTGGATACCCTTGTGGTGCCTGCCTGGCCTGCTCCTTTTCAGGAGGCGTCATTGTGCTTCTGGCAAAGACCCTTTTCCGGAGTCCCAGCCCATAGGGATCTGAGCAAGAAGTATTGTGCCCCCCCAGAGTCTCCAGGTCATATGCCTCATCCTCAGTCAGGATTGGTGCAGCTAGATACTCCTGATGGACTTCATGACCCCCACCGTGACCGGCCCCCGGATCAAAATTCTATGGATTTTGACTTCAAGGGGAGGAGGATTTTCTACTCTGCATGATTGCTTCTTTCAATTTCAGCACATCAGACCAACTATGCTACGGTTTCTGTGGTCCAGGCTAGATCAACTCCTAGCCTCTATGCCTGATATGGAGGTAACCAGACAGGCCATTGCACTCTCTGCACGTAGCCTGGAGCTAGCAAGGCACCAAGCGAGGGCATCTTATGACGCCAACGAGGTAGCTACCAGTGTCATAGGGACAGCAGTCTACACTAGGTGGGTTGTCACCCTTGGCCCGCATAGGGTGATTTCCTCCCCTTACCAGAGAGCCCATCTTTTCTCCCATAGGGTGATGCGGCGTCTGTTGAGAAAACTTCCTACCCCCTCCAGGGGATCCCAGTCTCACTCTCCCCACTCTTGCACCTGGCCAGGCCTGTAAAGGTTCTCCCTCTCAGTGTCTCACCCATTGAGGGCTAAGGGACTTTGTCTTTTAGGGTTAGAGCCCCCTTTGGGGTCGCTCGGTACTCACCCACAGGTGATGAATGGTGAAGATTGGCACAGATAAGATAAAAAAAATTATGTACCTACCATAATTCCTGATCTTTCTGTGTATCTTCACCATTCATCATAATCCCACCCTCCATCCCCCTGGGGCCTCAATCTCTGGGTCTCCCTCCCCCCTTCCTTTCTGCTGGTCAGGAGTGGGGTGACCTTGGGCACACATGGGGAATTTATACTCCCTGTCGGGGGGAGAGAGTCAGGGGAGTGGGCACCTTCTCCTTAATGCTTTGGCTCCACCCCATTGGGGTAGGAGTTGGTGGTTGCCCTCTCTTCTTTCTTTCTCTCTCTCTCCTCCTCTAACCTGCTCTGCCTTTGTCCTTAGGACTTATCCCTCAAACTATTTTAATTAAACCTTGTTTCTAGGAGCGTGGATATGTTGTTCATCCACACTTCTTGGCATGTCCCTTCCCCTTTAAATCTTGCCGGACGTCTTCAAGCTGGCTCCTCCCCTCCACCCAGGTGGTAAATAACACGGCTCCACCCCATGATGCCAGATCTTTCTTTCCACTGGAAGATATAGATTTCCTCATGCTCTCAAAGCATATCATAGGCCCTGGATTCTCATCGTCGTTTTTTACCGAAACTTACGCTGAAACTTGTCCAAGTTAGTGATTGCGATTTTACCACATCTGACATGGAGAAAAAATCTTCCCCCAGATTTTTCCAGTGCCCGTGCAGCCAGAAGATGTCGAGCACCAATCCCCACCTCATGTGCGTTTACTGCTTAAGTGTCGGCCATGACACCTTGTCATGTGGTTTTTGCTTGGCCTTCCATCCCAAAGTCTTGGACGACTGCAAGGCACGTTTAAAACTGGGAAGACTGGAGAAAAGGAACTCACCGGTGAAATTGAAGGAGGCGAGGTGGGAGGTTTCCATGGCTGCGGAATCTGCCGAACAGCTGGAACAGATGAAAGCCTTTGAGGAGGAAGCAGCTCGAGCTTTGGCCAATCGAAGCTTCTTCATTCCACTGAACCTTGGTTCCGTCTTCACAGGCTCCTTCAAGGAGTTGTGCCAGTCTCTCCCCACCCAGAGTGAGGCGCCCTTGGGCTTGCACTCCTCCTGCTCTCGGAAGAGAGAGAAGGACCCGTCGTCTTCGTCCTGGCGAAGACGTTCTTGGGACTGAGAAAGGTCCGAGTCCCAGGAACACTCTCTCTCGACTTCGGTCGAGATCGTTACCTCGGCCACCGACTTCATGGACCTTCTGTCTGGCCAGGAGCTGAGGAAGTGGCTGAAGAGGTCGAGATTATCCTCGACCTAATTGATCCTTTGTTGTCAGTTCAGCCCGATGACTCTTTGGAAGGGACTCCAGTCCTTGTCTGCCCTGATGAGGAGACCCAGCCTGCTGGTATCCCCATCAAGAACCCAGTTCTGGACCCTCTGGTTTCACCAATTCCGGTGTCTCCTGATCGACTGAGTTGGCCTCCCCAATCTCAGTTGAGGTCCAGAACCCCCTCAGCCGAACGACCGAGAAAGAGCCATAAGCGCTTTAAAAAGAGGCGATGCCACAAGTCCTCACCCTCCTAGGATGAGGAGAGGCTTCGGCAGAAACTCCGTCGATGCTACAAAGACCTCATGTGTCAACATCTGATCCTGTCTGGGCAAAAGCTGGCTCCACCGCCTACCCCAGTCATCACTTGGCTTTCGCCTCCCAGGCTGAAGCTGACCCCTCCAGAACCGATTCCACTGGTTCCTCCACCCCTGTGGGGATGTCTCGTATCCCAGTTTGGCCTAAACTGGTCTCTCCACCGATTAGAGTGGAACCACCGCCTAAGCAGCCTGAGGGAGGGCGCCCTCGAAAGAGGACCGACAAGACACCGGGCTTCTCCGGCATATGTCGATCACGGTCACCCCAGATCGCCCTCGGTGCATCGAGGTTGACTTAGGTGGCAGACCGTTATACCACGATTCTTCAGGCTCGGATGTCACCGGACTACACTCACATCCCGGGGATGAAGAGTCATCCATGGCAGGGTGGGAAGAAGGTCCTACCTCCTTTCAGGGCATCCTCTACCTCATTTCCGAATCTACTGGAATGCCCCTTGAGTCCATCCGGAAAAAGGCAGAGTACCCTTTTACTGATATCCTCAAGAGAGGGGATACTCTGACAGAGGCCGTTCCAGTGGCCGAGGCCGTTGTTGGCCCAGCACTAGAACTTTGGCAGCATCCTGCTTCCTGCCCAGCACCACCTGCCCGCATGGCCCACAAGTACGCGGTGCCCATGGGGTCCCTTGCAGGGTTCACAGAGCACCCTTCAGCCGAGAGCCTGGTGACCGCTTCTGTGTTCAGCCATACTGGCAGTTCGCCTGACACTGACTGACCCCCAGACAAGCAGTCCAAGAATATGGACCACTCTGCCCATAAGGTCTATGCGATCTCTGCTCTGGGCCTTCGTCAGGCCAGCTCGGCTGTAATTATGGCACACTTCTCTCATGCCCTCCTTGGTTCATTAGACGAGGTCCTTCCTCATCTCCCAGAGGACATGCAGACCACAGTCAAGCAAGTCCGGGACCAGGGCAATGCAAAGAAGTGCAAGATAATGCATATGGGGCACAAAAACCCTGGCACAATATATCAGTTGGGGGGTGAGGATATAGCATGCACCAAGCAGGAAAGGGATCTTGGGGTTATCATCTCTGATGACCTCAGGTAGGGAAACAGTGTGACAAGGCAGCAGGTAAAGCAAATAGGATACTGGGATGTATAGGCAGGGGCATCACCAGCAGGAAAAGGGAGGCCATAATTCCGCTATACAAGACACTAGTGAGGCCCCACCTGAGTACAGTGTACAGTTCTGGAGACCATACCTACATAAGGACATAGACAGGGTGAGAAAGTTCAGAAGAGGCAACAAAGATGGTGCATGGATTGCATCACAAGTCCTATGAAGACAGGTTGAAGGAACTGAACATGTACTCCTGGAGGAGAGGAGAGAGAGGGGATATGATAGAGACATGCAAGTATCTTACAGGGAGGAACAGGGTGCAGGAAAACACTATTTTAAGTGAAAAGATGTTCCAGGACTAGAAGGCATTGGATGAAGTTGGAGGGAGGACGATTCAAAGGAAACATGAGAAAGAATTTCTTCACTGAGCAGGTGGTGGACAAGTGGAACACCTGCCAGAGGAAGTGGTGGGGCTGAAACAATCACGGGATTTAAGAATGCATGGGATAGACATAAAGGAATTCTGGAGGTCAGGGGTAAGGGGCAACAGACTTCTAGGAAAACAAACTGAACTTACAAGCTCAAATGGGCAGACTGGGTGGGCCATAGACCCTTATCTGCCGACACTGTCTATGTATCTATGTATCTATGTAGGGTCATGCTGTTGCAAAACAGCAGCTCCAGATGGCCCTGGACATAGGAGTTTCCTGTGCACACTCTCTAGCAGCCACAGTGGCCACTTGCTGCAGGGCTTGGCTGAGGCTTTCCTCCTTCCCGGCAGATATTCAGCATAAGCTTGCTGATGTGCCCTTCCTAGGCACTGACTTGTTTGATCTCGGAGTGGCAAGTCACCTTCAGTGTATACAGCAATCCAGTGCCATCTTGGATGCCACTTCTGCTAAGGGTTCTTTGGGCAAGAACCAGCAGAAAGAAAGAAGAAGCCATTTTGGCATTCTTCCCCTGCAGTCAGGCAGCACTCCTACCAAGAAGGTCAGCAGCAGCAGCAGGCTCAAGCTTGGCGCCCACGGCTCAAGCAGGGTCCTCAGCAGCCGTGTAAGGAAGACCAAGGTACAGGTTCTGGAGCCTCCTCCTCCTCCTCTAAGACTGCTCAGTGATGGGTTGTGGTTGCCACCCCTATACCCATCATGCCAGATCTGGGTCTTCCCGTGGGGGGCCGGCTCCACCACTTCCTTTCCACCTAGTCCGATATCACTTTGGATAGGTGGGTTCTCAAAGTGGTCGGTCAGGGACTGCCTCTAGAATCTGAACTGTACCCTCCCAGCTGAGCCCACACCCCTCAGGAGGAAAGGATCTCTGCTTACACCCAGTCGGCTCTTTGAGACAACACAGCTCAGCTGCTCCACAAGGAAGCAGTAGCTCCAGTGCTGGATCCTCCATCAGACCCAGGCTTTGTTTCCAGGTACTTCCTGGTGCCCAAGCGGATGGGGGGTTAGTGCCCCATCCTAGATCTCCATAGCCTGAATCGATATCTCAGGTCTCGCACCTTCCAGATGGTCACTCTGAACCAGATCATACCATCCCTGGGTGAAACATGTGGTTCTGTTCACTGGATCTACAGGATGCATTCTTTCATGTCCCAATCTGTCTGTCCCATCAGCAGTTTCTCCACTTCAGGATTGAGGAGACCCTGTACGAGTTCCGAGCCATGCCGTTCAGCCTGTCATCAGCCCCACGGGTCTTCACCAAATGCATTGCAGTGGTGGTGGTGGTCCACCTTCGGCATTGAGAAGTCAGAATCTACCCTTATCTCAATGACTGGCTCTTGGCAGGTTCCTCCCTTCAGGAGGTGGAGAAGTCCAGGGATCTGGCCCTCCAAACCTGCTCCCAACTCAGTCTCCTGATCAACGAGGCCAAGTCGGAACTTGTGCCCTCTCAGGTGAATGGCTTTATTGGGGCAGAGCTCAACTCTTGTCAAGCCAGAGCCTGGCTCCCGGCGGACAGGGTGGAGGTTCTCTCCTCCTTTGCATGATCATTTCTGGTTGGGCACTTGCACCCTGCCCGGGACGTTCTGCGCTTTTTGGGTTACATGGTGGCATGCATCTCAGTGGTCCATTGGGCCAGGTGGCACATGCGCCCCCTACAATGGGAGCTCGCCGCCCAGTGGACTCAGCGCCATGGTCATTTCGACCAGCTGATCACTGTAACCCAGAAGATGTGGGATGCTCTCTAATGGTGGGCCACCCCAGACCGGTTGCAGGATGGGATCCCGTTTGTCCGCCCTGAGTTGACGGTCACCCTTACAATCGGTGCCTCTCTCATAGGTTGGGTAGCCCACATGGGGGGCTCTGTGGGGGACAACAGATCCCACGGGTTCTGGACCCCTGAGGAGTCCCGATGCCACATCAACCTGTTGGAGCTCAGAGCAGTCAGACTGGCACTGTCAGCTTTCGCTCCTCAGCTCCGGGGTCAAGTGGTTCAAGTCCAGACGGACAACACCATGACCATGTACTACCTCAACAAACAGGGTAGCATGCACTCCCGTCTGCTGTGCAAGGAGGTGTTCCGCATCTGTACCCTCATAAGCCGGTTGGAGGTGGATCTCAAAGTCATCCATGTGGCAGGAGCCACGAACCAACTGGAGGATGCTGTCACCTGCATAGGCCAGACATCCCACAAGTGGTCTCTCCATCTGGAGGTAGCTTACAGTCTGTTCTCCGATTGGGGTAAACCATTGGTGGACCTGTTTGCCTCCAGGGAAAACACCAAGCTGAGGCTGTATCATGCCCACCCCCCTCAACAGGGCTCACTGCAGGGGGATGCCTTCTTGAGGCCATGGACCCCAGGCCTTCTCTACATATTCCCTCCATTTCCCTTGATCTACAAGGTGTTACTCAAGGTGAGGAGGGACAAGGCGAAGGTGATCATGGTAGTCTAAGATTGACCGTGTTAGTTCTGGTATCCAGATCTCCTCAGCATCAGCTACAGGCCCCCGGAGTGGCTTTGTACATGCCCAGACCTGATATCTTTGAACTAGGAAAAGGTATTCCATCTGGACCTTCAATCCCTGCACCTCACAGCCTGGTACCTGAGCGGCTAGAGTTCCAGGCTTTGGGTCTTTCTGACGATGTCTACACCATTGTGGAGGCATCGAGGAAGGAATCAACCAGGAAATGTTACGCCTTCAAATGGAAAAGATTTTCCATTTGGTGTCAGGGTAAGAGTCTGGTCCCCTTATCCTGTTCTGTGGCTAACATTCATGACTACCTTTGGTCTCTCTCTCCAAGGGGGTCTACGGTCATCGACCCTTGGGGTGCACCTGGCAGCCATTTCTGCTTACCAGGCGCTGGCTGGTCAGCCGACATTGGTGCAGGAGACAGTGATCGGGTGCTTCTTCAAAGGCCTGGATCACGTATCCCCTCCAGTGCATGACCCTCCAACTCTGTGGGATCTGTTGCTGGTTTTGGCAAAGCTCATGGGCAAGCCATTCAAACACATGCACAAGTGTGAGCTCTCACACCTGTCATGGAAGACGGCCTTCTTGGTGGCTATCACATCAGCCAGAAGGACAGGGGAGCTCCAGGCACTTTCGGTGGACTCACCTTATCTGGTCTTTCACAGGGACAAAGTTGTCCTGTGCCCCCAGGTGAAATTCCTTCCGAAAGTGGTGTCAGAGTTTCACCTTAACCAGGTGTTGATTCTGCCAGTATACTGTCCTAACTGCACCTCGGACGCTGAGTACGGGTTCCATACTATGGATCTGAGATGTGCTCTCTCCTATTATAAGGAAAGAATGGTGGAAATTTGCAGAGAGGTTCACCAGCTGTTTGTCACCTATGCTGAAGCCATTTCTGGCAGACCTGCAGCCAAATGGACCATAGCAATATGAATTACATCATGCATAGGTCTGTGCTATGAGTTGGCGGGCAAGGAGCCTCCCAGAGGGATAAGAGCTCATTCTGCCTGTCATACTGCTGCATTGGTGGCTGCCTCCAGGTACATCCCTATCCAGGAAATCTGTTGGGCTGCTACCTGGAAGTCAGCAAACACCTTCATTACCCACTACTACATCGACCTTGAGTCACGCCAGGATGCTGGTTTTGGGGCCTCAGTTCTCCAATCTTTATTTCCTAAGTAGAGGGTGTGCATCTTGCCTCCTTCCTCCTGGAGAACTGCTTGGAGTCTGCCAAGAAGTGTGGATGAACAACATATCAACACTCCTAGAAGAACAGGTTACTCACCTGTAACTGTAGTTCTAGGAGTGGTATATGTTGTTCATCCACATGCATCCACCTGCCCTTCCCAGCTTTAGGCGCACAACCTTGCTTCCAGTGGACTAAGATCTGGTGTCATGGGGCAGAGCTGAGGTATTTACCACCCGAGTGGGTGCGGAGGAGCCAGCTTGAAGACTTCCAGCAAGATTTAAAGGGGAGAGGGACTTGCCAAGAAATGTGGATTAACAACATATACCACTCCTGGAACTACTGTTACAGGTGAGTAACCTGTTCTTCTCTCTCCTCTCAGAGGGTTTTTGGGGGAGTACAGCCCTATATCCTATCTTTCTTCAGAATAGCCGCTTCTGCTCATGTCGGAGTTTACTGCCAGTTATTCTGTGTCTTGAATCCTGCCAGTTCAGCCTTCTGGCTACTCCTTTGTAGTTCCTATACAATCTGGAGACAGATCTAAGCTTCAGAGTTTGTTCTCCCCCTTGCTATTCTGATTTTTCCCTCCCTCACTCCTTCCCTCTTTTTCTACTTCCAGAGATTGGGGCCCCTTCCCAATCCCCTTAGATTTCCAACTCTCCTTCTGTCCTCTGTTGTTTATTTCTCCTTTAATTTTGTGTATCTTTTCCTTTGTCTGTCTCTGGACTTCCTTGTCCCTCCCAACCCTTTCTCTTACTCTATGGCGACTCAGAAATGGCGTGAGGGTGGGGTCGACGACACCTAATGGCCAACCCACGAGTGCCATGCAGTGCTTTGGCCTTGAGGGCAGCACAGACAGTGTGTCGACTCCGCCCATCCAGAAAAAAAAAGCGCCCCCGTGGGGTCATGACCTCCTGCAAGAACCCATGAGTGATGAATGGTGAAGATACACAGAAAGATCAGGAATTACGGTAGGTACATAATTTTCATTTTTTGTGGCGCACCTCAGGAAACTCAGCATTTAAGTCTACCCTTACCTGAGCGACTGGCTCATAGCGAGCCCATCCAGACAATAGATGCAGGAAGCAGTCACAGCTTCTTAGTTTCTCATTTCCATGGGGGTGCTACTGAATCTGGAAAAATCCCAGCTTCAGCCCTCCCAGCAGTTCCTCTTCATAGGAGCCCTCCTAGACACTCCAGGGCAAGGGCTTTCCTTCCAGAGGACAGGAGAAATGACATTCTCCAGATGGCTCACTACATCAGAGGGAGCAACTCTGTTCAAGCACTCTCGATGTAGCAGATGTTGAATCTCATGACATTGTCCATTTTCATGGTGCCTCTAGCTCGGCTACATGTGAGGACCACAGAGTGGATACTCAGCATTGAGTGATCACCTGACAGAGCTTTTGAAAAGATCGCTTGCATGGTGGACACAGGAAGATGAGCTTCTCCAAGGTATACTGTTTGCTCCCCCAGAATCTCAGATCACTATCACCACAGATGCATCTCTGATTGGTTGGGAGGCTGTCAAGTCCTCCACTCTCGGGGAGTGTGGAACCAGGAGGAATCTCATCTACACTTCACTGTCTTGGAGATGAGAGCTGTCCTATATGCTGTCCAAGCCCTGAAGGACATCCTGTGTCTCCTTCAGATGGACAACAAGGCTGTTCTAAGATCGTGGATATGTTGTTCATCTACACTTATTGGCATGTCCCTTTCCCCTTTAAGGATCACTGGAAGTCTTCAAGCTGGCTCATCCCACCCACCCGGGTGGTATATACTTCAGCTCTGCCCCATGACACCAGATCTTCCTTTCCATTGGAAGATTCGGGTTGCCTCCATCATGCTCATGCATTTTGTAGGCCCTGGCTTTGAAAACTTCAGGTTTACTGAAATTAAAACTCATTCGAGTTAGCGATCGCTGCTTTGCATCTTCGATTATGGAAGAAAAATCTTCCTCCAGATTTCACCGGTGTCCTTGCAGCCAGAAGATGTCGCACACTGATCCCACCTCATGTGCGTCTACTGCCTAGGTGTTGGCCATGACACTTCGTCCTGCAACTTTTGATTGGCCTTCCATCCCAACGGATACTCGGCAAAAATTATCTAATGTGCCTTTCCTCGGGACCGACTTGTTCCACCCAGGAGTGGCCGGTCACCTTCAGCACATTGTGCAGTCCAATGCCACCTTGAACACTACTTCTGGCAAGGGTTCCTTGGGCAAGGACCAGTAGAAAAAGAAGAAGAAGGAGCCCTTTCAGCACTCTTTCCCTGTGGCTCAGAAAGTTCTGGATGACTGCCTGGGACATTTAAAGCTGGGGAGACTGGAGAAAAGGAACCCTCCAGTGAAGCCCAAGGAGGCTAAGTGGATGGTTTCCATGGCTGTGGGCTCTGCCGAGCAATTGGAACACATGCAGGCGTTCGAGGAAGAAGTGGCTTGTGCTACCGACTCTCAGGGCTTCTTCATTCCTCTCAACCTAGGCTCTTCTTTCTCAAGCTCCTTCCGGGAGTTGTGCCAGTCTCTTCCCACCTGAGGAGAGGCACCTGCAGGCTCGCACTCTTCCTGATCCCATAAGCAGGAGAAGGAACCGAGTAATCCTTCATTTCGGCAAAGGCGCTCTTGGGATTGAGAGAGGTCCCAGTCCCAAGAGAGTGCAGTCTCAACTTCGGCCGAGATCGCTTCTTCAGCCGCTGGCTTTTTGGACCCTCCATCGGGCCAGCCGACCAAAGATGCGGTCATCGAGGTCGAAATTGTCATTGACCCCATTGACCCACTGTGTCGACTCTGGCCGATGACTCCTTGGAAAGGACTCTAGTCCTTGTCTTCCCCGATGAGAACACCCAGCCCGCTGGTGTTCCCATCGAGGACTCGGTTCTGGACCCCTAGAAATCACCAGTCCCGCCAGTGTCTCTGGAGCGACCGAGTTGGCCCGCCTGATCTCAGTCAAGGTCTAGAACCCCCTCAACCAAAAGGCTGAGGAAAAGCCATAAGCACTCTAAGAAGAGGCGACACCATCGGTCATCCTCGGATGAGGAGAGGCTCTGGCGGAAACTCTGTCGGCACTATGAGGACCCCATGTGGCAACAACTGATCTTGTCTGGCCACAAGCCTACTCCAGCTCCTACCCTGGCCATTACTTGGCTCTCACTTCTTAGGCCAAAACCGACCCCTATGGAGCTGAAATCTTCGGTTGCCCTGCCTGCGGGGCCGGCAAATCCACCTGTTAAATTTGCTCAGTGGCCCCGAGGGCCCAAATCTATAAAAGTTCAGTTAATAGGCCAGGTTTATACAAGTTTAGTTTACATAAAGTATTAATAACAACCTTTATACATACAGTTGGTCATGTAAGGTACAAAAGGTGTGAGGGGCTCGGAGAGAATACAGATGGCTAATAGATGACTAAATGATGTAACATGTGAATTGATATATCTAAGTAGCAAAAGGCTGCAAGTGGCTAGATACCACCATGTCACTTAATATGTATGTGTGTGTGAAACTTTAAAAGGGTTAATTGTTAAGATTCTGTAAAATGAAGAAAGATAGCTAAAAACATAAGGTGAGGTTGTGGCCGAGATATGCGTACGCTGTTGATAACTTCATTTAGCCTTGACTGTTAAAAGTTTCTCATCATATAATTCCCCTGTGTTAACAGAAAACTGATAAGAAATAATGAGATACCTCATTTGGTTGCTGGTACAAGGTTACTTTGACATTTGTAGCAAGCTAGTCACGTCTCTCATATGCTTTCTGGCTCCCAAAACAAAAGTTATTTGTGATAAATATACAATTCCCTAACCACCTATTTTCCCATCCAAGGATGAGAATAATAACCCCCCTTGTCTCGGCAAAATGTCAAGTACATCTCGTAACCAAGAACTTTGATTACAGGATGTCTCAGAAATTGTAGTTACAGGATGTATCAAAAACTTTGATTATGGGAATGTATTAATGACCAGGTGCCCAGGCTAAATCTGCTGTCGTAGTTTTTGGGAAATTCCAGCCTTGCATTTTTTTTTCTAAGTAAGCTACACATAAATATGGAACCTAATGGTTATGTCCAGTATCCCTTCGAGAAGATGCAGTCTGAGATCTGAATATTCATAGATTGTTCGGAGGATCCTGGATAAATATGGTTTCATATTTCTCTGAAAATCTGTAGCCCTGTAGTGCAAATATTACTAGCTGTCTAGATTGCATGTTAGAAACACCCCAATGGGACTGCCCATTGGCTTTAAGATTAAATTGCATCAGGTACACCCAGGTAGTAGCAGGCTACCTGATTCCTAGAAATGATATACTATTACAATAAATTACAACTAATTTGGCAAAGAAATAGTGTGGTGGCTTTATTGAATTACTAAGCATTACCAACCAGGAACCTGTATAATTGGGTCCTTTTTACAAAATTGGCGAGCCAGCTAGGAGCTGGTTTGGTTTTAATTCTGGTAATCTGGTAAAGCATTTTTTTTTTGTCTAGACAGAGTCCACGCAGATAAGGGTCATAACCTAACTGCAGGGCTGAGAAAAAGAGTTGAACAAACTCTGCGTGTTTGAGTAGACTTGAACCTACAGAAAAAGGTCTATGGAGCAGCTATAAGCTGGGTAAGGGTAATGTATATGTATGTGGGGGTCTGAGGACCCCAAGTTTAGGGATATGTGGAGAGGTGTATTAGGTATATACTGTTAGAGCCGATGATGGCTTTCACAGTTCAGGCTGCTTTCAGTAGAAAAGCAGTAGCTGATTAAGTAACATTAGATAAGCAACATTTAGAGAAAGAAAAATAAACCACTGTGGATGCATACACAGTAGGTGTGACTACAGACGGGTTGATTTGAAAATCCCCCAATGTTCACTATCTGTGCAGTTTTAAGGGGTTTTTTTTTGTATCAATTTCAAGTTCTCTTGCCTCCTATAGAGGCTGAAACATTTGATCCCAAACCCAGGTACTGGGGACCTCCACCAGATGGATCTCAACCTAGTACCTAGTACTGCTACAGATTTTTTTTAAACTGCAAACCAGAGCTCTGGGAAAAGACTTGGTTTGGCAGGTTACTGAAATGGCCAAAAGGAAACCTTGGAAAGGGTTAATAGCTGCAGCACTGTAAGGTATTCAAGGTTTTGTGATAGTTCTTCTGGATCAGACCGGTGTATCAGAAAAGAAGGAAAATACCTTGGCACAAGGTAAGTCTGAATATTTTATTTTAAAGTTTTTTTATGTCTATCAATTTTTTTTTTCGTAGTTATGTTCTGTTGTCAAGGTTGCAAGATAGCATTGACTGCCTTTGGCGCAGAACATGTTACAGTAAAAAGAAAAATAAAAGCTTCTTTGCTTCATATCTGACTGTTTTAATTAGTTTTTTTTTTAAATGAAAAGTTTGTATACCAGCATTGGAGGCAAGTCAGATTAGCTTGCCCTACACAGTCCTTTCTAACAAAAAGACTGGCTTTACAGACATTAAAAATGCCTCCTATTAAATGTGAAATGCTGACAGACCACCACTCATGCACTAGAATCCCGAGATATCAGACGTTCTGCCTGTTGTTCAGTTCATGGCCAAACAATTAGAGATTTTGAAACGTAAAACTGTCCTGTTTAATTCTGGAAGGCAAGCAGCTGTTTCTTCTCAAATTAATATCTGGTAAGGGTTCTTATAGTTCACGCCCTATTTTTGTCTCTGACCTTTTTTTTTTATGATTCAAGAACCACTGCTTACCTTAGGTAAATGTCTAAAACTGTTCTAATGTCATCTGCAACAGTTTGGGTGATATATATATATATATATATATATATATATATATGTGTGTGTTTATTCAATTGGTATTGCTATTCACTTTAGGATACATTCAGACTCAATGGTATATGCTGTAGTTGTTATGTGCTCCGTGCCTAATTATTGGTGTGGTTATCCATGTTTCAGGGTCATTGTTAGCTGTTGTTCTTGCTATCTGTAATATTTGGGGTTGTACAATATTTTTGTTATGGTTAGAATCCCATTGTCACAGCTGATTTCCTAGGCAGTTGTTGTTCAAGATGGCAACAAAAGTGTTGATTGTTTATGTAGTTAAACATGAATAGTGTTTGAGAAAGACATGCTGGAGAATTCTTTGTTTACAAGGATTAGTTGTTTACCAGAATGTGTACTTCAGTGAGGCATTCGACTCGGTGTCGCATGGGAGGCTGGGTAGTAAGCTGGCAGGTACGGGTTCAGGGGCAAAATGGGATGGGTAGTAAACTGGTTACAGGGAAGGCAGCAGAGGGTGGTGGTGGGAGGGAAGCTCTCATCTCTGAGGGCAGTGACAAGCTGAGTACTACAGGGCTCAGTGCTGGGACCGGTGTTGTTTGGGTTGTTCATATCAGACATCTCAATGGGCATCAAGAGCAAGATCAGTTTGTTTACAGATGACATCAAAATGGGAGCAGTAGTGGATGACCTAGGAGGGTGGCATGGGTTGCAATATGATCTGTCAAAATTGGAGACCTGGTTGGACACCTGGCAGTTGGGGTTCAATGCCAAAAAGTGCAGGGTGCTACATTTTGGGGCAAAAAAACAAGAAGAAGCTACCAACTGGGGGTGGTGTTCAGCTAGCTGTGACAGAGAAGGAGAAGGATCTGGAGGTGATTATAACGGGCTCAATGAACAACTCAGCACAATTCAGGGAGGCAGCTGCAAAGGCCAACAAAATGCTGGGTTGTATTGCCAGGGATATATCTTCAAGGAGAGGGGAGGTGATCCTGCCGTTGTATAGGTCATATGTTAGACCACACCTGGAGTACTGCGTGCAGTACTGGCACCCATACCTGAAGATGGATATTAAGTTACTGGAGGGGGTGCAGTGCAGGGTAACAAAGATGATCCCTGGACTAGGGGACATACCCTACATGAGCAGACTGAGGGAGTTGAACATATACTCACTGGAGGAGAGGAGAGACCGGGGATATGATTGAAACCTTCAAGTACATGAAGGGAATAAACAAGACAGGCACAAAAACTATTCAAGTTAAGGGGGTAGGGACACTCGAGGTTACCATCTCAGATTGGAGGGGGAAGGTTCGGGAGGGAAATAAGACACTTTTTTTATAGAGAATGCATTGCCTGCGGAAGTGGTATCCTGTAGAACAGTGGACTACTTTAAAAGGGGATGGGATAGGGTAAGAGGGAAGGGAGGGAAGGGCAGCTGCAGTATAAGGGTTGCTAGCTGCACACTTGTGCAGTCTCGATAGACCAGAAGGCCTTTATCTGCTGGCAAATTCTTATGTTTGTACATCTAGATGGTTGGTGGTAGGAAACTCACCACAACAGGTAAGGGAACAGTTGCAGCTGACTCGACCTCTTAGAGTCGTCAAGGTTTCTGATAAATCTCAAAAAATCTGTCCTTCTACCTGCACAAGTACTGCAGTTCATATAGGCAGAGTTAAATACCCTGGAGGGCAGGGGCTACCTGCCTCTGGACAGGGTTAGAAACATTGTTCAGATTGCAGGCTCCTTCAGCTTGAACAGACCAAAAACTGCAAGGCAGTTTCTTCAGTTACTGAGCCATATGGCTGTGGCCATGGGCACAGTCTTGGGGTCCAGGTTCCAGATGAGAGATATACAATTCCATCTCAGGGCACATTGATGCCAAAGAAGGGAACCCCTCTCAAAGCTTATTCCAGTACAGTAACAGAAACATTATTGCAGGCCCTCCAGTGGTGAAAAGAGGAAGCCAACCTAAGGTTAGGGGGGGTTCCTTTTAAACAAGAGTTTCCATCAGTGGTTCTCACAACAGATGCATCACTACTAAGATGGGGTGCCCACCTGGGGATCACACCACCCACAGTACATAGTCAAGTGCAGAGTCACTCCAGCATATCAATCTACTGGAACTCAGGGCAGTGCTGCTGGCCCTGCAGGACTTCACCCCACTAGTGCTGGGAAGAGTGGTACAGATCAGAACAGACAATACCACCACAATGTACTACATAAGCAAGCAGGGAAGGACAAGGTCAAGCCCTCTGTGGACAGAGGCCATGAAAATATGGAGCTTGGCCTACTCCTTGGGAGTTTCCCTTCAGGTCCTCCATCTGCCATGGAAGGACAACACTCTGGTAGATGCCCTCAGTTGAATCAACCAGGCCCATCATGAATGGGCTCTCAACAGACAAGTGTTGGAAGCAGTTATCAGAAGGTGGGGGTACTCCAGAGATGGATCTCTTTGCATCTCACAAGTATCCCCATCTGCCAAAGTACTGCTGCAGGCCACCAGTCCAGGGGACAATACCCCTGGATGCTCTGGTCTTGGATTGATCTGGCATGCACCTGTATGCCTTCCCTCCTTTCCCTTTGGTGTTCGGATCCCAACCAGCATCAATGATCTTGATAGCACCAAATTGGCTCAGGCAGCCATGGTACTCTGCTGCTCTCCATGTCTGTAGCCAAACCAATACACCTTCCTCAGAGGCACAACTTCTTAACCTCTAATCAAGGGAGGATCCTACTGTATACCCGAACCTCAGATCCCTCAGACTCGAGGCATGGCTCTTGAGGACTTTGAATATGCAGGCTTGCATCTCTCAGAAAGTGTTCTGAATGTTTTATGGGATTACTGAAAGCCATCTACTAAGAAAACCAATGCTTCAAAATGGAAAAGGTTTTCTATTTGGTGTTCCACCAATGATGTGGTACCAGCAAAGGCAGGGATTCCAGCCTTGTTGGACTATCTTACCCATTTAGATTCCTTGGGCTTGCAGCCCACAGATTTGAAGGTCCACCTAGCTTCAGTGTCTGCCTACATTTCAGCTGGGAAAGGTGCCTCCTTGGCATCCAATCCTATCTTCAAGAGATTTTTCAAAGGTCTTGCCCATCTGCACCCACCTCATAGGGAAATGGTGCCAGTTTGGGACTTGAATGTCTGTATAGCCAAGCTCATGGGTCCCCCATTTGAGCCTGTGGCCTCCACTCATTTTAAATATGTCACATGGAAAACAGTTTTCCTGGTGGCAATAACCTCTGCCAGAAGGATCAGTGATCTTCGGGCTTTGTGCATTAATCAGGACTACATTTCATTTCATAGAGACAAGGTAGTCTTACAAACAAACAGAAAACTTCTTCATGGTGGTTTCTAATTTCCATTTCCATTTAAACCAGTCTGGATGTCAAACGAGCCCTTGGTTACTACATGACAGCTACTATGAACCACAGACAGGACAATAAATGGCTGTTCCTGACTTATGGGGATGTAGGAAAAGGAGATCCAGCATCTAAAAGGTCAATTTCTTGCTGGATAGTTTAGTGCATTCAGTTTTGCTACTCCAAAGCTGGAAAAGAGCGCCCAGCAGGGCTGAGGGCCCATTCCACAAGGGGCACTGCTGCTACTATAGTGGCTACCAGGGATGTTCCATTAGTGGAGATCTATAAAGCAGCTACCTGGAGAACAGTACACACCTTTACAAAGCATGACAGCCTGGACACACAGTCTGGAAGTGATGCCAGGTTTGGCACAGCAGTCCTGCAAAGTCTGTTTCCAAAGTAGGTTCTGTGCCCACCTCCAAAGGTACTGCTTTGTAGTCTACAAGAGTTAAGAATATTGGAGAATTCCTGGGGTGAGAAGAAAAAAATGATCATAGTAATTTTGTTTCTTCCAAGGTATTCTCCAATATTCATAACACACCCACCCCATCTTGCCTTCTAGAACCAGTGGCCTTTGCACTCCAATCTGAGTAACTACTTGTGTGGGTTCCACACATTGGCATATCTGTTTTTGAGCCCTGTGGGGGATTGGTTTCCCCTTCTTCAGGTGATTCTGACATAAAAGGGGGTGCTTTCTTCCTCCAGTTGGGTGTTTCTTAGGTTGTTTTATTGTTATTTTTATTATCATTATTAGATAGCTATAGCTGTAGGTGAGGCCTGTCCATGCAGGCTCTCCATGAAATCTGAAGCGTTAGAACACTGGCAGTTGATAAGGCAGCATTTGAAAAGTGGCATGAGCCAAAGATGATTCCATCATTAGCATACATTCTATCTCTGGGCAGTTCTATCTTAAAGGCTGACTGCAAGAGTTATGCATATTGGAAAATACCTTGGAAGAAACAAGATTACTATGGTAAGTAATTTTTCATCTGGGCTACATTATGCCCCCGGGTTAAGTTAGTTACACAACACCTCCTCGATCAAAAAGTTCGGTTGGAGAGTTGATACCGAGATAGTCTATATGGGTGCTAGGCAGTCTCTCCTATCTCCGTGCCGGCCCACCTGAAGATTTTTAGCTCCCACTGGGTCCTAGTGCCTCTGGCATAGTTCCCATTAGTGTGAATGAATGGTGAAGACTGTCCAAGAAGATCAAGAATTATGGTATGTATGTGATTTCCATTTCTCTGTACACACCCCAAATTTCTACCTAAGATGCTGTTGGAGTTCCACCTTATTTGGGTTATAATCCTGCCTATCTACTTGGCCAACTTACAGAATGAAGGAGAAAGGGCTCTCCACTCACTGGATGTTAATATGGTCCATTGGTTTTACCTGGATTAGGACTAAGGAGTACAGTCAGAACAGCTTTTCGACCCTAATTGAAATGGATAATTTGTCACAATCAAGCGCATTTCAGCCTGGATTGTAAACTGACGTCACTGCTATACTATGGCTCAGGCTCAGCAGGAGGGCAAGGTACATGCCCACTCAAACCAGAGTGGTTACTACTTCCCTGGCAGAGATATGCTGTGTGCCTGTTGGAGAATTTTGCAGAGCTGCAACTTGGAACACAGTGCATACATTTGCCAAGCACTATGCTCTGGATTTTCACACCAGGCATCATGTTACCTTTGGCAGGACAATTCTGACTGGATTACTATCCTGTTTGATCCCTGAGATCCAAACCTCCCTAGTCCAGGGGTTTTTCTATGAGCTCAGTACTCTGACCCATTAGTGGGAATCTATGGATAAGATTTATTTTTGGAAGATATGAAAGCTATGCACTTACAGTACTGTAACCGTTGCTTTTCCTAATTAACTTCTTCATAGATTACCATGTCCGCTCACCAGCCTCACATTCACTCCAGTATTATTGTATTGTATGGTCTTCACACCTTTGTACTTGATTGGGGCTGTGAAGACACTGTGTTACTAGGTTTAGTTTAGTTTTAATTTCACGTAACACCCTTTAGGCAGCATCTATTTTCAAAGGGTTTAACGTCTTGCACAACAAAACAAGTATTCTAGGGATGTGGATATGTTGTTCTATTCACACTTTATTGGCATGTCCTTTCCCTTTAAATATTTTGCCGGAAGGTTTCAAAGCTGGCTCCTCCCACCCACCTGGGTGGTATAACCCTCAGCTTCACACCATAATACCAGATCTTCCTTTCCACTGGAAGATTCAGGTTCCCTCCTTATCGCTCCCGCATTGAGTAGGTCGTGGTGTTCCAGTACTCAGTTTTACTGCTGATCAAGATTCTTCAAATCTCTCCTAGTGAATTTAAAATTGCTACCGTGATGGAGGACAAGTCCTCATCTGGGTTTAACCAGTGTTCCTGTAGGCATAAAATGTCTCGAATGGACCCGCATGCCATGTGCGTTTACTGCCTGGGTCATGATTACAATACTCAGGCCTACATTCAAACAACATGAAGTCTTGCTGTATTCTGACTATTTGCAGTGATCTCCAACCTTTGAACTGCCCCGGAGAGGAAAGAGTTAACTTTCCAAGCAAGGCATGGAACGCTGAGCTCGAGCTCGGTTGAAGCCTCTGTCTGCTGTTGTTTGAACCCCAACCGCTAGATTCTTTACTCCGCCTCACTGAACAGTCGCTCTGGAGATTTCTCCTTCGCTCGGTTCAAAAAAGTCGGTTAAAGTGTTGTTTTTTCTCTGTTTCAACCGAATTTCTGCAATCTAACCTGTTGGTTAAGTCTCTGTCTGTGGTACTGTGAGTACTAGATAGGTTTCCATATTAGTTTTCTGTGTGGAACTTGTAAACATTGGATCAGTTCAGTTTGAACTGATCAGATTTGTGAAAAAGTTTTCTATTCTTATTAGAGAGTGGTAACTGGCCACGTGTCCGGTTCAAACTTGATTTTATACGTTTTTTTCCAAGACTCCGTAACATGGTCAGGAACCGATAGGTGTCTTGCCTGGCAGATTGCAGAAAAAGGCACGCTTGGTTAGGATTGGCCATGTCTGAGAAATCCAAGAAAAAAAACGGGCCCACTGGGTTTCAACACTGTAGTGTGTGTGGGGAAGCCTTTGCTAAGGCTGATCCTCACACCACCTGTGTTTATTGTCTGGGGTTTGACCACCTAGATTCAGACTGCCACATTTGTAAATGTTTTCCCAAAGCTACCCTGGATAAGAGAGTAGGTAGACTGAGGGAAAGGGAGGCCGAGAAGTCTGCTGACCCAGATGGCCAGCCCGGTTCGGTTCCGACCGAACCAGAAGGAGTGCCCTCTGACCAGGGCAAAACTTCTTCGGGCAAAAGGAGAACCAATTCTGAGGACTTGGTTCCGGTTAAAAGAGAAAGAAGGGATAAGTCAGCCGGTTCGGATCCACAGGTTCTCTCTCTCCGACCGCTGATGAAATAGCCAAAGCGATAAGGATAGTTCAGTCGCTAACTTTAGTTCCGACCAAACCGGCACCATCGGTCAGGGGCTCGGTTTGTTCGGTTCCCCTGGTTCCGGATTATACTTTAGAAGAATTTTATGAACCGGAGGAGGAGGAGGGAGAGTATGAAGATAGTGATGGTGATTATGAAAGTCTGGATGTGCCCATTGACCCGGACATCTCCCCAGACAGACCTTCAGGTGTTTCTCCTAGGCTTTCTGAGTCCCTTCCCATTTTATGTTTTAGAAAAGTGGCTGAAACCCTCCAGCTTCCTATGGAAGAAGCAGTAGAAGATCAGGAGGAGCCTGATTTTCGTTGAAATGATGGACATCCCAGAGTCAAGAGATTGTCTATTCCTCCATAAGTCTTTTGGGAAACAGACATTTAAAATTTTAAAACTCAGAATTCCATACCTCCTGTGGACAGAAGAATGGACAAGAGGTATACTCTTTCAGGCTCAGACACGGAGTTCCTTTCCCAGCAATGCAGCCATGTTGGGGTACTGCAGGCTGCTGCCTGTGATAAGGCAAATATACCCTTGGCTTCACACCCCCCAGATAAGGACTCCAGGAGGATTGATGCCATGGCAAAGAAACAGTACATGGCAGCATCCCTGGGACTCAGGCAGGCTAATTATATGGCCTACACAGCTAGATAACAGAAGTCCAGGTGGGACACTGTTATGGCTCTAGCTAAACAGGCCCCTGACCAGCTTGCCAAGGAGCTGGAGTGGGTGGCTGCAGATGGGATTGAGGCATCCAAGGTGCAATTTCATGCTGCTGTGGACGCCAATGATGTTTCATCTAGAGTCATGGCTACATCTGTGGCCCTTCATAGGATGGTTTGGCTCAGATGTACTAGCCTGTCACAGGATACCCAGGCTAAGGCCATGGATTTTCCTGTCATTGGTAACTCTGTTTGGGGAGCAGACAGAGCATTACATGAAAATAATGGACGAGTACAGGACCACCTACAGGTGTGCTCAGGCCAAAGAAAGGAAGCCACTCCTCAGAGGCAGCATTCCAGGGCAGGGGCAGGCCCTTTCATAGGCCTTTTTACCAAGTCCAGGCCTCCTCTTCTGCCTTTGCTCAGAGGGGGTTCTTTAGAGAGAGAGGCAGATGGGGTATGAGCAGGCCTGCTTCCACCCCTCAGCCTAAAGCCCCTGCCAAGCAGACACCCTGATGGGTCTGCCCGGGCCGATTCTCCACTACCTGTAGAGGGCAGGCTGGCTTACTTTGTCCAGGACTGGAAGTCTTTAACATCAGACAAGTGGGTCCTGGAAGTAGTAAGCCAGGGACTGGTTCTCAGCTTCAAAAAATTTCCCAAGATGAGAACCAGATCCTTTCCACCTGCAAATCCTTCAGAGGCCCTTGCCCTAGAGGCAGAGATCTCTTCCTTCTTGGCTCTCAGAGCCATAGAAAGGGTTCCAGCCCTACACAGGGGAAAAGATTTGTACTCCAGGTATTCCTAACCCCCAAAAAGACAGGAGAATGGCGGCCCTTCCTGGATCTGAGATATTTAAACAAGCACCTTTTAAAGCCAAAATTCAAAATGGTGACTCTGGGAATAATTCTGCCCTCTCTAAGGCCAGGGAACTGGCTAGCCTCCCTGGACCTCAAGGATACCTATTTTCACATTCTCATCAGGTGCTCCCACAGAAAGTACCTCAGGTTCGAGTTGCCCTCAGGCCACTATCAATTCAGAGCAATGCCCTTTGGTCTAGCATCAGCCCCAAGGGTGTTCACAAAGTGCCTGGCAGTAGTTGTTGCTTCCCTAAGGAGAAAAAAAGATCTCCATCTTCCCATACCTGGACGACTGGCTCATAGTGGGTCAGTCCCCAGACCAAGTCAAGTCACATTTGCAGATAACTCAGCAACTGCTCACTTCCTTAGGATTCCTCCTAAATCTTCCAAAGTCAGTTCTGGAACCAGTGCAGTGCCTTACCTTTATAGGGGCGGAGCTCGACACAATAAGAGCAAGGGCCTTCCTTTCCCTGGACAGGGCAAGGACACTAGTAAAACTGGCCTCTTCTTTCACCCTTCAGGTGTCTCGTCCAGCAAGGCACTTCTTGCAGCTCCTGGGCCACATGGCAGCCTCTACAGCAGTGGTCCAGGGGGCAAGGTTTCAGATGAGGGACATCCAGTTCCACTTGAGAACCTTCTGGTCTCAGAGAAAGGATCCCCTGACCAAACTAGTCCCAGTAACTTGAACCCTGATCCAGGCTCTGCAATGGTGGCAGGATCAGGGCAATCTAAGGCAAGGAGTTCCTTTTGTCACTCAACCTCATTCTCTAATCCTTACCACAGATGCCTCCCTCTTGGGCTGGGTAGCCCGCTTGGGAGATCTGACCACCCAAGGGCTGTGGTCACCTCAAGAATCTCTGCTTCACATCAATCTCTTGGAACTCAGAGCAGTGTTTCTGGTACTGCAAGCTTTTTCCAAGTCTGTTCAGAACAAAGTAGTCCAGATCAGAACAGACAATACCACCACAATGTGGTACATCAACAAGCAAAGGGGCACTCGGTCTACGGCCTTGTGCACAGAAGCAATGAAGTTGTGGTCTCTGGCCTATTCCCTGCAAACTTTTGACAGCAGTGCACCTCCCAGGAAGGACAATATCCTGGAAGATGCTCTCAGCAGGATATCTCAGGGCCATCACAATGGTCCCTAGATCCCCTAGTTTTGAAGGTGATTTTCTCCAGATGGGCACTCCACAGATAGATCTTTTGCAGCCCCAGACAAACACCAACTCCCTCTTTTTTGCTGCAGACCCCCAGTATTGGGCTCAGTCCCCCTAGATGCTCTAGTTCTCAATTGGGAAGGGAAGTTTTTGTATGCTTTTCCCTTCCTTCCCTCTCCTCTCTCCTGTCCAAGGTACTAGTCAAAATCAGGTCTCAACCCTGCAAAGTGATTCTGATTGCTCCAGACTGGGCCAGACAGCCCTGGTACCCACTGTTGCTGTCCTTAGCAGTCCACCTCCCCCGTCTCTTCCCAGGAATTACAACCTGTTGTCATCCTCTCAGGGGAGAGTTTGGTATCCAAATCTCAAATCTCACAATCTCAGGGCCTGGCTCTTGAAAAGTTAGAGTTTGCTGATCTGCATCTCTCTCAAGGTATTTTGGATATTCTAAAGGCTTCTCAAAAGCCTTCCACCAGAAAGACTTACAACTCCAATGCTCTGGTAAGCATATTTCTCCAGAGTCTGCTGGGTTGCTTACAGTCCTGGACTATATGGTTCCTCTCAATAGCTTGGGACTCAGACCAGCTATACTCAAAGTACATTTAGCAGCTGTTTCTGCTTTTTTGTCAGTAGGTAAGCCCTCTTCTCTTTCAGCTCATCCTGTATTTTGTAAATTCTTCAAGGGATTGTTGCACACCAATCCTCCCTTCAGGGACCCTGCTCCTGCTTGGAACCTAAATGTTTGCATTGCTCAGCTTATGCAACCCCCTTTTGAGCCTTTGTCCTCTGCAGAACTTAAGTACTTGACTTGGAAAACTGTGCTTTTGGTAGCCATTACCTCTGCCAGACGCATCAGTGAGTTACAGGCCCTGTCAGTGGAGCCTGATTTTATCTCTTTTCATAGAGATAAGGTGGTTCTAAGAACTAATAGGAAGTTTTTGCCTAAGGTGGTCTCAGATTTCCACCTTAACCAGTCTATGTCTCTTCCTGTTTTCTTCACTGACCATTCCTCTTCTGGAGAGAGGAGGCTGCACAGCCTGGATGTGAAAAGAGCCCTTAGCTACTACATAGAGCGCACCAAGGGTCACAGGTTTGACTCCCTCCAATTGTTCCTCACTTATGGTGAGGTCGGTAAGGGAAAACATGCCACTAAAAGATCCATTGCCAGGTGGATTGTCTCTTGTATACAATTCTGCTATGAAAAATTGAGTAGGACTCCATCCTCAGGCCTGAGAGCTCACTCTACTAGAGGCACAGCTGCTTCCCTGGCTGCTGCCAGAGATATTCCTATCTTAGAGATATGGCAAGCAGCCACCTGGAAAACAGTCCATACTTTTACCAAGCATTACTCTCTGGATATCCAGACTAGGAGTGATGCTCGGTTTGGCACAGCAGTACTTCAGAGCCTATTCCCAAAGTAGGTTCTGTCTCTCCTCCATGGAGGTACTGCTTGGCAGTCTGCAAATAGTCAGAATACAGCAAGATGTCATGTTGTTTGAAGAAGAAATTACTCACCTTAGTAATGTTGTTTCTTCTAATGGAGTCTTGCTGTATTCTGACCTCCCCCCCGCCTCCCCTCTCAGAACCTGGTTTTTGGGATGTGGGTGGGCAGGATCAGTGTTGGCACCCAGAGGTGCCCCTTTTTCTCACCCTCCTTTATTTTGGGTGTGTGTTGTGTTTTGTTTTTTGGGTTTCCTGACTTGAGTCTTTGCTTTGAAACCAAAAAACCCTCTTTATTAAATTTAGTTGTCAGTTGGCTAGTGTTAGTTTACAATTTCCACACAGAATGCCCAGTGAGTATAGCTCATAAAGATCTGGTGGCTGGGGTTCAAACAACAGCAGACAGAGGCTTCAACCGAGCTAATGCTCAGCGTTCCATGCCTTGCATGGAAAGTTAACTCTTTCCTCTCTGGGGCAGTTCAAAGGTTGGAGATCACTGAAAATAGTCAGAATACAGCAAGACTCCATTAGAAGAAACAACATTACTAAGGTGAGTAATTATTTCATCTTTGTCGCGCATTTCATCTAAATGTTTTGGATGAACGCCTCACACGTTTCCAGCTTGGATGTCTGGAAAAATGGCTCCTGCCGGTCAAATTGAAGGATGCCCACCATCCGATCTTCATGGCTGCAAGGTCCACGGAACAGTTGGAACAGATGAAGGCCTTCGAAGAAGAGGTGGCTCATGCCGCTGAACTCTCTTCACCCTCAGTGTTCATTCCACTTAGACTGGGCTCATCTTTCTTCAGTTCCTTCAAGGAGCTTTTGCCAGCAGGCCTGGTGGTGCTGAGGACTGAGGAGCTGGATGCCAAACCTTACACCATGCCAGCAACCCGGGTTTAGGAGTGAGCTCAGGTCACCGGGGTTTGCCAGGGAGGAGAGGATTGAGCATCTGACGATGACTTTCCTCTCCTGGGGGAGGGCTTGGAGTGTTTCCCTAATGCTAGTGACACCCAGCAGAGGCTGGGTACATTGGAACTTGGGGATTGCTGATGCCACTTTCCAGGCTTGGGAACCGAGCCAGAGAAGAAGGAAAGGTTGAGGATATGGGTGGGGGGCTTGGAAATTGCAGGTGCAGAGATTTGCAGGAGTTTCGGGTGGATTCCATCGGGGATGGATTTGGTTGTATTTAATGAATGGAGGGCTGTGAGTACTTTGTGTTCAGAGACTGGTGAGAATTCAAAATCATTTTGACTGTGAGGAAATGTGGAGACTGCAGTATTCAGTTTTAGTCCATGAGGGACAGCACAAGATGTGAACAATTTGTTGAGGATAGCACCAATGCTGATAGGGTCAGCCATTTGCTGACTGTGCTGCTTAATGGCAGGGAAGCTGGATTGTGATGGCAGGTCAAGGAGTGAGTGCACAACATCCCAGAAGCTGGAGGGAGATGGGCGTGAGATAGTTGTGACTTGAAGAAGTCCACTTTCACCTGCCTTATGGCTTTTGTACATGTGTTGCAGAGGGTGTTGTAGGCTGGCCTATTTTGGGGGCTAGGGAGGGATTTGAAAACAGATTGTGCTTTATCTATGGCTTTGCACAAGGCAAGGATGGGGGAAGAGATTCATTTGTGGTGGTGCTTTTTTATTCTGAGTTTTTTCTGCGGAGCATGGGAGTCCCAGATATTTGTTAGTGTGTCAGTCAACAAGATTAAGGGAGGTTAGGAGGGATTTAGCGTCCAAGGAGTTTAGGAAGTGTGTATCAATGTACAGTGCTTGGATGCAGACTTGGGTAGGTGAGATTTTCTGATACAGTAAGTAATGCAGTGATCACTCAGTTCATTTGCAAGTATGCAAGGTGTAGTTACCCTGTGAGGATGGGATGTGAGAATCCAGTCAATTAGAGGGTGGTTTTGGGAGTGGGGGTTGTAGCGAGTGGGTTCATTGAGAAGTTGAGTAAGGTTAAGGGACTCTGTTGTGGAGGTGTGGATCATTGAGGAGTGGATGAGCCAGTCCAGGCTGAAATCACCTGGCAGGACCAGTTCCCCTGTGGTCATTATGTCAGGAAAGGTAGCTAGGGTGGAAACAAGGGATTCTTGTGTGAGATGGGGAGAGGCATAAAGCACCCAAATAAATAAAAGGAGGGAAACAGGTTGGGCAAGTTGGGCCAGAAGAACTTTGTGGGACCTGGGGTGTGATTCCATGAAATGGATCAAGCATGAGAGGGGTTGTTTTGTGTATATGGTTACACTGCTACCTCATTTACCATGGTTCTGCCTTAGTAGCGTGCAGTTGGGGATAGTAAGGGAGGTGTCCAGAATCCTTGTGGAGAGCCAGGTTTCAGTCAGGTAGAGGATACCAGGACTGTGCTCCACTAACCAGCAGGTTAATAGGTCATTTTTAGGTAGGAAGCTTCTGATGTTTATGTGGGGAATCAACAAGCCTTTGTGAGAGCTTAGGGGTTGGGGATCGACCTGGGGACCTGGGCTGGGTTCAATATCTCCAGCAAAGAGCTGTATGAGGAGAAGGAAAGAGAATGTAGCAGAGAGTTTAAATCTTCTGGGATGCAGGATTGCATCTGGAATTTATCTGACAGCCCTGATAAGTGATACGCAGGATTACATCTGGACAGGCAGGATACTGGTACCAATAAGGGAGGGGTTGGATGGGTGGGTCAGAGGGTGCAGGCTGTGAAGAGGATAGGAAGAAGTAGATTGAGAAATATGTGGAGCTTGAGGGATTAAGGAGACACAAAATGGAAGGAGGACTGGGAGGGCCAAGGTGAGAATATATGAGACAAGAAAGAAGTAAAGGAAGGCCTTGTGCAAAGCCATTTTGCTTTTGAGAGAAGACAATTAAATGGGCACAGTAAAGCTGTGGCGGGAACCCAATGGTGACAGGCTTTATGTCCTGTATTACACAAACAGACCTTGTTTTGCTTTAAATTTGATCTTGATTATCTAAAAAATGTCCAAACGTATGAAAATACATAGTTACATGGGAAACCATTCACTGCAAAATTTGTATCCTTAGTGTGGTGAAAACTCTTATTCTTCTATGGTGAAGCAATAGCTAATGGCTACATTTTTTAAATATATACAAAAGTAACTATTCAAAACATTCATTAAACCCAGAGAGTGGTGGGATTCCAAACAGACAACTATTTTACTGGAACTTGAATGCATCTATTTTTGGGGGGCTCATCAATAAATATTAACAATGAAAGGACCAAAACCAAGACCATACACTATTCCAAAACATAATAATAATAATACTATTTTAATTTAAGGTCGTAGATCTTCATTTCTTACTAGTTCCTATAGGTATTCTGACATCCATATTATTTTTTTCTTTCAGATTTTCTTATTATTTTTTCAAACTAAGGTTTAATATCCCAACTGTTATCCCACACTAAAGGGCCAGATATTCAGACTGCGCCAGGCAATGGCGCAAGTTGTGGCGCAGCGCATCTCAGATGGGCAGGGGCCAAGACAGGGAGATATTCACATCATCTTTGAATTTGGTACAGAATGTGCATGACACATCGACAATGCGCCAGTGCATTCCCCAGACATGGATGACTAGGAATGTAGCAGCGCAACTGTAGTTGCACTGGGCGGATCACCCGCGATATTCAGACCTGGGCATGCAAATGGGGCCATAATGTATGCAAGGTATAATGTATTCCTGGTGGTCTAGTGGTCCTCCCATCCCCTCCCATAGCACCGATCCAGCTAATGTACTAGCAACAACTGCTCTGGTGGTCCAGAAGTACCCCCTCCCTATCCTGACATACTTGTGATAATCCCGGACAGTATGCCCTGCAAGCCCATTGGTCCACACTGTGGATCAATAGACTTACAGTGCATACTGTAAGCTGTCATTCAGTGGGCGGCTAGGCAGTATGCGGGTGGGTAGCAGCTTCCCGCTGATGATGGGGGGACCAGGTGGGCTGGGGGTCGTGGGTGTGGGGATGGGGGTTACCACTGGACCACCTGTAACTAGTAGGTTACCAGCTCGCTGGCTTTCATGGCTTTGGGTGGGGAAGGGGATCCACTGGTGCACCAGGAATATGTCTTAACTAAAGAGGATGGTGATCAGAGGGTTGGGATAGGGCCAGGGTACCACTAGACCACCAGGGCAGTTTTCACTAGTACATTGGTGGGATTAGTGCTACAGGAGGGGTGGGGGACCACTAAACCACTAGGGATACATTGTACTGCATTCAACCTGTGATCAGGTTAACGGGCCGGGGGCTACCACTGAACTACCAGGGATAATATAGACATCCCTCTGCCCATGATCAGGCTAATGGTGGAGGGTACCACCGGACTACCAGGGACAGGTTGGGTGCTTGTGGATTGTGTTCTTACCTGGTGGGTGGCCACCCATGGCTGGCGGCTGCTGTGTTGCGCCCTGCAGTACAGCAGCCCACCTGTGGATGGCCAGCAGTTGAACCACATTTTCCTGGCTCAACAGTACGTGGTACATCTGGGAGTTGTGCCAGCAGATGTGCTGCAGAATCCAGTCTGAATATCGGGATGTGCTGCATATGCATGGGCACGCCGCCTAAAGATGCGCCACATACATTACCGATGCGCCACAGCACATTCGGACTTGTGCTGCTTAAGTCCCCCATTTGAATATTGCATCGAGGCACATTACAAGTTTGCACCGGCACAACTAGGTTGTACCAAGCACACCCCTTTGAATATCCAGCCCTAAGGGTACAATTTTTGCAGTGAATGGTTTCCCATGTAAATTTGTATTTTCCTCCTTCAGTACATTTTTCATTTTTTAGATAATCAAGATCAAATTTAGAGATGGAGATACGAACAACAAAGCTTATTGAAAAGAGAATTTCTTATGGTCTCCATCTTTTCTTTATATAAAAAACATATTTATGTTGATTTGTCTGTGATTACATAGACATATCATTACAGCTCTGTAATTATTGAGCCTTTTTTCTCTGTTTAGGTTTTTTCTTCATGCAGGGGAGGAGCATGTCCTGGACGTGGTTCTGGCAGATGGGGATCTGGTAAGGGACCTCATTGTAGAGGATCCCCTTACTGGGAGCGACCACAATCTGTCTGGTTTCAAATAAGCATGGGGGGAGAGATCTACGACACTGGCAGTGGACTTCTGGGGGGCAGACTTTGTGGGCATGGGAAATATTCTCAAGGATCAATTGAAGGGGATTACAACAATGACAAATATGGAAAAGAGATAGGAGGTCATAACATGGGGACTTCATGAGGCAGTCAGGACCTGCGCTAAGGTGAAACGTAAGGGAGCAAGGTCACATAAACCATGCTGGTGGTCCAGTGAGGTTCAGGTAGCAGTCAGAGAGAAAAGAAGGCAAAGGCAAAGGCAAATTTATTTAAAAGACGCCCAATCCCAGAGGCTCTGGGCGTCGTACAAATTTGTATGACATTTACACACAACATAAACATTTAAAAATAATATAATAAATCAACCTATAAATAACTCTAAGCACCAAACGCTTGAAAAAATAGGAGTGTCTTCAGGCAGACTTTAAAAATGGCTACAGTGGGGGCCTCCCTGACCAAAGTTGGTAATGAGTTCCATAGAGTGGGAGCTGCAACACTAAAAGCTTGGTCGCCCACTGATTTTAACCTCGCTCTAGGAACGGTCAGGAAGCCACCACTAGAAGATTGGAGAGAGAGGGTAGAGGGAGCAGGTACCAGGAGGACTGACAGGTAACCAGGGCCCTGCTCATGTTGGGCCTAGTAGGTGAGAAGACCCACCTTAAAGAGGATTCTCCACCTGACAGGCAGCCAGTGCAATTCGCACAATACAGGTGTAATATGACAAAATTTATTCTGCCCAGTCAAAAGCCTGGCAGCAGCGTTTTGCACCAGCTGCAGTCTACAAAGAGAACCCCCAGAGACCCAGAGATAGAGCGCATTACAGTAGTCCAGCCTAGATGTGACTAAGGCATGTATCAAGGAAGGGAGGTCCAGAGGCGGAACAAGGGGCTTAATCCTGGCAATGTTTCTGAGATGGAAAAAACAGGTGCAGACCACGAAAGATATTTGAGCCTCCATGGTCAAATTTCTGTCCAGAATCACTCCAAGATTTCACACCCAAGAGGAAGCCTTCAGTGACGCAGCTCCCAGAACAAGTCCAGTTGCTGAGTCAGAGGCCATCCTATTACAAACTCTGTTCGACTCCACTACCAATACCTCTGTCTTGTCAGGGTTCAGTTGCAACCAGCTGGAGGCCATCCAGTCATTAATCTCGGCCAGACAGATATTTAACACATCCACTGCGTTGGATATTCCTGGGGCAAAGGACAGATATAGCTGAGTATCATCACCATAGCAATGAAAACTCAGACCATACTTCCTAATGATCCACCCCCCCGGGGCAGCATGTACACTGCGAACAACATTGGGGCCAGTACCGAACCCTGAGAGACTCCACAAAAAAGGAGACAGGGTGTAGATGAGAAATTTCCCATCATAACCCATTGCCTACTGTTGGTAAGAAAGGACTCAAACCAGTTGATGATGGTACCAGTGAGTCCACACAGCTCCCTATGGCGGACAAGCAACACACAATGGTCCACAGTGTCAAATGCTGAGGCGAGATCGAGGAGAACAAGAATTGTCCTGTCCCCTCGATCTCTAGCCCTGAGGAGATCATTCTGCACCCGAACAAGCGCAGTTTCTGTGTTATGTCTAGGTTGCCTACAAAAAATATAAAACAATGAGAGGGGATAGGGAAAAGGAAATGTACCATCTTGCATCTAGAAAAGTCACCCGGATGGTGCGGGGGGCAAAGTCCAGTAAACAGCAGTGGCTGGCACAGGGGATATGGGGAGGGGAAAAGGGGTTCTTCCAGTACATTGGGGAGCAGAGAAAAACTAAGGGCCATCTTGGCAGATTGAGATCAGAAGGAGGGTGGGTGGAAGAGACGAGGGACCAGGCAGAGGTATTAAATGAGTACTTCGCCTCTGTGTTCACTAGGGAGGGGGATGGGATATCTACAAAGCAAGGCATGATGGGGATAGAAGCGGTGGTGAGTGGGATCAGGGAAGTAACAGAAATGGAGCAAGAGGGAGGGAGAGGTACCCCAGGGGTGTCACATCAGGATAAGGATAAAAAGGCCAGTAAGGCAGAGTGGACAGATGATGCTATCTTCACCAAAAGGGAGTAGCCCTTAAGGCCCTAAAGAAAGATAAATCTCCTGGGCCGGATGACATTCATCCGAGAATACTATGGGAATTGGTGGACATACTGGCTGCACCCCTAGCGGAGCTCTTCAACAGGTCGCCTGAGACAAGGAGGCTACCTAGGGATTGACGACAGGCACATATGGTACCAATCCATAAAGGTGGGTCAAGGGAAGTACCAGGTAACTATAGACCCATCAGTTTGACCTCAGTGGGAAAATTAATGGATAGTATACTAAAGGAATGATTGGGGGTTTATTTGGAGGAGGTGGGAGGTCTGGATAGTCGGCAACATGGGTTTGTGCCAGGTAGATCATGTCAAACCAATCTTGTGGAGTTCTACAAATGGGTAACATCATAACTGGACAGGGGAAATCCTGTGGATGTATTATACTTGGACTTCAGCAAGGTGTTTGACTCTATCCCCCACAATGGTCTGGTGGAGAAACTGATGGGGTTGGGAGTAGGCCCTTTGATGGTCAGATGGACTAAAAATTGGCTAGCTGGATGCACTCTGAGAGTAGTGGTAGGTGGGGAGCTCTCGAACCCTAGAGAGGTCGGTAGTGGGGTACCGCAGGGCTTGGTCCTGGGTCCGATCCTGTTTAATGCATACATATCGGACATCAGGGAGGGTATAGGGTGTGAAATGAGTGTCTTCACTGACGACTCCAAGATGGGAGCAGCAGTTGAGGGGGAAGAGGGGAGGCTGGCCCTGCAAGGGGACCTGGACACCCTGGAAAGGTGGGCTCACACATGGAAATTAAATTTCAATATCACCAAGTGCAAGGTGTTACATCTTGGGCGGTGAAACCCTAAACACAGGTACACCCTGGGAGGGGAGGCACTAGAGGCCTCAACAGGAGAAAAAGACCTAGGGGTCATGGTGGATGCATATATGAATAACTCTGAGCAGTGCAGGAGAGTGGCTAGCAAAGCAAACAAGATGTTGGGATGCATCATAAGGGGATCACCTCTAGGAGCAGGGAAGTGATTCTGCTGCTGTACAATGGACTGGTTAGACCACATCTTGAGTACTGTGTACAGTACTGTAGACCACACTTGAAGAGGGACATACAACTCCTGGAGAGGGTACAGAGAAGGGCAACTAAGATGATACGTGGACTAGGGGATTTGACGTATGAGGACAGACTTGAGGAGCTCTGCCTGTTTTCATTGGAGGAGAGGAGAGGAGAGATGGGGGGACATGATTGAGGTCTTCAAGCACATCAAGGGAATAAATAGAGTAAACACGGAGGGGATCTTTTGAATAAAGCAGGGAGGTATCACTAGAGGGCATGGTTTGAAGTCGGAAGGTGGAAGGGTGAGGGGGAAAACAGGAGGAGAATTTTCACTGAGAGGGTGGTGGATCTTTGGAACATGCTGCCTGGCGAGCAGGGTCAGAGAGCCACAGTGGAGGACTTCAAGAGAGGGTGGGACAGACACAGAAAGCAGATGTATCAGATGGTGACCTGGCCCAGGGGGCTGGGGATGGATGATAGGGGTTTCTGGAACACAAGGGGGGGGAGGACCTTGGTACCCAACTAGGGATCTGAGGTTTGAGCAGACTCGATAGACCATAAGGCCTAATCTGCTGGCAATTAGTATGCTAGTATATTAGTTCAGTTATTAACATAGAAACATAGAAACGTAGAATTTGACGGCAGATAAGGACCACTTGACTCACTTAGTCTGCCCATTTCCCTACCTAGAGGATAAGCTGCAGATCCTATTTAACCAACAGCCTATTTCTTCCTACCCCCCCAAAAAATTGCCTTATGTCTGTCCCATGCATTCTTGAATTCTCCCACAGTTTTAGACCCCACAACCTCCTCAGGAAGACTGTTCCATGCGTCCACCACCCTCTCTGTGAAAAAAATACTTCTTCACACTGCCTCTGAGCCGTCCCCCATCTAGCTTCAAATTGTGTCCACTTGTTCTTGCACATCTCTTTTCTGAAAGATGCTATCCTCTTGGACTTTGTTGATTCCACTGAGGTACTTAAATGTTTCTATCATGTCCCCATTCTCCCTTCTTTCCTCAAGGGTATACATATTAAGCTCCTTTAGTAGCTCCTCGTATGGCTTCTTTTGCAGACCCTGCACCATTTTAGTTGCCCTCTTCTGAACTGCCTCCATCCTGTCTATGTCCTTGCGGAGATGGGTCTCCAGAACTGGACGCAGTACTCCAGATGGGGTCTCACCAACTGTCTGTACAGGGGGATAACAACTTCCTCTTTTCTGCTGGTGATGCCTCTCCCTATATATCCCAGTATCCCCCCAGCCCTCCCTACCACCTTCTCACATTGTTTGCCAACCTTAAGGTCATCTGATATGATTACCCCCAGGTCCCTTTCCATTTTTGTTGTTGTTACTACCCCCCCCGTGTAATCTTCCCCTGGGTTATTGTTTCCCAGGTGCATTACTTTGCACTTCTTCGCACTGAATCCAAGCTGCCATACTTCTGACCATTCCTCCAACCTTGCCAAATCCCTTCTCATCCTTTCCATGCCTCCTTGTGTATCAACCCTGTTGCAGATCTTTGTGTCATCTGCAAAGAGGCATACTTTTCCTTCCAGTCCCTCTGCAATGTCACTTATAAAGACATTAAAAAGGACTGGACCCAGTACTGAACCCTGCGGTACCACCTATTAGGGCTGTTGATTGGTATATAAAAAGTCCAGCTGAAAATGTGTACCTGTTAACCCTAAAAAATGGTTATACTGAAAAAAGAAATCTTTATTATGAATTGGGCAAGAGAACTCTGTACACGTTGCCATTATCAGTTATGTTCAGATATACAGTGTTTATACAATTTAGTTCTAAAAATAATATATAAAAGCTAAGACGTGTTTTTTCAATTGTTAAAATGTTATGAAATTGTTGCAATTGGACATGTATATTGGATGTAAGGAAATGATTGACTGCTAGAAGACTGGAGAAGGGTTCGTGTGATCCCACTTCACAAGAGTGGTAGTAGGGAGGAGGCAGGGAACTACAGACCAGTCAGTGTTACCTCTGTAGTGGGCAGGATTATGGAGGCACTCCTTAAGGAAAGGATAGTGCAATGCCTGGAATCCATAGGCTCACAGGATCCACAACAGCATGGGTTTACAACAGGAAGGTCCTGTCAAACTAATCCCATAGATTTCTTTGGGTAACCAGAGTGGTGGACCAAGGGGGAGCAGTTGATGTCGCCTACTTTGACTTCAGCATAGCATTCGCCACATAGAAGATTGATTAATAAGCTGGGTAGGCTCTGAGTGGATCAGAAGTTGGTCAGCTGGGTGGCTGACTGGTTGATGGACAGAAAATAGAGAGTAGTGGTAAACTGTATACAGTCAGAAGAGATGCAAGTCACAAGTGGGGTACCTCAGGCATCAGTCCTGGGGCCAGTCCTCTTCAATATCTTCATGAGTGACATTGCAGATGGACTGGAGGATAAGGTTTGTCTGTTTGCCGATGATACCAAGATCTGCAGCAGAGCAGATGGTCCAGATGGGGTGGGCAGAATGAGAAGCGATCTGGATAAACTGGCAAAATGGTCAGAAGAGTGGCAACTGGTGTTTAACGCAAAGAAGTGCAAGATCATGCACATAGGGAAGAGAAACCCTGAAGCCACCTATAGGTTGGGAGAGAAGTTGCTGGTAATCACAAGGGAAGAAAGAGATTTGGGCATCATCATCACAGATGACCTATAATCATCCAAGCAGACCACTAAAGCAGTAGGTAAGGCTAGGGGTATGTTGGGGTGTATTAGTAGGGGTATCACAAGTCATAAGAGGGAGGTAATAATACCTCTTTACAAGACACTGGTTAGGCCCCATCTGGAGTACTGCATGTAGTACTGGAGGCTGCACCTTCATAAGGACATTAACAAAATGGAAGCAGTCCAGAGAAAGACAACCAAAATGGTACAGGGACTGCATCAGAAAACATATGAGGACAGATTAACAGAGCTCAATATGTATACCCTAGAGCAAAGGAGGGAGAGAGGTAATATGATCAAAACATTCAAACATCTTAAGGGTAGTAACAAGTTGAAAGAGTCTAACATGTTTCAATATAAAATAGCAGGACAAGAGGACACAGCATGAGATTAGAGGGAGGAAAGTTAAGGGGTAATGTGAGGAAATTCTTTTTCACAGAAAGGGTGGTGGATATATGGCACGACCTACCTCAGGAAGTGGTGGATATGAATACAGTGCAGGGCTTCAAACAGGCATGGGATAGGCATAAGGGAGCAATACAAATGAGTATGAATAGATAGGCCATTGACAGAGTAAAGGCCTATGGCACATTCATAAGGTAGAACAAGAAATGAGCAGACTGGATGGGCCTAGCAGTCCTTATCTGCCATCAACTTCTATGTTTCTATGTTTCTATGCTTTAATATTTTGGAAGTTTATATTTTCTTTGCTGTTATTGTCACCATTTTGGAAGCTAATTTGGTTAATTGATTTCAAATAGTAATGAGCACCTCTATATAAATGGACTTTGTCTCCAACTTAGTCATGCCCTGAGGAAGGGTTTAGACATCCAAAGCACCAGGGCAGGTTGTGGGTGTCTATCTCCAACACTATCACTCTGTTTTATTTTTGCATTGAGCAGTAAAATGTTTAAAATCGATCTGGAGTCTTCGTGTTATTAATTGAGTACTGGACTGCTTTGGAACTAGCATTTGGTGAAGAACCTGAGGGGCCAATGGCAGGCTGAACAGCCTGGCTTAGAACTTGTAGAGGGTTCCCTCAGTCTTGAAGTTGAGGAACCTTTGGTGAGATGGATGGATTGGGACATGTTCTGCTCAATGGATGGTATGATCTGGGACAGTTACCATCTTGAAGGTGCACAACCTGAGAAACTGATTCAGATCATGCAGATCTAGGATGGGGTGCCAGCACCCCTGTCTCTTTCTATTTAGGACCAGAAAGCATCTGGAAATGAACTCTGGGTTTACAGGGGGATCTGTGAATCAGGCCACCACCTCCTTCTGGAGGAGTTGGGCGATGTTCTCTCTGAGAGCAGACTGAATCTGCACAGATACTTTCCCCATGGGGTAAAGGCTCGACTTGGTGGATACTGCTCAAATTCCAGAGGCAATCCCTGGCTCACCACTTGCAAGACCCACCTTTTCACCATAACAGTGGATCAGGTGGAAAGGAGGTGGTGGAGCTGGCCCCCCAAAGGAGGACTCAGAATGGTTGTGATGGGCATGGGGTGGTCACCCCATCCCGTCACTGTGCAGGCTTGGAGGAAGAAGGGCCAGTGAGGGGACTGCCAGGGCCCTTTCCTCTGGGGTTATGGGCTGCCTGAGTTCTTGACTTGGGCCGATGGCACCAAGACTGAGCCTGCTGCTGTTGCCCAGATTGGTACTGGGGCTGCTTGGCCGCAGGGGCAGAAGGCCAAAAGGACTTTCTTTTTTGCTTTTTGAAACTGTGGGGTTCCTTTTGGGCAGAAGTGACATAGTCCAAGGTGGCACCAGACTTCTCAATATGTTGGAGGTGACCTGCAGCTCCTGGACTGAAAAAGTTGGAACACAGGAAGGGAACATCTGCCAGTTTTTGCTGGGTATCTGCTGTAAAGATCAAGACCCTCTCCCAGGCTCTGCAGCGCAAGTGGGCACAGGAATCCCCACTATCCAGAGCTGTTTGGAGTTGGTCCTGATTCCAGATCTGTTTAACCGTGGTCCAGAGATCCATGAGGAGTTGAGGAAGTACCTCATCTAGAAAGCCCAAGAGGGTATTGTAACATAATAAACCCTCTAATCTTATTATTGTATAATAGTTGTATTATAAACAAATGTGAATGTCTTCTTAGGTACAAGACAAGCTGGTGGCTGCAGGGAGTGACCTTTGACTTCAAAAGTGTCAATGTAGCTAAAGCTGCAGGATGTGAGAAAAGACCAGAGGAATCATTAATTAAGCCGTCCTTCTAGAGAGACAGTTTATTCAAACAACTGGAAGTCTTGCTGTATTCTGACAAGTGCAGTTAGTCCCAGCCTTTAAACTGCCCCAGAGAACAAAGGGTTATCCTTTCTATGCAGAGCATAGAATGCTGAGCTTGAGCTCGGTTGATGACTCTGTCTGTTTCCCTTTGAAAGCTAACTGTCAGATTCTTTACTCTGCCTCACTGAACAGTCACTCCGGAGATTTCTCCTGCAGCTCGGTTCGAAAGTCAGTTGAAGTATCGTTTTTTCGTCGGTTTCTAACCGAAAAAGTTTCCCGCATAGTCGGTTCAGTCTCTGTCTGTGGTACCATGAGTACTAGATAGGTTTTGTACTGTGTTTTCTGTGTGGAACTTGTAAAAAGAGTGGATCGGTTCGGCTGAACCGATCATATGCTTAATTCTTGTGTAACTTTAGAGTGTGGTTAACGGTCCTTGTCAGTTCTAAAAAAAAACATGTTTCAAAACTTTTTTTCCAAGACCTGTGACATGGTTAGGAACTGATAAGGGAGTCTTGTCTGGCGGTTGCCAAAAAAAGGGTACGTTTAGTTAGGTTGGCCATGCCTGAGAAACAAAAGAAAAAAAACCGGTCCACTGAGTTTCAACACTGCAGTGAGTGTGGGGAGGTCTTTGCTAAGGCCGATCCCCACACCACCTGTGTTTATTGTCTGGGGTTTGAACACCTCGATTCAGACTGCAAAGTTTGCAAATGTTTTCCCAAATCTACCCTTGAAAAGAGAGTAGGTAGACTGAGGAAAAAGGAGGCCGACAAGTCCGCTGACCTGGATGGTCTGCCTGGTTCGATTCTGACCGAACCAGAAGGAGTGCCTTCTGACCAGGATGATACTTCTTCAGGCAAAAGGAGAGCCAATCCTGAAGGGTCGGTTCTGACTAAAAGAAAGCGCAAAGAAAAGTTGTCCGGTTTGGATCCAGAAGTCCATGTTCCAACCGCTGAAGAAATAGCCAGAGCGATTCGGATTGTGGAATCACTTCGCCCAGTTCCTACTGATCCGGCACCTTTTGGCAGGGGTTTGGTTCAGTTGGTTCCCCCAGTCCCCACGATTATACTTTGTAAGAATTTTATGAACCGGAGTTTGAGGAGAAAGGAGAGTTTGAAGGTGATGATGGTGATGGTGAAAGTCTAGATGTGTCTGTGGAACCGGACATCACCCCAGACAGATCTTCAGGTGTATCCCCTCCTAGACTTTCTGAGTCCCCTTCCCACTTTATGTTCTACAGAAAGGTGGCTGAGATCCTCCAGCTTCCTATGGAAGAGGCAATGGAGGATCAGGAGGCGCCTGATTTTGTAGAAATGATGGACATCCCAGAGTCCAGGAAACTATCTATTGCCCTCCACAAATCCTTTTGGAAACAGACACAAAAAATTCTGAAGTCTCCCAATTCTATACCTCCTGTGGACAGAATAATGGACAAGAGGTATACACTGTCAGACTCAGAAATTTTTATATCAGCAATGCAGCAATGAGTTTTTATATCAGCAATGCAGCCATGTTGGAGTTGTCCAGGCTGCTGCCTGTGATAAGGCAAGCATTCCCTTGACTTCACACCCCCCAGACAAAGACTCTAGGAATATTGATACCATGGCAAAAAAGCTGTACATGGCATCTTCCTTGGGACTCAGACATGCAAATTATATGGCCTATATAGCTAGGTACCAGAAGTCCAGGTGGGACACTGTACTGGCACTGGCTAAACAGGCCTCCCCCCAGCTAGCCAAGGAGCTGAAGGTGGTGGCTGCAGATGGGATTGAGGCATCTAAAGTTCAGTTTCATGCTGCTGTGGACTCCAATGATGTATCATCAAGAGTCATGGCTACATCTGTGGCTCTTCGGAGAATGGCTTGGCTCAGATGTGCTAGCCTCTCACAGGATACCCATGCTAAGGCCATGGATTTTCCTGTAGTGGTAATTCTCTGTTTGGGAAGCAGACAGAGAATTACATGAAGAAAATGGATGAGTACAGGATCACCTACAGGAGTGCTCAGGCCAAGGAGAGGCAGGCAACTCCTCAAAGGCTAGGGGCAGGGGCAGGCTTTTTCATAGGTCTTTTTACCAAGCACAAGTCTCCTCTTCCTTTTCACAGAGGGGGTTCTTCAGAGGGAGAGGCAGAAGGGGGATGAGCAGGGCTGCATCCACTCCTCAGCCTAAGGCCTCTGCCAAACAGACACCCTGATGGGCCTGCCCAGGTTGACTCTCCTATTCCAGTAGGGAGCAGACTGGCTTACTTTGTCCAGGACTGGATGTCTATTACATCAGACAAGTGGGTCCTTGAAGTAGTAAGCCAGGGACTGGTTCTCAGCTTTAGAAATTTCCAAGATGAGAGCCAGATCTTTTCCACCTGCAATCTCGAAACCCTTGCCCTCAGAGGCAGAGGTTTCATCTCTTCTGGCCTTAAGACATAGAGAGAAAGTACCCTCCCATTGGGGCAAAGGGGTTGTACCTAGGTACTTCCTGACCTCAAAAGACAGGGAAGTGGTGACCCATCCTAGACCTAAGATACCTAAACAAACATCTTTTAAAACCAAAGTTCAGATGGTAACTCTGGGAATAATCCTTCTCTCTAAGGCCAGGGACTGGCCTCCTTCCCTGTACCTCAAAGATGCTCATTCTTTCCGTTCTCATCAGGTGCTCTCCAGAAAGTACCAAAGGTCTGAGTTGCCCTCAGGCCACTATCAGTTCAGAGCAATGCCCTTGGCTCAACCTCAGCCCCAAAGGTTTTCAGCAGTGCTTGCAGTAGTAGTTGACTTTCTAAGAAGGCAAAGATTTCCATTTTTCCACATCTGGACGATACACAGTGGCCAGTCTCCAGACCAAGTCAAGTCTCACCTGCAAGTGACCCAGCAAGTGCTCACCTCTCTAGGATTTGTTCTCAACCTTCCCAAGACAGTTCTCAAACCAGTCCAGCTTCTTACCTTTACAGGGGTAGAACTGGACACAGTCAGAGCAACAGCCTTTCTTCCCCTAGAAAGGGAAAGGGTCCTTACAGAACTAGCCTCTTCTTTCAGCCTTCAGGTATCTCGACCAGCAAGGCATTTCCTCCAGCTCTTGGGCTACATGGCAGCTTCAACAGCAGTGGTTCAAGGGGCAAGATTCCAGATGAGGGATATTCAGTTCCATCTGAGAGCTTTTTGGTCTCAGAGGAAGGATTCCTTTACCAAACTGATCCCAGTGACTCTGACCTTGATCCAAGCCCTCCAATGGTGGCAGGATCAGGACAATTTAAGACAAGGTGGTCCTTTTGCCACTCAGCCTTGTTCAGTGGTCCTTACCATGGATGCTTCTCTTCTGGGCTGGGGAGCCCATCTGGGGGCCCTCTCTGTCCAGGGACTGTGGTCCACCCAAGAATCCCTTCTCCATATCAATATCCTAGAACTCAGGGCAGTTTTTCTGGCCCTGAAAGCTTTCTGTCAGTCAATGCAGAACAAGTTGGTTCAGGTCAGAATGGACAACACCACCACCATGTGGTACGTCAACAAGCAGGGAGGCACTCGGTCCACAGCCTTGTGCATGGAAGCCATGAAATTGTGGTCTCTGGCTTATTCCCTGCAAACCTCTCTGGTAGCAGTCCACCTTCTAGGGAAGGACAATGTGCTAGCAGATGCACTGAGTAGGATTTCTCAGGGCCATCACGAATGGTCCCTGGACCACAGGTGTTGGAAGTGATTTTTATGTTTGCTTGCACGCATGTGCAAGAAACATAGTGCCATCATCTGAGTTTTTCAGAGGTGTGTCAGCATCTTCCAATTCAGTCAGTGTGTTTGCAGGCGTGGTCACAATTCTCCAATCACTGCTGGAGCTGTCTGTGACAGGAGTTGAAAATGCAGTGGCATACAGTTGAAAGAGGGAGCTACGCTTCAGTGAGCAGCTCCTCCCCCCCCACACACAGATCAACTGTGTTGGTTACCTGATAGGATGCTGTAGTCTTGTCTAGCTTAGAGAAACAAGCCACACATCATTACTTTAATAAACTGTTCCTGCCACAGCAGGACCACCAAATGTGTGGGTGCTTAACAGTCCTTACACATGCCAGCTCTCCAAAGCACACCTTCATGGACCTCCATGGGTTCTTAATCCTCCAGAAAAAAATACCTCAGCATTTGATGTGGAAACTCAGACTGTTGTATGTGTAATTCCAAGCTTGCTCTTACTAGACTCTGTCAATGTGAACTCCCCTGCTAAAAACCTATGCAAATGAACTTGAGCGTGCATGTACTACTTGCAGCTGAAGCAAAGAACAGCCAGAATGCACAAAGAGACATATACTGCTATGCATTTCAGCAGCAGCCAGTGGGGAGGTTTTCATGACTGAAGCACTTTAATGCGCCTTTTAGTGCTGTCATATACACACCCCTGTGTGGTAATTCACTAAACTGCACACTTAGTCTGGTAATGCAGCTTCAAAAACTTCTTTTTTTTTCTGAATTGCCATGAGCTGGCATTTTTATGTGACTGCCGAAACAAGATGCTGTATGTCAGCCATGTGTCGGCATTCCCACACTCATCCCCCTCACACCTCTCAAACAAAGCCACTGGTGCTTACTGAATTGAGAAGAGTTACCTGGATTTCAGAAGCTGTGCCAGATACACTGCACATTGCCTCATCCACTCCCTTTGTTTCAACCCTCCATAGAAACATACATAGAAGATGACGGCAGATAAGGACCGCAAGGCCCATCCAGTCTGCCCTTTTCTTTTTCTACCTTATAAATGTGCCATTGACCTTTGCTCTGTCAGTGGCCTATCTATTCATAGTCATTTGTATTGCTCCCTTATGCCTATCCCATGCTTGTTTGAAGCCCTGCACTGTATTCATAGCCACCACTTCTTGTGGTAAGCCATTCCATGCATCCACCACCCTTTCTGTGAAAAAGAATTTTCTCACATTCCCCTTAATCGGCCCCCCACTTCTCTTGGGCAAAGCATGAAGGCTAGTTCACACTAGCACATTCAGACACTTAATAATTCACACTTCCTTTCAAATCAGGGAAAGGCATGTTGTTGGTCTATTACACTATGAAAACAAGCATTTGTCAATGCCGAACGTTTGCTTGCAGGTATTTGCAGTGGTATTTGGCACTTGGACATGGCTTAAAAATCAGTGACAAAGAAGTACAAGCATTTGTCAATGCGTAATGTTGCTTGCTTCTATGTGCTGTTTAGGTATTTGGAAGTCATTGAGTGCAAATATTGAAATTGCAAACTTACAAGCGCAGCGTAGGAACTGTGCAATGCACAATCAGAAACAGTCATTTTTAGGAATTTTTCACCAAATTTTCAACATAGCCATTTTAAGACCTCTGCTCATGAACAGTGTCACTGTGATTTTCTTAATGTGTCCCATACATTGAGTTTGCACACCGACTGCGCCATTGTCGCTACATGGGAGGAAACACATTTTGGGCAGGATGTGAAAAATGACAGCTGTACTACTCATGAGGAGGTGGTAAATGGCAATGTTGAAAATCTGGAGTGGAAATATTGAAAATTCGCAAACTTACGAGCCTGCGTAGGAACTGCACAACGCACGCTCGTAAAACAGTCATTTTTAGGAATTTTTTCACCACATTTTCAACATAGCCATTTTAAGACCTCTGCTAATGAACAGTGTCACTGTGATTTTCTTAATGTGTCCCATACATTGATTTTGCACACCAACTGCACCATTGTGGGCTACATGGGCGGAAACACGTTTTGGGTGAAATGTGAAAAATGACAGCTGTACTACTCATAAGAAGGTGTGGTTAAATGGCAATGTTGAAAATCTGGAGTGAAAATATTATTGAAAATTCGTGAACTTAGGAGCTCATGAACTGGCAACGCACGCTCGTAAAACGGTCATTTTTAGGAATATTTCCACCAAATTTTCAAAATAGGCTTTTTGAGAGCCCACCTTATGAATGCTGGCACTGTTGTTTCATTAATCGGGCCCAAAAGACCAACCAGAGATGGGAGCTCATAAAGTTGGGGATAGTGGAGGCAACCAAAACCTGCTGCAAAGCCCAGAGCAAGAAGGCTAGGGCTAAGAAACCGAGCTGGTTGAGCAAGGAGGTCATGGAAAAGGTAAGGAGGAAAAGAGCTGCCTTTAAGAAATACAAGAAAACAGGGAGTGGGGAGGACAGAGAGGAGTACTTGACAGAATCGAAGGAGGTGACAAGGGCAGTAAGGGGAGCCAAAGCATCTACGGAACTCAGGCTGGCACAACGCATTAAGAAGGGGGAGAAGGACTTCTTTAAGTACATCAGGGAGAAAAGGAGCTGTAAGGACCACATAGTAAGGATTAGGAAGATGGGGGGTTGGGTGGAAGCAGGGTACGATGAGGCGGAAGCACTAAATGAGTACTTCTGCTCAGTATTTACTAAAGAGAAGAGGAGGGTGACACCCAAGATGGGAGAAATGGCAGACGCGGGGGGGGAAGTGGTGACAGATGGGGAAATCATGGAGGGCAGAGTTCGAGAGGGTTTGAAGGCACTGAGGGTGGACAAGGCACCAGGCCCAGATGGCATCCACCCCAGGATACTGAATGAGCTGGCAGAGGTCCTTGCAGGACCTTGGCAGACCTATTTAATGCCTCACTACATTCGGGTGTGTACCTCAGGACTGGAGGATGGCTCATGGTGGTGCCCCTCCCAAGAGTGGGCCCCAAGGATGAACCGGAACTACAGACCAGTGAGCCTCACATCCATCGTGGGTAAGCTAATGGAGACTATCCTGAAGGAGAGGCTGGTGGCCCTCTTAGAGGCCAAAGGACTACAGGACAGCAGACAGCATGGCTTCATACGTGGCGATCCTGCCAAACCAACCTGGTCAGTTCTATGACTGGGTAACTAGGCAACTGGACAGGGACATGCAGTGGATGTCCTGTATCTGGACTTCAGTAAGGCATTCGACTCAGTGCCACATGGAAGGCTGGGAAGGAAGTTAGTAGGCACAGGGCAGGTGCAATGCTGGTGAGATGGGTAGGAAACTGGCTGCAGGGAAGGCAACAGAGGGTGGTGGTGGGTGGGGGCTCACACCCAAGGGCAATGATGAGCTGTGTTCCACAGGGCTCGGTGTTGGGACCAGTGTTGTTTGGGATATTCATTGCAGACATATCATGGGACATCAAGAGCAAGATCAGTCTGTTTGCTGATGATACCAAGGTTGGCGCGGTGGTGGATGACCTAGGAATGGCAGGGGTTGCAGGATGATCTGGCAAAGCTTGAAACCTGGTCAGACACCTGGCAACTTGGCTTTAATGCCAAAAGTGCAAGGTGATGCATTTTGGGATGAAGAACCCAAGGAGGACTTACCAGCTAGGGGGAGTGCAGCTAGCCCAGACAGAGAGGAGAAGGATCTGGGTGTGCTCATCACAGGGTCAATGAACAACTCGCACAGTGTAGGGAAGGCAGCTGCAAAGGCCAACAAAATGCTGGGTTGTATTGCAAGGGTATATCCTCAAGGAGGGAGGAGGTGATTCTGCCACTGTATAGGTCATTAGTTAGACCACACCTGGAGTACTGCATGCAGTTCTGGCATCCGTATCTGAAGAGGGACATTAAGTTACTGAGAGAGTGCAGCGCAGGCTTACAAAGATGATCAAGGGTCTGGGGACTTATCATATGAGAGGAGGTTGAAGGAGTTGAACATGTACTCACTGGAGGAGAGGAGAGCAGGGGGACATGATTGAAACCTTAAATACATGAAAAGGAATAAACAAGACAGGTACAGAGAGTCTGTTCAAAGTAGGGAGGAGGGCCACCAGGGCCATGATATGAGACTGGAGCGAGGAAGGTTCAGGAGGAGAAGAGGAGACACTTTTTACAGAGAGGGTGGTGGCTGGGTGGAATGCGTTACCTGCAGAAGTGGTATGCAGTGGAACAGTGGACTGCTTCAAACGAGGATGGGACAGGACAAGGGGAGGTTAATGAAGGGGAAGGGTGGAAGGAGGGCAGCTGCAGAGATGAGGGTGCTAGCTGCACATTCGAGCAGACTTGATAGACCTCTAGGCCTTTATCTGCTGGTATTTCAGATGTTCAGAAGGTGATTTGCAGCAGTGACTGCGAAATCACCCTTCGGCCTGAATAACGCCATGACAGTGACAGAATTCATGAGAAGGGTCCCAAAACCCCATGTTGAAAATTTGCAAAAATTCCAAAAATGCCTAAGATATGCAACAAAGTTGAAAAAACCCCATCTAGCCCATTATACAGCTTATCGGCATTTCCTCAGTTCGCGGTCGGCTTTGAAGAGTGCAGACGGTTCCGGTCCAGCGATGACGTCCATGCCGAGCTCCGGAGGGAAGTATGGGGTGAGGGGGTGGGAGGCAGGGGTGCAGTGGGTGGGTGGGCGCGGTTGTGGCAGGAGGGCTGAGACTGGCGCGGGGACCGCGAATTTGTTGCGGCTGTTTTTTCTATAATTGATGACGTTGGATGTTTGCTACACTGGGGTGGGCTCCTAGTATGGCAGAAGGATGGCTGGGGGGGCCGTGGAGCCGACAGGGGATTGGGCACCCCCATCTGCAGATGACACGGGATGTTTGACACGCTGGGGTGGGCTCCCAGTGTGGCAGCAGAGAAAGCTGTTTGGGGGGAGGTGGAGCTGATGGGGGATTGGGCATCCCCGTCGGCAGACGACGCAGGACGTTTGCCACGCTGTGGTGGGCTCCCAGCATGGCAGCAAAGATTTGGGGGGGGGCGTGACACGCTGCAAGCACACAGCGGTGGTTTTCTTTGAAGAGAAGACCACCGCTGTCACACACAGAACCACAGCCATTGGTGCAGGACTGCCACGCCTGCTCAACGGAGCAGGGGATTGCACAGGCAGCACACTCCAAAGTGTCCCATTCTCCCAAGACGCGTTCCTTGCCATGACTTAACGTAAAACAAAAACAAATGATGGACTTTAGAGGACACAGTAGCAGTGCTATCACATTGATTTTGCATTTTCCTGCAACTCTAGTGCAAATTTTCCTCCCCCCCGTTCATTTCATTATTTCACATGAAGCAGAGTTGCTCTGATGCCCCTGAAGCAAATGATTTGATACCTTTTAATGGACCAACATAGATGTAACAACAAGAACAAAGTGCTCTAGCTTTTGGACCAACCAGTCCTTCTTCAGAAGCTCATAGCAGTTGTTTAGAAAATGCAATACTTATAACAGCTTGATAATGCAGAGAAAAACAGAAAAAAAATCCCCATTGGTTTAAAATACTCATTTAAAAAAAAAAAAATAGAAGATGATGTCAGAGAAGTTTAACAGTACTATACTGCCTTCAGCCAGGAGCAGCCTTGGGTTAAACGTGCTTGGTGGAAACACATACAAAGAATCCTACTGCATATAAATTTAATTGACATAAGATAACACTGCTGAAGCAGATAACCCTAAATCAAGCTATGAGTATCACAGTTAGTACAAGGATGTGATTAGGTGAAGGCAACCCCCACCTGATTAAAGACAAACTAAGATTGTTATAGGGCTCATGAAGTTTCAATGTCTGCATTATGAACCGAAATTTACCAGTAAAGTTGTCTTAAAGACACAGTGCACACTGTGTGATGTGTAAACCTAGCTGGACCTGTCACCCAGCTGTACTCTCCAGCTAGATATAAGGCCCAAGAAATTTCAATAACCTCAGGACTATATAAAATGATAATTTAAATATAAATTGATTATATTAGTGTCAAACAAAAAACTCTAGTCGAGGAACCTCAAGGAATTAAGACCATGTAGCCTGATGTGTACTGATGTCAATATACACTGAGAATGTAACAACTTGATGTACCACAAGTGTCTAAGGAATCTGAAAAAGAGATAAAAATGTAATTTCAAACAACATGAAGTCTTGCTATATTATGACATACGCAGTATAACCCCAGGTTAGAACTGCTCCGGAGGTGTAAGAGTTAACTTTCCATGCCAGGCATGGAACCTTGAGCGCGAGCTCGGTTGAAAACTCTGTCTGTTGTAGCTCAAACTTAAACTGTCAGATTCTTTACTCCGCCTCACTGAACAGTCGCTCCGGAGATTTCTCCTGCTGCTCGGTTCGTTTGTCGGTTAAAAAAGTTGTAATTTTCGGTTTATTGACCGAAATTAAACCCCAGTCGGTCAGTTCAAGCTCTGTCTGTGGTATTGTAAGTACTAGATAAGTTTACGTTTATTTTCTTCTGTGTGGAACTTGTAAATGTCTTTTTCGGTTCGGTCTGAACCGATCAGAGAGTTTTAAAATAACTCTCTAGTCCCTTAGAGTGCGAGCTCCCAGTTCTTATCGGTTCTAAAAAATAATGGATTTCATTACATTTTTTTCCACGACTCGTGACACGTTGGGAACCGAAAGAGAGTCTTGTTATGGATTGCCACTAACGGGCAAGTTTTTGGTTAGGCTGGCACTATGTCTGAGAAACCCAAAAGAAAAACCGACTCACTGGGTTTCAGCACTGTGGCCTCTGTGGGGAAGCCTTTGCTAAGGCTGACCCACACACCACCTGTGTATATTGTCTGGGGTTTGACCACCTCAATACAGACTGCCAGATTTGTAAGAATGTTCCTGCTGCCACCATGGAAAAGAGAGTTGGTAGGCTCAGGGAAAGGGAGGCCAAAAAGTCCGCTGACCTGGATGGCCAGCCCGGTTCGGTTCCAACCGAACCTGAGGGAGTGCCCTCTGACCAGGGCGATACTTCCTCGGGCCAACGAAGAGCCAGCTCTGAGGAGCCAGTTCCAACTAAAAGGGCTAGAAAGTCAGCTAGTGTGGAGCCAAAAGTTCTTTCTCCAACCGCTGTGGAAATAGCTAAAGCTATTCAAAATGTCCAGTCTCTTTCCCCGGTTCCGTCCGAACCAACACCATCAGGGAAATGCCCGGTTCGGCCGGTTCCACCTGTTCAAGATTATGATTATGAGGATTTTTATGAACCGGAGGAAGGGGAGGAGGGGTATAAGGAGAGTGAATGTGATTTTGAAGGTCTGGATGTGCCCATTGAACCGGACATCTCTCCAGACAGACAATCAGGGGCCCCCCCCCGGCTATCTGAGTCCCCTTCTCATTTTATGTTCTATAAGAAAGTTGCTGAAACTCTCCAACTCCTGTTGAGGAAGCTGTTGATGACCAAGAAGAGCCTGATTATGTAGAAATGATGGATATTCCGAGTCTAGGAGACTGTCTATTCCCTTGCACAAATCCTTTAGAAAACAGACAGTAAAAATTCTAAAAACTCCTCACTCTATCCTTCCTGTTGATAAAAGGATGGACAAGAGGTATACATTATCAGGCTCTGATATGGAGTTCCTCGCTCAGCAATGCAGCCATGTGGGGGTAGTGCAGGCTGCAGCCTGTGACAAGCCTAATATTCCGCTAGCCTCTCGCCCTCCTGAAAAGGATTTCTGGAGGATGGATGCCATGGCAAAGAAACAGTACATGGTAGCATCTTTAGGACTCAGACAGGCAAATTACATGGCTTATGCTGCTAGGTACCAGAAATCCAGATGGGATACTGTGCTGGCCCTAGCAAAACAGGCCCCTGACCAGCTTGCCAGGGAGCTGGAGCAGGTGGCTGCAGATGGTATTGAGGCATCCAAGGTGCAATTTCATGCTGCAGTACACTCTAATGAAGTTTCATCAAGTCATGGTTACATCTGTGTCTCTTCGCAGAATGGCCTGGCTCAGATGTACTGCCTGTCTAGGATACCCAGTCTAAGGCCATGGATTTTCCTGTTGTGGGCAATTCTCTGTTTGGGAGCAGACAGAGAATTATGAAGAAATGGATGAGTATAGGACCACCTATAGGAGTGCACAGGCCAAAGAAAGGCAAGCCACTCCTCAAAGGCAGCATGTCAGGGGCAGGGGCAGGCCTTTTCATAGGCCTTTTTACCACGCCCAGGCCTCCTCTTCTGCTTATGCCCAGAGGGGGTTCTTTAGAAGAAGAAGAAGAAAAGGCAGAAGGGGTTCAAGTAAGCCTGCTTCTACCTCTCAGCCCAAAGCCCCTGCAAAACAGGCTCCCTGATGGGGTGGCCAGGGCCGATTCTCCACTACCGGTAGGGGGCAGGCTGGCTTACTTTGTCCAGGACTGGAAGTCTTAACATCAGACAAGTGGGTCCTGGAGTAGTAAGCAGGACTGGTTCTCAGCTTCAAAAATTTCCGAAGATGAGAGCCAGGTCCTTTCCACCTGCAAATCATCAGAGGCACTTGCCCTAGAAACAGAAGTTTCTGCCCTCCTGGCTCTCAGAGCTGTGGAAAGGTTCCACCCCCACACCAGGGCAAAGGTTACTCCAGGTACTTCCTTATCCCAAAAAGACTGGAGAATGGCGGCCCATCCTGGATCTCAGGTATCTAAACAAGCACCTTTTAAAACCAAAGTTCAAAATGGTGACTCTGGGAATTATTTTACCCTCTCTAAGGCCAAGGGACTGGCTAGCCTCCCTGGACCTCAAGGATGCCTACTTCCATGTTCTTATCAGAAGCTCCCATCGAAAGTACCTCAGATTCGAACTGCCCTCAGGCCATTACCAGTTCAGAGCAATGCCCTTCAGTCTCACCTCGGCCCCGAGGGTATTCACAAAATGCTTGGCAGTAGCAGTTGCCCACTTAAGAAGGCAAAAGATTGCCATCTTTCCTTATCTGGATGACTGGCTCATAGTAGGCCAGTCTCCAGACCAGGTCAAACTTCACCTTCGGGTAGCTCAGCAACTGCTCACATCTCCAGGTTTCCTTCTCAATCTTACAAAGTCAGTTCTAGAGCCTGTCCAGCTTCTTACCTTCATAGGAGCAGAACTGAACACAAAAGAGGCCAGAGCCTTCCTTCCTCTGGACAGAGCAAGGACCCTGGTCTCTCTAGCCTCCTCCTTTACCCTGCAGGTCTCTCGACCTGCAAGGCATTTTCTACAGCTCCTGGGGCACATGGCTGCTTCTACAGCAGTAGTGCAAGGAGCAAGGTTTCAGATGAGGGATGTCCAGTTCCATTTGAGAGCCTTTTGGTCTCAAAGGAGAGACCCTCTCACCAAATTGATCCCAGTGACTTGAGCCCTGATTCAGGAGGACCAGAGCAATCTGAGACAGGAGGTCCCCTTCACCCCCCAGTCTCATTCCTTAACCCTTACTACAGATGCATCCCTCTTGGGGTGGGGAGCTCACATGGACGACCTCACTACCCAGGGATTGTGGTCCCCACAGGAATCTCTGCTCCACATCAACCTGTTGGAGCTCAGAGCAGTTTTTCTAGCACTTCAAGTTTTTTCCACATCTGTTCAGAACAAGGTTGTACAGGTCAGAACAGACAACAGCACTATAATGTGGTACATCAACAAGCAAGGAGGCACTCGGTCTACGGCCTTGTGCACCGAAGCAATGAAGTTGTGATCTCTGGCTTATTCCCTGAACGCCTCCCTTACGGCAGTTCACCTCCCAGGCAAGGACAATGTCCTGGCAGATGCTCTCAGCAGGATTTCCCAGGGCCATCACGAATGGGCACTGGATCCCCTAGTACTACAGATGGTATTTGCCAGATGGGGCACCCCGCAGATAGATCTTTTTGCAGCCCCAGACAATCACCAACTTCCCCTCTTTTGCTGCAGACCCCCAGTGTTGGGCTCAGTCCCTCAGGATGCCTTCCTTCTCAGTTGGGAAGGGAAGTTTCTCTATGCTTCCCCTTCCTTCCCTCTTCTGTTCAAGATGCTAGTCAAAATCAGATCTCAACCCTGCAAGATGATCCTGATTGCTCCAGATTGGGTCAGACAGCCCTGGTACCCACCTCATGTCCTTAGCAGTCCACCTCCTGCCCTCCCAGGAATCACAATCTGTTAACCTGTGCCCAGGGAGGGTTTGGTATCCGAACGTCAAATCTCTCAGTCTCAAGGCATGGCTCTTGAAGAGTTAGAGTTTGCTGACCTACACCTCTCCCAAGGTGTACTGGATATCTTGAAGGCCTCTAGGAAGCCTTCCACCAGGGCTACTTATAATTCCAAATGGAAGAGATTTTCCATATGGTGCTCTGGCAAGCATATTCCACCAGAATCTGCTGACTTGCCCATAATCCTGGATTATTTGGTGCATTTGAATTCTTTGGGGCTGAGACCAGCTACCCTAAAAGTGCACCTGGCAGCCATGCATGCTTTCTTATCAGCAGGTAAACCTTCTTCTTTTTCAGCTCACCCTGTATTCTCCAAGTTTTTCAAGGGGTTGCTTCATACCAACCCTCCATTCAGGGACCCCGCCCCTGCTTGGGATCTTAATATTTGCATTGCCCACCCCTTTTTGAGCCGTTGTCTTCAGCAGAGCTCAAGTACTTGACTTGGAAAACTGTGTTTTTGGTAGCCATCACTTCTGCCAGGCGCATAAGTGAGTTGCAAGCATTGTCAGTGGAACCTGATTTTATCTCCTTTCACAGGGATAAGGTAGTCCTTAGGACTAACAGAAAGTTTTTGCCTAAGGTGGTTTCAGACTTTCACCTTAATCAGTCCATGTCCCTTCCTGTGTTTTTCACTGACCATTCCTCTTCTGGCGAGAGGAGATTGCACAGTTTAGATGTCAAAAGAGCCCTTAGTTACTGCATAGAATGTACCAAGGGTCACAGGTTTGACTCCCCCCAATTGTTCCTCACTTATGGTGAGGTTGGAAAAGAGAAACCTGCCACTAAAAGATCCATTGCCAGGTGGATTGTCTCTTGTTTCCATTTTTATGAAAAACTGGGTAAGGTTCCTCCTCAGGCCTGAGGGCTCACTCTACCAGGGGTACAGCTGCTCTCTGGCTGCTGCCAGGGACATCCCTATCCTAGAGATATGTCAAGCAGCTACGTGGAAAACAGTTCACACTTTCACTAAGCATTACCCCTGGACATCCAGGCTAGAGTGATGTCGATTCAACACAAGTCATCTCAGAACCTATTTCCTAAATAGGTTCTGTCCTCCTCCATGGAGGTACTGCTGTGAAGTCTGCATATGTCATAATATAGCAAGACTTCATGTTGTTTGAAGAAAAAATTACTCCACCTTAGTAATGTTGTTTCTTCTAATGAAGTCTTGCTATATTATGACCCCCCCCCCAGCCTGCCCCTCTCAGAACCTCAATTTTTTGGGATGTGGGTAGGCAGTGCAATGTTGGCACTTCATAGATGCCCACTTTGTTTCATTCTTCCTTTAGGGTGCCTGGGTGTTATGTTTTAGTTTTCTTTCTTGATTCCCCTGACTGGAGTCTTTGTTTTGGGATCAAGAACACAAATGTGTTTTTTTGTAGTTAGTAGCCAATGGGCTAGTGTAGGTTTACAGCTTCCACACAGAACCTTAGTAGTTTTGCTTTCAGTAAAGATGTGACAGTTTAAGTTTGAGCTACAACAGACAGAGTTTTCAACCGAGCTCGTGGTTCGCTGTTCCATGCCTGGCATGGAAAAGTTAACTCTTTCACCGGAGCAGTTCTAACCTGGGGTTATACTGCATATTTCATAATATAGCAAGACTCATTAGAAGAAACAACATTACTAAGGTGAGTAATTTTTCTTCTCTCTCTTCATACAAACAATACACCTAACCCACCTCACATCACCATAATGTGGGTGAGGGAGATACATAGCTTTAAGGAGATGTTGTCTCTGTCTCACCCCCCCTTTTTTTCCCTTCTCTCTCTTTCTCTGTCTCTCTCTCTCCCACAGACACACACACACACTCACTCTCTCCTAGTGAACCTATATTCACTTCAGTCACTGCAATTGTTCCCCAAAGGAATTCAACTTGTCATGAAATCCTGAATAAAAGGGCTTATGTCTGATGCCCCTGTAACCAATGCAAGTCAATGGGAAAAATTTCCCTGTAAATGACTCCCAATAGATCTGGGAGCCCTGCTGTATGTAGTCTGCCAGGGTCTTACAATATAATTCTTATTTTAATGCAGTGCATTCAAAAAAATTATACTGAAGCAAATGGTTTGTTGCCTTTTACTGAACTAACATACATGGATGTTACAAAAAGAACAAAGTGTCTAAGTGTTTGGCCCAACAAGGTCTTCTTCTGAAGCTTACACGAGTAAACTTACAAGGGTTGTTCTAGCTTGTGTGACAATGGTTTCAACTATGCCACTGAACTTGAAAAAAACAGCAATTAAATAACTTAGGATAATGCAGGATATATAAATGAAATCAGCGCGCACATGTGAAGGCACTGTTGTCATGTCAAAAGACAGCAACAGTACAGCAGCTACCTGAATTCACCTGCTTTTAACTGCTGTTTTAAAAGGGGGATATTTTTTAAATATCCTGTAAATAGTTTCACAATAATTCCCTCATACCCTTTTACCAAGTGTCTGCTCTATAATTCAATGGTTGGCAGCTCCTCCACAGCACACAAATGAACAGAGACTATTTTAGTTGTCATTTTTCATATCTCGCCCAAAATGTGTTTCCGCGCATGTAGCGCACAATGGCGCAGTTGGTGTGCGAAATCAATGTTTGGGACAGATTAAGAAAATCACAGTGACACTGTTCATGAGCAGAGGTCTTAAAATGGCTATGTTAAAAATTTGGTGACAAAAGTTCATAAAATGACTGTATTACGAGCGAGCATTGCGCAGTTTCCACGCACCCTCATAAGTTCATGAATTTGTAATATTTTCAGTCCAGATTTCCACCACTGGCATTTTTCCACATTCCCTTATGAACAGTACAGCTGTCATTTTTCACACCATGGCCAAAATGTGTTTTCGCACTTCCAGCGAAGAAATGCGTGGTCACTGTGGGAAATCACTGTTTGGGACAGATTAAGAAAATCACCATGACACTGTTCATGAGTGGAGGCCCAAAATGCCTGTGTTAACAATCTGCTGTAAAAAATCCCCAAACTAATTACATTATGGGTGTGCATTGTGCAGTTTCTATGCTCACTCATGACTTCACTGTTTTTCTGATATTCCTCCAGATTTTCAACATTGCCATTTTTACACCTCCCCATGAACAGTACAGTTAATGTCATTTTCACATCCTGTTTGAAATGTGTTTTCACAACTGTGGCGCTAAATGGCGTAGTCACTGTGCAAAATCAGCTTTCAGCTAACAAACTGATATTGCCACTGTTCATAAGGTGGGGGTCACAAAAAAACAATGTTGAAAATTTCTAGTGAAAATACCAATGAACGTCTGAGGCGTTCCCTGTAGAGACTGACAGGCATCAGGGGTGTGACTTGGGATTGTCGCCTGTAATGCTCATACCATTCCACCCCCACTCACACCCTGCAGCCAGTGAGAGGCATCGAGTTGTGCCTTGGACTCTTTGGCCTCAAAGTTCACCCCATTCTCCTATACTGCACCCATCTCACCATATTTCCTAATAGAATGGGGTCAACATAAGGGCCAAAGACCCCAAGGCACACCGTGACACCTGTCGATGTCTGCAGGGTGGGATGTGATGAAATGGCGTGGCCGTTATGCCTGACAACCCAAAGGTATGCCCCAATGCCTGTCAGTATCTGCAGGGTGGTGGTGGGGTTGGCTTCAGTTAAATACTTCACTGCCATTCCTATTATGCAGCTCTGTAACTTCTACATTACCAATGCCAGCAAGCAAACATTCGGCATTGACAAATGCTTGTTTCAAGGTGGGGCACTTCAGAGATAGATGTCTTTGCAGCCCCAGACAATCACCAACTTCCTCTTTTTTGTTGCAGACTCCCAGTCTTGGGCTCAGTCCTCCTAGATGCCCTGATTCTGAATTGGGAAGGGAAATTTCTGTATGCCTTCCCTCCCTTCCCATTCCTGTTCAAAGTTTTAGTCAAGATAAGGTCTCAATCTTGCAAAGTGATTCTGATTGCTCCAGACTGGGCCAGACAGCCCTGGTACCCCCTGTTGTTGTCCCTAGCAGTCCATCTTCCCCTGTCTCTTTCCAGGAATTACAACCTGTTAACATCCTCTCAGGGGAGGATTCATTACCCCAATCTTCAGTCTCTCAATCTCATGGCATGGCTCTTGAAGAGTTAGAGTTTGCAGATCTGCATCTTTCTCAAGGGGTTCTGGATATTCTCAAAGCTTCTCGAAAGCCCTCCACCAGAAAGACTAACTCCAAATGGAAGAGATTCAGCATTTGGTGTTCTAAGGAGCATATTTCCCCAAATACTGCTGAATTGCCTATGGTTCTGGATTATATGGTCCCTCTTAATGGCCTAGGCCTCATACCAGCTACTCTCAAGGTACACTTGTCAGCTGTTTCTGCGTTTCTGTCTGTGGGGAAGTCTTCCTCACTATCTTCTCATCCTGTGTTCTGTAAATTTTTTAAAGGATTGCTTCACACCAATCCTCCTTTTAGAGACCCTGCCCCTGCCTGGGATTTGAATGTTTGCATTGCTCAACTTATGCAACCACCTTTTGAGCCTATGTCCTCAGCACAGCTTAAGTACTTGACTTGGAAAACTGTTCTTGGTAGCCATTACCTCTGCCAGGCATATCAGTGAACTGCAAGCCCTATCAGTGGAACCTGCTTTTATATCCTTTCACAGGGATAAAGTGGTCCTTAGAACCAAAAGAAGGTTCTTGCCCAAAGTGATTTCAGACTTTCATTTAAATCAGTCTATGTCTCTTCCTGTTTTCTTCACTGATCATTCTTCCTCAGAAGAGAGGAGGCTACACAGTTTAAATGTTAAAAGAGCCCTTAGTTACTACATAGAGTGTACCAAGGGTCACAGGTTTGACTCCCTCCAGTTGTTCCTCACTTATGGAGACGTGGGAAAGGGCAAACCTTCCACCAAGAGATCTATCACCAGGTGGATTGCATCTTGTATACAATTCTGCAATGAAAAACTGGGAAAAATTCCACCCTCAGGCCTGAGGACTCATTCCACAAGAGGTACAGCTGCTTCCCTGGCTGCTGCCAGGGATATCCCTGTCTTAGAAATTAGTCAAGCAGCCACCTGGAAAACAGTCCATACCTTTACCAAGCATTACTCTCTGGAAATCCAGGCTAGGAGTGATGCTCGATTTGGCACAGCAGTACTTCAGAGCCTATTCCCAAAGTAGGTTCTGTCCCTCCTCCATGGAGGTACTGCTTGGTAATCTGCACTTGTAAGAAAACAGCAAGACTTCAAGTTGTTTGAAGAAAAAATTACTCACTTTAGTAATTATGTTTCTTCTATTGGAGTCTTGCTGTATTCTGACCTCCCTCCCTCCCTGCCTCCCTCTCAGAATCTGGTTTTGGGAAGTGGGTGGGCAGGTGCAATGTTGCACCTCAGGGGTGACTTTTTACATCCTCTTCTTTTGTGTGGCTGTTTATTTTATTATATTCCTGTTTGGTTTTGGTTTTTGAGTCTTTGGGTTTCCCAACTTGAGTCTTCTTTTGGTAATCCAAAACTTTTTGTTTCCAATTGGCTATTAAAAGTTTGTATACAGTTTCCACATAGAATACTATTAGAGTGTTGCTCGTAAGAATCTGACGGTTAGCTTTCAAAGGGAAACTGAGACATCAACCGAGCTCAAGCTCAGCATTCTATGCTCTACATAGAAAGGTTAACCCTTTGTTCTCTGGGGCAGTTTAAAGGCTGGGTCTAACTGCACTTGTTAGAATACGACAAGACTCCAATAGAAGAAACATAATTACTAAGGTGAGTAATTTTTTTCTTATCCCTTTATAACCTGCTTCTGCTTTTGAAGTTAGAAACTAAATATGAATTCTATGACCTAGCAGGAAGGAGGGTTGATCCTGTATGTTTTTTATCACCTAGCTGAGAATTAGTGACAGGTTGTGAGATTGTAAAACATGAACGAGAGATGGTTGATCAAAGTCTGTCATATTTGGGAAATGGCTAGTTGCTGAGGTTCACATTAATAAAATACATCGTTATAGATAATTATGTTAAGAATTAAAACTAAGGGAGGATCTAACAGTGACCTCATAAAAGGGGTGGAGAGATGGAGTTTCAGATGAACAGCTATCAGAGGGAAGCAGTGCATATTATTTTTGGACTCAAGAGGGACATAATTCTTTGGACTTGAAAGCACTTATGGTAACAACTAGATAGGAAATAACCTAAATTTGTGGTATGAGTTTTTGTTTTGTAATTTCCCAATTTTTTATGTGATTGTAAGTTCATGATATAATTGTTCTGTGTTTGATTTTACCTGTTTTAAACTTTTTAGTAAACATTTTCTTTCAAATACTGCCTGTGCTCTTTTCTGTTATTTTCCATGTAATTGCTGAACCTGTGTTTAAGGCTGACAGCTGATAACAGCTTGAATGGTGTTACTAAGCTTACTTAAAGGTAAGTGTAACCCCTTTGTTACCCGGGGTTACTAGAATCCCAGTAAGACCTAGTGGTAGGCAGGGAAGGCAGCTTGTGAAACTCCAGTTAAATGGGTTTCACACTGTCTCACTCTGTCCTCAGTCACAGCTGAGACTTGAGAGATGACATCATAATAGAACTGTCGCAGCTGAATGAGCCACATTTGGAATCTTCAGCTCAGAGTAAGTTTAGAACCTTGGGAATTCAAAGTCAGTCTTCAGTTTGTCCTTAAGCAAACAAGAAGGACACCAGTAGTTGTCTGTTTACCCCCCCTTCCTCGGGGAGGGGTAAGGAAAAGTTCTATGTGGGTTCCAGGGGCAATCCCCTTCTCCCACCTTTGGAAGAAAGCTGCCTGTTTTAATTTAAGTTCAGCCTGTTCATGTATAACAGCAAAGGTTACAGTTTTTCACCTGTGGGGCACCTGCAATGAATGGGTGAGTGTTTGGCCCCATTGGAAGGGGCAAACAACTTCTTTTCTTCAGTTGGATTTCAAGTATTGGCGACTGCTATTTGGGAGGGCTATGTCAACTAGGACAAACAAATAGAGCAGTCATCTGTTTAAAGTGTTAATGGATTTAAAGTTCTCTGTAGAGGGGGTGCTTCAGGTCATCCACCGTCAATCTACATTTTAAAGTCTAAAGTTCTGTGTGTCCAGAGAAATGGCAGGTATGGGCTGTGGGAGCTGGAGGTGGGAAAACCCCCCATCTTTAGTAACCAGGTCCACCTCTACGGATTTCTTCTGTGTTTTTGCTACTTGCCTCATGTGCTTGGCCAGTGATGGGGTGGGTACCCAGACGTGGGTCACAACTTGAAAATCTCTCTAGGAGTCACAGACTCTAAGTGGTGTGGGGAGCCACAGGATGGGAACATTACTCCTTGTTGGATGGGAGTCTCCTTGTTGAATGGGAGTTTCGAATTGGAAGTATGAAAACAAAATCTCTCTAGGAGTCGCAGACTTCAAGTGGTTTGGGGAGGCACAGTTTGGGAGCCTCCTTGTTTTATGGGATGTCTTTCCAAGTAGAGTTTGGGTTCATTCGCCAAGTGGACCGTCAGTCGAGTGGCCAGCAGGGGAGCCGGGCCAGTCAGGCTGTGTATCCAATGCGCATGCAAAGTCCGGGCTGAGTGCCTGGTGGGTCCAAAGTCAGACAACTGTTGTATTGTGTTCATTCCTCAAATGGACCACTGTGTTTAACCTCTAATCTGCATTACAGTTATGTAGCCCTATGGGGGACCATGTAGTGCTTTGTTTATGTTCAGTGAGTTAATAAATAAAGCCACACTGAAAAATCCCAATTCTGGTTCTGGACGTTACAGTTATTGCTTCCTGTAGTTGGATTTACTTGGGTGCCCCTGTGCAGAGTAGCCAAACCTAGGTCTTTTGTGCCAGGTAACCTCATCCTTCCCCGAACCTGTAGATACCATATGTATATCCATGTTACAAAAATGGACATATGGGTTACATAAGAATATAGCTATGTCTCATACAGAGTTCAAAGGGTACATTTTGGAAACCTGGCTTGGTGCCCCGGGTGAAGGATTGTACTGCATTCCTGAAGAGGGTACATATCTGAGCCTGTAAATTGGGTATGGTAGCATAAGACTCACATTGTGACCCCCCAGAACTTGAGGCTATTAGGTGATTCAGACCCAAAACAGACAGGAGGGTTACCCTGTGTGACTCTGGCTAACACTATTGCACTCTGAGGCTGGCACTGTGGGAGCAGAGGGCCTGACCTGTGGAGTGCATTTGTGAAAGATTTGGTGGCAGCGGTGCAATTGAAAAGTATTTGGTAACACAAGCTTTAACAGTTCAGTGTGTCAGAGTAATACTGTGTAGCTCATGTGCAAAATAAGGCAATGATTTATTTTTAAAAAGTAAACAGAACTATATCATTGTGCTTACAGTCAAAGTTCCTACCTGTTTTGTTTTTTTTGAGTGCAAGTTAGTTTAGCCGTAGTTATGGAAGAAGATGGCTTTCAACTACAGCAGGTACACTGCAGACTACCTGAGGCAGTTGTGCCAGGAGAGAAGAGTCCAGCACAAAGGGAAAGCCAATAAGCAGAACCTTATGAATGCTCTGGTGGCAGATGCCCAGAGCCTCAAGTCATAGTCTGTGACTGAAAAGGACCGAACCTTGGGCATGGAGGGGACAGGGTCCAATGCAGTGTCCAGATCCAGTGAGGAGGACAGCAGGGCCAGTGCAAGCCAAGGGCCGCAGCAGCAGGGGAAGGTCACCAACATTCTGGAGCCAGAAGGGCTCAAGCTGCAGATGGAGTTGAGAAGAATGGAACTAGAGTTCCAGAGAGAAAAAAGATGAGAGCAGCGAGCCGCAGAGGAGAAGAGAGAGCACTTTCGGTGAGCCACAGAGGAAAGAGAGAGGCAGCTTCAGCGAGGACCCGAGTGAGAACAGTGAAAAGCTGAGTGAGAAGAGTGTTAGCGCCAGAGGCAACATGAACTGGAAAAGCTACGACTCCAAACACCAGCAACAGAGCAGGTAACTGGCCTGGGTTTAACTGGAACTACAGGACTGGGTTACAAACTAAATTCTAAATTGATAGCCGAATTTAAAGAGGGGGAAAATATGGATGCCTTTTTAAATTCCTTTGAAAATGTTTGCATTCAGGCAAATAATCCTAGAGGGTCCTGGAACTTCCAGCTGTCCCTGCTACTTACCGAGAAAGCTCAGGATGCATTGGGTCAAATGGACAATGAGGACAGTAATGATTACAGTAAACTTAAAGCTGCACTTTAAAAAAAAAATTAGCTAACAGCAGAGACATACAGAGCTAAATTCCGTAAGCTCAGGGGAAGCCCTGACATGAGCTACGAGGAGCTAACCACTAAACAACGTCAGTTTTTAAAATGTTGGTGGGAAGGAATTGAAGCAAATACTGTAGAGAAAACTGAAAATGCTCTACTATTAGAGCAGTTTTTTGGGGCATGCCCAGCAGAGCTGAAAACCTGGCTGGAGGACCTAGATCCAAAAACAGTGCAAGAGGCTGCTAAACTCTTGGACCTTTTCTGAGAGTGAATGAGGCGGGTGTGGCAGTGAAGAAAGAGAAAAGAGTGCCTTCAGTGCAGCTAAAACTCTCCCTGCCTCCACCAAAACCAGGTAGCCCCAGGTTACAAAGAAAAAAGTTACCTGAGAAAAGAAATTAATGTTAGGTTTGTAAAGAAACTGGTCATATTGCAAGACAGTGTCCCAAAAGGGCAAATAGTGCACAAAGTGGTGCTAAGAAAGAAGTGGGTTGTTTGTGTGTCCCTGAAAGCAAGCCCGTAAACAGGAGAGAACACATGCACCCAGTCACTGTGAATGTATACAGACACAAGAGTTAAGAGACAAGGTGGCATCCCTGACTTTGGTAAAAGGGGATCTGGTAGAGCCTGGTCAGCTTATACCCAATCAGTTTGTTACTGTACGGGGTTTCACTGGGGAGGAGAAAACCTTGCCACTTGCTAGTGTCCTCCTAGACTGGGGTGAGACGGGGGGACTGTACAAAAGGTTGCTGTAGACAAAACTTTAGCTGTTGATGTAATCACTGGCAACAATCTCAAACAGGGGATGGTGTGTGCAGTTACCTGCAGCCAAGTGGCAAAGGAAAATTGTGGTTCCTTAGATTCCATAGAAGCCCCTGTGGAAACTACTGAGGGGCAGGTTCCCCAGCCTGTGTTTCTTGCTATGGAGAATAATGAAAGGGGGGGTAGAAATTCCCCAGGTAGCAGTTAACCAAACAGCTACAGAGGGTTACTCCGAGGAAGGAGGGTTGACCCATTGTCAGAGGGTTAGGGATGGCAGTGATCCTGAGTGTCCTGATGCTAGAGCTAGGGACCCTAGTTTAGACACTGAAGTTCCATACCTTGGGAATGTGTAAGGAGTTTGCAGCTGCTCAGAAAAGTGACCCTAGTCTAGAGAAGCTGAGGGCTTGGGCAGACTCTGAAGGAGCACAAGTAGGTGACAGGAAACATAAAGTTTATTGGGACAATGGACTGCTGTATGCACAGGATGCTAAGACAGAGGGAGGGGTGACAGGCAAGCAGCTTGTCATTCTTTAGGGGTACCGTGAGCAGTTCTCCTGTTCAACACTATTGCACCCTGAGGTTGGCATTGTGGGAGCAGATGGCCTGATCTGCGGAGTGCATTTGTGACAGGTATGAAAGAAGCGTGCCATGATGATGGCTGAACTCACCTGACAGAGGCCCAGTGAGGAGGCAGCACAGACCTTTCTGGACGAGTGGTCCAATTTCTTGGACTCTTTGTTTGGGGGTCTATCAGTGTCTCCTGAGTTTCCCCAGTGCCAAAACACAGACTCGTCACCAACCCCTCTGCACCGGCTGAACTCGGGTGAGGACTTATCCACTGTCATAGTCACGATTGTGAAGTTATGCAGTGGAAGTCTTTTTTTAAAAAACTTTACTATATTAGAGGATAGAAGCTCACAATACATACAAATCTGTATTATTATATATGTATAAAATCAGTCTTCCAAAAGAAAATAAATGTTTTTTACAATTTTGTTGAATTACTTAATACATAAAAACTTTAAACAAAAGAGAGACTTAATGCTGCTGTCCCCCACTGCATCCCACCTAACAATTTATTTTATTTTATTATTTTAAAATGGAAACTCATATTTAAGTTAAATTTGCATTCTACCCGCCCTTCACAATATGTAGTCTCAGCTCTATTATTAGTAATTCTTTCATGATTATGTAGTAGATGAACAACAGTTTCACCTTCCCCTATGTCCTCCCAAACTCAGTCCATCATGTTATCAATGTTTCAGTTATTTTCTCCCTGTCCTTCCCACTCCTCTACCTATGGGACAGGTCATAGCAGCAGGTATGTTGGTTGGATACATGACCGGGGGGATAGCGTATTCTACTCCACTCCTAAACTTAGGGTGTACATTTCTCACCTGGTCCATCTATTGATGTACTGAGCTTGTCTCTGTTGGGTTGCAAATGTGATTCTTTCCATCTCCTATATTGAAGTAATGATATTGACCCAGTCATACACCTTGGGGCTGATTTTTGTACCCATAATTTTGTAAGCGCCTTCAATGCTGCGGCGCACAGTATACACCATTGGTATTTAGCTTACCTTCCCCACAGACATCTTGGTTCAACTCCCAGTACCATGTGCTCTGGGTCCAGCCCCTCCACTCCCGGAAACACTGCCCCCAGGTGTCTGGTGACTTGATCCCAATAGGACCCCAGATCTGGACACTGCCACGATATGTGGCGGTGATCTGCTGAATCCCCCCCACATCCTTGCCAATGAGCAGAGGAGCCACAGGCACCAAATGATGCCTGAGTCCTGGTGACAAAAAAGTACCTGATTCTAACTTTCCACATAAATTTGCGTCAAGTTAGGGAGGAGGTTGTCCACTAGACTGCCCTCCAGATCCCAGCCCAGGCATTCTTCTCTATGTTTTTCCCTATTTCTTCTTCCCACTTAGTTTTGACCCCTATGGTATGGTTACCGTGGTCCAACAGATAGGCATTATATAGTATGGTGATCACACCTCTTCCCAAAGGAGTGGACCAGATTTATTCAAAAGGTGGGGTGGGGTATCCAATCCCCTCAGTCCCATTGGGCTATTCAGGTTAGCACTTATCCACTTTCCAATTTGATAGTATTTGAATCTGTCTTTTGGGTCTAGGTCAAAAAGGGCCTGGACCACCTCAAAAGATGTTGGAGATCCTCCACTCAACACCTGCCAAGGTGAGTGAAACCCCCTAAGTGCCTGGTGTCTGAACCACGTATCATGTGTTGCAGGGCCAAAGCCTTCTTCCCATGCTCACCATCTATAGCTCTACATATGTTGTGCAGGTCCACCCCGTTGGTCCCCCGTTGTCACCCATCAAGGGCTGCATCAACTTCTGTTGGACGTTGCTGAACATTGCGTGCCAGCAATTGGTGATCGAAGGAAATGGCTGGCAGGGGGGTCCACACCATGTGCAGCTCCATTGACTTCCATTGAGATGTGTACTCAAGGTGGTGCCTGGAAGACAGGGAACCACAAGACCCCCCTCTCCCTTTGGCAGGTATAATACATTTCTGAAGACCCTTGGCTTCCCGTCCCCCCAGACAAATGACAATAATTGCTTCTGCCAGCTCATTAAGGTTTGTTGTGGGATCTTACAGGGAACACTCTGGAATAAGTATAAGAGACGGGGGAGTATGTTCATTTCCGTTGTCTGGACTCGAGAATGGATGGGCAAGGGCAGTAATGCCCATCTCCTACAGTCTTGCGTTAACTCCTTTATGAAGGTTGGGTAGTTGCCCCTAAATAGAGTAGATGGGTTTATACCCCAAAACACCCTTAAGTATTTGAGCTTATCCAGCTGCCATCTCATCGGGAAATCCCACTGGATGTCTGGGGGAACTTGATATGCACATTTCAAAACCTCTGTCTTGGTGGTGTTTAGTGAGCAGCCTGAGATTTTGATAAATTGTTGCATCTGCTTAAATACTTCTGGAAGGGATGATTCTGGGTTACTTAAAAACAGCAGGATATCTTCTGCATATAAACCTAGTTTATGCTCCATCCCTCCCAGGTCCATCCCTTTTATCTCTGAGTTCAGGCAAATTTCCTGAGCTAAGGGCTCCACAACAATAGTGAACAGGGGCAAAAGGGGGCAGCCCTGCCTTGTTCCCCACTCCAGCTGAAGAAAGCTTCCTGTGTGTCCATTTACCCCCACACAACCCCTCGGAGTGGTATACAATCTGGATACAAATCTACAGAACCCCTCCGGGAAGCCAAAGCCCACTTGGGATGCCTGTAAGAAAGGCCAAAACACCTTATCAAATGCTTTTTCTGCATCTAAACTCATGACCAGAGCTGGCTTCCCCGTCTTCCTCAGGTGCTCTAAGATGTTCACCACCCAACAGATATTATCCTGGGCTTGGTGACCCAGTACAAAACCAGTCTGATCAGCATGTATGAGCTGAGGAATGATATACTCAAGGTGCCTAGTCATTATCACGGCCAGTATCTTATAGTCAGTATTTATTATTGAGATTGGCCTGTAGGAAGTACACAGCAGGGGATCCCTGGTGGGCTTAGGCAAGACAGCCACAACTGCAAACATCCAAGAAGGTGGAATTGTACCTTCCCCTGTCAGCAAGGAGTTGCATACTCTACCTAAGGTTGGTATAACTTGGTTCCCAAAGAGTTAAAAAAAAAAAACTCAGCTGGAAACCTGTTCATGCTGGGGCACTTCCCCATTTTAATTCTACTTATTTCAGCTCCTATTTCTGCATCTCCTATTGGTGTGCTCAATCAGAAAGTATCCTCTCTCCTAACCTGTGGCAGGTGTAACGCCATGAGAAAATGGGTCATCCTGTCTGCTTTGGGTGCAGGACCTGCCTTATATAACTCCTGATAATAGTCTATAAATACCTCTGCTATTTCTCCTGTACTCGTTGGTTGTTCTTTAGTATGGGGCTGTCCTATCTTACTTATTGTGGCCTTGGCCCTTCTTTGTCTCAGTCTGCTAGCCAGTAGCCTCAATGCCCTAGTGCCCCCTCATAGTATTTTTAAGTATAGCAAGTTTTATTCTACTCTATAATCCAAGATATTATTAAGTGCCTTCCTATGCATTTGCAACTTCTTTTCCTTAGCTGCCTCGTATTTCTCTTTCCGGGAGTTTTCTGATTCCCTTATCTGAGCCCAGGAGAACCACCATTTTGGCCTCCCTTTCTCTTTTATGATGGGCCGCCATTGCAATGAGCCTACCCCTTACCACAGCCTTTATTGTATCCCACAATATGGATGGGGATCTCAGGAGAATCATTTATTATTAGTGCTTCTTTACTCATTTCTTGGACTGCTTTTTGAGCATCTTTACCTTGTAAAAGGGATAGATTAATTTGCCATAGGGATCTGTTCTTACTTTGCCTCATATGGAGTTGCAGTAACAGAGGTGCATGGTCCAAGAGGTAGGTTTCCCTTATCTCTACCGTTCCTATCTGTGGATTATATTACTTGGGCACAAAAAAGTAATCTAGTCTAGAATGTACTTTATGCACCGAAGAGAGGAAGGTGTGAACTCTCTTCTGCCCATTAAAATCTCTCCAGGCATCCACATAGCCTAGCTCTGCTAGGAACTTGCTAACCCTTAGGGCCACTCTCCTGTCAGACCTTGGGGACATTGAGGTAGAATTTACATGACTGTTTAAAGTGAGGTTTAGATCTCCTCCAATTATCAGCATTCCCTCTGCCTAGTCCAACAGTTTCAAAATCAACCTCCTATAGAAGCCATAGTCTGAGACCGGGGAGGGGGGGTTGTAGAGAGAGACAATTGTGACCATCTGCCCACTGTATAAACCTTTCAGGGCTGGGCAACCTCCTGAGTCTGCCATAGTGTCCTTAGTTTCAAAGGGCACTCTGCTCGGAACCAGAACCACATTGCCCCTGCGGTGACCCCCCCTTGTAGGATGAGGCTACTACTTTAGAAAAGCCAAATTTATTTAATTTCTCATGTTCGGCTTTAGAAAGGTTAGTCTCCTGAAGTAAACAGAAGTCTGCCCCAGTTTTCCGAACGTAAGACAGGACCTTGCTGCGCTTAATGGGATTTGTTAGTCCATTCACATTGAGGGACAGCAGGAAAGTGCCCATCTTAGCCACAGTCATAAAACTTAAATTTTACCCCTTTAAACTTCCTGCTTCAACCTCTCATGATCTTCATGGAGAGTGACCCCACATAAGTCAAGGAGCAGAACGTGGGACAAACAGCAAGTCTCTAAGAACACATAAAAACCTTTTGAATTAGAACTTTAAAACATTTAACTATGCTGACCTTAACTAAAACTATCCAGCCGGACATTTAAGAAAAAAAAAACAGTAAAGTTAGGGGGTGAATGTATTAAACAACTATCCCCTCCATAAACTAACTTGTGACTTGCAAGGTAGAAGGCCAAGTACAGCAAGGCCTTTTAGCCCTTCCCAGCATCTTCTTAGGAAAGGGCAGAAAGGAGTGTAGGAAATGCCCCCGCCAGAAGGGCTTCCCTTCCTGAGTCCGCACAAATTCAGTGGGGCTCAGTATGTGTGGGACAGCCACCGGCCCAGAGCATTCAAAAGGGTAATTACCAAAGTCACAACTAGCAAAGTCAGAGTTGGCTTTCTTTGCCTCTGACCCACTTTAGTTGTGGCTAGGCCCACCGGGAGGTAATTACCCCACCGTAGGCCCAGTCCATATTTCCTGCTATGCTCCAGGTGGCATCTAGATACCTTCCCCAAAAGGAAATCATCGGGGGGGAGGTAAACATCAGGGCTGTGATGTAATCTTCTCCTCGCAGACCCACATGGGGGGCTGCCATGGCCACAGGCCCATCCACAACTCCAGCCCGCTCTTCTCATGGTGCAGTCAGAAGAAACTGCACACCCTCCCGCCTCCAACCTCTCCGGACAGAGGGTCCTAAGCTCCCCCGTACCACATGTCTGCAGGCACGCAGTATCCCCATTCCCCCCCCAATGCACTACCACATTAGGTAGGCTGGAATAACCTCCAACTCCTCCTGCCCAGAAACAGTCCCCACATACTTATACTCTGCATAATTTAAAGTCAGATGATCATGTCTCCTGTAAACATACTTTCAGTTAAAAGCTATTCTGTGGCCCTTTCTTTATAAATGACCAGTCTATCTGGTCTGACAGTGAATTTACTGGCGTAATAACCAGTCGGGCCTGCATCCGATGACATTTGAATTCAGGGGCTGAGACAGAGGAGGTCCCAAAACTCCCACATGTGTGGGGTACCAAAATAGGAAGTAGCCTGGGGATGGGGGCAAGAGAGAGAAAAACAAGAGCGCTGATCATATCAATCACAGTTATTTAAGTCATCAGTACTTGAACGCTTCAGTTAATCCTTCAAAGAGCATATACAGTGATTAAGAGTGCCGTTGGCTTAACTCGCTTGCAGGCCTGGCCCAGCCGTGTGAAAAACACAAACCCCAAAGCAACATCTACTATCTCCTCAGTCATCTTCCAAGGCTGTGAGATCACTTTCGGCTACTCCTGGCAGTTTTTTAAGGAGTTCTTGGAGTAAAGTGATTGTAGGTGAAGCGACTTGGTTCTGCTTCATTCTGGCTCAACGTGAAGTGAGCAGCTGCCAGTCACTTGACATTTCCTTCCTTTTCTGTGGCGTTTGAATGTGCAGAACTGGCGGCACCAAGCCATGCTTCAATATGGCCTCTCTTGCTTTCCGAGGTGTATCAAATGCCTCACTCAGGGCCCTCCACCCAATGGATCCTAAGCCATGCTGAGTACAGGGTCTGAAAGCGGATCTTCCTCTCCTTTAGGACTTTTATTAAGGGACCGTAGGTAAGCCTCTGATGCTGGATCAAAGTTGGATAGTCCAGATCAAAGAACAGTTGGGAATCCAGATGCTTGATTTCTTTTTTTGCCAGGCCCTGTGTTTTTTGTGTGGTAGCTGCTGAACTTAATAATAATCGAGCGTGGGCGGGCTGATGCCTCCTTTGGCCTTGGCATTAATGCCCTGTGGCCCTCTCTATATATATTTTGTATGCCGTGGGAGGTCTAGGACATCTTTAAGCAGGTCGGTCATAAAGTCCGCCATGGGGCCTGTCTCAGTGCCTTCTCTTAAGCCGTACACCTGCAGATTATCATGGCAGCAGCGACACTCTAAGTCCACACATTTCTATTTGAGCTGCAGGGTATGGTGGCAGAGGGCCTGTACTGTTCTACCCAGATGCAGTATGCCATCCTCCATCTGCGATATGCAGTCCTCAGCTTTCTGAACACGTTGTTCTGTGTGGATCAGTTTTTGCTTCAGGAGGCTGAATTCAGTTTTATTTTTTGGCCCTCATTTCTTTAAATTCCTTTATGATTATATCGAACCTGCATCTTGAGAGCCTATCTGATTCTTCATCAGTATCGTAGGCCACCAATGGTTACATGGTCATGGCTGGGGGAACTGTGTGGACGGGAGAGCCGCTTTTACATCCTGCTCCATCTTTGTCCCCCTTCATCTGCTGCGAATGAGATCTGGAGCCTCTCTCTTTTTGCGAGCCCCCTCCTGACATTTTGAGGGTTTTTAATGATCATACTGGTATTTTTGAGGGGGGTTTAATCACAGGTTGGAGACTGAGCACTTTCCCTAGTGCCTGTCTTGAGTCGTGGCAGAACCGGAAGTCCTATGCAGTGGAACGCTTAACGAGTTTGATTCTCTGTAAATCCAAAGAATGAAGCATCAGGGTCTACGCAACGTGGGAGCAGCAAGGAGGGAACCTGAATCTTTCAGTGGAAAGGAAGAGCTAGCATCATGGTGCCGAGCCAAGGGGTATACCACCTGTGTGGTTGGGAAGAGCCACATTTCAGACCATCCAGCAAGATTTAAAGGGGAAAGGGACATGCTATACAGTGTGGATAGAACAACAGATCCACGTTCCTACAAAGCACTCCTGCTGTGTTTGGTTGTTTGACTTTGTTTTTTTTCCTCACTGTTCCTGATCTCCCAGTTTTGTGGTGAATGGCGCCTTCCCCACTGGATAACCCCCCCTACTGAGATTTCCTAAATACTCCAGTGTCAGGCCCCTGCCCCCCCCCGGAGAAAATGTTGGGGTGACATTTTTGCCATTAGGACATGGGATCACTAATGTCATAGCCAGTTTTTTCAGGGGACTGAGTGGTTAGAAACAAGAGAAGGCAGAAATGTATCCAGTTCTGGTGTGAGCATTGATTCTAGTCTACACCAATGTGAATGCATGGAAGGAATCCCAGTTCTGTAGTTCAAAAACTGAGGTACTTATTAAAGCAAACCAAAAATAAAAACACTGCAGTCCCTTCCCACATGGCCAGGGTCGGTCTCATGGCCACCCCTTTCCTTACACTGGCCATTTCTCACCCCCCTCCCTCCCAGACATTGCTTTTTGAAATTAAACATTTCCAACTCCCAGCACTGTACCAGGTACTGACTTAATTTCTGTGAAACATCTGACTGGAGTATCAGAGGAAGGTGTGAGGTTGGGATTTATTTGGTGGGTGAAAGGTAGTGGATGGGTGCCAATTTCTCTAATCTGTAGCCCATTAAACCCCAGCATTAAGCACTCAAAATATAGAAGCCCAATCAAAGACAGGGCTCCAAATCAAAGCCAAACCACAGTTGCCAATATACACCTTCATTCACCCTTACTCCCCATCATGAACAATCTGGAACATAGACTCGAGATAAGAGGGGGGAGACCTCAAAGTCTCAGACTATGAGCGTTTTTGAAGGACTTGGCACATGCTCACTGAAAACTACAGTAGTGTGTGAAAAGAATAACTAGTAGTAAAATGTTGACCTTAAAAGGAAGATATTGACCATGAGAGCAAGCCATTTAAAGACTAATGCTAAAACAAATTACCATCGTTTTTAAATCAAGCTTTTTCTTGTCCCCGATTCTGCCTGATGCCACCTTCTCATAGTCTTACTGATTGTCCACCACTTATCTAGGACCACATAGTGGTGGGTGGCCTGCTGTGCCGATGTGCTTGAACTTGCAGGGGAGGGAGGATGGTGTAGGGCCAGACTGGACTTTTTCTCATTCTTTCACTTTTTCTCCATAAGGGTGCCAGAGTGCAATCAGACATGCATGCTGGGTGGCTGGTGGTTCCCCCTACCCATTCTTGCACTTCAAGTGCCAGTCATGAAACAGCAGCAGTGCCCCCACCACCACTACCAAGAAAGCACAGTCCTTGGGACATTCAGTCTTTCCTACCCCGACCAGACTCAGATTGCTCAAGGTCATTCCTGAATTGGGATCATTAGCATTAAGAGCAGTAGTGGTACCACTGAGCCATCAGATCAGCTTTAAAAGGAAGTTACTATACACATAATGTTCAGACACAAGAGCAAAATTCCATCAAACAGACAACTCTTAGAAAATGTGTGCTGAAAATGTGTCAATTAAAAACATAAATACACACAGTAATTCTTCAGGACATTTCAATTTTATTCTTCATCCTACAGTGTTTTAAACTAGGGATTCTAATTTTAAAGAGGGAGTCCAGCCAAAATTCCTGGCATCAAAAAGTTTAGAATTTGGATAAGCATATCCCCAATTAGTATTGTACCAAAAATCTCTAATTCACTGCCTGTTCAAAAAAGCTGGTTTTAATGAAGAGCTACAGATGTTGTCACAACCAGAACTTGCAGCCTAGTCCTCCTTGCAAGCTGTATTATAGGACTTACTTCTCCCGTGTAACATAAAACTACAGCTGTAGTAAATATCTGAAACAGTAAAACTGACACTAGGTGGGTCATAGCATGCATTTCCACAATCTGCAGATGCAAGGTACAGTATTTATGTATGTGATGGGGTGTTGGAAAACAGTTGCAAACGTGACTTTTTTTGTATATATTTTTACCTCCTTGGCTGGTGAGGTGGTCCTATAGTTTCCCTTTGATCCATCCATCACCCAGCAGCACTGCATTGAACTCAACACACTGGCCACAGCTCCTGTGCTCAACCTCCCCTGTCCATTCTGTCGAAGGTCGTGTTGCAATGAGTACATACCCCATGTTGCAGAAGACCTGAGGGCTGGATATGGAGGGAGCAGCAGGATGGACTCAGCTTCCAAGTGTAATGGAGCATTGTTCCCTTTTTTTGTAGGCCACACTGGTGCAGGCAGACAATGCCCCAAGAACCATGCCACACACACTTCAGTGTGTCAAACATCTACCACACTGGCTGCAGCTCCTGTACTCAGCCTCCCCTATCCATTCCATCGAAGGTCGCACTGCAACAGGTACATACCCCATGCATTGCAGAACACCTGAGGACTGGATGTAGAAGGAGCAGTAGGGTGCATCCCAGTGCAGCACCAGTGGGGCTCAGCTTATAAGCACACCAAAGGATTGTTTGTTCCTTTTTATCATGGGCCACCCCTGGTGATGGCATGTAATTCCCCCAGGAACCATGCCACACATGCTTCTGTGCATCACACATCCACCGTACTGGCCACAGTTCCTATGCTCAGCCTCCCCTGTCCATTCCGTCAAAGGATGCATTGCAATGGGCACATAACCCACATGATATGGAAGATCTGGCAGCTAGATGTGGAGGGAGCAGCAGGGTGCAGCCCAGTGTAATGACAATGGGGCTCAGCTTTCAAGCATGCCAGAGGACTGCTTGTTCCCTTTATTCATGGGCTGACCCTGGTGCAGGCATGAAGTGTCCCCAGTAACCATGAGACTTATGATTCCATGTGTTGCACATCCACCGTACCAGCCACAGCTCCTGTGCTCAGCCTGCCCTGTCGATTCCATCAAAGGACACGTTGCAATGGGTACAAACCCCACACACTGCAGAAGACCTGAGGGCTGGATATGGATGGAGCAGTGGGGGTGCATCCCACTGTGGCACCTATGGGGCTCAGCTTTCAAGTGTGATGGAGGATCATTTGTTCCCTGTTTTTATTGACCACCCTGGGTGCAGGCATGCAGTCACCTGAGACCCATCCTGCACATGCTTTTGCATATCTGCCTATGCCAGCCACTTTCTGTGTCAGCTGCATACACCAACATAGACCAGTGTTAGGAGCTCAGACAGATAGCCAGGGTCCAGTCCATTTAGGGCCTTGTAGGCGAGGAGCCCCACCTTGAAAAGGACCCTCCACCTGACTGGCAGCCAGTGCAGAGTGTGTAGGACAGGGGTCACATGACTAAGCCTAAGAAAGGCCAGTCAGTAACTGAGCCGCCACAATCTGCACTAGCTGCAGCTTGTGAAGGGTTTCTCCTGTGGCACCAAAGTAAAGAGTGTTACAGTAGTCAAGTCTGGAGGAGACAAAGGCATGTACCTGCATTGGCAAGTCCTCAGGCGGAACGAGGGGCTTAATCTGGGCAATGTTCTGTAGATGTTAAAAACCAATACTGACAACAATGACACTTAATCTTCAAAAGTCAGCCTGCTGTCAAGGATCACATGCAGATTCCAAACCTTCATGGAAACTGTACTCTCATGGAAACTGTCAATGGAGCAGATCCCAACACAAGACCAGAAACTGCCGCGGACAGCAATCCATCATGCCCGTGACCTGGCTCGATCACCAGCACCTCCATTTTAGCCAGATTGAGTCTCAGCCAGCTGGAAGCCATTCGGTCATTGATTTTAGCCAGGCAGGTGTTAAGTACATCGACAGCTCCTGATGTTTCGGGAGCAAATGACAAATACCGTTGGGTATAATCCACATAGCAGTGAAACACCATACTGTATTGTGGAATGATCTCATCCAGGGGCAGCATATACACTGCGAACAACATCAGTGACAGGATTGAGCCCTGTGGCACTCCACAAGATAGAGGCATTGGAGGAGGAGGAATTCCCAATCACCACCCTATCTGATAGATAAGACTCAAACCACCTGATGACCGTACTAGTGAGTCCACAAAACTCACAGATCTGATCCCATAACACAACATGATCCACAGTGTCAAAAAGCTGAAGAGAGACTGAGAAGTACAAGAATTGACCTGTCCCTCTATCTCTAGCCCTGAGTAGATCATTATGCACCCTCACTAGAGCTGTTTTGCACTGTGTCTGGCCCAAAAACCTGACTGAAATGGCTCATAAATGTCCAAGGACAACAGGTGATCCTCAAGCTGTTGAGCCACCACCTTCTCAACAACTTTGCTCAAAAAAAGCAAGTTAGGGATAGGACAGTAATTTGCCAGGACATCAGGGTCAAGGGAAGATATCTTCAAGAGAGGCCTAACCAATGCCTCTTTCAAGACAACTGGGAGAACCTCCTCCACCACAAAGCACCTGATAATCCTGGTGAACACTGGGCCAACAACCTTAACACATCCCATTGAGAACCGTGTCAGGGCTGGGTCTGGTTCACAAAATGTGTGCTTCAGCTCTACAATCACTTTCGTCATGTCAGACACCTGAACTGGCCTAAATTCTTCCCAGATAGGCAGACAGCCTCTATTCCCCCAGCCCGACCACTGCTAGGCAAAAGCCTAACTGGTGGAATCCCCGACTGGATGGTCAGCACTCTGTTGGAGAAGAACAGAGCAAACTCCTCACATAAAGTGGTTGAAAATGCATTTTTCCTGTCTACAGTTCGAAACAGCTGAGAAGGTCTGTTCCTCCCCACAGTAATCTCCCTGGAGAGGAATTCCACCTTCTTACAGGAGATTGTCCCCTGGTACTCCCCAAGGTGGGCATGCAAGGCCAGCTTTTCAGCCTCCAGCTGGGTCTTTTGCCAATGACGTTCCAACTTCTGACCCCTGATCTTCAACCCTCTGAGATCCCCATCAAGCCAAGGGGATCTCATGTGTGAATATCTGGGTCATAAACGGAACAGTACAATGGCATCAAGAGCATTAGAAATCACCCTATTATAGGTAGCGACAGCCCCCCATGTCAATCGCACATGCTGAGTCAACCCTAAAAAGATCAGCTACTGTCAGCAGTTCCACTGGGTCCAAGCCCCTTAAAGGGCATTAGCTGTTCATTTCTGCAGGGGAGGGACTCTCGAGGGGCCCCCAAACGTGAACTCCATGGTGTAATGATCAGACCAAATGACCGGATAAGTCTTGAGGTTATGAACCTCAAGACCCAGCTGGAACACCAGATCACCCATGTGGCCAAACTGGAGGGTAGCAGAAGCAATTGCTTGTGACAGACCCAGAGACTGCATCATCTGGAGGAGATTGTAACCAAAGCATGAGGATTCATTGTCGATCCATGCATTGAAGTCCCCCAGAATTAAACATCTGGGGAACTCCAACATCTGGTTGAAGATGAAGTCTGCTACCTCCTGCAGGAAATCTTCCCCCACTCCATAGGAATGGTAAATAAGGAGAATCCCACAGCCCGCACCTCCACCCCCACAAATGACAATGCACTCAAAAGATTGGGTGCTACCGAATGGGCACACCAAGAAGCCCAAGCTGGCTTAAAAAACAATGGCCACTCCCCCACCACTGTGATCCTTCCTCGGGCAGTGCACCACAAAATACCAAGAAAGAACAGCAGCCACAAGAATGGGGCCAGCATCATCACCCAACTAGGTCTCCATAATGCAAGCTAGGTTGACAGAAGCAATCAAGTCTGAAAAAATAGCAGTCTTGTTTCTCATTGACTTGGCATTGCATAGCACTGCCCGAGGATTAGAGGACATGACTGGTCCTCTAGCTACCTGCCTACTCAGTCTGGTGGGAACCCAGGGCACAGAAACCAAATACGTCTGGCTTCCCTCCAGACACCACTTATGCCCAGGATGTCTCCTGCATGGACAACCTCAATATCATTAACCACCCCCTCCTTTGCTGCCTCAAATGCATGGGACCTCTGCCACCTGGTAATCCCTTCACAAATAAAACTAATATGTTAAGAATGCTATGGTGATGCTCAGTTTCAGAATATGCCAATGATGTACAATTTTGAAATGTTGGCTGGACTCCCTTTTTAACATTTTTCCACATTTGTATGTGGTGCCGTATCCATTTTCATTTTTAAAAATTGTTTTTGAAATTGAAGATTTTGATTGTAATGTCTGTGAGAAAGTCTAGCAGTGGGATCCTCTGTGTTGCAAGTCCAAGGCTCTCCTCTCTGATGGCCAGGCCTTATGCCACCAGGTCCCCATGTACTCTGAACCGATAGATGCAGGTGAACTCTGGATTTCCTTAATTGCTCAAAACCTTCAGTCTGATGGCTCGATATGCCCTTAATTGCATATCCTAAAAATTGAAAAACAAAAATGTTATAGAAACATAGAATTTTTCAGCAGATAAGGACCACATGACCCACCTAGTTTGTCTGTACTGACACTGTAGATCCTAACTTATACATTAAAAAAATTATTTCTTGAACTCTGTATGTTAAAGCCCTGGTATCCACACCATCCAGCAATCTCCCTTATTTTTTAATCTTACCTGGGTTTTGTACATGGTATTTGCTGAAACTATTATTTGGTTCCTCTGTCCATTGGTCATAGCTAATGTACAGTATGTCTGTTCTGTATTTATATTTGCCTTATCTAATCATCGGTAACTTGCTATTTTTTATCTTAATTTACAATGATGGTATCTTATTTTGCATTGTTGCCAAGTCTTACTGCACTCCACTTCCCCGTTCCCTAGAATGCATCTGGAAACATGCTGTTACCAGCTCAGCATATCTTTCCTTGTTAATCTTCTACGTAAATAATAAAAGTGAATGGACAGCACTGGGGCTGTTTACGCAAATCCTATATCGATGTTCTGTCTGATAATTTTCTGATACAGCAAGCCCTCTTATGGGTTTACGTATGATAGGGCTAGTTCTGTATCTGTTTAGATGAAACCATATGAAGAGCAATCATTTGCTGTAGCTTATGAAGTAATGGACCAGTTCAGCCCCTCTGGAGCTGCCTAGACATACATTTTGGAAAAAAGAAAGTAAAGCTGCTTTTCACTATACTTGCTTTTTCCCTGCTGTATCATTCTTGAGAAATGCCTGCTCATTAAAACAGAAGCTATAATGTCATTTCTGCTGACACTAAACATTGCACTTACTCTTTTGCTATATATGAAATCTTCATGTCTGACCCCCTACAGAAGGCTGTAGACCAAAAGAATAGAGCAACTCAGCTGATAAAAAATGTAGTTATTGGTTCAGAAATACTTACCTTAGTATTCTTGTTTCTTCCAAGGTATTCTTTTATATTCCTCTCTGCAGTCAGCCTCCTAAGCAGAGCTGCCCAGAGAAAATGGAGCCATATGCCAATGATAGACCCTATCATTGGCTCATACCACTTATTCAAACTACTGCCCTGATTAGCTGCAGTGTTCCACCCATGTAGTAGATTTCTGAGGAGTCTACAAGGCAACCTAAACTAAGACTAATATGTGTGTGTGTGTGTTTAACTAAAATATCATCAAGCTGTCCATGCCAGCAAGAAATACCCTTAAAGCCAGCCCATCAGCAGAGCAGTTGGTTTTCTGTTTCGACACTGGCAACCTGGGTTCGGGAACAGACCTGGATCATCAGATGGTCAGCCAGGGGACAAGAATTGAGCATCCCTAGGACTGCTCTCCTTCTCCAGGGGAAGGTGTGTGGTGTCACCAGCACTTGGCAACCCCTTGAGGAGGCCGAGGGTCACCACAACAGCTGATGACAGCAAGGAACCTAGGGAGTGGGATGGATGGCATCATTGTACATTCCCGGCCCCTGCTAATGGGGGAAAAACTTGCCTGCCCACTGCCTCCATGATGCCCCCTCCTTGGCTGCAATCAGCTTCACAGGCCAACTCCTGCCCCATCCCATTGACCATGGCGCCCTTCAATGGTAGGTCAGGTGCCACAGCCCCACCCTGGGGGGGAGCCAGGGTGTCCAGGGAGGGTGGCCGATATGCGGAAGCTACAGCAAGAAGGGGTTCATGACCAGGTGGATAACTGGCAGTGATGAGGGGTGCAAAAAGAATAAATAAAAAAAGAAACATCCTTAATATTGTTGCAATCCTACCCCCCCAATGTCAGAATCACCTGGAAAAAGAAGGGAATAAAATATTTCCCAATAGGGCTAAAAACTATGCATGCCAGTGTTTGAGACTTTATATTAAGATACTCAGTCAGACGTGCAGAGGCTCAGGTTCTGGAAGGAGAGGCAGGGTTGGGAGAGTTCTGAATATAGAAGAATACCTTGGAAGAAATAAGATTACCATTTTTTCTTCTAACCCCAGGTATTCTTCTATATTCATAACTTTCTACAGACTTCAAAGCAGTACTTTTGGAGGTGGGCAGAGAACCTACTTAGGAAAGTGGCTCTGCAGGACTGCTGTGACAAATCTGGCATCACTTCTGGATTGTGTGTCCAAATTGTAATGTTTAGTAAATGTATGTCATGTCCTCCAGATAACTGCTTTACAGATTTCCACTAAAGGAACATCTCTGGATGCCGCTATGGTACCAGCTGTGCCCCTAGTTGGGTGAGCCCTCAGCCCTGCTGGTGGTTCTGTGCCAACTTATAAATAGCAAAACTGAATACATTGTACTATCCAGTGAGAGGCTGGCCTCTTTAAAGCTCAGGTGCCCTTACCTATATCCCCATAGGTAAGGAGTAACTGCTGCTTGTCATGTCTATGATCGCTAGTGTGGGTCATGTAGTAACTCAGTGCCCTTTTGACATCCAGACTATGGAGTCTGCGCTCACATGAACTAGTATGTTCAGTGAAGAAACTGGTAATGTAATTGACTGGTTTAAGTGAAAATCAGAAACAATCTGGGGGAGGAATTTCTTATTGGTTCTCAGCACCACTTTGTCTTTATAGAAGAAAAGGTAATCCTTCTCAACACACAAGAGCTTGAAGTTCACTAATTCTTCTAGCTGAAGTAATTGCAATCACAGAAACAGTTTTCCAGGTAACATATTTGAGATGTGCTGAGGATATTGGCTCAAAAAGATGTTTCATGAGCTGAGCAATGCATATATTCAGGTCCCATACTGGTACTGGTTCCCTAATAGGTGAGTGCAAATGGCACAGACCTTTAAATAACTTTTTGAAAATGGGATTGGATGTCAGTGAGGTACCTCTCCCAGCAGAAATGTAGGCAGAGATTGATGCTAGATGCACTTTCAGAAATGTATGTTTCAACCCCTGAGAATGTAGGTAGGTGAGCTATACCAGGACAGCTGGAATCTCCACTAGAGTGGGAGAAATCTCTTTGGACCCACACCAAATAGAAAACCTCTTCCATTTTGAAGCATAGGTTTTCTTAGTCAAGGGCTTTCTATAACCCTTCAGGATATCCAGAACACTTTTAGAGAGCTTTCAGTTTACATATTATAAGCCCTAAGAAACATGCCTTGAGACTGACAGACCTGAGATTTGGGTACAGAATCTTGCCCTGGTGAGAGGTCAACAGATTGTGCCTCCTGGGTAAGTATATTGGTTTGGCTACAGACATGGAGAGTAGCATGGGATACCATGGTTGTCTGGCCCAGTCTGGTGCTATTGTATCATTGACGCTGGTTGTGACCTGAGTTTGATCAGAACTCTGAAAATGAAAGGGAAGGGAAGAAAAGCATATAGTCGTCTCCCTGACTAGACCAGTGCCAGAGCATCCAGTGGGCTTGTACCCTTGGCTGATGGTCTGCTGCAAAAGAGGGGCAGATGATGATTCTCTTGGGATGCAAAGAGATCCACCTCTCATGTGCCCCAGCTCCTAAACACTGAGTCTGGCACTTGCCTCTTGATGGACCATGTGAGATGTGCCTGACTGATTCTGCTGAGGGCATCTGCTAGGGTGTTTTCCTTTCCTGGCATATGAATGGCCTATAATGAAGCCTTCAGTGAGTAAACCAAACTCCAGACTTTCATTGTTCCTGTGCATATGGGATCTGACCTTGTACCCCCCCTTGCTTGGTTATATAGTATGTTGTTGTGGTGTTATCTGTCCTGACTTGCACCACTTTCCCTTGTACCAGATGGGTGAAAGTTTTCAAAGCCAGAAACACTGCTCTTAGCTCTAGCAGATTTATATGCAGGAGTGACTCTGTGATGAACCAGGTTCTATGAATGCTGTGTTCCCCCAAATGAGCACCCCACCCTAACAGAGAGGCATCAGTTGCAAGAATGACTGATGGGGTTTCCCTTTGGAAAGGTACCCCTTCCATGAGGTTGTCTGCTTCTTTCCACCACTGGAGGACCTGCAGCAAAGTTTTTGTTAGTGGAACTGGTTTTGTCAAATTGTCTCTTCTTTGGCACCAGTGTGCCCTGAGAGGAAACTGTATGTCTGTCATCTGGAACTTGACTCCCAGGACTATGCCTGTTGCTGCAACCATATGTCCCAGAAGTTGCAGAATGCATCTTGCTGACCATGTCTTAGTCAGCTTGACTGAGGCAGCTATCTGCAGAATGATTTGCACCCTGTCCTTAGGGAGGAAAGCTCTCCCATTTATTGTGTTCAGTTTTGCTATGAAATGCAGGACTTGTACTGGAGTGAAAATGGATTTCTCCTGGTTTACTAGGAATTCCAGAGACTGTAACTAAAGTTCAGTGTTGCTTTTAAATGGTCTTGTACCTGCTGGGGTGAACTTCTCGCCACCAACCAGTCATCAAGATAAGGGAAGACTGATACACTTAACCTTCTTAGGTGTGTCACCACCACTGCCAGGCACTTTGTAAACACCCTTGGTGCTAAAGTAAGGCCAAAAGGTAGAACTGAGAATTGGTAGTGTCCTGATAGAAGTCTGAATCTGAGATATTTCCTATGAGATTCTCTTATTGAGATGTGAAAATAGGCACCTTTTAGATCCAAAAATGCTAGCCAATCTCCCTTCTGGATTATTGCCAGAATCATTGCCAGTGTGACCATTTTGACCTTTGGCTTTATTATGTGCCTGTTCAGTAGTCTGAGGTCTAAAATAGGCTGCTACTCCCCATTTTTCTTTTTGATAAGGAAGTATTGTAAATAGAAACCTCTTCCCTTCTGCTGATGTGGAACACATTCCACTACTTTCAACTGGAGGAGACTCTGAACCTCCTTCTCCAGTTTTTTTTCCTCCTGGTGGGAAGCTGGTTTGAACATCCTTGTTCTTAAGGGAGGAAAAGACTTGAAACCTAGGGACAGGCTCTGACTCACTACCTCCAGGACCCACTTGTCTGTGGTGCTAGACAGCCAAGTCTGGAAATAGTCAGCCAATATGTCCCCTAATGGTAGAGGGGAAGTGGTCTTGATCATTAAGTCAGGGATTATGTTTGCCTAGAGTTGAGCTTGGACAGTTTGGAAACCTCTCCTAGAGGCCCTTCTACCTCTGTCCATGAAACACCCCATCTGCTGTGGGTATTGACACTGGGGGACAGCGTGTGCCTGATATAAAAATATCTACTATAGGTTGTGTCCTACCTATGGCTTCCCTTCTGTAAGGCCAATAGGTGGAAGAAGGCCTCTCCTTTATAGGTGGCCTTATAGTCATCTACTTTCCTCATGTATGCTTCAGTCTGTTGGTCAAATAATGAATGATCCTCCACAGGGAAAGCCATAGCCTTGGCCTGGGTATCCTGTGTCAAATTAGTAGCCCTAGGCCATGACAACCTCCTAAGGGCTATGGTAAGGACCATTCATCTGACAGCATAGTCACTGGCATCTGCTACCAATTGAAATTGATACTTAGCTGTTTCCAGCCAAAACTTGGCTGTCTCAGCTAAATTATCAGAGAGGTGAAGGAGACTTCATTGCCCATGGCCAGCACAGACTGCCACAGTGATTTTTGATACTGTACTGAGTAAGCTTGGTAATTAGCTTGTCTTACTCCCAAGTGAAGCCACCAGGTATCCCTTTTTAGCCATACTATTTTGCAAGAGTCCTTCTCAGGTGGGTGAGATGCTAAAGGCACCTTGCCTTCTCACAGGCTGCCCACTGGACTATACCCTGATGGTCAGGGAGGGAAAAGAGGAAGTCAGCCCTTTGTGTGTCTAGGTGGTACTTTTTGTTTTCCTTCTTGTCCAGAGGTGGGACAGAATTTGGAGTCTGCAGAATCTTAAAAATAATTTTTAAATAACTTGTTTACAGGGAGTAGAATTTTCTTTGTGGGTGTTAACCCCATCATCTCCCTATATTCAGCCTCTTCCTCATCTTCTATGACCTCAACAAATTGGCAGCCAACTAATGGCAGTGCATTTCTGGATCATGGTGAGTCCAAGCTGTTGCATCATTGAAAATTATAAAATGGATTGGAGAAATCCTGGAAGCTGATTTGGCCTAAGCAATATGTGACCCAGGATGATATCTCAGTATATCATCATTATTCTAAATGGATTAACAAGACTGATAATTTTTTAACACTTTATAATGGCAATAATAACTCCAGGGTGTGGTATATCATTGATTATCCTCACTTTGTGGGATGTTGTAGATACCAAGTGTTGCTTTATGCCTCACAATAAAAGCAAGGCATGATGATAGCTCATGATATACCACATGCTGTAATGTATTATTTCTCTTTTTCTATAGCCTTTTTCTATGACCTTCAAGTACTTGAAAGAGATAAATAAGGTTGATAAAGGAGAGTCTCTTTAAGCTGAGTGACAACCATAACATGTGGGGGCACAGTCTTAAGCTGGAGGGTGGGAGGTTTAGGAGGGAGGTCAGGAAGCACTTTATCACAGAGAGGGGTGGACACTTGGAATGCAATGCCAGAAGAGGTAATCTCATTGAAGACAGTGGGCAGCTTAAAGAGAGGCTGGGATAGGCACATAGGGAAGGTAAGGATCATGGGTAGGGAGGATGAGAGGAGAGGGAGGAGAGGGAGGGCATGACATAAACTGTAAGCTGTGGACCCTGCAATATGAGAAGACTTGATAGAACAAATGGCCTTCTGCTGGCCTCTTCGTATGTTTGTATAAAAATTTGTATCTTCTGCTTGGCAGGTTGTGCAGCTGTATCAGTCCAGTCCCACAGCACGTGGCTGCCCCAAGTTTTCACCAGTCTCCTGAGACCTGGGCATGCCACTGGTGCTAGCAGGGAGAACTTCATTAAGCCCATCCTCCATTTTTAACTCCTGATGTTTCTCCACAGGCACGGCTGGATGTGCAATGAATGCAGCATATAAGCTTCATGTCCATGAAGGCACCTTCAGCACTCTGTACACTGGCCCTTCCCTGAACGAGACTACGCACACACTGCCATCTGGAATTCACCAGATGGCAGCTTAGTAGCGAGTCATTGGATCCCTCTCCCCAAGGGAATAGAGCTGTCCTACAGATACTCAATTTTCCCTCACCTGGCTCGAGCCCTCAAGCAACCTGAGCCCATTCCCAGGACACCTGCATGGCAGGAGGGAGGCATGAATGCCTCAACCCTCCCATGCCACTAGGCTGGCCATATGTATTACTTCTTAGATATACCGTGATAAGAGTGCTAGGAAATAGGTGCCTATAATAATGGGGACCCACTCCCCAGCACATTTCAGGGCCAGCTACAGGAGGCTAGGGCAGCCAGATGGGGGGTGAGCAACTATAGCGACAGGATGTCATGATACGTATGCGCATGGGGTGTAGGAGCAGGCACATACAGTAAGGGGTTGGAGGGGATGTGAGGAGTGGTGCTGCGGTCAGTTGCTGAGCCGACCCTGTGGCATGGTGGGTGGGTTGTGGCATTGGTTGGTAGGCTACTGGGTTCGGTCCGGGTGCTGGTGCTTTTTTGTTGTGCTTGGCCTGAACCTTTTTTTTTATGTTTTCACCCCCCTGACATGCACCCCCTTATAGCTGAGAATCCTTTAGTAGGGGGGTGCAGAGGGCACAGCTCCTTGCAGAAAACATTAAAAAAATGAAGTCTCCGGTGTCCTTTTGCTGTGCACAGTGGTGTCACAGTGCTAAAATAAATGTTTGGAACTCTTGACTTCTGCATAACAGTGATCATCTTTAGGCTTTCACTGTTATGACATAGAACCATTTCTTAATTATTATTAGTCTCATTATCTGAAACCCACCTATTCTGTGCCAGACTCCTTAAGACAGAGTTTAGTAAGGTGTGCCAAACTATACCACATTCTTGGCCACCAGTTGGCAGAACATTTAGAAGAGTATTGCTGTTTTGCAACACAGGATCCCACTGATGGTGCAGAAACAATTTTCCCACAAGTGGTACACATGCCCATTCATGCCTACCAGTGCTGAAGTGCCACACATGCAGCACTGTGTAAAACAATCCAAACTGCCCCTTGTGGCAAACACTGGGGGACTTGTTTGCCATTGACACATTCCAAAATTCACCCATCCTCAGACTCCACCACATGTGAAAGATAAAATATAACAGCACATACCTGAACTGTGAACGTCTGGATTGGAGCTCCACTTTCCTCGTAGACATATTTGCCGAGAAGTGTCCCTTCTTTTGCTGTCTTGTCTTCTAGACCCTTTCAGAAACAACCAATAACAAACAATCAGATTCCTTGCTCTCCAAATGATGCCATGGAATACTGCGCAACATCGAACCCTGACATGCTGTATATCAGCTTGGAATGGCGTTTGTGTGTTTGTGGGCACCAGTCATTTTATACAGTCGTCTAGATCAATTTAAAATGAATATGAAGAATGAGGCTATTTTTCCTAGAAAGAGGTGGGGATAGGCAGCTGCCATCTGCATGAGTTGTAATGAAATTCTTGATTGAGTTTCCAGCCCCAAAGGAGAACTACAGCCAACATTTTGCAAAAACATGTTAGGCAGAGTGTTTAGACTTGTGGTGTAGTCCTTGGGTGCCCTTCACTTTGTTTGCTGTTAGGAGTTTTTCTAAATTTGCCTACTAGTTTTATGCCCCCCAGGATCTCCATGCTTGCATTTGTTGTTACACTTGTTTATCCTACAATGCCTCCTATCCAGTGTGGCAGTGACCTGTTGGTGACACAGTGCTGGTTTTCTGTCAAGTTTACAGCAGGAAGGCTGTGACTTTAAGAAGCTCCTCCTTTGGTTAGCACTAGTAAGGGCTAATGATAATATATAGGAGTGGTGAAAACCCTGAATCTCTCCTTCAGCAGCCCCAGCCCTCCTTCTACAACTGTGAGGATCAGGTGATATTAATTCCCCTGCTTCCAAATGTTTTTTCATCTGCACTGTACTCTGCCTGCAACCCCACACAGAGCAGTCTCACACAGATCTCACTGGGTCTGCCCATTCCACTAAATCAGCCTGCCCCATCATAGGACCCACTTTCTTTTTTAAAACTGACTCAGCAAATTCAATTTCACCACTCTGTCATTCCTATAACACTGGCACTCCAGTCCCTTCTCAACTGTTAACTGATTTTTTCAAATGTCCTCTGATTCTATGTCAGGTTTTTAACTTATTTTAATTAGATTATTGCTATCTACATACATTTGATGCCAGGCCCTATGATACACCAACAAGAGACTCACATCTGCTCTAAACTACTGTTTCTGGGCTCTATGTACTGTCAGATAGGAAATATGCATCAGAGGAGTGTATCTCACCTGCATAGCTCTGTATCTGTGGACAAGTGTGAACCAGCATTCACTATCAGCTGGCACCTCTCTACATCTCCCCCAGTGCCCAGGACTTTGTGGGGCAGCCACTGGTGGAATCATGGACCCAGCTGGCATCCAATTGGATGCCTGTACTGGGTCCCTGAGTGGAGCCCTTATGTTTGCAGGTGCAGGGCCAGGTGTGTGAATATGGATCGCAGGCACCTGGTCCCATGCTGCCATGTCCCACACATCTATGGACTACTCTGTCCATGCACTGCCCTGGCAGTGGCACATGCCACACTGACCACCCCAGAGCACCCCACCCCATCCCCAGTTGATTAGGGCATCCCTCACCAAGCATTACACATGCCCCTCCACCCACCTGACAGGTTGCAGCACAGACACTGGCTGCTGGACACAGGCCCCCCACCCCCAACATGTGGAAGCATGTTCCTGAGCACAGCTTAACAACCCTCCACCCCAACACAGGGGGTGCCATGTTCAGCCTCACTGGCCCCAGTTCCCCACCCCACACTGATGATGCTGCACCCCCACCCACTGCAGCACTGACAATCCCCCACCTCTGTACCTTCCTGTTGGTACCATGGCCAGGAATGGTCAGCGGCATGACCATTCTCACACCTCCATGGCTGCCGCCCATCCAAGTGATGCTGAGAGTGTACCCCTATAAATAGGTAGCATGCTGCCATAATCTCTTGGACATCCAGCAGCTGAGGAGGAGTGAGCAGGGCTGCACCAACAGCCATTCCTGGCCACAGCACCAATGGGAATTTATGGGGCAGAGGGAGGGGCTGTCAGTGCCACAGTGATTGGGGGCCACTATCCACCAGTGTTAGCACTGGGGGGTCAGGATTGGAGCTCCGGGGTGGGCAGATTGTGGTGTATAGGGTCAAACCACATGGTAGGGCAATAGGTGTGATGGGGAGGCTGCCACTGACATTTGGGCATCCATGCTGCAGGGACTTCACTCAAGGTCACTAGCAATCAGAACCCCAGTGGCACAACATTCTTAGTTGCCTATCCACTAATCTCTATGTATTAAGCTAAGGTTGTTCGTATTCAAATATGATTGTATATTTTTTCTCAACACACAGTGTCTTTCTCTCTGCTCACATCACAAGTTCACATGCTTATCACCAATTATCCTGTCAGGCACACCCAAGCTGAACACAAGAACGTTAGTAGTTTGCTGTTGAGGAAGACTTTTATCTCTTGCCATTCCCATAAACATGACACAGCTGAGCACAACAGATAGACATAGAAAACACTTAACCCGTAAAAACTGCTACTAGCTGAAGCCTTTTCAGAAAGATCAGGTTTATGGTGGCACACATGAGAGTGCAGAATGCTCCTCTATGGAAGATCTGGGCATGCCTGTCAGAAGGAGCTCTGTGTGTGCAACACCCAAGCTCCGTCAGGCAGGAGAGCCAGCTTTCTCCCTCTGCTTTGTGTGGTCTACAAGAACGTGATTGCATGGCCTGAAAATGTCCCTCGTCAGGGTTCTCATTATGTAAAAGTTGCACAGTTTTTATGGAAAGAATTATTTGGCAGAAAACTATCCCAATGCCCCTACTTACATAGACAGCAAATTTCTTGGTGCACTGCTAATAGTTCCAGTGGGAGACAGGATTTGGGAAGGTGATCAATCGTAAGCGATGTTGGTTTTATCTGCATTACGGGTGAATCACATGCAACCTTCTGATCCCGAATGCCCAGCAGTTTCTGCAAACTTCTGCTACAATGAAAAACAAACAAAAAAACAACAAAACAAAACAAGCAGAAACAAAATTAGTTACATCACGTTGTCGATATGGATTCAGTTTCTTCAAATGAATTTTATTGTTGCTGTTCTTAAAAGAATATTGTTAAAATCCTATATCCTTAGATGCCCTCACAAGGGCTTTTTACTCTGCTATTAGCAATTTTTCACAATTTTCCTGTAATACCACACACTTCTGATAATGTTGGTGACACCACAGAACTAAAAGAACTAGAATGTTAACAGTATGATTGTGAATACATACACTGAATAGCATATAATTTCCTATGGGAGAAACAGTCACGTGTGATACATGACTAGGATGTTATGACATTACCACTGTAGTCCTCTTATTCCTGTAGGAGACACTGGGCAGGTAGAACATGGTATACCACTGTAAAAGAGGCTAAGGGCAAAATAGCATAGGGTTACAGGAAAATAACATGTTTATTACACAGAGGTGAAAAACAGGGATGAATAATCATTTGTATTCAGCTCTGTTATTCACCTCTTGCATGGTATAAACAAGTTTGTACATGGCATTAATAAAACCATGAAGAAAGACAAGTAATTGGTTGAAAGTGATCACATGCTCCGTTTTCAACTGTGCATTAATTCCCTAGATATGAATGGTTGCATAATACTAACATTGGCCACCACACAGATGAAAAAATATAAACAATGTTCTTCCCCACCCACCCAATGAACACAGGAGCTCTCGCAATGCTGTTGTTCATAAAAAAGTCATAATGATTCCCATGAAGTGTATTAATCACTGTCTGTGTATTTTGGAATAATCTTTCTTGGTCTGGTTTTAGTAATGCCATATTTATAATAAGAAATGGCTAGGAGAAAGACCTATTGCTCGATCTGTCTCAGGTCTTGAGCCCCAGAGGGAGAACACTTTCACTGATCTGACTACAGTAGTGCTCACTCAGGTCATCAGAGAGAGACAGAGAGGTGCAGACAGTGACCTGCACAGTACTTGGAGTTCTGTGGTGGTAGTGTTAGTATGTGTGAATGTGTGCGACCCCTGCACCCATCAACACCGGAGACAGAGAGCATGTAGGAGTTTGCAGACTGTGAGGCACAGTGATTGGCCCAGCAGGGCATCTCCTCTGTGGTATGTTGCACTGTCTGAAGTGTGCTATGGAATAGTACTGTACTGTTGTAATTAGTAAACCAAGACAGTGGCAGTGAGAACTGAAGATGCAGTCATGTGCTCCTGATTCAGTTGTGTGCGGTGCTGTAAGTAGCACAGTGAGGGAGAGAGTATGAGACACAGGCCATTTCACCGCTCACTAGGCAGACACACACTTGAAATGTCATACCAGTGTTTTCTCAAAAGTTGTAAGTGGAATATAAAGTTTTGTGGATAAAAAAATGAATAAGAAATCTAAATGCCTAGTCTTGTTTAGCGGTGCACAAATTAGAGCAGAGTGACCAGAATGCACCACATTTAGCAACCAAATTGAAAATCATTAATGTAAGACATCAATGGAGCAAAAAGTTACATTATTCACAAGTACCTATTTTCTTAGTTATATTTGTGTTTTACTTACTTTTACATGTTGAATGCAACAGTATTTTTAGTAAGTTGTGAGACATAACATAAATGTATATGAAGTGTAGAACGTCCAGAGATGTCTGCAAAACAGAAAGTACTCTTAGAGGTGTTAGAGCTGAACAATGTTTTGTGCAGGACAATGATTGTTTTAATTCATCTTTTATGTACTGTGCAAGTAAAGCGTCTTGAAACCACAGCTTGCACTTGCCATGTTACGTTATTAATGCCCTCGAAGGAGTTTCATCATGTATGGTTCAGAGGTGGAAGACCAGCCCGTTTTGTGTACATCACCGTGCATTAATTCCTGCAATGCCTTTCTCAGGATTAATGTTTATTTGTCGTCCTGCCCACCCAGTGGATGCGTAGGAGTGCTACCATCCCAACCTTATCATGGGGATTTGGGTATGCTATACCTGTGGTGCCCTCTTGGGTACATCACACTGCAAATGATTAGAAATATAAACGCCACAACTTTTAGCCTAAAAACAATGACCTAGCCATGGTTCTGGGAGTTGTCTCTTGAGGCAGCCACTTCTATGAGAGAAATTTCTGAGGATTTGGAGATCAGGGACACAAGACCAGTACAGTGCCAAGGGCATCTTTTGAAACCTTCAATATTTCAGGCATCATGTATGCAGGCTTGATCCTTTTAATGTGACATAAAAAATGTGATACATTCAGATTGTTTAAAAATAGTATTTTAAAGAGCAGCTAAGCATTTAGTAAGTACTTTCAAAAGCTATTTTTTTTTCAGGGCTGGCTCTGGAGGCGCTTGAGGGTTGAAGGCCACACACTCTCACACCACGCAGGCGACCTGAGTTCAGGAGTGAGCTTGGACTGCCAGGACTCAGACGGGGGTGGGGTGGGGGTGAGGACACAAATTAAGCAGCTGTCAGGCATCTCTTCTCTCAGGGAAAGGAACTGGAGTTTCTGCCCCCATTGGAGGCTAGGAGGCAGTGCTATACAAAGACAGAAACATAGAGTTCAATGGCAGATAAGGACCGCTTCGCCAACCCAGTCTGCCCATTTCCCTACCATGGACAAGCTGCAGATCTCGATTAACAATCTACTTCCTTTCCTACCCCACAATAGAATTGCTTTATCTGTCCCATGCATCTTGAATTTCCTCACTGTTTTGACTCCACAGCCTCCTCAGGAAGGCTGTTCCATGCATCCACAACCCTCTCTATGAAAAATATTTCTTCTACATTAACTCTTGGAGTCATTCCCATCTACTTCTCCAAATTGTACCTCTGTTCTTAATCTCTCTTTTTCTTAAAATGCTACCTCTTAGTACTCTTGTCGATTCCTTGAGATACTTGGAAAGTTTCTACCATGTCCCCTCTCCTCCTTTTCCTCAAGGGCTTATATATTAAACTCCTTTAGTCTCTTCTTCATATGTCTTCTGGTGTAAACCCTGCACCATTTTGCTGCCCCCTGACTGCCTCCACCCTGTCTATATTTTTGTGAGATGGGGTCTCCAGAACTACACGCAGTGCTCCAGATGAGGTTTCACCAACTGTCTGTACAGAGGGATAACAACTTTTTGTTTTCTACTGGTAATGCCTCTCCCCATACATCCCAGTATTCTCCCAGCCCTCCTTACTGCCTTTTTAAATTGCTTGCCCACCTTTAGGTCATCTGATATAACTACCCCAGGTCCCTTTCCATTTTTGTTGTTGTCAGTATCCCACCCCACATTATGTACTCTTCCCCTGGATTTTTGTTTCCCAGGTGCATTACTTTGTACTTCTTTGCATTGAATCCAAGCTGCCATACTTTTGACCATTCCTCCAACCTTGCCAAGTCCCTTCTCATCCTTTCCACCCTACCTGTGTATCAACCCTGTTGCAGATCTTGTGTCACCTGCAAAGAGACATACTTTTTCTTCCAGTCCTCCGCAATGTCTCTTATAAAGACATTAAAAGGACTCACCTCTTCCCAGGCTTCGGCCCTGGGGACTTCCAGGCTAGTTATTTTTATTAATCTTTTGTGGGACTGTGTCAGTGGCATTGCTAGGTAGATCATGTCCAGAAGCTCCTCCTGGTCTATTACTTTGGTCACCAAGTCAAAGAAATCGATTAGATTGATCTGATATGACCTTCCCAAACCACGGGAACCTGGTGTTAGGCTGGAGGAGAAAGGGCTGTCACTGGAGCCACAGAGTGCATGCGCTTCTCCACATGCATGCATGATCACAATCCGGAGTTCCGTGAACTAAGGGAGGAAACTGGGAAAAATAATAAGTCTTCCTTGTTGCCAGGAAGGTGAAGTGGTCACAGGGGAGCAAAAAGTAAGATGGAAAAAGAAAACTTTTTTTAGCTATTACAATTCACTCAAGAATACTAGTACTTGTATTTCTTTTTTCATATTTTCATTTTTCCCTTCTGGGTTTTACTACACACCTTGGTAGCTTGACTATATCCACCTGACCTCACAGTGCCTTTGTTTTTGATGTAACAGTGCTTTCAGTGACAATAAACAGCAATTGTGAGATCAGTAGTAATCAAGTCATGTGACAAGTTTCAACCAATGAGGTTACAGGATTATCATGGCCCATTTTAAAACACTGATATAATGGCATTGCACATTTTTATTTTACACACTACATGCTTTTTAAGATAGAGACACGCTGTTGACTGAGTTTCCTTACCTGTATAATCACTCTGGGAGTCTGGGAGTGAGAGAGAAGTGGAATTCCAAGCATACTGAAGAGAACAGTTTTTGTTTTGAAGGTTTCAGAACATTGAGAACTAACTATCCATCCACCTTTGTACAAACAAGGAAAAACAACACAAACCAACAAACCTGCATTAAACTATATTGAACCATTATTAGAAATACATCAAAGCCCCTCCTAAGAGCATTCCATTTTCACTCCAGTCAGTTCCATGATATCCTCCTCCAGTTTTCCACCTGCTCCAACATCCCAACAGTTTAAGCTGTAATGCCTGCACCTTTTCTAACTTTACTAATTTGTAATATTTTCACTACAGATTTTTAACATTGGCATTTTCTCACACCTCCTTATGAACAGTACAGCTGTCATTTTTCACATCCTGGCTGAAATGCGTTTTCGCACTTCCAGTGCAGAATAGCACGGTTCCTGTGGGAAATAAGTGTTTGGGACAGATTACAAAATTCACTGTGACTCTGTTCATGAGCAAAGGTCCTAAAATGCCTAAGTTGAAAATCTGGTGACCAACATCCATAAAATGGCTATGTTACGAGTGTGTGTTGTTCAGTTTCCATGCACCCTCGTAACTTCTAAAATTTGTAACAGTTTCACTCCAGATTTTCCACATTGGCATTTTTTCATACCTCCTTATGAACAGTACAGCTATTATTTTTCACATCCTGGCTGCATGTATTTTCGCCCTTCTGGCACACAATAGCGTGGTCACTGCGGGAAGTCAGTGTTCAGGACAGATTAAGAAAATCACAGTGGCACTGTTCATGAGCAGAGGTGCTAAAATGCCTATGTTGGAAATTTAGTGACAAAAGTCCATGAAATGACTGTGTTACAAGTGAGCATTGCAGTTTTCATGCACCCTCGCAATTTTGCGCAATTGTAATATTTTCTCTCCAGATTTTCAACATTGGCATTTTTCCACACCTTCTTATGAACAGTACAGCTGTCATTTTTCATATCCTGCCTGAAATATGCATTTACACATCTGGTGCAGAATGGCATGGTCGCTGTGGGAAATTAATGTTCAGGGCAGATTAAGAAAATTGTAGTGACAGTGTTCATGTTCAGAGGTCACAAAATGCCCATGTTGAAAAGTTGGTGAAATAATTCCACTAAATAACTGTGTTACACGCATGTGTTGCTCAGTTTCCATGGAAGCTCAGAAGTTTGAGCATTTTTAATATTTTCACTACATATTTTCAACATAGCCATCTCTTCACACCTCCCTATGAGTGGTACAGCTGTCATTCTTCACATCCTGCCTGATCTGTGTTTTCATACATATGGTGCAGAATGGCACGATCACTGTGGGAACTCAAAGTTCAGGACACATTAACAAAATAACAGTGCCACTGTTCATGAGAAGAGGTCCCAAATGCTTTTATGAAGTATTGGTCACAAAAGCCATGTTGGAAAATTTGTAGTGCAATACCAACAAACGCCCGGGGCGTTAGGCTTTTAACCATAACATACCACCCTGTACAGACTGACAGGCACTGGGGTGTGACTTTGGATTGCCGGTTGTAATGCTCATGCCATTCCACCTCCACCCCACCCTGCAGCCAGTGACGGGCATCAAGGTGTGCCTTGGACTCTGTGGCCCCACAGTTCACCCCATTCTCCTATACTACACCCATTTCAGCGTATGTCCTTCTGGAATGGGGTGACTGTAAAGTCGAACACCCCAAAGCACACCTCAACACTTGTCAGTGTCTGGAGGATAGGGTGAGGTGAAATGGCATGAACATTATGGGCGATGAACCAAATGCATACTCCAATGCCTGTCTCTCTCTGCAGGGTTGAGGCGGGGTTGGTGTGAAGTTCAATACTTCACTGCCATTCCTATTCTGCATATGTCTAGCTCTTGCATTCCCAGTGTTAATACCAGCAAGCAAACATTCGGCATTGACAAATGCTTGTTTTGTATCTACTTCTGTAAGCTGTTAGGATTACTGCTAGGAGAATGACATCACTGTGTGTGTGTGTGTGTGTGTGTCATATTCTTCTTCTATTGTTTCTGAGAAAGTTTGAGTAAGCAGCAACACAAGACATGGAGTGAGGTGATGTAAAATAAATGGATTCATGTGATCAGTTTTCACTAATCAAATTGCTTATCTGAGCCAAACCATTTTAAGAGTAGACAATAAACCACAGGATGTTCGGTGCAGTTATTACTATACTCCCCCGCTGGGATGTGAGGCCCAAGGTGCAGCTGAATGTCTTAAACCACCTGAACAGTGTAGTAAGGTTTATCCTACTGGACACACTGGAGAAGGTGATTGTGTTTAGAAACATCTTGCTGAGGCAAAACAAAATGGATGAATGAGAAGTTTTACAAGTTTAAAAGACAACTATTAATTTGAATGACAGCCAGCTGTGCTGCAAGACAAATGTTATGGGTGACACTAAACAAGGTAATTGCTGGTCATCCTAATTGCCCTGTGCTGAATATCTCTGCTGAACTATATGAGTGGGGGGGCACCACAGCACAGTTATTGATCCTGAGATCCAAGTCACCAAACAGGGACATTTCTGGGGAAGGAGGATAACTATACTATTGTCTGTCAATGGCAGAGAAAGGCCCATGGGCCCATCTAGTCTGGTCAACCTTACCTGTAGCATGATGTGACAGTCCTAGTGGTCACTTACTCTGCCTCCATGTCACCTTCCCTGCCTTCTCTGTCCCACCCTCACTTAAATCTTTCCACTGATGTGGTGCAGACCAACCCCTGCAGCTGCCTGTTCCATTACCCACTCCCATCCATGAAGAAATACTTTCTGACACCCTTCCTGAATCTCCCTCACACCAGCTTCTCAGAGTTCCCCCTTATGTCCATCCTTCCACTCACTGTGAATAGTTCCTTTTGTATCTGCCTTGTTTATCCCGTGAAGGAACTTGAAAGCTTCAATCATGGCCCCCCTCCCTCTTGGTTTCCAGTGCATACATGTTGGGGTCCTCAAGCGTCTCCAGGCTGGGCTTTAGTTACTGCTTCTGAATTATTTTTAATGCCCTCCTCTGCACTGCCTCAGCCCTGTCTCTATCCTTTTTCACATGGTGACTCCAAAAATACATGAAGTACTTCATATGTAGCTGTGTCAGGCATCTGTACAGATGGCAGGATCACCTCCTTCCTCCTCCTGATCTCCCTACCTCTACACCCGGCATCCCATTTGCCTTCCTCATTGCACTGTTGCATGGCACTGACTGCTTTACATTGACAGATATTAAGACCTTTGGACCCATTCTCTATCTTTTTGTAATCAAGGTTGTTCTCTCCTAGTCACTTACCAGCCTCCATTGACTTCGGACCACCCAGCCCTGTTTCCTGGGACTTAACCTTCTCTCTGATGAATCCCCCATTTATTACCTCCTCTGGTGGGGTCATCAGGGCTGGCCAGGCCCCTCCAGAGCACAGTCCTGAATCTGGAGGAGAGGGCTCACTGCTGGTGCAGGGTCTGTGAAAGTCTGAGTGCATCCTGCCTGGTAAGGTGGTTTCCAACCATCATCTCACCAGGCAGCTAGCAATCATGCAACACACTGGTGCATGAAGAAGTTACTCTACATGAGTAAGCATCTGCGTCAGTCCTCCTCCAAGTTTTTTTGGTTTTTGTTTCAACTTTGTTTATGCACTGTACCTTAGGGAACTCTCTCAGGTATCCTACGCGACCATGAGCTCTACCTCCTTGCCTGAAGCTTCTCACCACCACTGCTCATTTTGACAGATCCCCTGGCTCTGCACCCTCCAAGGTATGGCCACCCTATCTGCCCAGGGTGCTCTATCTGTAAATCCAATGTGTCAGTCTGGGTGGCCAGCCTGGGTAAGAAGAGAGTCCAGCAGTTGGAGTGTGGCTTTGCAGTGCATAGGTACCATCACCTATCCCCAAGAATGGGGACTTTCTCATTTTTCTGGTCCCCCCACTGGCCAAGCAGTGCAATGCACTGCAGTGTGGTGCATGCATTCTCCTGTGAACACCTACAGGAGTGCCACCACAGCCAATACCCTGTTTCTGGATCCTGACTGCTGCTACACCCCCAGTCTCCATTGATGGTCACCAGACGTGGGATCTTTGTCTCCCCTCCCTCCCAGGAAAGGAGAGCAGTCCTCCAGATGCTTGATCCTTTCCTCCCCTGTGACCCCCGGTGGCCTGAATCTGAGTCACTGGCAAGGTGTGAGATGTGGCATCCAGTGCTTCAACCCTCAGTGTCACTGGACTGAGTCCTCCTCCAAGCTGATGCTGTACAGTACTGCCATCAAGCTTCCTGTAGGTGGCAGATAAGTTGTGGAGCAACCTGCCCTTGCAATTCTATAGGAGAGCAGTCCATGAGGTGCTCTATCCTCTCCCAAGCTGGCCCCCATGCAACCTGGGTCGACTCCCATACCTTGGTCACTGGTGCAGTAGTTGGCAGCAATATCACAGTGCTCCTAGGCCCACCTCTGTTGTTTTTCTGACACTGTATCTTCTATCTGCATTGTGTCCTTGGGTTCCTGGTTCCTGTGTGCAGAACTTTGCACTTTCTTGCACTGAATTGTGTTGCCATTTCTCCAGTCTCTTCAGAGCTTCCCTCAGTGTGCTGTCTCACCACTGTTCACTGTGCCCCACATGTGTGTGCCATTTGAAAAGCGGCAAATCTTCCCTTCCATTCCATCCCCTCTGTTGCAAACAAAGAAGCTGAAAAGTACTGGGCCTAACACTATTCCCTGGGGAACCCCACTAGTGACTTTACCTACTTCCGAGAATTTCCAGTTTTTTTGCAGACTTTATTTCTGCACCCCCTCCCATAGGAACTCTTTCCAGCTACCAACTGTACTCAGTCTTTACCTCCCACAGTGACACTGTATCTGCTCTCCTCACTTCAACCGATGAAACCTCTGGATCTAAGCCCTAACGGGGAAGGGCTGCCCTATCCTCCCAGGGTGCTCTATCTTGAGTATAGAGTGCTGGACGGAGTGACTGGGGATGGAGAGAGCAGAGCGCCCAGCGTTGGGAGTGTGGATCGGGAGGTGGCGCCTTCGCCTAGCCTCCTGAGAGAGGGGTTTTTACATCCTTTTTCCCCAGATCATGATTGGGAAATGGTGTCTGAGCATTGAGTTCTCTGCCCCACTTACATGAGCACTGCATACCTGGCCCACCTCTGACTGCTGCCAGAGGCCGCTCCTGTGTGGTGCATCCCCCAGAGCACTCCCCAGGAAGAGAGAACAGTCCTCTGGATGCTTGATCTCTTCCCTCCTCTGCCAACCCCAGTGGCTCAAGTCTGTTCCCAAATCTGGGTCACCAGCATGGCACAAAGTGTGGTGCCCAGCGCCTTAACCCTCAGCACTTCTGGGTGAGAATTTCCAATTTGACTACTCACTCTCTGTGTTCTCCCACCAAGCCAATTTCTGACCCACCCTGTAATCTTGTTCTCATCCCTGGACCTCCAGTTTCCTTAGTGTAGAGTCAAAGGCTTGGCTACGTTCTACACGCAGTGCCTCCCCTGCCTGCCTTTTGCTTGCTGTCTTTGTGATCCAGTCAATTAAGTTAGTTAGATTTGTCTGACATAACCTCCCCATGATGAATCCATGCTAATATTGCCTGGAATCCATCGGCATTCAGGAAACTGTTGTCCTTCCCTTAATAATGATCTCAAGTAGTTTACCCACTATGTACATCAGACTGACTGATGTACAGCTCTGCAGGCTCACACATCAGCTGCCCTGCAATCTATTGGCACCACTCCTGTTTCCAGTGAATAGTTGAAGGGGTCTTCCAGTGGGGCACCTAGCTTCTCCCATATTTCTGTTGGCACCTTAACATTTACCTTAACTGGCTCATTGATATGTCAGTCTTCAGAGTGCTTACAGCCCTAAGCACTTTCTCCTCAGTGATCCACTTCTTGTTGAATTTTTGCCCCCACCCCCACCTCTGCCCTTTAGGCCTTGAGACTACATTTAGTTAGCAGCCCTTTATACTCTACCATGAGTACTGCAGAAACATCCTCATTTAGTAATTCCTCTTTACCTTCATCCTCCTGTTCCTAGTTATCCCACTACTTCAGCAAAGGCCCCCACCCCAGATTACACCACTCCCCAGTGAAGAATAAGAATGCATTATCCTCCTTTTTACCAACCCCATCTCTGCTTGTGACTTGGTCATTCTTGCTCGTTCTCTCTCTCTCTCTGGTGTCCCTCACTTTGGTCTGTTTACTTCTCTGCTTTCATCTATCGGTTTGTCCTTGTGCTTTTAGAAGGCCTTCCTGTTTTCCCTCACCTCATCCTCATATACCAGCTTGGTTTTCTTCCTCACCTATTCTTGGTTACTGCCATACTACAGAGACTTGGCGCTTCAAACAACCCCTTTTCAATCAGTCCTCATGTACCATCCACCCTGTTGCCACCCCCAACCCTGCCAGTTCCTTCCTCACCAATTCCCTCATTCTATTAAAATCCACCTTCCTGAAGTCTAAAAACTTATATTGTGAGTAGTACTTGCTCTCTGACTCTAGTTTTATGTTAAAATACACGGTCAGGTGAGAATCTGAGCAGGGCAGATGGACCCCCTATTAATGTCAAAGGCTATCATTTACTGTCACAGCATTCCTGATTTCCCCACTGTCTGTTTCCTTTGCATTTCAGGCAGCAGTTCATGTTACAGTGAAAGTGCTGTACCTACTGTATATCTTCTTTTGATTTCATTAGGAGATTGCCCTTATTCTCTTGTCCCACAGGTTGCCCTTTTGGCCCTGCTTTGAATCTGGTTTAGCATTTTGTAGATGTGAAATAATTAGTGTTAAGTGTCATTAAAGGGACACTGCGGATCTTTACTGGATTGTGTTGTTTCTAGGTGAAACTCCACATGTTAGGATTACTGACCTTCTTTAGAATGTACGCATGTTCCTGGCTGTTCTGTCTTCTTCCTTTCTTAGCTGACCAGAAATGCATGCTGATGTTGTAATTATACCCAACCTTGTTTACTTTTAGATTATTGATCTACTCTTATTGCATACTTCCTGAACACTGGTACCCACCCAAACAGTGCAGCCACTCATGAGGCAAACAGTATCTCCTACCACTGCATTATGAGTAGCTAGACTGTGTTGTGGTTTTCCCCAAGTTCATGAAAGATGCAGTGGGGACTGATAAAGGAGTGTAAATTAACACATTTTTGTGTGGTCACACCAGTACAGTGTGTAGCCTAGTTTTCATTTTTTTGAAGAAAAAAATAACTCAGACTGAAATGGCCAGCTACATCAGCAATTTCTACAGAATGTGACCGATCATAAAATGTGTTTTTTTAAACTAGACGCTTTGAGGCCTAAAGGGATTTTATTTGTTAATTCATAGTTTCATAGTATTGTACACGTCTTTAAAGCCAATGGCCCATTACGAATCCGCCACCACTGAATTAGTGATGGAAGCTATATATTTCTTTATCCCTATGATATGGTCCAGATTTTTTTTAAATTGTTGTACTGTCTTACTCATGACTACATATAACTACTTTATTTGTGTATCAAATTTAAGATTATCCAGAATTGTAACACCCAAATCTTTTTCTTCCGTAGTTGTTGTTAGTTGTATAGTTTTCATTACATAATGTGCCTTAACATTGTTTTTTGCCCATGTGCATTACTTTGTATTTCTGTTTGTTGAAACTCATTTTGTTAATGTTTGCCCAATTACATCGTTTATTTAAGTTGTTTTGTAGATTGTCGATTGATTCAGTATTATTTACAAAACATCCAACATTGCAGTCATCTGCATATTTGCTAATCCAGACACTGCTGCTAGTCTGCATGCTTGAAATACGAATATTAAATAATAGTGGACTCAATACAGAGCCCTGGAGTACCCTGCTGGTACCCTGTGTCCATTTGGGTTCATGCCCTCTAATAACTACTCTTTGCTGTTTATTTTTGACCGTGAGTCGATCCATTTTATAATTTTACCATCAAGATTTATTTTGAATAATTGTTCCATTAACACTCTATGGGAAGCTGTGTCAAATGCCTTGGCATAGTCCAAGAAGACTACATCGACCGGCAGTCCTTGTTCTAGTGCTTCACTTACTGGGTCAAAAAAGTTTATTAAATTAGTTAAGCATGACCGACCTGATGTAAATTCTGTTTTTGATAATCGATTTGGTGCTTTAGACATATAAATGCTTATTTTCAGGCACAACATGGGAGGGTACAAGTCCAATAAAGTACAACAACGGACAATAAATACAAGGTTGATGTGTCTCTTAAAAATACGGTTTCCCCAGATTTTCATTAATACTCCCCAGTATTTGAACACCAAGCTTCATCATCGCATTTTTGTGATTTAGATAAGCAAGTGTGTAACAGACACCACTCCCTTACCTTATGGACACTAGGGATATCATGGCTAGCACCAGGCTACCTAATGTCAGCTCTAACATACAGTAGTGAACACAGAATGAAATACGGTGCCGTAGCTATGGGGATGGAAATACAAATGAAGAGCAGAAGTGGAAACTATGTAATGTTTACTAATATGCATTATTGTACCAAATCTTGTCACTGGACACACGTGAAAATGGGCAACTTTGCTCACATGCCTTTCCAGTATAAACAATAAATGAAAACAGGGGCTAGAGGGGGCCCAAATGAGTAACTACAGTAAGTATTCAAACAACTGTGCCACAGTAGTTCTACCACTCGTGGTGCTGATGACCCAGATTCTGGATCTAGCCTGGGCATCACAGGATCGACTGGGGGAGGTGGATCGAGCAACTGAGGAACAGCTGTCCTCCTCTTGGGGTGAATGATACTGAGTCTGGCATTTGCCTGATCCCCCTCCATGGTGGTGGTGGTCAGGGGTGAAGCTGCTTAGGACTGTGGGATTAAGTGTGAAGCAGTGCTAAACATTGATGTGCTATGCACGTTACGATGTACTGCGACATCTCTGACTCCACTGCATGTCTGCTCTTCCTAGGACAGAAACAAGTGGAAATACCACTGACTGGGAGGGTAACATGTACCATTAACCTATGTCTGTCACTGGGCCTCTACTGTCTAGTCCTGGATTTCCTCCAGCCTCCAGCTTTCACCACCACCATGGGGCCAGACTAGGGAAGGGAGTTGCTGTGGAGCTGCAGAGCCCTGCCTCTAGAGGCAACCACAGTCTCTAGCTCTGCCTCCCCATATGACATCGGGGGAAAGCACCTGCAATGGACTGCCATGGGGGCTGCTATGCATTAGGTAATCATTAATTACATGCAACATGGGTAATGATACTCTAATTACACATTTGTTGCATATAACTACATTGCAATTAATGCAAGTACATACAGCTAATGGGTCACTACAGTGTAATTACCTATGTTGCATGTGATTAATGTTTACACCTACCCATTAATTACACTGAAACTGACATATAAAGTGTGACCAAAAACTCAAAAGCAGTATGTAAAGATTTGATCTAAAGCACTAAAGAGAGCGAGTGCAGTCAATGTTTTGTGGCTGCCCTTTTGGACAGTCACTGTGTTTTGGTATAAAGAACCACTGACACAGAAAGCCTTTGTTAGTGATGTTGGCAACATACCTGCAGACTCAAGCGCATAATCCACCAGTCCAATGCGATCTTCGCTGTACAGCTTGACAGCTCAGTCTACAATATCATTCACTTGCTGAAAAAAACACAAAGACACCAGCAGTGGGGTATGGCACAGGTGAACGATAAATGTTATTTATTTATTTGTAATATATGGATAAGCCAAATAGTATTGTTAAATCAATTAAAAGAATTCCCAGTAATATTGTATTACACTTAAAATCACATAATACTGCAGTTTGTTTCCCACAGGACTTTGTTGTAAATGGGGATCGCATCCCAACAATTGTTCCTGTATAAAAATACATTTTTATCAAATCAAAACAATACTATTGTTCAGAGTGTGTACTATTATCACTCTGAGCTCTCAATGATAGTATTCCATCTTCATGCACACTGTTCAAATTTTCGTGCTCGGCACAGCTAGGTTTTTACTGTAGCTTCCATATACAGTATGCTGACTCCCCACTGACTAGACTGGGACAAAAATGGAAGCCGGAGTGTGAGACCAGCCAAGAGAGAGGCTGAGACTTGAGAACCGGCAACGGTAAGGTCAGTTTCACCTTTGTTGCTTGAATGCTGCCTCTTGTTTATTTTATTAAGAAATCACACTGTTTGTGTGCTGTGGCTCTGAAGCCCTGTCAACATTAAATGGCTGTAAAGCCTAGAAATAGGCAGTAGGTCATTAGTTTACATACTGCAGTGGGTTTCCTCTCTCTTCTTGTTTGTCTCCAATCTCTGTCCCAAATGCTGCCGCTGAACTGGGAGAAATTTTTCTGCCACAAGATGCTCTCATTCTCTATGCTTTTTCCCCCCCAACAAAGTGGATGCAGAGAGACAGACAGGGAGAGAGAAGCTGCAGTAGCTTTGTGAGGTGATGTTAAAACCATTGATCATATGCTTTAACTAAATAACTTTTTTTATTAAGAAATCACACTGCTGGCTTGTGAAGCATATGGCTACCAGAGAGACCGAGACAAAGAGAGAGAGCTGTTGCTCCAGAGGGGAGTAGGGGACATTCCTGGATCCATGTATTACAAAAATAAAAAAAGGGGACTGTGTCTCACTTGGCTATACCATCTCACAGTTCTGGTGACATGGTGGATCCTCCCAAATTTCCTTCTTGAGGTTCTTGTACATACTGGGGTGGGCTCCCTGTGTGCCACATAAGTGTGGGGAGGGGCTACATAATGCTGACATGAGGACTGGGGACCCTGATGGTGGTGCATTTTCTCTGTTTCTGATGCTGGCAGTGGTGTACGCTCGTGACTTCACCATTTTTTTAAATATTTTTACTACACATTTGCAACATAGCCATTTTTTACACCTCCCCATGAAAGAGTACAGCTGTCATTTTTTACAGCCTGTTCGGAATATTTTTGCACCTGTGGTGCTAAATGCCATAGTCACTGTGCATAAGCAGCTTTCAGCTAACAAACTGATATTCCCCCTGTTCATGAGGTGGGGTCACAAAACAAACATGTTGAAAATTTGGAGGAAAATACCAACGAATGCCTGAGTGGTATTAGGCTTTTCAACTATAACGCCCAACCCTATAGAGAATGACAGGGAATCAGGGGTGGACTTGGGATTCTTGCCTGTGATGCTCATACCATTCCACACCCTGCAGTCACTGAGAGGCATCGAGGTATGCCTTGGACTCTTCAGCCCCAAAGTTCACCCCATTCTCCTATATCACCCCATCTCACCATATTTCCTAATGAAATGGGAGTGCGCATAGGGCCAAAGACCACAAGGAACACCGTGGCACTTGTCAGTCTCTGCAGGGTGGGGTGTGGTGAAATGGCATGGCCGTAATGCCTGACGACCCAAACGCACACCCCAATGCCTGTCACTCTCTGCAGGGTGGTGGTGGTGGGGTTGGCTTCAGTTCAATACTTCACTGCCATTCCTATTACACAGCTCTGTAACTTCTACACTACCACTGCCAATGCCAGCAAGCAAACATTCGGCATTGACAAATGCTTGTTAGAACTGTGCTACCTTTGGATTTGAAACCATTTCCCAGTTTGCTGCAAATGTTTTCACCAATGGACCAGAGTCCACCCATAACCAGCAACCTCTAACCTTTTACACATCAAAAAAGGAATTCTAGTGTCCTGCAAAACAAATACATGTTGTTGAAACTACTGTAAGACTGCAAAAGTTGAATTCCACCTCAAGTCAGAATTTATGCTGTTCACATTCAATGGCGTAAAGGATAAATGTGAATCAGGAGAAAGGAAATGTTAGATAGAAGAGTGTTAGTCACCTCTCTAGTATGCCATTTCTCCTTGGCTGTGGATGCCTAAGCAGGCCTCTCAGGCTGAGACATCAGAATCCTCTTCATCCATATGGTCACCACAAGTGTGAAAGACCTCAAATCTCTTTTCTGTAGGGAGGACCGGGTTGAGTGATCCTTTTTATTTCATTGACACAGGCTGCTTCCCTTTCTCTGTAACAAGTATCATGTCCTCTTCGGGGGTTGGGGTGGTGAAGGCATACACCAGATGGAACTTCCATAGGGGCTGAGGTTACCAAAAGACTTTCAGGAGACTGAGGTGGTCTTGAAATGTTATGTGATTCCACCCTTGTGGACTGCTCTTTAACTGGGCCAGGTGGGGGGTTGCTAGGGTTCATTAGCCTATGGGCCTATGCTGCTTGTTGGACCCTGAAGGGTTTGGTAGCAGTGTGGATATAACAGTCCTGCTCACCATAGTCTGATGAATTATGAGCTGCCCAAGGACACTGGCTAAAAGCACGATCTGTCGAATCACAAAGGTGGCATTTTGGTGGACTCTTGCAAAAGTTACTTGTGTGACCCAGAGCTCCACACTGCAAGCATTTCCTATTGTCACATTCATGATACTCTGAGCCACATCAATAACACTGGCTGGCCCGTACAGAAAAGGTTGCCCCTGTTCTGCCCCAGAAAGAAACAGGGAGATGCTCAATCCCAAAGTCATTTTGGCAAAGTTGCACACTGAATTTCCACCCCTATCCAAAATCCCTCATCATATATGATGGACTCTGTGGTACCTTGTAAGTCACAAAGTTGTTTTAACCAATAAATTATATCTGAAACATTCACTCCCTCATTGCAGAAGAGGGTGTGTCAACACTAGATCAACACCACTACAGCGAACACCAGCAAAGTGACAGAATTTTCTGTCTGTTGCGAGTCGCTGTGCTGGTGCGCAGAAGACACTGGTGGTGCGTTTCCCGGTGTAGCACCCCCCTGGTCCAACTCAAACTCGGAGTTAGAATCCTAGAGACTGGGAGGTGTGGTGGTAGAGCCCCCCACATGGGGGGTTTATGGGGTGCAGAACCCTGATAGAAAACACCGACATCTCTGAAGCTACAATACTGACAGTCGGCATGGTAGCTGTCGCTGTTTGGGATGTCAGTGCTAGCACTGTCAAAGCGCTATGGTAAAACCACAGAAGAGCACTGTGATTGTCTTAAATGTTGGCTTCATGAGGGGGATGGCAAAAAAAGGAGCCCATAATGGGGTGTCACAAACCTTAGGATAAAAGGCCCAAAATGTATCCAGCTTTTGCTGAAACAGAAAGTGGACATCGAAAATAAAGTCACCAGGGGTGTGAATAAATGCACAACTGTCTGCAGGGCTGAACTGTAAAGATGTTACTTTCCCCACATATTGCCTGTCTGGAAACATTGGTAACTCTCCTCCTTGTACCTAATTTGTGCAGCATAGCATCTTTTGGTTACCTCAGCTGGCATTTGAAAAAGACTTGCATAACTTAACATGCTGCATTGGTGTTTCAGTCCTCGTAGCATTTGTGTCCTCTATATAACTTGGACCAGGAGTGAACTCGAGAGGTAAAGGATCCGTAAGGCACCTACTTGCACCCTGTGAGTGTTCCTGGCAGAGGCACCCAGAAGGTGGACCTGATGAATGAGAAATACCCAAGCCAGAAACTGGGCTAGCTGAAATTGCAAGTGAGGGTTCCATTGGAATGGCCTTCTCCTCTGTTTTGCTCCATGCCCATGTTCTCGGAGATCTCCAATTGAGTATACCCAGGATGTTGAACAGCTGCACCAGCTGCTGAGCTGCTATCCAAAAGCCTCTGTTCTCCTCAAGGAGCCCTGTTGGCTGAATTCGCTATCTGCTGTTCGGGACTCCTAGTACCAGCATGTTCAAAAGTAGTACTCTCTGATTCTGGCCAAGGTCCATATTCAATCCTCTGATCAATGGAAATATGTTTACGTACCTGCTGCCATGAAGAGAGTGTTGTTCCTGGGACAGGGATCTCTGGATAAGGCCCCAAGTACCTGTAGGGGTTTCCATCCAGCCGACACCATGAATAGCCTGTTCTGGAGACCAGTCTGCCTGCTGTAAGGGTAGAGTTTCCTTGTCTTCCAGCTCAGCCTATCCTGTAGGTAGGGGAAATGGGCAGACTAGGTGAGCCAAGCAGTCCTTATCTGCCATCACAGTTTATGTTTCTATGTTTCTCAGGACCATTCGTTTCTGCATCCATGAATTCAGCATCACTGTTCAGGTCTGTGGTTTGAAATTTCTTCCCCACAGGTAATATAGGACTAGTTAGTAGGCATTTTCTCTTTTTTTCCTCATCAATCCTATTTTTTCTCAGCAAACAAATGTTTAGCTTCATTCATCATTATGTTTGCTTGCACGCATGTGCAAGAAACATAGTGCTATGAACAGAGATTTCAGAGGTGTGTCACCTCCTCCTCCAATTCAGGCACTGTGCTGGCAGGTGCGGCCCCTGTAAGCCAATGCATTTTGGAGCTGTCTATGACACGCTCCAAAATGCAGTGGCATACAGTTGAAAGGGGGAGCTACGCTTGAGTGAGCAGCGATAAGAAGCTGCTCACGCGCAGCTCCCCCCTAGCCGCAGGCGTGCGCGTCCGCATCGCAGCGATAACCGACGGGTGCCCAATCCCCGCCGGGCGCGCTTGCATCGCCCCGGTTCCCCCAGTAGTTGATGCCATGCTGGAGCCCACCCCAGCGAGGCAATCCGTCTTGTTGCCGACGGGGTGCCCAATCCTCTGGCCGCTGAACGCCGCCTCTCCCCTAAAGTCTCTAAGCACGCTGGGAGCCCACCCCAGTGTGGCAAACGGTCCCGCTGCTTGTTTTTAATTTTTGCCAACGGGGTGCCTAATCCCCGCCGGCTGAACGCCCTGTCCTGGTGCCGCTGGGAGCCCACCCAGCCGGGCAAGCGATCCCACTAATGTCTTTTTTTGTTTTTCCTGTAAAACAAAAGCGGTCCTTGGCGTCTCCGAAGCCCCTCCCAAAACCCGCACCCACCCACTGCGCACTCAGCCTCCCCACCCCCTCACCCCATACTTACCTCCGGAGCTCGGTCGCGGCGATCATCGATGGACCGGAGCAGCGTCTGCACTCTTCAAAGCCGACCGCGAACTGAGGAAATGCCGGTAAGCTGTATAATGGGCTAGATAGGGGGGTTTCAACTTTATTGCATATCTCAGGCATTTTTGGGAATTTTTGCACCAAATTTTCAACATGGGGTTTTTGGGACCCCTTCTCATGAATGATGTCACTGTCATGGAGTTATTCAGGCTCGGAGGGTGATTTCGCGCAGTGACTGCGCAGTGACTGTGAAATCACCCCTTGGGACTGAATACCGCCATGACAGTGACATCATTCATGAGAAGGGGCCAAAACCCCCATGTTGAAAATTTGGTGCCAAAATTCCAAAAATGTCTGTTTAACGAGCGTGCGTTGCGCAGTTCCTATGCAGGCTCGTAAGTTCGTGAAATTTCAATATTTTCACTCCAGATTTTCAACATTGTCATTTCACCACACTGTCTTATGATTAGTACAGCTGTCATTTTTCACATCTCACTCAAATATGTTTCCACCCTTAGCGCAGAATGGCGCGGTCGGCATGTGAAATCAGTATGCACGGACAATTAAAGAAAATCACAGTGACACTGTTCATGAGCAGAGGTCTTGAAATGGCTATGTTGAAAATTTGGTGAAAAATTCACAAAAATGACTGTTTCTGACGTCGTTCTTGCAGTTCTCACCGCACACTCCATAGGTTCATAATTTTCAATATTTCCGCTCCAGATTTTCAACATTGCCATTTTACACACCTTATTATGAGCAGTACAGCTGTCATTTTTCACATCTCACCCAAAGCGCTGTTTCCGCCCATGTAGCGCATCAATGGCGCAGTCGTTGTCTTGAACTCAGTGTATGGGACACATTAAGAAAATCACAGTGTCACTGTTCATGAGCAGAGATCTTAAAATAGCAATGTTTCAAATTTGGTGACAGAATTCCTAAAATGACTGTTTTCACAGTGTCGTTGCTGGCTCCCGCACTGCAGCTCGTAGGTTTCAATTTCAATATTTCACTCCAGATTTCCAACATTGCCATTTTTCCACACCTCCTTATGAGCAGTACAGCTGTCATTTTTCACATCCTGCCCAAAACATGTTTCCGCCCGTATGGCGCACAATGGCGCGGTCGGTGTGCAAACTCAATGTATGGGACACATTAACAAAACCACAGTGACACTGGTCACGAGCAGAGGTCTTAAAATGGCTATGTTGAAAACTTGGTGAAAAATGTCTAAAAATTACTTTAACGGCGTGCGTTGCACAGTTCCTATGCATGTATGAAGTTGCAGATTTAATATTTTCCTCTAGATTTTCAACATGTCCATTTGTATAAACTTCCTTATGAACAGTCCAGCTGCAATTTTTCATATGTCTCCCAAAATGTGTTATCGTACATGTACGCACAATGGTGCTGTTGGTGTAATGAAAGCAATGTTTAGGACAGATTAAGAAACTCACAGTTACACTGTTCATGAGCAGAGAGTCTTAAAATGGCTATGTTGAAAATTTGGTGACAAAAGTCCATAAAATGACTGTGTTACAGTGAGCATTGTGCAGTTTCCACGCATCCCGTTACTTCTGACTTTGTAATATTTTCAGTCCAGATTTTCACTAGTGGCATTTTTCAACACTTCCTTATGAACAGTACAGCTGGCAATTTTTCACAACATGGCCGAAGTGTGTTTTCACACTTTCAGTGCAGAGATGCGTGGTCGCTGTGGGAAATCATTGTTCGGCACAGATAAAGAAAATCACAGTGACACTGTTCATGATGGAGGCACCAAAATGCCTGAGTTGACAATCTGCTATAAAATATCCCCAACCCTACCCATATAACGTTTGTTAGATTTGCACAGTTTCTATTATCTTTCGTGACTTCACCTTTTTGTAAAATATTTTTACTACAGATTTGCAACATAGCCATTTTTACACCTCCCATGAAAGAGTACAGCTGTCATTTTTACAGCCTGTTGGAATATTTTTGCACCTGTGGTGCTAAATGCAAAGTCACTGTGCATAAGCAGCTTTCTGCTACCAAAAACTGATATTCCCCTGTTCATGAGAGGTGGGTACAAACCAAACATGTTGAAAATTTGGAGTTAAAATACCAACGAATGCCTGGAGGTATTAGGCTTTTCAACTAAATCGCCCAACCCTCTAGAGAATGACAGGAATCAGGGGTGTGACTTGGGATTCTTGCCTGTGATGCTCATACCATTCCACACCCTGCAGTCACTGAGAGGCATCGAGGTATGCCTTGGGCTCTTGACCCCAAACTTTCACCCATTCTCCTATATCACACCCATCTCACCGTATTTCCTAATGAAATGGGGTGCGCATAAGAGCCAAAGACCCCAAGGAACACGTCACACTTGTCAGTCTCTGCAGAGTGGGGTGTGGCGAAATGGCGTGGCCATTATGCCTGACGACCCAAATGCACACCCCAATGCCTGACACTCTCTGCAGGGTGGTGGTGGGGTTGGCTTCAGTTCAATACTTCACTGCCATTCCTATTACGCAGCTCTGTAACTTCTACACTACCACTGCCAATGCCAGTAAACAAACATTCGGCATTGACAAATGCTTGTTTTAAATAGCTGTTTCTTTTTCTCCTCCAAATCTTTTTGCAAAGTTCATCTTCTAACATTTCTTCATCAGGAACATTGCTAAATCTAGATATGTTGCCTTGTGTAGGAGGAGCCTCCTGCTCCCTTTGTTGCTGAAATTCTTCTTCCCCTTCAGCTGACTTCTATGGACTGGGTCCTTCCATCCTGCTCACAGGAAGTCAAGCCCCTTGCAGGCAGAGTAGGGGAAATCACTGGAGTCCTGGTCAAATTTCTCCCATTCACTGGAAATACCACCAACAGCTTAATCTGGTTCAAGGTCAGTCGGCACTCATTTGTGTGGGGGGGTCAAGGGACAGAGGCAGTTATAAGTGAGGTGCTAACTGCATACTCGAGCAGACTTGATAGACGTGTGTGTGGCCTGTTTCTGCTGGCAAGTAATAAGCTAGTGTAGGCACCAACGAGGAAATGGGTGATACTTGACCTGATCTTCAAGTAAAAAAATTTCAACATGGTGGAAAGGGGTCTCTGTGACAATGGTGAAAGCCTAAAGGCTAGTGCCATTACTGAGAAGTCAGGAGTGCCAAAAATGTATTTCCACACTCTGACACTTTGGCACACAACAAAAGGGCACCAAAGACTTAGTTTTTTAATGTTTTATGTGGGGGGCTGCACCCGCACCCCCCTACTTAAAGATTCTCAACTCCAGGGGGTGCATGTTGGGGGGCTGAAAACATTAAAAAAGTAAAGGTTCAGGCTGGGCGCAACAAATATGCACCAGAGCCCGGACCTGAACCCAGTACCCTGCTGACCAATGCCGCCAACCCACCCACCATGCCATGGGGTTGGCTCGGCAGCCCGCCACAGCATCATCCCTCACATACCCTCCCACCCCTCACTGTTTTTGGCCACTCCCTCCTGCACATATGTATAGCGACACCCTGTCACTATATGCGCCCACCCTCTGTTCTGGCCACCCTACCCTATCGTATCTGTCCATGAAATACACTGGGGATTGGGTCTCCATTATTGTAGGTGCCCATTCCCCAGTGCTAATGTCATGGGATACTGGTGGAAAGAGTTCAGACCAAAGAGCCACTAGGTTCCAGTGATCACAACTTTTTATAGTAATACTGATTTGGAGAGAAGTACTCCACATCAAGTGCTGAGGTCCTAGACTTCAGGAAGGCAAACTTCAATAGGATGAGTCTGGAATTAGAGAGAAACTGAGGGGGTGGTTGATGCAGATGGGGTAGAAGGCAAGTGAGAAATCATTAAGAGATATCCTAGAAGTCACAGAAAACTGTGACATGATTCAGAAAAATAACCACAGAAAATCCCTATGGTTTTCCAAAGAAGTGTGAGTAACAGTCTGGGCCAAGAGGTAAGCCTTTAAAAAATACACGTATAGGCAAACTAAGGAGTGCTGGGAACATGACCAGGAGAATCTGAAGAAGACAAAAAGGCAGTCAGAGAGGCCAAGGCAGATATGACTTAAGAATAGCAAGAGGGTAAAATGGGGACAAATTATTTTTGTAGGTGTGTTGGAAAGAAAAATAAAGACAAAAGGAGGGATTGTGAGACTAAAAGAGGGAGGAAGGGTGGCAGAGGAGGGAGCAGGTGGATGTGCTGAACAGATATTTCTGTTCAGTGTTTATAGTATGGGGACACTCCCAGAAAGTCACATAAAGCTTCCAAGAGGGATGTAGAGGGAATGGAGCTAGTGTGTAGATCACAGAGGATCGAGGTAAACAAGGAATTAGCAAAGCAGACCAAGCAACAGCACCAGACAGACTACATCTGAAATAGAGTTCAGAATGAGCTGGGTCCAGAGATGGCTGGCTCACTAACAGACATCCCCACTTTCTAACCAGTGGATCACACCACTTCTTATGTATTTCTTTGATCCAAAGGTCTGACATTAGTCTCTAAAGAGACAGGAAAGGTGCCATGCAACTGAAGGAGGGCAACAATAATGCCACTGCTCAAAAAGGGGAGGAGGGGTTAACTGGGGAACAACAAGCCAGTCAGTCTAACCTCTATTGTGTAAAAACGCATGGAGACCACAGTCAGAGACTAGGAGGTGGAAGATCTGGAAGGCAATGGGCAATGGTATAGCAAACAGTATGGGTTCATAGCAGGAAGGCCATCTCAGACCAATCTGTCACTTCAACTTTAGTAAGGCCTCTGATTCGGTACCACACAGAATGCTCCTACAAATGATGGAGGAGTCAGGGCTGGTGTAGGGGCTGACTAGGTGGGTAGGAAACTGGTTGGGGGATAGACAACAAGGGGTGGTGCTCAGTGAAAATGAATCAGAGATGAGGGAGGTCACCAGTGGGGTTCCACACAGATCAGTTGTGGGACCTGCCCTGTTCAATGTATTCATAAGTGACTGAGGGTATTAAAGGGATGGTATGCCTCTTAATGGAAAACACCAAAACTATGCAGCACGGTGGACAATTTATAGGGTGTCAGAAAGTTGTGGCAAGAGGCAGTATAGCGCAGTGGTTTAAGACTCTGAGCTGTAAATCTGGTAACATCCAGCAGACCAGAACTGGGTTTGAATCCCACAGCTTCCACTTGCATACTGTGTGACCCTGAGCAAGTCACTTAATTCCCCTGTGCTCTCAAGTCATTCCTGTAAAAAAGCTTTCAGCTTAGTGTGCTACTCCTAGTTAAACAACTAAATAAAAAAAAAAGATCTGGAAAACCTGAAGAAATGGTCAGGGACCTGGCTCTGCATGGTAATGAAAAAATGCAAAAGCGTGCATTTGGAGGAGGAACCCACACTGGGAATACTGGATATGGGGCGAAGTTTGCAATAACAGGGGAAAAGGGGACCTACTAGTGATGATTAGCAACAACCTTAAGGTCTCCACACAGTGCAATGGGAATTTCAGAAAAGGTGAACAGGATGTTAGGGTGCACTGACAGTGGCTTTGGCAGTAGCAGGAGGAAGGAAATCTTGCCATTGTAGATGTCCCTAGTGAAGTCACATCCTGAGTACTGCACACAGTTCTGGAACCTGCACTCAAAAAAGGAGAGGGATGGGTTGGAAGCAGTATAGAGAATGACCACCAACATGATCAGGGGCAGTAGGAATAATGGACACACAAGAAGGCTTGAAGATCTCAGGAAGTACTCACTGGATGACAGGAGGAGAGAGGATATTATAGAAATACACATTCTGAGGGCATAAATGAGGTGTAAGGAACCTGGTCTCTAGAAACTAAACTATGGTGGATAGTAAGGCATACTTGAAACTAGGAAGGCAGATGGTTTAAGACAGACATCAGAAAGTTATTTTAATTGAGATGAGTTGGTGGAAAAGTGGAATAAAGCTAACCAAAGGAACATGAGGCAGGGTTGATAAGTGGGTTCAAGGCTGGGTGGGACAAAAAATTGGTTAGAGGACAGGTGACAGAAACATGGTAGTAAATAGAATTCATCACAGGAAGAGAGGTAACAAGCGAGGTGTCTCAGGGATCAATGCTGAGACTGGTCCTCTTTAATGTCTTTATTTTATAAGTGACATTGCACAGGACCTGTAAAGGAAGGGCTGCCTCTTTGTGGATGACACCAAAATCTACAGAAAGGTGGACACTCTGAGGGGATGGAAAGGATGAGCAGAGACCTGAGAAAACTTGAGGAGTGATCAAGGGTATGGCAGCTGGGTTTCAATGTGAAAAAGTGTAGGGTAATTCAGCTGGATCACAAGAACCCTGGGGCAGAGTACAAAATAAGAAATGGTGATGCCCACCAAGGATAAGAGACCTGGAGGTAATCATATTGATGACCTGAAGGTGGTCAGGCAGTGCAGCAAGACAGTAGGGATGGCTAGTGGGATACTGGCATACCATATACTCACCCGATAGTGACACATCTATGGCTACTGACACTACGGTGACTACAGCACCAGGTTGCTGTAGTGTTGGCACTGGAACCCTGCACTGTCTTTCAGGGGTCTTGCATCCCTCAATCAGTTCTGACTCAGCATTGATTATATTTAAGGGGGGCAGGGGCACAGCTCCCCACATGGGGGGTTAGGGGCCAAGTCCCCCAAAACAAAACATGTTGCTCCATAGGAACCTGTCTGCTGACTGTGAAATGTGGTCATCTGGATGGGTTCGCTGTCTGATCATTCAACAAACTTTTTGTCGATGACCAGTCATAGATCCCTGGCGTACATAGGGAGGGGAGTCACCAGCAGAGAGAGGGAGGGAGGGAGGTGGTGGTGCCTCTATATGAACTACTGAATAGTATGTCAGTTCTAGAGCTCACATCTCTGAGACAAACATAAGCAAAGTGGAGATGGTCCAGAGTAGGGCAAATAAAATAGATGAGGGTCTGTAGAAGCCCTATGAGGAGACTTAAGGACCTAAATATGTACACCCTGGAAGAGATGAGAGGGAGGGATATGATAGAGACCTTTAAACACCTTACTACAATAAATCAGGTACAGGAGGGAAGCATTTTCAGAAACAACTCTGCCCAAGAACAAGGGGACATGATAAGTTTGGCCACTCACTGGTGCACTCCTATAAATCTTAAAAAGATGTACTGTAAATGTGAAGGGCTGAACATGCCTAACCCTTTGTACTGAATTGCATGCAGGAAAACTATGGTCTTCTCCTAACTGGTGCGCTCCCATGTGAACCTCATAATTGGCCAGGGCATGATATAAACAATGAAGCCAAAGTAGAGTCCCGTAAGATACAGAGGAAGCAGAGGAACCCCTGCTCATAATGAGTAAAATGTGATACCTTTCTGACTGATACGGTGACCACTTTGTCACAGAGGTCAGGACTGAACATACTTAAGTTGAAACATGAGACCAAGAACCCCTCTAATGAGCTAAAACAAGTAAAAATACTGGTGTAATTTGAAAAGAAAATTCAGGCTTTTAAGCAACAGATTGTAGGGGGGAGCACTGGTACCTTAATTATATGGGCATGATGAGAAGTTAAAGGAAGTAGATTATGAAGAAATGTGAGGAAGTACTTCTTCACAAAAAGAGTGGTGAATTCCTGGAACAACCTTCCAGTGGTGGTGTTGGGGTGAATACAGTGGTGAGATTCAAGAAAGCTTGGGATAAGCATAAAGGAATCTTAGGGGAAGGGAAGTAGGGGTGAATTGTCTAGAGATCAAGTATGATCTGTGGTGGTACTATAGCCAGGGAAAAATGATCATGCTAGGTGGGCCAAGTGGCCCCTATGTGTCAGCAAGTTCTATGTTTCTATGACCGGTTTGGAGACTAGTATGGACCAATTTGAAGACTAGTGTGGATGGAAGAGAGAGAGAGAGGCTGTTGAGGGCAGCTAGTGCTATAAAGACAAATTAGGCAATAGACCTATGGTTACATAGAAACATAGACTTTGACAGCAGATAAGGACTGCTTGGCCCGTCTAGTTGGCCCATTTCTTTACCTACTGGATAAGCTGCAGATCCTAGTTAACCAGCAGCCTATTTCTTCCTACCCCCACAAGAATTGTCTTATGTCTGTCCCTTGCATTCTTGAATTCCCACACTGTTTTTGACCCCACAACCTCCTCAGGAAGTCCATTCCATGTGTCTACCACCCTCTTTGTGAAAAAATACTTCCTCACATTACCCTTGAGCTGTCCCCCCTCTATCTTCGAAATGTGTACCCTTTTTCTTTCACATCTGTTTTTCTGAAAGCTGCTAGCTACCCTCTTGGACTTTGTTGATTCCCTTGAAGTACCTAAAAGTTTCTATCATGTCCCCCTCCTTTCCTCAAGGAATATATATATTAAACTCCTTTACTCTCTGCTCATGAAAGCTTCTGTTGCTTAGACCCTGCAACGATTTTAGTTGCGCTCCTCTGGACTGTATTCATCCTGTTTATGTCCTTGTGGAGATGGGGTCTCCAAAACTGAACACAGTACTCCATATGGGGTATCACCAACTGTCTGTACTGAGGGATAACAACTTCCTGTTTTCTACTGGTGATGCCTCTCCCTATATATCACAGTATCCCCCCAGCCATCCCTACTGCCCTCTTCATATTGCTTGCTAACCTTTAGGTCATCTGATATGATTACCCCAAGGTCCCTTTCCATTTTTGTTGTTGTTGTTGTTACCCTCCCCCCATTGTGTACTCTTCCCCTTGTTTTTTGTTTCCCAGGTGCATTACTTTGCACTTCTTTGCATTGAATCAAAGCTGCCACACTTCGAACCATTCCTCGAACCTCACCAAATCCCTTCTCATCCATTCCACTGCCCCTTGTGTATCAACCCTGTTGCAGATCTTTGTGTCATCTGAAAAGTGGCATACTTTTCCTTCCCATCCCTCTGCAATATCACCTATAAAGACATTATAAAGCACCGGACCCAGTACTGAAACCTGTGGTACCCCGCTTGTAACCCCTCATTCTTTAGAGTGGATTCTGTTTCCTATTACCTTCTGTGTCCTGTTGTCCAGCCAATGTTTCACCCAGGCTTCCATCCTGGGACCCACTCCCAGGCTAGATAATTTGTTTATTAATCTTTTGTGTGGGACTGTGTCAAATGCCTTGCTAAAATCTAGGTAGGCCATGTCCACAGCCCCTCCCTGGTCTACTACTTCGGTCATCCAAATAAATCAATTAGAGCCATCTGACATGCCCTTCCCACTGTGAATCCATGCTGCCTTGGGTTCTGTGCCCCACTGGCCTCTAGGTACTCAACAGTTCTTTCCTTTAGAAGTGATTCCATCACTTTCCCTACCACTGAGGTCAAACTGACAGGTCTGTAGTTTCTGCTTCTGTCTTGCTCCCACTTTTCTGAAAGGGAATCACATCCACCCTCCTCCAGTCCTCAGGTTCCACACCATCCTCCCATGATTTGTTAAAAAGGCTAGTCAGTGGTGTCACTAGTTCTCCCATTAATTATTTTACAGTTCTGGGGTGAATCCCATCAGGCCCCATTGCTTTGTCCACCTTCAGTTTTAGGAGTTCTTTCAGAACCCTTTCTTCTGTGAAAGGATTGGGATCGACTTCCCTATCCAAGTGCTTCATGAATTGGATTGGGTACCACCACCTCCTCTTTGTGAATACTGAGCAAGTATTCATTCATATCCTCTTTTCCTGTCCTCTCCTACCACACGTCCCTTCAGCCTCACTATACCTCCCTCTTGTCTTTCTAACTCCTAATGTACCTATGAAAGGTGTTATCCTTCTTAACTGAGTTAGCTATCTTTTCCTCGGTTTAAGCCATTACTACTCAGCTGCTTCCTGCTTCCTTCTGCTTTAACTGGTACAGTTCTCTGTTCTACTCCTTCTGTGTCCATCTGACCTGGCCTGTCTGCCTATCAGTTCTCAACATTTAGGAGGTACCTTCTGATTGGAAATATCCTAGAAAGTATAAGTTGGCTAAAAGCTTGCCCTGCTCTGACCCGGCTGTCTCATGCTGACTACCAGCAGACTGAAATGCTAAGGTCTACCAGTTTTACAAATTTTTTTTACACAATTTTGCTTACTGACTGCTAAGCTGATGTACCCACTGGTCATGAACTCTCAAACTGCTAATCTGTGAATCTGTTTTCCTACTTACAATGTTCTGTGCATGTTATGTTTATAATCTATGTATTTTGTTTTAATAAATATTTTTATGACGTAGGGCTAAATCTAGTGCTGCTGAAAAGCAGATGGGTCATGCCACTGCCAGCAAAGGTCAACCACTCTACCTTGCATTGCTCTTCCTTTGCAGATTCAGCACCACCTAAAGAAATCACCCTTCCATGAGGTGGCACAATGTGGGAGTCCCCTCTTGCTGCTGTAATAACAGACGTGGGGTTGATGCAGGACAATAGGTGTGTGGCTGCTGTCAAGAGTGCCAGAAGAACACTGGGCTGCATACTGGGGTGCACTGAAGGGAAGGGCTGTTACCAGCAGAGCAGTGGGCTGCATACTGGGGTGCACTGAAGGGAAGGGGCTATTACCAGCAGGCGAGTGGGCTGCATACTGGGGTGCACTGAAGGGAAGGGGCTGTTACCAGCAGAAGCGAGTGGGCTGCATACTGGGGTGCACTGAAGGGAAGGGGCTGTTACCAGCAGGCAGAGTGGGCTGCATACTGGGGTGCACTGAAGGGAAGGGCTGTTACCAGAAAAGCGAGTGAAGGAATCTTGCCACTCTATAAATCCTTGGTCACCCCCCCCGGAGTACTTTGTGCAGTTCTAGAATCCTCAGTACAAAAAGGACATTGAAGCAATCAAGAAGGTACAAGGCAGGGCCATCAAAATAATCAGGGGCATGGCAGCCAAAAGCAGTGAGGCTAGAGGCCCTGAGCATGTCCATCCTGGAGAAAAGATGAACCCAGCCTTCTGCATACTCAAGTGTAATGACACGGTTGAACAGACAAGGATGGAGGATCTGGTATCATTGAACCAGATACTGCCCTGAAGCTCAGTGGGGGGAGTTTAAGGGGTATTATTAGGAGAAATGTGTCTTCTGGAGAGTGGTAAACCTTTGGCACCATCTACCAGTGCAGACAGTCAGGGTAATGTGATTCCAAGGATGAAAGCACCATCCTGAATAGTAAAAAATGTAAATGGTCCCCACACATGAAGGAGTCTATTCATGAAATATTAAATAGTGAGCTTACCTTCCTCTCGAAAGATGCATGCTCTAACTCTAATACAACTGTGAATAATCATGATGCTGATGCTACTTGAAGACCTGCTTCCTGCATCAATGTGTGGTCACCGCAATCGCAGTCTCTACAATTAAACTGCTGTATATCCACCTACAGTTAAGGTTTGTTATTCATATTCACTAAGCCTCCAGCCTGGTGCTTTTAAAATGGGTTCCATGTCAATTCGGCAATTTAAATACAGCGACTGCAAATTCAGCGAAGATTATATAGCGACGGCAATTACAGCAAACATCCATTACAGTGAATGACATTTCAGCTACAATACATGCCAAGGCAATCTGGGAGCACACATCCAGTATCCCAAAGCCATTTATGATCCAGGACAAGTAGGAGGCAGGAACATGCTGCTTCCAATTTCAGCACTTTGTATCCAGGGTGCCACTTACCTGTCCATGCATGCCACGCACTGGGCACCGAGAAGAGTGAGGACCAGGAGGAGATGGAGACTGCAACTCCCTCGATAACGGTCGACTTGTTTTGAGATGCTTCTCTGAACCATGCAGCGGGGATACACCCCCCTGCACCCCCCCAACCCTCCACTATTTCTAAAATAACATCCTTTGAAGCACATCTGGACCTCGGAGGTAAGTTATTTCCATTGATTTCGCTGAAGTTGTGAATTGCTGATATTCAGTACTCGCTATTATTGCAGTCGTTGTAAATGACTCGCTATAATTGAGTAGCTGAATTGATGTGCTACCATAAAATGTAAAAAAGGTAAATTTTTCTGTGAAACTATTTTGTGCAATTTGTTGTATTACACTACTTGTATGTCAAATCACTGCACTGTTCATATCCAGGTCATGCCTGAAAAAGGCATTTGGCAGCAGTTCACCAAGCTGGTAATCAAAGTGTGGCCTATTTTCCAATGGGCACAGCATTTACGTGCCATGTATCTGCAGTGCTTAGACACTCTGCAGCCACTGTGACCCCTGCTCCCAATTCACCAATTGGGCTTGGGGATGTCATGCACCTGATCCCGTGGCCAGCTGGGGAGCCCTACATGGGACAGTCCAGGGGGGCATTCCCATGCTCTGCACAGAAGAACAGGGTGCTGGGTGAGGGGGTGCAGGCTATGCAATCTGGAGGCAGCTGTAGCTGCTGTTTCCCCCTGACAGTATACCACCAGCAGTGGCAAACCCCATAGGACACCTCTGCCAAGTTGCCCGAGCCCTCTTGGACCACTGCAAGGGCTGGGGTGGTCATCCAGGTGCTCGCCCATTGTTAGTGTGTGTGGCCCCGCTACATGTTCTGGCACTCCCTGCTCCACACGGCACTGGGGATCCACTAGTAGATTGGGACCAGGCATCCTAATGTCCATCTGTTTCCCATGATCAGCCCCTCACACATGCACGCCAGGAGGGGTGGAGCCACGGACAGGTGCCCTGTGGGTGCTTCGAGGTCAAGAATCTGTGCACCCCACGCCCATCTGCGGATGCATAGATGGGAATACAAGGTACACACACATATCATGAATACCTTCCTCCCTTGCAGAATAGCCCCCAGTGTAAATAACTATTAATATATAGATACGTCCACATTATTAACTTTCTGATACGTAAGTTAAGTAATTCCAGTAAGTCTGGAGCAACTAATGGCATGACAGCCAAAAACACTTGGTTTGACGAGGAATGTATTGAGATGAAAAGAATGGTCTATAAGCTTGGTAAACTATATGTTAACAAACGCACATTATTATATTAAACATGCTCTAGCAGAAATCAAGTCAGAATCTTGAAAATTAATGCAAGATAAGAAAGTCACATAAAAATTATTATGGAGAAACTTACAATGTGCGGTCTATCAGAAAGACAATAAATTGTGTGTAGAAGTAGTGGTCCATGGTACTGGAAACTGGCAGAATATTATTGATGCCTACCAGGTCAATATGTCAAATGCGCAATAGCAGACAACATTAGCGCTAAACTGAAATAGCGCTGTAGAGAAGAGCGAGAGGTGCAATACACTTGAATAATGGTGTACGTGGTACTGCACCCTGTCACTATCCCAGGCACAGGATAAGACCTCTGCTAGGATGGGGTTCCACCAAGCAGCTGTTGTGGCTTCATGGAGTATGCCACTGGCAGCAGGGAACCCAGGCACTGTGTTTGGGACTGGGTTTGATTCCCAGTCCTAGACGCAAGAGAATTTTTTAATTTTTTGCACTTTTGTGTAATTTCAGTGCTAACCCCCCCTCCCCGGAGTTGAGAATCTATATTTGAGGGGGTTGGGGGTGCAGCCCCACCATAATGAGCGGTCCCCCCCAAAAAGGACTTATGACACATGTAAAAAATCACACTGCATTGGCAGCACAATTTTTGCATATGGCATAATGTCTTAAGACATTATGACCCCATGCCTTATTGATGTAGAGACTGCAGAGAGAGTAAAAGCTGGAGATCAAGTAGGATCTGCGGTACTGCAGTAGGCCGGGAAAATGGGCAGACTAGTTGGGCCATCACTTCTATGTTTCTATATAACTATCAGTGTACTGGTGTGGGTAGAACATTTCACTAACTTGTAACCCTATGAAATCGAATCATTTTTTTTCTTTACTGAACTCTAGGATTACAAATACCTTTGAGTAGGAACTACTCATTTACAAAGGTTCCACATCAAAGTGTGAGCAATTACAGCACAAACTTTCTTTGTGGGGAGCAAGGTATACAGAAATTTGGCCACCTGTGACTAAGAATAGCGTAATTTCTTTAATACTGGCACAGAAAAAAACAAAGCAGCTGGAGTGGACAGTGTTACAGTAGAACTGTATCAAACCAATCCTGCTTTGTGGGTGGAGGTTTTATCCACTTTATTTACCTATATCATAATTTGATACTGCTGTCAAACTGGAAAGTAGACTGTATTGTACCTGTCTCCAAAAAAGGTGACTGGTTAAATCCCACATGCTACCATACTGTTGGACCTAACTTCTTTTGTGTGGTCCAGGTAGTGGCTTGGTGTCCTTTTTATGTCCAGGCAGTGGAGTTTTTGTTTGTCTGCATGCAACTGCTCAGTAGAAAACACAAGAATGACAATTGACTGGTTCAGGTGGGATTTTGACACCACCTTAGGGAGGAATATCCTGTTGGGCCTGAGAACTACCTTGTCCGTGTGAAATACAGAGTTTGGATCTGTGCAGAAAGCTTGGAGTGCACTCACTCTACTAGCAGATGTCATGGCCACTAGGAATATTGTTTTCCATTTTGTATTTCTTTGAAACTTGGCTTTCTGGCCAATGCCCTTTGGGGTAACCCTTGCCTCAGTACTTACGCACTAAGGTTCCTTGTCTTTTAGCTTGTTTTTGGTTTTTATTGGCTCACAACAATCCAAACCTAACAGACCAACTTAGGGTAGCTCGTTCATTCCACTGATGAGTCCTGGTAGGAGGAAACACATGTCTGTGTCTTCTGTTGGCACCTTTTGCAGACTGCGTGAGGCCTTTTGGCACCATGCATTCCTGCTTAAAGTTGAACCAACATAACATTTTGTTGTGATTTGCATATACAGCCCATGATACTTTGCATTATGTGGGTAGGTGTGATTTTGTATTTCTTTGAAACTTGGCTTCCTGGCCCACTGGCCCCAAAGGGCAACCCTTGCCTCAGTACTTACACACTGAGGTTCTTTGTTTTTTAGCTTGTTTTTTTATTTTTATTGAGGTCAACACAACCCAAACCTAACAGACCAGCTTAGGGTAGCAGGTTCTTTAGACTGGGGTGTCATACAGATGTGGTAAACTAATGAGTCCTTGTAGGATGAAACACGTGCCTGTGTCTTCTGTTGGCACCCTCTGCAGACTGTGTGAGAGGCCTTTCGGCACCATGCTTTCCTGCCTAAAGTTGAACCAGCATTACATTTTGGGGTGATTTGCAAATACAGCCCATGATACTTTGCATTATGGGGGTAGGTGTGATTTTGTATTTCTTTGAAACTTGGCTTCCCATTTAAAGAATCACTGACACCTTAAGAACTTTGAAATACATAATATGTGGACACAAAGCAGCTTATATCTCTTATTAGCTCTGTATTTCTTATCCTGTTTATTGCAGAGGTCAAGAAAATAGGGCAGCTGTTCCAAGAGAGTTTAACTACTCCTATTGCTTCTTCCCAACTTGATGCCATAATACTCTGCTTGTGACATCACTGTTATTCCTAAGGCAATAGATTGTGATGTCACAACAGGGACTTATAATTTCAAGCAGGGAATAAGCCATATAGGTAGATAAACTGCAAGGGATGAAGACCTTGTTTTATGGGAATTTCTGCAGTAATCAATAATGGTGAGAAGAAATCTATAGTGGATATATGAAATGCAAGCTGAATTGTATCTAAATATGATGTTTTTCAAAGTTTTCCCAAAGACGTCAGCTGCTCTTTAAGGTCATTAACTGGACAAAGCACACATTTAGTGGAAGAGGTCTTCATTCTGGTGTGCTCCCAGGAGGATAAAAATAGTTGAGGCCTTTAAAGAACTCCTGACACAGCTGAGATAACTTTGAAAAAATGTAATATCCAGGCATACTTGGGATCATACTTGGGATATCTAAGGCAACAGAAGGCTGCAGCCCATACTAGTTGTCTCCACTACACAGTGGAAGTAACAGCTTTACTAACCTCCAAATATCTATCTAGATTATTTTTAAAAGCTAGAAAATCTGTTAATTAATTACTTCTGCTAATAGTTCATTTCACCATTTAACAGTTCTAGACATGAAACTATGCTTCCATGCCTCTGTTCTGTATTTCTTTTCCTTAATTTGCAACTTGACCTCTCATGTCATATCTGCGTTCTTTAAATTCTAGTGTCAAATCTCCCTTCAGCTGTTCATGTCTCAGTATCCTATAAAATAATAGCAGATCACCTCTTTCACGTCATAATTCCAATGGCCATAATTTTAAATAACCTAATCTTTCTTCATATGGCTTTCCCCAGCAATCTGCTATTAGTTTAGTAAATGTGTTTTGTGGTTTCTCAGTTAGCCTTATATCTTTCATTAAATATGGACTCCAGCTTGGTGTACCATAATCTAGATTTTGCCTGATATCGCTGTTGTATACAGGCAACAGGACTGTTTCATTTCTTGAGAAGAAACGTCTCCTCACATTGTTCATTAAATACATAGCTTTATTTGCCACCTGTTTACAATGGGCCTCACATTTTAAATCATTCCTAATATGTATTCCCACATTCTTTTCACAATCTGATGTTTTCAAAATTGTCACTTTGATGTTATAATCCTGTCCTACATTCTTCTTCCCCATATGCGGAATACTATACTTCTGCAGATTTAATCTAATTCCTTTTGTCTCAGACCAAACCACCGCTGTTAAAATATCTTTACCAAACCTTAGTCTATCATCAAATGAAGTGACCACGCTTCCAATCTTAATATCATCCACAAATCTGACTATTTTATCACCACTACTTATTTTTAAATCATATATATATATATATATATATATATGTATATATATAAAAGACAAAGAACCTCTGTGCGTAAACACTGAGGCAAGGGTTACCCCAAAGGGCATTTGGCTGGGAAGCCAAGTTTCAAGAAAATACAAAATCACACATGCCCCCACAATGCAAAGCATCATGGGCTGCATATGCAAATCACCACAGAATGTTATGCTGGTCCAACTTTAAGCAGAATTGCATGGTGCCAAAAGGCCTCTCATACAGTTTGCAAAGGGTGCTAACAGAAGACATAGACATGTGTTTCGTCCTACCAGGACTCATCAGTATGCCTCGTCTGTTTGGCACCCCAGTGGAATGGACCAGCTACCCTTAAGGCAGTGTGCCTTGGATATATTGTGGTGAACCCAATAAAATAAAAAACTATTTAAAAGACAAAAAACCTCTGTGCACAAACACTGAGGCAAGGGTTACCCCAAAGGGCATTTGGCTGGGAAGCCAAGTTTCTTTGTCTTTTAAATAGTTTTATTTAACAAGTTCACACAACCTCAAACACACTACCTGCCAACTGGTCCATTCACTGAGGTATGAAACAGGCAGGCCTCTGGTCTGGTGAACACAAACTTCATTCAGGCAGTACTCACGTCTGTGTGGACACACTGCTGTAATGCAACTGATGTTTACTATATATATGCACACACACCATATATATATATATATATATATATATATATATATACTAATATATATACAAAAAAGCAACAGGCCCAATACAGACCCCTCTGTGGCACCTCACTTTCCACCCCAACCTCATGTGAAATATATCTGTGAATTCCAACTGCCTGTTTTTTATTTATTATTGAAACCTAACCCTACCATCTTCTGGATTAAATTTCCATTGGGGTCAGAATCAAAAGCTCGACTGAAATCAAGCAACACCACATCCATAGGTTGCATAAGGAGGCATCACCAGTAGAAAACAGGAAGTTGTTGGCCTTCTGTACAGACAGTTGGTAAGACCACATCTGAGTACTGTGTACAGTTCTAGAAACCCCATCTCTGCAGAGACATAAGCAACCAAAATGGTGCAGAAGACATATGAAGAAAAAGCGAAAGGAGCTTAGGAAATGTGGCCTCAAGGAAAAGGAAGGAGAAGGGGACATGATAGAAACTTTCAAATACCTCAAGGGAATCAAAAAGTCCAAGAGGGTAGCATCTTTCAGAAAAAGATGTGCAAGAACAAGGGGCACAATTTGAAGATGAAGGAGAGGGCTCAGAGGTAATGTGAGGAAATATTTCTTCACAGACAGGGTTGTAGATGCATGGAACGGCCTCCTGAGGGAGGTTGTAGAGTCAAAAACAGTGGGAAATTCAAGAATGCATGGACCAGACAAAATAATTCTAGTGGGGGAGAAGAAAGCTGTTGGTTAACTAGGATCACAACTTATCCATTAAGTAGGGAAATGGGCAGACTAGGTAGGCCATGTTGTCCTTATCTGCCATTAAAGTTCTATGTTTCATGTGTCTGTGTTCTCATAGTCTTTCCCTCGATCTATATTTTCCTGATATAATTATAGAAACTTATTAAGTTGGTGTTACACAACCTATTCTCACATCTGTGTTTCCAACTCATCATACATATTATTTTCTCTCATCCATGTATTGCTTTCATTCACTATCAAACTTTCAATAATTTTCCCATCGATGTCAAACTGATAGGTCAATAATTTGCAGAGTCAGCCCTGCTTCTCCTTTTAAAATAGAAACCACTATTGCACTTCTTGAGTCCTTCGACATATATCCATCTCTCAATGATCTGTTACCTATATATCTGCAATTATTGGTGCTAACCTTTTTAGTTCTTTAAGGAGTATAGGATGTAAGTTATCAGGTCTAGGGGACTTATTAACCTTTAAGGGTTCAGTTTTTTCCAGTACTCTGGAACTAGTAATGAAATTCACATATTCTGATCTTGTCATTTCCAATGTATCTTCTAATTTCCTACCATCTGCTTTTCCAAAAACTGAACTAAAAAATCATTAAATTCATTTGCCATCTCCATAGGTTTGGAATATACTGTACTATTAATGTTCAAGGGACCAATACTTTTTATATAGTTTTTCTTACCATTTATATAGGAAAAAAAATCTTTTATCCCTTTTGTGTTTGGTAAGTCTAAATTCAGTTCTTTGTTTTGCTTTTCATAAAAACATAGAAACATAGAAGTTGACGACAGATAGCATCTCAGCCCTTTGCAGTCTGCCCATTTCTTTTCTACCTTATAAATGTGCCATCGGCCTTTGCTCTGTCAATGGCCTATCTATTCATACTCATCTGTATTGCTCCTTTATGCCTATCCCATGCCTGTTTGAAGCCCTGCATTGTATTCATATCCACCACTTCCTGAGGTAGGCCGTTCCATGCATCCACCACCTTTGCTGTATAACTTCTTCACATTACCACTTTATCGGCTCCTCTAATCTCATGCTGTGTCCTCTCGTCCTGCTATTTTTTCTTATACTGAAACATGTTAGCCTTTCACCTTTAGGTGTTTGAATGTTTTTGATCATACCTCTCTCCTCCTTTGCTCTAGGGTATACATATTGAGCTCCGCTAATCTGTCCTCATGTGTTTTCTGATGTGGTCCTGCACCATTTTGGTTGCTCCCTTCTGGACCGCCCAATTTGGTTAATGTACTTGTGAAGTGTGGCCCAGTACTGCAACACAGTACTCCAGATGGGGCTAACTAGTGTCTTGTAAGAGGATTATTACCTCCTCTTCCATCTTGTGATACCCCTACTACACAACCTTCGCGTCTCTATGCCCTTACCTACCTGCTTTAGTGGTCTACTTGGATGATTTCAGGTCATCGGTGATGATGATGCTGAAGTCTCTTTCTTCTCTTGTGACTTCCAGCAACTCCCCTCCTAGCCTATAGGTGGCTTCAAAGTTTCTCTTCCCTATGTGCAAGATCTTGCACTTCTTTGCATTAAACTCCAGTTGCCACTCTTCTGACCATTTTGCTAGTTTATCCAGATCTCTTCTCATTCTGCCCACCCCATCTGTATCATCTACTCTGTTGCAGATCTGGTGTCATCTGCAAACAGAGACAATTCCACCCCCAGTCCATCTGCAATGCCACTGGTGAAGATATTGAAGAGGACTGGCCTTGTGACTGATCCCCTGAGGTACCCCACTTGTGACTTGCATCTCTTCTGACTGTATACTGCTTACCACCACTCTCTGTTTTCTGTCTGTCAACCAGTTTGCCACCCAATTGACCCACTTCTGACCCACCTTCTCAGCCAGCTTATTAATCAATCTCTATATGGAACAGTATTGAAAGCTTTGCTGAAGTCAAGGTAGGCAACATCAACTGTCCTCCTTGATCCACCACTCTTGGTTACCCAAAGAAATCGATGAGATTAGTTTGACAGGACCTTCCTGTTGTAAACCCATGCTGTCTTGGGTCCTGTGTGTCTATGGATTCCAGGTGTTGCACTATCCTTTCCTTAAGGAGTGCCTTCATAATCTTGCTCACTACTGAGGTAAGACTGACTGGTCTGTAGTTCTCTGCCTCCTCCTCCTTACTATCACTCTTGTGGAGCGGGATCACATAAGCCCTTCTCCAGTCTTCTGGGACCTCTCCTGTGCTCAGAGTCTCACTAAACAGTTCTGATAATGGCTCTGCTAGTTCCACCTTAGCCCTTTAGTACCCTGGGATGTATGACATCAGGTCCCATTGCCTTGCCCACCCTGAGCTGATTGAGCTCTTGTAGGACCCTTTCTTTTGTGAAGGGACTAGTGCTCACCTCCCTCCCCCCCCGTGTTCATGGTGCTGAGCTGTGGGCCCTCCCTACCTTAGATACATAGATACATAGACAGTGTCGGCAGATAAGGGCCTATGGCCCACCCAGTTTGCCCATTTGAGCTTGTAAGTTCAGTTTATGTTTTCCTAGAAGTCTGTTGCTCCTTACTTGACCTCCAGAATTCCTTTTGTCTATCCCATGCATTCTCAACCGGTGATTGTTTCAGCCCTCACCACTTCCTCTGGCAGGGTGTTCCATTTGTCCACCACCCGCTCTGTGGAAGAAATTCTTCCTCATGTTTCCTCTGAATCAGTCTCTCTCCTCCAACTTCTTCATCCCATGCCCTCTAGTCCTGGAACATCTTTTCGCTTAAAATAGTGTATTCCTGCACCCTGTTCCTCCCTCAGATACTTGTATTTCTATCATATCCTCCTCTCCTCCAGGGAGTACATGTTCAGTTCCCTCAACCTGTCTTCATAGGGGTTGTGATGCAATCCATGCACCATCTTTCTTTGCCCTCCTCTGAACCTTTCTACCCTGTCTATGTCCTTATCGTAGGTATGGTCTCCAGAACTGCACACTGTACTCCAGGTGGGGGCTTCACTAGTGTCTTGTACAGCTGAATTATGACCTCCCTTTCTGCTGGTGATGCCCTGCCCATACATCCCAGCATCCTATTTGCTTACCTGCTGCCTTGTCACATGTTTCCCTACCTTGAGGTCATCAGAGATGATAACCCCAAGATCCCTTTCCTGCTGGTGCATGCTCATCCTCACCCCCAACTGATATATATTGTGCCAGGTTTTTTTGTTCCCTATATGCATTATCTTGCACTTCTTTGCATTGAATTTCAACTGCCAAACCCCTGACCATCTCTTCAAGTTTCTGCAGGTCCCTTCTCCTTCTGTCTACACCCTCTGGTGTGTCTACTCTGTTACAGAGCTTTGTGTCATCAGCGAACAGTGAAATTCTGCCTTCTAGGTCCTGGTGCAATGTCACTGATGAAGATGTTGAATAGGGACCGTCCCAGCACTGATCCCTGTGGTGATTCCCACTGGTCACTCTTCCCTCTGTGGAGTGACAGCTATTTACCACCACCCTCTGTGTCCTGCCACCCAGCCAGTTACCTACCCACCACACTACTGTCCTGCCCACACCCATATTCCCCAGTTTGTGTAATAGTCTTCTATGTGGCACAGTGTCAAAGACCTTGCTGAGTCCAGATAGGCCATGTCCACTGCCCTCCCCTGATCCACCTCTCTAGTCACCCAGTCAAAAAATTCAATGAGATTGGTCTGACATGACTCTCCCTGGTGAAACCATGCTGCCTTGGGTCCTTAGTCCATTGACAACCAAATGTTCCACTAATCTCTCCTTCAGTAGTGCTTCCATGATCTTCCCCACTACTGAGGTGAGGCTGACTGGTCTGTAGTTCCCTGCTTCCTCTTTGTTTCCGCTTTGTAGAAGGGGACTACATCTGCTGTCCTCCAGTCTTTGGGTACTTCCCTGTTTCAGTGATTGGCTAAACAGGATAGCCAGAGTGTTCAGCCACCACCTCTCTTAGTTCTTTATGGGACCTTGGGGTACCCCATCTGGCCCAATTGCTTTATCAACTCTTATTACTTCCAGTTCCTTCAGGATCCTTACTCATGTAAAGGGACTTGTGTCCATTTCTTCACCATTCTCACACCTTGTACTCCCTTCAGACCCATTACCCTCCTCTTCCTCAGTATAGACTGAGCAGAAATACCTGTTCAATATGTCAGCTTTACTGTTGTCATCCTCCACGCAGCCCCCATCCTCCCCCTTCAGTCTCACTATCCCTCCCTTTGTCTTTCTTTTTTCACTTATGTACCTGTAAAAGGTTTTGTCCCCTCTACCCACTGATTTTGCAATGTGTTCTTCTGTCTGAGCTTTGGCTTCCCTTACTGACCTCCCTGCCTCCCTTTGCTTCTCCTGGTACTTCTCCCTATCCCTTCTGCCTGTGTCATTTTGTATTGCCTGAATGCAATCTTTTGGCTTTCACTTCTTTTGCTACCTCTTTGGAAAACCATTATGGTCTCCTCTTCCTTTTCCTTTTGCTAACCTGCTTAATGCATAATTCTGTTGTTCTTGTAATCCCCATTTCAAATACTGCCCACTGTTCCACAACCCCTGATTCCTGTCCCATTCCCCTTAATGCCTCTTTCAAGTATCTCCCCATTTTCCCAAAGTCTGCCCCCCTACTTCTCTTCAGTAAATACTGAGCAAAAGTATCTATTTATGATAGATGCTTTTACATGGTCCTCCTCCTCACACACACCCTTATCTCCTTTGATCTTAGCAATACCTCCTCTGGACTTTCTCCTTTCACTAATGTATCTATAGAAAGTTTTGTCACCTTCTTTTACTGTTTGTGCTAGTTTTTCCTCGGTTTGGGCCTTTGCCTGCCTTACTGCATCCCTTAGGGAAGTTTGGTATGCCTCCCTATCTTCATCCCACTGTGTTCCCTTATATTTTCTGAAGGCCAGTCTTTTGGCTCTGACCTTTTCTGCTACTGTTTTTGAGAACCAAAGTGGTTTCCTTCTTCTTTTTTACTTCCTTTTCTCTCTAACACAATGGGACGTTGCTTCAAGTATTGCATCTTAATGCTTGCCCACTTTGCCTGTACCCCTCACCTTTATTTCATTTTGTCAGGCTAGTTTAACTCTGTTGGCCATCTTATCAAAGTCAGCTCCTCTGAAGTCCCATATTTTTGCCTTGGAATGGGGTGATTTAGTTGTAGTGGCCAAATTGAACCATACCATGAGATGGTCATTGGCCCCCAGGTGACCTTCTACCTGGAGATCTGTGATCCTTTCCCTGTTAGTCAGTACTAGATCTAGGATAGCCCTGTCTCTTTCTTATTTCTTTTCATTATCTGTAATGCTTTCTTATAAATCACCCTATGTCTCTCCAATGGATGTTTCTTGATTTTTGTAGTTTATTTTCTTTTTACTTAATGTTGCAATGTTATTGGTTAAACATATTGGTTTTACCTCTGCTGTTATAGTTTTCCTTTATTCAGATATACTTTGACTTAATCCTTCTGTAATACTGGTAAAGGTATTCTGCATTCCTCCCTGTTACCCCTAGTGTCAACTTATTCCAATCCATTACAATTAGTTCATGTTTACTCTTCTCTGTTGAGTTGACTTGACTCTTAATCTTTTGTGTGGGACTGTGTCAAATTCCTTCTAAAGTCTAGGTAGGCCTGTCCATAGCCCCTCCCTGGTCTACTACTTTGGTCACCCAGTCAAAGAAATCAATTAGACTCATTTCACAGTGGGAAGGTCATGTCAGATGAACAGCCCCACACAAAAGATTAATAGTCAAATTACCCAGCCTGGGTGTGGGTCCCAGGGTGGTAGCCTGGGTAAAACATTGGCTGGACAACAGGATACAGAAGGTAATTGTAAATGGAGTCCACTCTGAAGAAAGAGGGGTTACCAGTTGGGTACCACAGGGTTCAGTAATGGGTCCAGTCCTTTTAATGTCTTTATAAGTGACATTGCAGAGGGACTGAAAGAAAAGTATGCCTGTTTGCAGATGACACAAAGATCTGCAACAGGGTTGATAATCTGAGCTCGTAGAAAGGATGAGAAGGGACTTGGCAGGTTGGGGAATAGTCAGAAGTATGGCAGTTTGGATTCAATTCAAAGAAGTGCAAAATAATGCACCTGGGAAACAAAAACCCAGAGGAAGATTACACAATGGGGGTGGGAGATAGTAACAATAACAACAAGCATTTGTCAATGCCGAATGTTTGCTTGCTTGCATTGGCATTGGTAGTGTAGGAGTTAGACAGCTGCATAATAGGAATGGCAGTGAAGTATTGAACTGAAGCCAACCCCACCACCACCACCACCCTGCAGAGACTGACAGGCATTGGGGTGTGCCTTTGGTCATCAGGCATAATAGCGAGCCATTTCACCCACCCTGCCCGGACACTAACAAGTGTCACTGGTGTGCCTTGGGATCTTTGGCCCTTATGCTCACCCCATTCCATTAGAAAATACAGTGAGATGGGTGCTGTATAGGAGAATGGAGTGAACTTTGGGTTGAAGAGTCCAAGGCACACCTCGATGCCTCTCACTGGCTGCAGGGTGTGGAATGGTATGAGCATTACAGGCGAGAATCCCAAGTCACACCCCTGATGCCTGTCAATCTCTACAGGGTGGGGCGTTATGGTCGGAAACACTAACACCTCAGGCATTCGTTGGCATTTTCACTCTAAATTTTCAACATGGGTTTTTTGTGACCCCCACCTTATGAACAGTGGCAATATCAGTTTGTTAGCCGAAAGCTGATTTTGCACAGCGACTACGCCATTTGTCACCACAGGTGAGAAAGCACATTTCGAACAGGATGTGAAAATGACAGCTGTATTGTTCATGGGGAGTGCAAAAATGGCAATGTTGAAAATCTGCAGTGAAAATATTAAAAAAACTGGTGAAGTCACGACCGTGCATAGAAACTGTGCAACGACACCCATAATGCAATTAGTTTGGGGATTTTTTACAGCAGATTTTCAACACAGGCATTTTGGAACCTCCACTCATGAACAGTGTCACTGTGAATTTTCTTAATCTGTCCCGAACAGTGATTTCCCACAGTGACCACTCATTTCTGCACTGGAAGTGCAAAAACACATTTCGGCCAAGGTGTGAAAAATGACAGCTGTACTATTCATAAGGAAGTGTGGAAAAATGGCAGTGGTGAAAATCTGGACTGAAAATATTAGAAATCCACGAACTTACGAGGGTGCATGGAAACTGTGCAATGGTCGCTCGTAACACAGTCATTTTATGGACTTTTCACGAATTTTAACATAGCCATTTTAACACCTCTGCTCATAAACAGCGTCACTGTGATTTTCTTAATCTGTCCCAAACATTGATTTCACACACCGACTGCGCCATTGTGCGATACATGCACGGAAGCATGTTTTGGGTGAGATGTGAAAAATGACAGCTGTACTACTCATAAGGAGGTGTGTTAAAATGGCAATGTTGAAAATCTGGAGTGAAAATATTGAAAATTTGCAAACTTACAAATGTGCGTAGAAACAGCGCAACACATGCTCGTAAAACAGTCATTTTTGGGTATTGTTTCACCAAATTTTTAACATAGCCATTTTAACACCTCTGCTCATGAATGGTGTCACTGTGATTTTCTTAGTCTATCATACTCTACTGGAGTGTGTTCTTGTATATATTTGATCCCATCATTAATATATAATGCAATTCCTCCACCCTTCCTATGATTTCTTTCCTTACTAACTGAACTAAAGCCAGGTATATTTTTATTCTAATCACTTTCCTTATACCACCAGGTTTCTCTTATTCCTATCATATCCAGATCATATTTATTTATCAGATATTTTAGTTCCTCCATTTTTTCTTTTGTTCCTAGCGTTACAATACAACACCTTTGCACTATTAAATTCTCTTGATTTCCTTTTTGTGCAGTTTTCATCTTTTCTTGAACTATTTTTGAGAACTATTTGCCCACCTTTATTTAGTTGAAACACTTGATTTCATTCTTTATTCTCATGCCAAATAATCTGTTTCCCTAAACCTTAAATGTAACCCACATCCTCCCATACATCTCTGCTTTGTCCTGGAATGCTACTCAGTGCTGCAGAAAACGATAAACCTTTTCATGTGCCCACTTTCTCAGCCAGGTATTTGTCAAGCATATTTTCTTGTTCTTATATCTAGAAGCTCCTGGTTCGGGAAGGATTTCAGATATTATGATTTCACTATTTTTTTCCTTTAACTTGTCCACTAGTTTATTGTAGTCCTCCTTTATATCCAATAGTGTTTTGGTTCCCAAATCATTTATACAATATGGACCGCAGCCAAAGGATTATGCCCATCATCCTTAAAAATATTATCTACCATATCTTGTTCTTGTGCTCCTGAAAAGCCACTAACCATCCTATGTTCTGTTATCATCCTTGCAGATACATTGATCTGTATATTTTATCACAGAATCTCCTACAACTATCACCTGTCTTATTTCCATATCCACATCCCCTTTATCAGACCCAGGGTTTACCTCTGTCATATTCCCAGTCCTTTCTTCCTGGGCTATCTCCTGCTGTGGGAGTTCACTAAACCTATGTTGGAATGTAATTGTGTCATTCTCTTCTCTCTCTTCCACTATTTTTCTGCATATTACTCTCTCACTCCCCCTACCCTCTTTATCAAAACTATCACCCTGGGCTTTCAGAGGACTTCTTCCTCTTTTCTTCCTCGTTATTGATGTAACTGTGTACCATTCCTCTTGACTGTCAGTGGCTGTACTTGTCTCATCCAAATTTTTTTTAGAGCTACTCTCACCCTCTTTATCAGATTCTCTACTAACTGGTTCTTTATTCATTTTGTATTTTATTCTGTAATTTGCATCCTTATTTCCTTATTACTAAGGGTATTTGCATGAATGCCCTTTTAGTTGTGGCTGCCTACCAACACCTGACATCATAATTCTGTTTATGACATCAAAATATGTTGCTGTAGAGATAATTATAATATCATAAATAGGGGAACGTGATGTCAGGTATAGACAAGCAGCCAGAGTAGAAAGTTTAGGGGACAGGGATCTTATTTTCATGAAACAGTATTTGGTAATAAAGAAAATGGGGAATTATTTACTGAAAATATATGAAGTAATGAAGAAATGGGATGAAGTTGAATATAAATTTTACTTTTTTCAAAGTTTTCCTAATGTTGTCAGGGACTCTTTAAAAAACAAAATTTGAAAATAGGTTCTGAGACCAGGGACTTATTCTTGCCTGCTAATGTCTCAGCTGAAACTGCTGCCAAATGCATCTTCAGGGTGGAGGGCCTTGGCTAAGGCACTGCAGGTGTACTAGGTAATCCAGAACTGTAACCAGGCCTCCCTGCATGGGGATTATCTTTCTGAGAGCACAGCAGAATGAAAATCTCTTCCACTCTGAGTCATGTTTTCCTTGTTACTGGTTTTCTAGAAATATTCATCTTCTCTGATAAATTTAAGCTAGAATTCTAGCTCCTCAAGAGGTCACTGGGCATGAGGAAGGCTAAGATGTTCTGTGTCCTGTGAGATGTGTTTTTCCCACATTATGCCCTACTCACCTCCCTCCGTCACGGTCATCCACCACACCTGATCGTGTGGGTTTGGGCCTGATGTCACATGGTCATGGGCAATGTCAGACCAATCGGAGCTTCTGCCCAACGATGCGCTACTGCAACAGGGTGACCAGCACCCAGGCCCTGGAGTCTGAAAGTAATACCTCTGCAGCACTCCTGAAACTCCTCCAACCCGGGGCTTGAAGTCACAATGTGAGCCTACTAGAGTATACTGTACCTCTCTCCTGCATTTGAGTCAATGCACAGGATATCTGGCACTGTCTCTATAAAGTTGGTCTCATTTTAATAGAAACAATTATATTTACATTCATACTATGAACAATTAGATACGCTTTTTCAATACATTTTGGGGGGTGATTCTGGAAGGATGTCATGTGAACAGTAAATTTGCAATCATGTGATGGCCCTTTTCTGTTCTTGAGTATTTTTTCCTCAAACAAATATTTCTCTGCTAAGGAACTAAAAATAAAGATCTGTTTAACATTAGGAATAGCGAGACTATAATGGGAGTATAAATCTTACTGTGAAAAGTACCTGTTGTGTCTGCTACAACAGACAAATAGCCAGATGACGGAGTGTTGCCAGGTCCACCCATCCTTGGGCTTTGGAGCTGAACGTTTTTATTTGCTTGAGTGTTGAGCTTACCATTCCACTTTAGAATTAAGCCTGTCCAAAGGAACACGATGATTAGCATTCAGGCATAAACTTAACACTTTATGATGTCTAACCTGAAGGTAAACAACACTATAGAGCCATACAGGGTACATTTAAGGGTGCTGAGGGAGTTCAGAGAGGTACTGGTAGCACTTCTGACAGACCTGTTTAACAGATCACTGGAGACCACTGTGGGAATGAAGGAGGACAGAGGAAGTCCCACTTTTTTAAATATGGTTGCAAGGAGGAGGTAGGCAATATAGGCCTGTCATCCTGACACTGGTGGTAGGAAAGTTGATGGAAATACTACTCAGGGAAAGGATTTTGTAATATCTTGTATCCAACGAATTATAGGCTCCTAGGCAGCATGAACCTGGGTAAAGAACTAGTTGATGGACAAGACACAGAGGTAGTGGTAAGTGAGTTTGCTCTGAGGAAGGAGGGTGACCAGCATGGTACCTCAGGGATCAGTGCTGGGAATGGTCCTCTTCAATGTCTTCATAAATGACAGAGGGGAGGAACAGAAAATAAAGATTTGCCTCTTTGCCAGTGACACCAAAATCTGCAACAGAGTGGACACTCCTTGGAAAGAAGTGTGAGCCTTCCATGGCTATGGATGTGAAAAGAATGTAGGATTGGTAAAGGGTATAGCAGCCAGGTTTTAATGCAAACAAGCATTTGTAAATGCCGAATGTTGCTTGCTGGCATTAGCAGTGGAAGTGCAGGAGGTAGACAGATGCAGTATGGGAATGGCAGTGAAGTATTGAACTGATGCCAACTCCACCCTCACCCTGCATAGATGGATAGACATTGGGGTGTGCCTTTGGGTCATCACCCATAATGGTCACAACATTTCACATCACCCTACCCTGCAGACCATGACAAGTGTTGAGGTGTGCTTTGGGATGTTTGGGCTTTACACTCACCTCATTCCATAAGGAAATATGCTGAAAATGGGTGCAGTATGGAGAATGGGATGACCTTTGCAGGTGGGGGTGGGGTGGTATGGCATGAACATTACTGTCAACAATCCCAAGTCACACCCTGATGCCTGCCTGTTCCTTCACCGTGTAGGAGTTATCAGCATGGGCTTTTTGTAACCCCACCACATGAACAGTGACACACACTATCAGTTCGTTAGCTGAAAGGTGATTTTGCACAGTGACTGCGCCATTTGGTGCCACAGGTGTGAAAACACATTTCAAACAGTATGTGAAAAATGGCGGCTGTACTGTTCATGAGGAGGTGTAAAAAATGGTAATGTTCAAAATCTGGAGTAAAAATATAAAAAATTTGCTTGCACATCCGTAATTATTTTGGGGATTTTTTACACCAGATTTTCAACAATGGAATTTTGGGACCTCCGCTCATGAACAGTGTCACTGTGGTTTTCTTAATCTGTCCCGAACCCTGATTTCTCACAGCGACCTCACTATTCTGTGCCAGAAGTGCAAAAACACATTTCTGTGAAAAATGACAGCTGTACTGTTCATAAGCGGGTGTGGAAAAATGCCAATGTTGAAAATCTGGAGTGAAAATATTACGAATTTGTGAAGTTACGTGGGTGCGTGGAAACTGCACAATGCACACTCGTAACACAGTCATTTTATACACTTTTGTCACCAAATTTTCAGCATAGCCATTTTAAGACCTCTGCTCATGAACAGCATCAGTATGAGTTTGTTACTGTGTCCCAAGCATTGATTTTGTACGCTGACCATGCCATTGTGCACTACATGTGTGAAAACACATTTCGGGCGAGATGTGAAAAATGACAGCTATACTGTTCATGAGGAGGTGTGGTAAAATGGCAATGTTATAAATATGGAGTGAAAATATTAAAAATTCTTGAAGTTATGAGCGTGCATAGAAACTGCACACAGCACACTCGTAAAAGTCATATTTGGGAATTTTTTCACCAAATGTTCAACATAGGGTTTTTGGGGGCCTACCTCATGAACTGTGACACTGTTGTTTTGTTAGTTGGTCCCAAAATGTGGTTCCGCACAGTGACCATGAAATCACCTTTCAGGACCAAATAACAAAATGACAGTGACTGGGTTCATGAGGTGGGGTCCCAAGAACCTCGTGTTGAAAATTTGGTGAAAAGAATTCCTGAAAATGGCATAGAAATCCACTTAACTTGAAAAAACCCTATTTATACCATTATACAGCCTACCAGCATTTCTTCGGTTCATGGTCGGCGTTGAAGAGTGCAGACATGTTCCCAGTCCACCGAAGATCATCACGATGGGCTCTGGAGGTAAGTATGGCGTGAGGGTGTGTGTGGAGCTGTGGGTGCACAGAGGGTGGGTGCGGGTTGGGTGGAGGATGCCACAGACAGCGCAGGACCGTCTTCTTTATTTTTACAGGAAATAATTAAAAAAAGGACACTGGGACTATTGGCACGCTGGGGATGGGCTCCCAGCATGCCATGTGGATGTTTTTTGGGGAAAGGGGAGTGGAGTCAATGGGGATTGGACACCCCATCAGCCATAGAGTGTGCTGGGGGGATGCATGAGCCGAGGGGGGATGGGGCACCCCCTCAGCACACAACAAATGGAGCGCATCATGCCAACAGGGATTGGGCTACCCCACTGGCTAATGAACTGGGGGGATTGGGCACCCCCTATCGGCTTTTATTTAATTTATTGATTGAAATGTTTCACCAGGAAGGCACACTGAACGGCCGGCAGTGGCCTTCCATCGGCTTCATGGGGACTGTGAGAGGCTGACAGAGAAGCTGTTTCCATAGGAACACCACACAATGCAGCTTGTAATTGGCTGCTACAGTCAGGGACACCCTGCAGCCAAAACAGATTGTGTAGTGAGGGGGTGCTCCCATTGCAGTGCCATCATCGACAGCATGCTCCTCTATTCATTGTGGCAGAGACCAGCCCTAGAACAGACTGCTGCCATTCGGCACAACACTGCCATGCCTCCACATCCCACTTTTGAAGGAAGCTGATGTAACATGTTTCTTGCACGTGCATGCAAGCAACACAAAAAAGCCATAGTAACCCAGGAGTGGAGTACAAAATTTGTGGAACAATACTGACAAATACAGTGCAAAGCAATAAAGAGACCTAGGAGTAATCATATTGAATGACATGAAGGTGGCCTGGCAGTGTAACAAGGGAGTGAGTAGGGCAAGTGGGATGCTGGGGTGCATAAGAAGACATACTGCAGCAGAAAGAGGGAGGTGGTGCTGCCCCTGTATAGATCACTGGTAATACCCACCTTGACTACTGTGTCCAGTTCTGGAGACCACACCTCAGGAAGGGCATAGACAGAGTAGTGGTCCAGAAGATGGCCCTCAGAATGGTAGAGGGTCTGCATCAAAAACCCTATAAGGAGAGGCTAAAGGAGCTAAACATGTACACCCTGGAGGAGAGGCGAGAGAGGGGAATATGATAGAGATATTTAAATACTTAACAGTGGCCTTTATCTGCCATCACATTCTATGACCAAGGTGGGCTCAGGGAGGGAGGGAGAGGGTGGTGGAACAGAGGTACATCCCGCCAGTTGTACCTCTTCACAGTTCATATGCTTCTTCTGGTGAAGAGTGATTCCTCTATGGAGGAACTTGCAGTGAAAATCAAGGAGAATGCTTGGAAACTCCACAAAGGAGACCCACAGGAGGGTAGCAGAAGACCCCACAGGGGAAGGAAACAACTCCTGATAGGGGACTCTATCATTAGGGGGGTAGAAGTGGGGAGAAAGGGAGGTAAGGTGCCTGCCTGGTGTTACAACTTGGAGGGAGAGGAAGCGAATCCTCAGGATTGCGGGAGCAGCTGCACAAGGGAGGGAGCTGGATGTCATTGTCCATCTAGGGATAAATGATCTGGCTGTCTGTGAATGGGATCAGAGCAGGAGGAATTTGTAGAGTTGGGGAGGGGCCTTAGACAAGTAGCATGTATGTTAACCTTCTCAGAGGTGCTGCCTGCCTATGGCAAGGATGATGCTAGGGTATTCTGCACCATGGGATTCAATGAATGGTTGAAAAACTGGCATGGATCCCAGGGTTTTGGCTTCACTGGGGACTTGGGAGCCACCTGGAGGGATGCAGGCCTATACTGGTGCGATGGTCTGCATTTGTCTGGGGGGGATCCAGGATCCTAGGTGATAGGTTTAAATGCTCCATTGGCAAGCATTTAAACTAGCCAAGGGGGGAGGCACTGAAAAGGAGCAGGGAAATCCCAGCCTCCCCCCACAAAACACAGTAGTTAGAGAAGTAAACACCAAGGTAGAGAAGTCAGTAGGGAGCAGGACAGGGATAAATGAAGAAAAAGGCAGTAAGGACAGGGATGGGGCTAAAAGAGGTAAGGCCATAAAAAAATGGAAGGTGATGAGTACCAATGCCTGCAGTCTGTGTAACAAGCTTCCTGAACTAGTGGCCTTGATGGAAGAGGGATGCCAGGATATTGTGGCAGTCACTGAAACATATTACACAGAGAACCATGACTGGGATGTCAACATACCAGGATACACAATCTAGGATGTCAACATACCAGGATACACAATCTACAGGCGGGACAGGGTGAGTAAAAAAGGAGGAGGAGGAGGAGGAGTAGCTCTCTATATAAGGGACGGGATTAAAGCAACAAACTAAAGAGTAAACAGGAAGCTCATGAGTCACTATGGGTCACCCTGGAGACAGGAAATGGCACCACAGTCTGCATGGGGGTTGTGTACAGACCCCCCATCTCAGGGGAAGGAAATGGACAAGGAAATGATAGAAGGCATCCTTAAAATGGTAGAAAAAGGGGAGATATTGTTGATGGGAGACCTGAATATGCCAGAAGTTAACTGGAGTACCTTTGCTGCAGGCACATTCAAGAACAGGGTCATTCTTGATGCCCTACAGGGGGCATGTTTCAGACAGCTAGTGTTGAAACCCACTCAGGAGGGAGCAATCTTAGACCTGGTACTCTCAAATGGGGAAGGAGAAAGGATCTCAGATTTAGAAGTAGGTAGCCATCTGGGAACAAGTGACCACCAAATAGTGTGGTTCACAATAAACACAGCCATAGAGTCAAGCCATACAAAAACAAGAGTATTGGACTTTAGGAAGGCTGACTTTGGGAAAATGAGAGAGTGCCTCAGAAAAGCACTAGCAAATGGGCAAGAAGGAGGGGCGGAGGAACAATGGGAAATAATCAAAACAGCCATTGCAGAGGCAACAAGCCTTTGTGTGAAGCAAATCAACAAAACAAAACGAAGGACAAAAACCACTATGGTTCTCAAAAGAGGTGGAAGGGAAGGATAAGAAGAAAATGATAGCATTCAGGAAATATAAGGAAATACAGAAGGAGCAGGACAGTGAACTTTATCAGTTAAAGCAGAAGAAGGCAGGGAAGGCAGAACAGCAAAGGCACAAACTGAGGAGAAGATAGCCAACTCTGTTAAGAAGAGGGATAAAACCTTTAATAGGTACATTAGGGAGTGAAGAAAGATCAAGGGAGGGATACAGAGACTTAATAAAGGGAGGAATGTGGGCAGAGGGTGACAGTGAAAAAGCAGGGATACTGAACGAATATTTCTGCTCAGTATTTACAATGGAAGAGGAGGGGGAGGTACCTAAACCAAACAAGAGAGAAACTCTGAATAGGGGGGTTGATACCAGTTCATTCACAGAAGAAAGGGTTTTGAATGAACTCTTGAAACTGAGTGTGGACAAAGCAATGGGGCCTGATGGAATTCACCCAAGAATTCTAAAAGCACTAAGGGTAGAACTAGTAACACCATTGACTACTCTCTTTAACAAATCATGGGAGGATGGAGTGGTACCTGAGGACTGGAGGAGGGCAAATGTGATTCCACTTCACAAAAGTGGGAGCAGGGCAGAGGCAGGAAACTACAGACCAGTTAGCTTAACCTCAGTGGTAGGGGAAAATGATGGAATCACTTCTGAAGGAAAGAATTGTTGAGTGCCTATAGGCCAGTGGGGTACAGGACCCAAGGCAGCATGGTTTCACAGCAGGAAGGTCATGTCAGATGAACCTAATAGATTTCTTCAACTGGGTGACCAAAATAGTAGACCAGGGAAGGGCTGAGGATTATGGCCTACCTAGAATTTAGCAAGGCATTTGACACAGTCTCACACAAAGATTAATATAACTGTATATTGTTTATTGTATATGGATAAAAACTGTCTGGACAACAGGATGCAAAAGTAATAGTAAATGGAGTCCACAGTGATGAAAGTAACTAGCGGGGTACTGCAGGGTTCGGTACTGGGACCAGTCCTCTTTAATGTCTTTAGAAGTGACATTGGAATGCACCTGGAATGAAAGGTATGTCTCTTTGCAGATGACACAAAGATCTGCAACAGGGTTGATACACAAGGTGGGGTGGAAAGGATGAGAAGGGACTTGGCAAGGTTGGAGGAATGGTCAAACATGTGGCAGCTCAGATTCAGTGCAAAGAAATGTAAGGTAATGCATCTGGGAAACAAAAAACCCAGGGGAAGAGTACACAGTGGGGGGGGAGGGGTGAGTTAATAACAACAAAATAAATTGAAAGAGACCTAGGAGTAATTATACAAGATGACCTAAAGGTGGGCAAGCAATGTGAGAAGGCAGTAAGGAGGGCTGGGGGGGATACTGGAATGCATAGGAAGAGGCATCAATAGTAGAAAACAGGAAGTTGTTATCCCTCTGTACAGACAGCTGGTAAGACCCCATCTGGAGTACTGCCTGCAATTCTGGAGACCCCATCTCCGCAAAGACATAGACAGAGTGGAGGCTGTTCAGAGGAGGGCAACCAAAATGGTGTAGGGCCTGCACCAGAAGACACATGAGGAGAGACTAAAGCAGCTTAATATGTATACTCTTGAGGAAAGGAGGGAGAGGGGGACATGATAGACACTTTCAAGTATCTCAAGGAAATTAACAAAGTACAAGAGGATAACATCTTTCAGAAGAAGAGATGTGCAAGAACAAAGGTCACAATTTGAAGATAGAAGGGGGACAGCTCAGAGGTAATGTTAGAAAGTATTTTTTCACAGAGAGGTTGTGGATGCATGGAACAACTTTCCTGAGGAGGTTGTGGAGTCAGGAACAGTGAGAGAATTCAGGAATCCATGGGACAGGCATAAGGCAATTCTAATGGGGGGTAGGAGGAAGTAAGCTGTTGATTAAGTAGAATCTGCAGCTTATCCATCAGGTAGGGAAATGGGCAGACTAGGTGGGCCAAGCGGTCCTTATCTGCCGTCAAATTCTATGATTCTATGTTTCTATGCAGAAATTTCAGATCTCAGACTGCCTGGCTGCAGGAGTACCATAGTACTGGACTGGTGTCACCCAAATTAGGAACACAGTATTCAGAAGACAGAAAAGGACCATCTAGATAGACCTTCCCCTTGCTACCTCTGATCCCCAAGATTCCATCGGCGACTGAGAAAAGGGCAGGATAAGAGATAAGACTGGCAGCTCAGCTGGCTCAGGTATGTAACTTATGTCCTATTTCAAACTCCGTCTTTTTAAATTCGTTCTATCTGCCATGTTTCTGGATTATTTTTTGTTTGTTTAAAGTTTTTTTTCTCTTGGAAATACACACTGTGGAGAAGCTCATTTTCAGGTGTGGTGGGAGGAAGGGACGTTTTCCATATACTGTACTAATCTTACTAATAACATATAGGTAACACACAGGACATATAGTTCTAGTATTTTTTAGTTTTGTTAATTTAAGTGTTATATTTATTTGCTGCTTATATAATTTATATTGATGTATGCCATTGCTCAGTGCCTTGATCTTTCGCTAATGGGTGCTTTAGAAATAAAGCTTACTAAATAAAAGGAGTGGAACAAGTTAACACTGTGTATTTATTTATTATTTCATGGCTGGGTAAGTGCACTAGACAATATTGTACCTATATTCAGTCAAGACCCGGGAGTGTTCAGTCTACCACCCGAGAAGATCCGTTAGCCCACCATAATCCTCCCCCCCCCCACAGAGTGCCTGATTGCGATTATGAAATGGGTCCATTTTACTAAATTAGATCTATTAAAAATTTGTATGCTTTGAATTCTACTACATTTGGATAAAGAACATTTCTGAAATGTAAAAGTGTAGCAACAATGATAACAAAAATAAAAGTCCGGTTTGGACACGGTAGCTTGTCAGCAGGTGGCACTACTGATGCATGTAAACAGCAGTTTAGTAAGTGCAAAGACAGAGCAGCTGGTGGCTTCAGATGCTAGCGTAGCATCTACAATATTTGTCCCGGTATGCATTCGTGAGGGTGCTGGTCAGGTTGGGGCGATAGTTTTTATTTATGTTTTTCCTTTTTTATTATTACAGTGCCAGCTCTTGTGTAAGCGCTCCTGAGTGAGCATGGCTGCATCCAGTAAGAGAAACAGAAGAGTCAGGGTAAGAGTAGGAAGTGCGAGTGGCTGGTGGGAAACAGACCGTATGAGTGAGTGGAAGCCATTACTTGTAAACAGCATTTTGCCAGATGGAGCAAGGAAACCGTGAACATGGAGAGCACAGCTGGGCCACTGCTATTGGAGTAAGGTCCAGGGTCCTGTTGGCCATGTGTGAGGATGAGTGCCAGGGTAGTCATGTTTGTTGTGGGCATTTTGCCCTGAACAAGGTGTGAAGAGTTTCATATTTTGTACTGGCTCCTGTTTGATTGGAGCTTCTTTCAGCCAGGCTGTTGTGATGGGATAACAGCCCGGCTGAAAGTAGCTCTCAGCCCATCAGGATCCAGGGCTCTTCCTACCCAGTTCATTATTAAATATAAAGGATGCCAGCAACGTTAGGCTTAAAATTCATGGAGGCAGGAAACAGGTGCATGAGTCAAGCGCCCTTTAGATGGTGGAAAAATCCTTTAGAAAGAGGTATGGGTGGGAAGAGCTGGAGCGCAAGTGGGAGGTAGTTCCGGTAATTTGGTACAAAGTGGGAGAATCCCTGAGTCCCCATATTGATAGTACAACTAGGAACAGTTGGAAGGGAGGGGTCACCAGACTTAATAGGGTAAGCCAGGTCAGGGGTATTCAACAATGCAGCTAAGGAGAAAGGCACCCCAGTCCTAAGAATGTTGTCAGTAAGGGCCTTTACAGCAAGAGAATGCCATGCCTCAGGAGATAACCAGTTTAACTCGGAGTAGACAGTGGCGGATTAATTTGTTTGCAGTTAGGGCAAAACAGCATATGCTACTGTAGGTAACATCCCATGTGTTGAGGTTTCCCCGTGGAGGTATAGGAATAGGTGATGAAGCCATAGGTAAGGCTCAGAAGAAAAATGCCCTTAGCAAATAGCATTTTTGGTGGAGGGGGTTAGGGAATATTCAGTTCTGTCTACCAGGTAAAGTATGATATTGGCAGTTTTACAGGTATTAGAGATGTGAAGTGAGAAATCCAGGGAAGGGTTGAGGGTTATGCCAAGGTACTGAACTTGAAAGAATTTACATTATAAGCAGGGTCTCCTGTCTACCCAGGGTGAAGCTCTCACTAACCCCATCACTGAATTCTTTTTGCACTGTACTATACCCCAATTTATGTCTGTCTTGTGCTGGCACCTATAGCATGTGTTTCATTTTCTGGCTCTCTTCCTCATTGTTAACTTTCTCTCCTGTCTATTATTGTAACTATTTATTACCCTATGCCTCTAGCAATTTCCCTGTGTTATACTCATGAGTTACTCCAACCCTACTGCTCACATAATTGAATTTTAGGCACCTTATAATGTTCCCTCAGTCTTGCCTCACACCCTCCCCTGCCTGAAGGCCTTGTCTTCCTCAAACTCTACCAGTTAGTCACCACTCCCCACTCCCCTTATACGTTGTAAATCAGTAAATTATACCAATGTCCTGTGCTGCTGTCTTGTCCCCTCATTGTATGTATGCATACCAGTATTGTTGCCCACTGTAACATACTTCATACTCTTGTTTTTTGCATTCAGTTGATGAAATTGCCTGTTTTGTTTCCACCTCCCTCATCCCTCCCCCCGTCACACCTGGAGACGAGGCTCATTTCAGTGCACCTTTCCCAGTTACCAAACATTTAACTAAATAAAACAATGAAGCTGTGATCAAACACTGGTGCAAATGCCTGGGACTCAGATGCTCAACTATCTGGCAGGATCTTGACTGAATCCTTTTAGTACTGATTTAATTTTAAAAGATTTAGTTGTGGGACTCTCCCCTCTAGGATTATAGGTGGGGGGAACTGTCATATCTAAGTGGTGAAGTCCCAGCAGTGTTCAGTGTAGAATGATGACAGAGCTGTAAAAACTATTCCACAATTTTGTAAGAGGTGGAGGACCACATTTCTGTAGGTTCTTGCATAATTCAGCCCGTTTTTTAGCAACAAGAGGTCATCTCAGAATTACACCAATAAGTTACCACACAGTTCCAGTCATGGATTTCTAAATCGAAATTTATACGTACCCCAATAGGAATCTATTCCTAACAGCTTATCTGGAGATGAGGACACAGTGGAGGGTACACTTGCATTGCTCCCGAAGCTCCTCACTGAGGCACATGATGCTGAAGGCGTCGTACCAGAATAATTGGAGGTGCAAGTATTATATCTGCCGTGCCTTCTCTTGTTGAATGGCCTTAAAAAAATAATAAATAAATCAGTAACAAAAGACAAGCGTTGCAGTAACAATACTAACTCATGTAATGCCCAAAACAGATCCATTCCTCATTCTTGTTAAAATGAGCCTTGATCTTTCACAGACAGCACAACTGAGATGCTATCTCAGGAAGTATAATACAAGTCCTGTTTACACGATCACATTTGTACTACCCAAGCAGTAGGTTGCTATGGTGCAAATGTGGCCATGTGGACACTTACCTGTATGTGATAAGTTTGTCCTCGCTCCTCTCCCTCCCAGAGCCAGTGCAGAGCCAGAGATGTGTTCTGGAGGAAGCAGTGTCAGCAACCATGTGGACAGGTAGCACTGCTTGCTCCGATGCACTCAGCTGATGACCTTGCCCCTACACTCATGTCACCTCTCCAGCATGACTTGCATCAGTGCTGAGAGGTGCCTTTGAAACACAAATTGGTCATTGCAGAAGGTCTCAGCAGCACCAAAGTGGATGACAGTACTTACTTCAGGGAATGGCCATGTAAACAGGGCTACACATGCTGCTGCACACAGCTGTGCACTAGGAGATTATGGGTTTGAATCCTGCCACTGCCTCACTGTGTAATCTAAAACAAGGCACTTCAAGCTGACATTCATGTTTTTTTTTATTTATTCTTCCCAATTCTGCTGGTGATGTACCCCATATCTGCCCCACTGGTTCTCATTCAGGTTCACTCCCTGGTGTTGCCCTCTGGAACTCACTGGTGGCCCAGGCGATGGTGGTTGCCTCCACAGTGGGCCTACCCCCCTGCCCAAAAATAGAGAGGACAATAATCCAGTAGTCGGTGGTTCATGGGACAGCAGAGGTGGCACTGGCGGGGATCTCAACATCATTCTACTTGGTCTAGGGATATTTTAGCTTAAGGTAACCCACAGTGGAGATGGATGGGCAGTGACATCACTGCACGTTGGGTGAGCTTCCGTCCGACATGCAGACATTTGCCGCCTCACCAATCCCAGCCACCATGCTGGTTGCAGGCTTACCCATGCAATGGCTAGGGGGTTGTTATATTGTTGGGCTCCGGATCCCTCCTTCCCTGGAGGTGGCGATCAGTTTATCGGATGCTCAGCCTTCTACCCCTGGCTGGCCCTCTGGCGACCCTGGGTTTGCTCCCGAACTCGGGTCACTGGCATGTCAGGATGGTGTTCTCAGCCTTGATGTTCCTGTTTTTTTGCTGAATTGACCTGATGTGACAGACTAACACTTTGGAAACATACCTAGGTGTCATCATCTGTGAGTAGTGTGGTTATGTATATCTTATAGGAACCTGTGTGACACCTCCAGTTACTTCACAGTCTTGCTCTCCTGACATTAAAAGTAAAAATAGCTGAGAGATGTACCTTCACTGAAGAGTATTATAATGCCACAGTTACAAAGGGCTAGGAAGGAGTACAAAACATGCTGGACTGGACAGAAATGTGGGTTCAGGGAATGTGAACCTAATATATATATGAGACAAAGAACCTCTGTGCTCAAACACTGAGGCAAGGGTTACCCCAAAGGGCATTTGGCTGGGAAGCCAAGTTTCAAGAAAATACAAAATCACACATGCCCCCACAATGCAAAGCATCATGGGCTGCATATGCAAATCACCACAGAATGTTATGCTAGTCTAACTTTAAGCAGAATTGCATGGTGCCGAAAGGCCTCTCACACAGTTTGCAAAGGGTGCTAACAGAAGACATAGACACGTGTTTCATCCTACCATGACTGGTACACAGAGAACTATGACTGGGATGTCAACATACCAGGGTACACAATCTATAGGAGGGACAGCGAGTGTAAAAGAGGAGGAGGATTAGCTCTCTGCATAAGGGAAGGGATCAAAGCAATGAAACTAAAGGGTAGAAAGGGAGAAGAGGAGTCACTGTGGGTCACTTTAGAAACAGGAAATGACACCACGATCGACATGGGGGTTGCATACAGACCCCCATCTCAGGGGGAGAAAATGGACGAGGAAATGATAGAATGTATCCATAAAATGGCAGAAAAAGGGTTGTTGATGGGGACCTGAATATGCCAGATGTTAAATGGAGCACCTTTGCTGCAGCCACATCCAAGAGCAGGGCCATTCTCAATGTCCCTACAGGGACATTCCTCATACAGCTAGTGCTGGAACTCACTTGGGAGGGAGCAATCTTAGATCTGGTACTCTCAAATGGGGATGGAGAGATGATCTTAGATTTAGAAGTAGGTAGCCATCTGGGAACAAGCAACCACCAAACAGTGTGGTTCATGCTAAACACAGCCATATAGTCAAGCCATACAAAAGTGACAGTATTGGACTTTTGGAGGGTTGACTTTGGCAAAATAGGAAAGCACCTCTGAAAAGCACTAGCAACTGGGCAAGAAGGAGGGGTAGAGGAATACTGGGGAAAAATCAAAATTGCCATCACAAAGGCAACAAACCTTTGTGAAGCAAATAAACAAAACTAAACGAAGTCAAAAATACTATGGTTCTCAAAAGAGGTGGTGGGAAGGTTGGGAGAAAAGATAGCATTCAGGAAGTACAAGGAAACACAGCAGGAGCAGGACAGAGAACTGTACCAGTTAAAGCAGAAGGAAGGGGAAGGCAGTCAGAATAGCATAGACCCAAACCAAGGAAAAGACAACCAACTTAGTTAAGAAGGGATAAAACCATTTATAGGTACACTAGGAACAAAATAAGACCAGAGTAGGGATAGTGAGGCTTAATAAAGAAAAGGATGGGAGGGTGGGGGTGGGCTGGGCAGAGGATGATGGTGAAAAAAGCAGGATGCTGAACAAATACTTCTGCTTAGTATTCACAAAAGAAGAAGAGGGGGAAGTACCTAAACTAAACAATAGAAGCACTCTGAATAGGGAGTCAATACCAGTCCATTCACAGAAGAAACTGTCCTGCCTTATCCCCTAATTGGGGATTCTCAGAACCCTCCCAAAGGGCAAATTTCTAAGTACCATTAGACCAGATTGGGCTGATCTAAGGTTACTTAGAAGTGTGTCCTCTTGGAGGGTTAGAAACCATGTGACACCCCAGGAACTCTCCCTGGGTGGAAGGGAACTTGTGCCGTGGTCCCCCCAGCCCTAATTCCCTTTTTAGTAAACTTACTTAGTTTCCTGGTGGTATATCAGACCCTCCCTCCATATCCCTGTCTCCAATCTCCTCCATAAATATTTATATATTTTTCCCTTGTGGTTTAGTGCAGGGGTTCTCAAATGAGGCCAGCCTTCCTGGGGAGGCCCCAACCTGCTCCATGGGAGGCTCAAGTAAGTCTGAAACAGTACTATATTTAAATGTTGGGTTTTATATATTTTGTGTGAAGAGATGAAGCAAACTGAAAGAGGATAATAACAGTAGGTGAATTTTATGTATTTATTTACTAATAGGAGACAAGGGAAGGTGAATGAGCAGAGGCTCATTTCAGGTGTACCTGGGGAAGGGTAGGGAGTGAATACATTTCAAAAGGTAACTGCAAAACAATCAAGAAATATACAATGAGCAATAGTGCAAATAAATATGAACAATAAATAATGAATGGTGGTAATTGATCAATTTGTAAACTGATGGCAGAACAGCCCAAATACAAGGTTTGAGCATAGAAGTGCTAAGAGCAATAGCAGGAAGAAGCAAAGTAATCCCTGAGAAGTTGCTTAGGAGCAGGAAAGGAGGGGGAGAGGCAAAGTATGTAGGAAGATTATTTCACATAGAGAGGAAACAGAGAAAGTAGTCTGACCCATGAAGGTACTGCAACAAGGGGTAACAATGGTTCAAGAATGAAAATAGCGGAGCAAGTAGGCTGGCCTGTGGGGGGAGAGTTACAATAAGCTGAATAATATTTGTTTATTTTATTTATTTGTTATTCAGATAACACCTTTTAGCACAGGAACTCTTTTTCAAAAGTTCCAAGTCAGTATAAGACAAAGAACTGAATGTGAGCCAAGTACTCAAAGTGGTTTCAGTTTATTAATGGTGTACTGTGCAAAGTACAGTGTGTTATTTTTCTTTGGGGAGGCCCAAGATTATTTCAATTTTGGGGGGAGGCTCAAAATATTTTCCATGGATTTGGGGAGGCTCACTGTGACAAAGTCTGAGAACTCTTGGTCTAGTGGAACCCCCACCCCAGCAAGCAGTTGCCTCACCACACCACCACCCCTCTCCCATCCCTAAACCAGTGATTGGCACAGCCCACCGCTCTCTGCCATGGCCTGCCACTGAGCTGTCAAGGAGCATGTTCTGTATATTGCAGAGAGTGACATTGTACATATTGTATGATTTGCCTTGCCAAGGCTGAAAAGCATGACAGCTGCTCTTCAATATGTGAAAAAAAATCAGATGCTCACTGCCCCAGTGACAACCATTTTCAAGGGGTGCGGCGCACGTGACACCACCCCAGTGTACCACATTAATGGAGGGAGGGGTATACATGCTGACATGTGGAGTGGGCATCCTGGTGTCAGAAACACTTTGGCACACTGGAGTGCACTTCCAGTGTGCCACATTAATGGGGGAAGGGGGATACATGCTGACATGCGGAGTGGGCATCCTGGTGTCAGAAACACTTTGGCACACTGGAGTGCACTCTCAGTGTGCCACATTAATGGAGGGAGGAGTATACATGCTGACATGCGAAGTGGGCATCCTGGTGTCAGGAACACTTTGGCACACTGGAGTGCACTTCCAGTGTGCCACATTAATGGAGGGAGGGGGATACATGCTGACAAGAGGAGTGGGCATCCTGGTGTCAAAAACACTTTGGCACACTGGAGTGCACTCCCAGTGTGCCACATTAATGGGGGGAGTAGATACATGCGGACATGGGGAGTGGGCATCCTGGTGTCAGAAACACTTTGGCACACTGGAGTGCACTCCCAGTGTGCCACATTAATGGGGAGAGGGATACATGCTGACATGGGGAGTGGGCATCCTGGTGTCAGAAACACTTTGGCACACTGGAGTGCACTCCCAGTGTGCCACATTAATGGGGGGAGGGGGATACATGCTGACATGGGGAGTGGGCATCCTGATGTCAGAAACACTTTGGCACACGGGAGTGTACTCCCAGTGTGCCACATTAATGGAGGGAGGGGTATATATGCTGTCATGAGGATTGGGCATACTGATGTCGGCTTTCCTTGGACTGTGGTGGGGGGTGGCTCATCCCTTGTTTCACTAGAAAAGGCACATAGAAAAACAAGTTGTCGGCAGAGCAAGGACCAGGGACAGAGTGCTGGGTGGCAGGAGCTAACAAGGTTGTGAGGGAGGGGTGAGGTGCCACTGGAGTGACAAAACTCTTCGTGATTGCAGCAGCAGATCTGTCTCAACTCCTTGGCTCTCTTTGAAGCTGCTGTCATCAGCAGAAACATAGAAACATAGAATTTGATGGCAGGTAAGGACTGCTTGGCCCACCCAGTCTGCCCATTTCTCTACCTAATGGATAAGCTGCAGATCCTAGTTAACCAGCAGCCTACTTCTTTCTACCCCCACCTCCTAGAATTGCCTTATGACTGTCCCATGCATGCTTGAATTCAACTACTGTTTTTGACTCCACAACCTCCTCCGGAAGGCCGTTCCATGCAGCTTCCATTGCATTCCATGCAGCTTCCCCTTTGATTGGTGGATGAGGGACATGCCCAATAAAGTGTCTGCTGCATTGGCCACAACACTGACACACCCTTGAAATGCGGTACTGTCACGAGATGTTTCTTGCACATGCGCTGTGTGCATGCGTGCAAGTAAACATAAAACCTGGCACCCATGTCCTGGTTTGAAAAACAGCGGTTCATGGATGGAAGCAACAACCATTGGGCCCTATGTACGATGACAACACGCCACGTAAACCGGGCTGCGTAAACATGGAGTGGGGTCCATGCAGCATTCACCAACAGGGTGCACAAGAGCTACGGGCCCAATCTCCAACCGTGTGAACTGCCACAAGCTGTGTGCGGGCCAGAAGCATGCCAGCACTACACGCCATTCACTAAGGCGTGTAGTGCTGTACACGGGGGCAGAGGTCTGAGTAAGCTATGGCTGCAGGGACCCTGCCATAACATACTGTGTGTCCCCATGGAGACCCCGTCTGTTGAGTCACACTCAGGAGTCCAACCGTTATGCTGTCTCAGCCCACGAGGCCATTGGTGAGGGCTGGGACTGCTGAAGGGAAGAGTGCCCAGACACTAATGTGCTATACCCCGATAGTGGCATTCCTCCTCCCACAACATGGCAACTCCATCCCCGTAGTTCCAGGCATACCACCCCATGATGTTCCCAGCCCCAGTGCTGTCCACATGCCTGCCCAGGTCCCCACCCATGTCATATAGGATGCCCCCCCTCGCCGCATACACAACTGCCTCAAACACCACTATCTCATTCCCCAACCCTTGTACCCCCACCTTATCATTGGTGGCCAGTGGTCCTCGTACTTCCTGTGGCACCGACAACCCCCCAAACCCCGTACCTGACTGTGGGTGCAGGTACGGGTGCAGCAGTTTGGGATGGCCAGTGACACAGCCCTCTGCACACCTCCTTAGCCACCTGCCATTTAACTGATGCTGGGAGTGCACCGCCTATTTATAACAGCGTGTTCCCAGAATCTTTTAGATGGCCGGCAGCTGAGGAGGTGTGCGGAGGGCTGTGCTGCTGACCACATGGAACCACAGCACTGGCATTCATGTATGGGGTTTGGGGGGGTTGTTGTTGGTGCCATGGGGTGGGGACCAGTGACCACCACTGATGCGGTGGGGGGACCAGGGTAGGGGAACAGGATAGTGGTGTTCCAGAAGCCTGTGTGTTCGCAAGGGGGGGTTTCACAGTAGATGAGGATGGGGAGGTGCTGGTTGCTAGGGGTCTTGCACTACAGAGGAGTAGAGCTGCCATGTGTTGGAGGGAACTGCACTGCAGAACTGGGGTCATAGTAGCCATGTGTTGGTGCAGGCGGGGTACCCAGCATGGACTACCAGGGTGTGGGGTCTGACATGCCTTGGGGGGTGACTGGCATGGTTGGGGTCAAAGCAGCACTGTGCCACAGTGGTCCTGTGTTGGGGACTGTGCAATGGCAGGGGCAGCAATGCCCATGTGGCTCGGGCAGGGGGAGTGCCCTGCAGCCATGCAGGTTTGGGTACCAGCATTCACTATTCCTGTACCCGGACCCGCACATCACTGCACCAGTGATCTACTCCTGGACACATGAAGGGCATCCTTTTGAATGCCAGACTAGGTCTGCTACTCCACCTGGCTGCCCTGTGTGGATCTACATGCCGTGGGGGCAAGGCCGCAGACAGGTGCAGAGCTACATGGGCAGGATATGCACCTCTAGTGCATATTTCTCACCTGTTTGTGCATAGGGGCCATTGTAAGTAAAGAAACAAGGGTCCTATAAATGATACAGTAATGTTTATTGTCATCACAGGAAAATACTGTTTTGAAAAACAGAAAAACAATATGTTAGTACAGCCTGAGCATGACATGCTCACATGCTTGCTGGGTGGCTTCATGCAGTGGAAAGGATCATGCGCCTCTGTGATAGGAACAGCTAGTTCCTTTCAACTACATGAAGTTTTCACTCTGACAAGCACAGAATGGTTCATGATCAGCCTTGCTGACCATTGGGCTGTCACTATCAAGCCCCCTGCAGCCTGATCTATGCTGTACCTAACGGTAACACACCTGTGAAACCCCATTATTGCAACTGTATGTTTTCTGCTCACATGCAAAAGCGTACAGAAAAAGGGTCTACTGTCATTAATTACACATAGGCTTTTCTGCACTGTCATGAATGTGTGGAATCTTGAATTTAAAGGTGATATGAAAGTTTTTAGAGCCATTGGTGCCCTCCAGTTGTCCTTTTAGTGTCTGTCCAATATTCTGAGATTGTTTAACCTTTTATTCAAATTAATTATCTAATTTTGTTGCCTTTGTAACTACTCCTGAATCCTCTCTCTCAACAGTTGCTACTCTCTCTTTTCATACTTCCTGAATATTCTACGACATCAATCACACCATTCCAGTCCGTTCAGCTGAACAACATTATTGTTATAATTATTGATGTAATCGAATGCCTTAGAAATAAGAAAAGAAAGAGCCGTAGCTGGTGAGGAGAGTGGAACTATAGGTAGATCTGAGGGCACCCTAAAGCTGGATCATTTATTTATCAAACATTGATCAAAGCATGTCAGAATACATTGCTAGCATGGAAAGGAAGCTGGAAGGCAGTTAACTTGGTAAAATTAATTTCCTATCTCCTTTAACGGAACATGTAATCATGGTGGTCTTTTTTCACTTCTTTACAAAACTAATCCTGGTGTATTGTCCAATTTAGTCTATCAAATTATAAACCAGAAGCTTAACTGCAAGACAACCTTTTTTCTACTAGTCTGAAAGTGAGAACAGCACATACTTGACTGGAGTTTCCTTATAGGAAATGAAAGTCTTATCACTCTCTCCAACGTAGTAGCCCGCTGACAAAAGTCGTTCACTACGACGACGTGCTGTCATCTTGAAGTTATGTCAGCCCTGGAGCACTAACTCCACCTGTAAGGAAATAAATAAGGAAATCATTGGAAGGAAAGCTAAATGAGAGGAGTTTGAGCACAGCACAAGATAAAAGTGTTCCACACTGGAACTTTCTATCACCACATTCTTTGTCCTTTGTCAGAGCTTTTCTACAGTACTGGAGGTGCCAATTTGTGGACATTAATATGATTTATTACTGGTAACATGTCAGAACAAGCATGTCAATGCTGAATGTGTGCTTGCTGGTATTAGCATTGGAAATGTAGGAGTCGGAGAGATGCAGAATAGGAATGGCAGTGAAGTACTGAATCAACCCCACCTCCACCCTGCAGAGACGGACAGGAATTGGGGTATGTGTTTGGGTTGTCACCCATAAGGTGCATGCCATTTCACTTCACCCTATCCTGTAAAGCCTTAGGGTGTTAGGCTTTACAGTCACCCAATTCCATAAGAACATATGCTGAAATGGATGCAGTATCGGAGAATGGGGTGAAATCTGGGTCCAAAGAGTCCAAGGCAGCTTGATGCTTGTCACTGACTGCAGGGTGGGTGGGGGGGGAATGACATGAGCATTACAATCTGCAGTCCAAAGGCACACCCCTCATGCCCGTCAGTCTGTACAGAGTGGAACATCATGGTTAGAAACCCTAACGCTCTGAGCGCTTGTTGGTATTTGCACTACAGACTTTCAACATGGCCTTTTTGTGACCCCCACCTCATGAAAGCACTTGGGACCTCTTCTCATGAACAGTGGCACTGTGATTTTGTTAATGTGTCCTGAACTTTGAGTTCCCACAGAGAACGTGCCATTCTGTGCCAGATGTACGAAAACACAGATCAGGCAGGATGTGAAGGATGACAGCTATAACATTCATAGAGAGATGTGAAGAGATAGCAGCATTGAAAATCTGTAGTGAAACTATTAAAAATACTCAAACTTCTGGGCTTACATGGAAACTGCGCAACGCATGTGCGTAACACAGTCATTTAGTGTTTTCAACATAGGCATTTTGTTACCTCTGCTCATGAACAGTGTCACTATGATTTTCCTAATCTGTCCCGAACATTGATTTCCCACAGCAACTGCGCTATTCTGTGCCAGATGTATAAATGCATATTTCAGGCAGGATATGAAAAATGACACCTGTACTGTTCATAAGAGGTGTGAAAAAATGCCAATGTTGAAAATCTGGAGTGAAAATATTACAAATGCGTGAAATTACAAGAGTGTGTGGAAACTACACAACGTAAGCTTGTAATACAGTCATTTCATGGACTTTTGTCACTAAATTTTCAACACAAGCATTTTAGCACCTTTGCTCATGAACAGTGTATGAACAGTGTCACTGTGATTTTTTTTTTAATCTGTCCCGAACACTGACTTCCCACAGTGACCACACTATTTTGCACTGGAAGCGCGAAATCACATTTTGGCCAGGAGGTGAAAAATGACAGCTGTACTGTTCATAAGGAGGTGGGGAAAAATGCCAATGCTGAAAATCTGGAGTGAAAATATTACAAATTTGCAAAGTTATAAGCGTGCGTGGAAGCATGCTCATAACACAGTCATTTTATGGACTTTCATCACCAAATTTTCAACATAGGCATTTTAGGACCTCTGCTCACTAACAGTGTCACTGTGATTTTCTTAATGTGTCCCAACACTGATTTCCACAGTGACTATTCTGTGCTGGAAGTGCGAAACACATTTCAGTCGAGATGTGAAAAATGACAGCTGAACTGTTCATAAGGAAGTATGGAAAAATGCCAACGTTGAAAATCTAAAGTGAAAATATTACAAATTCATGATGTTACGAGCGTGCATGGAAACTGCGCAACGCACACTTGTAAAAGTTATTTTTGGGATTTTTTTACACCAAATTTGCAACATAGGCTTTTTGAGAGCCCACCTCATGAACACTGGCACTGTCATTTCATTAATCAGTCCCAAAAGGTGGTTTCGCACAGTGACCATGAAATCACCTTTCGAGACTGAATAATGCCATGACTGTGGCTGAATTCACAAGGAGGGGTGCCAATAACCCCATGATGAAAATTTGGTGCCAAAATTCTCAAATATGCCTGAGATATTGAAAAACCCTTATTTATGCCATTATGCAGCTTACCGGCATTTCTTCAGTTTGCGTTCGGCTTTGAAGAGTGCAGACGTGTTCCCGGTCAGCCGAAGATCGTCACACCAGGCTCCAGAGAGTATGGGCTGAGGAGGTGTGGGGAGGTAGGGTACAGTGGTGTGTGCAGGTTGGGAGGAGGCAGCTGGCATGGGAACATTTCCTTTCTTTCAAGGAAAAAACAAACAAAATGACGCCACAGAAAAGTTTTTTTTTCAGGCTTGCTTTCAGCACACTGGGGTGGGCTCCCAGTGTGCCACCTGCCTTTTTTGGGGTGGGGGGACTTAAGCCGATGGGGAATGGGCCCCCTGCTGAGGGGATTGGGCACCCCCTCAGCACACAGCAAATGGGGGTTACATTATGCTGACAGGAAGTGGGCTCCCCCATCGGCAAATGAACTGGGTCAGGGGCATGCTGATAGGTGTCAGCTTTCATGTTGCCACCGCCATTTTTTTTTTAAATTGCATCTTTTTTTCACGCCTGCTGTGGCACCTACTGGTGGGGGCATTCTGCCACCAGCCCTGCCCATGGGGAGAGCAGCAGGCTCACTTGCATGATGGGTGGGGTCTGGCACAGCCGTGGCTGATCCACTGGAGGGCTCCCCCATCCCTGCCAGCCGGACCGGTGCCAAACCCCCCAGCGCATTCCACGACAGTCCTTCCCTCATGGCAGGGAGCGGCCATCAAGCTGCTCGGTTGCTCCCAGCCTTTTTCCATTTTCTCCCCAATGGGAGCATGGATGTGCAATGACATCCAAGCACTAATGTTCAGACGTCCGCTGTACTCCCCCCTCCAGACACTCACGTGTCTGCAGTACCGGCGTCCCTAGGGACTGCCAGAGCGTAGTGTGGATCCCACCCTTTACCCAGGGCTGGAAGAACAGTCATAGGATGATCAATCCCAGTCCTCCCCTGCTGACTTCCGATGATCCGGGCTTGTTCCCGAACCCAGGTCACCGGCGTGGAGTGAGGTGTGGCATCCAGCACCTCAACCCTCAGCGCCACTGGGCCGGAGCTGCCATCATGTTTACAAAACATGTTACACTAGGCAAGGTACCACCTTGCAATGATGAGGTGGCCCCTCACTGCAGCAGCAAAATCATTTCAACTTGGTGCCACTTTTGGAAACCAATGTCATCAGCACAGTGTGCCTGCATTGGACCACCAGTGCCAAGCCCCCAAATGCATTGCCACCATTGGCTGCCACAGTGCTACATCTCCACAACCTGCTTCTATCCTAAGCTGCCACATAATGTTTCTCACGCATGCGCACAAGCAAACATAAAAATCAACCATGAGGCTTCTTCCCAATTTATTTTCAAACACTGTTCCTGAATTCTGAAAGTCAAGTATTTCCAAAATGGAATCACCTTAAATCCTGACTACAAGTGATACGAGTTTGCTGTATGAACAAGAATGGATCCACATTTGCTTAGGTTAGCTGACTGGACTAATAAATATCTCACCTGCAGTGTTGGGTAAGTTACTTTTTCTATTACTGTACTTTCTATTACGTTTGGAAACTTATTCCAGGAAGCTCTGTGCAGTCACTAGCAAGGATGGAGAAGTACTAGAAAAAGTAATACACCTTACAATTATAGTTACTTATTTCTTTTTCTACAAAAACAATACATTACATACTTTGAAAGTAATAGGTTAGTTACTAGTTACTTTCAAATAAATGGCATCAGTTACTGTTACTTATTTCTTTTGTATAAAAAAACATACGTTTTTGTAACTGTAAGATGAATTACTTTTTCCAGTACTTCTCCATCCTTGCTAGTGACTGCACAGAGCTTTCTGGAACAAGATTTCAAAAGTAATAGAAAAAGTAACTTACCCAACACTGCTCACCTGATACAGAATCTGGATGAGTCGGGGACCATTGGTTGAACCTATGCAGCACAAGTGGGTCTGGAAGATGAAAGACCCAGATATTTTCTAGATACAGTCAATATGTAACAGATAATCTACTACAGGGTGTGCAGTTGTGTTCTGACATATGCCTTGGTATGTGTTGTGAGGCATGAGGGCCGCAGGCCAAGTGCATCCAAAATACCCAAGGTGAGTGTATATCAGCATGACTGCATGCCTTGTAGCTGATTATCTGTCTTATAAAATGGTCAGGATTGTTTTGAAGGTGGTTGAAAAAAAGAAAGAAGGGCGGACGTGCAGTAGTTGTGGGATAATGCACTGTGATGTGGTGTTTTGTCCAGTCAGAAGCCAACATTTTTACTGATTTTTCTCACCCATTTTATAAATGACAGTTTAGGTAGGGATTCTGGTTTTCAACATAATTTTTTTACTCATTTTGCATCAATTCTTGGCATTTTGAAATTCAGTTATTTATTTCGTTTTTTTTGCTACTGATTTTTCTACTTTTCTGGCCACCAGTCTGTTCCCTCTTGTCCTCGTATCTGATCTGGGATTCTAGCCACTGTCTGTCTCTACCTCGTTGGTCCCAGGCACCCATATGCCCCTGCAGTTGTACCCTCCACAGATCCAGCCTGGGTACCCGCACCGGGCAAAGCTCAGACAGCCATCAAGCCACTCAACTGGGCACCAATTTTTCACCCCTCGAACTGAGGGCATGCAATGACATCACTGGACGGGGGCGCACACATGTCTGCACGTGCTCCCTCCAGACGTCTGCCCTCAGCTCCACCCCTGAGTGCAATGAGTGTGTAGTCTCCCAGCCTCTGCCAGGAGGCAACCACGCACTGACTGCCATTACCCCTCTTCCCGGAGAAGGAGAGCAGTCCTTCAGATGCTCAATCCTTCTCCTCCCCAGCTGACCCCCAGTGACCTGTGCTCATTCACAAACACCAGTCGCTGGCATGGAGCAAGGTGTGGCGGCCAGCACTTCAGCCCTCAGTGCCACCGGGCTGAGGCTGAAATTCAGTTCTACCATAAAATTAGATGAAACAAAGATGTTTTCCAATGTTTATTTTTATTTTATTTTGTGTGTCATTGAAAAAAAATGCTAAAATCACAATTATTACAGATAAAAAGTTTAATTACAGAGAAAAGCAGCATTATTAGACATCAGTAGTCTGTGTTAATTATAATGACTTTAGTTTCATTCACTTGGCAGGAAATTGTGCCATCTCATTTGCTTCAGTGCTGTACCTAGATATGCACTGAGAATCTCCACATGGTGCAAGCTGAATGATAACTTTTGCCAATTTAACTTTCAAAGTTATCATTTGTTCATATACAAACTTTCGCATTCAACTTCAGTCACTATGATATCCGGTTCTGTCCATTTTTAGTGAAATTAAAATGATGGTACAAGGAGGAATTACGTCCATTTGCTCGCAGTGCTGGCATGCACAGTATGTATTAGTGTGTTTGTGAATTGCACTCACAGCCGCTTGCTTGCTCAGTGCTCTCACTTTCTCTTTGTGTTTCTCTCTTTTTATGGTCGCACAGTCTCTCTCATCGAGGACTGACGTGGGAAACTACACTATGAAAATTATATTTTTATTCTCAGGTGGGCGGCCGGGGACTAGGGTGGGACACTGCACTGTGGAAACCTTTTTCTATTACTGTCAGGTCGGCAACTTCCAGGGACTGGGATTGCATGCACTGTGGGCTGGTGGGGGGGCACGCAACAGCCACACTAATGACATGCAAATGAGCCCATAATGCTGCTAATAACCACTGCAACTATGAACAAATGCCAGTACTGGTCCATTTAAGTAATTGCCAAATGCTGTGACTGTGAGAGTCCACAAACAGGCAAAGGCTATAATTTAAGCCTTTTTTCCTGCTGATGTGAGCTGGCATTTGACAGTGAGTATGAAAGAGACCATGTGACCATAAAAAGAAAGAAACACAGACGAGAGAGAGAGAGAGAGAGAGACGAGTGCAAGCGGCTGTGAGTGAAATTCACAAACACCCTACACTATGGAAAATTATTATTTTTATTATCGGGTGGGCAATTAGGGACTGGGGTTGGACACTACACTATGGATAATTATTTTTTTATCATTGGGTAGGCGACTGGGGACTGGGGTGCAACACTACACTATGGAAAATTCATTTTTTATTGTTTGGTGGGCAAGCAGGACCACGGAGGGGGTGCAGAACCTCTACCAACCACTAGGGCAGCACAGATTACTGCCAGTTTTTGTGGGCAGTAATTTGCTTCACTCTAGTGCCCTCGCAGCGCCCCGTGCACAGAGCAACACCTTAGAGAATAAGATTGCGGGATGTGGGTCTCCTCCTCTCATCTGCATCTACTCTTACTACTTATCGATGTAAACCCAGTTTGCAGGCAAACTGGCCTTTGTGAATACCAACTTTGGGCAAAGCATAGTTTGCCCCAGGCAACTGGATTTGTTCCTGGCAGAGTTTTGTGAATCTGGCCCTATGAGAACTAAATACTCACTGTAACTCCTAGGCAAGTTATTATAACCCCTCTGCCCTAGGACCCCACTGAAAAACAAGATGTTCATCTCAGCATGGCTAGTCTGGGTTCATAAATTGCAAACTAAGTAAAATAAGCTTTACTAATGTTATATTTTATTTATGGTGATAATACTACAAAGATTTAACATATAAAGTAAGCAAAGAGGTGTTATTTTGCTACAAAATGCACAAGTATGCAATGTTTCGTCTAGGGTTTGGTTTAGTTACTACCTAAACCAAATGGCAAAAAGCCTTATAATTCCAAAGTAAAGAGACAGAAACAGAAAGTACAGCACTTACAAATAGAATGATGGTTATCACCAAGCCATGGCTAGGATGTTCCTCTCTAACTACAAGGAATCTTTTTACTTTGCATAGATGTAATGATTTAAGCTGAATAAGGTGCTGTATCTCAAGCCATGGTACATAGGAACCCTGTCATAATAAAGTCAAGTTAGTTTGCAAAGAAAGTAGTCACTGCATCAGGCCAGGAGTCCCTGCAAAGAAGATGAAATCTTGCAAAACAAGTGAAAACAGCTATTGCACTATCAATGTACTTCACTTCCCAGGTCGCCACCGTCTTGTCTCAGTGGGCCTACCCGGTTGCCAAAATTCAATAAATAAATAAATGGATGTGATGCACCTTCAGCCCCAGACACCCTCTCTCTGCTTATCAGCAGAACCTCACACACCTCACAGTTGTTCTTATTTTTCCAGTGATTAGAAGAATGTTTCTTCAAAGGTAAATATATACCAGCAGTTACACCTGTGCTCTGCTTGAGTGACTTCTGATCTGTGCAGCAAATGTAATTTCAGCTATGACAAGGCAAGCTGGCTAAGCAGCTGAGTAACATACAGATGTGTGATGTCACAGTTTGCTGAGGCATGATGTCACGAACATGAAGTTGCAAGCCTGCATCAGTATATACTTTATTTTAATCCTATCTTATTGCATGCTTTTGGTCAACAAATTCAACTGAGTTCACTGTATTTTCCATAGTGTACTGTTCCACCCCAGACCTTTACTCCCTTCTTTGTCTGCCTGCCCCTTGGGGCCTCACTCCCATTTTTGTGGCCTATGCTCTACACTGGGTCCTAGTACCCTCTTAAAGAGAACCCTCCATCAAACAGGCAGCCAGTGCAATTTATGCAGCACTGGGGTGACATGACAGTATTTAGGCTGTCCCGTCAACAGCCTGGCAGCTGCATTCACTAGCTGCAATCGACAGAGGGTACCTCCAGAGACCCCGAGGTAAAGCGCATTACAGTAGGCTTGAGCTTTGATGTTAAGAATGCATGTACCAAGGTGAAGTCCAAGGGCAGAATTAGTTGTTTGATCCTAGCGATATTCCTTAGGTGGAAAAAAATGGACTGGACAACGGACACCTGAGATTCAAGTGTCAATCCACTATCGAGGATAACACCAAGATTGCACACCCTAGAGGAGGTCTTCAATTCACAGGTCCCAGAAACAATCCAGTCTCTGCACCAGAGGCCATCCTATCTCATACCTCCTGTTTGACTCTACCACCAATAAACACCGGGTTAGTTAGAACCAGCTAGAGGCCATCCAGCCATTAATCTTGGCCAGGCAGTTGTTCAGTACGTCCACTGCATTGGATGTCCCAGGGGCAACGGATAGTAGATACAGCTCAGTATCATCGGCGTAGCAATGAAAATCCAGACTGTACTTCCTAATGATCCCTACCCAGGTACAGCATATACACGGCAAACAGCATTGGTGACAAGAACGAACCGTGAGGTACTCCACAAGACAGAAGACTAGGGGAGGAGGAGGAGGAGAAATTCCCCATTACAACCCTTTATTTTGCATTTGAGAGATAGGACTCAAACCAGCAGATGACAGTACCGGTGAGTCCACAAAATTCCCTCAGGCAGTCGAGTAACACATTGTGTCTCCACCGTGACAAAAACTGAGGAGAGATCAAAGAGAATGAGAATTGTCCCTTCTCTTCAATTTCTCACCCTGAAGAGATCATTATGCACCTGAACTAAAGCAGTTTCTGTACAGTGCCTGGCATGAAATCTAGACTGGTGCGGCTCATAGATATCAAAGGCTACGAGGTGTTCTCTGAGCTACTGCGCCACAGTCTTCTGTTCTTTTCCCAGAAATGGATGGTTGGAGACAGGACAGTAATTTGCCTTGACATCGGGGTCTAAAGATGGTTTCTTCAGAAGGGGTCTCATCAATGCCTCCTTCAAGGCATCTGGGAAGATCCCCTCCGACAAAGAACACCAGACAATCAAGGTGAATACTGGGCCTATGTAGTCAACACATCCCATTAAGAAATGAGTTAGTACTGGGTCCAGTTCGCACTATGTGTGCTTCAACCTCCGAGACAATCTCGATGACCTCAGCCACCTCCACTGGTTTAAACTCCCCCAACCAGGCAGAGTGCACCTTGAACAATCCAGGTGACCACTGTCAGCCACTCTGTCCAAGAAGAACCTAGTAAACTAATTGCCTAAAGCATCAGAAAATGCTTTTTCAGCTGTAGACAAGCTGAAAGTAATAACCTGTCCACAGTCCGAAAAAGCATAGCTGGTCAATATTTCACAGCGGCAGTCTCCCAGGGCAAACTACCCCTGGTACACAACATAGTGTGCATGCAGGTCCAGTCTGTCCATCTCCAGTCCGGTCTTCCAACAGCAGTGTTCTAACCTGCAACCCTTGATCTTCATCGCCTTGAGCTCCCCATCAAACCAACTGGGACCTCGGGTGAGAGGATCTGGGCCACATGGACTGGTGCAAGGGAGTTGAGTGCCCCAGACATCGCTTCATTATAGGCGGTGACTGCTTCACCCACACCCCCATGCATTCATTGCCCACACTAGATAGGTCAACCACCACCAGAAAACCCTATAGGGTCAAACCCCCTCAAAGGGTGGTAGCTTAATATCTTTTCAAATGAAGGGCTCACAGGGGAGGCCCTGAGCAAGAACTCCACTGTGCAATGATCGGACCAAGTGACCCAATCAGTCTTATGATTATCAATCTCAAGCCCCAGTGAGAAGGCCAAGTTCTACATGTGACCTCCCTGGTGAGTCGTGGTAGAAACCTCTTGCAACAGGCCCAGAGACGACATCATCTGGAGGAAGTGATAACCCAGCCTAAACGATTCATCATCGGACCAAACATTGAAGTCCTCCGGAACTAAATACCTGGGAGCCTCCAATGTTCTACCGATGACAAAGTCGGCTACTTCCTGCAGGAACTCTCCTGCCACCTGTGCCCAGACCACCACAGATGACCACACGTTCAAATGAACTTGGTGTTCTCACTGGGTGCACAGTGAAGCCTAGCTCAGATCTAAAACAGATGACCACACCCCTGCTCCTGCATTCCAGTCTGGGGCAGTGCGCAATGGAGCATCCGGGGGGGACAGCAGACTCCAAGACCAGGCCACCATCATCCCCCACCCAGGTCTTCATAATGCATGCCAGATTGACTGATGAAACCAGATCTGCTATAATTGTGGTCTTATTTCTGATTGATCTGGCATTGCACAGCACCACCCCAGGGGATTGATAGACAGTGCAGCCCTTCTGGCTGCCTGCCCACTCTGTCTCGTGGAAACCCTGGGGACAGGAACCAAACATGTCTGGCCTCTCTCTAGAACCTGTCAAAACCCAGGACACCCTCTGCACTCAACCACCTCCATCCTGCCCCCCCTCCAGTGTGCACGAGGCACCCCTACAACACCGACTAGTGCGGAACCTCCCAATCCTGGCCACCTGACAGTGACATGCTGTACTGTTAGAAACTTAGAGGTCAGTGAAGGGACGCAAGTCAAAATGCTGGGACACCTCATACACAATTCTTGCCTGCCCCTGCTATCTGGACACCCCCAGACACATGCCAGTCAACTAAGGCCCTAAAGAACTGTAGGGGAAGTACAGTATTACCTCTTTTCTTCTGCTATCAGTATCCCTCCCTATAAATCCCAGCATCTTGTTAGCCTTGCTACACTTGCTACAGGCCCTGTTGCACTCACTGGCTCATTTGTTTAAGAGAGTTACTGATGATAACGCCTATATCCTTTACCTCTTCTGTAGTGCTACATCCCCCCCAGTACTCTGTTTTGGGGTTCCTTTTCCTTAGGTGCATCACCTTGCACTTTTGGGCACTGAATTTTAGCTGCCAGACCTTGACTGCCACTCTAGTGTTTGTAGGTCGCTCAGTATATCCCTTATTCTCTCATCACTATTCACCCTCTCACATTGGTTTGTGTCCTCTACGAAGAGGTACAGCGTGTCCTGGATTCCCTTACCAATGTCACTAATGAACATGTTGAAGAGGACCGACCCAAAACAGATCCTGTGGGAACCCTTATTTGTAACCTCCCTTTCTCTGATTTAACCCTCACTAACCACCACCCTCTGCTGCCTCTTCTTCTAGCTAACACCCACAGAGCTCACTATGGTTTTAGCCATACCCAGCTCTTCCATCTTTTTGAGCAACCTTTTGTGCAGTACCAAATCAAAAGCCTTGCTGAAGTCGAAGTGCAGCAGATCCATAGTATAGCCCTTGTCTACTTCCTCGGTCACCCAGTTCAAGAAAAAATCAGGTTAGTTTGACAAGACCTTCTCACCATAAAACCATGTTGTTTACTACCCTGGAGCCTGTTGCTGTCTAGGTAGTCCACACAATCCTCTTTGATTACTGATTCCATCAGCTTCCCCACAATGAAGATCAGACTGACATGCCTGTAGTTCACTGGCTGCTTCCTCTACCTTCCCTCTTATACAGCAGTACATCATCTGCCAGTCTTCAGTCCTTTGAAATTTCCCCCAGACCTAAGTGACCAGTTGAACAGCCCAGCCAGTGGTTCAGCCAGTTCTGCTGCTAATTCCCCCAGTATTTATGTGTTTGTTTTTCGGATAACACCTTTGAGCCGAGGGCTCTTTTACAAAGGTTCTGCGTCAAGACAATATGGACAATAAGGTACAAAACATAACATGATCATTACAACGGAACTTACAAAAAAAAAAAAGTAAGGTTACAATAATAGCAGCCAAAGGCATTGTCAAGAATTGTGTTGCGAGTTAATTATACAGTATAAGTCATAGGCGGCTCAGTGAAGCTTGGTGGTGAGGGGGTGGTATGGGAGAGAGAGAGGGAGGAGGGGAGAAATAGGGAGGGCATTGTGTTGGGTATGTGATAGATGGGAAATAGCAAGGGAGGAGGAATGGGGGGAGGGAATCCTTGGATGCAACCCATCTGGTCTTGGGGCCTTATCTATCTTAAGGGCTGCCAAACCTTTTGGGACCCTCTCACTGGTAAATATTAGCTGCCTCATTTCTGGGACTCCCTTAGCAGACACTTTGATGCTGCTTTCTGGCATGGACCAGCAGTCCTCCTTAATGAATACTGAGCAAAAGTAGTCTTTCAGGATGGCAGCCTTTTGCTCATCTACTCTGTCACCATACCCCCACTCCGAACAAGTTGTGCAATGCCCCTGTCCTTTTTTCCTTTTTCAGTGGTATATTTAAAAAATATTTTTTCTCTGTTCTTGACTCCCTCCACGATATGCAGCTTCATGTCTGCTTTCACCTCCCTATTTTTCTGTTGATAAGTCTTCCTTTCTGCCTCCCTCTGGTTTTCCTTGTAGTTATAGGCCTTCTGTTTGTCCCTAACCACTTTCCTGACCCTAGCTGAGAACCATAGCAGTCTCTTAAACCTGTGTTTTGATACTGTTCTTGTGCTTGCCTTTGATGCCTCAAGGATGGCTCCCTTTATTGCCCTCCCATCTCTCCACTACTCCTCTTATGTCCTCCACCCCTAACTTATCTCTGACCAGTTCTACCAACCTATCGAAGTCCACCTTTCTAAAGTCAAAAACTGGTTCTTGATGGAGGGTTGCTAGTCCTGAGGGCCAACTCAAACCAGACAGAGTTGTGGATGATGTTCCTTAGCAGCTCCCCTACTTCCACAGCACCAACCATCTCTGAGTTGGTGAGCACCACATCATGGTCTGTGGCCTGCCTGGTAGGTTCCTTTACAAGCTGTATCAGTAGACAGTCTTGGACGGCATCTAGTAAAGTCTAGCTCCTGTCACTCTTGGCCAATGGAACTTCCCAATCAACATCAGGTAGATTCAGCCACCCACCACCAATACTTCCTCCTTTGCTGCCCCTCTTTTAAGCTCCTCCTCCTCCTCCTTGAGTTCTCTGTCCCTTTTCTCCTCTTGCCCAGGATGCTTCTAGATCACCCCAAAGAGCACTTTCCTGTGTGAGGTTGCCTTGAAATGCACCCATACGGACTCAGCCTCCTCACTGGTACCCCACATACTTCCAGCTTCTGCCACTTCAACATTCTCCTTGACAAAAGGACAACTCCTCCCCTTGCCAGTCCTTCTATCCCTCCTGAACAGTGAATACTGAAGGACTGTCATCTCCCAATCATTCTTATCTGTGACCCACATTTCCGTGATATCCACCAGCCCTTCAGTGTTTGCCATCAGTGCTTGGAGCTGGCATAATTTGTTGCCTAGGCTCCTGGTGTTAAGGCATATTCCCCCTCCATTTGACCCCTGCTCTAACTCTGCTATTGTCCCTTTGTGTTTCACAATTTCTTCCCTCCTAGTTTGTGCTTTTACCTTTTACTTTCCTCCTCTGAGGTTGGGCACTTGGTGTTATAATGGGTCTGGAGCGGGTAATTGGCAGCACTGGGTTTGGGCACTTACTGTTAGAATGGCAGCACTAAAGTTGGGGGCTAGGTGTCAGAAGGGGATAGGGGAGGGCCAGTTGGTGGCACTGGGGTTGAGCACTTGGTGCCAGAATGGGGCAAGAGAGCTAGTTGTCAGCAATGGGGTTGAGCTCCCAGTGACCACTTAAAACTTTTTAGTGATATCAGCTTTTGGGTTCTAACCAGAAGACAGATTCATACACCTCTGATTGCTGTGTGCATGTCAGAGGCAGTGGCCCTGAACCTAGCTAATTTTTCAAAACAGTCTTAACATTTTTACTCATCTGTAGCCCAGCCCCCCCCCCAAAAAAATATGAACCAGATTTCACAAACCTGCCCTGTCAGGAAACACTGAGCTGCAGATGACACTTTCAAAGGCTTCTTGAAAATCTGTGGAGAAACAGCTGAGATAAGTGTATTAAGTGGCTCAAGATTGTAATGTAACATTAAAATGCTTTAACTACTACTCAACTTTTTCTCACTGATATGAGGGACATGGACACTCATAATGAGGGAAAGTGAGGAAGAATTACCCTTATTATTAAACGACACATCCTCCCACTGTTAAAACTGTTGTGCTAACTTGTGCAAATGTAACTTTTATTTAGGTTTTTAGAATAATATGAAGTTCTACTTTCAAGTCTGAATTTACAGCACAATCTTTGTGTGGGCAGCAACATTTACATGAGGGAGGGACGAGGCACAGAGCAATTTTGAGGGTAAAATGAGATATATCCCTCATAATCAGGGAGCACTGAGAGCTATGTACCTAAACCCCAAGTATAGTACCACTATAATACAAATTTCAGTACCAGAAGGTGTTACCATGCAAGGTCAAAGCAGTTTATTGTGTGTAAACAAACGTCATCTAATATCATAGGAGGATGTTCTACCATTTTTTTCAGCCCCCTTGTCACTTAAACTGTCCAATCAGGACAGATACAGTAGTCCAGACAATGGGGTCTTATATATAATGGCTAGAGGATAGATTCATGCTGTCAGCTTTTTGAGTTAGCTGAACCCTGCATCTGTCATATTGCGACAGAAGTTAGGTGCCAGATAACAAGTCGAACTGCATGGTTTGCAGTGCCAGGCTCGCTGGTCTTTGCAGCTTTATTTTTGCAGATTTTGCCCCCCCCTGATGTTCAACAGAGAGAATACTGGCTGGGCAACTGTGCACAACCAGCCTGTGCTGCCACCGAGGGGTTTAGATTCTGTTAGACCTCAGGAGTGTAGCTTGAGAGGACTCAGAATCAGAACCCCGAGGTGGCAGGACAGTCAATATTTTTTATAGTGTATAGTGACCCCACAAGTTAAGCAACAAAAACAACGAAAACACTTAAAAATTATTTGGGATTTAATGTGCCCCAGCCTGCCCTCTGCCACTTTTGGAAAAAAAAACACTGCTACTATCCTGTCAGAAAATGTACTGCTGGAATTCTGAGATGTACGCATAGTGTTTTTGTTTTAGTTAAACTGCTGGCTTGTGTGCTCTCAAAACCAGCCAAGATGTTGTTGTACCACAGTGTGGTATTACCACATTCCATGAACTCCGAACTGTGGTATAGCTACATTTTGTCTGCAATTAATTTTTGTGTGTAACAAGGGGCAACTATACACTATATATTCCTTATGCTACCCCACCTCATGAACATGACAGGTGTCATTTTTCAAATCCCCTCTGAAATATGTTTTCACAGTTGCGATACAAAACACCTTTCAGATGGGATTTTAAAAAATTATGCCTGTTGTAATCATAGGGTCTGGTCATTAAATGACAGTGTTGGAAATTTGGAATCAAAGTGTGAGAGCTCATTGATTGCCTCTCAGCTGGTCTATCCTGGGTAAATACAATCTAAAAATGTGTAAAAGCAGGACACCGCTGAAAATGGGATATTGCATCTCAGCTGGTGTATCCTGAGTAAATATATAGTAAAACCATAGAAAAGCAGGACCCCAGTACAGCAGCACCTCCACTGAATTATGCATCTATGCTGCTCTGTCTGTGGAAAAATACATTGTAAAAGCTAGACCCCAATGAAATTGTTACTTGTCTTTCTGCTGGGCTATCCCAAGTAAATAAAACATTAAAATATGCAAAAATAGGGCCCCACTGACTGATCGAACACAAGATATTGCATCTTTATTTTGCTATCATCAGTAAATACAGTGTAAAAACTGGGAAAAGGGGGATCCCACTGAAAATCAAATAGCTTCTGAGCTGTGCTGTCCTTGTTAATTACACTACAAAATTAAGTCAAAACAGGACCCACTGAAAATGATATATTGCACCTCAGTTGGGTTATCCTGGCTAAATATATTGCAACACTGTAAAAACAGGACCCTTCAGCAGAACCCCGCTGAAAAAGTGACCTTGCATTTTAGCTGATTCATCCTAGAAAAATACACTATAAAAACAGGACCATAGCGAGATACTACATCTCACCTCTACTGAGTAAATGCAGCATGAAACGACGTAAACTCAGGACCCTACTGCAAAGGCACTTTATCTTTCATCTGATTCTGAGCTATCTTTGGTAAATGTATAGAGAAATGTATACCAGCAGGACCCAGTACAATGAGATTTAATTCAAGCGGTGGCAAACAGTCAGCACTGATAAACGCTCGTTGATATGGGTACTGTGGGCTGGTGCCCTGGGTGTACTTGCTTCTGCCCCCTACCCTCTTGTATTCCTGCATCTCTGCCCTGTGTGGTGCTCCTGTGACACATCAGGTAACAGCAACTCTACTCCCTGGGCTGACACATAAATGGCCCAGCTGAGCAAGAAACCAAACTTAACTGCGTGGCCCCTCAAATAGTCGTGATGAGACACTTCAGTTCTATGAGACCCCCGCCTTTAGATCTCATAAATTAAACACTACTGTGGCATTTGCGATGCAAGCAAAACCGTGATGTACCCAGACTGGGGTGACACTGTTCTTCAATGCCAACAAAACGGAATGTGGGGGGGGTACTGGGCATAAGACTACCATCAATTGCATAAATTTGATGAGTTTTAATGCCCTGAGCATGTGCGACTGAACAGCAGAACGAGAGATACCAAAAGTGAGGCAAACAGCAACCGCACTGCGATCTACAACAGAGTGTGCAGAAGAAGCCTTCGAACCCAAAAGGCTACTTTCAGAAAAGAGGCTGTCCTGGAGACTGGTGGAAGGCATAACTCTCAGCTACTGCCGAATTTCACATAGCGTATGATTTTACACACACATTTACCTTCGCTTCATCGAAACAAAACACTAAACTAACTTGTAAGAAAATTCCTTAACTCTTACACATAGAAAGTGCTACACACTGTTGTCATTTGCTCTAAATGTGATGGCCAGTGGTGTACAGTTTGATTCTAAGAGGTATGATGGAAGGTGTGTTTACGTGTTTTGGGGGGGGGCTAAATACTTAGATCTTGCTGGCTAAACACATTAAATTGCAAACTAAATAAAAATATCTATTTTTTTATGTTTTTCTTTGTGAGTACAGTACTACAAAAATTGTTAAATGCATGCTGGCCCAGTAGCGCTGAGAGTTGAGGTGCTGGACGGCACACCTCGCACCACACCGGCAACCCGGTTAGGGAACAAGCTTGGGTCATGGGGGTTGGCAGGGGGAAGGAGAATTGAGTGTTCCAATGGATGTGCTCCTCCTTCAGGGGTGGGATTCCAGGGGTCTCACCCGACACCCCTGAAGGTCAGTGGGAGCACCGACTTTCGGGGCTGTGGTGGCTCTGTGGAGTCGGAGTTGGGGAGTGGAGGATGCTGCCAGGCACTTGGTAGCATCATGTGTCAGAACCTTGTCTACCTGAGCCGGTATCCTTAGGGTGTAGAGGCGAACAGAAAAATGGAAAATACCCATCTCGGTCCTAGATGAAGACCGATCAGTGCCTCCCAGAAACCATCAACCTACGAGCAGACCCGCTGCGCTGGCTCTCCTCAAGTAAGGTTGAAGAAAAAGGGGTGTTTCCTCACCCCACCCTGTGGGGATAGCTGGGCATCAAGGAAATACAGTGGAGAGACCGGGTACTCTAGGGGCAGACTCCGTGTCGGTGGTCTATGAGGGTTGATCAATGGTCCGAAGGAGTGGACAGGGAGGGTAGTACAGGCGGATAAAAGAAATTTGAAAAAAAATTGTTACATTCAAAAAGGAATTAGTGAGATGTAACTTTGCTCAAAATTTCACAGATAGATGGTAGTGCCACGCCCATTAACCCCCCCACACACACACATTGCCCCATTCTTAGCATTGAACCACAGCTAGTCTCTGTGTTCAGGATGTTACCTGTCTTACTATAATCTACTTTTTATATATTTTGCAAACAGGTAATCATTTAAACTAAGGTGTTGTATCTCAAGTCATGCTACATAGGAACCATGTAATCATAAACTAAAGCTAGTTTCCTAAAAAAGTATTCAGTGCATCAGAAGAAACTGAAATCTTTATAATAAAGTTGGCTGTCTGAGTTCCACAATACATTATTAAAAACTGATCAGCTGAATGGTAACCAATGCCTTCTTTACAATAAAAATTGCAAGAAAAAATAAATGTACAAAATATTCTTTATGTCATTTTATAAACTAAGACTCAGAATGATCTTGTCTTTTTCAGTTCTCTGGAAAAAAAAAGGAACAAGAAAACTGCCAAAACATTTTCCAGAAATGTACATGTCTCAGAAGAAATCTTGGAATATAAAATAAAGCAAGAGATCTGGCCCCAAAAAGTTAGTTACTCACCTTCAGCCTCTGACGCTCTCTTTTATCAATAGAAGATGATGAACCTCTCAATCGTTATTTTTTTCAGTACTGTAATCAGAATGTTTCTTACAAAGTAAACACACTTCATGCAGGCTTGTAGCATTTGCAAATACACTGTGCTTGAATATATATACTACCAGTATGCAAATTTTAGTGACTTCAGATGTATGCAACAATGGTGGTTTTGGCTACAAAAAAGGTAAGCTGGGCTAATACCTTAATAAACTCAAAAGTTACATATGGGGGAGTGATGTCACAGTTTGCTGAGGCATGGTGTCACGAATATGAAACTGCAAGGCTACATCAGTGCAAGCATTGCATCCTAGCTTCGTGCATGCTCTTCACACCTGAACCAGAGATCAATCAGTGCAAAGTGGCCCACTAAAGTGGAGCATATTTAATAAAACCCAGCCGGGTTCACTCTAGTTCTGTTTTTCAGTTTAAATCCTAAGTTGTGATGTTCAAATTAACTGTAATGGTGACCACAAGTCTGGTATTTCATATTCCTCTGTGATGGTACAGACTAAATATATATATATATATATATATATATATATAGTGGTTTTTTTTTTGCATAATTTGTTTATTTCAAATTTTCATTTAAACACAGAACATAGACATCAAAAACCAACAGTAATAGACATATGTCAAACATACAAACATATTTCATCAGAACTATATACAAGGCTCCAGTTCATTATAACTGGTGTGGGGAAATGTGCTCTTTCTATACAGTGGTGACTTTCCATAGTTTCTGTGGAACTCCATGTTACCAAGCTAAGTTGTGAAATTCCAGTGGGAAATCTGACCATCCCAGACTAAGTGCAGTAACTGCTTGTGACAGGGAAGGCATTATCCTCTAAATCTAGGTTTTCTATGGGCCCAAGCAACAACATACTCAAATGTTTCCTTTAGTGTGTTTTGGGAATGAGCTGCATGGTTGAAGAGCTGGTAGGAAAAAAAAGATTGAACATCCCAGAGTGTCCTCCTTTTCAGGGAGGGTGGGATGGCATACCCTACTGTAACACCACAACCTGGTTTCAGGAATGAGTCTGCATCAGTGAAGAGATGGTGGGGAGATGCGGATTGAACATTCCAGAGGACCCTCCTTTTCAGGGAGGGAAGGATCTCAGATTCTACTGTAACACCACAACCTGGTTTCAGGAATAAGTCTACACTGTCAAATACCTGGTGGGAGAAGAGGACTGAACAGCCCAGAGGAAGCCTTCCTTTTCAGGGAGGGAGGATTCACAGACTCTACAGTTGCACCACAACTTTGCTTCAGGAATGAGTCTGCATCATTGAAAAGCTGGTGGGGGGCAGAGGATTGAACATCCCAGAGGAAACCTTCCTTTTCAGGGAGGGAGGGAGGGAGGGGAGGGAGGGATCTCAGACTCTACTTTAACACCACAACTCAGTTTCAGGAATGAGTCTGCATGACTGAAGAGCTGGTTGTGATAGGATAATTGAACATCCCAGAGGATGCCCTAATTTTTGGGGAGGAAGGGAGGGACTGAAGACTCTACTGCAGCACCACAATCTGGGTTGGACCTCGGGTGGTGGTGCAGGCAGGCTGGAGCTGGTAGGAAATGGGGGGACACCAAATATGGCTGGCAGTATAGCCTAGGAGGTTAGAGTAATGAGGTGAACATGCTTCTGGTACAGCCAGCAAACCAGACCTAGTCTTGATTCTCAACAACCTTCACTTGTATGCTGTGTGACTCTGAGCAAGTCACTTAACTGCCCAGTGCTCCAGGTCACCCCTGAAAACAGGCACCTGTGCCTAATGGGCCTTACCCAGTTACCAAAGACTAAAATAAATAAAAAGAAATGAGCTAGGACATGTACTGACATGCATATGCATGTCTGCAAGGCTCCCAACTGGCATTCTTGGGTGGGTCCCATCGACTGATCGAACACAAGATACTGCATCTTTATTTTGCTAACCTCAGTAAATACAGTGCAAAAACTGGGAAAAGGGGGATTCCACTGAAAATAAACTAACATCTGAGCTGTGCTGTCCTAGTTAATTACACTACAAAATTAAGTCAAACAGGACCTCACTGGAAAATTATATATTGCATCTCAGTTGGGTTATCCTGGCTAAATATATTGCAACACTGTAAAATAGGACCTTCCAGCAGAACTCCCGCTGAAAAGGTGACCTTGCATTTTAGCTGATTCATCCTAGAAAAATATACTTATAAAACAGGACCATAGCGAAGATACTACATCTCACCTCTACTGGGAGTAAGTGCAGCATGAAACGATGTAAACTCAAGACCCCACTGCAAAGGCACTCTTCAACTCATCTGATTCTGAGCTATCTTGTAAATGTATAGAGAAATGTATACAAGCAGGACCCAGCATAATGAGATTTAATGCGTGGCAAACAGTCAGCACTGACAAATGCTCATTGATATGGGTACTGTGGCTGGTGCCTGGGAGCACTTGTCTCTGCCCCCTACCTCTTGTACCCGCATCTCTGCCCTGTGCGGTACTCTGTGACACATCAGGTAGCAGAAACTTCCGCTTCAGCTGACACATCAATGGCCTGGCTGAGCAACAAACCAAACTTAACTGCGGCTCTCAAACAGTCGTGATGAGACACTTCAGTTCTATGAGACCTCGCCCTTTAGACATCATAAATTAAACACTATTGTGGCATTTCTGGCGCGAAAACCGTGATGTACCTGGACTGGAGGATACTGTTCTTCAACTGCCAACAAAACGGAATGTGGGGGGGGTACTGGGCATGGGACTACCAACAATCAGATCAATTTGATGAGTTTTAATGCCCTGAGCATGCGCGACTGAACAGCAGGAGAGGAGAGACTGAAAGTGCGGCAACAGCAACCGTGACTGCGATCTACAACGGAGTGTGCAGAAGAAGTCTTGAACCCAAAAGGCACTTAGAAAAGAGGCTGTTCCGGAGACTGTGGAAGGTATAACTCTCAGCTACTGCTACGAATTTCATATAGCGCTATGATTTTTATACTTACATTACCGGCTTCCATCTAAAACAAAATAATGAACTAATTTGAAAGAAATTTTTAACTCTATATATAGAAAGTGTTACATACTGTTGTTGTTTGCTCTAAATTTTGATGGCCAGTGTATATGGGTTGGATTTAAGATATGTGGAGTGTGTTTATGTGTTTTGGGGCCAACACTGACCTTGCTGGTAAACACATTAAATTGAAACTAAATAAAGATATCTATTTTTATGTTTTTTTGTGAGGTTGTACTACAAAATTGCACGCCAGCCCGTGGTGCTGAGGGTTGAGGCGCTGGGTGCCACACCTTGCATCACGCGGCAATACAGGTTCAGGAACTAGCTCGTGTCATCAGGGTTCGGCTGGGGAGGATTGAGCATCCACAGATGCTCCTCCTTCGGGTGGATTCTAGGGGTGTTGTTGTACCTGATGCCCCTGAAGGTGTGTGAGCACTAACCTTTGTGGTTGTGCGACTCTGTGACATTGAAGTCAGGAGGTGAGGATGCTGTCGTATTTTTAACATTGCCAGCACATCGTCAACCTGAGCTGGCATCCTAGGGGTAGAGGGAATAGAAATGGAAAATACCTCTTGTCCTAGATGAAGACCGATCAGTGCCTTAGAAACCATGACCTGGGTAGGCCTGGCTGGCCGGTTCTCCTGGCGGTCAAGGAAGAAGGTGTTTCCAGCCTCACCTAGGTGGATAGCTGCATCAAGGAAATACTGTGAAGAGACTGATACTGTGCATCTCGTGTCGGGTGGTCTGTGGGGTTGATCACTGGTCCAAGGAGTGGACAGGGAGGGTAGTGCTGGTGGATAAAAGAAAGTTGAAAATATTGTTATATTCAAAAGGAATTATGAGGTATAACTTGCTCAAACATCAAGATAGATGGTATGTCACTATTAACCTCTACACACGCATACATTTCCTTGTTGGCACTGAACCACAGCTGGCCTCTGTGTTCAGGATGTTACCTGTCTTACTATAGTCTACTTTATATATTTTGTGCAGGTAATCATTTAAACCATGTGCTGTATTCAAGTCGTGCTACATAGGAACCATGTAATAAACCTTTGTTAGTTTCTAAAAAGTATTTACTGTAGGAGAGAAACTGAAATTTAATAAAGTTGGCTGTCTGAGTTTCACAATACATTATTCAAATTCTCAGTTGAATGGTAACTAATGCCTCTTTTTTACTAATAAAAATTGTATGCCAAAAATGCACAAAATATTCTTTATGTCATTTTATAAACTTTGGGACTAGAATGGTTAGTATTTTCAGTTCTGAAAAAAGGAACAAGAAAATTCCAAAACTTTTCCAGAACTGTACATGTCTCAGTGGAAATTTGGAATATAAAATAAAAGGAGATCTGGCCCCAAAAAGATAGTTACTCACCTTCAGCTCTGACGCCTTTATCAATAGAAGATACCGAACCTCCAATCGCTATTTTTTCAGTACTGTAATCAGAATGTTTCACAAAGTAAACACACTTATGCAGGCTTGTAGTATTTGTAAATGCACTGTGCTTGAATATATATACTACCAGTATGCAAATTTTAGTGACTTCAGATGTATGCAACAGTGGTGGTTTTGGTATGGCAGGTAAGCTTGTCATACTTAATAAACTCAAAGTTATATGGGGGAGGATGTCACAGTTTACTGAGGCTGGTGTCACGATTAAGAAACTGCAAGCATTGCATCGTGCTTCGTGCATGCTCTTCACACCTGGAACCAGAGAGCAATCATTGCAAAGGGCCCACTAAAGTGGAGTATGTTTAGGGTATTATTGTTATACAATGGCTGATGTTATATATAAAATAAAAATGGTTTTGAAGAATGTTTTTTAGCATGGAAAATATTCTGTTTCTTAGAGGAGTGAAACAACAGGTTATCTAGCCTATATAGCTCATCACAGTTCACAGTGATGTGAGACTAGACCCATGATGTTGTGCTGAGATATATCACGGGTCCAGCCTATGACTGATCAATCAGAGTACCAGGAAATTTTCTTGCTATTATACTACAATATTGCACGATAGGTAGAGATTATGATACTGCCCTCGCTGTTGGGCACCAGGCCACAGGCTGAGTGCATCCAGCGACCCGAGAAGTGACGATATCCCATGATAATATCACATCTTGGAGTGCATTACGCTATTATGAATGGGCTCAAGTTTAATCAGTAAAATAAATAAATAAATAAATAATCCTAAATACTTTGAAAGGTATTTTGTGGTGTTGGAGAGCATTTTAATAAAGTTCCTTGAGGGCTCTGACAGCAGGTGGCGCTGTTATAGGTACAGTCTATCTAGTTGTGTTTGGTGTCTGTACTACGCCAGGAAATTAACTGTGTTGTTTTTAGTTGTCCTCGCCATGTGAAGATGCAAGTTTTTATTTTAAGTCTTTTGCTACTGAAAGGAATAAGAACGATGTGAAAGGGTACACTTATGGTTTCTTGGTAACACCCTGAGTGGTTACTAAAAGTTGTGCTGCATGTGCGCCTATAGTGGCTGTTTAGAGCTAATTTGTTCGTTGAAAGGAGACGCTGAGCCGCTGCCGACTCTGCCTTCCTCCCTATATAAAAAGTTGCAGTTTTCTTGTTGTGGCCCTTCAACAGCACTTATTGTTGTTGTTCACTGTTAGTATTGTTGCTATTTTAATACTACTTGCAGGTTTCTTCGCTGCCACGGGTCCTGGGTGGCATAGGTCAAGGATTTGGTTGCCAGCATGAGCTGGTAGCAGGAGGTTTTCTGAAGCTTCGCCGCGATGTAGCCCAATATCAGCATGGTTTAAAAACCTCGCCAATTAGCTTGCCATATTTACAATCCCCAGTCTATAATATTCATTTAGTATCCGTGCTTTTTAACTGTCCTTCTGCCCACATTCCCCCTTTTGTTGCTTGTATCCTCATTTGGTCTTTTCTTGCCCATACTGTCCCTGTAAAAGGTCTTAACTCCTTTAACAGAGTTGCTATCCTTTCCTCAGTTTGGGCTGCTATTCTGACTCTTCCTGTCTCTTTCTGCTTTAACTGATAAGTTCTGTGTCCTGCTCCTTCCAGTTTCTTATATTTCCTAATGCTAACCTTTCCCTTAACCTTCCTGCCATCTCTTTGAGAAACATAGCTTTTCTTCATTGTGTTTTGTTGATTTGCTCACACAAAGGCTTGTTGCCTGGTATGGCTGCCTTGATTCCTCCATTGTCTTCTCCACCTTTTCTTTCCTATTTGCTAGTGCGCTTTTCTCTGAGGCACCTCCTTATTTTCCCAGAGTCAGCCTCCCAAAGTCCAGTACTTTGCTTTGTGTGGCTTGACCCTTGGCTGTGTTTGTGTGGATTACACTGTTTTGTGGTTGTTTGTTCCCAGATGGCTACCCATTTCTAAATCTGAGATTCTTCTCCATCCCAATTTGAGAGGCTCAGATCTAAGATTGCCCCTCCCAAGGTTCCAATAGTAGCTGTCTATCATGCCCTTGGGGCATCAAGAATGACTCCCGTTTGATGTACCGCAGAAGGTGTTCTAGTTAATCTTGGATATTCAGGTCACCCATCAACAATATCTCCTTTTTTCTGTCATTCTATGATGCCTCTATTATTTCCTTGTCCATTCCTCCTGAGGTGGGGTCTGTATACAACCCCAGTGGATTGTGGTGCCATTTTCTGTCCAAGGGTGACCAGAGGCCTCATCTACTCCTGTTTACTCTTTGTTCTGTTGCTTTGATCCTTCCTCATATGAGAGCTGCCTTCTCTTAGCCTCCTGTCCCTCCGTAGATTGGTATCCTGTATGTTGAGTCCAGTTATGGTTCTTGTGTACAATGTTTCTGTATGGCCACAATATCCAGGCATCTCTTCCATCAAGGCCACTAGTTCAGAGAGTTTGTTGCACAGACTATGTGCATTGGTACCATCTCTCCAATTTTTATGGCCTTATCTCTTTACCCTCCCCCTGTCCTTACTGCCTTTGCCTTTTTTGCATTTACATCTGTCCTGCTCCCTAATGACTTCTACCTTGGTGCTACTCACTTACTGTGTTTTGTGGGGAAGTTGATTTCTACCATTTTCAGTGCCTCCTTGACTAGTTTATTGCCAGTGAAGCATTTAAACCTATCACCTAGGATCCTGATCACCTCAACAGATGCATCTCCTGCCAGTGTACTCATCCTCCAGGTGGCTCTGTCCCCACAAAGCCAAAACCCAGAGCTCCACACTGGTATTTCAACCATGATTGAATTCCATGGTGAGAGTACTTTAGCATTCTTGCTATAGACAGCAGCACTCTGGTTGTTACTATGTGCTACTTGTCAATGCTCCCCCAACTTACAAACTCCTCTTGCACTGTTTGATCCTATTCTAGCTGGGTCATTTGTCCTTAGGTGGTCAATGACATCCAGCTCTCTCCCTTGTAGCTGCTCCCACGATCCTGAGGATCGCTTCCTGTCCCTCCTGCCGTGGCACCAGGCAAGCCCTTACCGCCTCCCTTCCTCCCCACTTCTACCCCCTAATGATTGAGTCCCCACCAGGTGTCTTTTCCCTTGGGATCCTGCCACCCTCCTGTGGGTCTCTTTTGAGGTCTCAGCATCTTTCTTGGTCTCCAGTGCAGGTGCTCATAGAGGAACCACAACCACCAGAACAGTTGTGTATTGTGAAGAGGCATAGCTGAGGGATGCACCTCAGCCTGACCACTTCTCTCCCTCCCTGAGCCCACCTTGGTCCAGCCTCTTTTGGCAACCTCTGATGTAGCGCAGTGGCCCTGGTGGTTGTGGGTGGGAGGAGGTTTCAAATCCCAGCTAAGTCAGCCTGGAATGGACAATTCTCCTGAGACCAGAAAGGTGCTCACAACAGGGCGGCATCACAGCTCCAGAATGTCTCTCCCGAACAGTGCTGCCCCACAGCCATTTCACACCCACTCCTACTGTCTTATTTTGTGTCCTCACCTCTCTGTATGCTTACCGCTTTACTACAACTCTCACCCTCCTGTTCTGAGACAGAAACATTCTGTACTTCAGTAGCTTCCTTCTTCCTGTTCAGAGGAGACCACCAGCAGTTGGGGGAGTGAGCTACTTTTTCCTTAGTTGACAAAACTACGTTTTCATGATCCTCCTTCCTACTGCCAAACAGATGTTCCTTGTCTCAGTCAAATCCAGTGGCTATGCTAGAACTGGCTTAGGGGTGGAGGGGAGAGGGATGAGGGTAATTAGTGGGGAAAAAGGTAGCTTTTTAGTTAGGTGCTTTCTGCTCTGTGCAAGATTTCTGTCTTCCAAAGCTAGCAGCAGGAAGCTTGTAATTTCTGGAGTCACCTGCTTTACACCGCTTACACTCCCCATTAACCCCTCTCCCTACTGATTTAGCAAATAAGTTGATAAGGTACCCTTCCCAGTTACAGAAACACACACACACACTGACTTTCTTTTCTTTTTATCCTCTAATAACATATTCTGTTTGTTTAATCAACAGGCAGTGACCTGCTGAGATAGCGTTCAATTAGGGGTTTACTTTGACATGATGGGGTAAACACCACAAATGTCAACAAAGACCATTTAGTTGAAACTTGAGGTGACTGTAGCTGTGGTTCCTCCAGGCGTAGGCCTTTGCCCATTGATGTCATTGTGGTAATCAGTAAATGAACTCAACTTGGTTGAAAAACCTTTATTTGTGGCTTCAGTTTCTTGGTGGGCTAGGTACTGTGACTTTTTTTTCCACTATTATTGGGTATTGGTTGATTACCCTTGGTCTCTGTGTGGCTTTTTACTTTCAGTACATGCTATACCTTGGATTACCCTTGCACATGACCTTACTGCTCCATGCCCATGCCCTAGTGACTACTCTCATTCAGAGGTTATTTCAGGCAGAGGAAGAAGAGCATCACAAAGGGCTGATCCGCTTTGTCCTCTATGTTCAGTCCCAAACAGAATCCCTTGATGTGTGTGTCCAGGTCACCTAACCATTGCCATTAGGAGGAACCATGGATCCTTTCTTTTAGGAGTGGAAGAACATCAACACAGACATGTGGCCATGGCCCGGGTCCTGGAAGTAGTGGGACAAGGCTTCACTCTGCAGTTCAAAATGTTTCGGAAATTGTCAGTGCACAGACATTTCTATCCTTCTACGCTGGCAGAAAATATTCTGCAAGAACTGGAGGTCAAGAAACTCCTACAAGCAAATACAACAGAAAATGTGCCTCTATCCCAGTGGGGGGGTTTTTTTCAAGGTACTTCCTAACACAAAGGAAAAATTGGTAGTGGCGATCCATTCTGAACATCAAATTTTTGAACAAGCTTCTTACAAAATACAAATTCAAGATGGTCACCCTGTCCACAGTCTCTGATTGCCCTTCAACGGGAGTATTTTAGTTGGTATCTTGGACCTGAAAGATGTATTTTTCTCACATCCCAGACAGGCTCAGTCACAGAAAATACCTGTGGTTCAGGCTTCCCTCAGGTCATTACCACTTCAAAACCCTTTCCTTCAGCCTATCATCTGCTCCTAGAGAGTTCCCAAAGTGATTGGCCATCCTAGCAGTGCATCTCAGGAGAAAAGGAGTGATGGTTTTTCCTTACCTAGACAGGTTGATTGTCGGAAAGTCACACCAGCAGGTCAGAGATTCACCCCTCCTGACTCTGAACACTAAAGGGATTGGGAATGATTTCTCATAAATGTGCAAACATCTCAGACAGAAGGACTAACGCAAATACTGGACTTCATAAGAGCAGAACTGGTAACTAAAAACCTTGAACAAGTCACTTAACTTCCCTGTGCTCCCAGGTCGCACCTGTAAACAAGCTTTCAGCTTAGTGTGTTACTCCTGGTAAAACAACTGAAAAAAAACGAGGGACATTAAAAAGAACAACTAGGTGCTTAAAACTGACAGGAAAAAGACAGCTGAGCAGCTAATCCTGCCAATTATAAAATGTGGTGAATTCATTTACAGGTCATCAAATAAATTATTGCTGAATAAATAAAATTCAGTACGGAGGAGCCAGGTATGTCCTTGGTTGACGATTTTAGAACTCATCACTGTTTACTTCTGACTAGACTTGATTTGATGCCTCTAGAGAGAGAATACATAAGAGGTTGGTTAATATTTACACATAAATATAAGATTATGCATACCGATCACAATATTTCAAAGATTTTCTTTTCTGACACCTTAAATACAAAGAAACATCTGCCCAGGTCTGCTCATCAAAACAAAATTCAACAGGATAAGTGTATTAACAGATTCGGGGATCATACGTTGAGAACCTTGACAGCTCTACATTGGAATGTACTGCCTCCACTTACACGTGTTGAAACAGTACACAGCAGTTTTATTGGGATGTTAAAGGGTCACTGTACTCACACTTGTCGGTGTGTGAGATAACATTAATCTTCCATATGTCCTCCCTCCTTAGTGTTTATAATGTATTTATTGATTTTGTGTTTGTACTGTTTCTACTTTTTTATCTGCTAAATGTGTGTAACCTTAGATAATTACAGGACTGTCTCGTGAACTGGACTGATAAAGTCCAAAGGATATGTTTCTGTATCAAAATAACATTTTACCATATCACTGTACCAACTGGATGCCCTACAGTGCAAAGCCTTTTTACCCCAAGAAAGGATGAGAAACCTTGTAGAGTTGGCAACTTCCTTTGCCATAGATCAGCCCAGGCTGGCAAGACACTTCCTTCAGCTACTATGCCATATGGCCTCCACCATGGCAGTGGTTCCAGGAGCAAGATTTCAGATAAGGGACATTCAGTTCCACCTGCAAGCCCACTGATCCTGAAAGCATTGGCCCCCCTCCAAGCTGGTGCCAGTCACAAAGATTCTGTTACAAGCCTTGGAATAGTGGAAAGATGAGGACAACCTCAGAGAAGGGGTACCTCTTCAGACACAGGTTCCTACAGTTGTCCTTACAACTGATGCTTCCATGTTGGGCTAGGGGACCCACCTGAAAGATCTCATGGTAAATGGGGCATGGTCTCCATGGGACCCCTGGGAGTGTATAAACCTATTAGAGCTCAGAGCAGTGTTTCTAGCTTTTCAGACATTTGCGCCACAAGGGTCAATCTGTCCAGGTCAGGATAGACACCACCGCGGCCATGTATTACATCAACAAACAAGGAGGCACAAGGTCCTCAAAGCTGTGCACAGAAGCTATGAAACTCTGGAGTTTGGCCTACTCACTGGATGAGCAGCTCCTTAGCAGGATCAGCCAGGCCCATCATGGAGGGTCTCTGAACAAACAGGTGCTGTCCACAATCTTCAGGAGATGGGATGCACCACACATACCTCTGCTTGCATCCAAAGACCATTTTCAGCTCCCTCTCTGCTGTTGCAGGCCTCTGGTGGTGGACACATTTCTCATTGGGGCTCTGATTCTAGACTGGATAGGGAAGTTTCTGTACACCTTCGTCCATTCCCTCTGTTGTTCCAAGTTCTTCTGAATTAGTGGAGTCAACTGGCAGCCATGATTCTGATCATCCCAGATTGGGCCAAACACCCTTGGTATTCCCATCTAATAGCCCTGGCTGTCATGCATCCGATCCATCTTCCACCGAGACACAACTTGCTGACAATGTCCCATGGCAGAATAACCTTTCCAAATTTCAGGTCTCTGCATCTCAAAGCCTGGTCCCTGAGGAGCTAGAATGTATGCATTCTCATTTCTCAGACCAAGTTCTTCAGGACCTAAGTGTCCAGAAAACCTGCCACTAGAAAAACATATGAATCCAAGTAGAAAAGGTTTTCCCTGCGGTGTGCTCCTAAGCCTCTCAATCCCCTCCAGGCTGATCTGCCCACACTCTTGGATTACCTCCTGCACTTGCAAACCTTAGGCCTCTGGCCAGCTACTATAAGTGTTCATCTGGTAGCTATTTTTGCTTATACAATACATCAGCAGGTGAGCAAAGAACAGTGGCCTCTCATCCCATTTTCATGCAGTTTTTAAGTGTCTCTTGCACCTGCATATCCCTGTTAGGGAACCTGTCCCTTTCTGGGATCTAAATATTTGTATAGCCAAGTTCATGGAATTCCCTTTTGAGCCAATGGCCACTGCAGATTTGAAGTATGTCATCTGGAAGACAGTCTTCCTGGTAGCCATCACTTTGGCCAAAAGGCTATATGAGATGCAAGCCCTCTGCACTGACCCAAACTACACTGTCTTCCACAGGGATAAGGTAGTCCTTAGGGCTAACAGAAAATTTCTTTCCAGAGTGGTGTCTGAGTTCCACCTGAACCAGTCCATCACCCATCCAGTGTTCTTTACAGAGAAGTCCAGTATTGGCGAGCAGAGGTTATTCAGCCTGGATGTTAAGCGGTCTCGGAGACCATAAGTCTTCTCATACTCAGCTGTTTCTCGCATATGGTGAAGTGGGAAAGAGCAGCCCAGTCTCAAAGAGGACTGTTGCTCATTGGATTGTTGCATGCATTCAGTTCTGTTACTCTAAAGTTGGCCAGCAGCCACCTCAGGGTCTAAGGGCTCACTCTACTCGTGGTAGTCCTGCTTTGGTGGCAGCACTTAGGGATGTTCCCTTACTGGAAATCTGCAAATCAGCTAGAAAGAAAACAGTCCATACCTTTACAAAGCATTATTTTCTGGATATACAGGCCAGAAGGGATGTCAGGTTTGACACTGCTATTCTGAAGAACCTTTTCCCAAAATAAGTTCTGTATCCAGCCTCCCAATGTACTGGTTCGTAGATGATGGATTCCTGAGGCTTGAAGAAAAAAATTACTTGTCACAGTAATATTGTTTCTTGCAGGGGATCCCTCATTATGCTTAAATCTACCACCCTACCTTCTCTTCCAGAACCAGAGAATGGTTCATCAATAATCAGTTGGGATTCCTTTTTATTTAATTGCTTGGGCATTACTGTTGTTTATTCACAAATCACAGAATTCTCTTTTTATACCAGCTTTGTTGGTCTGACATACTTGATCTTCTGGGCCATGTTATTTTAATGTCCGTAGAGCTCTTGTTGTTTATACTATAGGATAGCTGAGCATATTGAGTGGGTGGGCTCCTTGGGTCAAGGTATGAACGATCTGGCATTAAGCTGCAGAACACAGCAATCTCTAGAGGGAGGCAGTTTGAATCACATTTTAAATTCTATCCTTGCACTCCAGGACACTTCAACCTGCTTGGCTGAAATGCATTTGTTAAACATAATGTGGGATTCCTTGGAAGAAACAATATTACTGTGGTAAGTATTTTTTCTGTGTTGCAGGGGTTTAAAACAGGATCAGGATGAGAGAGGAGTCTGGGCAGGAAGGCAACACCTCCAGAGTCAAGTGACCAATGAAGGCTCATCAGGAAGCTCAGCATTGGAGATTTAAAACCCACTGAAAACTTGTTTCTGAGTGCAGTGTTGAGAGTGAGAGCACCAGCAGCAAGAAGGTGGGGCTGTAAAGCATTTTTGACCAGAATTTTGACCTGTTTTGTGTTGCAGGGTTTTTAAACAGGACCAGGACGCTGAAAGTAGTTGGTGTGGGAAGGTGGGACCTCCAGAACCAAGTATCCAGTCAGGGCTCATTAAGGAAGTCCAGCTTTGGGGATTTAAAAAACACTGAAAACTCTTGTCTGGGGCAATATTGAGAGTGAGAGCACCAGCAGCAAAAGTGGAACAGAGTAGGAGAGGAACAGGATTGGTATCCTAGGTATTGGCAGGTGTCCACAGGCAACAGCAGGCATGCAGGTAACTCTGATGGTCCCCCAAGGTAGGGTAAAGTACCTATATACATGGTGCTGCCTGGGTAGGAGACTACAGAAGAAGATAAGGGAGATAAGGCTGGGGGGAAACAATTCATATTAATTGTAACTACCTGTTGTGTGGGAGGGAAGGAAACATCCTGTCTAGAGTGTACAATGGTAAAGATAAAGCTTAAAGGAGAAACTAGAATCGTGTGGTGTGAGAAAAGAAGTAACACCTTGCACAGCTAGAACTCTACCCCAAGAAACCTAAAGACACAACTCTTGGAGAAAGGCTGATGTTATACTTGACAGCTGCCATTTACATACATAATCATACATTTTAATCATGATAAATACAAATTTTACATCCATACAGTACACAGAATTGCTCTGGCACAATAATGTATTCTCCCTGGGGCAGCAGACGGATATCAGCTTGATCTATTCACGAACATGTATATGTGTGTTTGTGTGTGTATATATGTATACATATGAATATATTATGGTAGCACGGTAGTGCTACCATAGTTAGGGTTGAGGAGCCATTTCTATGTTAAACCCCAAACTTTTGCACCTTAATAACTTTGCAACTGTTTGATAGATTTGCCTGAAATTTGGAATTTATGATCAAGAACCATAGGCCTTGGGATCTTCCAGTTTCGTACTGGTCTGATATACGGCCGCAGAGTTATTAAGTGTGATCTGTGTCATTGCATTCACGCTTTTCTGGAATTCTATGGTCGTGTACTTTACAGGTCGTACGGTTTGTGCGACCGGCCCGAAATCTTCAGGGAATGTGTGGCCAGGGTCCCTGATGTGCCTTTTGAAGATTTGGTGAAAAAATATTAAACGGTTCAAAAGTTATTCAAAAAACAGTTTCCCATTATAAGTCAATGGGAAAAGTTAACAGAAAGTTCAACACTTTCGCAAATGCATTTTTACTTTCGAAAATGAGCCTGTTACTTTCGTAAATCGGCCATTTTGTTTTCAGTTGGTGATCAGAAAAATGGTTGGCAATTAAATTTGAGACCCTCTAGCAACCTAATTCTTTTTGTATTCACCTAGATGGGCCCTTAGGATGCTTGCCATGTCTTTATTTTGTGGTAAAACACCCCAGAAATATGTTTTTCAAATTTTTGTATAAAGTACTTTCGCAAATTACTTTCGTGCTCACGAAAGTGTCGAACTTTTTTGCAAAAGCTTTCGCAAATTGCGACAGTAGTTTTCCATCTGTGGGACAGTGACAGCGATTCTTTGGCACTGCGCTGCAAAAGAACCGTTGGGAGTTTTGGGCTGAAATTTGGAGGAAACGGAGCCGACATCTCACAGATGTGCCTTTCAGTGTTGCATTAAAAAAATGTTACATGGCAGCAAAGTTACAGCACTCCAAAGTTGACAGTTTTTCCCATAGGTTAACATTACGGCGCCCGACGCATTATAGAAATCCTTTGGCACCCTGCTGCAAAATAATGGTTTGGTCTTTTTTCCTGAAATTTGGAAGGAAGACAGCCAACAGCCCACAGATGTGCCTTTCAGTAGTTTGGTGAAAAAATATCACATGGCGGCAAAGTTACAGTACTCCAAAGTTGACGGTTTTTCCCATAGGATAACATTATGGCGCCCGACGCATTACAGAAATCCTTTGGCACCCTGCTGCAAAATAACGATTTGGTATTTTTTCCTGAAATTTGGAGGGAAGACAGCCAACAGCCCACAGATGTGCCTTTCAGTAGTTTGGTGAAAAAATATCACACGGCGGCAAAGTTACGGCACTCCAAAGTTGACGGTTTTTCCCATAGGATAACATTACGGTGCCAACGTAACAGAAATCCTTTGGATCCCTGCTGCAAAATAACGGTTTGGTCTTTTTCCTGAAATTTGAGGGAGACAGCCAACAGTCCACAGATGTGCCTTTCAGTGGTTTGGTGAAAAAACATTACAGGGAGGCAAAGTTATGGTGCTCCGAACTTTTCTTTTTTTCCTATAGGATAACATTACGGCGTTCGCCACGCCTTTCAGGGCCCGTATCTCGGAAACGGTGTGAGATACGGACTTTTCGTTGGAAAACTTCTTAGCCCCTTGATGGGGCTAAGATTCAAATTAGCCAGGACAGTTGTAAATAATATGACTTTTAAATTTTTTTTCTACGTCGTACGGTTCCTGAGATATAATGTATTTAGTATTCCAAGATCTCATTTTCTGCGCCGATACTCATTATTTTGCATACGTTATCTGTACTCACTGTCTTTCTCAATGCAGGTTTTGGGGAAAACCAGCCTGTGCGCTTACATTACTGTTACTGTTGCCGTTTCCACTTGCGGTTCCGTACCCATTTCACTTACCGTTGACGTCTGCGCCACCATGTGCGTTATCCTTTGTGTTTTCATTTGCGCTTGCGTTTCTGTTATTTTTTGCCATTTCTGTCTACAGTACTGTTTATCTTTCTGTTTCACTTTACATCACCATGCCCATTGACATTTCTGTTTGCGGGCACCATGTTACTATGTGACAACACATCACGTGGCAGACCATTCCCGTCTACGCCACCATGTGCGTTACCCTTTCTGTTCTCATTCGTGCTTGTGTTACCATATGCGCCACTGTTAGCATTTCTGTTTGCGTTGCTGTCCCTGTTAGTATGCCACAAGACATCATGTGGCGGGAGGCCTGGGCCCTTCCCCGCCATCAAGATATGGTGGGAGCTGCGCCCAGAGGGCACACGCCCCGCCGCTGCATTACATCTACTATTTCTTGTTATCATTCTCAAAAGAAGGAAATTAGAGGCAAAACTCAGTTTAATGCATTAGTTAGGGTTGTTCCACAGCGACAAAAGTGAGGAAATTCGCTGTTAGGGTTGAAAACCCCCTTGCACCCCACCCCCAACTGGCATTGGGGTGTATTGGGATCATGGGTCCTAACTCTCACCCCATTCTCCTAAACTTCTGCTGCTTTACCATGTCATGGGGTGAGAGTTAGGCTGATGATCTCAATGCACACCCAATGCACCACGCAAGGCCATCCTTTATGCTTTTCATTTGCGCTGCATTTCTGTTACTTTTTTTGCCATTTGTGTGTACCTAGATTGTTTCTCTTTCTGTTTCCTTTAGCCACCATGCCCATTGACATTTCCATTTACAGGCACCATGTTACTATGTGACAAGACATCACGTGGCACACCCTTCCCATCTACACCACCGTGTGCGTTACCCTTTTTGTTCTCATTCATGCTTGTGTTACCATGTGTGCCACTGTTAGCATTTCTGTTTGCATTGCTGCTCCTGTTACTATGCCACAAGACATCATGTGGCGGGAGCGCGGTGCCCAAAGGGCTCCGCACTCCTGCCACTGCATTATATTCACTATTTCTCAATATCATTCTCAAAAAGAAGGGAAATTAGAGGCAAAAAACTCCATTTAATGCATTAGTTAGGGTTGTTCCACAGCGACAAAAGTGAGGAAATTCGCTGTTAGGGTTGAAAACCCTAACTCCGAATTCACCCCCAGCACCACACACACACATTCAAGTATGGGGGAGGACCAAGTCAACACAACCAATGACAGACATCCAGCAGCAGGTGACAGAAATAACAAACAATTGTCTAAATGTACTACGAGACATCCCCACCCACCTGACCAGGTACTGCATGCTCAGTGGAGATCAACAGCAAAACTGAGGCCATGTACACCAAACGTACACATCCCTGATTGCAGCTGCACACAACGTACCACACTTAGTAGTTGCATGGCCTTACACTGGCAAAGTTATGGCACTCCAAAGTTGACAGTTTTTCCCATAGGATAACATTATGGCGCCTAGCATTACAGAAACTTTGGCACCCTGCTGCAAAATAACAGTTTGGTCTTTTTTCCTGAAATTTGAGGGAAGACAGCCAACAGTACACAGATGTGCCTTTCAGTAGTTTGGTGAAAAATATCACATGGCGGCAAAGTTACGGCACTCCAAAATTGACGTTTTTTCCATAGGATAACATTACGTACTGACACTTAACAGAAATCATTTGGAGCCCTGCTGCAAAATAACGGTTTGGTCTTTTTTCCTGAAATTTGGAAGGAAGACAGCCAACAGCCCACAGATGTGCCTTTCGTAGTTTGGTGAAAAAACCATTACAGGGAGGCAAAGTTATGGTGCTCCGAACTTTTCTATTTTTCCCATAGGATAACATTACGGCGTTCGCCGCGCCTTTCAGGCCCCGTATCTCGGTGCTAACAGAAGACATAGACAAGTGTTTCTAGATAGATAGTCTATGTCTTCTGTTAGCACCCTTTGCAAACTGTGTGAGAGGCCTTTCGGCACCATGCAATTTTGCTTAAAGTTGGACCAGCTTAACATTCTGTGGTGATTTGCATATGCAGCCCATGATGCTTTGCATTGTGAGGGCATGTGTGATATTGTATTTTCTTGAAACTTGGCTTCCCAGCCAAATGCCCTTTGGGGTAACCCTTGCCTCAGTGTTTGTACACAGAGGTTCTTTGTCTTTTAAATGGTTTTTTATTTTAATGGGTTCACACAACATATCCAAGACACGCTGTCTTAGGGTAGCTGGTCCAGTCCACTGGGGTGTCAAGCAGACGAGGCATACTGATGAGTCCTGGTAGGATGAAACACGTGTCTATGTCTTCTGTTAGCACCCTTTGCAAACTGTGTGAGAGGCCTTTCGGCACCATGCAATTTTGCTTAAAGTTGGACCAGCATAACATTCTGTGGTGATTTGCATATGCAGCCCATGATGCTTTGCATTGTGAGGGCATGTGTGATATTATATATAGATAGATTATAGTGGCAGGGTAGTGCCACTATAGTTAGGGTTGAAGAGCCATTTACATGTTAAACCCAAACTTTTGCACCTTAATAACTTTGCAACCGTTTGACTGATTTGCCTGAAATTTGGAATACACGATCAAGACCCACATGCCTTGGGATCTGCAAAGTTTCATACCAGTTGTTTATACAGCTGCGGAGTTATTAAGCGTGATCTGCGCGCGCGTTTATGCTTTTCTGGAATTTTACTGTCGCGTGTACAGGTCGCACAGTTTGTGCGACCGGTCTGGAATCTTCAGGGAACGTGCATCCCCGATGTGCCTTTAGAAGATTTCATGAAAAAATATTAAACGGTTCAAATGTTATTCAAAAAACAAGTTCTCATTATAAGTCAATGGGAAAAGTTAAGAAAAAGTTTGACAATGTAGCAAATGCAGTTTTTACTTTCGCAAATGGCCCTTTTACTGTTGCAAATCTGCCATTTTGTTTTCAGTTCGTGATCAGAACAATGCTTGGCATTTAAAATTGGGACCCTCTAGCAACCTAATTCGTTTTGTATTCACCTAGTCGGACCCTGAGGATGTTTGCCATATCTTTATTTTGGGGTCTGACTTGTACCGCTGTGACAATAACTCACTTTAACGGTACTACCCATTCATTAGTTCTCTCTTTACTGACCTATGCGTAGGTCCACACTTGCTTACGCAATCATTCCTCCTTACTTACGCAAGCCATTGCTCCATGACTACTGTCACTCCCCTCAGCTTCAGCCTCTGGGATTCTGCTGCACTCAACTCTGTATCAACCTTTCAGGGTCTCAACACTCAATGCTCATTTCGATCTTAGCATGCCGTGCTCATACACCCTTCAGCTTTCCAGCCTAATCAATTGCTCAATTCCCCTTCCTGCTGCCGATCTACCTAGTTTTCAATCATGACGCTATTACATAGCTCATTCCGCTATGCACCATCAGCTGCCTCAGACCCTTCCCATATGAATCTGGTTATTCCTATCTATTGTATAGCTAGATCTCTTGCTTAGCAGAGTTGTTACTTATTTACTTCATCCCTTCAGCTTCTGCCTGGGATGCCTGCTGCTCCAGGCTACCCTCCGTGGCGGCGCCTTAGTCATCTAGCCTACGTGGGGTCTAGCTTGACTCACACCTCCTTTGCCTGGCCTACATGGGGTCTGGCTGTATTCGCCGGCCATGCGAGAGCTTATCCTGGTATCGCTTCACTGCTTTTTGCTATCCATGAAGATTTACGTCAGTCAGCCTTCAAGGAGCTCCTTGCTCTCCTGTGGACGTACCTCTGGATTAGTTGGAATTTCTCCTTTAATTCCTTTGGATGCTTCTGCCTTGCCGATTAGTTAAAGGATTTTCTACTCCGCTCCTGCCAGGTCACTTAGTTGAACCTATCTGGAAGACCTTCTATCTCATGATGTGGGCCTCAACATTACTCTACTCCAGTGCCCTAAGGATTGGATCCTGTTACAATGCTACTTCATCTGTCTTGGCCTCCTCCATCATATCACCATCTATAACTAGTAGAAGCACTTCATTCTAGGACTCATTAGATCATTCTCATGAATCTAATTTCAACTGCTGTACCAATTGGCTTCCCTGAACGTATATATGCATATACATCACTTTACAAAACTATATAGCTCATCAATGACAGCTCTTCGACTTACATGTGTATGTACATTCCCTCAGTGCTCTCAGCTGGATACCATACATAATCTATTCCATACAATTCCTCTGCTATTATGTCTGCATCATGCAGGTTCAATTTACTACAACTGCTACTGACCTATGTACAGGTCCACTTATTTACACTATCTGCTCATACCTACCTGCTTCGCCCTTCAGGGCCTAGAGATTCCCCAAGAATGTCTTGCCTATTCTATGACCTGCTTCACCCCCAGGGTCCTGAAGGTCTGTCTGACTTTATGTCCACTGATTTGCACTAAGTTTTATTGCCAACTCACTTACCTGCTGCACCAACTCCAGACCAGAAGCTCTTGCTGTTCCCCCCTCCAGATCACGCAACCTGCGCCTAGCTCATGTGCTTCATAACCAAGGCTTTCCTTGCAAAGCTTGTCTTGCACAACACAAGCTAACTGTCCTTATACTATGGATTTGGAAACTTAGCCATTTGATTACTAGTGCTCCTCGGAGAGACTTTCACACCTTCTGGATCACTTCACCAATACAACTTTGATGCTTCAAATTATTATGCTCGATCATGGATTCAATCTACTATTAGATTCTGCCTGGACATGGAATTCTAGGACTAGGAACTTGCTAAAGGATGTGCTGTCATCTTCACCGACACTCAAATATTGCACTTCATTTAACTTTCCTGCTTTCACTTGATCAGGATCTAGAACTTTGGATTCCGGATTAGCCGCAACTTTAAATAATCAATTTAGGATTACTCTCCTTTAGTATGCCCAGAAGGATGGGCATGTCAGTAGCCGTAGGTCCTCAGAGGTTCCTCTCCTGTGTGCTACTGGCCACACTCTATGGAGTTGGAGGAGATAATCGTATGATGATATTATTCTTTTGTGGGTCTCATCCTACCCAACTAAACATCCTTCCTATGGTGGGATACAGAGAAAGGCCAAAGCACAAAGTCATAACAAGTTACTCATCAGTCCAAGCATCAAGCACCTTGATTATACCAGCCAGTTCACATGTACTATAATCACTGACTTGATCATGTCTACGCTGAAGTATCCAAGCACTAATCATTCCATACAACTAATAGTTGTAGGCATTGTCCTACTTACTGGTCTGGCCTCTGTATCCAAGCACAACCTACATCATTCAGCTACAGTATGTAGCATAAGCACTGAGCTATGAACCACTCATAACTAAACAGTTAATCCTCAAACACTGGACAGATAACACTACTCCATCTTTCAAAGCGTGGGTTATTAATATAAGGAATAACTTACAACTCATTTATTTCATTAACCATTTCTGTAATAGACAGAAGTACTTTACCCAGCTGTGGGGTAATCTCCACAAACTGATTTATACATGCTGAACTCTTCTCTTCTGAAGCACATTCCTTATTCCTAGTGAGGTTGGAAGAATTATCACTTTTAGATCTGAACCAAAATGTTATACTGTATGGCCTAGAAAGTCAAAGGAGATGCAAGGGGCAAAGTGGAGATGCATGGCACATCTCAGAAAATGAGCAGAACTGCAATATTCAAAAGGGAGAGATGAGCCGCGCATCTCTGGATGTGCCATCATGCATCTATAATGTATGCGGTGCATGTAGAGGGAGCGTTCCCATGAATGTGCTGTGCAGCCCTATTTTCAGCCAAAATGTGCAGCGTGTCTGCTGCACATCTCAGAGGTAATCTGCCCAAAGTTAGAAAAAGCTATGAAAAAAGCATGTCTAAATGGCCAGCCTCCCACAGGCGCACTGCAGAACTGCAGTCAAGTGATCTGAATACAGCCCTTGGAGGTGCACCAGGACATACTCCAGGCACCCAATCACAACAGTCATGATGAGATGGATGAACCCTGAATCACAGTTGCTATGTCACCACTAGCACCATCCAGGAAGCAACCCCCCACACCACACCCTGGACATAGACACCCAGCAACCGCATGCCAGTGCTGTCGGGTGCCCCCTGGACACACCAGAGGTGTGGACAGCCACAATCCAGCAAATTTACTGGGGACCATGGCCTACACACATGCTGCCTACAGGGTGTAACCTGGTGGTGGCATGCACCCAGTGTGCCATCTGGGGCAGTTGTGCCCAGGTAGTCTGGTGGATGGGTGGCAGCCTGGCACAGGCCAGGGACTGACCTGAAGCACACACCCATGGTGGTACACCATAGGTGCACACAAGTAGGGCCCACCCACTAGTGTACCTGGTCACCCTCTGCACACTGCCATTTCTTGCAGTCATCACCATGTTCAACACACATGGGTGGGTGTGGGGCACTGCAGGTGACTTTACACTGTGTATGGAGCTTATGTATTACATGCATGTGGTATACCGATCAAACTGTGTCACCCTATGCCCTCCCCTGTAGCATGTCCAGGTGGGCCCCTGTGGCCACTGTCTGAGTGGGCCCCCTGTACTAATGTCCAACCCTGTGTATAGCTATGGGGTATAGCACTGTACCCAGGCCACTGCAGTCCACACTCCCACACACAAACATTCCATCACACCTGCCTGCTAGGCTGCAGTTCCTCCTGTTCACCTTTGTGGTGTAGTAGCACATCCCTGCAAAGCTGGACCTGAGCGTACCTGGGGTATGCAAATGGCTTGACTACATTCCAGTAATGTAATGCAAATGTGGGAGATGGACTTGGAATGTGTAATGAGGATATTGCGTATCCTAGCTGAATATTGCAGTTTTGCACATCGTGCAAGTAGCTTTGTATCGCACATCTCCCCATGCTCTGCATATGGCTCAGGTCACCTGCTGCACCGTGCATCTCCCAGTGCATGATTGCACATCCTCAGGATATTCGACCGGACATACACAAGTGCATCTCATGGTGCATCTTCCAAATATCTCATTATTTTGGGCTGGTGCATCGTAGACGAGCAGCGCAGGCACTTGTGCAAGTTAGCAGGGAACCTTTGAACATCAAGCATTTAGGCTCACTCTCTCTTTCCGAGAAGTGCAGCGGTTGATTAAATTTAGTTTTATATTGTATTATTATTTATTTTCCATGCTACTATCACTGTAAACCTCTAATGTATATTTTTGTTAAAGATGTTCCTTTAAGGATACAATGTGATATTGACTATATCAGCTGTTCATTTCTCTTTGTTCCTTTTGTTCTAACAGTATAATCTGGTATCTACTACGGTAATAATTCAGTTTAAGAACGTAACTGCAACATGTCTTAGGTCCTCAGGGCTCTCGGTTTAGGGAGGGAGGGAGGGGTGGGAGTGATACTAATTTGTTTTGTTCTTGTTCTTGTTCATGTTTGTGGTTTGGATGTTTTATACTATGTTTATTGTTTCACTTCTATTTAGCGTATCTCAGATGTCTCCAAAAATGTGCCTTTTGAGTTTTGCTTTTGTATACTGTGATAATTTTAATAAAGAAAGTAAAAAAAAAAAAATTTTAAAAAGGTAACATATTTTTTCACCTAACCAATGGCACACCCTTGGCACATTCCCCATAATTCCTGAAAGAGTCAGAGAACAATTTCATTCCGTCTGGGCTTTGGATGACAGCAAAACGACTCATCTTAACCAATGGGGGGAGAGGGGTTTTTCAGTTTTTTACCACTTTATATCTCAAAAACTATACATGATGCTGTCATGAAACTTTTTATATTTTGAGACACTGACCGCACATGTCAAATTTTGGGCTATTTCGACAAAGAATGCCAAAGCTATTAAGGTGCAAAATTTTGGATTTTAACATAGAAGTGTCAGTACATCCCTTATAGGGGCATGACAATGCCCTTATAATATATATATATATATATATATATACTGCATCTATTATTTATATGCAGCCAGTCACCTGGAGGACAAGGGAGCCCAAATAACCCCCACTTGACCAGCCAGCACCCTTGACAGACTTGACCTGTTGAATTTAGACTTGGATCTGCCCAGCCATTTGCCCCTGCAGTCCCTGCTCCAGTGCACGTTCTAATGTACTATCAATCAAGTCCAAAGTGTGCCCTCCCAGAGCTACCCCCTCTCCAGTTCCGGAGTGTGCCCTCAAAGCCCCAGTTTGTTTAGTTTAGTTTAGTTTAGTTTATTAGTCTAGGAATTAATACCTTTGAGCCAGAGCTCTTTTACAAAGGTTCCACGTCACAAAGAACATTTAACAAAGCACGATACACATTACAGGTAAAACCAGACAGGAAAGTTACATCATAAATTTGCTATTAACAGTTTAAGGCAGTAACGTTTTTAAGTTTCATAGTAAAACAAGCTATAACAGGTTCAAGCGAGTAGACAATTTCGAGGTTAAGGAAACTTCCAGGGAGAGGGTGATCATTAGGCACCAAAAGGAGGCTAGAGAGGAGGGAAAGGTGGTGAGCGGGAGAGTAAGTGAGAGGGGACAGGAAAAAGGGGGGGAGTGAGTTTGGGTGGGAGACAGGAAGTAGTAGAGATACCAGAAGGTTCATTAGTCAGGGAGGAAGAGGCCTCAGATGTGAGGATGGACATGAGGAGTAGTAGTCTTTATCTAGCGCAATCACAGTTGCTAGTGGTGGTGAGGTGGGCATAGAGCATGGATTTGAAAGCTTCCAAGCGAGGTTGAGGATAGAGTAGGTGGACTAAGCGCATTGAACCATGTCGGGGCCCTGTATGAAAGATCTTTGTCCCTGTGCAGTCCGGCATCTCGGAACCAGGAAAGGTTAGCTGCTCAGATCTGGTGGAGGGTCGTGAGCCAGGATTCAGTCGGAGTAGGTTTTGAATACATAATGGGGTCAGTCCCAAGATAGATTTTTGCCATTGTGCAGGTGAGATAAATAAGACGATTTGATAGGTTTCAGCCAGCCTGATTCTATAGTACAGATCACACGTGTGAGTCAGTCTTGAGACCCGAGGAGCGGCAGGCCTTATTTAGAGTGATTGAGATACACCTTAGAGCAGTGGAGGTAGCTGAGTCATAAAAATAAGGCCATAGTCAATGATTGAGATTATGGAACTCTGTATAGTTATTCTCAATGCCGCTTGATTTAGAAATTGTGGGTTATGGAATAGTATTCCAAAGCTGGTTCACTGTTTTCGTAGTGTTGTCAATGTGGGTTGCAAAGGTGAGCCCTTGGTTAAAAGTGATGCCAAGGTATTTGAAAGTATTTACTTGGTCCAGTGTAATTCCGCAGAGGTTTGTATGGTGAGGGAGTATGCCTATTTTTGTTTTGGGATTGGAGAAGAGCATGGCTTTTGTTTTATTGTGGTTTAGCACAAGTTTACTATCCAGGAACCAACTTTCAACACTAGAGAAAGCAAGTTGCAGGCTTTTTAGAGGGAGTTTGGATCCTTGTGGGAAGAGAGAATTACAGCATCATCAGCGTATAAGATTATTTTTTCCTGGCAGATATCTGGGAGGGAGTTAAGGAACAGGCTAAAGAGGAGCGGTCCAAGAATTGATCCCTGTGGTACACCGAGAGAACTGGTTTGAAGTCGGAGTTCATTAGAGATTTTTACAGCTCAGACCGATTGGACAGGTAACTTTTACCCAATCACAAGGACCTTTGGCCAGGCCTAGGCTAGAAAGTAGGGAGGTAAGTAGGCCATGATGGACTGTGTCGAAAGCTTTTGTAAGATCGATAAAGACTGCACCTGTTTGGCACCCTTGTCCAGGGCTGAGTGGACTTCTCCAGAGAAATCAAGTAAGGCTGTTGTTGTACTATGTCCTTTCCTAAAGCCGTGCTGTTGATTACAGAGTAGATTGTATTTGTCCAGGTAATCAGAGAGTTGGTCTGCCACTATTCATTCAAGTGCTTTGGAGAGGGGAGGGAGTATTGATATTGGTCGATAGTTTCTGTTGAGGTTTTGTCCCCCCTTGTGCACTGGCGTAATCCATGGCAGATTTCCATTTGTTGGGAAATTGACTTTGGCAAAGTGACAGATTAAGAATTTTTGCAAGGGGGTGAATTACTTCATCCAGGGTGAGAGACAGGATTTTTAGATCTAGCGTGTCACTACTTGTTCTGGATTTGGAGCAGGCCTTTCTTATGTACTTGTGTGCTTCATGCACTTTGATTTTCTTGAAGTAAAATTGTGGTTTGTCACGAGGGGTGTTTTGTGATACTAGGCTAGGCACAGGTAAGTCCGAGAAGAAATCTGGGGGGAGGACCCCACTAAGGTCTGTGAATGTCTTATTAAGCGCATCTGCAATAGACTTTGGGTCAAGAGTGGTAGATCCATCAACTTTCATAATGGTAGGTGGCGATTTTGATTGTTTACCCATTATGTTTCGGATGTTGTCCCAAAAAGCTCTTCCATCACCCCAGGTGGATTCAAGGGCATTTTTGAAATAGGCGCTCTTCATTTGCCTAATTTGTGAGGTACATCTATTTCGTGCCTGCTTGTATTTTAGTATCATGAGGTGAGCCTGTGTCTCTGTCAACTGCCCAGAGGTGGTCCCGAACCTTGAGCTGGGCAAGTAGTTTGGCAGTAATCCATGGATTTGATAGTGCTTTGATTTTACGTTTTTTTACTGGGGCGAGAAGTCACATGCAGAGTTGGAAAGATTTAATGAAGTATTCTAGTAGCGTATTAATATCAGTTGATTCAAGGATTGGCGCCCAGTCCTGTTGTAGGAGATGGGTTTTCAACTTGATAAGATTCCCATAAGGCAATACTCTGCTTGTTATAACTTTGGGGGTGGCTTGAGAAATTTATTAGACCAGGTACAGGACACTGGGGAGTGGTCACTGAGGAGTCAGGGAGGACTTTAATGTTTTTTATCGAGTCAGGGTGATTTGTGAGAACCAGTCAATAAGGGTGCTTGTACCAGTTTTGTAATTTTTCCGGGGGGAGGTTACCATCTGAGTCAGGTTTGCTGCTAGGATGTCATCTTTGTAAGAGCTAGTGTCAGAGGCGAGCCAGTTTATGTTGAAACTCCGAGGAGGAGGAGCCTCATTTTCAGAGGGCTGCAGACTAACAAATGAAGTACAGACTTAATACTGGCACGGTGGTCTTTTGAGGATATAGACTGCGCCACTGTGAGAACTTTGTTTGTGCACCAAGAAGCAGTTTGATAGGAGGAGTTGCATTCATGTGTATTTGTGGGGTGAAGCTGCCATGTTGACAGGAGAGTTGTCCTTTATGTAGATAGCACAGCCCCACCTTCTTGCTTCTGCCCGGTCGAGTCTGAAAAGATTGTAGCCTTCAAGCGAGACCGCATGATCCGGTGCTGGGAGATAGCCAGGTTTCCACAATGGCTAGTATATCAGGTTTTTTTGTCCAGCGAGAGTTTGAAGAGATGCCAATTTGGGAAGGAGGCTGCAGATATTTAGAGTGATAATGGAGAGACCACTACCAACTTTCCCTGTTTTGTCGGCTTCAGTGCAACAGGACCAGGGTTTGGGTGTATCCCACAGATATTAAAAGTAGGAGGAGCAGGAGTTTCAGCGATGCCATTGTAGTTCATAATAGGTTGGAGTGAGTTTCTGTTGTACTTTTAAGATGCTTGGATTGTCTTCTGGAGTCCCAGTAGAGGGTGATCGTTAGTGAGTTATAATGATGTGGCAGTTTCCAATTAGGAAATATGGCTCTTTGCACCCAGGTATTAATTGGGTGATGTTTGTTTAAGACTTCCAGAGTAAAAGCCATGGTACAATGTTTCGGGTAGTAGCATAGAAAGGTGAGAGTAGGTGGAGGGGTAGGGTAGGCTTTTGGTAGGGTAGGGTTTGCCTCCTCTTTGTTACAGTGATCACCATGCAACCACCAACTCATCCATCGGCCCATGCATATTCTACGGGAGGGCAGGAGGCCTGTGCTGTGATTCCACCTCATGTACAGGCAGAAAGAAACTGATCCCCTCCTGTCAGGACCTTAAATAGACCTGTTTTGACCCACCCACCCTGTGGTTACTCCTAGCCCACCTGTGGGTTGGGTCAACATGCCATTGGCCTGACCTTCCTTGGACACTCTGCCTCGGAAGGTTGGGCTCAGAGACTGGTCATGGCCACTGGGCAAACAACCTCCCAGAGATGGCCAAGAGGGGCCATATCTAGGGTAAGGGTACAAAGAAGATAAGAGAAGCAAAAGGGGGAACTAAAATTGCCCTATTTATGGCCATGATATAAAAGGGGTTAAGCAAAACAAAACAAAAGAGGAAAATTAGAAACACCCTTTTAGGGTAAGGGTACAAAGTCCAGTAAACTGAGTGACTGTAGGAATGTGATTTTTGGGAGTGGTGCAGTGCAGTGGTTGTGGAGTGACATTTTTCCGAGAGACCCTCTGGAGACTGAGGTGCTGCCCATCTGCATGCGCCTCTTTGTGCAGAGAGGAGATCGCTGGACTCCTAGCTGAATTTGCTAGGATTTGAGGGACCTTTCCCTTACCAAGGGGCCGCCAAGCATGCCACCATTGCCACAGAGGATGCCTAGGAAACATAAAACATAGAAACATAGACTTTAACAGCAGATAATGACCACTTGACGCGTCTAGTCTGCCCATTTCCCTACCTACTGGATAAGCAGCAAATCCTAGTTAACCAACAGTCTATTTCTTCCTACCCTCCCACAAGAATTTCCTTACGTCTGTCCCATGCATTCTTGAATTCCTCCATTGTTTTTGACCCCACAACCTCCTCAGCAAGGCCATTCCATGCGTCCACCACCCTGTCTCAGAAAAATACTCAAGACATTGTCCCTGAGCTGTCCCTCTCTATCTTCAGATTGTGTCCCTTTGTTCTTGCACATCTCTATTTCTGAAAGATGCTACTCTTTTGGACTTTGTTGATTCCCTTGAGGTACTTAAATGTTTCTATCATGTCCCCCCTTTTTCCTTTCCTCAAGGGTATACATAGTAAACTCCTTTAATCTCTCTCCATACGGCTTCTGCTGCAGACCATGTACCATTTTAGTTGCCCTCCCCTGGACTACCTCCAACCTGTCCATGTCCTTGCAGAGATGGGGTCTCCAGAACTGCACACAGTACTCCAGATGCGGTCTCACCAACTGTCTGTACAGAGGGATAACAACTTTCCATTTTCTACTAGTGATGCCTCTCCCTGTACACCTCAGTATCCCCCCAGCCATCCCTACTGCCTTCTCACATTGCTTGCTAACCTTTAGGTCATCTGATATGACTACCCCCAGGTCTCTTTCCATTTTTGTTGTTGTTACTATCTCCTCACCCATTGTGTACTCTTCCCCTGGGTTTTTGTTTCCCAGGTGCATTGCTTTGTACTTTGCATTTAATCTACGCTGCCATACTTCTGACCATTCCTCCAACCTTGCCAAGTCTCTTCTCATTCTTTCCACCCCCCTTGTGTATCAGCCCTGTTACAGATCATTGTGTAGTCCCCAAAGAGGCATATTTTTCCTTCCAGTCCCTCTGCAATATCACTGATAGAGACTTTAAAAAGGACCGGCCCCAGTACTGAACCCTGAGGTACCCCTTGCTAAGGAGTGGACTCTGTTTACTATTACTTTCTGTGTCCTGTTGTCCAGCCAATGTTTTACCCTGGCTACCACCCTGGGACCCACTCCCAGGCTGGCTAATTTTTTATTAATCTTTTTTGTGGGACTGTTTCAAATGCCTTGCTAAAGTCTAGGTAGGCCATGTCCACAGCCCCTTCCTGGTCTGTTACTTTGGTTACCCAGTCAAAGAAATCATTTAGATTTGTCTGACATGACCTTCCCACTTTGAATCCATGCTGCCTTGGGTCCTGTGTCCCACTGGCCTTTAGGTGCTCAACAATTCTTTCTTTCAGAAGTGATTCCATCATTTTCCCTACCACTGTGGTCAAACTGACAGGTCTGTAGTTTCCTGCCTTTGTTTTGCTCCCACTTTTTGGTGAAGGGTAATCACATGCTCCCTCCTTCAGGCCTCAGGTACCACACCATCCTCCCATGATTTGTTAAAAAGGGTAGTCAGTGGTATCACTAGTTCTCCCCTTAGTTCTTTTAGAATTTTGGGGTGAATCCTATCAGGCCCCATTACTTTGTTCACCTACAGTTTTAGGAGTTCTTTCAGAACCCTTTCTTCTGTGGAAGGACTGGTATGGATCCTCCTATCCAGAGTGCTTCTAGTGATTGGATTAGGTACCTCCCCCTCCTCTTCATTTGTGAATACTGAGCAGAAGTATTCGTTCAGTATCCCTGCTTTTTCATTGTCCCTCTCTGCCCACCCACTCTCCCTCCCTCCCTCCCCCCTTATTCAGCCTCACTATCCCTCCCTTTGTCTCTTCTTCACTTCTCAATGTATGTATAAAAGGTATTACAGTATCCCCTCTAACTGAGTTGGCTATCTTTTCCTTGGTTTGGGCCTTTACTATTCTGACTGCCTTCCCCACTTCCTTCTGCTTTAACTGGTACAGTTCTCGTCCTGCTCCTTCTGTGTTTCCTTATATTCTCGTGGAATGCCATCTTTTCTCCCTAACCTCCTCACCTACTTTTTGAGAACCATAGTGTTTTCTTTCTTCATTTTGATTTGTTTATTTGCTTCACACAAAGGCTCATTGCTCTGTGATGGCAGTTTTGATGTTTCCATTGTTGCTCCACACCTCCTTCTTGCAGCATGTTTGCTAGTGCTTTTCTTTTTTCAAACTCAGCTTTATTCAGTAGATATTATAAGCCACTTATGTATACAGATCAACAGCATTAATACACGTCATGACAGTGATAAAATGATCATTATGAAATCATGTCGGTTTTCTATTAGTTATACAATTCAAAGTGGCTAAAGTAGCATGCATGTGAACAAAGCCTGGTTCCTTAAATACAGAGTTTTTGGCCTGTCCAACCTTGTTCAAATATGAGCTAACATTAAACTTAAATTAAAATCAATCTGTATAAAACTATGCCACAAACTTGTTTCCAGGCTAGCAAACCTCCCCTCCAGATCCCACTGCTAGTGCTCCCATTTTGACAAAGTTAGCTCTCATGAAGTCCAGTACCCTCACTTTTGTATGGCTGGACTCTGCAGCTGAGTTTATCATGTACCACATTGGTGGTCACTTGTTCCCAGATGGTCACCCACTTCTAGATCTGAGATCCTCTCTCCATCCTCATTTGGTCAAAGATTGCTCCCTCCTGAGTGGGTTCTAACACTAGCTGTCTGAGGCATTCCCCCTGTAGGGCATTGAGAATGGTCCTGCTGTTGGATGTGGCTACAGCAAGGTGCTTCAGTTAACATCTGGCATATTCAGGTTCCCCTTCAACAATATCTCCTCTTTCTCTGCCATCCTAAGGATGCCTTCTATCATTTCCTTGTCTATTTCCTCCCCCTGTGTGGATTATGGTGCCATTTCCAGTCTCCAGGGTGATCCACAGTGCCTCTTCTCCTCCCTGTTTGCACTTTTGCTCTGTTGCTTTGAGGGGGCTAGCTGGACAGTGATGGGCTCCAGGAGGGTGGCGTAATGGGGGCATGATCCTTAGCATGTGCCACTACAAAATGTTTTCACTGCTGTGCTGGGATGTGGCTGCCAGGAGACAGTAGTGGCCAGGAAGGATGTGTGGGTCCTCCATAGGGGAGGCCTCAATTTGGGAGGTAGAGGACCCCAGCAGAGAAGGAAGCAACTTCTGGTGGGGAACTCAATTGTTAGAGGGTTAGATTTGGGAACAGGAAGGGAAGGAAAGGAAGGTGGGTGGTAAGGTGCTTTACTGGCATCTCGGCTTGGAGGGATGGAAAATTGATCCTAAGGATTGCTAGGGTGGTGGAGCAGAAGGGGGAGCTGGATGTAATTGTCCACTTGGGGACTAATGACCTGGTGAAGGATGGGGCTGGGATTGCACAGGGAGATTTTAGAGAACTGAGGAGGGGTCTTAGGCAGTTAGCCTGCTCAGTGGTTTTCACTAATATGATGCCTGTCTATGACAGGGGGAAGATAGGGTTGTCTACACCAGGCTGTTCCAACCCATGGTTGAAGGAATGTTGTAGAGGTGAGGAATATGGTTGCATTAGGGACTAGGGATCAACCTGGATGGACTGAAGTAGAGAGTAGGGAGGATTCAAGAGGCGGTAGAACCTCACCAGAGTGCATAATAAAGAAAAAAAGCAGCGTAGCAGAAATGAAAGGAAATGGGAACGTGAGCTGTAAAAAAAAGAGGGGAGAAGGAGGCATGGCAAAAAAGAAAAATGGGAGGTAGCAGGTAGAGTGACAAAGGTGTGGAAGGCCAATGCAGTAAATACAAGAAGTCTCAGTAACACCAGTTCTGGACTTAGAAGACATCATGGTTTAAACTGACCCTGGATATCATGGCTACTACTGAGTTGTGGTACACAGGAAACCAGGACAGCATAGCCAATAGCAGGCTATACCTGCCAAGGGAGGTTAGGGTGGGAAGAGGAGTGGTGCTGTACTTAATGAAAAGGTGTCAAAGTAGTAGGTCAAGGAGTCCAAGGAAGAGTTAGTGGTGTACTGTAGGTCAAATGTAGAAAGGAAACAGAGCCACTGTTTGTTAGGTGGTGCATGACATATGACAGACCTCAAGCACTTGGGGGAGAAACTAGATAAGGCACTGGTAGAAGTCATTAGCATAGTGGCAGAAAAAGGGGAGGTGCTGCTAGTGGGGGACTTCAGAGAAACGTGGACAATGACGACAGAAAAAGATCAATGGTTCATCCAGCCTGCTCAAGTTCAGGTCTCCCCTACAAAAAAGTAGTATACTTTTCTGTAATTTAAGTGTACTGAAATCTTAGTACATTAAATATGTAATTAGTATGTAAGTGTACTTATGAACATATTCCATTCAGTATATACTTAGTATATACCAAGTATAGTTTTGTTGTAAACTAATTTTGTACTTCTTTGTGCTAATTTTATCCTGATTTTGTACTTCTTATACTGATTGTGTCCTGAATTGGCTCTAATCAACATACTTCATTATTCAAATTATATACTTAGTAATACTGAATAGTATACTGTTATGAATACTGAAAGTATAATATTAAGTATATTGATATGGGTATTACAGTATATTTTCTCTGTTATTTCTCCACCAAGCTAATATGTTTTTAGTATATGATTAATATACTTTTTGCAAAGTATGTTTTAAATGTTATCAGTATAATGCCTGGCCTGGTGACGCTGAGGGTTGAGGCGCTGGATGCCACACCGCACTCACACCAGCAAGCCGGGTTTGGGACTCGAGCCTGGACCGCGCGATCGGCAGGGGGAGAGGATTGAGCATCCAGAGGACTGCTCTCCTCTCTTGGGGAAGGATCCAGGTAGCCCTGTGCAGCAGCAGCCTCCTGGTGGAGCCCAGGCACTGCGGCGCCTGGGCTCATAAATGAAAGACCATGCACAGTTGTCTTCTGGACGTGAGTGGAAGCACTCACGATGCAGGCTGAACAGCATTGCATGTCCCACATCTGGGGGATGTAACTAAGGGGTGGGGAAAAACACCCTCCCACTGGATAGGCGACGGATCCTCCAGTGCCAATGCCACCACATGCCCAATGCTGGTTCTCCACCACTGCCCCCTCTACCTCCCTGGGAGTTGTAGCCCCCTCCACCTATGGGGGGTCGTAATGAACTTGAAGATGTTAGAGAACACAGCGATGTAGAGGGTCAATGAGAGAGAGATGCAAGTCTGAGAGAGCCCAGTTGTGGAGGGCAAGGAAAGAGTTAAAAAAATAAAAATGTTAATAGTATAATAGCAGTTTCTGGATCAATATGCAGAAAAATGGCATTTGTACTCAGATGTTTACTGTCAGCATACATCCCACAGTCATATAGTTATCTAGTCACTTTAGTATATGATTAATGTACTTAAAATGCACCCCTGTGTTTTATATAGGTACTATATATCACTTAAGCATACTGATAATATGATTTTCCCTACATATAGAGTTTACTAGAAATATAGAAATCTGTCCATTCATAGTACCCTAAAATTATACTATTGTGATATTTGCAGTTTTCTTTAAATGCATTATGTACTGTACCAGTGATTCAAGTATACTTCATAGTATATATTTCATACTAGCTCTGTATGTGTAGTATAGAAATAAGTTCATGATCAGTACACTAATAGCATGCTATTGACATATATGTAGTGTTCATAAACTGTATTATTTGTTTACTGCACTAGTTGTGGAAGTGAGTCTTGTAGTACATTGTTGTAGTACTATCATTGTATGTGTGCCATACTATAAATATACAGATATGGTCATTATTAATAAACTAAACATACAATGTTAAATATATGTAGCTTCTCAAATGTATTATTCATATACTTCATCTGCAATCCAAGATACATCTGGCAGTACTGTGTTATCATACTATCCTTGTTTGTAGTATTTAACAAATATATAAAGCGTTCTCATCATTAGCACACTCCAGCCTACAACAGATACATATTTAAGTATTCCTAAATGTATTAACCACGCCTTTACTCAATGCTAAAAAGTTACTTAGCTGTATAATATTATCATACTACAAGTCATAGTAAGTCATGTTTTCTAATTGTTCTCCTAATAAACTGCATGATGTATACTCATCACTGTAATAACAGTGCTACAATTCAATGATAGTACGTGCTCTAAGCAAGCAGTGAAATGAGCAAAATCAATATTTTTGTTAAGTAGGGAACTACATTGAATGGTATTGCTCCATGATCATGTTTGCATGTTTAATTTTCCTTTTTGTAAATGCCTGTGAGAAAAGAACATGTTATAGTCCCAGTCTCAACACTGAATATACTAACTCAAATTTATCATCACCGTTCTATATGCAAAGTGCATTATCATGTCTCTAATTTATTTGAGTTGTCATACTTTGAACTTCTTGCATTTGTGTGAATGAATGTCTCCCCCACAACGTCAATTATTTTGGTATCTTGGCTTTTGTTATTTAATGCTTTACATTGTACCAAAATGAAACCACAGTCAGGTGTGGTAGTACCATCATGGTAAAGAAAAGTTATGTAAGAAGAACAGTGATTTCTTATGTACTTCTAACTGTTATATCTTCTTGGTGGTGGTATCTCAGCGATCAGCTACCACTGTAGGAACAAGTCCCAATCAGAGACACAGGAAAGGGTAGCTATGATGCTGTATTTCCAGAAATGTAAGTGAGGAGGTGGATACCAATTGACCCAGACAGGAAGATTTTTTGTTGTTGCAGAACATTTTTTATTATCTTTAAAACCAATTCTGAAGGGTTGTTGAATGATATACTGTACAGTTATAAAACAGTACCAACAGTGTTGACTAATAGCCACATTTAAGATTCTGAGACAGATAAGTCGTGAACTTCCTCAAGAGAGAATAATCTGACACTGACAGAAGTGAATTTAAAATCATAGTGCTTGTAGAACAGTCCTTTGTGGTTCACCCTTGTCAATGCCATCCGTAGGATCGAGTCCCACGCAGCATAGAAAAAGGCAGCTGTCAGGCTGGATCTCAATAAAATTCAGAGATTAGTTTGACACTAAGTGACCCATAAAGTCTATAAACTTAAAGACAGCAATGACTGATGTCACCTTTTTAAAATTAAGAAATAAATACTACTATTGGATGGTGGGTAGAGGAGTACAGCTTAATAAAAACAAACAAACAAAAAGAAAACATGTTCCTGTAACAGAAATGGCTATGCAAGCAATAATACCTGACAGGGTGGGTGGTATTGGGCAATACCGGACTGCCCAGCGGCATAATGAGGCCCAACGCTCTGGAAGGTCCAGTTTTGCCCATACCGCCCACCCTGGGGGTATTATTGCGCTTAGAAAATGGGGACTGTATCACATTTATTTACCAAAAATATGTATGTTTTAGTTTAAATGATACAACCCTTGTGATTCTTTTTTTTTAAATAAAGTAGCTCTTCCGTCTCTTTTTTTCCCCTCTACTGTCTTTTGACCAGGTTGCCATGGTGACTTCCCCCTTGTCATGGTTACCCCCACCCCCACACCCACACAGACACTTTTCCTTTTTTTTTATTTTATTTGTTTGAAGGCTTTTGTTTATTTGGGCTATGAATCCTGGAATCGAGGGGCTGTGTTGGTAGGCGGCAAAGAGAGCAGAAGTTCAGGGAGTAAGAACTGCTGCTGGGAGAAACGCCCGTGGAGAGATGGTTTATTTCTTTGGGCTATGAATCTTGGAATTGAGAAGCTGTGTTGGTCGGTGGCAAAGTGAGCAGAAGTTCATGGAGCAAGCATGTGAAGAAGGTAATGGGAGACTCGGGGAAATAAACCACTGCCACTGGGAGAAACACCCGTGGAGAAACGGTTTCTTTCTGCTTTAGTAGATAAGCAAGAGAAACTTTTTTAATGTTCATTTTTGTTTTAAATAATGGACTGTTGTGACTGTGCTGGGTGGTGATGCAGTGACAGCAGAGGTCTGAGCTAGAGGAGTGCAAGGGGGAGGAAAAGAATTGTGTGGGAACACGAGGGAAATAATTTGAAAGTAAGAAGACTGGCAGAGTGGGTGAAAGGTGATGAGCTGCTGTGAGTATAAAGAACGGAATGGAGGCAATTTCAAATTTTAGCACGGTACTTGTAGTAGGGCTGACTAGCTATACAGTAGGTAGGATCTCTCGGTAAGTGAGAGAAAACATGGCAGCAGTTTCAGATGTGAATTTTGTGTGTTGGCCAATTAGGAAGCAGACTGGACACCAGGATAAGTACGTGGGTGATGGGGCACTATAGGCTGGTGGTACTTTTTATTTCCTGGGCATCTATTGAAAATTAATGTACCCCGCTGGCAAGGATACTAGCCAATCAGATGCCAGGAAATAAAAAGTCCATTTTCTAATGAGGAATAAAACTGCAGTCAGATACACACTTGTCTAGCATCACCGTGACTGATGGTGACACCTATTCTCCCCACTACGTCATATCAAAGGCTTGGAGCAGTGAATGATGCCTGACACACCCTAAGACACAGAAGCAATGTACAATATTAAATAAATTAACAAAACCTCTGCCAAACAACTAAATAAGTGTTAAACCACCAAACTGTTAACAGCTCAGAACTCGGGAGGATTGCAGTACTATAACAACTCACTTTCTGTACACTAGCTGTTTAAGACAAGCGTTTGTCAATGCCGAATGTTTGCTTGCTGGCATTAGCAGTGGAAGTGCAGGAATTAGACAGATGCAGTATAGGAATGGCATTGAAGTATTGAACTGACGCCAACTCCACCCTCAGCCTGCAAAGATGGACAGGCATTGGGGTGTGCCTTTGGATTGTTGCCCATGACAGTCACAACATTTCACCTCACCCTACCCTTCAGACACTGACAAGTGTCGAGGTGTGCCTTGGGGCATTTGGGCTTTACATTCACCTCATTCCATAAGGAAATATGCTGAAATGGGCACAGTATAGGAGAACAGGGTGAACTCTGAGGGCAAAGGGTGCAAGGCGCACCTTGATGCCTGTCACTGGCTGCAGGGTGGGGTTGGGGTGGAATGGCATGAGCATTTCTGTCGACAATCCCAAGTCACACCCTGATGCCTGTCAATCCCTACAGGGTAGGGTGTTATGGTCAAAAACCCTAATGTCCTGGGCGTTTCTTGATATTTTTACTCCAAGTTTTCCACATGAGCTTTTTGTGACCCCACCACATGAACAGTGACACTATCAGTTCATTAGGTGAAAGGTGATTTTGCACAGCAACTGCACCATTTGGTGCCACAGGTGCGAAAACACATTTCAAACAGGATGTGAAAAGTCACAGGTGTACTGTTCATGAGGAGGTGTAAAAAAGGCATTGTTGAAAATCTGGAGTGAAAATATACAAAAACTGGTGAAGTCATGAGCATGCGTAGGAACTGCACAACATACACCCATAATGTAATAAGTTTTGGGATTTTTTACAGTAGATTTTCAACACAGGTATTTTGGGACCTCCACTCATGAACAGTGTCATCGTGATTTTCGTAATCTGTCCTGAACACTAATTTCCCACAGTGACTGCGCTATTTTGAGCCGGAAGTGTGAAAACACATTTTGGCCAGGGTGTGAAAAATGACAGCTGTACTGTTCATAAGGAGGTGTAGAAAATTGCCAGTGTTGAAAATCGGGACTGAAAATATCACAGAGTTGTGAACTTACAAGGGTGTGTGGAAACTGTGCCATGCACACTCGTAACAAAGTCATTTTATGGACTTTTCTCACCAAATTTTCAACATAGCCATTTTAAGACTTCTGCTCATGAACAGTGTCACTGTTATTTTTTTTAATCTGTCACAAACATTAATTTCGCTCACCGACTGCTCCATTGTACGCTACATGCGCAAAAACACATTTTTGGTGAGATGTGAAAAATAACAGCTATACTGCTCATAAGGAGGCATGGTAAAATGCCAATATTGAAAATATGGAGTTCAAATATTAAAAATTATAAAAGTTACGAGTGTGCGTAGGAACTGTGCAATGCACTCTCGTAAAAGTCATTTCTGGGAATTTTTTCACCAAACTTTCAACATAGGGTTCTGGGGGCCTGCCTCATGAACTGTGACACTGTGATTTCATTACTCAGTCCTGAATGGTGGTTCCTCACAGTGACCGCGAAATCACCTTTCAGGACCGAATAACAAAATGGCAGTGACTGAGTTCATGAGGTGGGGCCCCAAGAACCCCATGTTGAAAATTTGGTGAAAAAAATCCCAAAAATGACTGAGATATGCATCGAAGTTAAAAAAAAAAACAAAAAAACAATTTATGACATTATACAGCTTACTGGCATTTCTTCAGTTCGTGGTTGGCTTTGAAGAGTACAGATGTGTTCCCGGTCCACCAACGATCATCACGCTGGGCCCCGGAGGTAAGTATGGGGTGGGGAATGTGGGGCACACAGGCTGGGCACAGGTTGGGGAGGGGGAAGACAGTCAATGAGGGACTGTTTTTGTTTTCCCAGTTTTTTTCCCTTATTTTAGGATGATGACGTGGGACTTTTGCCACACTGGGGTGGGCTCCCAGCATGACAGCTGGAAGTGTTTTTGGGGGGGCAGTGGAGCCAGTGCGGGACTGGGCACCTCCACTGGCAATATGAACTTTTGCTACACTGGGGTGGGCTCCCAGCGTGGCACCTTAAAGTCTGGTTTTGGGGGGATACAGTGGAGCCAACAGGGGTATTAAGCACCCCCGTCAGCAATACGAACATTTGCCATGCTGGGGTGGGCTCCCAGCATGGCACCTGGAAGTCTTGTTTTTGGGGGGAATACAGTGGATCTGATTGGGGATTGGACACCCCTGTCTGGCAATATGAACTTTTGCCACACTGGGGTGGGCTCTCAGCATGGCACCTGGAAATCTGGTTTTGGGGGGTATAGTAGAGCCGACAGAGGATTGAGCACCCCTGTCAGCAATACGATGTAGGGAGGACTGCATGAGCATGCTGGGGTGGGCTCCCAGCATGCTACGTGGGTGTTTATGTATGGGGGGATAGAAAAAAATGGAGCTGTCTATGACAACTGTTCTAATGCAGTGCTGAGTGTAGGCACTTTGCATATTGCCAAGGGCAGTATGCAAACTGCCTACACATTAGTGCCGCTCATTGTAGCGGTGTTTTGCTTTCAACTGTATGCCACTGCATCTGAACTGCTGTCATAGATGGTTTGAACATTTACTGGTGTGGTGAGGCTGCACCTGCAAAATGGAGCAGGACATTGGGAGCGAGGTGGCACACCTACAAAAATTCACATGGTGGCACTATGTTTCTTGCACATGCGTGCAAGCAAACATAAAAAAGGATGAGAACACCAACCAACCCAGTAGGAACAGTTAGTTGGGAGGTTGGGTCTCCATAAACTTAATACAGGAGGTGGACACCAATCAATCAAGTCAGTAACTTCCTAAACTTAAGACAGAAGAACCTGAGATTGAAGCTGCAAGGGACTCCATGAACTTAATACAGGAGTCCTTGCAGAACAGTCCTGACAAACCTGTATGGGGGTATCTCAGCCATCACATACCACCACAGGAACAAGTTCCAAACAGTGACAATCAGTGACAGGTAGCTGGGATGCTGGATCTCCATAAACTTGAAGAGCCAGTGTATTGTGTTAGTACAGCAGAAGTACTGTAAGTGAAGTATTGTGTTTGTGCAATTTTTCATGGAATGCAGCCATGCCAAGATGTTTTGTAAGCTGGTGATTGTGTTATGTGCCTGAGAGGGTACTCAGACACAGTGTTATGGGCAGCATGTATGGGTAGCATGTGTACATCTTCCTAGTGACAGGGATGCAGTGGGGTGAATGGGTGTCAACATCAGTCATGGTGATGACAGACGGAGGTGTATCAGACTGCAATTTATTCCTTGACAGTAATTTCTGTTATAGGAACAATTTTTCCTTTTTTTTTATTAAATTGTACTTCCCGACCCAACCATCTCATAGGATCATTTATCTGTTACTTTTTGTGAAATCAGTCATTGCTGGCCACTGCCCCCCATCCCCCACCCACATAGCTCCTGAGTCCTCACTACTGCCATTATAGCCTCCTGCCCCATCCCCTGCACCACTACCTTTGTCTGGCAGGTAGCTGGGTGGCTGGACCTCCATAAACTTAATACAGGAGGTGGACACCAACCAACCCAGTCAGGAACTTCCTAAACTTAATACAGGAGGTGGACACCAACCAACCCAGTCAGGAACTTCCTAAACTTAATACAGGAGGTGGACACCAACCAACACAGTCAGGAACTTCCTAAACTTAATACAGGAGGTGGACACCAACCAATCCAGTCAGGAACTTCCTAAACTTAATACAGGAGGTAGACACCAACCAAACCAGTCAGGAACTCCCTAAACTTAATACAGGAGGTGGACACCAACAAACCAGTCAGGAACTTCCTAAACTGAATACAGGAGATGGACACCAACCAATCCAGTCAGGAACTTCCTAAACTTAATACAGGAGGTGGACACCAACCAACCCAGTCAGGAACTTCCTAAACTTAATACAGGAGGTGGACACCAACCAACCCCATCAGGAACTTCCTAAACTTAATACAGGAGGTGGACACCAACCAACCCAGTCAGGAACTTCCTAAACTTAATACAGGAGATGGACACCAACCAACCAACCCAGTCAGGAACTTCCTAAACCTAATACATGAGGTGGACACCAACCAACCCAGTCAGGAACTTCCTAAACTTAATACAGGAGGTGGACACCAATCAACCCAGTCAGGAACTTCCTAAACCTAATACAGGAGGTGGACACCAACCAACCCAGTCAGGAACTTCCTAAACTTAATACAGGAGGTGGACACCAACCAACACAGTCAGGAACTTCGTAAACTTAATACAGGAGGTGGACACCTACCAACCCAGTCAGGAACTTCCTAAACCTTAATACAGGAGGTGGACACCAACCAACCCAGTCAGGAACTTCCTAAACTTAATACAGGAGGTGGACACCAACCAACCCAGTCAGGAACTTCCTAAACTTAATACAGGAGGTGGACACCAACCAACCCAGTCAGGAACTTCCTAAACTTAATACAGGAAATGGACCCAACCAACCAAGTTAGGAACTTTCTAAATTTAATACAGAAGAACCTAAAGCTGAAGCTGCAAGGGACTCTATGAACTTAATACAGGAGTGCTTGCAGAGCAGCCCTGGAAAACCTGTATGGGGGTATCTCAGCCATCAGGTACCACCACAGAAAGAAGTTCCAAACAGTGACAATCAGTGACAGGTAGCTGGGAGGCAGGATCTCCATAAACCTGAAGAGCCAGTGCACTGTGTTAGTACAACAGAAGTCATGTAAGTGGAGTATTGTGTTTGTGTGATTTTATATGGAATGCAGCCATGCCAAGATTTTCTGTAAGCTGGTGACTGTGTTACGAAATGTGCCCTAGAGGGTGTTCAGACACAATTCAGTTATGGGCAGCATGGTCCCACCTGCCTATTGAAAGTGATGTAGTGGTGTGAACGGATGTCAACATCAGTCATGGTGACGCCAGATAGGTGTACAACAAGCTGCAGTGTATTCCTTGACAGTCAGTTCTGTTACAGGAACACATTTTCTTCAGTGTTTTATTTCACTAAATGTTACTCCCAGACCCAACCATCTCATAGGATGATTTATTTATTACCATTAAAATCATGAACTCAGTCATTGCTGGCCACTGCCCCCCCCAGCTCCTGATTCCTAAATACTGCCAATTGTAGCCTCCCGTCCCATCACCTCCGCCACTACCACTGTATTAACTTTCACTCAACTCTACAGGATGACTGTCACAGTCCATCCACTCAGCTCTACATCCAGCCTCCCTTTCAGTGATTGAAAACCATCAGTTTAGTATCCTTTCTTAGTAAATTAATCCAGATGCTCCACTCATTATTTCTGCCAGTCAATGACTCTGCCACCTGTGAACCACTCGTGTGAGGAGATATTAAAAATGGGCCTGTGAGTTCAGCAGATGAAAACTAAATCTGATAGCTTTTTCATACTGAAGTAATGTTTTGAAAAGTCAGCTTGTGATGTCATGCAGTGTCATGGCTCAACTTTTCGAAAGGAAAGTTCAGTCATTGAAAGGGTGGACTTGAGGGACTGAGCCGGTCATCCTGCAGGGGTGGTTGAAATGATTAGGCGGACACCAACAGACCCACTTATGAACTTTCTAAGCTTAAGACAGATACAAATACAATCCCTTCCCCCTTTTTCTGATTATACTTGTGTGGTTCCTTGGATGTAAGGCATCAAACTTTCATTTGTAATTCTTACATCTAACAAGTTCAATGAAAGAACTTTTCAACATGGTAACATTTGTAACTGGAACCAATAAAATAATTTCAATTTACAAACTCAGAAATTCAGATATAAACACTGAACATTGATCTCTCACACCAGGCATTATTTGTTTTTGTTTTCCACACTTCAGGCTTGCTGTGCTTTCATTGTTGCATTTCTTTTTGATAATATTCTTCACCTCTTGTGCTGTTATATGTGGGAACACATTTAAAGCATGACCTAAAATACAAACAAATTTGTATGTTTTTCAGTGCAACTCAGACAGTTGCAAAACTCTTTTTTTTTGTTTTCTTTTTTCTTTTCTTTTTATTTATTGGAATACAATCGGAATTACAAACCTTTGAGTCACAGACTCTTTTGCAAAGGCTCCACGTCAGTTACAGGGGGTGGAAGGTAAACAAATACAGTAAAGGACATACATAGACAGGCAGTATTTACAGTAACTGTACTGAGGAGCAGTCCAGGAAAAACTTATATACCGGTGAGGGTATTAGGCAGCAATCTTAGAGTCCCAGGCCAGGGACTTGTATGGCGCTAATACATGGGGCCTAGAGAGACCCTGAGTCGAGAATGGGGAGGAATGGGAATACAAATGGGTGGGCAATGTTAGCCACAGTCACATTTTGCACTCTCAAGTAGTAGAGCCTTGAGGCCTGTTTTAAATAGTGAGATGCTGTGGGTCTGGAAGAGTGAGGGTGGCAATGCATTGAGCCAGAGAGGGGCTCGGTAGTGGAAGGATCTTTGTCCAAGGGAAGTTCTACATGGGGGACCAGAAATGAGGAGCTATTAAGTAGTCTTGTATTGCGCCTGTGGGTGCTGCACTGATTATGGGAGAAGGCCGGCAGGGGCTAGGTGAAGGTGTATTTTTTTTGCGAGGATGCAGGTGTGGTACTTTAATCTATGTTGGAAATTTAGCCAACCAGTCAAAGCATAAAGATCACAGGTGTGGGTTAGTCTATCACTGCCTGTGACTAGGCGGCAGGCTTTATTCAAGGCAGTGTTTATATTTTGTTAAGCGAGGTGGGTTCAGCAGAGCCGTATATAGTAATCACGTAGTCAATCAGGGAGAGGATGGAGGAGGAGACTGCAAGCTGCATGGCCTGAGTGGGTAAGCAGTGCTTGAGCCTGTACAGGATGCCCACTCTAGTATTGACAGCGGAAGTGAGAATTTGGATATGCCTCTGGTAGGAGAGCTTGTCTTTATACTGTAAAAACACAGACTATCACACTGTACAGAATATGTGTTGGTGACTACTGTCATTCTCAGAAGACATTGAATTGGACTGGTCCAAGGAATGAACCTTGAGTCATTCCACTGGTCACCACCTTGTCCCAGCATCAGATCCCATTTTGTGTGGGACTATATCAAATACCTTGCCAAAGTCTACGTAGGCTATAGCCACAGTCCCTGCCTGGTTTACTACTTTTGTCACCCAGTCAAATAAACCTATTCCTCTGACATGTCCTTCATACTGTGAATCTATGATGCCTTGAATTTTGTGCCCCACTGTGGCTTCAAGATACTCATCAGTTCTTTCTTTCATAAGTGATTACATCATTTTCCCTACCATTGAGATCAACCCAACATTTCTGTATTTTCCTGCCTCTGCCTTGCTCCCACTTTTGTGAAGAGGAACCCCATCCACTCTCCTCCTGTACTCATGTCCCACCCCCCCATAATTTGTTCCGAATAGTTGTCAATGGTGTCACTAGGTCTCTTCTTAGTGCTTTTAGAATTCTATGTTGAGTCCCATCAAGCCAGATTGCTTTGTCCACCTTGAGTTTTAGGAGTTCTTTTAGGACCTTTTCTTCTTTGAATGGACTGGTATCGAACTCTGGTCCAGAGTAATTTGTTTAGTTTAGGTACTTCCGTCCTCTATACTGAATAGTGAGCAAAAGTATTCATTCAGTATCTCTTCCTTTTTCCTGTCACCCTCTGCCCACCTCCCTCCCTTTATTTATACATACTGTACATAGCTACAAAGGTGGATTTAGTCTAGGTAGAGGATGTGGCGAGCTTGGCTAGATTGTAGGCAGGTATCCAAAAGAGGGGAGCTAAACAAGCTTACCTCCCAGGCTAGTAGTGAGGAGCTTGGTGCATTGTCTGAGGGGTAGATTAGGAAGGGGTAATTCAGTGAAATGTGATGAAAGAGACAGGATGTGGTCTCACTGAATGCAAGAAGCCTGAGTAACAAATCAGCAGAGTTTGAGGCGCTCTTGGCAATTGGAAGGGCGGACAAAGTTGCCATGATGGAAACATGGGTCAGCTGGTACCAGGAATGAGATTTAATAATCTCAGGGTGTAGGATATCCATGAAGGAGAGGGCTAGGGGGAAAAGGGGAGGGGTGGGAATATGAATATATGCAAGCGGCTAAGGTGCATAAGGGATGAATGGGAGGAATGTAGAACAGAGGCCCTATGGGTGCATCTTCAAGACTCAAACTGTAGCATATTGAGGATAGGGGTGGTGTACAGACCGCTAGGCCAAGGTGAGGATCTGGATAGGGAGTTTGCAGAACAAACCATAAGGTTCTCTAGGAAAGGGACCACTGTGGCAGTGGTTTAAACTGGGGGTGGGGGTTGAGGTGGGGTGGAGTGGAGCACCCCAATCACCAAGAGTGCAGGGTAGCTGGTTTCAATACAGGCATGTCAATGCCAGTTTCCTGGTGAAGTTGGTCAGCGAGCCAACTGCACTGGATAGTACTCTGGACCTGGTTCTATCAAATGTGGCATCTATAAGGGATCTGGAGGTAGAAGTCAATCTGTCTGGCAGTGACCATCACATGGTATGGTTCACGCTCAACATAGGCTGTGAAGAATGTTGTACAGTACCACAGTGATAGACGTTAAGGTAGAAGACTTTAAAATGATGAGGGACATTTTGGGCAGGCATCTGGCTGGAATTCAGCTGTGCATGGATACTAGCCAAAATGGGGTATTATTAAGAAAGGGCTTGTGGAGGTGACTAGGATATGTACAAGAACATGGAGTAAGAAGGCACAGAGAAAAAAACAACTGTCTGGTGCAGGAGGTGATAGAAGGGGTGAGGGCCACAACAAAGGCACCACAAGGGGCACAAAAACCCTGGCACAATATATCAGTTGGGGGGTGAGGATATAGCATGCACCAAGCAGGAAAGGGATCTTGGGGTTGTCATCTCTGATGACCTCAAGGTAGGGAAACAGTGTGACAAGGCAGCAGGTACAAAGCAAATGGATGCTGGGATGTATAGGCAGGGGCATCACCAGCAGGAAAAAGGAGGTCATAATTCCGCTATACAAGACACTAGTGAGGCCCCACCTGGAGTACAGTGTACAGTTCTGGAGACCATACCTACGTAAGAACATAGACATGGTAGAGAAGGTTCAGAGGAGGGCAATAAAGATGGTGCATGGATTGCATCACAAGTCCTATGAAGACAGGTTGAAGGAACTGAACATGTACTCCTGGAGGAGGAGGAGAGAGGGATATGATAGAGACATACAAGTATCTTACAGGGAGAAACAGGGTGCAGGAAAACACTATTTTAAGCGAAAAAGATGTTCCAGGACTAGAGGGCATGGGATGAAGTTGGAGGGAGGACGATTCAGAGGAAACATGAGAAAGAATTTCTTCACAGAACGGGTGGTGGACAAGTGGAACACCCTGCCAGAGGAAGTGGTGGAGGCTGAAGCAATCACAGGATTTGAGAATGCATGGGATAGACATAAAGGAATTCTAGAGGTCAGGGGTAAGGGGAAACAGACTTCTAGGAAAACAAACTGAACTTACAAGCTCAAATGGGCAGACTGGGTGGGCCATAGGCCCTTATCTGCCGACACTGTCTATGTATCTATGTAAGAAACTCAAGAAACAGTGAAGAGGGTGGGAGATAATAGTGGTGTGTGTGAAGAAGTCAAAGGAGGTAATTCGGTATTTGGCTGGTCAGTGTAGCCAAGGTAACCAGTGAACTGACACTGGAGCAGGGTATAATAGACTGAGAAAAGGACTTCTCCAGATACATTAGTGAAAGACAGAAGAACAAAGATCAGATTCTGAGTATTTGGAAAGGTAGAGGCTGGGTGTAGAAGGGGAAGGACTGGGCAGAGGCACTGAATGAGTACTTCTACTACTTGTTCATGAGGGACAATGGGGGCATATACTACTTGGTATAGGAGGAGTGGTGGGGGGTGTTAAGTGACTCATATCAGAGGAGAGGGTGCTGAAGTGATTGAGTGCTCTGAGGGAAATAAGGCTACATGTTCAAATGTCATTCACCCTATGGTACTTTGTGAACTGGCAGAGGTACTGCCAGGACTGCTGGCTGACTTGTTAAATACATCACTGAACACTGGATGCATAGCACAGGACCATATGATGTTCTATGCTGTACCCATTCATAAAAGCAGACCAAAGGATGAACCAGGGAACTACAGAGCAGTAAGCCTCGCATCATTTGTGTGGAAATTCATGGTGATGATCATAAAACTGAGGCGGTTAACCTTGTTTGAGAGCAGTGATCTCCAGGATAGTCATCAGCATGGCTTCGTCTCAAGAACATCCTCCCAGACACATCTGATTGAGCATTAGGACTGTGAGACAAAGGAACCTGTTAAAGGCCATGCTGTGGATGTCCTGTATTTAGCACTCAGCAAGGCTTTTTATTTCGTGCTGCATGGGAGGCAGGTGTGTGTGTGGAATATATAGTGAAGGGGACAAAGATGGTGAGCTGTATCACTAATTTGCTGAATGGAAGTCATCAAAGGCTAGTGGTGTGTAGGAAGCTTTTATCACCAAGGGATGTGATGAGTGCGGTGCCACAGGGATCAGTATTGGGACCGGTGTTGTTCGGGTTATTCACAGCTGAAATCTCCCACATTGTCTGGGGTAAGGTCAGTCTATTCGCAGAGAACCTAAAGATGGTTGCTATGTTTGAAGACATCGAAGGGTAGAGGGGGCTGCAGTACATGACCAAACAAAATGAGTGGCTGGATGCATGGAAGATGGTGTTTAAAGCCAAGAAGTGCTAAGTCTTGCACTTCATGGAAAACTGCCAGGGGAGGAGCTTTCAGCTTGGGGGTGTACAGCTACAATGCACCAATGAGGAAAAACATCTAGGTGTGCTCATAATGGAGAGTACAGACAGCTCAGTTCAGTGCAGGAAGGCAGCCGCAACAGCTAACAGGATGCTGGGTTACATAATGAGGGGACTCTCCTCCAGAAATAGGTTACTGATCCTGCCCCAATACTGGTCACTGGTGAGTCTGCACATGGAATACTGTGCAGTACTGGTGCCCATTGCTGAAGAAGGGCAACAGATTGTTGGAAGTGTACAGTCAAGGGCAGCAAAGATAATTCAGGGTTTACAGGGATATTCCTATGAGGAGAGGCTGGTCAAGCTGAAGATGTATTCCCTGGATGCGAGGAGGGATGGGGGGCATGATCGTAACCTTTAAATATTTAAAGGGATTAAGAAGTCAAGGAAAGAAAGGATCTTCCAGATTAGAAGGGGGAGGTTCATGAGGTGGGATCAGATAAGACTGGAGAGGGGAAGATTCAGGTGGGAAGTCAGAAGACATTATTTCAATGAGAGGGTGGTGGATAAGTGGAAGACTCTGCTGGTGGAAGTGGTGGCCTGTAGCATAGTAGACAGCTTTAAGAGTGGATGGCACAGAGTAAGAGGAGGGTATTTGTGGGGAGGGGAGGGGTGTTTTGGTGGGGCAGCTGCACAATCCAGCGGACTCAATAATCACAGCATCTAGTTTACTTGGATTCAGTGCTATTTTTGGTGGTAGATCTGGATGTGCTCCAGAAGGATGTCCTGTCAAGCTCAATTTTACTAATGTTTCTTTGCCAAATGCGATTACAAGCAAATCCAATATATAAATTGATGGTCCGCATCCCTTTAATATGTCCAGTTTATGTTTTGAAACGTTCACCTTTGATCCTGGTATCAAAGGTACAGTGCAAGCCGCTTATAACAGGCACATCTGTGTAAACAGATTCTGCCCATTATAGCAAATGGGCAGTATAACCAAAACATAATGTTTTTGTGTTAAAATACCATGCTACATACAGTGCAGGAAGCGATTCACACTAAGTAAAGTAAAGTTAAACGCTGAGTGCACTGTTCAGGGTTCTGTATGCAGTAAGATAGGATTGCGGCTTTTTACTTGTGTTTTAGTATGCTGCCATGGAGTTTGAGTGCCTTTACTTGCCTCTTCTCAGAGCGAGTTACAGATGGGACTGAGGAAAGAAAGACAGCGTTGTTCTGTCTTGTGGCTTGCAATGACTGGGGGCCTCAGAAATATGTGCTTTTTGGGAATCAGTGCTCTGTCTTGTGGCTTGCAATGACTGGGGCCTCAGAAATATGTGCTTTTTGGGAGCCAGTGCTCTGTCTTGCGGCTTGCGGTTTGCAATTATGTGATCAGCCAAGAGCCAGATGAAAATGGGGTTGCAGTTTGCAATTACTGGGAGTGTCAGAAAGGTGTGCTTTTTGGGAGTCAGTGCTCTGTCTTGCGGCTTGCGGTTTGCAATGATGTGATCAGCTGAGAGCCAGATGAAAACGGAGTTGCAGTTTATGATGGCTGGGAGCATAATTGTTCTGTTGTGCCAACCATCAGCACAAGGTGCTAATTTTCAGTTTAAATGGCCCAATTAAGGTTAATCTGTACTGCAGCTTGAGTTAGCTGTAATTGCTGCACACACACACAATGAGTTAACTATGGTATTACTGGCCCAATTAGCGCTCAGTATCACTGCCGTCAGCCTGAAATAGCAGGTGCTGGTAGATCGTTATTACCAGTGTAATTAACACTGTACATCTATGGGGGTGGCAAATGGCAAACAGAAGGTGCCCACAATAACTGACTTCCCGTGTTATCTGAGGACGGTGTAATTGGAGTGGACTGTACCTGTGAATAAAAACATAATGAATGATTTTGTCATGCCATCCTATCTTACACTACCTGACTTTATTTTTTGCTTGATTATTCTTGTGCTCCATGTCTGCATTTTATTGGACCAAACCCGGCCAATCACTTCTTCTGCACTTCATAGTCCCGTTTTATGTACCATGACTTATACCTCACAGTGTGATTATGTGTAGCTAACTTGACCTGCACTCACATGACCTAGATAGCATGCTTTTTTTGCAGGTGCATGGCCCGTGAGTGGTAGTCTTATCTACTGAGTCTTGTTTCTTTCATTCTTGTGTTGTTCCTTTTAGGATCCATCACACTGTACCAACAATTTTTTTTATTTCTTTATGGAACTGTGTCACTCGGAAGGCACGACGAACAACAAGTTGCTTGTCTCTTGGTGCGACCTGGGGGGGTGGGTTACAATTGGATGAAGAATTACACATGCAGTTTAACATTTATCATGTCCAAGAAATTAAACATTGTTACATTTGCAACAAGACCTACAGTTAAAAAATGTAATAAATAATCATACAGTCTCATTTGTAACATAACATACCATATCATACCTGTGGACTATGAATTTAATTTCAAGTAGTATATCTGATCAACATAGTATTAATGTTGCCTTTGAGCCAACTCCTTGCATGGATTCATCACAGTTAAGAGGCAGATTATTTATCAATTATTGAATAAATGAGGTCCAGTGGGGGAACATCAAGGAGCTCCAAGCAACGGGGTGTGGTTCCAATGCTGGAAGAAGAAATCCCTCCAGGATTCAGAGAACACTGCCAGGGGAAAGAATTATTCAAGGATAAGTTTGCCAGATGGAATATGGGCGATAGAAGAGGAAAGAAAAAAAAAGGAGGGAGAGAGAGGGAAGAAAACTTACCTGAGAGTAGACATTGCCAGTATGCTAAGAATCCCAACAGAGGGAAGATTTAGGCGAGGACAAGTTGGTTAGAAAGGAGAGAGGGGGAAGGTTAAGGGGGAGGCTTGCCCAGTGCTACACCACTCCCAGACGCTGAGAACTGTGACAAAAGTCAAAAATAAGCAAGGAAAACTAGTTAATCGGTGGAAACAAAAGTTAGGGGTAGGAGTGAGGGGTAAGTGGTGAAGGGAGAGTAGAGCATGCTGAGAATCAGGCCGGGGGAGAAAGGATTAATAGGTGATATGAGTCATGTCAGAGGAGCAGAGTCATCGAGGGTAGTTAAGGCTGGTAAAGAAGGATCACTTAAATAAGAAATCGTTATGTAAGAATGAGGCCAGGGAGTAAGAGGAGGAAGACTGCCATATTTGGGGGGCAGATTTGAGGAAATAATGGGTAAAGACTGACTGACCAATGAGAGTGGTACAACAGGGATCAACAAAGCGTGAGTGTTAGAAAATCTGAGAAACTGGTAGGGTGGAAGGGGAAAGAGAATGAGCATGAGAAGTATGAGGGAAGTTCTCCAACCAAAATTTAGAAGTGAGTTTGGCACAATGAGTGAGGCATCTGTGGGCAAGTGGGGAAAGGGACAGGGTGTGGTAGAGGTCACTGTGATGAGTGGATGAAGGAACATCAAGGAAAAATCAACCAAAGGCTTTAAAGAGAGTGTCCAACCTGGTTATGGAGGATTTTGGAGTGGCACCATGTACAACATCACTGTACTCAAAAATGACGAGGATCATCCACTGGACTTGTTCACGCTGCACCATAGGAGGGGTGCAACTATGTTTCCTGAATAAGGCACCAAGCTCGGAGTGCATTTTTTTCAGGATATCCTCAATGTAACCAGAGAAGTTGAGGTAAGATATGAGAGGGCAGCAAGGAGGGCTGGGGGATACTGGGATGCATAGGGAGAGGCATCACCAGTAGAAAACAGAAGTTATTATCCCGCTGTACAGACAGCTGGTCAGATCCCATCTGGAGTACTGCGTGCAGTTCTGGAGACCCAATCTCCGCAAAGACATAGACAGGATGGAAGCTATCCAGAGGACAGCAACTAAAATGGTGCAGGGTCTGCACCAGAAGACATATGAAGAGAGACTAAAGGAGCTTAATATGTATAGCCTCGAGGAAAGGGGGAAGGATAGAAATGTTCAAGTACCTCAAGGGAATCAGCAAAGTCCAAGAGGGTAGAATCTTTCAAAAAAAAGAGGTGTGCAAGAACAAGGAGGCACAATTTGGAGATGGGGGAAGTGCTCAGAGGTAATGTTAAGAAGTATTTTTTCACAGAGAGGGTTGTGGATGCATGGAACGGCCTTCCAGAGGAGGTTGTGGAGTCAAAACAGTGGTGGAATTCAAGCATGCATGGGACAGTCATAAGGCCATTCTAGGGGTGGGGGTAGGAAGAAGTAGGCTGCTGGTTAACTAGGATCTGCAGCTTATCCAGTAGGTAGGAAATGGGCAGACTAGGTGGGCCAAGCGGTCCTTATCTGCCAAATTCTATGTTTCTATGTTTTATGAGGTGTTGGTCAACAATCCACCAAGGTGTCTGAATGAGGAGGTGTCCTCTAGTATCAAGGGTATGGAATGAAGGTAAAGGGTGTAGCCTAGAAACTCTCTTCCTGGTGCTAAACTTCATGGTGACAGTCTTTTTGCTTTTAGTAATACTTCATGTGAGTATATTGTCATTGTGCTCATTTTAAACTGTATGTCAACATTTTCTAACCCTTGTAGTGACACAGTGCTGAGTCTGAATAACCAAATGCAGAAATAAGTAGCATCAGTCGACTAATAAATAAGAAGTGTCAAAAGCCGTATATCATTCAATCTATACCATGTGCAAAGCCAATCCACACCAGTAAAACAGATAGAATGACTGGTCTCAACTGCAATACTTGATTTTCCTCACTCTGCATCTCTCAGGCTGTTCGTCAAATCTACATCACATTTCACAGTTCACGTCATCATTCCATGCTTTTTATTGCAAGTCTTTTCACATTTCTTTTTCAGTGTAGTCATTTTTCTGCATTTGATATTCAATTGCAGCACACTATCGCACTCCTTCTGTGAGTGGGATTTTACTTCGGTCTTTTGCAGATTTGACATTCACACTCTGCTGTGTGATGTTTCAGTAAAGAAGTAATGATGTATCAGATTTATACTGTTAAAGCACTGCGCCATCTTCATCTTCATCTTCCTCTACTGCACTGCCTCCCCTCTGTCTTGTGGAGGTGTGGTGTACAGAACTGCACACAATACTGTAGGTGAGGCCGTACCAGTGTTTTGTACAATGGCATCACCACCTCCTGCTTTCTGCTACTGATCCCTCTGCCTATGTACCCCAGCATGGCACTGGCCTTCCCTGCAGCATGTTTGCTTGCTTTTAGTTTTATGTAATTACAAATGATAAGTATAAGGTCTCATTCCTCTTTGCCAATTATCATCAGCTCTGCTTCCTTCTTGTAGTCTTCCCCAGTACCTTTGCAGGTGCATTGTTGTCCACTGTGTATTGGACCTTAGCTGCTACACATCCAACCACTTTTCATGCTTCATAAGGTCCCTCATTTTCTTCACCCCTTCTGGAGTGTCCATGCTTTGGCAGATCGTTGTGTCACCTGCAGACAGGCAGTAGGTTTTTCCTTCTACTACTTATACAATGCTAGTAATGAATACATTGAACATTACTTGACTGATCCCTGACATACCCTGCCGGTTACCTCCCTCTCTCCCCTGATAGGATCCCATTTACCACAACTGTCTGCCTCCTGTCTGTCACCCAGTTATGTTGTGATGTGTGCCATATTTTGATTTTAGGCATAAATCTGCAAACTGCAGATCTTGTTATGATTCTCATCATCCCTCACGTGAAATTTTCTGACTGTGAACAAGTCACTCAACTTCCTTGTGCTCCCATCTCTCACCTGGAAACAAAGTATGGCTCTTTATATTTAAATTAATTTCCTCTTTCCCTTTAATGTTTGAGATTGTGTTCTGGCTGTGACATTGTACTGAATATACAGTAAAGTGTAGACACAGAATGTGCTCACTTGAAGTTTTTCTCTGACAAGATTACTGCCTCTCTATAAGAACATCTCTAGACAAAACAGAAAGATGTTTTTTTTTATCTGTTCCTTGAATGTTTCCTCTTTCTCTGACGCATCAGATCCATGTACTGCAGAGTGAGGAGATACTGAAGATGGTGTTGATGGGCCAAACATATTAAAGTAGGAATTTGCAGTGTGTGTTGATACCCTCAGTTGAGGGTGAAATGGGAGATGAGCTGTGTGGTGATGGGCTAACTGGTGATGTACCATGATCATAGTTCTTTGACTTTTGCATTTCAATCAGTTCCTTCAAGCTGCACACCAGTTCTGGTAAGTCTGGAAGTCAAACAAAGGCAGAAACAGTTAAATACATAATATTTAAATAAATCTCAGTTACTGAACTTTTCAAAAACTATATGACAAAATACTGTTTCTGTACTTTTGCCATCTTACATATCCAGTTATGTGTGTCCTCTACCACCAAATCAATTACTTCTAGCATTTTCCCAATTAACCTTTATTAGGTAATTCCACATAAACATATAAGAGTAAATCATGACTGCATCTTGAACAACAAACAACTTTGTGTTGGGTAAGGTGATGGAGGTGATATTAAAAGAAACACTCGAGCTGCTTGGTGGAAAGGGGGCTACATGACATCCATCATCATGGCTTCACACCAGGGAGGTCATGACAGATGAAACTACAGATTCTTGATTGTGTCACAATGGTCATACATCATGGAGGTGCAGTGGATTTGGACTACTGTGGCTTAGGTTAGGCTTTTAACCATTTCTGATGCAGAAGGCTGGTAAATAAGCTTTAAACTTGGGGTTGGATCAGAAAAGAACAAGGTAGTTGTATAACTGGAAGATGGGCAGAAGACAAAGGTTGGTTGAAAATGTGGTAGATTCCAGGCAGATGGGGTGGCAACAGTTGTCCCATATGAGCCGGTGCAGGGGACCATCCTGTTTGATATCTATATCACCAACATACTGTATGGTGGCTGCAGGTGAAACCTGATTTGCAACGTAATGACATCAGCATATGCTACCCGACACATACTGCCCTTCAGCCTCCACCTGAGGGTGATCAGTGAGTGGGACAAATCACCTTTCCCTCACCCACAGACAGGACAGCATTCCTCCATACTGCCGATCCCTTCTGTCTCATGCCGACCCATGGTGGCACAGCCTTGCTCCTGAACCTAGGTTGCTGGCATGGTGCGAGGTGTATTGACCAGTGCCTCAACCTCCAGTACCACTGTGCAAGCTAAATTTGACATGCTTTGGATGATTTACTACACTAATGCATTTGCACTTTATAATCTGAAGACCTTAGTGCTAAAATAAACAATGAGGGCAGCAGGCATCACTACCAGGTTTTTCTGTTGAGGAAAAATAAATAGTAGGCCGTTCTGCTAACAAAGTCTTTCAAATGTGTCTGCTGCAGGAGAGCCAGTCAGCAGAACATTTATCTTTTCCCCCATATTGTCATAACTATTATTAAATAGCCATTTGCCCATCATATTTTGTAACTGATCAGTTATGGATACCAATTATAAACCTGTAGCTTTGATTGCATCTGAATGAGTGACACTAGGTAATATCACATACAAATGCATTCAGATATCTTTTTGCATGCTAGGGTGTGATGGGATTAACTGATCATCATGTTTTTCTTATGTACTATGTATACACAGTTTTTTTACCTTTCATACATTTCATCATTTCTTCATGTCTTATGGCTTCATTGGTTCTGCATTGTTTCAGTCTTTGCACTTCTGCTCTAAGTGAACTGGTTTGGGATGGATATTAAATTGTTCCTCAGTCTTGTGGCCAACTTTGAACTATGTGTAAAAAATAAATAAATACGTTAAATATGACTTTACTGATTTATCAATAGAAAGTGAAGCGGTTCACCATGCATTTGTCTCTAGTGAAACAATGTGCTATCATCATTGTACTGTATCTCGCCCCATCATAAATCATTTAAGCAATGGGCAGTTAACATTTTGTTAAACATTTTTGTTGCCTTTTTTCTGAAAACAGCTGACTGAATAATGTACACGTCCTGCAAAACTGACACTCAACACTCGACACACTGACACATTCACATACACTCCATCATGTACGTGCTGAATTCAGAGATGCGCTAATCATCTGCTTATGGCCACACACTGACTGACATGACATGTATCGTGCTCTCTGCACCAGAGAGCAATCAGCTGTTTCACATAGTCTAATTTCTGTGGATGAAAGAAATTATTCTCCCCACAGCGTGCTGTAAGCTTAAATAAATACTTCTTGGCAAAACATCTGCAGAAGTAGATCTCCCTGTCTTTCTCCCTTAAACAACGGCAATCATGACTGTTGTGTGTTTGTCATTGTAAACAAGACAGGATAAGTACAGAATATCAGCAGCATCACATATGTCTACAATTAAATTCTGCTCTAAATATGCCAATACAAATCAGTAAAGGAACTAAGGAAGGATTCCTTTCCCAAAAGCAACATGTAAGTTTCATTTTCTATGCTTTAAATGTTAGTCTTTTTGGCTTCAAGACACTACCCCTTCTATTAGTGCAATAATACATTTCAGGGCATAGATTTCTTGGGTATTACTGCACTTCTTAGGTGCTTCAAGGCACTATTCATGCAGCCACAATCCTTACAACACACACCGGGTGTTTCGTATTTCTCCGTGAACACATGCCATGTTGTGGTTCCTTGAATAACATGGGTGTGCAGCTGAAGTGCATTTGACCATGTGGTGCTCAGCTGACAGATCACCCTGAAGGTGTGAAATGTTCTGTAAGTACCACAAGAATCCTTGCCTGCAGGAAAAAAAGTGGAAATTGATTTGACTGCTATACACAAAAGGAGCTAGAGTCACAAAGTGATCCAAAATTTCCTTAGCTGCTGAAAATTGTCTTGTGTCACAGCAGAGATCTCGCTGCACCATATTCCCTAATAAAATTCATACAGTTGAGGAAATCTGTTACAAATTTTTTTTTTTAGTTGTTTAACCAGGAGTAGCACACTGGGAGCACAGGGAAGTTAAGTGACCTGCTGAGAGTCACGCAGTATGCAAGTGGAAGTTGTGGGATTCAAACCCAGGTCTGGTCTGTCAGATGTCACCAGATTTGCAGCTCAGAGCCTTAAACCACTGCACTATACTGCCTCCTTTTAAGTGACTTTACTAAGTAACTTTAAATGTAAGTTATGGAACTATACAATTGCTGAAATCTCACAAACATTATTTTCTTACCCAAGGAAAAAGCTCAGTAGGCACAAGGGGTCATACATTTTAAATGGTGCAGCAGACTTTGACAGTCTTGCCACAGATGCAGCACTAAGTAGTCACACAGAGACCAGCAGCAAGTTCCTCGACTGAGACCACTCCAGCACCACTCAGGGGTGTAGCCAGGAATTTCTGAACTGCACACCAAGTGTGGAGTCACTGCTAACCCCTCCATTAGGGTGAGCCACCCCTCCCCATCCATACCCCTCACCCAACATGTCAACCCCACCCTGTTAGGGTGAGCTACCCTCCCCATCCATACCCTCACCCAACGATTATTTTCTGTATTATATACCAGCACACCACTAGCCACTCCACCAAGAGGTGTGACAGACTGGCTTTTGATTACAATATTTTACTGTGACCACCCTATACCTCATCATCAGGGTAGCCAGTCCCACAGAAGTCCATTCCCACCACACCAGACATGCCACAGCAACAGGTTTCACACTAACAGACTGGCTTTTGGTTACAATATTGCATTGTGACAAGGCTCTGTACCACATCAAGGTAGCCAGTCCCACAGAGGTCCATTCACACACACACAGACATACAGACACACACACACACACACACTATTACAGTAAAAGAGGGCTAGGGTAACCTCAGTGGTGCTTCGGTTTTTCTTCCCGTACTGTAACCATCACCTAAACCGTTCACACCAAAGAGCCCATACCTCTGGTTTGGTTCTGGACCAATTTTAAACCACTATGCCACAAAGAGCCCCGTACCACCTAAGCATGCCATGTTCACTCCTCCACTAAAAACCACACAAGCAGACAGACAGACACACACACACCAGAGAGCCAAGCTCCCACTCCAATCAAAATGTAGTCTTGTACTGCTGCAGTCCAGGAATAGCCACAGCAAAAAGTCAGCAACTCAAACATACCAGGCAGTAGATTACAGTAAAAGAGGGCTAGGGTAACCTCAGTGGTGCTCAGGTTTTGCTTCCAGTCACATACATTGAATGCTGCCTCTTGTGCATTGCGACGTAAATCCACAATGCTTGTATAGGACATTTCTTCCCACTCTTCTTTCCCTTCAGTCTTTCAGACACCACACCAGATGTTCAGTTCTTGATCCACACCACTCCAGATGTTACCCTAGTTCTTGATCCCCATGCAAGATTGCCAGTTGTTACCTTGGCACAGCTCAATTGCTGAATTCCATTATGTGTTTGAAAATCTTCTGTCTTTGCATGGATCAAAGTCTTTGAGCACATGATCTACATCAATTTCAATGTCCTGATGTATATGCAGAAGAGCAAGTCCTGTAAGGCGTTCTTTGCTCATGCTGCTTCTGAGCCAAGTCTTTTTTTTTTTATGGCAGGACCCTGTCATTTATCAGCCCTGGTCACAGCCCCTGGAAGCCTCCACCACCATCTATGGCTGCCGAAGTCCCCCAGTCACCTCTGGCTTGCCCCCTGCAGGGCAGGGCCATGGCCACCTTCTTTCATGACCATGGAGTCAATATCTAGTCAGGGGAACTGCAGCGATGGTGGTAAATCAAGGTCTTCAGGAGGGCTTATGTAGACAGTGGTCCTTGCCCACCTTGATTTTCTACCATTTTCCTTACGGAGGTGAGGACGTGCAATGACACCTGCGTCTGCCCCACCTCCCAGAAATGTGAGCGTCGGCAGCGTGAAATCCCCCGACCTCCGCCAGGAGTCCTCAGCGCACCGATCACTTTCCCCACCCTCCCCCAGAGAAGGAGAGCAGTCTGTAGGACACCCCATCCTTCTCCCCCGGATGGCCCTCCAACGACACAGGTCCGTTCCCGAACCCGGGTCACCAGCATCGTGAGTGGAAATCCCACCGCTGCGCCAATGGGCCAGCAGTTCTGAGCCAGATCTTGATCCTCTGCAAGGCACTGAATGATCATTCTGCACTCACCACACAGACTGGCATGGTGGCCAAGACCAATGAGGCAGCATTTATGTTTGGATACAGATCTGGATTCAGTTGTTGCAAGGTTGTCGGAATCGAATCTGGTCTATCTGCCAAAGGTACACCACACCACTTGGTGTTCCATAGTTCCAACTCCACTTCAAGGTTCTCCAAGCTGCTTAGGTCCATTTGGTAGGCAGCAAACAAGTCTGCCATCTGTGCTTCCTGCAGAAACCCAAGTTTTTTTGGCACAAGGTACTGGGCAAGGAAACGAGGGTGGCAGTCAATTAGCTGCTCCTGCAGTTCAGAAATCACATGGTCTAAAAATGGAATAAATATATTACGTCTGTAGTATTCTTCCACAGTGACAGCATTGATATTGTTTCATTGTGTTTGCCTTCCGCCTGTTCAGGGCACCGACTCTTCTATACATGCTACATCTGCCAAAGCCATGATCTTGCGATACAGCTTCCCAAATGTCTTCTCTGAACTCTCCCTCATGTCCTTCAGTCTTTCAATAAGTGTGGAGGTTTCTTAACAGGCCTGAATTAGATCAATGCTGACCTGTTGCAAGTAAAGATGGAGTGGTTTTGTTCTGGTCAAACCAAAGTCCACACTGCACAGTGTCACAAGGAAGTCAGATCTCAGTATTGCAGCCAACAGTCTGTCCCCTTCACTATCATATTCAGCTGTCTTTTCTAGAGTGCTGGCTACCACCAAAAACTTGTCTTTGAATCTTGACAGAGAATCAGTTTGGTGTTTCCAGCTGCAGGAACTGATGATATACGGTCTGCTGGCTCATCATCATAGTCAGATAGGAGATTGTGGAACTCTCTGAGCTCCGACAGAAAGGCATTATGGTGCTTATTTGTTGATTTCAGTGTTGAGATTATTTTCTAAGTAGCTATTTGTGTTGTGGAGCATGCATGGACAATTGCAGTGTTCAGGTTGTGAGCCTTGCAAATAGTGTACATTGCTTCGGGGCCACTGCCTTGATCTTTGCTTGCACACCGTTGAATCTACCACTCATGTTGCTGCCTTTGTCATAGCCTTGTCCTCTCACCAGTGTTGGATCCATGCCCCAAGCTGTTAACTGCCGCAGAAACAGTTCTGTGAGACCATGACCGGTGCTGTCAAATCCTCCTGTGAATTACACAAAAATCTTCACGGATTTCGACATTCCCAGAAGCATCGCAATGTGTATAGCGCACAGATAAGGATATCTATTCCTTTGTGGAAATGTCCATAGTATCATCTGCTATGAAGCTGCACCACTTTGCTTCCTTTGCATTGCACAAGATTTTTCTGTGTACCTGTTCTCCCATTACCCTTATCAATTCATTTTGAATTTGCGGTGACATGTACGTGGCATTCCTTGGAGCTGCTGTGATATGTTCTTGTAGCTCTGGGTCCATCACTGCAGTGTACTGTACCATGGCATTAAAGTTGCCAAACATACTAGATTTTCCTCTTAGTGCAATGTTTTGCATTCCACAAAACAGAATAATCAGACTTATGCATCGTAGGACATACATGGTCCTCTCTGTCATTTTGTTGGTGCACTCCAGAAGAGATTGGTTTATAGTTCTTAACTTTCCAGCACAAACTAAAAGAAATGCATCTGCTCTAGCAACAGCATTCCCATGGTCCTTTGCTTTGCTGTGCCTTTCCAGAGTCTTCTTCCCATTGGACCAATCCCCTCATTGATGTAGATACCAGAATTATGCAACTGGAACTGAATACAAAGCATGGAGTGCAGAATACACCATCCAACTTGCTTTGAATAGCTTGCAAATCTGTAATCATTCAACAGCTGTGCATTAAAACACCTGAAGCACTGGCTTGGGCCTTCAGGACCCATCAGACGTCCTGGAAAGTGAAAGTCTGGTGGTGGTAGCCACTGTGTTTCCTGAATTTTCTTCTTTTTAGCATCTGTAAGATGTGCCTGATTAAAACAGCCAAGGTCTTCAGTGCTACAGGGATCCTGATCTGGTTCCCGGGGCATGCTCTTAGATGGGACATCCACAGTGACCACTTCTTCCAGTGGACAGCTTGTTGTCTGGAAAGCTTCAATGGTATGTTCTTCCAGGGAACTGCTCAGATACTGGACAGCTTCCATCAAGGTAGGTTCATCCAGGGAACAGCCGTCAAGGGCAAGTTCTTCAGAGGTGTCCAATAAATGACAGGTGACATTAGGTTCCTCGAGAACAGCATGCAATGTTGAATCTTCAACTTCACTGTCATCTGTCATGAGCAGTGCACAGTTATCCAATGCATTCTCTGTGGCAATTCTGGGCTGTGGCTCCATGTTGCCAACCCTGAAACACACAAATGCTCCAACTTTAAATGTACTGCACCAAACAACTGCTAGTGATCATTATAATACAATGCATTGTCAAGTATGCATTTCTTGCCTGGAGGCTGATGAACCTCGAGTGAGGAAGAACTGCATCACCCTACACATTTTTGCAGTTTCCTCCATTCTGGCACATTTTGCCTTTCGGACATGTGTCCAGATAGCTGCTTGCGTTTTCCAGCCTCCATCTTGTCAATGAAGAGATTAGCCTTAGAAATGCAAGAATAGGACTGTTGGAAAGACATACAAATACAGCAGATGCTTGAAAGGGAGACTGAAGGACTGTACTGTACCTTGATGTAGTGGACAAGTTGTTCAGTGAAGTGGAGCTTCTGACTGATGTGTATTCAATGCTTCTCCTGTGTAACCACAGCTGACCCCTGCCTTTTATAAGACAAACAAAAACCAAAAATAGCCTGACTAGTACAAAGCAAGAAATGCTAAAAGATGAACCAGATGTAGTGGGATCGAGCCGATCAGCTGCCACCACTGTGAGTAATGGTAGCTAGCTAATTACAATTCTAGGTAACCACTGTAACGTAAGTTAATCCAAAGGGGTACCGTGCCCCAATTAAGCAGAATGTTTTTTGAAAAGATGATTTCAACACAATTACTAACTGTGAGTTTACAGTGTACAGGTGGTACAGGAAGCCCTTATTACCAACTGCATTCCAAAGTTTTGCAATGTTATACGATTTGATGACGTTGTTTATAATGCTTCTTGAATGTCAATGGCATAACAAATCAGTAGAATCAGGATTACTTTCTCAGAGGTCAGAATGCTGGTGGATTCTGTATCAGGCTAGTAAGTTTACATTAGCCTTGTAGGCTTTGTACTGCAGAAAGCGACATTTCAGTAAGTACACCAGCTTGGCCGATGGAAATGTCTATAGGCAAGTGGGTTTTCCCAGTCAGTAGCCCTGTTTGCTAGCTTTTCACAAGTCCCTAGAGACTCCTCCAATGAGTGTATATGCATGAACAGTTCTGTATGACTGAAATGTGTGTTCTTTTACAGTGTCTTCAATGGCTGCTATCTGCTGGACATGCCTGTGCCAACTGAAATCCATGGATGCCTGTGCAGTGCTGTTGCCCGTGAAACTCCTAGCAGTCAACCCATGAACAACCAGCACCAGATTGCTTAATATGTTGCATTTGCAATTGTTATTGTTGCAGGATGATGTTTTTGTGTGACTGCTGTAATGCTATGAAAGTTCCCATCACATTAAAGACTGAATATTTGTTTAGCGTAATAGCCCATGACAGAATAAACACTTTGACGCACTCTTGTGTTTCATTATTCAACTCCCTGTGCAACTTATTTTAAAATAAAATGACTGAGGTTCCATGACAACAGTACATAATGATTAGCAGTATAGCAGAAGCAGGCACTGTAAGCAAGAGATTGCATTGCTTAGGTTAATAGAAACCATTCTAGCCTTTGGGAACAAAAGTAAGTGAATAATGTCAGATGCAATGCATTATGCAAACTCTTCCTTTCCATTATCTAGCAATACTTCAGGCTTGTGCTGGACTCCTGGAAAATCTAAAATTTCAAGTACAACCGATCAGCTATTACAAACTTCTGTGGGGCTAGTCTATTTCCCAGTCACTAGCCCTGCTGACTAGTGACTGCAAAATATACTTTCAGCACCTGGTATGGGTTCAGTACTGTCACACACACCTCAAAAAGGACATTAACCTGCTGGTGAAGTGTGGTCCTCTAGAGGACTACAAAGATGAGGGTAAGATATAGGAGAAGAGGTTGTGGGCACTGAACATGTACTCCCTAAAGAGATGCAATAGTGATGAGACAGAGGACATGATTTGACCTGAAGTACTTGAGAGGGATAAATAAAGTGGATGAGGAGTCTTTATGCTGAGCGAGTGGCAACCATAACACAAGGGTGAAGTCTTAAGCAGATGGATGGGAGGTTCAAGTCGGAGGAGAGTTACGAAGCACTTCAGAGTGGGTGGTGCACACTTCAAAAAGCGCAGCCAGAACAGAAGAGGTGATCCTGTTGAAGACAGTGGTCAGTTTTAGGAGAGGCTGGGATAGGCATAGGGGAAGGGGAGGATAATATTTAGGGAGGATGTGAGGTTGGGGGGCATTAACAGTAGCTCAAGTGGTGTGCCCCACAATACGAGCAGATGCGATAGACCAAATGGCCTGCTGTTCGTAAAATTAAGAACCTCCATAGCACTGACACATAACCTTTATTACTGGCCTGGGTGTTCAAAAATGAGTCAGAGAAACATCTCACTCTAGCAATGCTCAAAACCACAGCCACTTGAGTCATCAAGCTCCTCCTTTTAGAATATAAAATTATAAACATGCCCTACCAGGAGGTATGTTAAATTACGACAAAAAAAAAACCCTAACAAAACCACACACGACATTTCCAGAATGACTCAACCGTTTTTCCTTCGAATGTAGCAATCCCAGCATTTGTCATTTAGGTGTTAAACTTGATAGAACAGCCAGAGTACCCTTTCTTTCTGACATAAACGTTAGATTTGTTTTAACTTCAAAAGACTTAGCTCGTCATAAAAGGTAGTTAATTAACTGGTTCCCCTGGTCAGTTTAATTACATCTTGTGGTTTCAGCTGCTGACCTTGTAATTCAAAGGCCAGATCTCACAGACTGACATTTCATACATCGACCATTTATTTATAATACCAATATCATACAATAATCATAACCAGCTTCAAAGACGCTACCTGAACCCACTTCACACAAAATCCAACTCTCTGGAATAACTAAATCCAGCACCGACTCTGGGAGTAGCTACTGCAGCTTCACTGCCCATTCTGTCCACTTATACCAGTTTTACATGGGAGATTTTTTAAAACGTTTTAAAGGGCAGTATATATGTCACAGACGATGCACAACCTTTTCACAAAGAACATAAATCAGCTAGCAAGTGCAAATCTGAGCAACACTGCCCAGATTGTTTCACATAACTGTTAAAATGCATTGCTGCAAAGCATTATTTCACATAGTACAGATCCGTTTCCGAGCACTATTTAAAACTTAAACAAATTTAATACCAAAATGCATTCTGACTTTTTTCTGTTTGTACACAGAACTGCTGATTGGTCATATGCACCAGTAAGACAGTGCAGAAGCTAAACAGTGTTTTCCTTTAAACTCTTTTGTTCCATACCTGCACAGAGGACAAGATAACAAGGTCTAAACTTTTAAATTGCATAACTTTTTATATTCCTACATCACCCACAATGTTGAGCCTGTCCATTTATTTCAGTTTTTGAATTCATTTATATAGTGGCATTTATCAGTTTTTGTGCTTCCTTGAGGAAAATGGAGTGGATGGGGGCATTTTATGAGTAACCTGGGCATGTTAAATACAGGTCCCCTTCTCTGTTCTTTGATGTTTTCCCCAGTTCTTTCTATGAGTCCTTAAGAGTTTTCTTTTTTCCTCCCATCTACTTGCCTTTATTTCTTTTCCTCGCTTTCATTTTTATTTATTTCATTTACATTAGATGCACTTGTCCAGAAACAATTACATTATGCTGAGGCTCATTTTCAACAAAGCCCTAGTCGCAAGAGCAGCAGGTACTTCCCACGTGCCATGCTCTGAGTAACATGCATCATAGTACAGAACAAACTGACAATGCAGATGTATACAGTGACATTGAGGTGAACAGGGCTTTAGAGCTGGGCCAGAAGATGAGAATCTTAACTCTTCACAGACATCCTGTAAGAAGAGGATGTCTCCACTGGATTGGCATTCCCAGTGGCCAAAGCTGTTCTAAGGCTATTGCTAAGGCTATGTCTATGGCAGTACCCTATGTCCTTGCCCAGCACGTCCACTTAGCTATTTTAGGCAATCCCATCAGGATAAGTGTAACCGGACTGCACAAGGGCATTGGGCCTTTTATTACCTAACCAGTCTGGTTAAACCCATCATTTCACTTGATCAGCTCGCCAGTTAGAAACTGCGTTTGGGATGCAGCCATGTCACCGGGACAACAGAGTCCTATTTGTTCTCATATCAGACACAATATGTGACACTTTTTTGTACCAAGTTATTTGAGACTGAATTCTCTTACTGTCAGAAGAGCCCTGAATGTGAATTGCAAGGAAAGCATTTAAAGGTGACGTGCAAATGAAATCCTGCAGCCTGCTCCTGTCTCATATACCTTTTTATACTGCAATAGGAGTCTGTGGCTGCTATCAAGAGCATTTTTAGAATAATCTGTATATTTTAAAATACTACTGAAACTTTTGATGAGCGTGAGGCGCCAACCAGGTCCCAATCGAAGGATACAAGTTTTATGGTTATTCCACCCATTTAGTGATGCTACAAACACCACCACTCTCAATGTAGCAGCAGTAGGGGACTTAATATTCTCATTTATTGCTTCCACGGGAGTCTTGATGTCTAAAATAATACTTACAGCAACAGCTGGGCAGGATGTTGCTGTAAGTATTATTTTAAGTATCAAGACCCCCGTGGAAGCAATAAAGTAAGAATATTTAGCCCCCCTTTACTGCTGCTACATTGAGATCAGCAGTGTTTGCAGTGTCACTAAATGGGTGGAATATCCATGAAAACTTGCACCAGCTTGATCGGGCCCCAAGCAGTGCTTCCGCATTTGCTGAAATGTTTTGGCAGTATTTTTAAATGTACCTGTTTTTCTAAAAATGTTCCTGATAGCAGCCACAGACTCCTGCCACAGCATAGAAAGGTATGTGGGACTGGATCAGGCTACAGTATTTAATTTACACATCACCTTCACATATGTTGGCCTGCTTGTATACTGAGCACAGCACACCAGCTGCATACAAGCTAAGCAAATAAATGAAATGTCGTTTTTTCGTTTCCATCATTGGTAAACTGCTTACTATGCCACCATTATTTATTTATTTTTGTTTTGCATTTTGTTGACTGGGTTGGCTCACTGAGACTTGTGTCCCTTTTCCAGGAGTGACCTGAGATAAGTTACATACAAGATATGACTTGTTTTCACATTGGTACAAATTAACGACAGAGGATATGGTGATAATGATAGTTGTGTAACCCCCTTACAAATGGGGGTTCCTGAAAGCCTTCCCAAAGCTTGCCTAAATGCTCCCTGCCTAACTGCTGTTCGGCGCAATGCTGCCTAAATGTGGGTGTTGTGAGTGCTTCCAAAGCCTCCAGTACTGTCTCTTTAAGAGCTGCCTGCTCGCTGGCTCCAGTGGGTTGGTATGGGGGGAACTGGTGTTTCCCTGTTCGAATCCCGCCTGAGCTGCTGTGAAATCGCTCCCATTTGGTAGTCGCTATATGCGCAGAGGGGAGCCCTTTTGAAAGATGTAAGTGTTTGGCCGTAATTAGTTAGAGTGTTAGTGGAATTACAGTTTGCCTGACCTGCTTCTTCTGTTGCTGGGACTGTGTGCTTGACCCCTCCATTTTGGACCTGGACTATCACACTGGGCCAATGGTAATCGGGGGAACACTAAAATGGAGATCTTTCTGACCAACCAGGATCAGGACTCATGCGGGAGCTGGTTGACCAATGAGACACATCCAGTAATTCTGGGAAGTAAAGTCTGAAGAATGGCACCTTGCTTGCACCAATAGGGGCAGCATTAAGTGACTGGCATCTGCAGCCCACCCATGGGATCGGGTGGTGCCCGAGTGGTGAGACTTTCCCTAACTGCCAAGGGGCAGAGACGTTGTGGCTGTGAGTGAGGAAGGAGCTCTGGGCTCCTGCGCCATTGAGTTTTCGCGAGGGAAGCGCGTGTGTGGAAGGCCATATTCGGGCGGCTCGGTTACCAGTGAGTATCGGACTAAATCTGCTGGGCAGTGGTCAGAGGAGGCTGTGCAGGAGTGCAGCTGCCTACCAGGCTCACCCTGTAGAGGACTGGAGAATCTGCTGAATCGCACTCGGTCTGGCAGGAAAAAGTGAAGCTGCGTTGACTCCCCGATTAGCTGTGAGTTCAGTCGGACCCTAGGAGCAGCTGCCTGGTATGGTACCCCTCTGTTGCTTTTCATATAAATGTGTGGAGAAGTGTTTGGAGTCCAGGCTCAGTCCTGCAAGTGGTGTGAGGGCTTCTGGAATCGTGAGTACTAAATCAGGGTAGCTCCCTGCCAAATGTTCCTAATAAGGGCAAGATCTTCTGGTTACTTTGCTGACTACACTAACTGAGCCTGCTGGCTCTATTTAATCTTCGTAGGAATCTCATGCCTGTTTCTGTGTCAGGGCCCCAACCAGCTGCATCGAGGAACTAGCCATTAAGGCTTGGGTACCCATAGACAGTAACTTACAGGTTAGGCCTGTGCACAGAGCCCTAGGTAGATACTCATATATAGTGGTGATAAGCCAATCAACTTGATTCCCCCCGGTCCTTGTTATCTCCCCTTAAATAAATCAGATTGCTTGTTTTGCAAAGGTACACTGGCTGGTTTGTGTGTTAATGGTGAATTACCGCACTGTGAATATTGTGTAACTGCACCTTACTTTTCAGGGGGTCCCTGGAGCAAGCTGATTGGTTTGAGCCAGAGGAGTAAGTGTTTATGGTAAGGACATTATAATTGAATTGTGTGGGCCACTAGTGGGAAGAAAGGGGAGTTGCAGTGACCCAGAGGTCTGTGACCAAGACATCTGTGACTATTCTGACCCTGATCTCTAGGTGGAAGCACCCGCCAACGGATCTGAGCCCCTTACCCTGTTACAGTTAGGACAGGCAGGGGTAGTAGCCCTTAGGATAGCACCCCCTTGGGGTTACAAAGTAGAGGCACTGTTGGGATCAGTGTCCCCTAGTGGCCAAGTGGACGAAGTACCTAACTATGGATAAAGTGAAGGAAAAGCTGGAAGGAGATATCATGGCTAAAGTCAAGTTGGACCCCATTAAGACAATGGTACATAAACTGATTGGTTGGAGTGAAGCTGAAGAGCTGGACTCTCAGAGAATTGTGTTACTACTAGATGTACCTTTAGGGACAACGAATGCTGACCTTATTTCCGTAGTGAAGTGGGTTAAGTGTCTGGGTAAGGTAGAGGTGAGAGGGCGTATGGCTGACCTGCTTGATCAGACTTTGCAGGTGCTGCTGTTATGTAGTGTAGCTATTGACCCCGAGAGGGTACCCCCAGTGATTTACCCGGAAGGTGCCCAACAGGGGTGGAGGGTCATCCACATCCGGAGTGGGTCAGTCACCCTGGGGGTCTCCCCAGACTAATAGCTTCAAAGATAAACTGCTTAAATTGTTAGCCATGGAGGGAAGGACTACCCAGGAGTTACTGCAGGCTTTGGATCTTTCCAGTGATCCCACTCCCCGGACTTCCCCCAGTACCTCTCCTGGGCCCCCCAAGAGTTCTATTTTGGCCCTACTACCCCTAGTGGTTCCTTCTGCACAGCTAGATTCGTACCATAGGCTACAACTTTTTTCTGGCACAGTGCCTGTGCCTTCAGGGGAGGATGATTTGGAGGTGTAGATGAATTATGCCACCCCCTTAGTCCAGGAGAGGCAATGCTCTGAGGGGGAGAAATGAAAGAGACTGATGAAGAGCCTGAGGGGTCCGGCTTTAGAAGCCATTCGGCTCTTGAGGGCCACTAGCCCAGAAGCTACCACAGCAGAGTATCTTTCTGCCCTAGAGGGAGTGTTTGGAAGCACAGAAACTGGGGAAGACTTATTATGGAAATTCAAGTCTGCTAAGCAGTGGAGGAATGAAAAGCTTTCCACCTTTGTTACTAGGGTGAAAAGGGCTTTACAGAAGGCCTACCAAAAAAGGGGACAAAGTGCTCTAGCTTTCGGACCAACCAGTCCTTCTTCAGAAGCTCATGGCAGTTGTTTAGAAAATACAATACTTATAACAGCTAGATAATGCAGAGAAAAACAGAAAAAAATCCCCATTGGTTTAAAATACTCATTTAAAAAACAAAACAAAAAAAAAAACAGAAGATGATGTCAGAGAAGTTAAACAGTACAATACTGCCCTCAGTCCGAATGAACCTTGGGTTAAGATGTGCTTGGTGCAACAAACATAAAGAATCCTACTGCACATAAATTTAATTGACATAAGATAACACTGCTGAAGCAGATAACTCCCAAATCAAGCCATGAGTGTCACAGTCAGTATAAGGATGTGATTACTGAAAGGCAACCCCCACCCAGCTTAAAGACAAACTAAGATAGTTATAGGGCTCATGAAATTACAATGTATGCATTAAAGACAAGAATACCAGTAAAGTTGTCTAAAAACATCAGTGCACACTGTATGATGTGAAAACCTAGCTAGACATGTCACCCAGCTGTATTCTCAAGCTAAATAAAGGCCCAAGAAATTACAAAACCTCAGGACTATATAAATGATAATATAAATATAAATTGATAATATTAGTGTTAAACAAAAAACTCTAGTAGAGGAACCTCAAGGAATTCAGACCATGCATCCTGATATGTACTGATGTCAATATATACTGAGAATGTAGCAACTACATGTACCACAAGTGTCTAGGGAATCTGAAAAAGAGATAAAAAAGTAATTTATCTCCTCCTGCTCATACAAACAGTACAACCTAACCCACCCCACATCACAATAATGTGGGTGGGGGAGATACATAGCTTAAACGAGATGTTGTCTCTCTCTCTCTCCCCCCTCCTTTTCTCTCTCTCTGTCCCCACAGACACACACACACACACACACACATACACACTCTCAATCTCTCTCCTAGTGAACCTATATTAACTTCAGTCACTGTAATTGTTCCCCAAAGGAATACAACTTGTAATGAAATTCTGAGTAAATTACTACAATATTAGCCTAATGTAAAAGATATGTGCAGGACCCCAAGCAAATGAGATCACACATCCCAATATGTACAGAGTTACAAAAATTATATATAACAGTATAAGATAACACTCCTGTATGTACACTAGCAGGCTGGGTAAACTGAATATGGTGCAATGGAATCAATCCCCCCACACAGGCAAAGATAAAAAGTAAGGAGAAATTTGTTGTGTGTAAATGAAAATAGTAACATTATACCTCCATATAGCTAAATAGAGACTTACCTCAATGTGACAGCAAGCCCCACATCTATTATATCACATACCTCACAGCACATACCCACACACTACATACACACCATCCACATCTCACACATGCTGAAGTCCTATAATATGTCAGCGCTTGAAGAAGAAAAGGTCTGTGGATGTTAATTTCTGTAATGTCCCATAAAGCCAATATCCAAGTTCATCCCATCTGCTACCATATTGAGATGTAAAATAAGTTTAATCTCAAAAGCTCGTCTCTGTTGTGTGTTGTGTGTGTTGTGTGTGGAACCTTACATACATGTATTTACAGGAAGCCAACAGACAGACAGAGATACCTGCACAGGAAAAGTAACCACCCTAATCATACAAAAAAATCTGTCATATACAGTCAAGCACTTCGTTGTCAACGTATTTGTTCAAATGAGGATGACAGAGATACACATTTGGCTATGTTGAAAAACACCTTTATGGAGCAGGGACACTCTTCCAGGAAATTGACAGGATAACAGAACAGGCAACGCAAGTACCAAGACAACAACTACTTTAATATAAAGAAAAGACAGCTACAGAAAGAATACCCTTGGTAGTCACATATCATCCATACCTTGAACGTCTGCATAAGATTATTAAAGATCTCCACCCAATATTTAGTGAGGATGACACCCTTAATTGTATTTTTAAGGAACTCCCACTACTATCTTTTAAACAACCGCCAAATTTATCCAGCCTAATTATTAGGAGCAAACTTTCACCGGAACAGAATACCATGTCACACAATGGCACACGACCCTGCAATCAACGCCCTGCAAGACTTGTGGGCTAATTTCTACTCTCAGACTGTGTGGTTACATCACAAAACAGACAATTCCAGGTGCATGGGAGTTATACATGCATGTCACGATATGTTGTTTATTTCATTCAGTGCAGAGATGTCCACAAACAGGTTATGTAGAGAGACACGCCAACAGCTCCGCACTAGGATGAACTCACACAGGCATACTATTACAGCAAGGAAGACTGAAAACCAGTGGGCATCACTTCTCCCAGCCTGACCACTCAGTCTCAGATATGTCAGTAATGGTCTTAAAAGGAAATCTCAAAACACACAACAGAGATGAGCTTTGAGATTAAACTTATTTTACATCTCAATATGGTAGCAGATGGGATGAACTTGGATATTGGCTTTATGGGACACTACAGAAATTAACATCCACAGACCTTTTCTTCTTCAAGCTGACATATTATAGGACTTCAGCATGTGAGATGTGGATGCGTGTGTATGTATGTGTGTGGGTATGTGCTGTGAGGTATGTGATATAATAGATGTGGGGCTTGCTGTCACATTGAGGTAAGTCTCTATTTAGCTATATGGAGGTATAATGTGTTACTATTTTCATTTCACACACAACAAATTTCTCCTTACTTTTTATCTTTGCCTGTGTGGGGGGGGATTGATTCCATTGCACCATATTCAGTTTACCCAGCCTGCTAGTGTACATACAGGAGTGTTATCTTATACTGTTATATATAATTTTTGTAACTCTGTACATATTGGGATGTGTGATCTCTATTTGCTTTGGGTCCTGCACATATCTTTTACATTAGGCTAATATTGTAGTAATTTACTCAGAATTTCATTACAAGTTGTATTCCTTTGGGGAACAATTACAGTGACTGAAGTTAATATAGGTTCACTAGGAGAGAGATTGAGAGTGTGTGTGTGTGTGTGTGTGTGTGTGTGTGTGTCTGTGGGGACAGAGAGAGAGAGAAAAGGAGGGGGGAGAGAGAGAGAGACAGCATCTCATTTAAGCTATGTATCTCCCTCACCCACATTATTGTGATGTGGGGTGGGTTAGGTTGTACTGTTTGTATGAGCAGGAGGAGATAAATTACTTTTTTATCTCTTTTTCAGATTCCCTAGACACTTGTGGTACATGTAGTTGCTACATTCTCAGTATATATTGACATCAGTACATATCAGGATGCATGGTCTGAATTCCTTGAGGTTCCTCTACTAGAGTTTTTGTTTAACACTAATATTATCAATTTATATTTATATTATCATTTATATAGTCCTGAGGTTTTGTAATTTCTTGGGCCTTTTATTTAGCTTGAGAATACAGCTGGGTGACATGTCTAGCTAGGTTTTACACATCACACAGTGTGCACTGATGTTTTTAGACAACTTTACTGGTATTCTTGTCTTTAATGCATACATTGTAATTTCATGAGCCCTATAACTATCTTAGTTTGTCTTTAAGCTGGGTGGGTTGCTTTCAGTAATCACATCCTTATACTGACTGTGACACTCATGGCTTGATTTGGAGTTATCTGCTTCAGCAGTGTTATCTTATGTCAATTAAATTTATGTGCAGTAGGATTCTTTATGTTTGTTGCACCAAGCACATCTTAACCCAAGGTTCATTCGGACTGAGGGCAGTATTGTACTGTTTAACTTCTCTGACATCATCTTCTGTTTTTTTTTTTTTTTTTTAATGAGTATTTTAAACCAATGGGGATTTTTTTTTGTTTTTCTCTGCATTATCTAGCTGTTATAAGTATCGTATTTTCTAAACAACTGCCATGAGCTTCTGAAGAAGGACTGGTTGGTCCAAAAGCTAGAGCACTTTGTTCTTGTTGTTACATCTATATTGGTCCATTAAAAGGTATCAAATCATTTGCTTCTGGATCTATTCTTGCAAGGACCAATACGGCAACTACTAAATCAAGATACCAAAAAGGGGGGATCACCGCCCCAGCCTTGAACCAGGTCAGGTTGGAACATGTTCTAAAGTCTGCTAGATTTTCCAGTGTGATACTGTTAAAACTTAAGTTACATGATCGGCAAGCTGCCCCGCCTGAATACTGTCAATTGATGAGAGAGATTAGAGAAGTAGAGACTGATGAGGAGAGGTGGAAACCCTGTGTGGGGGCTGTGAATCTGAGCCAAACCCCTGAGTCTAGCGAACTCGAAGAGACCCACCCTTCGGAGGTGCCTGATGTATCCCCGGAGTTACAAAGAGGGGTGGGTGTGCGTGACATTTCCTCTGATCCCCAAGTGGAAAGTGAGTTGAGGGCAGAGATCAGAAATTTACAAGAACTGGTGAGGGACTTGAAGTGAACCACTACCCACCCTGTTAGGTTTGGGGAACCAGAGTTATCTAGAAACCAATGCCCTAGCCCAGGGGAGTCCCCTCATCCTCCGGATGGCCCCCAGCAGATGAAGTATTCCCCTCCCAATAGAGACCCCTGGGACCCCAAGTTCTGTTATCATTGTGGGGAGGATGGACACTTTCAGACTGAGTGCCAGTTGCTGGAGAATTTAACGAAGGTCAACAGCAGACTGATCACCTGGCATTGCAGGGCCCACGTCTGACCCCCTAGGAAGGGCTTTGTGACCTGGGCCAATGCCCAAGCAACTGTCAATGCTGTGCCCCCTGAATGGTCTGATGTGGTCGGGCCCTTGATGGAGGCCCGGTGTGAGTAAATGGGATTCCCATCTGAGCTGTATTGGATAGTGGCTCTCAGATGACCACTATGTTTCAGGACTGGAATCAGACACATCTACCTGAGGTGCCACTACAACCCTTGGATGGTCTACATGTATGGGGCTGAGTGACAAGGCTTATCCGTATTTGGGGTATATCTGGATCTGGTTGTCATTTCCTACTTCTGTGGCTGGGGTGGATGAACAGGTGGAAACCTTGGCTTTAGTCTGCCCCCCCACTGGACTGTATGATGGGGTACACTTGTTGATTGGGACCAATGCTCACATGTTTGGTCGACTAGCACAGCTGTTTTCTGAAAAGCAGGTGTCCAGGACTGGGCGAGCTCTTAGGATACCCACTTTTATCCAGAAGGCCTATGAGACTCAGAGAAAAGCTAGTCAGGAGGAGCCTGAAGGCCCGGTGGGTTTTTGTCTGGAGGAAATATCCGGAGCCGTTGCTATTAGCCCCAAATGCCCAGTGTGTTTTGTAAGGGGAGGTCCGGCTTAAAAAGGATGTCAAGAATAAACTATTGATGCTGGATGTGCCTGGGGAAGGAAAGTTGCCTGGGGGACTGCTGGTTAAACCCAGTATCTTGCCTGCTAGAGCCCATGCTTATGCCAGCAGAGCGATGGTTCAAGTTCATAATGTGTCTGACAAAGAGATTCGAGTAAATAGAGGCTGTACCGTGGCTAGTGTGCATTGTGTGGACACTGCAGTGCTCCCCAATAGCAAGGGTTTGGGGAAGGATGACAGAGTCACGCCAGACTTGTTTGATTTCGGTGACTCCTATTTCATGCTGAATGGAAAGTAAGGGTCAGAGAGAACAAAGAGCTTGCCAAAGAGACCAGATCTTTTCCCTAAAAGAATGGGATGTGGGATGTGTGCAGGTGGCCAAACACCACATTCAACTGCATGATGAAAGGCCTCTTCAAGAGAGGTCTCAGCACCTGGCCCCTGCTGACATAGACTATGTGAGACGGCATCTGCAAGAGATGCTTGCTGCTGGTGTGATACAAGAATACAGGAGCCCTTATGCTTCCCCCATTGTCATAGTAAGAAAAAAGAATGGGGCTGTTCAGATGTGTGTGGATTACTGTACCCTGAACCGGCGGACCATCCCTGACCAGTATTCCATGCCGCGCATACAGGATGCCCTGGGCTGTCTAAATGGCAGTAAGTGGTTCTCTGTGTTATATCTCTGTAGTGGGTACTATCAGATCCCAGTGGCTCCAGAGGACTGAGAGAAGACTGCGTTCATTTGTCCCCTAGGTTTCTATGAGTTTATCCGGATGCCTCAAGGGATTTCAGGTGCCCCAGCTACCTTTCAGCACCTGATGGAATGTGCTGTGGGGGGCATGAACTTGTTCGAGTGTTGGATTTATTTAGATGATGTCATAGTGTTTGCCAGCTCATTGGAAGAACATGAAAGTTGATTGTTCAAGGTCCTGGACTGGCTGGAGGATTTCGGGCTTAAGTTATCTATAAACAAGTGCCAATTCTTTCAAACTTCTGTGAAGTATGTGGGCCACATAGTATCCACTGAAGGCATAGAGACTGACCCCAGCAAAGTGGAGGCTTTAACCACTTGGCCCCAACCCAGAAATTTGAAGGAGCTACAGCGGTTCCTGGGGTTCTGTGGGTACTACCAACGATTTATCAAAGACTACTCTCGGGTGATCTGGCCCCTGCTTAATCTCACTCAAGGTACCCCCGACCCATAAGAAATATAAGAAGACTGCACAGTCTGGGACTGAAAAGACTTATTTTGTCCCAATGATGTGTTTGGTGCTCACTGGACTGCTGACTGCAGAAAGATTTCTATGACATTATATATCAACTTACTCACGCCCCAGTGCTGGCCTATGCTGACCCAGCTAAACCCCATGTTCTTCGTACTGATGCCAGCCTGCAAGGATTGGGGGCGCCTTGTACCAAGAGCACTCAATGGTATGAGACCCGTAGCTATAGCTGCAGTTTGACTTCCTCTGAAAAGAATTATCCAGTGCACAAACTAGAGTTCCTGGCTCTAAAGTGGGCCATTGTTGATCAATTCCATGACTATTTGTATGGGGTTAGATACTGGTGCAAACTGATAATAATCCTTTGACATATGTTCAGACCACAGCCAAACTGGATGCCACTGGTCACAGGTGACTCTCTGCGTCATCCACCTACAACTACGCTATTGAATACAGAGCAGGCCTCAACCATATAGATGCTGATGCTCTCTCCCGGATGTCTGTGTCCCAAGCCAATTGGGTCAGGTTGTCTGAACCCGACATTAGAGCTCTTTGCCAGAAATTCGACAAGGAGGAACAGGTGACTCCTAATACTGTGGACTGCATGGTGGATTGCTTGGGTCCATCTGAGAACTGTGTGCCTGCTGCTTACTGCCACTTTTCTGCTTTAGACACTAGTATGCTGCCTCAGTTCAATAATGATAGCCTCCAGCTGGCTCAGTCTCGAGATCCTATGATACAACCTGTTTAGAGGCGCTGCAGGCTGGGAGAGATGTGTCCAACCGCGGTCCGCTGACTTGAGAACTGCCCTGTTATACAAAGAAGGCCCAAAGTTGAAGCTGAACAATAGACTGTTATATAGGGAGACCGTAGACAAAGAGGGGTGAATAGACAAACAACAACTGGTGTTGCCCACTGCATTTAGAGAACTGGTGCTGAGGTCCCTGCATGACCACATGGAGCATCTTGGCATAGACTGAACTCTTGACCTGGTGCAGACCCGATTCTACTGGCCCAAAATGAGTGCGCGTAGAGCAGTATGTTAAGACCTGTGGCAGCTGTTTGCAAAGAAAAGCCCTACCTCAGAGAGCTGCCCCCATGGTCAATATCACTACCAGCGCTCCTATGGAGTTGGTCTGCACTGATTTCCTGAGCTTAGAACCCGATCTGAAAAATATCAGCAACATATTGGTGGTCACTGATCATTCACTGATATGCCCAGGCTTTCCCAACCAAGGATCAGAAGGCAATTCAGACAGCTCCTGTAGTCCGCTACATTTTAGGTCTCACCAGAACTGTTTGGTCCAGTTTGCAGTCCAGGGTTCAAAGTACTGAGATGGTGGTAGTCAAGGATGGTTCACAAGAGCGTTACAGGGCGCCACCATCGGTGACCAAGGTTCCTTGTAGCGCTTACTGCAGGATATCTATATGGTCATTGGCACTTAAGGGTCAGAATAGGAGCAAGGTGTAGTGAAGTAGAAAAAAAGTGTGAGGCAAGGGTAAGGGGTATGTCGTTTCTGCAGAGTACGGTTTATACTGTGAGCTGGGCAGTCGAAGAAATACACAAAGGGGCTCATAGGCGATGGAAGCAGTGGCATAACTCTCTAATAGATTTTGTTGTAGGGAGCTACCCTGGTATTTACTCACGATACCCAAGACTGGACACAGGCTGGATGAAAATCGAGACTGCAGGTGGATCTGGAATGCCAGGAGAAGCAGGGCCCACACAAGTCACAGAGGCAACATTCCTGTTCAAGTGCGGAGCAGGGGGCTGATCCCCAGGCAGGTCTCTTGTCGATGGCTTCTCTGTGCAGTGAGTAGTCTGGCTGGGCCAATCTGGCAAAGCCCAGACCACATGGAGACAAGTTCAGAAGCAGTCCGTTTTGGGCTGGATAAAGCTTCCAGCAAGCAGAACACAGTTCACACAGTGGGGAACTAACTCACAACCCACTAGCACATTTACATGTATGGGAATTCTACTGTACCAGGCAAAGCGCCCCTGGCATGATCACAAAGTCTCTGCACACACCGAGAGCTTAGGGTAGTTGGAACTCCTGACAGCCGATCACATTCAGCAAAATAGTCGGTCTTCTTCAGGTTGAGCCTGGCCCACTTCAGTAGCTTACTTTAGTCACACAAACTTGGATTTAGTCCAAAAGAATTCTCTTCTCTCCCTCTCAGGAGCAGCACACCGGCATGCAGGCCAAAAACTTAGCATTTTCAGAGTTCTCCCATGTGAATCCACTCACGATTGCTGCTCAGAAACACTTCAGCTCCTTCTTGATCAGCTTCCAGCTTAGTTCTAACTAAACAAGCATTTGTCAATGCCGAATGTTTGCTTGCTGGCATTGGCAGTGGTAGTGTAGAAGTTACAGAGCTGTGTAATAGTAATGGCAGTGAAGTATTGAACTGCCAACCCCACCACCACCCTGTAGAGAGTGACAGGCATTGGGGTGCCCTTGGGTCATCAGGCATAACGCCACGCCATTTCAGTACACCCCACCCTGCAGACACTGGCAAGTGTCATAGTGTTCCTTGGGGTCTTGAGTCCCATACATTCATTCCATTAGGAAATACAGTGGATGGGTGCGATATAGGAGAATGGGGTGAACTTTGGGGCCAAAGAGTCCAAGGCATACCTCAATGCTTCTCACTGGCTGCAGGATGTGGAATGGTATGAGCATTACAGGCAAGAATCCCAAGTCACACCCCTGATGCCTGTCATTCTCTACAGGGTTGGCGTTATGGTTGGAAACCCTAATACCTCAGGCATTCGTGTATTTTCACTCCAAATGTTCAACATGTTTTTTGTGACCCCACCTCATGAACAGGGGGAATATCAGTTTGTTAGTCGAAGCTGCTTATGCACAGCTTACTACAGCATTTAGCACCACAGGTGCAAAACATTCGAACAGGATGTAAAAATGACAGCTGTACTGTTCATGGGAGGTGTAAAAATGGCAATGTTGTAAATCTACAGTAAAAATATTTAAAAATGGTGAAGACATGAGCGTACATAGAAACTGTGCAATGCACACCCATAATATAATTAAGTTGAGGATTTTTTTACAGAGATTGTCAATCAGGCATTTTGGTGCCTCCGATCATGAACAGTGTCACTGTGATTTTCTTCATCTGTCCCAAGCAATAATTTCCCACAGCGACCACGAATGTTCGCACTGAAAGTGTGAAAACACACTTCGCCATGTTGTGAAAAATGACAGCTGTACTGTAAATAAGTCAGCTGGAAAATGTCACTGGTGAAAATCTGACTTAAAATATTACAAAGTCATGAACTTACAGGGTGCGTGGAAACTGCACAATGCTCACTCATAACACAGTCATTTTATGGACTTTGTCACCAAATTTTCAACATAGCTATTTTAAGACCTCTGCTCATGAACAGTGTAACTGTGATTTTCTTAATCTGTCCTAAACATTGCTTTCGCACACCAACAGCACCATTGTGCGCTACATGTGCGAAAACACATTTTGGGCGGCATATGAAAAATGGCAGCTGTACTGTTCATAAGTAAGTAATAAAATGGCAATGTTGAAAATCTGGAGTGAAAATATTAAATTTGCAAATTTATGAGCATGCATAGGAACTGCGCAACGCACGCTCGTAAAACAGTCATTTTTAGGAATGTTTTCACCAAATTTTCAACAGTCACTTTAAGACCTCTGCTCATGAACAGTGTCACTGTGATTTTCTTAATTTGTCCCGTACATTGATTTAGCACACCGACTGCGCCATTGTGCGCTACATGGGCGGAAACACGTTTTGGGTGAGATGTGAAAAATGACAGCTGTACTACTTATAAGAAGGTGTGGTAAAATGGCAATGTTAAAAATTTGGAGTGAAAATATTGAAAATTTGCTAACTTACGAGCATGCGTAGCAACTGAGCAACGCATGCTCGTAAAACAGTCATTTTTTGAAATTTTCCACCAAATTTTCAAAATAGGCTTCTTGAGAGCCCACCTTATGAACACTGGCAGTGTCATTTCATTAATCGGTCCCGAAAGGTGATTTCACGCAGTGACTGCGAAATCACCCTTTGGGCCCGAATAACGCCATGGCAGTGACATCATTCATGAGAAGGGGTCCCAAAAACCCCATGTTGAAAATTTGGTGCAAAAATTCCAAAAAATGCCTGAGATATGCAACAAAGTTGAAAACCCCTATCTAGCCCATTATACAGCTTACTGGCATTTCTCAGTTCGCGGTCGGTTTGAAGAGTGCAGACATGTTCCTGGTCCACTCAAGATCATCGCGCTGAGGTCCGGAGGTAAGTATGAGGTGGGGGTGTGGGAGGCATGGTGTGCGGGTGGGTGCAGGTTGTGGAGGGGGCAGGGAGACTACGTGGGACCGTTTTTTCTTTACAGGTGTTCTTTTTGTTTCCAATGATGACGCGGGACGTTTGCCATGCTGGGGTGGGCTCCAGGCATGGCACAAGGACGGTTGGGGGCATTGAGCCGATCGGGGGTTGGGCACCCCCCGTCACCCAAAGCATCGATTGCCACGCTGGGGTGGGCTCCCAGCGTGGCACCCAGAACTCAGGGGGGTGAAGACAGTGGAGCCGATGGGGGATTGGGCACCCCCCATTGGCTATATCATGAGTTGCCATGCTGGGGTGGGCACCCAGCATGGCATTTGGAAGGCTTTGGAGGGGCGGGGGGAGTGCAGCACAGCCGACGGGGGATTGGGCACCCCATCGCTATACAGTGTGTGCATGTGGGGCACACACCTGCATGTACGTGGGGGCTGCACATGAGCAAGTGATATCTTATCGCTGCTCACTGAAGCATAAGCTCCCTTTGAACTGTATGCCACTGCATTTTGGAGCTTGTCATAGACAGTTCCAGCACGCATTGGCTTACAGGGCCGACTTCTGCCAACACACTGACTGAATTGGAAGAGGGGTGACACACCTCCAATCTCTGATGATGGCACTATGTTTTTGCACATGCGCAAGCAAACATAACAAACATAATAAATGTATCTTAATTTTGAAGACCGGTTTTTTTTTTTTGTGCGTGCATATGTGATGTGTGAATGAGGGATCCACTCACTGTAGATCAAGGGAGGATGTGAATGGCAGGTATATGGGGAGGAACAAAGTGGTAGACAGTAAGCCCTACCAGAGCTTCAGACTGATGTAGCACAGCTGGACTAATGCAAGGAGGATGTAAATGGTACAGGTACATGGGGGTGAACAAAGTGGTAGAAAGTAAGCCCTACCTGAGCTTTAGGCTGATGTTGCACAGCTGGACTAAGGCACAAGCACCCACGGCATGTTCTTATAGTCCCCATTTATATGTCCATTTATGTTCTTACAGCGCTGATTGCCTAACTGAGCCAAGATGTAAAACAGATACTAAAATGTCAGGTTTATTTCAGGTGACCAGGATCATAGTGGGGAGAGGGGGCAAGTGAAACAATGTCCTGAGAATGTGCTTACACTTATTAACTGTTGCTGTGCCACGGAGTGATACACTGGTCCAGAATCCCTATACATTCAAATTATGTTTGCAGCCTAAAAGTGCTTAGGTGGATTGGCATTTACATTACTCAGCAGCAAATCATATTTTGTGATCATCAGTTAAGATATAACCACTAACTGATGACAGACACTTGGGGCATGAAACTGTGCTACCAGCAAAGTTGCATTTGCAAAACCCTGAATATTTATCTGTTGATAATGAAATGAAAACTGTCAGTCGATAACATTCAGCCACTGTCCATTGCACAGAATAGACATCTCACTGATAGATCGAGCAAAGGGACATGCATTTGCCAGTAACACCACTACAGCTCCAGACACTGAAGAAAGAAGTTCATGCATTTTCATGACTGTTAACTTTGTCAGCATTTTCAAACAGTTACTTAGCATCTGCACTAAGATGTTCACATCGCTGAACTGAACTGTGACACCAGAATCCCTCGATCAACATTTGTCAGCAAAAGTGAATTGAAAAATCAATAGATGTATAAAATGGTAAGTGACTTGAGTCAATAACATCATATCTGCATGTAATACTTGGCTTAAAATTTGAGCACCACCATATTCTGCACCACAGCGCCAAACAGGGATGCCATTTATAATTTAACTAATGTCAAGCAGTTTTTGAGCCATAAAAGTATTACTGTATCAGTATGGTGGCAGCAACAGGATCAGGAAATTATGAAATAAAATGCAACAGCACCCCTGGCCGGCCATATGTTGTGCGGTGGAGGGAGTGCATGAGCACCCAGGGTGGCTGTTAGGCGGCTTCAGATTCACCGGAGAAAAGGGTGAATTGATTGTGAGCTACAGTTGAATTTGTGTTTTCTTTTTCTATACCTAGTTTTCGCTATTTTGTTAGGGCACATGTCCATCCCTAAGATGTTTAGGGTCACAAGGTGATGTGACTTCATTGAGCATCTGATTTGAGAAAGAGCTGTGTGATTCTATCTAAATGCCAGCTCACAGCAATTCAGAGAAAAAATATTTTGAAGCTGCATTACTAGACTAAGTGTGCAGTTTAGTGAATTACCACACAGGGTGTGTATATGACAGCACTAAAAGGCACATTAAAGTGCTTCAGTCATGAAAACCTCCCCACTGGCTGCTGCTGAAATGCATAGCAGTATGTTCTCCTTTGTGCATTCTAGCTGTTCTTGTTTCAGCTGCAGGTATACAGTCACGCCAAGTTCGCTTGCAAAGGTTTTAGCAGCGGTGAGTTCACATTGACAGAGTCTAGTAAGAGAAAACGCTTGGAATTACACATACAACGAAGCCTGAGTATTCACATCAAATGCTGAGGTATTTTTC